>OX459118.1:7505000-8755000 GCA_949775105.1 Oldenlandia corymbosa var. corymbosa
TGAATATGTTATTCAGTATTATGAACATGGCGGTTCTCTGCACTGCTGCTTGCATTTTGTTTATCAGTGGTCTACCTCGTTTCTTACCATTGGGACTTTGTTTTTCCGGTTATTTGATTTTTAAAGGGAGACATATAGTCTATGGTTAGCAAGTATTTTATAGCAAAGCGAAAATTCTGTGTCGCTACTGTTTGTGGAGTCTGATTTTTAGTTTATGATTGCATCGTGTGGTATTGAGGTTACACATTTTTGTAATTTCTTTTTTTATGAATGTCGTTGCTCATTTTTTTATCATTGATTCAATTCCTTGTTTAAAAAATCTATTACCTCTATTATGAGGTATTTTAGAAGATTGCTAAAGTCTGCCACTTATATTTTACTAGTGCTTGATTGATCAAGTTCCATGTGTATGATATTTGACACTTTTGGGTGTTTATACTCTTCTTGAAATCAACACAGTTCTTTATTCCTGATAAAGTTTGATGATGCCTGTCATTTGGATGGAATAACATAATTTTTGTTTCAGGAGTTACATCTCTCTTGAATAATTTTCTGTAGCATATACCTTTAACTTGTTGCATTTTGAATGGCTTTTAATTTCGCTCCTGCTAAAAGTTTGGTTTGAATCTCCAGGCATCACATACAGGGTTACCCATCAATTCGCATCTTCCGCAAAGGAAGTGATTTAAGGTAATTTAGATTTGTGTTAAGTTTTGTTTTTCAAGGTACTGACTCTATTTACGTTATTTGTTTTTTTATGTGTCAGATGGATACTTGGTATGACAATTTTTATATCAAGTTAATGTCTCCAATTATACATATTCTTTATCTGTTAGATAGATACTTGGTGTGACAATTTTTCCATTTACATATTTCATCATTGTGGCCTGGCATTTTATCCTATCAATTCTGGCTCAAAACTGTTAAACAGTAGTTGTGCTCTAATTTCTGAAATTAAATTATTGCATCACAATCTAGCATCTTCTCGAAGTAGGTGCACCTTGTTAGATCTTTAGATCTGCAAGTGTATATATTTGATCTTTGATCTTTTGATCTTTAGATCTTTGCGGATGCAAGAGTGTGTATATTTCTTTCAATTCAATTTTCCTTGTTACTTGTGAATTTTTTATTTTATTATTATAAATTTTTTTTTGGGGTTAACAACTTGTGAATCTTTCCATCAGAAACATTTGCTCTTTTATCTCTTTTTTCTATCTAACAGATAGTTGTATCCGTCAGAAACTATTCTTTTACTACTCTTAACCACTGGGGCTAATGCATTATGACCTTTTACCTTATTTACAATTTCTGAATTCTAAACTAAATTCTTGCCATTTGGACTTAGGGATGATCATGGGCAGCACGAGCATGAATCATATTATGGGGATCGTGATACTGAGAGTCTGGTCGCGGTAAGAAATGCCACTGAGCTAGTTGGCTGAAAATTTTGAGAATGAAAGGACATGATGATTATCTTGACCATGCTAATCAATTAGTATCTACTTTAACCTCGTTGAATGACTGTTGCATTAACAAGAAGTCTTCAGTACAGATCAAGATTTTCTTAGGAATGACTGAAGTTATAATTTTTCAGACAATGGAAGACTTGGTGAAATCTGTATCTTTTGAATCTCGAAAGCTTGCTTTGGAGGACATATCTGGCAATGCGACTAAACGACCTGCACCAAAAGCGGGAGGGTGTAGAATTGAAGGCTTTGTTCGTGTTAAGAAGGTAGGCATTCTTGTCATATCTTGCATTTCTCTTCTGGGCACAGTTCTGGGTTATAATTCTGGCTACTCCTTAAATGGCTTAGTGCTAAGATGTATTCGTCAAACTTTGTCTGCTGTCAAATAAACAATTTTCAGATTTAGTTCGAAAATATTTTTGCGTATACATAATTATCCAATTTCATTTAGGAAATTGAGGGGAAGCAGATTGAGGTATATGAGACACTTTAAAGATTTCCTTTTTTTTTTTATGTTATTTCAATTATTTTCTACCTTGAAAGATGAGTTGAACATGCTGTTCCCAAAATTTGAGATGGTGTTCTGCATTAAAATGACTCAACGTGGGGGAAAATAGTGTAATTTACATGGAAAATATAAATTTTTAGGCTGTAATGCAGTTGTTGCTGATTGTCTACTGTTTCTTTGTTTAACCATTCAGAGACTAGGCCAGGCCAATTGTCCAGAATGAGTATTGCATTAAGGATGTAACTTCGTCTCTTTCTTGACCGCTTTATATTTGGTATGCCTCACAGGTTCCTGGGAATCTTGTCATTTCAGCTCGTTCAGCTTCCCATTCCTTTGATGTTTCTAAAATGAACATGTCACATGTGATTTCCCGATTTTCCTTTGGGAAGTCATTTACTCCAAAAGAGAGGAGAGATGTCACGCGATTGCTGCCTTATCTTTTCAGAAGCTATGACAAACTGAGTGGCCATTCATTCATCTCCAACCCAAGTGATTCTGATGCAAATGTCACCGTAAAGTTTTTCTTTGTTTTTACAGGGGCTCTTTTATGTTATATCTTCTCTTGTGATGCAAATGCTAGGTTAACCTGTTTTTGGGCCTAAAATGCCTCTTGCTCATGCATGTTTGGTTGATGCTTCAGTAATCATAAATCATTATATACAGGACTTGAAAATCTCAGTTGGAATGAAGTTTCCTGGCTATTTTCTGGAGAAAGTTGCATTGCTCTTGTGTTTTTTCAACCGAAAGTCACATTTGCTGATTTATTTGTTCATAATGCAGCATTATTGCGTCTGTAATCTCTGTTAATGAACTTTTCTATATTCATTTTCTTTTGTCTTCTGGCCTTTATTATTTGACCTGTATATTTCCATTGATTTCCACAATAATTTAGAACGCTGTGTAATTGCTATTATCAGGCGGCTTGTTTGCTTAACCTCTGTTTTCGCTGCTTTCGCACATAATTCACTAGAATTTTCTGGGTGATCGGAGGTTACAGTTAATTTAATTTGTCTTTGCTAAAATTCAGATTGAGCATTTTATTCAAGTGGTTAAGACTGAGGTGATGACACGGTCTTATAAAATCGCTGAAGAGTATGAATACACAGCACACAGTAGTCTGGCTCACAGTGTGTATCTTCCTGTGGCTAAATTCCACTTTGAGCTTTCGCCAATGCAGGTTTGTCCGGGAGTCTTTTTCTTTGTCTTGGTGTTCTTTTCCTTCATCTTTTCGTTGCCTCTTGGTTGTTAAATCTACATCTAAGTATTTATTGCTTCTCCTTGTCATCAGGTCTTGATAACAGAAAACTCGAAGTCTTTCACGCATTTCATCACCAATGTATGTGCTATCATTGGTGGTATTTTCACGGTGCGTTGAGTTCTCTTCTTTTCTCTTGATTTTTTTTGGTGCCTTTTCATGGCATTCCTTTCCATACAATCCCTCCACTTGATGCCACATGGCAGATGAAGGTTAATTGTTGTTGTATGCTCGAAGATTCCTTTTTCTCTCCAGAGATTTTCATTTTTTTTTTTTTTATAATTATCTGTTTCAGGTTGCTGGGATATTGGATGGAATTCTACACAATACCATGAGAATGATGAAGAAAGTTGAGCTGGGGAAAAACTGTTGAAGAAGTGAACACTAGTTGAAGTCTAGAGAGGCGGAAAAGTACGCTCAACATATAGAGACTGGATTACTTTTTATAGATTTGTTATTATTTGTATCTTGAAGATCTTCAAACTGAAAAACATAGGGATAGTTAATTTAGTGAACTACAGCCGAATGAAAGAGATTTGTCATCATCACTTCTGATACAATTTTTGTTGAAGCCGGAAAGCCTTTAGCCTTTTGTATCTGCTTAAGTTAAGCTCCGATGACATGCTGAAAATAGTCGCATTTTTCTGTCATCATGAGAACAGAGAAGAGTACAGGTTTCATGTACTTTTACATTATCATTATGTGTCTGGCTCTTTCTTTTAATCACTTTGAGTATTCACTTTCTAATAATCATACTGGTTAGAAAAAAAAGTCAATTCGAGGAGAATGATAAGAAACTTTCAAGGTGATTAGGAGAAATCAGGACGTTCATTTGAGGATAATCTTCTTTCAATTCGTTGCAGAGTGTTCGGTGAAAATGAGGTTGTAATTGCACAACACTATGTTTATAAAACATCACGTTATTATTATGCCTCATCGGTTTCATGTGTGTGGTAACAAACAATGTTTACAGAAAATCATGTTCAAGAAACACAAACCACAAAAAAGGGGGGAAATAATAGAGTGACAAAAGAAAAGAAAAAAAGTTACAATCCTCGCAATGAATGAAAAAAATACCAACTCTTCAGTGCAAATGTTGAATTCAGAAGAACAGCAGGAGGGATGATCCGGCAAAGGCTCCCATGGTGGCAAAGAAGCTGGTAAGAATTGAAGATGCACCGTTCTTGTGAGGTGGAGATGATTGTTGGGATGGAGCCGGAGTTGGGTTTGCAGGAGGAGAAGGTGATGATCCTTCTGATGTCGGTGCAGGGGATGGAGGCGACGGAGCCTCAGCTGGCGGCGAAGGTGAGGGAGAAGTAGTTGGAGTTGGAGAAGGAGGAGATGTTGCTGTTTCATTGGATGGAGGAGGAGCGCGGTGGCTTCTGTCGGCCAGCACCACGATGACCAGCTTTTCGTTCTTGAGGCAGTTATCTTTCACTCCACTGATGAAATAATATGGTCCCGAGTGTTCAAACTTGAAGACTGTGTGGCCATCAGTGAATTTCTGGATTGGTTTGTCTGTGTTGCAATTTGTGTAGTCATCCTTATTCACATACAGCACTGAGTCACTGTTGCCTGAGTATTCGAATACTGCAAAACCATGGCCGCGAATCAAGTCAAAGAATTGCCGGATGAAGTTTGAATTCATGGAAATGACATTTGTTACAGCAAAAGTCTGATTGAAAATGACAGTAAAGGAAATGATGATCAAACTTACAGAGCGAATCGCCGATCTGGAATCTGTTCTGCTCAGCCCACTGATTGTGGCTGTTTGAGTTAGGATCAGCAGGAGGTGCCCAGCCATTGGAACCACCAACTTTGAACTGAAATGCATTGCCCTTTTGAACTAGTAGCACCAGAAATAAGAGGCCAAAGACATGGAAAGCTTTAATGCTTGATCTTAAATTGGCCTTGGCCATTTTGAAACTGAAACTAGCTCAGCTGATACCCTATTAGATTTGATAAGGAAATTGTTTGAAGCTAGCTAAGAGTTGTATGATCAATTTGCTGGTGTAGAAACAAATGATCAAACGGGGTATTTGTAGGGGCAAACTAAGTGCACTTTTTGAGCTGTGGCAGTGAAGCTTTTGCTTCTTTTTGTTTTAAGTATACTTGTCCTTTTGGATTTCTTAGCTTCTGGTGCCAAGTATATACTGTAATAGAGAAATACTATCTTTTTGGAAGGTTGTTCTCTTTAGGCTTTCCTTTTGAGGTAAACTATTCTGAGGATATATACTTTGCTTGACCCGAATAATGTGTTCATTACCTTGTGTTTTGAGTTTTGGCATCTGACAACGAAGAATAACACTCGATCTTCTTCAACTTCTTCGTGTACAGTTTGAGACCATCAGCAGCTCTCTTGGGCAGAACGATTTGGCATATGTAGACTTGCTGATACTTCTTCTTGCACATGCATGGGACGTGTGCAAAATGTACCATGTTATGATTTCTGGTAAACAAAAAAATACTTCTTCCCTCCCATTTCAATAGGCCATTTGTTAAATTAAGAATAAAAAGTAAAAATACACCAACTACGAAAAAACTGGAGTATAAGTAGGATGGAGGGGATAACAAATTTCAATTACTCAATAGTTTAGTGAATTGTTCAAATTAGGAGTATTATTTTGTTCTTAGATATTGTACTCAATTTGTAATGTGTGATGTGTTTGTTATAAAGATCACTAGGTGTTAGACATGTCCGATGGATGAGAAATATATACACGTATAGACATTTACAACATAAGCGAAGCAAAAAAATATTAATATTTTTATAGATTTTGTATTTTTACAAAATATATAATGAATTCATTGAAAATTATAAAACACAATATCAACAATATTTTACAAAAAAATACGGTGATTATTTAAGGCAAAGAGGATTGTTAAGAAACTCAAAAAAAAAAAAAACGCGAAAAGAATGAATTTTGAATTGAATGATTATACATCTTGCAATATTTTTTTGAAGACTACATTCGTAGTCTCGTGATTGACATCACCATCGTCATCATATATCAGGACCTTTATTTCTTGTTTTGAAATGATTCTTATTTTTAGAGCTTAAATTTTATTATTTTTTAAACATACGATACATTTTCACCTCATTATATTATTTTTTTAACTAATTTGTTCGTTTGATTTAGTTGTTTCTCATTATCTATCTAATAATTCATTTTTACTTTAACTTACCCGTTGTCAGAAATATTTATTTAAAATGTGAGGGTGGGAGTATCTTTTATTTCATTCAACCAATTTTTTCTCAATTAATATCTTTTTGGACATTTTTGCAACTATCAAAGCCATCCTGCATTTTTTTTTCTGATTAAAGTTTGATTAAGAAAAAAACAATTTCAAAGTTTGGTTTATTTTTACAAAATATATAGACTTCATTGGAAAATATAAAGCACAAATATCAACAACACTTTACCAAATGAATACATTGATTATTTAAGGCAAAGGGGATTGTTAAGAAACTCAAAAAAAGAATATAAAAACGCGAAAATAATGAACTTTGAATTGAATGATTATATATCATGCAATACTTTTTTGAAGACTACATTCGTAGTCTCGTAATTGACATCACCATCATCATCGTATATAAGGACCTTTATTCCTTGTTTCGAAGTGATTCTTATTTTTAGAGCTTTTATTTTATTTTATTTTTTTAACATATGATGCATTTTCACCTTATTATAATATTTTTTTAACTAATTTGTTCGTTTGATTTAGTTGTTTCTCATTATCTATTTAATAATTTATTTTTACTTTAACTTACCCGTTGTCAGAAATATTTATTTAAAATGTGAGGGTGGGAGTATCTTTTATTTCATTCAACTAATTTTTTCTCCATTAATATCTTTTTGGACATATTTGCAACTATCAAAGCCATCCTGCATTTTTTTTTCGGATTAAAGTTTGATTTTAAAAAAAGGTAATTTCAGAGTTCGGTTGTATAATTGTTTTAGTAATAGTTTTATTTTCTTTAGTTGTTTTACAATCATTATTTAATTATTTTGTCTTAATCCTATATCAATTTTCTCACATTCAATTTAACTTCTGAGAGAGATGGTTGGTTAGTATCCAAGCCAACATGCTTATTAGCATAAGGCTGTGATTTCAAACTCGTCATTAGAAAAAAATAAATGAGTCCTACTAAATTTTGCACATTTTATTGAAATGATAATTCTTTAATTTGAAAAGGAATTTTATCCGTAATTTTTTTTTATAATAACATGATTTTTATAATAGCATGAAGGTTCATGGACAATTGAAAACTTTAGATAAATAGTGAGAGTGGCCCAACATTCCACTTCTATAAATAAGAATTTTAAATTCTTACCCTTCGATGAAGTAAATTCTAACACTGCACTCTTTCAGCATTTTATTTCTCAGATTATTTATTGTTATTTCTATGCATAATTTTCTTTTTGAAGAAAGTTTCATACACAATTAGTTAGAAAGTAAATTGTATAAAAATTACAATGAAAATGATTTTTAAGAAATATAAGTTTTAGAACTCCTACATGGAGAAGTTGTACTTTTATGGAGCTCCACCCTCATCTGCTTCTTCAGGCACATGTAGAAGTTATACACTTAAATTCCTTTGCGAGAGTTCTCGGATTCTACCCTCTAATTCTGAGTGAGCATTTAGTTGTTCCTCTCCTGTCTTCACCAGTCATCTCAATCTTGTCAACTTTAGAGATCACTTTTCCTTCTCCCAAATTTCATATCGGCAAATACCCTTCATACAACCTTATAGCTCCGCACTATTGATTAATGTGCTCTTTATACTTATAGTTCTTTTACATGTGAATAAATCATGTTACCTGATTCAGAAAATGCCTACAAGGAAACCACATGTAATTCAGTTAAAAGAAATGCACTGAGACATAAGTGATTCTTAGTTAAAGCAAAAATATTTTTAATCGTATTTGAAGAATCAAAGATCCTTTTTTCTGTGTATGTTCTTATAGTTAAATATTAAATTTAAACGACTTTTGAAAATTTTAGTGCCGAATTTCGAATTATTAACTATTCATCTCTTTAAGCGATTAATAGGCACACATAATATAATTTCTTTCATGCACCCCAATTCACAAAATGAATCTTCCCATGACTTTTAATCATGCATAACTAAGTAGTTGTATGGGTCCACCAGCTCTTAATGTTGCCATATATTTTTCACAAACAGAGAATCGCAACCTGTTATATTAAAATTTTTATTCGGAAAAAGATCATACTTCATCATTCTTGGGATATAATTACAAAATTCTTTTTGGAAATTATTTTTTCTGACTAGAAAGTTGCCATGCGACTCCATTATCCCGTGGTCAAGAATCTTCAATCATGAATCAAATAAGAAATTTAAAAATCACGACTTTAAATTATATTAATAATATTATCATACAAACACAAAGTATGAAAGTGATGGAAAAATATAACCGATCTTGAAACATGTACATGGACTCAAAATGAGTTTTTGGCAGCTCAAACTAAAAAATTATCGATTTCTTTACCTGCAGCCCTGCACCTTAAATTATTTTTACTTTTTAAAAAATAATAGAAATAAATGAAATTGCTCCCTATAAATAATGTAACTTGATTCCTATATGTGAAGATCCAAGAAGAGGCATGATATGAGAAGTAAATTTATGACATGCATTTAACTAACCATTGAGTGATTTCAGTGATTCAAGAGATTTTGTAGAATCAAATTTTATCCAAATTCCAATTGCCTTATTATGTTAATGGAATAATTTGTTTGCTTCTAAAATGGCTATAAAATTTTGTTTACAATTTAAATTCAAAATTTTTATAAGTTATATTAATTATTTTAATTGCTCGTACACATTGATATTTGTTATTATCTCTCCCTATATTGTCTCTAGTTGTTGTATTAGTTAACAAGTCTAACTAATACTCTAGTAAATAATTAATTAGTAAAGAAGATAAAGGTTAAACCTCATACTATATGTTTTGATATCTGTGTTGTATGACAACTTGTTTGACTATGTGGTCACTTAGATTAATTGCTGGTAGACGGTAAGACCTCATTGAGCATACGCTCACCAAACGTATACTCTTTTTTTTTTTTTTTCTAGATTCCAGGACCAAGATCAGGGTAGAATACTTCAAGAAGTCTAGCGTGAGTGAGATTCACTTGTACCCTGTATTACATACTTGTAATAGTTTATAAATTTAAAATATTGTACCTTAAAATATCATAAATAAGACATATAACATACTCCATATTCAAAATATAGTTTTAAGTTACTGCTCTTGATTACTTGTTAACCTGTTTACTGAGACATAGCGAGAACTAGGCAGGTGTTTCGGCTATGCCTCCTTTTATAAGAAGGTGATCTAGTCGGGGTGTTACAGGTGGTATCAGAGCATGAAACCCCCCACTTTTATAAAAGGTATAAAATAAACAAAACATTCTAGGTTACAACTAACCAAACTTTGTTGATACCTTTTAGAATTACAAGTTAGGGTTCCGGGAGACTAGTTGTAGACATGAACTGATCAACCCTCACAGTGTTACATTAACAAATAATAAAAGGTTTCCTTCTAAGGTTACACTCGTTTTGCTCACTTTTGGAATTACATACTATTTCCTTTAGGGTGCGCAACCTAAAAGGCAAATTTGTGCAAGTCTTTCTGTTGAGCTAAGTGAATGTAACATAAAATATAGAATCAAATTACGTCTAAATTTAGTTAAAAAAAATAAAATAAAAAAAGAGGGATAGTAGTAACTTTGGAAATGTGATTAACAGTTAGGAGTCAGGAATTGGGCTCCAAAAGTTTGTCTTCTATGTTTTTATTTAAATCTTACCAAGTCCACTCAAAAGGCAAGGTAGTTGCTGAACTTACTGGTTCTTCTCTTTTCCTTCTTGCCTGCTCATACACTTTCTTTTCACCTTTTTTCATTCATTCGGTAATTCTAATTTTCAATCAACTAGAATCCTAAACCATGTTTAATTTATGTTTCTTTCTCTTGCATTTTGAGTTTCCAACTATGAAACAATTTGCAGCCTTCAGTTTGCAATTTCTTCCTTCGTTGGTTCTGAAACCCCATTGAGTCCTTTCTTCTTGTCGCCGAACTTACATTGGTTACTCGTACCATCCTGCTATCTTTCATTCCCATTATTTACTCATTATTACTTCATAGAAACACTTCTTTAGGTTTCACCTTTTCCTCATTTGTTCTCTTGTTTATTAAAACTTGGCCCATGACTCGATTCAACTTGGAAGACAAATCTTGAGGGTGCACATAATTGTGTATAGTTGACTACTTATGGCTGTTTAGGAACAACCTTTGCTTATCTTTCTATGAGTCAAACTCGGACAATGAGGTTGACTAGGAAATTAAGAGACAAGCATATCCCTACCTCGACAAATGATTCAACTTGCATTAGAGCCATTGATGGAGCACAATGTAGGGAAGCTGACCGCTTCATTGCTGGTGTTGCAAAGAGCTTATAGCCTCCTTTAGGGTTGTCGTAGAGCAACGCCAACTCCTGAAAATCTTGCAGGTTCGTTGGGAAGTCTTTTAGGATCGGACTAAACTCCCGAAGAGCGACCTGAGAATTGTTCAGCAGTTTATGTTCTAGGATATCTTGATGGGCTCGCACTTTCCGTCAACAGTGACCTTGACCTTAATTATTTAACTTTTAAGATCAGATGCAATCAACTCTTTTGCTCCAAAGGGAAGCTGCCAGTGTCGATTCTGTTTGTTGCTGTCATTTTACCTTTGATAAGGGGTAGCCTTTGATTGTACCGTTTGCTTCATATTGATCATATTCCTCAAGCTTCATTATTTTGTAATAACATGGTTCGCGTACCATGTCGTCTACCGAGTTTCTGCATCATAAAATGCAAGATCTCATCTCTTTTATCCAACTTTTCCATTGAATCCTTAATTTCATGTTCCTTTCCCTCTTAGATTTTCATAATCTTTTCTCAATAATTAAGTTTTCTTCCGATTTCGAAAAACAAAATTGCCTACCTCTATTTTCTGTTTTAGTTCATTTTAAACCATCTGCCTTTTCCCTATTGATCTGATCAATTCCTGCCCCTGAAATTCTCTTCAGTTCTTTATTGGCCTAAACAGATCGGGCTAATACATGCTCTCTTCCTGTTGCATTGCGAAGGCCAAACATTGTTTATAACCATGAGGATTGACTACACACCCATCTCTTCAGCGTTCAACTCTAGATATTTCTTCCATTTCATTCCCCCTTGCCTTATAACCTCTTACTTTTCATCTTTAGCACGACACTGATTTTCTAAATTCTGTTTTGCGGAGACTTTTTTTTTCTAGATTCCAGGACCAAGATCAGGGTAGAGTACTTCAAGAAGTCCTTTAGCACGACACTGATTTTCTAAATTCTGTTTTGCGGAGACTCTTTTTTTTCTAGATTCCAGGACCAAGATCAAGGTAGAGTACTTCAAGAAGTCTAGCGTGAGTGAGATTCACTCGTACCCTGTATTACATACTTGTAATAGTTTATAAATTTAAAATATTGTACCTTAAAATATCGACATATAACATACTCCATATTAAAAATATTGTTTTAAGTTAGTGCTCTTGATTACTTGTTAACCTGTTTACTGAGACTTAGCGAGAGCTAGGCAGGCGTTTCAGCTATGCCTCCTTTTATAAGGAAGGTGGTCTAGTCGGAGCGTTACAATTAATCTCACCAAACTGGCAATGGTGCCCATGTTTGTATGGTTCACCACACTTATAGCAAAGCCGATTAGATACCCGGTATTGATATTCCTGAGGCAATAACTTCTTCACATATTTGTTACCAAAACCTTTATTTCCATTGGTCTTAACCACACTACCATTTCCGGCTACTGGCGTATTCTCTTTGTCCTCATTACCTTTAACAGACTTACCAGCGTTACTACGAATCCCTCCATTACTGTTTCTTGTACCATTCTGGTCCCCTAAAATAGTTACAGAGTTTCCAGTACTCTGTTTAGGACCAATTTCAGACTGAAAATCAACCCAGTATCATTCCAGTTCCCTTTAAACATCACTTCTAAGTTTTGCTCCTGATAACATGCAATTTCAAATGCAACAGCCAACGTCTTAGGGTTTCACATTCTAACAGTCGGTTTTAGCTCTTCCCTAAGGCCACTAATAAAGCACGATATATAATAAGCATCATCAAAGTTATACCCCTGAAACAGCAACCTAGACCTTAATTCTTCAAATCGTTCCTGGTATTCAATCACAGATCCTATTTGCAACAATTTGCTGAATTCCTCAATGCAAGTCTGACCTCTATTACCACCAAAACGTTGAATTAAAAGCTCAGAAAAATCAGACCTCGAAAGCTTACCAATAGAGGCCTTGATACCTTGGTACCATGTGTCTGCTTTTCCATCAAGGAAGAGTTCAATGGATTCCAGTTTTTCAGCCTCCGAAATTCGGTGCAACTGAAAATATTTCTGGCATTTCCTCAGCCACCCTTGAGGATCGTCACCTGAGAATTCCCGCAGGTCTAGACGCGGCTGCTGGTACCACATGTACCCTGATTGCGCTCTCTGCTTGTCAACCGTTGCCTCCACAGTACAAATTTCAATACTCTTGTTCACCGGAACTGTGTTGATTGGCTCTTTATCTACTTGTATCGGTACGCCGGTTTCGCCACTAGGAGTCGACAAGATTCCATTCTCTGTTGTCGGCTTGGGCGGTGCTCTCACTGAACTTGACGGAATTGTTAGCACCTCAGTCTGTTGTACCACCGTAGGAACCTGAGAATTTTCTTTAACCATCGGAGTTTTTTCTGGATTTCGACCTTGCTGATTTGAAAACAATCCATCAACTTGTCAATTCTTGCATCGCGTTCAGCATTTTCCTTGCGTGCTCTGGCATCGCGTTCATCCATAAGAGCTATCCAGCTTCCAATCTTGGAGTCCAAATCGGTCAATCTGGAATCTAGGGTTTCCAGACTGGTAAACCATCTTCAGCACACACAAGACTAGCACAAGACTCATCAACAAGTTTTATAACTTCATCAGTTTCATTCAATGACACAAGTTTCAAGAACTTAAACACAGACTGAGGAATGATAATAACACTAATTCCAAAATCTATGATAAATTTATCACTTTTAACATGTCTAAAAGTACATGAAGGAGTAGGTATACCTGTATCATGGCATTTGAAAAGTAATTTCGGTTGGACTATATCAGAGAGATGTACTCCCACTGAAATTACCTCATTACCTTGAAGTGTAGATTCATTAATTTTGATGCACAACTCCTCTTCAAATTCATCATCACAAGGAAACTCGTCAAATTCTTCCGAAAGACGAACATGAACCTCTCCATTGGAAGATGTATCTATAGTATCTTGTTCATGCTCTTCTTCTTCTGGTTCTTCTAACATATCATAAAAAGGAGTGACAACTGAATTAGTCAAACTAGATAAAGGAAAATTATCAGTTACCTCATTTGCAACTTCTGTAGACTCTTCTTCATCTTCCATTACTCGTTTGTGGGGATCTCCAAGATTTTCTTATGACATTCATTCGTTTCCGCTGGTAGTATAGAAACCTTGGACAAAAATCTCCTATATGACCAATCATAAAACAAACACCACACCTTTGCAATTGTTGCGATTGACCTATAGCCAAACTTGTCACAAGAGAGGTTAGTTCATCTAATTTTTGTTCAGTAGATGAAACGTGTACCTCTTTGGCACTCCAATTAAAGCCATCGCGTTGGTCCCAAAACTACTGTCCATATGCATCCATGGTAGAAAAAAAAAATTGAACAAAACAAAAAAAAAATTAAAAGAAACAAATCAATGAATACCGTTCCCCGGCAACAGCGCCATTTTTGGTGGTGTGTCAAGCCAACAAACAATTTAACCTATTTTTAAACTAGTAGCATAGGAAAGCAAGGTCGTCTCCTTAGGGAATGGTGGATTCGTTTCTTTCAAATAAGTAACCGAAAGGGGGGTTTTGAGTTTTTAAAACTAAAATGTAGTTAAAATAAAATTCAATTGATAGTTTAAAAAAATGAAAGCAAATTATGAAAAAGTTTCTAGTCAAAAGATTTTTTATCCTCCTTGGTCTAGACAATTGATCATAGATGCAATGATATGTTTAATCACTTATAGGCAAATTAGTTTTCGTTGTTGGAACCTCCTAACAACTCAATCTTGAACAAAGTTTAGTGATTAAGAAAACTTTCATTAAACACACTAGTCGAAATTCAATCCTGGAACCTCCTAAGATTAAGAAAATGACTGCATGAAGTACAAAGACCCAATTCTGATTCCTATGAAACAAACCTTGTTTAATTAAAAAATCAGATTACTTGTTCTTATAACATAACAAAATCACTTACCAAGTAATTTAATTATATCTGTCCCTTTTAAAACAACAAACCTTGCTGCCTTATTGGTTGTTAACTATCATGAAATAATGAATGCTACCAGCTATTCATGAATCCAAAATCTTTATATCAATCATTCAAAAGAACAAGCAAATACTTACAAAGAATTGAAAAATGAAAAAATATTTAGATCTCACAACTATTAAGAACCAAGTTTTCAATATCTTTCAATTGGAAAAGTAATTTAGTTACACATAATAAAGTCTTACTGAAATAAAACTATGGAGAGTGGGGAAGAATAACGCCCAAAAGAACTAGATTGGCGGTTTAGGACCACTCTAACCTCCTCTTCTTCTTCTAACGTTCAGCCCCTCTCTTCCAAAAAAGAATAAAATCAATTTCTATGCCAAAAATTAGGTCAGCCGCCAGCAGCTTTTAGAATTTCGCAACTGCAAATTAATTTTTCCGAGATTTGCATATTGGTCCCTCAAGTTTGGCAAAATTACATTTCAACCCCAAAACTTCTTCATTTTTTCAGTTTAGTCCCTACTTCGGTTTGGCCAAACGGGAATGAGCATCAATGCTGGAATTTCTTCTCTAAAACTCAATTTTGGACTGAGATTCGTGTGCCCACATTGATGCTTATAATTAATTTTTGGAGACTTTAGAGAAATTTATTTGAGTATTTGATTATAAGAATAAACGAAATTAATTATAATTATCAATTTCTTTAGAGAAGTCTTCTTATAATTATCATTTGAGTATTTGAGTATATGGATGAGTATTTGAAATGTCTGTTTAAGTGTTTTCGTGGTACTATTTTGGGTGAGTTTATCTGCAATCCTGTTGAGATGCTGATAGGTATTGAAGTTTCATGTTATTTGTGGGTATTTGTATAGCATTTTGGATTAGATTGTGCACTTATATTGTGTATTTTGATGTTTTTGGTTCTTAGGGGTGATTGGAGCTGAGATGGATGTTCCATAAATACACATTTTTGGAGCACGCGTTTGGCCATAGGATTTTGAATTGATTATAAGAATAAACGATTTTTATAAGAATAAACGAATAAATGAGTATTTGAGTATAAATGACATTTAATGCACAAACAACTTCTTATTATTAAAAAATTCCCTAGATTAGTACTAGTTTGAATTAATTATAAGAATAAACTAAATACTCAAATTGAGTCTCCAAAAGTGATAATTAGAATTTGAGTATTTGAGAAGTCTTTATTTGAGTATTATAATAAACGAAATTGATAAATTAACAGTTTCTTTAGAGAAGTCTTCAAATACTCAAATTAATTATGAGAATAAACGAAATTCAATTCCCATTGTAATAAATGACATTTAATGCACAAACAACTTCTTATTATTAAAAAATTCCCTAGATTAGTACTAGTTTGAATTAATTATAAGAATAAACTAAATACTCAAATACTCAAATTGACTCTCCAAAAATGATAATTATAAGAATAAACTAAATACTCAAATACTAGTCTCCAAAAAGCTCAATTTTGCACCCTTACCAGCCATAGGATTGAGGGTCATTGATCCATTTCCATCATTATCATTTTTGGAAATGTCATCATTTTTGAGAAGTCTTCTTATAATTATCTTTAGAGCACCCTTACCAGCCATAGGATTGAGGGTCATTGATCCATTTCCATCAGCAACCACACAGGCAGAACTCAAATACTCAAACCAAACAGTGAGATCAAGAGCGCCATCACAACCATCCAGAGCAACTATGGCATTATCATTTTCCTCATTCAGACATGTAGAGATATTAGCCAAGTTCTTCAAACAGGCATCAACAATCATACATTCACAATCAAAGTTTGGGACACTTGCACTTATCCCACTTGAATTTTGCAGAATTAGTGTACTAGTACTTCCTCTAAAACTGGTTACTAACTCAGACCAACATTTACGTCCTCTAGCATAATCAAACACCTTCAACGTTTCTGCTTCTAGAGTCACACAATTACTGGAGTCGCATTTCAGACCACCCGGGTCATTAAGAAATGACCCTTTAACAAACATAGAACTCTTAATATATTTCCCCCCACTTGGCAACATCAAATAAACCTTTAATAATACAACATAGCAATCCAGAACAACCTTCAAAGGGGTTAAACAGACTATTTGACAACCAATCATCAGCAAGCGAACGCTCATCATCAGAATACATAAGCTCATTTGTCACTACAACGTCAACAGGGCACTCATTTCCCCCCGGATCCACATGAAAGGATTTTTCAATATCACAAGAATGCACAAATTCACCCATTTCATTGCAAATCATAGGAGCATCAACCAAAGTCTCTAAAGATGTAATGTTATCATCAACACGATTCAACAGTTCATCATCAACCAAAAGTTCGAATGATTCCTGCCCCATACTCTCCGTATTGCTATAAGGACCATCCAAAACTACAATACCATCATCCAGTTCATCACTTTTTTGAAGGTTGTAGGGATTGCCTTCATCTTCTTGGTGATATGACAAAGCAGTGAATTCTGCCACTAGAGCATGTTCTGTTTCAATAAACTGCTGCACCTCAGACGTTGATGTCACTTCGGATTTTGCCGCTTTATGACCATCGGATTCTAGGTCTTCATGGTCAGAATCTCGAACTGCAGCTGCCAAAACTTCGGTTGGCTTCTCCTCTGGCGGCTTAGCTTCTTCTTCGACTGAAGAATTCATCGGCGTTGCCTCCCAAGAGCCGACCACCATCATCGGTCGAAAGACCTTACCGAATCTAAGCTCCAGTTGCTCGGCGAACCTTTCCCAAGTCGATAATTGGGAAATAGAAAGCAACCCATACAAGAATTGCAAGGGTTCTCCTGCCAAATAGAATTCCGAAATATAGAGTTTCGATTCCGGCCGTATGGAATTAAAGGAGAAGAGTCGCTCCATCTTGTCAATCCACTCGCCGACGTCTTTGGGTAAAAAGGGGGATTCCGGCCGGCGAAGGTTCCGGAAGGTTGGCCTTTGTCGGATTGAGTGGAAGGATTTCGGATGGGGGTAGAGCTAATAAGGTTTTAAGCCGGGAGAAGTCGATGTCCCTGTATTCCATTTCAAATTGACGTAAATCAAAACCTTTTCAAATCAAAGGGCGAAAATTGAATTGGTGCGGTCGGAGCAACGAAGAACACACACAGATTTCAGAAAATGAGAGGAAGAGCAATAGATTTCAGAGTTCAGAGGTCAACGGAAAGAAAATGGGAAGAAGAAGAATGAACGGAATCGCAAAAATGATACAGAGACGGCCGAGAATCGTCCGCTCTGATACCAAATGTCACGACCAGGGGGCCTTTGGGGTGGCCGGAAGGCAGAATTGGAGAAAAATTGGAAGAGGCCGGAGAAAATGGGGAATCGATCGGAGGAGAACGAAGAAGAAAGAGGGAATTGGAAAATATCCAATTTTGCATAATAATTCTGATATTCCAAATTACACCCCTGAAAGACTATTTATAGTCCGCAAATTACAGAAAATACCAATAAATCCCTAAACTTTCAATTCCCTATAATTTAGTCCTTCAATTTAGTTCAGAGCATGACAGGCTAATCAGTACAAAAAGAGGCACTGGAATCAATGGCGAGCCCATCTTATTCATAACTATTTCACCAGTCCATGGGCTATTTTATTTGTTAATGCATCTTTGTTCCTCTTCAGCCTCACCATCATACAAACTGTTTACACCATTGGCCAATACTATCAAAGTAGTTGATTGACATGTAATTTTATAGAGTGGTAGTATTATGTTTGTTTGCTGCTTTCCATGCATTTTAATTTTTATTCATTATTCTCTTTTTTTTAATGAAGGGTGAGATTTTTATGATGGATGATATTCATCACTATGAGTCTTTGGTTCAGAGTGTTTTCCTTATACTATGAGTTGTTGTTTTAATGTTTGCCTTCATCACATTATTATAAGGGGTAAGGACAATTACCCCTGAGTTTTGTTCCAAACCCTAAAACCCCCCTAAGTTTTATGAAAGGACAATTACCCCCCTGAGTGATGTCCATAACACCATTATACCTCCTTGGATACTTGGGTTCACCGTGTCTTGAACAGGAGAGTTCGAAGGCTAGAAGTGAACCTGTCACGCCACGGCCACGGTTGTGTGGACCCCTGGAAGTTTTATGTTTTTCGTCCAGCAATGTTCAGACAGACAGGTTGGAATTCTCTCAAAGAGTTGATTTTAAGATATATATCTGTCCGTACAAAAGATCTTGAATTCCTGTTGCACAACTGCAAATCTCTTGAAAGTTTGGTTGTGGATGGCTCTGGGGTGTCTTTAACAACTTTAGAAGTTTGTGGTCCATCTCTTGCACTAAAACACTTGAGAATTAGCTGGTGTGAGTTGGATACGCTCATTATTAGTGATGTTAATCTCCTCTAACTTGAGATTGGGAGGCGACGAGCGCTAGTGCTTAACAATGTCCCCCAGCTTGTTCATATTAGCTTCCTCTCTGCTTGTTACAGTTTTGTGAATGATGTTTCCAGGCTTTCATGCTTCTTTTCAAAGCTAAAGAGTCTTTCCTTATTTTTGGATTGGCACCTGGCTAGAGAGGTAATGCATCTTGCTGAAAGGTGCTGTTGTAGTATTTTCTTTGCGCAGTTTTGCTTTATGGTGACTTCTGGAGTATATTTTAATTATTTTTGCTTCCTCCCCTGTCTTGTATCATGTTCTGTTTTTGTCATCCCAGGTTGAACGATCTCTGCCTCAGTTACCTGCACTGAAGGAGCTGTCTATAGAGGTTTGTTTAGCTGGTAAAGAGAGCATGTGCGGACTTACTACGTTCTTTAGGGCATTCCCAAACCTAGAGAAGTTTGTGATAAAGGTAGTCCATTTGTTTTTTACATTTTCCTTTTCTGTATTTGGACCATTCAGTCTAGTTTATTCTTTCATGCTTGTTGTTATTGCTCTTTGTTTCGTCCTTCTAACATCATGTTTTTGTAATCTTGTTGGTACTATAGAAGTAAACTGGTTTATCACACTTCTTAAGGGATGTATTTGGTTTCTGCAGACATTATACCCGCGGAAAATAGTGACACACAGAGATTCAGATGATGTTGTAAATTACCCTCTTCAACATCTTAGAGTGGTCGAGATGTCTCAATATCGCGGCCGTTCAATTGAATTTGAACTCGTCAAGTACTTCCTCAAAAAAATGCTATTTCCCTTGAGACGATTATTGTTGATCCACGTTTTAAAATAGCTTCATTTGGTGGTAACGATTGGCTCTGTGATTCTGGGTTCGACGAAAAAGCTGCATTAGAGGATCAGGAAATTAGAACGGATGAGCTAATCATGTTAGAAATAATGCTTCCATTTGGGGGTGAAGATTGGTTCTGTGATCTTGGGACAGTCAATCAAGACGCTCGGGTAACAGAGGAGGCCAGAAGGTGTGCTGAGCAGCAACTCTTGGGAACAATGCCTCCGCATGTGACATTACAGATTCTTTAGGCTGCGGATTAAGGTTTTTCACTGTTTTGCTTTTGTGGATACAATATCTACATATGTAAATTGTTCGTGTTGCTTCCTAATGAACCAGCAACCGGTTATTGCTTCGTCAACAGTTATGAATGAACTTATTACACTTGGCCGGATGTAATTTCTTCAACAATCAACTTCTTCCTGTACTGTTGGAGTTCAATAGCTTTTTGGGGATTTGGCATATGCAGTCTGCTGACTTGCTACTATTTCTTCTTGCACATGGGATGTGTGCAAAATGTATATATTATGATTTCTAGTTAATACTAAAAAATATCATTTCCATCCCATTTTAATAGTTTATTTTGTTGAACTAAATGATTCGAGAAAAATTGGAGGACTTTTGATAGGGGATATCAAATTTGAATAACTGTATTCAATTTATACTAGATGTTTGGCCCAGGCAGATGCCCGGTCGCCCCTTCTAAATTACTATTTTATTAAAATCTAATTGGATTACTATTTTTTGAGGAATTAATTTAGCGATATATCATTTATGCTATGGTTTAGGGCTTAAAAAAATATACCTATAAGTCTGAGGTTATAAGGAAATAATAAATAATTAGTTTATAAGGCATTATTCTTAATTGCTGGATTTAGGTATTTTTATTTTTTGTTTATATTAAGCCTGCAAAACTATATGATTGGACATTTCAATTTGAATTAATATATCCATTGTTTGAAATGTAACTGATCCTTATTTGTGGTAAAAACATGTGTTTTTTTTTTTTAAAAAAAAATTATATAGCTTGTAATTAAAGAGACTTACACGTGGCAAAAATACTCCTGAAATATGAAATATGGTGCATTGAAGCCAAAACAGATGGATACATAGTTGCCACATAAGCTTCATGTCTTCTGCTTTAATAGGGTAAAAGGGATGTGTACCGTGACTTTGGTAAAGATTATTTCTCTAATTATATTGAAATAAAAAAAAATCAGTAACTCAGGAATATCAAATTTTAAAGTGTTGAGTACAATTTAATAAAAAAGCTTAAAAGAAAATTCGGATAAAATCTTCTTCTCAAGGGAATGGGGGGAGACGAAATGATGGGCCTCTGATAGCTGATTCCATCTCATTGGGCTTTCGATCAGTGGGTAGCTCGGTCTTTAATGCAGCTTAAGCCCTTCAAAAAATGGACTCTTTTAGGAAGTTTGGGAAAGAAACTAGTCGATGTGAACCTTAACCAAAAATTGACTTCACTTTCACTATGGGAGGGTTAACTTAATCTCCGATAATTTGTAAAACTTAACAGACGATCCTCTACTTGATTACAAAAATGTCGAAAGTGAATTTCTGCTCAACTAGTATATTTTTAGCTTTGGTGATTACCTTCTACCATGTTTTCCTCTTTGATACATTTGAATTCCATGCACCATTAATAGATTATTTATTATTACCTCCGTCCCAGAAAAATAGTCCACATTGAGTTTTCAAATTTGTACGAAAAATAATACAAAACTCAAAACTCAATTTGGACTTTTTTTTTGGGACGGAGGGAGTAATATAAAAAGTCGGCAAAAGTTTTATTTTCAAAATTTCAATAAATCACTAGTATCATATCATCATGTTGTTATTGTATTCTTTTTTTGTTTTTCATTGGCATTTCACGGTGTTTTTGATCACAAGTTCAATCAACAAAATTGATACGCGGAGAAGAATGAGTCATAAAGTTGATTTTCTCTTGTAAGTTTGGTTGACAGTTGACTAGTCTTCTCCCTGTTTTTTATTTTTATTTTTTATTTGTTTCTCTTTGAGACAGAAAATGAAACAATTAAAAAAGTGGGGATAAAAAATCCAATGTCACAAAACAAATCCAAAGAAAAATGGTCAAAATAAACAACGCGCCACCGTTAGTGCGTAATCCGAACGCTCTAATGTAATTTCAACTTTTCGTCGCCTTTCTCCCGGGAAAGAAGGCGAGTGGGCACCAAACCCTTGATCCTTCGCCTTTCTCGCCACCATTACACAACGCCAAAGTTCCTCCTTGTATGTACATAGAATATTATACACCTTAAAAAACCTTTCTTTTATATAGTATACGCATGACCACCATGAATGATGAATTGCCCCAAATGGATTTGAGATTGAGAGACAAACAAAACTCAACCAAACCATTTACGTTAATATTAACGCATTAACCGGCCATTTCTTCCTTGTTGCGGTGTGTGTGTGTGCGTGTGTGGTGGTTGGTTGTGTTTAAGGGGGGACTTAACATGGGTTTGTGATTTATTAGAGTTGGTTAATATTAATCACATGCCCATTAAGTGCCTCTAGCCATAATCACCACCACCACCATACCAACTCAATCACCGCCAATTAATATCTTTGTCAAAATATGATGTAAAATAGAAGGGAAAAAAATAGGGGGTTAAAGAAGAGAGGAATAGTTTAAGAGGGAACAATATATACTTGATTGGTATTTCAACCGGCCCTTTTGGGGATCATTGTAGAGAATAAGGTCAGCTAGCTAGCAAATTATCATTAAATGTGATCTGGGATTCTTTTTCTGGATTTGGTGAGATATGTGATCTGGGTTTTCTGTTTTTGGGATGATTTCAACTTTGTAGGTGCTGCTGCTTTTCAGAACATTGCTCTTGTGGCCGTTTCTTTCTTCCCTTTTCGCGTGTTCTTCTTTCTTGTTGCCTG
This sequence comes from Oldenlandia corymbosa var. corymbosa, assembly GCA_949775105.1. Taxonomy (NCBI): domain Eukaryota; kingdom Viridiplantae; phylum Streptophyta; class Magnoliopsida; order Gentianales; family Rubiaceae; genus Oldenlandia; species Oldenlandia corymbosa. The sequence continues at coordinate 7,527,746 of OX459118.1, forward strand.
ATACACCAAAATGTGGAGGGACCCTGGAGCTCCAGCTGATGATTTTTACCAGGTTCGACCTGAATGTACAGATGTTCCCAAAAGCAAATTTCGGATCAAGGTGTGTTCATTTTCTTGGCTCCGGTGTCTTGAACAAAGATCAGTCATTTGTTTTTTTACCGGGTTTCCATGTTGATGTTCGGTTCCTCTTGGCTTTGTATTTCGGGCTTTGTATTTCGGCAATGTGAGTCTTTTAGATGGCTATTGATGTTTCAAAGCTCGAGTCTTGTTATTTTCATTTCCATTTCTTGAAGTCAAGTATAACCATTTTCAGATAGGGGCTTCTGTTGTTAGTTATTTTGTCTTTGGGATCCGTTTTCACAGTGATAAAAAGTTCCAATGCTGGTTTGCAATCGTTTTACCGGGGGAAATTAAGAGCATAATGCTCCCGTTTCCAATGTTGGGGACAAGGAGACTGGGGGGAAATTTCCTTTGAACAGACATTTTTAATCTTGAAAAAATGGTATTCTGGGACGTTTAATTGATTAGCTTGAAGAGATTGATATATCTCTGTCCCCAAATGCTTTATTAGTTTAACATTTCGTTTGAATACGGCTTCATGGTTGTGGAATGAGTCATTTTAGTCTTTTAAGTAGGCATTGTACTGCTCATATAACTGGTTGAAAGAAATGACTTAGTCAAGGCCAATCTCCTAAAAATGTAAATTGGCAGGGTTTACTGCTGTGAGTTTTTAAGTCACATACTGAAGTGATGGCTTATTCTATCCTATCCTTCAGTGCTGTGTAGTTTACCTGAAGGGAAATGTACTTTACAGTTTTGTGGGTGCTAACAGTACTAGTATAGGGTGGACGAACAAGGAGAGATTTTTGACTAATAACTGCTGCCAAAGTAGAACTTGGAACTCGAAAAGACTTGTCTGATCATGTGCCTTTCCTCCTCCCACCATACTGAATTTGTTGAATGGTGGTCTCTCTTTGATGGTCAATGTTGCTTGATGCTGTAATTTTATCCAGTATTAAGATTTTGTTAGGAATTGTCGGCTTGTCTGATGCTCATTTGGTTTCTTGGTTCTTTTATTCTTTTGTCCAGGCTGGTAAGACATTGAGTGTGCGGAAATGGCAAGCTGCATTTTCTCCAGAAGGTTATCTTGATATAAGCAAAACCCTTAGTCGCATTCATCGTGGAGTAGGTCTTCTTATCTCACTAAAAACTTTTACAAAATTACTACTTCATATGATTTTGTATGACATGCTGTGCTTCTGTTTACTCGCACTTGGGTTTTCAGATCAAACCTCTTTTATATTTTTTACTTTGTGTATTGATTTGTGGTAATGTATTGTGTCAAAACAGGGTATTCATCCTTCAATTAGAGGTGAAGTATGGGAATTCCTTTTGGGTTGTTATGATCCTAAGAGCACATTTGATGAACGAGATGAGATACGAAATCGTCGTAGGTACTTTGATCTTTGCCATTTATAGCATGATAGACCATTCCTGTATACTTCGTATGACTTACCTTGGACTGCGAGAAAAAAATCTTCTGCTGAAGTGACATTCATGGCTAGATCTGCATTCCTTGTGTGCTTTGAGTGAAAGTTAGCAAAAGATAAACGTAAAAGCACTGTCATCCTAAAGTATTAGCTTCTTTATAGAGTGTACTCTTTCAGACTGCACTCACATTATTCGTTAGATAATCAAGGCTGTGTGATGCATCTAAAAAGGAAGCCATGGTTTGATAGACATGGAAAAGAAAAGGTTTTTGTTTCTTCTTTGCTTGTTCATTAGAAAAGCCGTCTCATTATCAAAGATTTATGGTCCAGAATCTGTCAATTGCTAGTCAAAACTCTACATTTTGTTTGTTTCCCATTCATTACCCGCTTATGATTCAGATTTTTTTCATTTGACATATTGTGTCTCTAAATTTCTACCAAAAACTTTCAGGGCAAAGTATGCCATAATGAAAGAAGAGTGTCGTCAGATGTTTCCATTGATTGGGAGTGGAAAATTCATAACGGCACCTGTTATTACTGAAGATGGTGAACCCATTCACGATCCTTTAGTACTTCAAGAGGCAAACTTGGATATGGCATCGATAAACCAAGGAAATGGTAAAGTAGCAGTCAACTTCGTTTTTGCTTAGAACAAGCACCAAAAGGAAATGTGTCTAATTGCTGTAACTGCAGATTGTGCTCATGACCCACGAGACAAAAAAGTAATTCAGTGGAAGCTTACGCTGCATCAAATAGGTTTGTTTTGATTAATAAAGTCCTGTACGTTTTCTACAAATTCTTCTTCACAATTGGAACCATTCTTCTGCTCCAGTTTAACTGAAAACTTTCTAAATATATGTCTTGCCTCTTGGTTGTTACCCTTTCTTCTTTTTTTTTCTTATCCTTCATTTGATACCCATTTCAGGTCTTGATGTTCACCGGACTGACAGGACCCTAGTGTTCTATGAGAAGAAAGAAAATTTGTCAAAACTCTGGGATATTCTAGCTGTTTACGCCTGGTCAGATATAGATGTTGGCTATTGTCAAGGTGGTTATAGAATAATTTACCATTTACTTTCTGCATTTTCCCCTTAATCTGGCGTGCAAATTTTTATGGGTATGCTGTGTAGGAATGAGTGATCTCTGCTCTCCTATGATAATCCTTCTGGAAGATGAAGCAGATGCATTTTGGTGCTTTGAACGGCTAATGCGGAGATTGGTAAGTTACCATCTGTTTTTTTACTTATTTTTCCAAGGATTAGTTGTGTGTTTCTAGCTTTTGATGTGGTGGCTTGAATTTTTATGTTTGCCAAATTTTTATGTAGCCCTTGTTATTTTTGTTTCAATAATTCAAAATTCTCTATTTCATCTCCTCATTTTGTTTAATTTATGGCTAATAAAGTGTAGTAACTTTCGTATTCTTTTCCTTAACGATGACCCGCATAAAATTAGGCTGAATATAATTACTGTTGCTGATTTCTTTTTCTATATTACAACTTCAAAGCGAGGAAATTTCAGGTGTACCGAGAGCTCAGTTGGAGTGGAGACACAACTTAGCAATTTAGCTTCAATTACTCAAGTTATTGATCCTAAGCTTCATCGGCACTTAGGTACCTTCTTTTTTATCCCCTTTTACTGCTTCAAGGCTATAATTTGTAGGGATCCTGTTTTCTGCTTTCCTTTTGTTTTGGATTTGTCAAAGTTATTTTGGTCAGTTACTTCTTGGTATGTGGCTTTTGTGTTCTTTGTAATTGAGGAGTTACTCTTAGGCTTTTCCTCATTTTCGATTTGGTATTACTCAACTAAGGCTTCTACTTTCATGATATGCTTCTCGGAGGACTACTTTAATGTTATTCTAATTTTTATTCTGTGACTTCGTTTGACATGGATTTTTCTTTTTTAGTCTTTCTTCCACTTTGGTTCTGTCTCCTTTGTAAGCATATATCAGAAAAACATATCTTTGAAGTTTTAGTGTTCCCCTTAGGTATAAGGATAGTTTGAAATTCTTCTTGCTGATGTTGAATTTCCACGTATACACTTTAAAGTCAACATGGTCAAAACGGAATTAGCGATTCCTTTGGTGGGATCTGTTTCTTTTATCTGTCATTTTCCTTGATCAGACAGTAATTGAGTGGATTACTAACAAGATTGCATTTGATCTTTCATTCAGAGACCCTTGGTGGAGGCGATTATCTGTTTGCTTTCCGCATGCTTATGGTCTTGTTTCGTAGAGAGTTCTCCTTTTGCGATTCATTGTACCTATGGGAGGTATGTCTTGTTTTCCTTTTAAAGCCTATAGTTTTGATGTAATTATGGTTGAACTGGCACAGTGTACTTCCATTGAAGAGAGAGCAATATCTTCCAATATAGATTAGCATCAACTGTAGATGGTAGCAAATGTTTGAAAATAAGTGTTATGATTCAACTCTGCATTGTTTCTGAATGCTGATCTCATTATTTTTCCATCTTTACTTGTAATTATAAGCAGCTTTCTGCCATTGCTCACATAGCATTCAGAACTTCTCTAAAGTCAATTATTTTCCCAAATTTTCTGTCTACTGATAAACAGTACATGAATTTAGTTATAAAGGAGTAGTTTCTGAGTGACAAGAAGATGCTAATATATAAATGGAGGGTAGAGTTCTAACGTATTCTGATATTCAATTAGTGGCTTATGAGGATTTTTCAAACCCTTAGAAATCCATTTTCTTTTTTCTTAACACCAATTTTAGAGGTTTTATCCAGTGATCCGTGTTGTTCTTCATTTTTAGTCCGCTTTTTGGTTACTTGAAACCTTCAATTTCTGATGCTTCCAATGTCTGGTTTCTTAAATAGATGATGTGGGCCCTGGAGTACGATCCAGACTTGTTCTCTATGTATGAGGAGCCTGAAGCTGCTGCTGAAAAATCTGAAGGATCAAAAGGAAAACCTAAATCAATACGCCAATATGGAAAATATGAGAGAGATAATATGAGAAATGGAGGCAAGAGTAGTGAAGCACCCCTACCAATTTCTGTTTTCCTTGTAGCAAGTGTTTTGAAAGATAAAAGTCCCAAATTATTGACAGAGGCTAGAGGACTTGACGATGTTGTTAAGGTGACGATTCTTTCTAAATTTCACTTGTATGATCCCAGCCTGTATTGTTTCCTTCCAACGTTTTCATAAGATGTCTGAGGTGTTTTCAAATAAATGTTTGCTTCATGTATTTTCTTTTTAACATTGGTATCCGATTACTTGCTCAGATATTGAATGACATGACTGGAAACTTAGATGCTAAGAAGGCCTGTACTGGTGCAATGAAGCTTCACAAAAAATATTTGAAGGTATTTTCTAGGCCTATCACTTGCATTTGGTAAATCTATATACTACTGTACTTAACGAGCATGTGAAAGCAGGATAGATACTAGATTGGGATAGCCCATTTTGATAGAGCTTCCAACTCTTTCTATCCCTCTTTTTCTCTTTTTAACTTGTGACCATAGATCGAACTACAATTCAACATCAGTGATTAGCATTTCAAGTAAAGATGATGGGAGGAAAGTCTATAAACATCTTTCTTCTTATTTCGAAAACACTACAAACATCTTTCTTCGAAAGTACTTTGGCTCCTGAAATTCTTTCTTATTTCATTTATGTTCTTCCTGCTGTTCAATGCAGTTTATTGTCACTGTGGAAGTTCCAAAATGGGTGTCTTCTGCTCCTTTGTAGCTTTTTTGTGATTGACAAACTGACCGCGTAAAGTTCTATTTGCTCATCTGCTCATGCATTTTTCTGGCCCAATGTTTTTGCAGGCTAAGAAGCAGTGACAGTGGGATCAAATACCTCTGACATCCAGATGGTGCATATCTTGCTCTTACATTTATGTATATGTATATTTCTTTGAGAATGGTTGGTGAAATTCTTTGTGCGATTGATGATGATATTCTTGTATACTGCTGCAAAACTTAGTATGGTGAAGATGCAAAGTGTACATTTACACTTCACCACATTGATCTGGTGGTAGTAGAAAGTACAAATGAGGGGATTGTTTATACTTGATTAATTAAATATGAAGTGTGGAACATATCCCACGTCTTAAATTCCTGTCAAGTTATTTCTTCTTCTTCGGTTTTTTTTTTTTTCGTGGATTCAAGGATTTTGCTTCAACGAGACAAAGATGATGTAGCTTGTTATGATATGCCAAAAAAGTTGTTATTCTGCAATGTTTTCGGTTCTCTTTGCGGTACTTAGTATAGGCTTAATGGATCTTTGCCAGAAACGATGGCCTGAAATGCCCTGAAATTGATCCACTTTTAAAACGAATAGTTTCTTCGAAGTCCAATTGTGTCGGGTTAGGAGTGTAAATCAACCGAGCCACTCGCTAATCTGTAAAAAAGGGTTCGTCTCTAACGAAGGTGGTCAGTCCATTAACAAAAAACAGCTAATTGCTAGGTTTAGGGAAGTTTTGAGACAATTTTAGAAATGAATTGATGAATTATTGAGTAAACCTTCGCCGGAAATGGCGTCAAAATAAAGGGAAAACAGAGAGACGTTGGGTAACTAACCCTGGAGGTTTCTTTTACCATTCAATCGATAAAATCAACTCTGACTCAAGGGACTATTTATACTACTTCAGAAAAGAAATGATTGACAACTTAATCACGTATTATGCATGCACGATCGTCATGAATGCAGTTTGAGCAGTTGTTCAAACAGCGTCGCCTCCTTCAACCGCCTCTTTTGAATTTGAATAAAGGCCGTCAACCTGGAATTTGCGTGCGTGACATTCCTCACCTCTTAAAACAAAACTTGTATTCATAGAATCAAGTTTTGAATGCTGAAAACCGACCTTTGATAAAGAAACTATCCTCCCAAGATGCATCTTAAACCTCCAATTCTCTCCATTTAATAAACCATTGAATCACTTCTTCAGCTCCTCTCATCACAAACCTTCTTTGCAAAATTCTTTCAGTTCTAAGAAGCATTTTTCACAATTCTCTAAGTCGGGCGGATCGGTGACTTCATTAGGCACAGGACCAAAGTGCTTTTTAATATTGAAACATGGAATACGGGATGAACCCTTGTTCCCACCGACAACTCCAATCTATAAGCCACTGTCCCAACTTTATCCAAGTATCTTATAAGGGCCAAAATACTGTACATCAACTTCAAACACTTCTTGAAACCACTGCATTGCTCGTAGGGTTGTAGTTTCAAATAAACATACTCTCCAACCTGAAAATTCCTCTTAGTTCTTAATTGGTCAGCATAATACTTCATTCTTTCCGAGCCTTGATCAAACTGTCGTTCAACTTTTGCAGTTCCATTTGCTTCTGTTGAAGTATTTCTGATGTTGCAGGAATCACAACATCATGATATGATCGCAATGGACTGCCAGCTGGTTGATACCCATACAAGGCTTGGTAAGGTGATATTTTTGCACTTGAGTGAAATGTGGTATTATGTCATCATTCAGCCAAGACAAGTCATTTAGATCAATTGCAAGGGGATGAACTGCAAAACACCTCAAATAAGCTTCCAAACACTGGTTCAATCTCTCAGTCTATCCATCTGTTTGTGGATGGTAGGATGTACTGACATTCAACTTCACCCCCACAGTATGAAATAAAACCTTCCAGAAGTGCCTTGTAAATATCTTGTCCCTATCTGTAACAGTAGACTCTGGCAGTCCATGCAATCTAAATTTTCCCTAAAAAACACTTCTACTATGTCCTTAGCTGTAAAAGGATGTTTTAAAGCAATGAAATGACCATACTTGGTAAATCTGTCCACCACTACAAAGATACAATCAAATCCATCACTGGTAAGAGGCAGTTTTTCTATAAAATCCATAACAATCCCCTTCCAAGCTTGCTGAGGAATCAACAAGGGTTGCAGTAATCCAGGATAGTGAATATGTTCCCTTTTACACTTCTGACACACCTCACAAACTTCAAAAACTGTTCCACATCCTTCTTTTGATTTTTTCACCAAAACAAGCTCTTCAATCTCTGATAGGTGCCTTTTTGCCCTGAATGTCCTCCTAGAGAAGAAGCATGAAAAACAGACAGTAACATCTGCCTAGCTTCTCCTTTGTTTTCCACAACTATCTTACTATTTTCTTTAAGCAACCCACCCACATATTGTAACTCGAATGGCTAGAACTGTCCAAACTGGCCGTTGCAATCAACTGTTGTACCTCCTCATCACCTTCATAACTACTGGCAATTTGTTGTAACCATAAAGGTTGAACTGTGGTAATTGCATTCAACCATCTCTCCTAAGAATTCCCTTTCCTAGACAAGGCATCAGCTGCCACATTTTCCTTTCCCTTCCTGTACTGGATTTCATAATCCAAACCCAAAAATTTCACTAACCACTTGTGCTGTATAGATGTAGTCAACTTCTGCTCCAATAAGTACTTAAGGTCTTGATGATCAGTCCTTATAATGAAATGATGACCTTCCAAGTAGTATTTCCCCTTACCGATAGCCATTACCACAACCAACAACTCTTTCTCATATGTAAAAAGTCCCTTATGCTTGCTGCAAAAAGCCTTGCTCAAGTAAGCTATAGGATGTCCTTGCTGCATCAGCACTGCCCTCATCCCATCATCGCAAGCATCTATTTCCACAACAAAGTTCTGGGAAAAATCTGGTAACCTAAACACAGGTGAAGTAGTTAGAGCCACCTTAAGTTGCTCAAAAGCTCTGAAGCTGAATCATCCCATCCAAAAGATCCGTTCTGCAACAAATTAGTTAATGGCTTACTAATCATTCCAAAACTTTTAACAAACCTTCTATAATATCCTGCTAAACAAAGAAACCTCCTCAACTCTTTAACAATTCTTGGAATAGGCCAATCAGTAATTGACTGCACCTTAACAGGATCCATGTTCACTCCTTTATCAGAAATAGCATGTCCCAAATACTCCATAGAATGTTGAGCAAAAGAACACTTGGATCTTTTAGCAAACAACTTATGCTCCACCATGGCTTGAAACACTGCTGTCAAGTGGTTCACATAATCCTCCAAGGTCAAACTGTATATTAAAATGTCATCAAAGAACACCAATACAAACTTCCTGATATAAGGTTTGAACACTTATTCATCAAATTTTGAAAAGTAGCAGGTGCATTTGTTAATTCAAAAGGCATCACCAGGAATTCAAAATTCCCATGGTGTATTTGAAAAGCTATTTTAGGGACATCTTCCCTACAAACTCTAATCTAATGATATCCAGCTCTCAAATTAATCTTAGAGAAGAATTTAGATCTACACAGCTCATCCAATAGCTCTTATATTACTGGTATTGGATATCTATTCTTGACCATTAAGGCATTCAAATGCCTGTAATCAGTGCACATTCTCCATGTGCCATCCTTCTTCTTGGTTAACAGTGTTGGGGGAAACATAAGGACTGTAACTGTAACAATCCAAACATTTAAGGCACTTTAACCTGAACTTGTTCGGTATAAAACCTATGGTAGCAATGGAAAGGCGCATTAAAACTATCAAATTAATGACTACGAACCGTATTTGTGGTTTAAATAATTAATGTTGGCAATTATGGTCGAATATTTGATTAATCCATGATGCATAAGCTACATATTCATCCTAGTTAGCCTACGTAATTTAAAGATGTAGAAAATAATGATGAGGGATTCAAGCTATAAGGTGAAACATGTTGGTGAAGCAAGCAAGATACTCACCATGCTATTATGACTAGGAAAATTTGAAAGGACCATGTGGAATGTAGGAAAAACATAGAATAGTGAAACATGAAGGTGAAATAGGCAACACACATAAGTTATTTTGGTTCCTTCAATTGCCGACGGTGCCAAGCTATATGGGACATGTGGAGAATCTAGGAATGAGGATTAAGCAAAGCTATGACCCTAGTGAAGAAGGTGAAGCAAAAAGGTGACTAAGCTATCCTAGCAATGACTCATCAAAACCTAAAGGGGAAATTTGGCAATTTTAGGAGATTTAGTAGATGACTAACCAGATTATATGCTTAAACATAAAGCTGAAACACGTAGGTGAAGCAAATAGGTTACTCAGCTATAATCTGAATGAGTCAGCTAGTCTAACATTTAGGCGATGATACATATAGCTGAAGCACGTAGGTGAAGCAAGATGGTTATTCATGAATCTAATATGAATAAAAAAATCCTACTAGGACATGTGTCACATCTAGGAAAGCTTAGACTAGTGACTAATAGGCTAGTTTGATAAAGCATAAAGGTGAAACAAGGAGGTGAAAAATGACTATAAATAGGGGGGAATGGGAACTTGTTCAAAGCACACCAAAAAAAATTCAGAATTAAACAAGAGAGTTAGTGAGTCTTGAGAGTTTTCAAAGCTTAAGGGAAGGAAGGAAAGATTGACATTTGGAGTCGCTTCGATATCGGCTTAGAGAGGTGATACTTGTATTGAAACAGCATCACGTCCCGGTGAGTTTTCTCACTCTTTCTAAAACTATTTTAAAAACTGAGAGTATGGGAATATGTTCAAAAGACACTACACACTTGAGCACGTTCTTGTTAATATTATTGTAATATCAAATGCATATTGTTAAATGACTCGGTGGTGTACTTTACAGCCCCGAGATATGTGTTTTACTTGTTATCGTATTTGAAGTAAAGTTTAATCATTTACGTGTGAAATGTTGGTTTGATTATATGAGTGATTAAGTGAATGTTGAATGTTCCGATGGTGTTCACCACCTTGGCAGAGTTTGCAATGTTATTGTTGAATGTATTCCGATAGTGTACTTCATCGCCACGGATATTATTTGTGCATGCAAGAGTTGAGATTTGGGCCCTGTCTTAGTTAGCGAAACTAAACGAGTCAAGCATCGGGCTTGGTCGGATAGCTAGTTACCTTGGCTAGAGTTATGATGCTCATGAGTCATCAAGAGTTGGTACCAAGGGAGACATAAGGAAAAGAGTTATAAAGAGTTAATGTTTGGGCTAAATGCCCCAGAGTTACGATCTCGCTTGGGTTCACCGTCTACACTGCCATATAGGCCTGACACGGCCCCTTGTCGTGATCCTCGTATCCACTCTATTGTTACTTGATAATGCTAAGTGTTTTGATTGTATTATATGTTTCATTGTTTTTATGTGAAATTGTTTTACAAGTGTTTTCTTTAAAATTATTTTAATAAAATTATTGTAGTAGTATAGTGAGAACCTCATTGAGCTCGGCGCTCACCCCTATATATCTATATATTTTCCCTTCCTCCCAGGAGTACATTAAGGGACATGCTACTATGGAAGGAACAATGTTCTCGGAGGTTTGAGTAGGACTTGAGATGGTCTAAACCTCTACTTGGGTTTAGAATACCAAGTAGATTGAATAATATTGTTGTTAAGAGCTCGTTCTCTAATATTATGTAGAGGCATGGTTTAGTGCAAAATAAGTTAATGTACCATTTGAAGTTGAGGTGTTATCCTCCTTTTAATAAAAGTTTAGTTTAATCTAATCTTCATTGTGCAATTAAGTATTAAGTGCGCCTTAGGCGTGAGCTCAGCGGACATCCAGTGTTGCTAGCCCTACTTGTCTTTCACATTGGCTTTTGAAAAAGAAAAAAACTTTAGTCAAGAACAGTGGTGATACCCGGGTGTTACAAGAACTTTTCTTGGCGATCCTTTCTTCAACAACCCATCTACTTGCAATTCAATCTCATTTTTATTTGCATGAGGATATCTATAAGGCTTGATTTTAAAGGGTTCAGCTCCTGACTTTAGTGGAATGTGGTGATCCACTGATCTTTCAGGAGGTAGTGAAATTGGCTCTTCAAACACTTCAACAAATCTATCCAACACTATTTGAATATCCACACGCACCTTAACCTTGTCTCCATTTTCTATGATTTCATTAACCTCAACTTTCAAAGCATTCAGAGAGAACTGACCTCTTTGGTGCAGCCTGTCTTATAATGTCCTGCATTTCTTCTTCAGTTGCACGGGAATGACCTTTCAACATGAATTTTCTGCCTTACCAAGACAATTCAATACAACAATTATCATAATCAAACAATATGGGGCTTAAATGTGACATCCATTCAGTTTCCAAAATCATATCCTAGTTTCCCAACTTCATTAATCTAAAATCAAACTGAAAATGGAGTTTTTGTATAGACCATTTGGCACCAGAACAAATCACATTGTTCTTCATCTTATGGCCATCAACTACCTTCACCATATAGGGTTTAACCACCTCGTCAATCCCAAACTCTAAGCTAATCTCTCATCTACAAAACTTCTCACAGCCCCAGTATCTATCAATATCTTTATCATTTTATTGTTGACATAACCAATCACCACAATTAACTTCCTTGGTTCATCTTCTAATTTCATCAATGGCATCACAATCATCCCAACGAGTATACGGCACATACCTGATAAATAGAAGTGCCTTCTAACTCATCACTCAACTAATTAACCTTGTCCAGGTCCACATCATCCTCAACAATGATCAAATTCAGATGTTCTATCTTGTATATATGCCCTGGTTCCCAAGGACCATTACATTTCCAACACAAGTTGTTCAACTTCCTGTATTGCCTTTCTTGGGATGACAACCTCTTCAACATAGCATTTTCCTTGTTGTTACCACCCTGAGTAGGCACCTTATCTTCAGCATTATAACTTCTGTCATGACTTACAACCACTTTTTTGAGTTTAGAGTTCCAATTCAGACTTTGCTCCTGTGATTTAGCAGCTTGGTAAGCCCTTATCACGGTCTGCGGTTCTATAAATCGGACAAAAGGCTTATACTCTTCCTTCATACCACTTACAAAGCTGGAAACAAAGTAAGACTCGCTCAAGTAAGGATTTACACACAGGAGTTGAGATTTCAGCTGTTCAAACTTGTCATAATACTCACTCACACTTCTTTTTTGCACCAGTTTATTGAACTCCTCCACAGGATCCAAGCTAGTTAAATCCTTAAATCTTTTTAACAATTCTTCCTCAAATAAGATACATAAAGCATACTGATGACATTTTTTTAAAGTTTTGGAACCAAATATCTACCTTACCATCCAAATAGAACTCCGCTGACTCCAACTTCTCCTCATCAGTCATCTTAAAATAATTCTGGTACCTTCTTAACCAATTCTTAACATCGTTAGCAAGAAATATTGCCAACTCAACTTTAAGTTTTGGTTTCAGTTCCTCCTAGAACCTCTAATATCCAAGATCTTACTATCATCATCACAAACTTCAATTCGAGTTTTCTGTTTGTAATTTTACCCCAAACTTGCCTAATTTTTCATTTTCAACATGCTTAGTTCCCGATATTGAAGCAATTGAAGGAGAAGCAAGAAGCTTACACTCACGGCTCGAAGATCCTCTTACAGTTCTCTCACGTAGCTCAACCTCAACTAATCGATCGTCCAAAGGTCTGCGATTCGTTCCATAATCTTTGTTTGCCTCTCCTCTTGTGATTTCTCTATCCTCGATTCCATCGCGTCCATACGAGTTGTCATCTTCGTGATCTCAGCTACCAGATCCGCAATATAGCCACCAGGTGAAGCTCCGATGTCGTTAACCGAAAGTGTAGAGTGATTCGGTACCATTGATCTTACAGATCCAAGAATCCGCAAGTTCTAGATACCAAATGTTAGGTTTAATGAAGTTTTGAGACAATTTTGAAAATAAATTGATGGATTATTGAGCAAACTTTTGCCGGAAATGGCGTCAGAATACAGGGAAAACAAAGAGGCGTAGCCGCCGATAACTAACCATAGCTATAGGGAGGTTTTTTTTACAATTCAATCGATAAAACCAACTCTACAGCTCAAGGGACTATTTATACTACTTCAGAAAAGAAATGATTAACAACTTAATCACGTATTATGCATGCATGATTGTCGTTAATGCAGTTTGAGCAGCAGCTATCTAAACGACGTCGCCTCCTCCAACCGCCTCTTTTGAATTCGAATAAAGGCCGCCAACCTGGAATTCGCGCGCGTGACACGAATTTGAGTACAAATTTTAATATCAGTTTGAATTTTAATTTTTAATATCAATTGAATTAGAAGCGAGAAAACTTTAAATTAGACATTAATTTTTACTAATACGAGAAGAATAAAGAAAAAATTAAATAAAAAGAAACCAATAAAAGGAAAGGGGGAGTAAATAGCTTGAAAAACTCTCCCATTTATAACAAATCTATCTGGTCGATACAATTCCTTAATAAGGAGTAGTAAAATTTTTCAGCTATAAGAAAGGATTCAAGCGTGAGAGAGCTTCATCTCCTTGCAACGCGCCGCCGACACACTGCGACCTAATTCAGAATTTGGTAATCAGAAAAATTCCACACAGAAGTTGAGAGTTGGAGGTCTCCTTTTTAATGGCTGAAGCTACTCTCTCGGATACCACGATGGAACCCACGATGTGGGGCAATTTTCCTGAAGATCTCTGGTTCGAAATCCTTCAAAGGGTTCCGGCCAAATCCCTCGTCAAATTCACCAAAGTCTCTAAATCCTGGTATGCCCTCATCACAAGTTCTAGGTTTATCAAAACTCATCTAGCCAGGATCCAAACTGAGAGGAGCTCCAAATCCATTCTCATTCGATGTTATTCTATAAGTGAAAAACAAGAGCGTTACTCGGTGCACCCAGACAATGATGATTTCATCCTTCAAAGTTCGGAACTCGAGCTTCCACGCGCATCCCGTTCCCGTGATTGGGGTTATCGTATTGTAGGCAGCTGCAATGGGTTGCTTTGTTTGTGGGATGATGTGGATGGAACTTGCGCAAAACCAATTTTTGTTTGGAACCCTTCTATGGGAAAGTGGATAGAATTGCCCTCACCCAAAATTGATCCCTACTCAGAAAATGTTATCCTTGGTTTTGGTTTTGATTTGCAGGGACTTGATCATAAAGTGGTCAGATATGTACTTGAAGATAAAATTGGTGGGGTTGCTGAAGTGTATTCGCTCAACTCGAAATGTTGGAGGAAAGTGCCTATTGTTCCTCCCCGTCATTATATTTCTTGTCCCTCAACCCCGGTGCTCGTTAATGGGATTGTTCATTGGCTGGTTTTTCATGGGGAATGCGAACGGATCTTATTTTTGGGGTTTGATTTGAAGGATGAAACTTTTAGTGAGATTTTTTTGCCTCAACATTTAACTTGGCGTCATTTTGTAAGGTTGTTGCCTTTTATACATGAGGATTGTCTTGCTATATCAGAGTATGATCATGTTATTCATGTATCCAGTTATAATCAGTGCAATGGATACTGCAACATTTGGGTGATGAAGGAATATGGAAATGTGGAGTCTTGGGAAATTCTGTTTAAGATTAAGCTGGAAGAAGGGATTCAACAAGTGATCGGATTGAGACAGAGTGGTCATTACCTGGCAACCAAGGGTAATATGGCTGTGGATGAAATTGTGGCTATGATGCCTGGCAACCAATGTAGAGTAAGATCATTGGTTTCGTTTGATCCGAACAATAGCAAAGCAGTGAAGGATCTTGAGATTGTTGGCACAGAGTTTTCAATCTATGCTTTACCTTTTCTGGAAAGCCTGGTCCTGCTTGAAGGCCGATGCAGATTTTAGAGGAAATTGTGGTGTATTTAGTATTTACTGTTCCCTGGTAAGTGCTTTTTCTCGTAGGTCAATTGTTATGTCTCAGTCTGATTCCTAGTTGATGCCAATACATTGGTTGTAGTTTCAAGTTGCGTTCATTAATCAATCATTTTATGCTTTAGTTCAACCTGATCTTCATTCTTGCACCAGTAGAAATACTTGTCCTTGATCAACATTCAACACTAGTTAGTAGTTCAGCTAGTGAATTGTATTTTGAAAATTGAATCTAAAATAGTGATGGTTCGGCCTTTATTAGACGAGTCGGAGCAGTAATTTAACAAGTTTGGAAGAACATTTCTCATTCGAAGGTAACAGGAAAGATAGATACTGATTTGCACATGATGAAATGGCAAGATAGATACTGATTTGCATATGATGAAATGGCAAGTAGTGCGGTTACTGTAAAAAAGACCACAAGTTTAAAAACAGCTTCTAATTCATCCAACTATTCACTTTCATGGTACTGCTATATCATATGAATGTACATGTTGTGGAAGCTTTACACTCTTGAAGAAACATTGAGGATTATGTATCGCGAACCCACCTTCACTCCTCAATCTAGTCTACCTACTTGTCTCGTATAAATTGATGAAGATGGATCCTTCATCACCAGCTCAAAGTTCATTCCCCCGGCTTATTCAGGCGATTGTCTTGCCGACCATCAATGCGCCGGCAAGTGAAACCAAGAAAAAATGGACGACCAGACAACAAATGATGAGGATCGGTGGCAAGCTGTCATCCAAGGTAACCCAGAATTTGGCTACTGCTTCAAGTCTATATGAAGAAAACGGTACCTTCAAAATGCCACCAAAGCTGTATTCCTTCACGTTCTCGAGTCATTTTACTACCATGTACATGTAAGTTCCGAATCTGGCTGCTCCTTAAAGAATTCATCAAGAGGCCATCATAGTATTATGTTCCGAAACGATGGCACCAAATGCCCTGACATAATCCACACTACTCAACTGTTTTTTTTTTTCCTTTCTTTTGTGTTTTTTTTTTTCCAATTTTTTAAAAGAATAAACCAATTGTGGCTGATCTGTCCATATCCAACTCAAATCAACAGGATTCGTTCATGAACTTCTCTAAAGTCAATTATTTTCCCAAATTTTCTATCTACTGATAAACAGTACATGAATTTAGTTATAAAGGAGTAGTTTCTGTGTGACAAGAAGGTGCTAATATATAAATGGAGGGTAGAGTTCTAACATATTCTGATATTCAATTAGTGGCTTATGAGGATTTTTCAAACCCTTAGAAATCCATTTTCTTTTTTCTTAACACCAATTTTAGAGGTTTTATCCAGTGATCCATGTTGTTCTTCATTTTTTAGTCCGCTTTTTGGTTACTTGAAACCTTCAATTTCGATGCTTCCAATGTCCGGTTTCTTAAATAGATGATGTGGGCCCTGAGTACAATCCGGACTTGTTCTCTATGTATGAAGAGCCTGAAGCTGCTGCTGAAAAATCTGAAGGATCAAAAGGAAAACCTAAATCAATACGCCAATATGGAAATATGAGAGATAATATGAGAAATGGAGGCAAGAGTAATGAAGCACCCCTACCAATTTCTGTTTTCCTTGTAGCAAGTGTTTTGAAAGATAAAAGTCCCAAATTATCGACGAGGCTAGAGGACTTGACGATGTTGTTAAGATGAGGCAATTATTCTTTCTAAATTTCACTTGTATGATCCCAGCCTGTATTGTTTCCTTCCAACGTTTTCATAAGATGTCTGAGGTGTTTTCAAATAAATGTTTGCTTCATGTATTTTCTTTTTTAACATTGGTATCCGATTACTTGCTCAGATATTGAATGACATGACTGAAACTTAGATGCTAAGAAGGCTGTCTTGGTGCAATGAAGCTTCACAAAAAATATTTGAAGGTATTTTCTAGGCCTATCACTTGCATTTGGTAAATCTATATACTACTGTACTTAACGAGCATGTGAAAGCAGGATAGATACTAGATTGGGATAGCCCATTTTGATAGAGCTTCCAACTCTTTCTATCCCTCTTTTTCTCTTTTTAACTTGTGACCATAGATCGAACTACAATTCAACATCAGTGATTAGCATTTCAAGTAAAGATGATGGGAGGAAAGTCTATAAACATCTTTCTTCTTATTTCGAAAACACTACAAACATCTTTCTTGAAAGTACTTTGGCTCTGAAATTCTTTCTTATTTCATTTATGTTCTTCCCTGCTGTTCAATGCAGTTTATTGTCACTGTGGAAGTTCCAAAATGGGTGTCTTCTGCTCCTTTGTAGCTTTTTGTGATTGACAAACTGACCGCATAAAGTTCTATTTGCTCATCTGCTCATGCATTTTTCGGCCCAATGTTTTGCGAGGCTAAGAAGCGTGTGATGGGATCAAATACCT
The DNA here is from genome assembly GCA_949775105.1 of Oldenlandia corymbosa var. corymbosa. NCBI lineage: Eukaryota > Viridiplantae > Streptophyta > Magnoliopsida > Gentianales > Rubiaceae > Oldenlandia > Oldenlandia corymbosa. The sequence continues at coordinate 7,545,202 of OX459118.1, forward strand.
CGACATCCAGATGGTGCATATCTTGCTCTTACATTTATGTATATGTATATTTCTTTGAGAATGGTTGGTGAAATTCTTTGTGCGATTGATGATGATATTCTTGTATACTGCTGCAAAACTTAGTATGGTGAAGATGCAAAGTGTACATTTACACTTCACCACATTGATCGGTGGTAGTAGAAAGTACAAATGAGGGATTGTTTATACTTGATTAATTAAATATGAAGTGTGGAACATATCCCACGTCTTAAATTCCTGTCAAGTTATTTCTTCTTCTTCGGTTTTTTTTTTTTTTTTCGTGGATTCAAGGATTTTGCTTCAACGAGACAAAGATGATGTAGCTTGTTATGATATGCCAAAAAAGTTGTTATTCTGCAATGTTTTCGGTTCTCTTTGCGGTACTTAGTATAGGCTTAATGGATCTTTGCCAGAAACGATGGCCTGAAATGCCCTGAAATTGATCCACTTTTAAAACGAATAGTTTCTTCGAAGTCCAATTGTGTCGGGTTAGGAGTGTAAATCAACCGAGCCACTCGCTAATCTGTAAAAAAGGGTTCGTCTCTAACGAAGGTGGTCAGTCCATTAACAAAAAACAGCTAATTGCTAGGTTTAGGGAAGTTTTGAGACAATTTTAGAAATGAATTGATGAATTATTGAGTAAACCTTCGCCGGAAATGGCGTCAAAATAAAGGGAAAACAGAGAGACGTTGGGTAACTAACCCTGGAGGTTTCTTTTACCATTCAATCGATAAAATCAACTCTACAGCTCAAGGGACTATTTATACTACTTCAGAAAAGAAATGATTGACAACTTAATCACGTATTATGCATGCACGATCGTCATGAATGCAGTTTGAGCAGTTGTTCAAACAGCGTCGCCTCCTTCAACCGCCTCTTTTGAATTTGAATAAAGGCCGTCAACCTGGAATTTGCGTGCGTGACATTCCTCACCTCTTAAAACAAAACTTGTATTCATAGAATCAAGTTTTGAATGCTGAAAACCGACCTTTGATAAAGAAACTATCCTCCCAAGATGCATCTTAAACCTCCAATTCTCTCCATTTAATAAACCATTGAATCACTTCTTCAGCTCCTCTCATCACAAACCTTCTTTGCAAAATTCTTTCAGGTTCTAAGAAGCATTTTTCACAATTCTCTAAGTCAGGCAGATCAGTGACTTCATTAGGCACAGGACCAAAGTGCTTTTTTAATATTGAAACATGGAATACAGGATGAACCCTTGTTCCCACTGACAACTCCAATCTATAAGCCACTGTCCCAACTTTATCCAGTATCTTATAAGGGCCAAAATACCTGTACATCAACTTCAAACACTTCTTGAAACCACTGTCTGTTGCCTGTAGGGTTGTAGTTTCAAATAAACATACTCTCCAACCTGAAAATTCCTCTTAGTTCTTAATTGGTCAGCATAATACTTCATTCTTTCCTGAGCCTTGATCAAACTGTCGTTCAACTTTTGCAGTTCCATTTGCTTCTGTTGAAGTATTTCTGATGTTGCAGGAATCACAACATCATGATATGATCGCAATGGACTGCCAGCTGGTTGATACCCATACAAGGCTTGGTAAGGTGATATTTTTGCACTTGAGTGAAATGTGGTATTATGTCATCATTCAGCCAAGACAAGTCATTTAGATCAATTGCAAGGGGATGAACTGCAAAACACCTCAAATAAGCTTCCAAACACTGGTTCAATCTCTCAGTCTATCCATCTGTTTGTGGATGGTAGGATGTACTGACATTCAACTTCACCCCCACAGTATGAAATAAAACCTTCCAGAAGTGCCTTGTAAATATCTTGTCCCTATCTGTAACAGTAGACTCTGGCAGTCCATGCAATCTAAATTTTCCCTAAAAAACACTTCTACTATGTCCTTAGCTGTAAAAGGATGTTTTAAAGCAATGAAATGACCATACTTGGTAAATCTGTCCACCACTACAAAGATACAATCAAATCCATCACTGGTAAGAGGCAGTTTTTCTATAAAATCCATAACAATCCCCTTCCAAGCTTGCTGAGGAATCAACAAGGGTTGCAGTAATCCAGGATAGTGAATATGTTCCCTTTTACACTTCTGACACACCTCACAAACTTCAAAAACTGTTCCACATCCTTCTTTTGATTTTTTCACCAAAACAAGCTCTTCAATCTCTGATAGGTGCCTTTTTGCCCTGAATGTCCTCCTAGAGAAGAAGCATGAAAAACAGACAGTAACATCTGCCTAGCTTCTCCTTTGTTTTCCACAACTATCTTACTATTTTCTTTAAGCAACCCACCCACATATTGTAACTCAGAATGGCTAGAACTGTCCAAACTGGCTGTTGCAATCAACTGTTGTACCTCCTCATCACCTTCATAACTACTGGCAATTTGTTGTAACCATAAAGGTTGAACTGTGGTAATTGCATTCAACCATCTCTCCTAAGAATTCCCTTTCCTAGACAAGGCATCAGCTGCCACATTTTCCTTTCCCTTCCTGTACTGGATTTCATAATCCAAACCCAAAAATTTCACTAACCACTTGTGCTGTATAGATGTAGTCAACTTCTGCTCCAATAAGTACTTAAGGTCTTGATGATCAGTCCTTATAATGAAATGATGACCTTCCAAGTAGTATTTCCCCTTACCGATAGCCATTACCACAACCAACAACTCTTTCTCATATGTAAAAAGTCCCTTATGCTTGCTGCAAAAAGCCTTGCTCAAGTAAGCTATAGGATGTCCTTGCTGCATCAGCACTGCCCTCATCCCATCATCGCAAGCATCTATTTCCACAACAAAGTTCTGGGAAAAATCTGGTAACCTAAACACAGGTGAAGTAGTTAGAGCCACCTTAAGTTGCTCAAAAGCTCTGAAGCTGAATCATCCCATCCAAAAGATCCGTTCTGCAACAAATTAGTTAATGGCTTACTAATCATTCCAAAACTTTTAACAAACCTTCTATAATATCCTGCTAAACAAAGAAACCTCCTCAACTCTTTAACAATTCTTGGAATAGGCCAATCAGTAATTGACTGCACCTTAACAGGATCCATGTTCACTCCTTTATCAGAAATAGCATGTCCCAAATACTCCATAGAATGTTGAGCAAAAGAACACTTGGATCTTTTAGCAAACAACTTATGCTCCACCATGGCTTGAAACACTCTTTGTCAAGTGGTTCACATAATCCTCCAAGGTCAAACTGTATATTAAAATGTCATCAAAGAACACCAATACAAACTTCCTGATATAAGGTTTGAACACTTATTCATCAAATTTTGAAAAGTAGCAGGTGCATTTGTTAATTCAAAAGGCATCACCAGGAATTCAAAATTCCCATGGTGTATTTGAAAAGCTATTTTAGGGACATCTTCCCTACAAACTCTAATCTAATGATATCCAGCTCTCAAATTAATCTTAGAGAAGAATTTAGATCTACACAGCTCATCCAATAGCTCTTATATTACTGGTATTGGATATCTATTCTTGACCATTAAGGCATTCAAATGCACATGTAATCGTGCACATTCTCCATGTGCCATCCTTCTTCTTGGTTAACAGTGTGTGGGAAACATAAGGATGAATCGTAACAATCCAAACATTTAAGGCACTTTAACTGAACTTGTTCGGTATAAAACCTATGGTAGCAATGGAAAGGCGCATTAAAACTATCAAATTAATGACTACGAACCGTATTTGTGGTTTAAATAATTAATGTTGGCAATTATGGTCGAATATTTGATTAATCCATGATGCATAAGCTACATATTCATCCTAGTTAGCCTACGTAATTTAAAGATGTAGAAAATAATGATGAGGGATTCAAGCTATAAGGTGAAACATGTTGGTGAAGCAAGCAAGATACTCACCATGCTATTATGACTAGGAAAATTTGAAAGGACCATGTGGAATGTAGGAAAAACATAGAATAGTGAAACATGAAGGTGAAATAGGCAACACACATAAGTTATTTTGGTTCCTTCAATTGCTGACGGTGCCAAGCTATATGGGACATGTGGAGAATCTAGGAATGAGGATTAAGCAAAGCTATGACCCTAGTGAAGAAGGTGAAGCAAAAAGGTGACTAAGCTATCCTAGCAATGACTCATCAAAACCTAAAGGGGAAATTTGGCAATTTTAGGAGATTTAGTAGATGACTAACCAGATTATATGCTTAAACATAAAGCTGAAACACGTAGGTGAAGCAAATAGGTTACTCAGCTATAATCTGAATGAGTCAGCTAGTCTAACATTTAGGCGATGATACATATAGCTGAAGCACGTAGGTGAAGCAAGATGGTTATTCATGAATCTAATATGAATAAAAAAATCCTACTAGGACATGTGTCACATCTAGGAAAGCTTAGACTAGTGACTAATAGGCTAGTTTGATAAAGCATAAAGGTGAAACAAGGAGGTGAAAAATGACTATAAATAGGGGGGAATGGGAACTTGTTCAAAGCACACCAAAAAAAATTCAGAATTAAACAAGAGAGTTAGTGAGTCTTGAGAGTTTTCAAAGCTTAAGGGAAGGAAGGAAAGATTGACATTTGGAGTCGCTTCGATATCGGCTTAGAGAGGTGATACTTGTATTGAAACAGCATCACGTCCCGGTGAGTTTTCTCACTCTTTCTAAAACTATTTTAAAAACTGAGAGTATGGGAATATGTTCAAAAGACACTACACACTTGAGCACGTTCTTGTTAATATTATTGTAATATCAAATGCATATTGTTAAATGACTCGGTGGTGTACTTTACAGCCCCGAGATATGTGTTTTACTTGTTATCGTATTTGAAGTAAAGTTTAATCATTTACGTGTGAAATGTTGGTTTGATTATATGAGTGATTAAGTGAATGTTGAATGTTCCGATGGTGTTCACCACCTTGGCAGAGTTTGCAATGTTATTGTTGAATGTATTCCGATAGTGTACTTCATCGCCACGGATATTATTTGTGCATGCAAGAGTTGAGATTTGGGCCCTGTCTTAGTTAGCGAAACTAAACGAGTCAAGCATCGGGCTTGGTCGGATAGCTAGTTACCTTGGCTAGAGTTATGATGCTCATGAGTCATCAAGAGTTGGTACCAAGGGAGACATAAGGAAAAGAGTTATAAAGAGTTAATGTTTGGGCTAAATGCCCCAGAGTTACGATCTGGCTTGGGTTCACCGTCTACACTGCCATATAGGCCTGACACGGCCCCTTGTCGTGATCCTCGTATCCACTCTATTGTTACTTGATAATGCTAAGTGTTTTGATTGTATTATATGTTTCATTGTTTTTATGTGAAATTGTTTTACAAGTGTTTTCTTTAAAATTATTTTAATAAAATTATTGTAGTAGTATAGTGAGAACCTCATTGAGCTCGGCGCTCACCCCCTATATATCTATATATTTTCCCCTTCCCCTCCCAGGAGTACATTAAGGGACATGCTACTATGGAAGGAACAATGTTCTCTGGAGGTTTGAGTAGGACTTGAGATGGTCTAAACCTCTACTTGGGTTTAGAATACCAAGTAGATTGAATAATATTGTTGTTAAGAGCTCGTTCTTTAATATTATGTAGAGGCATGGTTTAGTGCAAAATAAGTTAATGTACCATTTGAAGTTGAGGTGTTATCCTCCTTTTAATAAAAGTTTAGTTTAATCTAATCTTCTGTTGTGCAATTAAGTATTAAGTGCGCCTTAGGCGTGAGCCTGGCGGACATCCAGGTGTTGCTAGCCCTACTTGTCTTTCACATTGGCTTTTGAAAAAGAAAAAAAAAACTTTAGTCAAGAACAGGCTGGTGATACCCCGGGGTGTTACAGTAACTTTTCTTGGCAGATCCTTTCTTCAACAACCCATCTACTTGCAATTCAATCTCATTTTTATTTGCATGAGGATATCTATAAGGCTTGATTTTAAAGGGTTCAGCTCCTGACTTTAGTGGAATGTGGTGATCCACTGATCTTTCAGGAGGTAGTGAAATTGGCTCTTCAAACACTTCAACAAATCTATCCAACACTATTTGAATATCCACACGCACCTTAACCTTGTCTCCATTTTCTATGATTTCATTAACCTCAACTTTCAAAGCATTCAGAGAGAACTGACCTCTTTGGTGCAGCCTGTCTTATAATGTCCTGCATTTCTTCTTCAGTTGCACGGGAATGACCTTTCAACATGAATTTTCTGCCTTACCAAGACAATTCAATACAACAATTATCATAATCAAACAATATGGGGCTTAAATGTGACATCCATTCAGTTTCCAAAATCATATCCTAGTTTCCCAACTTCATTAATCTAAAATCAAACTGAAAATGGAGTTTTTGTATAGACCATTTGGCACCAGAACAAATCACATTGTTCTTCATCTTATGGCCATCAACTACCTTCACCATATAGGGTTTAACCACCTCGTCAATCCCAAACTCTAAGCTAATCTCTCATCTACAAAACTTCTCACAGCCCCAGTATCTATCAATATCTTTATCATTTTATTGTTGACATAACCAATCACCACAATTAACTTCCTTGGTTCATCTTCTAATTTCATCAATGGCATCACAATCATCCCAACGAGTATACGGCACATACCGATAAATAGAAGTGCCTTCTAACTCATCACTCAACTAATTAACCTTGTCCAGTCCACATCATCCTCAACAATGATCAAATTCAGATGTTCTATCTTGTATATATGCCTGGTTCCCAAGGACCATTACATTTCCAACACAAGTTGTTCAACTTCTGTATTGCCTTTCTTGGGATGACAACCTCTTCAACATAGCATTTTCCTTGTTGTTACCACCACGAGTAGGCACCTTATCTTCACATTATAACTTGTCATGACTTACAACCACTTTTTTGAGTTTAGAGTTCCAATTCAGACTTTGCTCCTGTGATTTAGCAGCTTGGTAAGCCCTTATCACGGTCTGCGGTTCTATAAATCGGACAAAAGGCTTATACTCTTCCTTCATACCACTTACAAAGCTGGAAACAAAGTAAGACTCGCTCAAGTAAGGATTTACACACAGGAGTTGAGATTTCAGCTGTTCAAACTTGTCATAATACTCACTCACACTTCTTTTTTGCACCAGTTTATTGAACTCCTCCACAGGATCCAAGCTAGTTAAATCCTTAAATCTTTTTAACAATTCTTCCTCAAATAAGATACATAAAGCATACTGATGACATTTTTTTAAAGTTTTGGAACCAAATATCTACCTTACCATCCAAATAGAACTCCGCTGACTCCAACTTCTCCTCATCAGTCATCTTAAAATAATTCTGGTACCTTCTTAACCAATTCTTAACATCGTTAGCAAGAAATATTGCCAACTCAACTTTAAGTTTTGGTTTCCAGTTCCTCCTAGAACCTCTAATATCCAGCATCTTACTATCATCATCACAAACTTCAATTCGAGTTTTCTGTTTGTAATTTTTACCCCCAAACTTGCCTAATTTTTCATTTTCAACATGCTTAGTTCCCGATATTGAAGCAATTGAAGGAGAAGCAAGAAGCTTACACTCACAGCTCGAAGATCCTCTTACAGTTCTCTACTGTAGCTCAACCTCAACTAATCGATCGTCCAGTGCTGCGATTCGTTCCATAATCTTTGTTTGCCTCTCCTCTTGTGATTTCTCTATCCTCGATTCCATCGCGTCCATACGAGTTGTCATCTTCGTGATCTCAGCTACCAGATCCGCAATATAGCCACCAGGTGAAGCTCCGATGTCGTTAACCGAAAGTGTAGAGTGATTCGGTACCATTGATCTTACAGATCCAAGAATCCGCAAGTTCTAGATACCAAATGTTAGGTTTAATGAAGTTTTGAGACAATTTTGAAAATAAATTGATGGATTATTGAGCAAACTTTTGCCGGAAATGGCGTCAGAATACAGGGAAAACAAAGAGGCGTAGCCGCCGATAACTAACCATAGCTATAGGGAGGTTTTTTTTACAATTCAATCGATAAAACCAACTCTACAGCTCAAGGGACTATTTATACTACTTCAGAAAAGAAATGATTAACAACTTAATCACGTATTATGCATGCATGATTGTCGTTAATGCAGTTTGAGCAGCAGCTATCTAAACGACGTCGCCTCCTCCAACCGCCTCTTTTGAATTCGAATAAAGGCCGCCAACCTGGAATTCGCGCGCGTGACACGAATTTGAGTACAAATTTTAATATCAGTTTGAATTTTAATTTTTAATATCAATTGAATTAGAAGCGAGAAAACTTTAAATTAGACATTAATTTTTACTAATACGAGAAGAATAAAGAAAAAATTAAATAAAAAGAAACCAATAAAAGGAAAGGGGGAGTAAATAGCTTGAAAAACTCTCCCATTTATAACAAATCTATCTGGTCGATACAATTCCTTAATAAGGAGTAGTAAAATTTTTCAGCTATAAGAAAGGATTCAAGCGTGAGAGAGCTTCATCTCCTTGCAACGCGCCGCCGACACACTGCGACCTAATTCAGAATTTGGTAATCAGAAAAATTCCACACAGAAGTTGAGAGTTGGAGGTCTCCTTTTTAATGGCTGAAGCTACTCTCTCGGATACCACGATGGAACCCACGATGTGGGGCAATTTTCCTGAAGATCTCTGGTTCGAAATCCTTCAAAGGGTTCCGGCCAAATCCCTCGTCAAATTCACCAAAGTCTCTAAATCCTGGTATGCCCTCATCACAAGTTCTAGGTTTATCAAAACTCATCTAGCCAGGATCCAAACTGAGAGGAGCTCCAAATCCATTCTCATTCGATGTTATTCTATAAGTGAAAAACAAGAGCGTTACTCGGTGCACCCAGACAATGATGATTTCATCCTTCAAAGTTCGGAACTCGAGCTTCCACGCGCATCCCGTTCCCGTGATTGGGGTTATCGTATTGTAGGCAGCTGCAATGGGTTGCTTTGTTTGTGGGATGATGTGGATGGAACTTGCGCAAAACCAATTTTTGTTTGGAACCCTTCTATGGGAAAGTGGATAGAATTGCCCTCACCCAAAATTGATCCCTACTCGGAAAATGTTATCCTTGGTTTTGGTTTTGATTTGCAGGGACTTGATCATAAAGTGGTCAGATATGTACTTGAAGATAAAATTGGTGGGGTTGCTGAAGTGTATTCGCTCAACTCGAAATGTTGGAGGAAAGTGCCTATTGTTCCTCCCCGTCATTATATTTCTTGTCCCTCAACCCCGGTGCTCGTTAATGGGATTGTTCATTGGCTGGTTTTTCATGGGGAATGCGAACGGATCTTATTTTTGGGGTTTGATTTGAAGGATGAAACTTTTAGTGAGATTTTTTTGCCTCAACATTTAACTTGGCGTCATTTTGTAAGGTTGTTGCCTTTTATACATGAGGATTGTCTTGCTATATCAGAGTATGATCATGTTATTCATGTATCCAGTTATAATCGGTGCAATGGATACTGCAACATTTGGGTGATGAAGGAATATGGAAATGTGGAGTCTTGGGAAATTCTGTTTAAGATTAAGTGGAAGAAGGGATTCAACAAGTGATCGGATTGAGACAGAGTGGTCATTACACGGCAACCAAGGGTAATATGGTGTGGATGAAATTGTGGCTATGATGCCTGGCAACCAATGTAGAGTAAGATCATTGGTTTCGTTTGATCCGAACAATAGCAAAGCAGTGAAGGATCTTGAGATTGTTGGCACAGAGTTTTCAATCTATGCTTTACCTTTTCTGGAAAGCCTGGTCCTGCTTGAAGGCCGATGCAGATTTTAGAGGAAATTGTGGTGTATTTAGTATTTACTGTTCCCTGGTAAGTGCTTTTTCTCGTAGGTCAATTGTTATGTCTCAGTCTGATTCCTAGTTGATGCCAATACATTGGTTGTAGTTTCAAGTTGCGTTCATTAATCAATCATTTTATGCTTTAGTTCAACCTGATCTTCATTCTTGCACCAGTAGAAATACTTGTCCTTGATCAACATTCAACACTAGTTAGTAGTTCAGCTAGTGAATTGTATTTTTGAAAATTGAATCTAAAATAGTGATGGTTCTGGCCTTTATTAGACTGAGTCAGAGCAGTAATTTAACAAGTTTGGAAGAACATTTCTCATTCGAAGGTAACAGGAAAGATAGATACTGATTTGCACATGATGAAATGGCAAGATAGATACTGATTTGCATATGATGAAATGGCAAGTAGTGCGGTTACTGTAAAAAAGACCACAAGTTTAAAAACAGCTTCTAATTCATCCAACTATTCACTTTCATGGTACTGCTATATCATATGAATGTACATGTTGTGGAAGCTTTACACTCTTGAAGAAACATTGAGGATTATGTATCGCGAACCCACCTTCACTCCTCAATCTAGTCTACCTACTTCGTCTGTATAAATTGATGAAGATGGATCCTTCATCACCAGCTCAAAGTTCATTCCCCCCAGCTTATTCAGGCGATTGTCTTGCTGACCATCAATGCGCCGGCAAGTGAAACCAAGAAAAAATGGACGACCAGACAACAAATGATGAGGATCGGTGGCAAGCTGTCATCCAAGGTAACCCAGAATTTGGCTACTGCTTCAAGTCTATATGAAGAAAACGGTACCTTCAAAATGCCACCAAAGCTGTATTCCTTCACGTTCTCGAGTCATTTTACTACCATGTACATGTAAGTTCCGAATCTGGCTGCTCCTTAAAGAATTCATCAAGAGGCCATCATAGTATTATGTTCCGAAACGATGGCACCAAATGCCCTGACATAATCCACACTACTCAACTGTTTTTTTTTTTCCTTTCTTTCTTTGTGTTTTTTTTTTTTCCAATTTTTTAAAAGAATAAACCAATTGTGGCTGATCTGTCCATATCCAACTCAAATCAACAGGATTCGTTCATGAACTTCTCTAAAGTCAATTATTTTCCCAAATTTTCTATCTACTGATAAACAGTACATGAATTTAGTTATAAAGGAGTAGTTTCTGTGTGACAAGAAGGTGCTAATATATAAATGGAGGGTAGAGTTCTAACATATTCTGATATTCAATTAGTGGCTTATGAGGATTTTTCAAACCCTTAGAAATCCATTTTCTTTTTTCTTAACACCAATTTTAGAGGTTTTATCCAGTGATCCATGTTGTTCTTCATTTTTTAGTCCGCTTTTTGGTTACTTGAAACCTTCAATTTCTGATGCTTCCAATGTCTGGTTTCTTAAATAGATGATGTGGGCCCTGGAGTACAATCCAGACTTGTTCTCTATGTATGAAGAGCCTGAAGCTGCTGCTGAAAAATCTGAAGGATCAAAAGGAAAACCTAAATCAATACGCCAATATGGAAATATGAGAGATAATATGAGAAATGGAGGCAAGAGTAATGAAGCACCCCTACCAATTTCTGTTTTCCTTGTAGCAAGTGTTTTGAAAGATAAAAGTCCCAAATTATCGACAGAGGCTAGAGGACTTGACGATGTTGTTAAGATGAGGCAATTATTCTTTCTAAATTTCACTTGTATGATCCCAGCCTGTATTGTTTCCTTCCAACGTTTTCATAAGATGTCTGAGGTGTTTTCAAATAAATGTTTGCTTCATGTATTTTCTTTTTTAACATTGGTATCCGATTACTTGCTCAGATATTGAATGACATGACTGGAAACTTAGATGCTAAGAAGGCTGTCTTGGTGCAATGAAGCTTCACAAAAATATTTGAAGGTATTTTCTAGGCCTATCACTTGCATTTGGTAAATCTATATACTACTGTACTTAACGAGCATGTGAAAGCGGGATAGATACTAGATTGGGATAGCCCATTTTGATAGAGCTTCCAACTCTTTCTATCCCTCTTTTCTCTTTTAACTTGTGACCATAGATCGAACTACAATTCAACATCGGTGATTAGCATTTCAAGTAAAGATGATGGGAGGAAAGTCTATAAACATCTTTCTTCTTATTTCGAAAACACTACAAACATCTTTCTTCGAAAGTACTTTGGCTCTGAAATTCTTTCTTATTTCATTTATGTTCTTCCCATTGTTCAATGCGTTTATTGTCACTGTGGAAGTTCCAAAATGGGTGTCTTCGCTCCTTTGTAGCTTTTTGTGATTGACAAACTGACCGCGTAAAGTTCTATTTGCTCATCTGCTCATGCATTTTTCGGCCCAATGTTTTTGCAGGCTAAGAAGCGGTGTGAGTGGGATCAAATACCTCTGACATCCAGATGGTGCATATCTTGCTCTTACATTTATGTATATGTATATTTCTTTGAGAATGGTTGGTGAAATTCTTTGTGCGATTGATGATGATATTCTTGTATACTGCTGCAAAACTTAGTATGGTGAAGATGCAAAGTGTACATTTACACTTCACCACATTGATCTGGTGGTAGTAGAAAGTACAAATGAGGGGATTGTTTATACTTGATTAATTAAATATGAAGTGTGGAACATATCCCACGTCTTAAATTCCTGTCAAGTTATTTCTTCTTCTTCGGTTTTTTTTTTCGGGGATTCAAGGATTTTGCTTCAACGAGACAAAGATGAAGTAACTTCTTATGATATGCCAAAAAAGTTGTTATTCTGCAATGTTTTCGGTTCTCTTTGCAGTACTTAATATAGGCTTAATGGATCTTTGCCAGAAACGATGGCCTGAAATGCCCTGAAATTGATCCACTGCTCAAAATGCATGCATAGTTTCTTCGAAGTCCAATTGTGTCGGGTTTATGAGTGTAAATGAACCGAGCCGTTCGCAAGTCGGCAAAAAATCCGTCTCTAAATTGTCCATCTCTAAAGAAGGTTAATCGTTAGTCCGTTAACAAATACTCCTTTCGGTTCTTAATGTAAAGGATTTGTCTTAAGTTCTACCTAGTACATATTTTTTAATTGTCATCTAAAAATACATATTAAGTGAAATTTATGACAAATCAAAATGCAATCTATTAAGAACCGGAGGGGATATTACATAACAGAAGGTTGCTCGTTAGTCAGTTAACAAATACTCCTGCTACATGACAGAGAAGTTGAATAAAAGTTTTTAATACAAATTAAATTAAAAGCGAAATTTGAAATAGATAATAATTTTTGAGACATAGGAAGAATTTTAAAAAATTGGAAAAAACAATAAAAGGGGAGTAAAATAGCTGGAAAACCCTCCATTTACAACAAATCTATATCAGTTCGAACTCAAAAGGGCTTGACAATATTTCACATTTTTGTTGCCCATATTTTTCCCTAATTCAGAAATGGTAATCAAAAAAAGAAAAATTCCACATCGAAGTTGGAGAGTTGGACGGTTGGAGGTCTCCTTTTCCATGGCTGAAGCTACTTTATCGGATACCACAATGGAACCCACAATCTGGGGCGATTTTCCTGAAGATCTCTGGTTCGAAATCCTCCAAAGGGTTCCGGCCAAATCCCTCGTCAAATTCACCAAAGTCTCCAAATCCTGGTATGTCCTCATCACCAGTTCTAGGTTTATCAAAACTCATCTCGCCAGAGTCCAAATTGAATGCTCCAAATCCATTCTCGTTCGGCGGTATTCTAAAAGCGGAAAACAAGAGCGTTACTCGGTGCACCCAGACAATGATGATTTCATCCTTCAAAGTTCGGAACTCGAGCTTCCACCGGCATCCCGTTCCCGTGATTGGGGTTATCTTATTGTAGGCACCTGCAATGGGTTGATTTGCTTGAGGGGTAATATGAATGGAACTTGCACAAAACCAATTTTTGTATGGAACCCTTCGATCAGAAAGTGGATAGAGTTACCTTTACCAAATATTGATCCCTATTCAAAATATGTCACCCTTGGTTTTGGTTGTGATTTGCAGCAACTTGATTATAAAGTGGTCAGATATGTAGTTGAAGAAAAAATTGGTGGGGTTGCTGAAGTGTATTCGCTCAACTCAAAACGTTGGATGAAAGTGCCTATTGTTTCTTCCCGCCATGGTTATATTACTGGTTCCTCAACGCCGGTGCTCGTTAATGGTATTGTTCATTGGCTGGTTCTTGATGGGGAACGCTTACGCATCGTATATTTGGGGTTCGATTTTAAGGATGAAACTTTTAGCGAGATTTTTTTGCCTCAACATATAACTTGGCAACATCTTTTCAAGTTGTGGCATTTTTTACATGAGGATTGTCTTGCTGTATCAGAATGTGATCATATATCCAGTTATAATCAGTTCAATGGCTACTGCAACATTTGGGTGATGAAGGAATATGGAAATGTGGAGTCTTGGGAACTGTTGTTTAAGATTAAGTTGGAAGAAGGGATTCGGCAAGTGATCGGATTGAGACAGACTGGTCATTGCCTGGCAACCAAGGGTATGATGGCTGTGGATGAAATTGTGGCTATGAGGCCTGGAAACGAAAGTAAAGTAAGTGCCTTGGTTTCATTTGATCCGAACAATAGCGGAGCGGTGAAGGATCTTGAGATTGTTGGCACAGAGTTTTCAATCTATGCTTTACCTTTTCTGGGAAGCTTGGTCCTACTTGAAGGCCGATGTAGATTTTAGAGGAAAATGGCAGTGCATTCACTACTGTCCTTCTAAGTGCTTTTTCTCGTAGTTCAATTGTTATGTCTCAGTCGTGTATTGTGGTCTGGTTCCTAGTTGATACCAATACATTGGTTGTAGTTCAAGTTGCGTTCATTAATCAATCAATTTATGCTTTAGTTCAACCTGATCTTCGTTCTTGCACCAGTAGAAATACTTGTCATTGAAGAACATTCGACACTGGTTAGTATGTCAGCTAGTGAATTGTAGTTTTGAAAACTGAATCTAATAATAGTGATGGTTGTGGCCTTTATTAGACTGAGTCATAGCAGTAAATTTACAAGTTTGGAAGAACATTTCTCATTCGAGGGTAACAGGAAAGATAGATACTGATTTGCATATGATGAAATGGCAAGTAGTGCGGTTACTGTAAAAAAGACCACAAAGTTAAAAACAGCTTCTAATTCATCCAACTATTTACTTTCGTGGTCATATGAATGTACATGTTGTGGAAGCTTTACAATCTTCAAGAAACATTGAGGATTATGTATCGCGAACCCACCTTCACTCCTCAATCTAGTCTACCTATTCCGTCTGTATAAATTGATGAAGAAGGATCCTTTATCACCAGCTCAAAGTTCATTCCCCCCAGTTTATTCAGGCGATCGTCTTGCTGACAATCAATGCGGGGGCAAGTGAAACCAAGAAAAAATGGACGACCAGACAACAAATGATGAGGATCGGTGGCAAGCTGTCATCCAAGGTAACCTAGAATTTGGCTACTGCTTCAAGTCTATATGAAGAAAACGGTACCCTCAAAATGCCACCAAAGCTGTATTCCTTCATATTCTCGAGTCATTTTGCTACCATGTACATGTAATCTCCGAATCTGGCTGCTCCTTAAAGAATTCATCACGAGGCCATCATAGTATTATGTTCCGAAACGATGACACCAAATACCCTGACATAATCCACACTACTAAACTGTTTTTTTCCCTTTCTTTCTTTGTGTTTTTTCTTTCCCAATTTTTTAAAAGAATAAACCAATTGTGCCTTATCTGTCCATATCCAACTCAAATCAACAGGATTCGTTCACAAATTAGCGAAAAATCAAATGATTGATATTCTCTTCATCCCTATTTTATCATTAACTCCTACAAAGTAGACTACTACAATACAATGGAAGGAATATAGTATAATTTATAAAAAGTTTATTTCTCAGTAGAATAGAAACCTCTATCAGTCTATCTAAACTCTGCATTGACCTTCAAGCAGCATTAGACTTTCCAGGAAATGTGAAGCTTCACTCCAGTCCTCAGCACCACCAACCCTAAAATGCTTCAGTGTTTTATTACTATTCTGATGATCAAATGAAACCAACCTCTGATCCTTCATGGCCAGGCAATCACTTTACTGATCCATTTTACCGTCTCAAACATACAACTTTTCCCATGATTCCTGTTGAGTAAATCACAGAGTCTGCTCAGGTTGTCATTCATGATATCAATCAAGTAAATCAAGTTTTAGACTTTCGGTTATATTAGTCACCTCTGTAATAGTTAGTTTTGTACAATAGATTAGAATGCAGGGACTGTTGTGTAAATACTAAAGAGTTAGAGTACTTTGACTTAGTCAGTTAGCGTGAGTATATATCTTACTATATTAGAAACAAAAATCACACTTAAAAGAAAGCACCACCATTTACCATGTGAAATTTTCACATCATATGTTTAAAATAAATTTTTTTTACACATCAGTTTCCTACACTTAAAAGGCAAATGCAGTCCAAATATACCACCACCTCCTATTTTCGCCAAAATAAAAAAAAAAATTTCATGCGGCATTTGCACATCATATTTTTAAAATAATTTTTTATTTACACATCAGTTTCCTAGACTTAAAAGGCAAATGCATTCCAAATCTACTACCACCTCCTATTTTCGCCAAAACAAAAAAAAAAAAAAACCCAAATCATCATCCCCATCTCCACGACAATCGACTCCCTAATTAATCCCTTCTCCACAAAAAAAAAAAAAACAAATTTCTCATCAATCATCAATTGAGAATATGTGGTGAAATATACTCCTTTCCTATTAACATGTTCAATCTTTTCATTAGTGATGATCAACTACATCCTAATCGGATAAAATTTTGATTTTAAAAAACATTCTCTTTACCTCTTTATATAAACACAAAGGAAAAAATAATAATTTCTCATTGATCTTACTTCGACCGTCGTGGTGGTACCATTACAGATATTAAAATTCAAATAATTTTATATCCATAGATCATTTGTACGACTTTTATTATTTTTTGTTTTTTCCGTTCAAGAATAGTGTTATTATTATTATTTTTATTTTATGCGTCCACCCGTTACAGCTACCATAGCCGTTGCCAGGTAATATGATATGATTTCTTATATGGTTAGTTGGCCTAGAATTTTTGTATGATTTTAGTTCTGTTTGGATTGAATTGATCAATTGGGTTTTGTTACAAAGTGTGGTTTTATTAATTTCTTTTTTTATGTTTCATTCAATTAGAGTAGTTTTCTTTTTTTTATTATGGAGTCTCAGTTTTTTTCCGTATATGGTCAGTTATGAATTGTGTTTTTTCTTTGTTTAATTGCTTCTGATTTTGTTTCATACTCCCAGTTGACCAATTATTATTATTATTATTATTATTTGCAAATGAAGCACGTTTTTTTTTTTTTGTGTTCGGGCTTTCAAGAATATAATTTTTTGGATTTGGTTTTTGGATTTTTTTTTGAGTTCCTCATCATATAAATAGTTCAGGTCGCTTCTTCTAACTAATTTATGAGAAAGCCTTATATGAATTTGAGGTGGAGAGGGAAAGAATGATGTTTCTACGTTTATTTGTGTTTTTATACATCATTTTTACCTACAGGAAAAAAATAATTTCTCAATTTTTAATAGGCTCTTTTACTTACTTTTTTTTTTATTTGCAATGGTGAGGTGAGTTCTTTTTTTTCTATAACTTGAAACCTATGCAAATTTACATTAATATTCATTCTCATATTTGTAATCAACCAGTTTCAACAATTAACCAATTTTGAAATGATATTTTTGATATTTTACTACATATAAACCTTTAGAAGAAACAGTGCCAACAATTAAACGCATACCCTTCGGATGAAGCTTACTACAAAACTATTATAAATTTCCAAAACTATGTATTAATTTGGCACGACAAACGGAGAATATCAATAAATCATCTTACTAATATTTAAACTTATTAGGATGCTTTTATATTTTGTCTAACATTTACTTCAAGACATATATTTGATCAAGTTTATTTATATTTAATAAGTAACACTTATAAAACATTTCTAAAATCTTCAAACATTTCTACAACGTACCGGGCCAAATACAATTTCTTTTTTTTTTTTTTGCCAAATACAAACATTTCTATGATCACACTTATAAAATATTTTTAAATTCTTCAAACATTTCTAAAATATATCGGGCCAAATACAAAATATTTTTTTTTCAAATACAAATATTTCTAAGATCTACAGATATACTGGGCCAGGGTCGCGTATTGCGCAACCAGACATCACTAGTCTATAATATATAAAGGGACAGTTCACAGGGGAGGGGCCTGTTTAGGTCTGGTGGCCCGTCCAAATTCAGACACGTGTTCTCCTTCTACTGGATACCCGATTTCCATGTGGCGTTCCGCTGCTCATTCCGGTTGTCCTTTTGTCTTCTCTCGCCATCACAACTCTCCATAACATAATTGGGACGGCCAAATTGATAGGCAAAATCTCTCCGTCTTTGGTTTCTCTTCTCAAAATTATTCTTTTCTTTTTCTTGGAATCGATATAGAAATCTCACTACTACCGACAGCATTCGGCATCTCTTTTTGGCAGCGGCCACGTATAGAATTAGCAGACCCAAGGTTAACGAAGCAGCAACGGTAAGATTAGCAATTTTATTTGATTCAAATTTTATTTGATTTGGTTCAAATCCAGTGTCTTCAGTCTATCCATGCTAAACTAAATTTTATTAAATTAGTGGGTTGATGATCAGAACTTAGAAAATTTTAAGGTTAGAGTTTAATGGATTTCTTAGTGGTGGGGGTTTGGAACTGGAATTGAACTTGAGTTTTGGTTTTATGAGTTGCACTTGCACACGAAGTGTTCGAGTCTTGTTCTTAACGAATTCTACTCACTGAGAACCCATCAGGGACAATTATTTGTCTCAATTTCAAAAATTCCACCATGTTTTCATGTAAGCGTATGCTTATGATTAAGCGTGTGAGACTTGGACCACCACTTTCCTCTGCTGCTTCAATACTACTCCAATCAATAATAATCATGAATCATCTCTGTGGAGGAGCTGGAATTTGATACCTGTTTGACGCTCTTAAAAAACAAACTTCCGGTTCATTATCTCTTTGTGATCATCGTAGCCGTCAGATGAAGAAGCTTTCGGTTTATTATTTGCTCTTCCAAATGTGACCCAGGTAGGTAAGGTTAATTTTCGAGTGTTGTTCCAAATATGAAGGTCGCCTTGATTTTAGCCCACTATATTCAGCTATAAAATTCTCTGTCTGTGCTGACCTTTGGTTAGATCTAGAACCGATTATATGGGTCTAAAAATTGAGTCGAAACAACAATAAAGGATTTTCCCTCTTTTGAATGCCAACTACAGTGGTTTTATTGGGTCATTAAATCTTTGTAGTTTTATTGGTTTTATTGGGTCATTAAATCTTTGTAGTTTGTTACAGGTGATTGATACAAGTAACTTTCAGTCCATAAATTTTTCTATTCTCTTTATTGATTTTTGCTAAGCTTATATTTGGTTTTAACTTCCATAAACTAAAAGCTTGTTCTGTTTCTTACCGTTTAAAAAGTGGGTTTGTGCTGATTGATTTAAGTACGATCTACCTGTTAGAATAATTTTGACACTATATACATAACAGTTTCATTGTGACAACATGTAAGTATATAATTTTGTAAATTCATAGTTTAGGGAGTTTCTCCTCTTTTTACTTTCATGGGTTTCAGTTGGAATGATTTGCATCTAGCTTTGTGAAATTTGAAGTCATTATTTGATAAATAGAAAAGATGTAGTTTTTTGGTTGAGCGTTGTGATCTTTTTCTGGGAGGTACTGATAGTTTTACTGCTAATGTTCATCTCTTGTTTGAAGAAAATAGACTGAAGGTTAAAAGTAAAATTACGACGAGTTTTTGCTTAATATTAGAGTGGGATTGTAATAGAGTATAAAGATGGATTATATTTTGGCTTGTGTTTTAGCCACATGTTAGGTGTTGGGTTTTAAATCTGAACGAGTGTTATGTGAACTTGACAAAAATATCAACCTTTCAGCTTTAAGATTCTGTTTTCCTAAGGTTTTCGGATAGTTTAAAATTTTCAACATGTAAAGTGTTCGGTTTTTTACCTCTGAAAATGCAATCAGGACATTCAATTCATTAGTTTTCATCTTGAGTGGCTGTGGAATAGAGAATCATACCTTGTCTTTAATGTGTTCTATATCTCTAATTTATTTCTATCTGAACTCTGAAGTGAATATCTGTAATCTGATGTAAAAATTCTCAATCCCCTGGTATTTTTAGGTTTTGTAAGTTCCTACAAAGTGAATTCATGTTTCAAGATTTTTTGAGCTCTTATAAGCACAAATGTTCTAAATTATGATGGTCGGCTTACTGTCAAATTTTTATTTTTCCCTTTAAGACTATTTAATGAGGACATTTACGTTAGTTCTTTGCTTTGTCGCTGCCAAATGAAGATCTCATGTTGCCTTTGATATATTAGGAGCAAAAATTAGGCATAAAGTTGAATTGGCTTCAAGCTCTGCTTTCTCATGAATTTAGATTGTTCAACTCTGACAATTCATTCAATTTCGCTTTAGCACACTGACTGAGAGTAAATTTTCTGAGTTATTTTCATTTGACAGTTAATGGTTTATGATAGGAATTTCCTGCGTACATGAGGGAGATATTTGCACTTGTGATGCTGGAACTTTGGCAGGATGTGTAGGCTTCTTTGCTCCTTTGCTGGTGATACAGAGGAATGCTTTCACTTCAAACTAGAGTCATCAAAATTAGACTTCAGTTTTTGATGGTACAATCTATTGAGATTATATATAAAAAGTGACTGAACTTATAGCATCATAGGGCATGCTGTATCAGAGTACTTTATTATCTCAAAAAATTACTTTTACAAAACTCTATTAGTGTTGAATTGGCTTTCATTTCCTACCACTTGCAATATTGTTGAGAGAGAATTGTAGTTTCTAGGAACTATTATATCTTTATCTCAACAGTAACTTATGAGAAAAATACGGGACTACCACTCCCCTTTCGCTGCACAACGTGCAACCCCTTCCCCTAGTATTGATTTAAGAGACAGTTTACAGTTTTTAACAGATTGACGAAATATGGAAAAACTTTTTCCCAAATTCTATGAACCCTAATTTTCTACTCTGTAAGATGGTATCAGAGCAGGACTAAATTCTGCTCTGCCATTACTTCCGCACATCTAAAAGTTAGCAGGTTTTGTTGCACTTTCTTTGCTAAGTACATCTACGGTTCGGATTTGTGAAATATGGTCAGAAACTACGATTTTGATGAGGATGAACACCAGAGGATTTCGAGGGAGTGAATGCAATTTTTTGATCCAGACAATGAATTGCAACTTCATGGATCGAAAACTCCATCTTCTGTGATAGTTAATTGCCCTTTTACTGGTAAAAATTACTTGATTTGGCGTAATGCTATGATTATTGCATTAGAATCTAAGAATAAGTATGGTTTTGTTGATGGATCGTGTGAAATACCTGATGTGAGGTTTCCAATTTACAAGAAATGGAGACGTGTTCATAGTATGATACTGTCATGGATTAAGAATGCTTTATCTCCTGAGATTACTGTAGATTTTCAATTTGTGAATGATGCAAAGGAATTGTGGGATGAGCAGACGTATGGTGTTTGTAACTCTTCTATGGTTTTTGAATTAAAACGTGATGTTTCTGTGATGAGGCAAGGTGATTTAACCATTCCTCAATATTATAGTAAATTTAGGCATCTCTGAAATCAATTAGCTCAGTTTAGACCATCATTGGTAGCTACTGGAGTACTGAAAGAACAGATTCAGGAACGAGATATGAAGGATAAAGTGATGCAATTACTTATGGAATTTAATGAGGTTTATGAGCCAGAAAGAAGTGGTATCTTGATGTTGGATCCACCACCAACTTTAAGATTTGTGTATTCTAAGCTACTGAAGCCAGAAAAGCATAAACAAATCAGTATTGGTATGTCAAGTGCAGTGATCAATGACAACTCAGCCATGGTACAATATTTCGAGTTTCCATATTCCTTCATCACCCAAATGTTACATATGTCCTCGATTTTATTTTGCATCATCACAACTTGAGTCGTGAGTTCTTCGGAAATATTATACCATATTGATGCTTGTTCTATGGCTGGTGCTGCGATGTGCTTTGAGATTTTCATCCCCCGGCAAGCTACCCGTTTATAGCTTTGGGATTACTTCCTTCCTTGGGCTCCGATTTTCGTCCACGGACTGGCCCTTTTTCTCAGTTATTGGATTGGACGTTTCGTTCTGGACCTTTAATTCTGTGGCCCTTTTTGTTTTCTTTTTTAGACGAAAAAATAAAAAGAAAAATCTAATCAGACGAAATTACGAATACGTATCAGTATATCACAATTCAGACGCTCTTCTTTCATCCACCACGCCAATTGTCGTCTCCTTATCTTCTTCCCGCCGTACAATAACACCGACACACCCAGTTCACCAGTGAAATTCAGACATTGATCACAAAAGATCACAAATAACTTGGGAGATTTGGAGGTCGTCTCTATGGCGGAAGCTGATCTCTCAGATACCGCAATGGAGATCAATTTTCCGGAAGACATCTGGATTGAAATCCTCGTCCGGGTTCCAGCCGAGTACCTGGTGAAATTCACCAAAGTTTCCAAATCCTGGTATTCCCTCATCACAAGTTCTAGGTTTATCTCAAATCATCTTGCTAGGATCAAGATTCGAAGACCCAAATCTATTCTCACTCGGTATTACTCTGTAACTGAAAAACAAGAGCATTACACATTGCACCCGGATAATGATGATTTTGTCCTTCAAAGTTCGGAAATTGAGCTTCCCCGCAGATCCCGTTCCGATTATTACACTATTGTAGGCAGCTGCAATGGGTTGATTTGCTTGTGTGATGCAGAGCATGGAACGACAAACCCCATTTTTGTTTGGAACCCTAGTATCAGAAGGTGGATAGAGTTACCAATACCCAATATTGAACCCTATTCACGAGATATCACCCTTGGCTTTGGTTGTGATTTGCAGCAGCTTGATTATAAAGTGGTCAGAAATGTACTTCTGAGTGGAAATGATGGTGTTTGGGCTTCTGAGGTGTATTCGCTCAGCTCAAAACGTTGGAGGAAAGTGGCTATTGTTCCTATCCGCCGTCATCTTGTTATCTCTCCCTCAGCACCGGTGCTCATAAATGGGATTGTGCATTGGAAGGATTGTGATGAGGAAAGCTCACTTCACCATTATTTGGGGTTTGATTTGAAGGATGAGACTTTTAGTGAGGTCTTTTTCCCAGACGATTTAGCAACCGCACATCCTGGATTGTTAAGGGAACTTTCATACAATGATTGTCTAGCTGTGTTGATGACTGATGAATTCAGAGGTTTTTGCAACCTTTGGGTGATGAAGGAATATGGAAATGTGAAGTCTTGGGAAAATTTGTTAAAATTTAAGTTGGTAGAAGGGATTGAGAGAGTGATCGGATTTAGAAATAATGGTCATTGCTTGGCACCTATGACTGTGGATGAACTATTTCTCAATGATCCCTCAAGTAAAGTGCTGGTTTCATTTGATATGCACAATAGCGGAGCAGTTAAGGATCTCGACATTTTTGGCACTCACTATTCAATCTATGCTGAGCATTTTCTGGAAAGCCTAGTCCTGTTTGAAGGTCAATGTAGATTTTAGAGGAAATCGTAGTGTCTTTACAGTCCTGGTAATGCTTTTCTTTTTTTTCTCGTTGTTTGGTTGCTATGTCTTAGGCATGTATTGTCTTCTATTTCCTAGTTGTGTGCCAATGTATGAGTTGCGGTTTTCAAGATGTGATCTTTAATCAGTCAATATATGTTTTAGTTCAACCTAATCTTCACTCTTGCTCTAGTAGAATTACGGATTGGTATCAATTTTGGAAATGCTTGTTCATTCAAGTGTAATGGCAGAGATAGATTATGTAAATTTGCGACCATATGAGAACATGACAAAGAGTGCATTTAGTAAGGACCCAAAAAGTAAGACAGCTTCAAATTCATCTATAAATGTTCTTTAATGGCATTGGCATATATCACTTGCGAGTAAATTTCGTGGAAGCTAAAAACTCTTCACTCCTCAATTCTGTCTACCTATCTCGTCTGCTGAAATTTGTGAAAATGGATCACCGTTACCGCCTCAAATGTTCATATCCCTTGTTCATTCTGGCAATCTTCTTGCTGACCATCAATGCCTGGACAAGCGGCACTAAAGTTGAAACCAAACCTACCATCGACGACGATAAAACAAACGATGGGGATCAGTGTAAAGATGTGATACAAGGTAGCCCAGAGTTTGGCTACTGCTTGAAGTCTATATCTCAGAAGTGGCCTACTGAGCTTGCATTGATTCCTTGCTGTCAGCAGTTCAAGAAAATGGACGAGAATTGCCGTTGTCAGGCCGTTATGGAAATAGTGAACGCTGCTATAGCTGCCGCCACAGCAGGGGCAGCTGGAGGCTCGCCTCCGGCCAGACTGGCACCTAGCGGAGGCCTTCCAAATGCGCGCTCCAGATCGAGAGACACCGCGAAATGATGCGAAAATTATGACAATTAATATCATTTTCTCTTTGAAAATTGCTATCTCAATGGATTTCATCGCCCTTTTATGATCGAATCACGCTGAATAAACACAAAGCGTCCTTTCAATTTATAAAGACTAGCCAATATTTATATTGGGGGAGTGAGCTTAGATCCTTGTTAAAGATTCACAAAGTTTAAAGAAAACATGCTGTTCGAAATATATTGGTCCAACTACAATATTTTTTAATCATAAAACTAGATTGAGATAGGGCGTTTCAAGAGTGCTTGAAGGAGAACTAAAGCGTCCAAGGGAAAATCCAATTCAGATTTCCTTTTACCTCTCTTTTTTTTTTTTTTTCTTTTTTGCCCTGAATTACATGATTCCTCAATATGGAGGGAGTCTAGTAATTTCAATAATCTGTCAACACCAAATGTGGACAGTGGCCAAATGGAATCAGATCTTTTGGGACTAAAATGAAAAAGAAAAAAGCCAAAAAAATTATCTAGCACGAACTTGCTCAGGGGGGAAAAAGAAAATGAAATGCATGGTCATGGTTTGTATATAGTAATATCTAGCAGCAGTCCAATCATCTGAGCATTCAAAACACTGTGATATTTTCTGTCTAATCTTTACAACTTTATCTTCTTCATCAAAGAATCAGATGAAGAAAACTCTTGAGGAATTATATCTACCAAGCCAAGCCCACGTCAGTTGCCTCTAATGCTGAACCATAGAAAATAAAAATAAAAAGAAAGAAAAAGAGAGGATTAAAATCAGTAATTGACCAAAAATAGAAACACAAGAAAAGTGTCTGCAAAAGATGATACCGTTTTATGTATTGGAGCAACATTGCTAGTAGAAACTCTCCATATGCTTCAGTTTGACAATAGCAAGAAAGTAAGGACTGCGACGAAAATTGCTGGCAACAAGTTAAATGTAGCTTGATATACCCCAGCTGATCTCTGCGGTAACCTTGTTGGAAGTGAACATTCTTCACCATTGAAGTATACTTTTGTAGGAAACCCATCACCCTTAGCTATATTGATATCGGACAAGGCTTTCTTGGTGAATGAAATCACGGATTGCTGTTTACCAGGGACTCTAGGATCTTTGGGGCGAGTCCCATTTACCTCTCCCATTAAGAAGTTCAATCCAGGTAAACCTTTCATGAAAATGAGGTTATTCGTTTTAGGCAGTAATGTGCCATTGAAAGAGTATACCTTTTCAAAACCAGCGCCGGTTCTCTTCAATTGAACTGCAGTGAACCAGTCCTCAAAAACGTCTTCTTGCCAGTTGAAAAGGGTCATTCTTGCAGTCCATCCATTCCTGTAGTCAGAGTCAATGTGCCAGTTAATGCTCACCCCACAGTTATCCGGACAGGGTGACTTCTTTGGGAGTTTGAATCCCTTCACGTGAGCCCAAGCCTGTGATATATTGGCTCTATCATTGAATGGTACAAGTAAGGCTTGAGGAGGAAGTGGCAATGACTGAGCATTGGCATCACATTGAGATTTTGGCTGCTGGCATCCGCAAGCGCAAGTATTGCAGGGGATGACGGAATCAGCATAGTAAGCTGAGAAAGAAACACAGCACTTATTTTCCTTAGGCTTGGGACGAGTAATGTTGCAAGTTACTTGCCAACTTGCAATGGCTTCTGTTGAGGTATCAAGTCCACTGGGATCCGGGAATTCTGTGGGATCAACCCTAATAGGAGGGCCACATTTGTAGGTTGGATTCAGAAGACCGGTAATTTGCCAATTCTGAGGTGGAGTAAGAGCCGTTCTGTTCATGTCTGGTGGAAGCTTAAAAACCTCAAGTTGGAAAATGGTCCTTGCCTCGGTCTCATTCATTATAGTGGGCAAAATAGTACCATTCCTGCAGCAATATGGCAACTTTCCAACCTTCTCATCATCCTTCTTCTCACGAGGCAAATCAGAGATGATCGGCTTCTTGTTGCAGCTCATCACAGTGCTGAAATCAAAGTCCGCATAATATTTCCCCTGGGGGCCGTAAACACAATCAGAAGTATCCTTCTTGTGAGTGTAGGCTCCCTTCATAGTGTTTATAAATTCATTCCTCATCCACTCCCAAGTCAAATTCCAACGATCTAGACGACCTAGCGGGTTGATGTTATCAATTGTGACTTGAGCCAAATACTTGTTATCATAGGCTTGCATCACATCATATACCATATTAAGGTCACCATATTGGCGAGGCATGAATTTGGTTTTAACAACCTTCGGCTTGTATTTTGGATCCCTGACGCAACAAACGTCCATATAGCTAGCTGCAAATCAAATAAGCATTGCGCCATAAGAACATAATTGCATTGTACATAAGTTCTGAACTCTAGGAAACACCTCTTCAAATCATTAGGGGCAGCAGTAACATCAAAATGTCTTCTTTATTATGCATGCTCTCGAATTTTAAACGGCAACAATCTACAGATAATGAATCTTAATACACCTCAACAATAGATATGGTGTCCCCATTAATCCTAACAAGAACATCTGCAGCCATGATAATAATGCATGATAAAAAAAATTTCGCGTAAGATGTGAAAAATTGCAAGTCATGGTAAAATAAAAAGGTTTGATCAAATATAAACATATATCTGTACGTAGTACATGATAAGTATGGAGAGATGAATACCTGTGTGCCTTGCTTTCGGACAAATGTAGCCTTCGTTTGCCAATCTTATGGTTTTCGGCATAGGATTACCTTTCTTCAATCCAAATTGGGTACCTTTAATCATGATCTGAACCTGCATGGAAGGATAATCTCCTGCTGTTTCAATGGCTGTCTTCAGATCAGACATGGGATAACCTGCGAAAACTGTTCCATTCTTTCCCACTTGATAAGGAAATCCATCACCTTCGACAACTATAGCCCCATCGGCCGAAACCAACAGCTCGTTGTACTGAAATCCAACATATACCTTCCATGCTTTCAGCTCAACAGTCCCCACATTCAATACAGTCATCACGGATTGGAATGACCACGCCTGCGCCGATGCATTCTTCACGTGGGGGTATAGCTTATCCCTTCCATTAAAAGAATAAGTTATAAAGATACCGTTGCAGTTCTCCATTTCCTTGGGCGGTGGTGGAGCCGACGGCGTATCGTCATAGTCTGCGCCAAACTGTGCGTAACATGTAACAAGGCTACGGCATAACAGAATTAGGACAACAACGTTCGACAATGTTTTCCATGTAACATTCATTCTAGAATTTCTTCTCATCTGTGGGTTGGATTTTTCTTGTGTTCTTATTCAATTGTTTTCTTATTTTCTTAAAAAACTATCAAGGGTTGAAAAATGATCGCTAATAGCGAACCAAAAGAAGAAAGCAAATGGAGGAGGAGGGTGGAGAGATGGTTTGTGTAAAATAATCACCGTTCACCGGCCAATGCCGCGTGGGAAACACACGGCGTAGGAGGTGATAGGCAAAAAAAAAAAAAATGGAAAAAAGGTTTTTCAGAGATGAAGGAAGATGACAATTTATGAGACCATTAGTTAAACTAGTTAACAAGATGCCATTAAAATGAGAAACTAGTCAATGCGACCAATTCATATACATTTTCTTCCTCTACTTTGCCCGTTTGAATCGGGAGTGAAAAAAACAATAAGCTGCTTCTTGTTTTGTTTATGACCAAAAATAGAAAACTAATTTACTCTCATATATACGTAAGTCCTGCTTTAATAAAGTAAATATTTAACAAATCACAGAAAAGAAAGGAAGATGTTTTGCAAATTTTCTTCTTTTTCCCTTTTCCTTAACTATTTGTAAACTCAAAAAGATCTTTAATAAAAAAGAAAAGAAGAAGAGAACATCATTGGTTTATATTTATAACACCTAAAAAAAGGGTGGCCTTCTTTTTCTCAAATCTACACAGATTACAGTATCAAGCAACCGCTATTTCATCTGCACCACTCATGTCAGCTACAAACTGGGATTTTGGCTCCAAATCTATGAACTGGTTGGACTTGCTGGCTAAATGTGAGATACTGACTCGACCTTGGTGCTTAATATAATCGGCAACAGCATTCATCTCTTCTTGTGAAATGTATATGTATTTGCCCCTATCATCCATGACTCCAGATAATCTTCCTGATATATAGGAAACATGTATCATTATTAATATTTTCTATGGTTTTATTGCCTAACCTACTTCAAACTAAAATTGATGGCCGGCATCACATTAGTTTGAAAAATGACGCTAATAAGCCCAAATATAGCATTGTTGAACTAAATAATAATGAGAGGAAAACATACCCATGTCCTCCAGAGTAGTGATCCGATTAATACATTCCTGAATGAAAATGAAATGGAAAAATCAAAAGCTAGGTACAGGCAGATGAAATCTATATAAATCATTAGAATGTTCGAAAACAGAGCCAAGTTGACCAACTTTGAGTTATTTCATTCTTTATGTAAGTAAATAAATGCACAGATATCCAGTCCATTTAAAGGAATCGAACAAGTCAGTTTCATCCTGCACCTTTGTCTAAGTGGAGGAAATAAGAATATGAACAATCGCCATACCTGAGTTCTTAATTTGAACTCTGCAGCAAGATCTTCCAAAGGAATGCATTTCTGATTCTGCAAGAACAAAGAGAAAGATGATTATAAAAACCATCTCTGCTCACAGACCAAAGTATAATCAATTTCTTGAACCACTTTTGACAATCCCTTATAATTTCTTTTACATGGCTTCTAACGATCGATCACCAGAAAAGATAGTCTTCATCGGTACCGTTAGCTCGGACAAGTATAGTATCAGACTATCATGCATACTTCTTATTTTGTGTACATTAAGTATATTAACTTCATTATCCACGGCATTATCAAACCAACCTCAAAGAACTTGAAAAACAGGACGAAGAGAAGTACCTTAATGTAATCCACAAAACCTGAAAGTAAATCCTGGTTTCCATCTTCAGTTTCATTTGCTGTTGTACCCTCTTCATCAATTGAAAACTCTCCTTTCCATTTTTCAAATTCTAGGGCAGCAGCTTCTTCCTCCTTAGCTTTCCGAGCTTTGGCTTCTTCTTCCTGGATAAACAACATTTAAACATTTCAGATTGAAAATCACCTCATGAATTTCTCAGAATCCCAAACAATTATCAATCAACTAACCAGCTTAAGCTCAAGAGCTTCTCGTTCCTCATCCTTCCTCCTCCTCATCTCTTCATAGCGATCTTGTTTTGTTCGTCTAGACTCACGGGCTGCCTCATCAGCCTTTAAAGTAATATAATAATCAGCCTTAATAAAACAGTTAGAGAACAGAAACCTAAGGGAGCAAGGCGCGGTGCCTAACAAACTGACCCATACGTGTAGTTTGAATCAATCAAAAAAGGATAAAACCTTCTTCATGCAATATCCAATCAATAACAATTAGTAGAAGAAACAGACAAATGCCAAAAATTTCAGCACCTGCCGCTGAGCTTCACGCTCTTGCCTTTTCTTTTCCTTTTTCTTCGAACCTTTAGCAGCATAGTAACCGTTCTCACCAGCATCTTCATTATCACTCTCATCATCTTTTTCTGCATCCACATTGAAAACGGAAGAGCTGCTTACATAACTAACTAGTACAAACTATATTGGTGGTATAGTCATTCAAGAAAGCTCAAATCGCAAATTGAGGGGGAAAAGAACCTTCAACAGCAGCGGCAGCCGAGGATGAGCTAGCGCCAGAAGAAGAAGCACCAGCAGGTCTTCTCCGCATCCGGCGTGCCGCACCGCCCCTCACAACCGCTTCCCTTTGCCTCACCTGGATATTTCAAACCGACAAAACCAATAAAAATCAACATCGTGCGAACATTCGGATTCAAATTGAAATCAATTATGAATACAGAGAAGCCAAGTATTGAAAACCTGAGGTTCCTCCTCATGAGGTTGATCCGGAGAGCGAGAATCAAGTCGGCGTTTCCACAGATACAGAGGCACTAAAGCCAAGACAAGAAACATAGAAAGTAATGCCACAAATATGTCCTCCATTTGCACTAATTTTTCTGCAATCAATTGAACAGACCCACAGAAGAAATTTTAGGGCACGAAGCAGATTTCTCCACCGCTACGAACAGAGTAGCTCTCTAATGAACAACAGTTAGCTAAGCACAGAGATCTGCTCCTTCGATCGTATGAGGATTTAGGACTTAAACTTCAGGAGTTTGACAGAAGATAATCTCCCTTTGAATCAATTCGGTGAGTTTCAGTTTAAGAGGGAAAAATGAATGAACATTTCTAGTTCCCCTTTGCTAATCTCCATGCGAATTTGTGATGTTTTGTGATCAACGCACATGCAACGATGTCGTTTAGCTCAACGTCCACTCGTCGCGGTAGCCAGGGACAGAGAGTAGTATATAACTGGGCTGAGAGTCTAGAGTCCATATCAATTTTTGTTTGGGTTGTTTTCTGGTGGATGCTGGGCTTGGACTTTTAACTTTACGTCACTTACATCAGCCTTTTCTCTTCAGTTAAAACCCTTTTGGGACGAAGGAGTAACTTTTTCTCTCTTTTTTTTTTTTTTGAGAACGAAGGAGTAACTCTATTGATTGAGTCGGCAACTCATGTTTTTTTTTTTTTTTTTTTTTTTTTTGTTATAAAGAAGGAGGCAGAAAGCCTAAGATCCACTTAGTACATTTCGAAAATAGACAATTCCTATTACATTATGTTTCAACCATGGTTGCACTCCTTATGGTGGAATCTCAAATCTATATAATCCGCATGATCCTTGTGTAGCTAATGAAACCAGATAATCAATCACGAAATTAGCATCTCGGAACACATGCCTAAGTTTCACGTCCCAATCTCGTCTCAACAACTGATCATTCTGTAATACATAATACAATTTGGCAATTTTTATAATAAAAATTCACATACTGTAGTTTACATAATTTAATCACTTGTAAAACGTCTAAGTTTATGTCTTTGGTGGATAACCAAATAGCCTTGGGTGAGAAATATTTATTTAGGACTCCATTGTCATTTGTTTGGCTCGTATGTCTCGTCGACGGGTCAAAATACAGTTTTTAACGGTATCAACAACACCACTTCTTTTTTCTACTAGGTGGAGACGCTAACTTTTAACTGTATTAAAAAAAAATTATTGAATGAAGAAGTAAATTCAAAAACAGATTAGTAACTACTCCATTAAGAAAGATACTGAAAGCGCACCAAGTTCAATACTGTACTTAATCCTATTCCACAAACACACGAGCAACATTCTAAACCAAAAGTTTTCCCGAAGAAGAAAACAAACCACTTAACTATCAAGACTTCCATGCCCGATGATCCTACATTATTTAAGCTATGTACAAAAGAGCAGCAGACTCCAACTCCATGATTCTTCATTCTTTGCTGCAAATTGATAGAAGAAGACTGAGGCTCAGGCATCGACAGTCTCCGAAGCATCAGCAGCTGCCAGAATTAGTTCGGGATGAACATTTCCTGCATACGTTCCATCCAAGACATTAGGCATTCACAGGGACCTCAAAGCAAGATGTGCTGCTTTTTGCCCCGATATCATCATGGCTCCGAATGTCGGCCCCTGTTGCAAATCAACAAATATCCCACTATGAGGTTAAACTAGTACAATCTTTTATCCAATGCGACAATTTGTGACACGCTACAAGGGCATGACATGGTCTACGATCCTTGCACGAAAAACTTACATGTTCACAATAAGGCACAACACGAACAAAATGGCCATGTAACGACACAAAACCTGCTGCTACTAGTCCATGTCACTCGCATATGTCTACAATAATGCAAGATGAAAGAAAAAGGGAAAACTTATCCTTTGAACTAGCCACGTAACATGAACAGCGACCCTAATCCTTGTTTAATGAGAATTGACAAAGATTTTAATCCCAAGAAAGAAGGGGACAACAAAAATAACTTCCACTCTCAAATCATGGCAAGACAGAGATAATGACTAAAATTGACATACCATTCTGGGAGAAGCATCGATCTCAGCCACTTCCATACCAGTAACAATCATCCCCGGAACAATTTCCCTTGTAAGCTTCACAATGGCATCCTCATCTGTAGGGATGTTCACGGTTTGGCTCAGATCCGTGGATCCGCCCAATCCGGTCATCGATTCGGATTAATGGACGGATTATAATTATATTTTTAAATCGACGGATTGAAAAATTGAAAATCAGTCAATCCGTTCGAGATTACAGTTTGGCACTTTCAAACCGTCTGTAAATCCGGACCAGACCGTATATATTATAAAATAATAATATATTGAAAGTGCTAAGTTGTCCTATTGACATTGTTGTTATTTCCTCTACATAAGACCTTGCTGAAGGTCGTGTGTTCGAATCTCCATGGACTATTTTTTTTTTCCCAAGAAAAACCTCCAAAAAAAAGCTGAAAAAGGCCCAAAAAATATCAGAAAAAGCCCCCAAAAAAAGTCCAACAACAAAAAAATGTTTAATTTTTTGCTCAAACTGAAAAGGTCCAATCAGAAGCCTAAACTGCCAATCCGCCCAAACCAAACCGTTAAAAACAGATTGGATTAGTCCAGATTATACACCAATCCAGTCCGGTTACAGATTAAAAATTTTTCAAACCGTAATGAATGGTTTGGTTACGGATTGCTATCAATCCGGACAGTTAACACCCCTACTCAGCTGTATTCATGTCCAGCGCTTTCATTCCGGGCACATGGTCAATCATCCCGATGCTCTTAAGCCTCTTAACACCAGTAGCACCAAAAGGGCCATCATGCCCGCAAGAACTCACCACAACTTTAGCCTCCATCACATTAGGGTCCATACAAGACTGCGTGTCACGGTTCATAGAAACCAAAGCCAACTCTTTTTTTCCTTCACAATCAGATCTTCGGCTGCAACGGCATTGAAGAGCTTCACATTAGGCCTAGCCAAGAGTTTGCTCATGGTCATCGAGGTGAACAAAGCTGCGTGTTTGATCACGACATAGTTGTCTTTCTCATCGTACTCAACACCAAGCTCATCAAGGAAAAGATGCGCGGGTTTGCGGACAACCATTGCCGAAAAGAGTTGTCCACCTAGCCATGCTCCCCCACCTGGGCTCACCGATTGCTCAATTATAGCCACCTATCGATCGAAAAACCATTGATTGTAATGCATCAGATTGCTCAATCATAGCACAAAATCAAACAGATCAGATCGGAATTCACGACCATGTACAAGACAGATTATCTGAGACATGCATGCACATCGAATCCTTAAAAAGCAAAAAGATATCTACACATATTGATAAGCATTTGGGGAGAAAAAAAATGATTCACTTTTTAACAAAAAAAGTTCAGGTGGGAAAACAGGTACTCCATGGAACGATGACGATTGGGGAAGAATAATTTCCCAATAAATTTGGTTTGGTTTGAGAATAGAAACACGAGATGTCAAGGTTGCAGCCATTTTCTTGTTGCAGTTGCTTGAGTGATGGATGGAGCTGGGGAATGTTGGAAACGTTTCAAAAAGAGGTAGATACAGAAGATTCTAATTGATGATGAATGATGATTGTTGTTTGTATGGGACCGGGAGGAAGCTGGGAGTGATGGGGAAGCCTCGTCAACTGAGGAAAACTTTGAACTGAACTGGGTGTTGTACTGTGTGTGTAATCTCAGGTGACTAATGTGATACTGTATGGACAACGTGTAGACCAGATACACAATTGTGTTTTTTTTTTTTTGTGTCACTTATCTAAATTATCTGATTTTAATAAATGCATGGAGTTTATACAAGAAATGTTAAAAAAGAATGGACATGACAATTTTTTGTGACTTTTTCTTTAAAATTTTTCCAATACGTAGCATTATTGTTTTTTTAATAGTATCTTATGTTAATTAGTTTGTAACAACATTCATTACTTATCAAGTATCTCCATTACATAACAATAACTAATAATATAATAATAATGATAACACAAAAGACACATAGGAAGAGAAGAATATATCCATGTCTAATTTATTCATGTCGACTAGTCCTCATATAATTTGTTGTAATGATATCCGATTAATGATCAGTCACTAACCTAATAGCGCGATAATGTAAACATGTGTGATGGCATGTTTTGGTGAAGAATGCAATTTGGACCGATAGAATAACCAAAATGAAAGTTTGGGGGTGGGGGAGGAATCCAATTGATATGTGATGCTTCATTCAACCAAAGATAAAATATTAAGGCTTCGTTTGGTTTATTTTTTCGTTCATTTTTTCAGAATTTTTAATTAATATCTATTCCATCCCAACATACGTTTTTATATTCTCATTACACCTTTTTATATTTTCAATATACATTTTTACATTTCTAATATATAAAAAAAACACACTCAAAAACCATCCACACTAATATGGATGACTCACAGCCCAAATGATTTTGACATCATCAAAATGCACAAGACACTTTACCACCAAAAATATCCAGGAATATCTATCTGATGGACTAGGACATGAGTTGATGGCGTAGACACGTACAGAGGCAGTACGTGAAAAGGTGAAATGGCCACGCACGGATTTTAGATCTTAGTAGATTCAGTTTCAGAGACGTCGTCATTAGTTGTGACTTCCTGTTTCCTGTGTCATTCGACCCCAACTCACTACCTTCTATTATTGGGAAACAATTTTTTTGTCTTAAAACAAAATATACACTAGTTTTTAAATTTTTAATCCCTCCTCCTGAACTTATATTTGTTGAACTAGAACATCATGAAAGGAAGTTGTACCCATTCAACACAAACTAATGTCATAGTGTTGTGCAAAAAATTTTCTTGTAATTAGGGAAGAAAAACAAAAAAGATTGTGATCTTGCATTAACAGTGCAAATCTCAAACAAAAAAGAACAGAACTAAAATTGCTAGTATAAAATCTAAAAGTTTACTCAACTTTGTTCCCCACCTGACATATGACATGAATCAAGACAGACCCTTTTTTAAAGTTTTGAATCCACTTTTGCCTTATGATCTGCGGGCAGACGCTAAACCCGTGAAGAAACTGAAAGACTCATCTGTCAAACAGAACACGCCGACATTATTTTAGCATGTTGACTTACTGGAACCAGATTTTATTCAAATTCATGTTAAAGGCTGAATGTTCAGCCTCTTCTAATGACAATGTATTCTGGACGTAGATATTAACAAGCTGTACTTGCCAAAGTAATAACGCCAATTATTTAGCATAAACTCAAGCCATAACAAGTAGTATCCCATTACAACCAGATAACAAATACTAAAGTAGTACTAGATAAACGAAACACGCTGATTTAGATTAAACCATCATGAATCTTGATAGACATCCAGTTCACAATAGCACACCAGATAACACTACTATGTTAGGCACCGACACTAGAGGAGTATCAACTAGCGAGAAGGATCTTGGCAGTTAAAAACCATGAATCTTGATTTGTTCCTTCTTCACAATTCCAGCCTGTTGCAGGGATAACAAAACCATGATGATTAAAGTTGTGATCAGAGAACAATATGCTCAGAATCACAAGTTGTATTGCCTCATGGCAAACTAAAATCTAAAATCCACACAGCCAGCTTAAGAACAGCATCCCACGATACGAGATCTCATCATACCACACAAGGGGAAACAGATATGACAGAGAAGATGCATATTAGCATATAAGTTAACTCTAGTAGAACAGTTAAATTCAGATGGCTAGTTGGTTATGGTAATTTAGTGGCTTCAGGCGACCCATGATAATTAATAAGAAAATATGACCTGAGAACGGTACCTGAACAAGAAAAGATGAAACATTCTTACGCTGATCCCCTTGGAGTTGAATGACCTTCACGAGAAAGAATCAATATCAGGTTTTGAAGAGGAAAAACAATAAAAAAATAAAAACCCTCCAGAAGCAGAACTACAGATATCAAGCCAGGTGACGACATCTAAAAATACAAACCTGGCCTAGCTCTGGATCTTGCACAACAGTGCCATTGCAGCAAAAATCTTTCTTGAGGTCCTTCAGTATTTTGTTGTAGCTGAACTCTTTCTTAAGACCTTGCACAGTCGTCAAGCTTTTCCTACCATTTCGTTGCTGGACACGGATGTGCACATAATCCTTTGACCCAGCACCCGAGTTCTCAGCATTTGCCTCAGCAAAAGGGTCTGCCCATGAAAACAGCAAATTAGTAACTAACCCCGGGGAATATTCCTATAAGAACCATTTATCCCCTAATTCTATTACACAACTGAAAAGCTTCTGCATTGTTAATGCACACGGGACTAAATAGGCTTCCCCCAACAGTGTATTAATCGGACAACTAGAGAAACAAAATAATAAAAGCAATCAAATTTAAAACAGGATAAAGGATGAGCATACCAAAAGCAGCTGGAGCTTGCAAATCGAAGTCAGACATGAAACTTCAATTACAGATAAACCAAGATCCAACGAGTATCGCACTAAAGTCAAATGCTCAGACCTGCATAGGAGGAAACTGCCATCAGAAACTGGCCACACGGTAAAAGATGGATGCTACTAAATAGCAAAATTTCTATATTTTCCAAAGAACACATCCCAACAAGCTTCAGGGAAAGGGAACAAACAGCAACGAAGTACATGATGAAAAAGCCTCACACAAAATCATAATCATTTCATAGTTCATCCTTTCATTGCTACTAAACCAACATGGTCGCCAGAAAATGCAAAATTCATACCACGGGGAAAGGTAAAAACTTGCAACATACTATTAATTTGACTGAGTACACAAGTAATTTCCACATCCCGCATAATCTCTTCTAAAGATACACTCCAATTGCATCAAGAAAATTATACTTTGAACAATCCACGATTCTAAAAACCTATAATCGTGACTAATATCAAAAGAACCCCAGTCAATAACGAACATGTGCTTGCATACTTAAGCATACTTGTAGAAATTTAAAAAAACCGAGCAGCCAATAACAATTAAAAAAACAAAGGAAACCCTAAAAGAATACGGCCAACAAATGAATCGATGCGAATATGAAAAGATCAAACCTCGCGGAATAATAAAATCAAGAAGGGGAAGAAAAGGAATAGCATCGATCTAAACGAAGTGGAGCAGGAGATGGAGAAAATACCTGATCCAAGTAGTTCGGGGTTTGGGTCGGGTGTGATCGAAGTAAAACGGAGCAAACCCCAAAATCAGGATAAGTCTGAGCAGATAGATGGAGAAGAAACAGAGTCAGTGCAGGGAAGGAAAAAAGACGGGTGGCGGATCTTGGGGAATTTAAAGCCGCCTACTCTAATGGGGCCCGCAGGTTGTTGGGAATTGCCGATTAGGCTGGTGCCATCACGCTAATGCCTACAAAGGCTGAATCGTCAAAAAGAAGCGTTGCGGCTATGTTGCGAGTTCAATTCCATTAATTATCTTTTTGAGGAAACAATTCTATTACACCGTCCTAAAATGATTATGTTGTTTATATTTATATACTGCCTCCGTCCCAAAAAAATAGTTCATATTGAGTTTTTAAATTTGTACTAAAAACAGTACAAAACTCAAAAACTCAATGCGAATTATTTTTGATGGACGGAAGGAGTATTATTTATAATACTTTTTGCCTCGAAATAATTATTTAGTTTGAATTTTTGTTTCTACAATAAATTGTACTTAAAGTAAAAATTTAAATATGATAATTATTTTTAGAATGTGTAAGTACAATTTTTTTTATTATTATTTTTTGTACTATACCAACGGTTACTTATGGACGTCTATACTTTAACAAAATTACTAGCGAAGGAAGAAACTTGTCAGATACCGGAGATCCGGCGACCTACACCAAAGGAGATCGGAGATTTCATAGAAGAATTGGGGGAAAATTCAATATTCTCATTCATTACTCATATTTTCTATAATCATTTTCAGTCCCCGATTGACTATTCATAGTCAACATAGATTCTCGATTTACACTTAAATCTTTAGACTAATAATTTGGAGCAATCTTGGTGTTAAGAAGATTTTATTTGCAACCTTTAAAGTCACAAAAGGCAATCCATTTATACAATATTGTTTAACACAATTATCACTTTTATTATAACCAATATGGCATAAAGTTTTTCGTCTTTTTTTAATAAAAAAAAGCTTACATGGAAAATTTAAATAATTATTTTAGAACAGAAAATATGCACAATTACACAATTTATGTTCAAAATTGACACTTTCATCTATCGGCAAATGCCCGAGTTTTGTTTTTTAAAAAGAAAATGAAGAATCCATACTATGGTAAAACCACGAAATAACAATAGTTAAACTACTAGCTTAACTTTTTTTTTTCCCCGAAAAAGTACTACCTAGCTTAACATGTTCGAATAGATTTAAAAACAAAAGGAAAAATTTGGATAAATGGCAGTGGAGGAGAAATAATTAATAAAAAGAGCAGTACTTTTGTTTTAGGGGCATAATATTTCAATCATACAAACATGAGTTTAACTATTAAAAAAATTCTAATTACATTTATTTAAATATTGTGAAAGTATATCCTATTTATTTTTTATGTGCATATAACTAAAATAACAATATTAAAGTGGTTAAAATAATTATATATATGTATATTTCATTAACTAAATAATCTCGAAGACATAAAAGTTTTTACATTATTAAATTTTAAACTTTTCACTCTGATAAAATACAAAATATGTGATTAAACTCTTGTAATTAAATTATTTTTGACTTATTTAAGTATGAGGTTTTGAAAAAAAAAAAAACAATTTCTAGTCTTAGTTCACGTGAAAGTGGGTTTTTCTTATTGAAAAAAAAAAGCAGAAAAAGTAAAATCCCCTTTTAGAATTTTTTTTTTTTAAAAAAACCGAAATATTAACCCTTATTTTTCAGTTAGCTGTAATATATATATTAATCATGTAAGTTTTCAGATTTTCTATATTAATATTTAAACATTATCTTTTATATTACTTAGAAATTAAAAGTTAATTTATGTGTTGAAAAAGGAAATGAAACAAAAACTATATTAAATGCTAAGTCATATTTGTTTAGTTGAATTATTATGTCCTTGATATAAATAATTCAAAAGTACTACCCTTACTATTAATTAGTTATTCTCTATTGCCACTCATCCAAATTTTCCCTAAACAAAAATTCGTCAAAAATAACCAACCACTAATAACAAAGTTATTCTCTATTGCCCCTCATCCAAATTTTCTCTAAACAAAAATTCGTCAAAAATAACCAACCACTGATAACGAAAATTGGCCTATGTTTGTTGGAAGAAGAGCATTGGAACGGTTTCACTTTGAATACTTTTCCTGTTCAAATCATCCCCAAAACCATGGCCTAAGTGGACACACCGCTTCCATCTTTTCTTTGCGCATGCTTGGGAGAGAATCTTACAGGAATACGAATCCAGTAGTCCTGGTCCTCCTGGAGATAGTATTGCTAGAGATGTAATTACATCTATTAGTTACAAATAGGCATGGCAAATCTGACCCGTGACCCGCGTAGTATTTTGATCCGTATGGATTTGGTCAAATGGGTCGCGGGTCAGAACGGGTCGTGGGTCAGAATGAGTATGTGATAGACGGGTTGGGTTGGGTTGGGTTGGGTTTTCATGAACCGCGGGTCAAGATGGGTTATATACGAAAAAAGAAGTCTTTCGTCTTTATTGCACTTTCTCTTACATCGACGGATCGACCCAAAAGCCCCCTTTCAGGCTTTCACCGTAGCTTTTCCAATCGAAAATTTGGAGTCGACCGTATCAACTTTGACGGAGACCATCGGAAACATGATCGTCAAGGTCTGTTGCCCTTCCCTTTTTTTTTCTTCCTTTCTCTAGATCTTTTTCTTATTTGATGCTTACTCTTCTAGGCCTGTTTTATTTTCGTTTTCTAGATCGGGTTTGCTTTCATGTTGAATCAATTTCGTGTTGTTTTGGATTTTTTTGGGCATTGCTGACATTTCTTGAAATTAGTTGTGCCGAAGGCTATTTTTGATGTTTTGAGAAAATGGGCTGTTTGAATTTTGGTCTTTCCGCCTACGGTTCTGCTCTTTCTAATTCTCCCTCCTTCTCTTCGTTTCATTGCTTGTTTTTCTTTTGGTTGTGAATAGTTTCTTTTGTATATGTGTAATGGTGTTTCCCTTTGTCGCTTCGTTTATTATAATTATTTTTTGGTTGAATTATGATTTATTGGGATTCTTAGGTTTTTTTCCTTTTAATTGAATTGCCAGTTTTCGTTGAATCATGTGTACTTCAATCCATGGTTTATGTAGCTTTAGCAAGCCAGTCCCAATGAGGAAAAAAAAGGGATAATGGCATCATGTTGGTCTTTCATGCTATAGCTCCTATAAGAATTTTTTTTATATATATAGAATTCAATGACTGTGTATTGATCAGTATAGCGAACATTGAGCAGTGGGATAAAGTGTATTTACTGATTTATATATACTCTGATTTGTATCTCACTCTATTGCATAAGAGATCTTGATGCTAAAATGGAATTCTTTGTTTTGATACTCCTACTGAGCTGATATATATGTCCTCACTTAATCAGTAGAACAAACAATTATGGTGTTTTTTCTCTAGTTCAATTCATTGGTCAGTGTTTCCTTGATGCTAAAGTAGATGCATTGTTATTCTTACCTTAACAGATTACAATACCTTGGGATTTTTTTCAGGTTGTGAAATTCCATTTATTGCTGTTTAGAAGAGATTTAAGTTCCCTCCATTGTTCGTAAGAGATAAGTTCCTGAAAATAGTTTGGAGATGCTAAGAAGGTTACGACAGGGATCATTGGGGTAGAGCTTAGTCTCTTGGATCTCTTGACTTGTCATGCTTTGTAGTGAAACGTCTTTTTTCTCCTTCTTGTGCTCAGAAATTTCTGTAATGCGATTCTCTGGATGCGTTTACTTGTTGTGCATAAAATGACTCTTTTTGATTAATTTCCATGGAGAATATACACGAATGAAAAACGAAAAGGGGCTTACTTCTTTGATCATTTGAATTGAGTTTGTCAGTTTTGAGTCCCTCCAGAATGAATGAGTGATTGCCTTGCTATTTTGGAAAAAAATAAGGCAGTAGGCACTCGACTCAGGAGCCCATATCAAAGTTTGTGTTTCTTCGCGGGAATCTCTTGATTTTAAGCTTCTTTTTTTCTCTTTTTTTTTTTTCCTTTTGGAGAGCAGGAATTGTTTCTATGCTTTTATATTAGTGTCAAGTCTATGCCTTTGTTGACCCTTGTATGATGTTGATTGTCTCACTTCTTTTCCAGCAATTGATTTCTATGATTGACTGAGTTTTCTTTCATTTTTCTGCTTGGTCAGTGGGTATAATTATGTAATGATATTCTGAATTTGTGGAAAACACCCTTGGAACATGCATAGTTTTGGTTTGGAACATGTTATGATGTTGCATTTTCAGTTTTGGTCTGTTGTACTTGTTAAGTGACAGTTCATTCTGGTGATCCATTGTAGGTTAGTTTACAATGTCTAGTTTATAATCTCATGAGATAACCGGCGAATCTACTATTGGTGATAATGAGGATCGTAAAGAACTCACTTCCAATGTCTAGAAAGGCTTTAATATTATGAAAATTAATAAAAGAAGAAAAACTGTTTGTAAGATTTGTGAAGCCAAAAATGTTGCCGACTCAAAAGTAGGTACGACAAATTTAACTCGACATTATGAAAAAAACATAAAGATGTAGAAATTGGTGGTGAGCCTACATTGGTTGCTGTAAATCAAGATGTCTACAGAGAGAATATGGCAGTTGCCATTGTGCAACATGATTATCCTTTTAGTTTTGTGAAGTATAAGGCAAACCGAGATTTGCAATCTTTTTTGAGCCTTACAGTGAGTTTTATATGAAGAACACAAGCAACGCAAATGCAAATTTTATTTGAAAAAAATTTCCAGTTCGGATCGACCCAGCTAAACTTGGCTCGGAACGCGAAAATTTAAAGTCGAATGAGTTTTCAAATACAAGTGTAAGTTAGAAAATTTTAATTTTAAAATTAATGTATGTTATTTTTTCAGAAAACTTAAAATTTAAAAATTAACCCAATAAAAAAATAAATAAATAAGCCATGACCCGCGGGTCAACCTGTATAGGTCATGCCACGAGTCAAAAATTTATACTAGATGAACTTGAACAGGTCAACTGCGCCGACGCGTCTTCACCCAACCCGTTTTAACCCGCGCGGGTTGGATTAGGTCTTGACTTGCCTACTCCCAAATCCATCTTTGACCCAACCGATCACCGACCCAACCCGCCCAACTGCCAGTCCTAGTTACAAATATATGAATAAATCTTTCGATTACGTACTTCTTCTGAAGCTAACTAATGATGAATATTTTCGTTTTCTTTGAAAGTAAGAATCTCAATACTTCTGCAAATGAGATATACATCCCAGAACAAGTATAGTGCAAGAGAACGAACAAGTATTATTCAAGTATTTTAGTTAGGTGTTCCGTTTTCAACATGTGGGAATCCTTTCGGGAATTTTAATGAAAATTAACTTTCATCTCAATATATATAAAAAAAAAGAGCAAAATTCCTGCTGAATGTCTAAACTCCAATCCCACTTTGCAACATTTTTCATCTTCAGGTCTAGCCGTCTAAGGCGTAAAAGACTAGGCATTTTTGTTCATTTGATTAGACCATAGGACACAATTATGACTGCGCCGGTTGAAATCCAAACGCTCGTTGGCAAAGGAGCTCAACTTTGTAGTTAAATGGAAAAACGGCCAGGTTGCACATGAATCCATTGGCAATGGCAAATGTAAAACAGCACAAGTATCTCAAGAAAAGAATGAATTATAACGGCTCCTTGCTGGACAAGAGGGTATTTCATAATACTTGGATTCTGCTCAGGCTTGGCAGAAACACAACACAACAGCTACAGTTGAAACCAA
The DNA here is from genome assembly GCA_949775105.1 of Oldenlandia corymbosa var. corymbosa. Lineage (NCBI taxonomy): Eukaryota > Viridiplantae > Streptophyta > Magnoliopsida > Gentianales > Rubiaceae > Oldenlandia > Oldenlandia corymbosa. Next base: position 7,588,372 of record OX459118.1, read on the forward strand.
TTTGGAACTTGAGATAGCCAAACATCAGAATCTGGATGATATTTAAACATAGGAAGACAGCTGCTACTATAATTCCAGAGAAACAACTTTTATTAACACAATGTCAACACCGCCATATATCTCCCAAAACAAAAACAAAAGAACACCGCCACCAATCCCAGCAACAACAACAAAAACAACAGAAGTTTTAGGACCAAAGCCTTCCCATACACAAACACAAAAGGAAAAGACCATTTCCCATGCCAAACAATGTTCACTCAACATCTCCAGCCCGAAACAGCAACTTCACCGAGACATTCAGAAACCACCACGGAGACGTAGGACAAGGTGGAGGGTGGACTCCTTCTGGATATTGTAGTCAGCCAGGGTCCTTCCATCTTCCAGCTGCTTTCCAGCGAAAATCAACCTCTGCTGGTCTGGGGGAATACCCTCCTTATCCTGGATCTTAGCCTTCACATTGTCAATTGTGTCACTGCTCTCAACCTCCAGGGTGATGGTCTTCCCGGTGAGGGTCTTAACAAAGATTTGCATACCACCCCTAAGACGGAGGACCAAGTGAAGGGTAGACTCCTTTTGGATGTTGTAATCAGCTAGAGTCCGGCCATCTTCCAGCTGCTTTCCAGCAAAAATAAGCCTTTGCTGGTCTGGGGGGATGCCTTCCTTGTCCTGGATCTTGGCCTTGACGTTGTCAATGGTGTCGCTGCTCTCAACCTCAAGGGTGATGGTCTTCCCGGTGAGGGTCTTCACGAAGATCTGCATACCACCCCTGAGACGGAGGACCAAGTGGAGGGTTGACTCCTTTTGGATGTTATAGTCAGCCAGGGTCCTGCCGTCCTCAAGCTGCTTTCCGGCGAATATCAACCTTTGCTGGTCCGGGGGAATGCCCTCCTTGTCCTGGATCTTGGCCTTGACGTTGTCAATGGTGTCGCTGCTCTCGACCTCAAGGGTGATGGTCTTTCCGGTGAGAGTCTTCACAAAGATCTGCATACCACCCCTGAGACGGAGGACCAAGTGGAGGGTTGACTCCTTTTGGATGTTGTAGTCAGCAAGGGTCCTGCCGTCCTCAAGCTGCTTTCCGGCGAAGATCAACCTTTGCTGGTCTGGGGGAATGCCCTCCTTGTCCTGGATCTTGGCCTTGACGTTGTCAATGGTGTCGCTGCTTTCCACCTCAAGGGTGATGGTCTTCCCAGTGAGGGTCTTGACGAAGATTTGCATACCACCTCTCAAACGGAGGACCAAGTGGAGGGTTGACTCCTTTTGGATGTTGTAATCAGCGAGGGTACGGCCGTCCTCAAGCTGTTTTCCGGCGAAGATAAGCCTCTGCTGATCCGGGGGAATTCCTTCCTTGTCCTGAATCTTGGCTTTGACATTATCGATGGTGTCGCTGCTCTCGACTTCGAGAGTGATGGTCTTACCGGTAAGAGTTTTGACAAAGATCTGCATCTGTTGAACCAAAGATTCAGAACATCAGACACCAGAAACCTATATATACGTGAATACTCAACGATCTAAAGTAAGAAAACAGGGACGCCTTCGAAGGAGAGACAAACATCCAAATAGTAATTCAATAGAAAAGAAAGACAGCCCATACAAGACTCCTCAAATTATCAAACAATTCAGCAAAATCAGCCTTCCCATAATAATTAACCGATCAGAGAATTACACAAACTGCTAGAGGAATATAACAACAAACTGATATAAACCAATTCCCAATCTATAGAATAAAGAATAGCAGCAATCCCAAACCACAGAATCCAAAAGCCCCAATTTCCACAGAAGCCCTAATCGGCGATTGAAACAATAGCAAAAAAAAGTAATCACAGACAAAAAAGCTAATCCAGAAATACCAAGAGATTGAAACAAGGTAATAAAAAGAAGAGAACTGAGAGGAATTAAAAAATACCTTGAGAGAAAGAGAAGCAGGCTACGAATCGAATTGGAGAAGGCTAACGTAGAGAATAGTTTCTGAATGAATGAGGAGGAGCTATCGGGGAGGCCTGAATTTAAAGGAGGAGTAAACCGACTTACTAAGAAATTGCCCGGTGAGATGACCTATTAGGATAAGCCACGTGTCGAAATGGTTCAACTAACCCAAACCTACACGGCAAATAATGGTTGCAACTTGTCCTCAGACTTCTTCTTCCTTCACCTAGCTGTGGTTGTGGTTGTGGATTCTGTTCACTATTCTTTTTCTTTTTGGAGTCTTTTTTTTTTTCTTTTCTTTTTTGAATTTATTAACCCTTTTGGTTTGTGTGGTGGGCGATGATTACGAGCCCATTCCAACTTAAATCCCCACTCGCATCGGATACGGATTCTCCTCAACCGCGCTTTTAATCAAGCAACGTATAAAAGTTACGGTTTAAAAAAAAATCAAACATTGCACGAGAGATATCAGTATTTAGTTTCCAAATATTGAGTAGGTTTTAGCTTCTATATCTATTATGGGGAATAAATCTAGCAATTAATATTGGGATTTGCTTTGTCATTCTTGTGGTTGTGTATGCACACAATGGAATCACTCTTACTGTAACCGTCAATTAAATACATTTAATAATTACTAATATCTATCATATATGGGTAGTAATAAAAATACAAATTATGTAGGAAGGAATATGAAAAATTTTAAAATAATCGCATTTGCAATTAATAATCTCGTAATGCTTATTATTTACTAACAATGATATAGCGACTGTATGTGTTTTTTTTTTCCTTCCACACTATATGAAGGCGAAATTTCTTTTGTAAAAGTCCTGGTATTTTTTATTTTTCCCCTAAGAAAAGAATAAACAATGTGGAAACTTGAAATTCTTGTATAAACAATGTTTGAAAATTTTGTATGAAATAATCAAAATTTAGTATCAAGGAAAAGTAAATGAAAAACAACATTCGAAATGAGTTGTAAAGCATTTATTAAATTTTGAATTTCTACTATTATACACTGTATCGTATATCAATGTGCATCTTAATAATTTAGAATTGTAAAAAAATTGTAATAACACAACATTTTTCAAAGATATTTTGATTATTTTATACGTGTCATATTCTCCATTTAAGTTGAAACGTAGAATTCAACTTAAAGTAAAACCCAACCATGTGTAATTTCCATAAATTTGTCATATAAATCATAATGTATTGTTTTCAAAGTAAATGAATGACAAAATTGTCAAAGTTTAGTGACTAGTTTAGTGGATGTACTTTCTTTAGTTGTTGTTAGACATTCTGTATCAATCAGAGCTGGCTGATTGCCAACAACAGTAATAAAGTTCTTTTTTCTTTCAAAAGAAAAAAAAATCAAAGTATCCAATTACTCAATGGGTAAGTCCCTTAAATTTGAAGATTTTTCCTTATAAATTAGCATATGCATGCAATGAAAATTTGTACTTAAGTGATTGATTGAATCAACTTATTATTCCTTTTCTAATTCTTTATGCATTTTATTTCACAAACAAATTAAATTAGTACATGATTTTTTATTTATTTCATAGTTTTCTGTCACAATAAAGTATACAAAACGGTGCGATTAAGTTTTCCATAAGCAACCACATTAATAAATTAATCAAATAAAATATTGTAAAAATTTTGTTTGGAAGTTGAGATGTTGTAGACTTGTAGTATTTGAACCTTAGTTTTTATATAATAGGATTGAAAATAATGAGATAAATAAGTGACTGAAAAATAAGAGTAATACTAGTGCCTACTACTCTGCACGCGCTCCAAACAGCAGCGATCCATTTTGGCATCTGGGATAAGATTATTTGCGGGTGGTGGGTTCCTCCTCCTCTCCCCTCCTAATTTATTCAACTTGGAAAAATTAAATACACATATACTAGTATTTTAAATAATCGTTCGGTGGCCGCTTGACCTTTAGACAGTCTTTCTTAATTATATTCCACGAACGAATGTTATCCATTAAAGTGTCTTTTTGTTGAGTTAACGGAGTTAACATCAACTTGCCTCTTTCCGTCGTGTTGCCCTTTTACAAAATTACTACTATTGTTTTGGAACAGAAATTTACGTATTTATTTTTTACCCCTTTTTTCCAGATATCTTATAGTCCTCCAATTATTTCTACTGTAGTAATTATTGATACCAAAAATTCTTTATATTTTTAGGTGACGCCGGAAACCTAAAATTCTTTATATTATTATATATTTATACTAGTGATGTCTAGTCGCGCAATGCACGACCCTGACCTAGTCTATCTGTAGATTTTAGAAATATTTATATTTGAAAAAAATAAAATTTTGCATTTGAAGCGATATATTTTAGAAATGTTTGAAGGATTTAGAAATATTTTATAAGTGTGATTATAGAAATATTTGTATTTCACAAAAAAAAGAAATTGTATTTCGCCATGTATATTTTAGAAATGTTTTATAAGTGTTACTTATTAAATATAAATAGACTTAATCGAATATATGTGTCGAAGTAAATGTTAGCTAAAATATAAAAGTATTCTAATAAGTTTAAATATTAGTAAGATGATTTATTGATATTCTCCATTGGTCGTGCCAAATCAATACGCTTAAAACAAAATTGACACTTTGTAACAAAAACCTAATTGATCAATCCAATTTAGAAAACCACTCTAATTGAATGAAACATAAAGAAAAAATTAAAAAAAAAAACGTGTCACATAAAGTGCAAAGGGGGATTTAATAATTTAGTTATGGTTAGACAAAATGACAATTTAATACTTTTCTCATGTCACGTGGCAATCATATAACGTGTTTGAAAGGGGAGTTTTTGTTTCTAATATGATATGATATATTTATATGAAACTATTATTTTATTACCTCTATTATTAGTACTGACGATACCTGCTTTATCTCCAGCAAATTTATTTATTTATTTATCAGTGACGTGAATATCAAAGCACTGGCGGAGCCTGGTCTCGTGATGTAGGCCATAACAACGACTACATCAGCTTCATCGACGATGAGCACCTGGATTAATCCAAAGATATTTTTCTATTAAAGAGTATTATGTGATTTTGTAGCCTTCAGAAAGAGCCGTTTCGACATTGGGACCCTTGATTTGATTTATGGGACACTTAAAAACAATTTATTGATCGAAAAAGCCAGCTCTTCACCCATTTCCAAAGTTTTCTGTATTCTTTATTGCATTGGGCCATCGAATTTCTTCAAGGAAAGAACTGAGCCATTGAAATTTCTCCGGTTAGACGAGATGTTGAACACATACATAGTTAGGAGTTGAATTGTATATCTTCTGTTATAGTATAATTTTGATACGATGATGAATAAAAACATTTTGTGGTTTTCAAAAAAAAAAAAAAGAAAATAATTTAAATCCTAAATTCTATGTTTATTTACAATTTTTTAATGTTTTTTTTTTTACGTTTCTTGCTTACACTATGGATTTTTTAATGATATCACATTCGAGTATTCAACCAGTTATTTAGAACCAAGAGAAAGAAACAATGCTCCGGTTTCAGTACACAGTTCATCATTTTGCATCTCTTTCCTTATTGCAATTTGCAAGAAATCAAGCGAGTTTCGTGTTCTTGTCCAGACAGATCACTGCCTATCCGTCCGCTCACACGGACCTTCTCCTGTTTCAAACTAAAAGGGATCATTCCTCTACGTGGACTGTCAAACATTAACAAAAAAAATTTCAATCTTGATCTTTCTACTGAAGCTAAGGAGGTCCATAAGGAATGACATTTATAGCACTCCATCGGCAAAGAAAGGCACCAGTGAATCCTATATTCAAGCTAGTTTTCTCTTGACGAGGCCTTTAAAGAAGTCAAAACTGCAGCAACAACCAGCAATGCATAGTATTAGTTCCGGAAACAGAGAACTTAAAAGGCATTAACCGCAAAAAAAATAGAAAAAAGGAAAAGCACAAAACAGCTCCTGAATGCAAGCATTTGCTCATGCAAGTTGGGGTTGTGGGGGAGGTGATTATGCAGCAGTGATGCAGAACCTAATAGCTTTGACAGGTCATCACCTCCGGCAAGAGAGCAAGAAAAAGGAGAGGGAAATCTTTATAATGAACTGTCTTGGGAGAATGCCGTTTTTCTATTCAAACACTTGCTAAGGACTACTTTACAATGTCAATCTCAGATTGGAATTCAGCACAAAACCACAAGAAGCATGAAACAATAACTCAGTTTTCCCTATGACTACAAAGATTTAGAGGGGTACAGTCCGTCAAAGGCAGCAAATTTGGTGGCACAGGGGAAATGAAAACTTACAACGCATGATAAAATCTTTCCACCATGATTTGGTGGCACATTGTACACAATTTCAACATTTTTGCCAGTAGGTAACTGAAACAAAATCACATACCTGTTTCCATCAGGATGAAGTTCATATGTTTGACCGTCTTCTGATACAGCTAATAAATAACCAGACGGCGATAAACCCTGATACAAAAAGATTAGCAGAGAAAGTAAAAAAAACACAAAGGGCTTGCTAATACACAAACAAGCACGTATGATCAAGATATAAACTCACCTGAATGGTGACCAACTCTTCTGTAGCTTCGTCTTGATTATCAATTCTTTCTTGCACTATGACATTTTGACCACTGCAGAGATTAAAAAAAATGGTTTAATCTGTTTATTAAATTATTGTTTGGTTGACATGTTCATTCATCTGCTACCAAGGAAATAACTTGACAAGACGCATTTTTCTATTGTTTACATGGAAAAGAACCACACACGTATCTAGCATCTTCTACAAGACTTCTCAAAAAATAGCAAGGGAAGGTATTACCTGTGTAACCAAGACTTATAGTACAAATCCTCAAGAGATCGAAATCCTGTAGGATATGGAGCCAATATTTAAGGATTTCAAGAGATATATCACCAAGATAAGGGATTATACAAGACCAACATGTGGGATATTGATCAAGACTCGAGGTTTTTTACCAGTATTCACCTTGTTGAATGAAGATACCATACAGATACTCAAATTTATTGAAGAAAGCTGCCATTACATCTTCTCGCTGTAGTTCACGAGCCACAGGAGTGAGTTTTAGCAGAGCTGCATTCAAGCAGATGGTTGGTTTCTCATTACCAACATTCAAGCCTATTCCTGCATATCAAGTAGCAAGAGAAATGAATGAAAAACCCAGCTTTTGTGAACCTTAAGCAGAAACTCAATGTGTCAGGAGATTAGGTGTGTTTTCATTACTGGATGTGAGAAGAGAAAAGGTTTACAAATTACCATTGTTAATGCACTAGGCTGGTCTAATAAAGAAGCACAAAACAGAGTGAATCGAGTTGTGTATGCGAATGTTTACCAACACTGACATTAAACTTCTTTGACTTGTATGTTGATGTGCACAAAATCCCACCTACTTTGAGGCCATCCAAGTACAAATCATTCGGCCACTTTATTTTAACATCAAGTTGCGCTGTGCCCTAAAAGAGATTCCCCAAAACACATGCATCAAAATAGAATAGCCGAATAAATGTTGCAACGCAGAATTTACATTATTTAACCGACTTATGCAATAGTAACCATTTCATTGACTCTTCCTTGTGATTATTAAAAATAATATGCTCAAGACGTAAATCCTAAACATTTCCACTTAAATCCATGAATTTGAGCACAAAAACTAATGATTTGCACCATAAAGTACCAGAGTTAACAAATAATAGCTGTGAGTTCAACCAAAATAACTCACATTTTGTTGACAAAGATCTCTAATCGCTTCTGTCACAGCTAGACTAACCACATACTGTAGAAGTGGAACAACTCTGCCATCTTCCATTTGTATAGTGAAGGAAAACATTAGGCATCCTTTCGGAGATTCCCACACATTTTTTGACCTACCTACATGTTCCTAGCATGGTTAGACAAGTTGACAGCTACAAAACATAAGGAGGAAATGTTGAAACATCATTGCGACAAGCATTTAGATCTTTCTCGCATTAACAATACCTCTCCCTTTCGTCTGTACATCTGCAACACAAGCTGCCCCAACTGGCAACTCACCAAAGTTGCTGCATAACAATTTACAAACTAAAAAGAGTCAAACGGTAACATCAAGTTACAGCCTTTTCAGCAATAAGATTTTAAAAGAAATATGCCCCCAACTTCAGCAAGTTCCAAGATATCGAAAAGAATCCGTGCTTTGATATAAGTGTCAGTTGCCATAAGGTCAGTGCCTTTCATGCCATTTTGTGCTGGGATTGTGCGGGGAAAATTATTTAGATGGGCAGAAAAACTTTAAAAATAAAAACAATAACAAAATCAAAACTTTAGTCAATCAAAAAGAAGAAACGGCCAAATGAGTCCCTGACGTTCCTCAAGGTTATTTATTTCGATCTTTTACAAGTGAAACGAAGATAAAATGGCCCATCATAAGTTTACAAAGTGGAGATTTTTAACTCGTGAGAATTCAAACTCCATCAGTTACTTCTGATAAAAGATTACTTAAACACACAGAAAACAAAACAAGTAGAACACTAAGAAGCTAGTAAAGAAAGGATAACAACTAACAGGGATATGACATCGTGAGTGGAAGCTAATCTGGGAGAGCAAATTAAGAATCTTCCGAAGCGTGAAGTGGAAAGAGCATTCATATAGTCCTGAACCTGAAACTCGCTATTCCAGCACAACGGTGTCGTTAACGTCTCTGAATGCAGTCTCACCGAGCAAGCAGGACTGTTTCCACTGGCTTCGTTGTCAGGAACCTTCAAACAGTTGTTGGTTTTCAGTGATTGAGCTAATTCATTCTCCGCAATGGATTTACCGCAAAGCCATAATTCAGTAACCATTTCTAAGAAAGGGAAAAAAAAGAAAAGAGGGAAAATGAAAGATCATTTCAGGAAAAATAATAAAGGTTATCAACTTAAATTAACAGAGGGGAAATGGAATGAGTTTATTTTACTTGACAATGATGATAGTCGAAAGAATTTCTGATGGTCAGAAATATGCTTGAGCTGATATTGAAGCTGAGGAAATACTTTACACCACACTGAAAACATGCATTTGGTAGTTTCGTCGGGCAGTAACCTAGAAAGTCTGAGCAGATGGAGAAGAAATAGAGTCAGTGCAGGGAAGGAAAAAGGAAGGATATTGGGATTTTAAAGGGCCTGCTTTAAAGGGCCCACAGGTTGTTGGGAATTTGCCGATTTTTTACATGTTCCCGGCCAAGACATGAAGGTAAAAATACATATCAACCTGAACATAGGTGTATATGATTTAACAATAAAAACTTTACGAAATCCTATCAACTTTTGAATGGTAAAGTTCTGAAACTCTACATAAATTAACCAAACTATCTCAACTGTCACTCTCCTGTCTATACACTTGAATCCTTTTTGGAAAACCAAGGCACATGCATCTTAATTCTCACGGGAAAAGACACTTCTTTATAATCGTTACCAGAATAGAATTAGCAACAAAATCTCCTAAGTAATAACATAAAAACTCAAGGTCACAAAAATTGCAGATATCTAATATTGGTGGTTACTCGAGTTCATAACAAGTACTTCTAACAGATTAATGAATCAAAATTTTGATTTTTAATGGGACATGGTATGGATAAAATGGGCTTTTTGTATGAGGGACCCAGCCTGATCCGTGAGGAACACAACCCAAGCTAGATCAATTCGATAACAGAGAAAGTTGATGATGCAGTCAATGAAGGTTAGCCAACACCAAGTTAGATACATGAAATATCAGGAGCACATTTAACCTCATTTGCACAATCTGATAAGTTTGTGTTCAGCAAATTAATAACATGTCTGTTGGAATTACATATACCAGTTCTAAGATGATCTAAATAACCACAATTTACACACATCTCAAGCCGAAAAGTAAACCTGAAAAACAAATGGTAGAGTAAACCTTTGGATGGTTTTTTAATTTCTTTTTTAATCCAAATTTCAACATGTAACCAGCCAAAATAACTACAAAAAGAGAGTCCACTAACAACCCAAGTTGCGGACGGATGCATGCACTAAACAATCAGCACGTGAATTCCAGAACACTAAAAAAGCCTTAATCGCAAACAATGAAGCCCATAAATGACTAACAGATAAGTGATGCAAACAAATTCTGAGTTCCATTTGCTTTCAGAACTTACAAACTATGTGACAGACGTTATATTAGTAACAACTAACTTGTAGAAACGCCAATTCATTTCGATTTGCTAAGTCATGAAGTCAATTGATCATTTAGAGCTGCAAGATAAAGAATTACTCCGACCTCAAAATCTCACCTTCCAGACTTACCAAATCATAAAATGCACAGCAAAAACTCAACCAAAATTTCCGAAGCAAACAGCAAATGAGAAACTGCACTTACCACAAGGTTTGTGCCCTCCGAAATTTTCACCAGAGATACTAGGATGATTGGAGATATATGAGGAGCAGGAGGCTGGAAAAATTCTAGGGAATCTCGAAAGCGGCTTACAAAATCTCAAATTTCCTCAAAACGCGCGTTTTTACCGGGAACTCGAGGACGAAGCTCTCAATTGGCACGCAAAGATCCATGGTTCAGGTTTTCTGCGGAGTCGGGGGGAAATGGAAGTGGTAGAGAAAAAGAGTGGGGAGGAAATTAAAAATGGAGTGGGCCAACTGAGTGAAGACCCAACTCGGTTGGCACAACCCATCCAAATTTCAGAAACCAGCTCGTGGTCCTTTATTAGCCCAATAAATTGATCCAAACTTAAATCCAGATCTTCCTAAAATTCTATTGTCTCACACTTCCACAGTTCCACCGTTAGAACCACACCTGAAAAGTGAAAACGGTATCAGCAATCGTTTAAAGATCAACAGCTCCGATGCCTCCCGTTGCTCCAAGATCCGGTGACGCCATCTTCGCCAGCGTAGATCGAGTGGTACGTCCTATCTATCTGGATACTGAAATTCCACTGTTTTGTTCTTTTTTGACTTAGCAAACCGATAATATGCATTCACTTTTTATGTAATTCTATGTACTTAGATCCACTTTTTGAAATAAGGTCATGTGTTTGGATGAATTTTCGACAGAATGCGGAGCTTTTCACTCTAACCTATGGCGCCATTGTTCGTCAGTTGATCACGGATCTAGAGGAGGTTGAGGAAGTCAACAAACAGCTTGATCAGATGTAAATTGTTAACTTTTTCACCTTCTAAGTGTTACTTTCCCAGAATAACCGTAGTATTGAAGTTAGCTTTGCGTTTTCCTTGTTTATACGATTCATTTCTGTTTTGTTTCCAGCAAAGTACTATCAGACTTAGGAACTCTTTAATTTCTCGTTGCAGGGGATATAATATTGGTATTCGACTGATTGATGAATTCCTTGCGAAATCCAATGTGTCTAGATGCGTGGATTTCAGGGAAACTGCTGACGTCATTGCCAAGGTCTGTTCGATGTTGTTTCCTTTTTTCTGCTTTTTTTAGTCCTCTATGTTTGATCACTATAACACTCTTGATTATTAACCTAAGCCTTAGGTTTAAAGTTCAAAACTATAGGTTTGAAAGTTTTGAATTTCAATTTCAGATATCGTGATTACTATACTTTGTACAAACTCATGACATGAAACTAGTCTGGCTATTCATGCTTACTAAACTAGCACAAACAATGTACAGGATGATTTACTAAATAAGAGGATAAGCATTTTCTTGGAAATTCAGTAACAGCTGATCAGATTCTACATTTTGTGCTTTTGCGCATTACATATTTAGTCAGGATGCGCTCAATTATCTACCCATTGCTTCAAAGCTTACTTTCTAATGGGTGTGCTCTAGTTTGAAAGATCTCAAGTTTCTATTAATTTCATTCTTGAATGCTGGAATGTGTTTCTGTATATTTTTGAAGTCCAGGAAGTGGTTGACATGGTTATTGATTTATGAAGTTTCTGAATCTTATCATCAACAGGTTGCTTTCAAAATGTTCCTTGGGGTCACTGCAACAGTGACTAATTGGGATGCTGAAGGTACCACTTGTAGTCTGGTCTTGGAAGATAACCCACTGGTAGATTTCGTTGAGCTTCCTGACACCTGTCAAGGCTTGTATTACTGCAACATCTTGAGTGGGGTTATCAGAGGAGCTTTGGAGATGGTTAGTTTGATTTTTTCCTAATTATGGCTATTTTCTTGTGTATGTATGTTCTCACTGTAGTTCTCAGTTAGGTTTGTTGTTCTGTTGGTTAATTACCTTTTGTGCCTGTGATGCCTCCTTTTGATAAATTAATCAAAACGATTCGATACTGGAGATGAGATATAAATTGAACCAAAAGGGAAGAGACAAGAGAAGTTTAAGATGTATGGTTTTACATGGAAGTCTTCAATCCCAAGGCCTTCTAGTCTCTTTTAGACCTAAGTAGGTAACTTGGAGCGATACTCTATTCACATTTTCACGGATCTAAATATCTGCGCAATCTGTCTCTATGTGCGTGGATTTTTCTTACTTGTGAACTGGTGGTGCCTACAATGATGAATACCATTTCATATAATTCATCATTTTCACATGATTAATTCATTTTGCACCATTCAATCTGTTAAATTGCCATATGAAACACTGTTGTTCCTTTTTAGTTTTATGTTTTATGACGTCAGTTTGTATAAGCAATATTAGTCCTTTGAAATATTGAAATGAGAGATGTGAGTTGAAAGGAAGAAAAGATCAGTAAACAATAAAGATGAATCGGAGAGTAATTGATACATTTTGTACTCCTGTTCCTGATAACATCAACATTTTTCTTCCCGATGTTCAGGTGTCTATGAAGACTGAAGTTACATGGATACGTGATATGCTACGAGGGGATGATGCATTTGAAATGCAGGTGAAACTCTTGAAGCAAGTTCCTGAAGAATATCCCTACAAAGATGATGAGTAACATGTTTTTAATTGCACGAGTTCATGTAAATATGACGATATGTGTCATTTGTTGCTATGGTTGGTCGCCATGAGGATTTTTTTTATGTACTCTTTGGTTTCCTTTTTGCTGATAGATTCAAGACGTTAGTTTAAGTCTCCATACGGAAGGCTCTTTCAAAATTCAGTCGGTTTCCTTTCAGAAATATATTGAGTTTCCGTTCTTTTTTTTGCTTTGCTCGTGCATTGTGAGGTATATGCCTATCACTGGGGATGCTTTGTCAGTGGTCAGTAGGATAAATTTTTGTTATATGGGAAAGGAATCAAATAGTTTCGCTCGAAAATTTAGGCTGTTATCAAATGAAATGCTATATGGTTGAATTATTTCTTTGAAAAGAATTTTGATGTTATACTGGACTCCTGGCACAACTATGTTAAGGGCATCTTCAACCAAGACACCAAAATACTACATTCGGTGTTTTGGTGTAAAGATTACACTCCAATGAAGACACCAAATTACTACATTATTTTGGTGTAATGAATAGTGTTACATCAGATTTGGTGTAAATTATCTATTATACTATTTTTAGTGCACTATCTTTTATATTGATCTAAATATATGTATGCTATTATATTAATCTAAATATATGTTTGCTATGTAATTGAATTTGTAAAACGAATTATGTTGTGAAAATTATATCACATTAAATAGTTTGTTTAGATCTACAAAATGAGACCCATCTTAAATATAAAATCAATTTTTAGTTTTTATTAAAAATAAATATGAAACAAAATTGAAAAAAAAATGATACTAATATAATACAATCAAATAAAAAGCGATTATAAAAAACAAATTTCACAAAATTATTAACAAATTACAAGATTTTAATTAACCACAAAATAAAATTTAACCTAAAATATTAAATATTTATACCATTTGGTGCATCAAGGTTGGAGATCAAAGAATTTTAGTGTAAAAAATTCTTGAAATATTCTATTTTTACACTAAAATTGGTACAAATTATAATAAAATGATTGGAGGTGCTCTAAGTAGTCCACAAAGAATTTCTTTTGAAGTTCTATTTAATATGTCGTATACCAAAAGTTGCAACTTTGGGTATATATAGTAGTCCACAAAGAATTTCTTTTGAAGTTCTATTTAATAGGTCGCTTTAATGCTTAACACGTTTTGATGTTGGTTAAAGTTATTGAACCCCCGCGTTATTTATGCGGTGTCATAGGTGAAACATTTTCAATATAGTGATATTACTGCACTTACCGCCAAGAGTAAGCTTATGGCACCAAAAATTTCAAACCTGTAAGTCATAATAAGGACCGGTTAGAGAATTTGTCAGAGTTCTTTGGATGAATTTTTTTTTTTTTTTAAAAAAAGAAAAACAAAAAGAGAGAATTGTTCGAGTTCAATTACTAGGAAGTCAATAGAGAATTTTCACTTGGCACTTGGCAGTGACATTGGTTGCTTCCTCCTCCTGGGCTCCTACCAAATACCAATTCAGTAAATTCGATGCAAAAGCAAAAAAGGGGTCTTACGCGTACCAATCACCCTTTAAAAAAAGGAGCCAAACTGTCAGTGTTTGTTCCATTCTTCTAGTCCAGACGTTCGAATAAATCCCTTTTCCATTTTTTAAATAATATTTGGTTCTTTCAGTACCGGAATTCCTCACTATACCCACCGGGAATAGGAAAACCACACTCCTCTTTTGTCCGACGAGATGTCCGGCTACAGCCGGCAAGAAGGTGCCGGAGGAGGAGCAGGAGGGTGCTGCCGGTGCTGCTGCAGCTTCATCTTCACTTCAGGTTTCACAGCTCTGTTCATGTGGCTAAGTCTTCGTGGGTCAAAACCCAGTTGCTCCATACAAGATTTCTATGTTCCTTCCCTCAATTTGACCGACAATTCGACCTCTGCCCGAAACAATCACACTCTCTACTTCGATCTCAGGCTTAAGAATGGGATGAAAGACAAAGGTGTTGGCTATGATGATGTTAACATCACCTTCTTTTATGGTCTAAATACTAGCCTTCCCGTAGCAAATTATACTGTCCAGAGGTTCTACCAGGGTCACGGCAAAAAAGCTCGCCGGAACGCGGTGGTGGAGACTCACGGAGTGCCGTGGGCGGCCGCTTATGCCAACGTCTCAAACGGGTCCACGGTGACTTTCCGGGTGGGATTGGTCACTCGAGTGAGGTACAAAATTCTGTTTTGGTTTACTAAGAGACATGGTTTAGTTGTTGGGGCAAATGTGGATGTTAATGGATCTGGGCAAAAAGTCAACAAGAAGGGAATTAAGCTCAAGTCCGACGCACCGGAGCACATTCGCCGGCCTGTCCTCATCGGAATACTACCGGTTGTGCTGTATTTTTTGGGTTAGAAGTTGTGTACAGAATTTGGATTGATTCAAGAAGCTAGCTACGTCTCTTTTATGTTTTCTAGCTTTCTTTTCTTCTTTTGTTGTAAGGTTTATAATTATTAGGGAGACTTCAGAATAGGATTTAGATAAGCCTTTTAAGCATTATTTTAACTTGTTGTCCTTCTCATTTCCCGATTGGTTTATGAAGACCCGTGACATTTTCAGCTTAAAAACCTTTGTTATAACTTATCACCAAATTTAAGTATCACAAACCTTTGTTTTCGTTGCGGAAATGGAAAGTCAAGTCGTCCACTTTGCAAGTGCTTGGGTTTTGACCACACATGTCTCCTTTGATGAGTTGTCCAAATACTCTCGTTTTCCACATCTTTTCGTACTTCTCTAAACTTACAAAAACGCCTCCTTCATCATATTTTGATAATTTGTTAAATTATTTTAGTTCAATAAGAGTAATCTACCTTCCGTGGCATAGTTCAACACACAAATCAATACCATCTGGCTACTAACTTAGTAAGCCAAAAGATAACTTTTTCTCCACCATTCCATAATATTTAGGAAATCAAGTTCCAGATACTAAAGTAAGGAAAAATTTCACCCAAGCCCTTTGAAATGGAACTTGGAAGATTCAACAACCCTATTGGATCAGAGTTGATATTCTTCTTTTTTAAGCCTTTCACAATCAGTGTTAACTGTTAAGAGATCCACATGATTAAGATGTATACACCTTAAATATACTCCCTCTTAGTTCAAATTTATGTCTTATATTTAGAGTTGGAAGTAGTATTGATTGAGTAGGGAAAATTAATTATTAACAGTACTCTTTCCTGTATTATTAGCAGCTGATCTTTTTAGTGTACTATTATAAAAACATTTTTACAAGGTTATGTCGGCTTTAAAGCAGAGAGTAGCCATACACTACTTCATAAACCTATTGTAGTCCCGATTTATACTTCAATCTGAGAGGATCAGCTTTCCTTAATATCTGTTGATCTGCAGTAAAATTTTTTCCAAATAAATAAAAATGAAAAGAAATGCACCATCTCCAATTCTTGTGAGTCTGTGATGTAGATTAGAACCCTTATCATCACTTTCTGATGGAGGCGTAGACTTAGAAATATGTTAGGGTTTAATTGTGAGGGCATTTTAGTAATTTAACATTCATAGTGATTAGGGTTTATTTTGTAGTTTTTCTATTAAAAGGCTTTGGCCGGCTCTATGGATAGTTGTTGATTTTTATAAAAAGTTGAGAGTCCATCTCAGAAAATCCTAAGGTGTATTGAACTTTGGTTCTTATTTTCGAGTATTATCAGAATGAACGAATTTAGGAAGGTTGTTATTTAGGTATTTGTGCGTCGAATCAATTAATTTCAACGGTTCATATTAGGTTACTAGTTCATTCTCAAAATCGGGCTTCCTCTACTGCATCACTTTCCCCTATGACGTATGCAAATTTTTTAGTGGAGAACCGGAGATGTTTAGAAAAAAACCGTACGCTCCCAGATGCTCGCTCGGAAAGGCTCTTACGTAGATGAAATCCTTTTAGTTATGGATATGAATATAATCGAATTACTTTTAGTGTGAGAAAGAAGATAGTAGTCGAATTTTCCGTTATCCATCATAACGTAGGTTATTCTCAACTGTAATAAGAGTAATTGAGATATATTTATGTACCTTTTCGTAAGGGCTTTTATCTCAAATAAAAATAAGCCATCTGTTTGAAATTCGTATTTTCTTGCGATTGACTTCATCTTAATTTCACTCACAAAGACCTAATAACGAATCATCAATATATAATTTTGTTCCGGCTGCTGTATAAAAATTAAAAGCAAATCATGAAGTCAACCTTGGAATTTTACTAGCTTGCGTTTCACATTTTTTTTGAACCAGTGGCAAATTCGCCTGCTCGGGAGCTGCTTGATCATTACAGTCTTAGGTCTTTTGGCTTTATTCGTTTCATCGTGGATTCTTCAGTCCCGTGATCCCACTTTTTCTATAGAAGAATTTTATGTCCCTTACCTTAACTTGACCGAAAATTCCACCTCGGTCGGAACCAACCGCACTCTTTACTTCGATCTCAGTATCAAAAATGAGAAACCTCAAATTTCCCTCTATGATAATATTAATATCACTTTCTTTTATGGCCAAAATGATAGCCTTCCTGTAGCAAACTAAACGGTGTACGGATTCCACCTGGGAGTTTTTGGCAGAAAAGCTCGTCGGAAAGCGGTGGTGGAGACACACGGAGTGCCGTGGGAAGCTGCTTATGCGAGTGTGTCAAACGGGTCAAGACGACTTTCCGAGTTGGAGTGGCCACTTCGGTGGCGTATAAATATTGTGTGCAGGATTGTTTGTACTGTGTACTTGATACTACCGTGGGCGCTAATGTGAAGGTGGATGGATCTGGCCGGAAAGTCAACGAGGAGGGGATTAGGCTCAAGTGCGCCGCCGCACAATGACTCATTCGGCATCCTGTCATTGTTGGTCTTCCAGTTATGCTATGTTTTCTGGTTTTGAAATTGTACAATTTTTATTATTTATTTATTTTTCTTTTGGTCTGTAAATACATTGTAATTGTACAATTTGAATGTTTCGGCAACTCAACATTTCATGTGCTCCCGGAAGGCATATCACCAGCAATATCATTAATTGTGGCTCAAGAGGTAATCCACTCAATGAAGAAAGCGAAAGGAAAAAGGGGATTCACAGCAATTAAAATCGATCTTGAAAAAGCATATGACATGCTTAGATGGGATTTCATCCAAGAAACATTAGTACAAGCAAGATTTCCAGCGAGCCTTATTACAGCAATAATGTCTTGTGTTCTGTCTCCTAAGATGCAGGTGCTGTGGGAGGGGACTCCGTCGAAGAGTTTCACGGCTACAAGGGGCATACGACAAGGGGACCCAATCTCCTCTTATATTTTCGTCCTGTGCATTGAAAGACTTGCCCATGCAATTAACACCAAGGTGGAACGAGGTGACTGGAAACCGATTTGCTTTGGGAAAGGCAGGGTCAAGGTGCCGTACTTACTTTTTGCGGGCGGTATTTTCTTATTTTTGGAAGCCACAACTGCACAAGTGGAGATAGTGAGAAACTTATTGCAACAATTCTGTGACTCCTCAGGGCTGAAAATCAGCACTCTCAAAACTAGAGTCCATTTTTCCAAAAACGTCCACTTTGAACGACGAAGATCACTGTCCAGGGAGTTGGGATATGCAGTGGTTTAGGATTTGGGGAAATACTTGGGCATGGCAGATTACTAGGAGAACATATGCACCGATAGTGGAAAATGCCAAGACTAAGATGAGTTCTTGCATGGCAGCTCCTCTGTCCTTGGCCGGTAGGGCTACACTGGCATAATCGGTGATCTCATCGCTTCCATATTATGCTATGCAGACTACTCCGCTTCCGGTTGGGATTTGTGAAAACCTAGAAAAAAATCAGCCGAAGACTGTTGTGAGGTGAGAGTGGAGAAATAAGGAGGGCGAGTTTGGTTCCTTGGGATCACGTGTGCAAGGAGAAACAGAAAGGGGGAATGAGCTTCAAAAAACAAAAAGAGATGAACAGGGCTTTTTCAATGAATTTGGGCTGGGAATTATTTAGGGGAGGGAGTTTTTATTGGGCCAGGGTAGCTGTAGCTAAATATGGGGTCAACCTTTCTGATGGGCCTGACTTGCCAACCAGACGCAATGTTTCTCCATGTTTCAGGGGCATAAGGAGCAATTGGGCCCATGTTGTAAACGGAGCCAGATGGGTTGTATGTAATGGGAAAAGGACCCGGTTCTGGGTTGATAGATGGGTCGTGGGTCTACCTGTTTTATGTTCAATCGCTCTCTCAGAAGTTCCCCAGGAGGAACTCCAGTGGACATTGGATCGGTTCTCCTCTGATGGTAGGTTGTGGACTTGTTTTGGGCACATGATTCTACCGGCGAGTTCTCTGTCCGATCAGCGTACAAGGCTTTAACCTATGAAGATCCGGGGAGTAGAGCAGCCATCTGGAGATGTGTTTGGGGATGGGAAGGGCCCCAGAGAATCAAAACATTCCTCTGGTTGCTTGCGAAGGAGAGGTTGTTAACTAATGTAGAGAGAGGAAGGCGCCACCTTACAAACGACATCCGATTCCCGGCTTGTGGGGAATCAGAGGAGCAGGCAATTCACGTGATTAGGGACTGCCCATGTGCAAAGGAGGTATGGATGAGAGTGGTTGACCCTAGTTTGCTCATGAATTTCTTTGCCACAGACTTAACTGCTTGCCTGATTGGAAACCTTAAGTACGGGCCGAATATGAAGGAGCACTGGCCACTGCATTTTGGGGTGGTGGCGTGGAAGATATGGAGTTGGAGGAATGCATTGGTGTTCATAAATGAAATTGTTACTCTATATAGAAGGATGATTGAAATCAACAATAAAGTGAAGGAGATTAATGAATCTCTGAAGTATGCAAATATGATGGGAAGAATCGGATGTTGGCCTGGAAACCACCATCTCCAGAACGTGTAAAAATCAACTCCGACGGGACGGTTAATAAGGAAACTGGATTGGCTACGGCTGGTGGCATTACAAGGGACAATGATGGGAATTGGAAGGGAGGGTTTGTCATGAATATAGGCTACTGTTCAATTACTGGAGCTGAACTCTGGGGTCTCTTTCAGGGGCTCAATCTAGCATGGAAGATGGGCTACAGAAACATAGAAGCAGAGGTGGACAATCAGGGAATCCTTCACATGGTTTTTGATTCCGGGAGGCCTGCGTGCGCGCATGAAGGGCTCTTAAAGGCAATTAGGATGCTTTTAGCTAGAAACTGGGTAGTTAGTATTAATCATGCCCATAGGGAATGTAATTTTGTTGCGGACTATCTAGCTACATTGGCGGCATCGAATCCAGGAGGCTTAACTCGACTGGATTCGCCGCCACCAGGAGTCCGTTGGTGGTTATACCATGATGCTATCGTGGTTGCATACTCCCGCCGTGTCGTTGTATAATGTTGTAGTCTAATATATTCTCCCTGTTTATAAAAAAAAAGAGAAATATATTTTAATTAATGTTGAGATTTCTTCAAAATCATGAAAATATTAATTAATATAATGTAGTTAAAATACAAAAGTACCTTTATTTAATTATTGTACATAAAACTCAACATAAACCAATAAAAAATTTGATATAGACACAATTTAATTTTCAATGTTGAGTTGGAAGAACATACTAAATGAAATTTATGATAAATTAAATGATAAGTACCGGATGAAGTATTTCCTCTATCCAAAAACATAATTCATATTGAGTTTAGAGATTTGTAAATAATCTAAATTTGAATTTTAAGTTTTGAGATTTGTCAAATTTCAAAAGTCAATTTGACAAATTACAGAGAGTACCGTATGTGTGCTCTAAATGGATACTTATGATTCATTGCTGGATTGCAAGCTTTAGTTAGTTTGTGGCATTGCGACGTTTAACTTCCTGCAAGAAATCAACCCGTGCATGGTTAATTAGTATAGTAGTGAGTCAGTTGGGCAATAAATTATCAAATCCAAAGTCATCTATAAGAAACTTGTAGGCTTGTAGTACAAGTCATGAAGTATATATATATATAGCTAGACTTGACTTTCCTGAATGTGTCAACCACGAAATTGCAGGTGCCAATCACCTGTAATTTCCAACAGAATCAATAAGGTAATACGCTATAATCAGTTTAATTTCCCTTTAAAAATAAGAAGGACGCCCGCAATCAATTCAATAGTTCCATCATTTCTTTTATGCCCTGTTTGAATATCTTCCTCCAAAGACCATCCTTATAGTTAGTCATTTCTTGCTCCTCCGATTATCAAACGGCCACTTCTTCTAATTCGCTCAACATGGAAAAAGTTTACCGGTGTTTGACGAGTCCATATCCATCACCTCGTTTTCGTGTCGGTATATATATAGATATAGCCGTGTGGTCATCTATTCTGGGTAAGTATGAACCCAGATGTTCCATCGACGACTTTTATGTTCCTTACCTAAATGTTTCCGACGATTCCAGTACTTCGGTTCCGACCAACCACACTCTCTACTTTGATATTAGGCTAAAAAACAGGAATCTCTTCAAGCCTGTGCGCTACAGTGATACAAACCTCACCTTCTTTTACGGTCAAAATAGTACTAGTACCCTAATTCCCATCGGAAACTATACTTTCCCGAGGTTCAAACAAGGCAAAGGCAAAACAGCCCACCGGAGAGCCTTGGGAGGCTGCTTACGCCAATGTGTCTAACGAGTCAACCGTGACTTTTCGGGTTGGACTGGCCACTTGGGCAACCTACAAATACTGTTCTGAAGGTGATTGTGACTATCGTACATTTGTGTTGGCCGCGGCGGCTGATGTGGGTGTGGATGGATCGGGTCGAAAAGTCAACAAACATGGCATTCGGCTCAATTCCGACACACGGGTTGTTAGGCATGGCTCCGCCGCACCGGAACATGTTCGCCTTCCCGTCCTCCACATGGGACTTCCGGTTTTGCTTTATTTTCTGGCTTTCAGTGTGTGAAAATTGGATTTTTTTTTTTTTTTAGCCAAGCAAGGAAATAACCCCAATCTCATCCCTTCCCTTTTGTTATAGTTCCTCTTTCCCAAAATAATTCCAGTTTAGATTTTTATTTCTAATAAGAAAGGCGCTTTTAAGTAGTCAGCTGCACTAGAACCTATTTGCCACCGCCATATGCTTCCGGGGCTTCTTCTGGTTATATACTCCTATCTTTTCAGGTTTTGAAAATGTAAATTTTGATAGGTTCATCAAGACAAGCCTCCATTTTGTGTTTTTCTTCGATTTGGTCTAAGGTTCTTAATTAGATTAATTAGAAGAAAGTTGATCATACAGAAGCAGTGACGGATTTAGGGGGGGTTAGGGTGGTCGATCGACCCCCCGGTTGGCCGGATTTGGCTAAATTTTTTCTTAGTAGGGTGTCCGTTATTTGAAATTTTTTCAGTTCGACCCTCCGGTGACGGTTGAATAATCCTATTTTCGACCCCGCGATTTGAAAATTTTCGTTCCGTCACTGTACAGAAGTGCTTTGTACCATTTACTCTTTGTTAGTCTTATGAGTACTACCAGTACCAAATAGTCTACTTATTGAACTAATCATTATTTACCAGTCACGTACGCCGTTATCTTGTTGTTATTACATTTCTCAGTTTATCCCCCAACTTCTTTGACATTGTGAATTTGGATATTCCATCTTTAATACACCTCCTTCTGATACCTGTTAAAATGTGATTTTCACTAACACGAATTATTGTGGTTAAGCCACTAGCTAATTAGGTACGCGTCATCTATTTTACGGGGCGAACCGGCTATGTTTCTGGGCAAAAGCGAAACATTTCAATCACGAACTTTAACTTTATATTTATATAAGAGGGTGTAAAGAAGTAGATATCACCCGAACTCCATCCAATAAGAAATAAAATAGCTTTGGCCAAAAAAAAAAAGAAAACAAAAAAATAGAAATCATCGGAACTCTATGCAACTGTACGTAATAGCCTAATAGGTATACCTTCAAATTTCGTGGTCAGACAGTTACTGTCTTAGTTTATTTCATATAAATCAATGATAAATTTGTATCCACATATATATCGTGATACGTCCTTTCAAATTGATCAATCCACTTATCCATCGTACATATTTAACAGGAAGGAGAGTATTTTCCTTTTTGTCAACTTCATTTTTTTTTTTTCGTGCAGATTCACTAACACGCTTTAGGTTAGTAAAACAAGAAAAGAACACGCTTTAGTTTGATCTGCAAACGTTATTTCTCTCCAAGAAATTTAATATTCTATGGTCTTTATATATATATATATGTATGTATGTATACTATGGGCGTTATCATGCTTAATTATCGTGATAGCTAGTAAGGCGCAGCATGTTCTTTCCTCAAGTCAACCTGGAAGTTAATATGAAATTCTGGCCTGGTGTTTACCTTAGTACTGAAATCCTCATTCTTATAATTATAATTTTACCAATCAATCAATCAAATTGATAAGCCAAGTCTTCCGTACTTTACGCCCAGACCAGTCCATCTGTAAGAGTTGAGGAGCTAAGGTGTGTAGTGTGGAAGCCTAGTCAACTAGTAGTTCTTTTCTTTCCCGGCCCTTTGAAGTCCTGCCTGAATTCTATTTATCACTTTCTCCACACACACACAAACAAACACACACACACATATACCGGCCAGCCAGTTTCCTCCACTGTGTTCATTGATTTGTTAGGGCTAACATGTCTTCTCGGTATTATTGCATCGGTCTCAGCATCATCTTTTCAGGTATTACAGCTTTGATAGTGTGGTCTGCTCTTCGCGGGTATCGGCTTCCGGCATGCTCCGTCGAAGTCTTTTATGTGCCGTGCCTTAATGTGACCGATAATTCTACCTCCGCCCGAAGCAACCACACTCTTTACTTCGATATAAGGCTCAAAAACCGAGAGCCTTTTCACGGGGTTCGCTACGACGATATCAAAATGACTTTCTTTTATGGTCAAAATAGTAGCCTGAATCCCATCGGCGACTATAAAGTCCCCAGGTTCTACCAGGGTTACCGCAAGGAAGCTCGCCGGAAAGCATTAGTGGAGACTTACGGGGTGCCGTGGGAGGCTGCTCGTGCCAACGTGTCAAACCGGTCAACGGTGACTTTCCGGGTTGGACTTGCCACTCGGGTGACATACAAAGCTTGTGATGAGCATGGTTGTTCTTACCATACATATGATTTGATCGAAGGGGCAAATGTCGACGTCGACGGATCTGGTCGGAAAGTCAACAAGCAGCGTATTAGGCTGAAATCCGCTGCTCCAGATCATATTCGCCATCATGTGTTTCTGGGGCTTCCGGTTATACTTTATTTTTTGGGTTTGTACCCGTAGTAGATTTGATTGTTTCAGCAGCCCAGATACCATGACCTTCTTTCTTCTCTTGGTCCAAAATTTTCATTATTTCAGAATTACATCTTTATCATAAAATGAACTAATTAATAAGAAGAGAAGGGTGGGGGATCGAGTGCTGAACATATTTTCTGTGTCTATTCATTCATTGAAATTGCTATATTTTATTCATAGATACTCCTTACGGTACTTATTATTAGATATTTTGATTTATCTTAAGTTTCATTTACCGTATTTTTTCTAATTGAAAATAAGATATAATAATTGAGAGAATAAAATAAATGTGAAAATGCATTTTTAAAGTTTTATTTTCAATTAGAAATACATGATATATAAAACCAAGTTGAAATCAAAATATCTTATGATATGGACAAAGGGAATATACAATAATATATAGATGCAAATGAAGCATCAAATACAAGTTGTGTGCTTTAGAAGGATGTTGCCAAGCGGAGCTAATTTTCTCATCAAGGCATTTTCCTTTGCATCTTATTTAGGCTAATAATAAAAAATTAAAAATCGCTGTAGTGTTGGCAGGAACAGGGGATCGCCTGATTTGTTTTCACTTGACTAATTAGGCACCAAAAAAGGAGGATTTGAAAAAATTAGGTCTTTTTGCCCCTTTTTAGGAAGAAAACGAGTCAATTGAAAACATAGCGAAAACTGAATTTGAAAAGTTATAGAGATCAAATGCCCATTAATAAAAAGGAAAGGAAAAAAAAAACCAATCACAAACTCAATTTGCTTCTTCACCATTACAGCTTTCTGGGTAAGATTCGTTGTTACATCATGTTCGAATTTCTGGTCAGTCAACTTCAAAAAATAAAATAAAATATTCTGGCCAGTTAGACAGTTGCAAACCGTACATGTTTGTACTTTGTACTTAATTTCCATCCGTATCGATCATAAGCCCCCCCGTCATGTGAGTAGTCAGCATGCTTTTCGTTCGCTGCAAACTTATGTTCTCTGTCTCCATGTTATTAAATGTGCATGCGATTAATTATATGCTTAGCTACTTATCACCACCACCACCAGTAAGGCAAAACCAAATCCACAACTTAATTATATATTCTCCTTCAGGTCAACTAGGACATTAAATTATCTTCAAAATTTCAGCTGGCGTTGACATTTGTGGATCTAGCAAATTAAGGAGGAGCTTAATTTGTTCCATCGTTACAGTCTTGTCTGAAATCTGAATTATGTTCATCACCTTCTCTCCACCGTTTCTAATTCTTGATTCTCTAGCTAGTACTTGGGATTCTCATCTCTTTCTCCATTAATTGGAAGAACCATTTTTTTTTTTCCATTTAATAAATGTCCAACACGGTATGTTGTTACCGGTGTATTTGGATCAGTAACATCATTTTGTTTTCAGGTATTATAGCTTTGATCGTGTGGTCAGCTGTTCGTGGATATAGACTGCCGGCGTGTTCCGTCGAAGACTTTTATGTGCCGTGCCTAAACGCGACCAATAATTCCACCTCCGGCCGAACCAACCACACTCTTTACTTGGTTCTCAGGCTCCAAAATAGGGAGCTCCTTCAAGTTGCGCGCTACGACGAAATTAATGTCACCTTCTTTTACGGTGAAACTATGATTCCCGTTGGAAACTATACTTTCCCGAGATTCCACCAGGGTTATCACAAAAGAGCTCTCCGGAAAGCGTTGGTGGAGACTGACGGAGTGCCGTGGGAGGCGGCTTATGCCAACGTGTCAAACGGGTCAACGGTGACTTTCTGGGTAGAACTAGCCACCCGGGTGACATACAGATCTTGTTACGACAGTGGTTGCTCGTACCATACCTATGATTTGGTGGAAGAGGCTAAGGTATCTGTGGATGGATCTGGCCAGAGAGTCAACAAGAAGGGCATTAGGCTCAAGTCCGCCGCAGCAGGTCATACTCGTCGTCCTGGAGGCTTTCTTGGACTTTCAGTTATGCTGCTAAATTTTTTAGTTCTGCTGGTCTGAATCTAGGCGATGATGATGTTAGATAGATGTGCTCGTTACTTGTGTAATCAGAACTAGTTTAATGTAATTCTTTTCTTCTTTTTGTTGGTTAGCTTCTTGTTTGTGGTAGAGTGCATAATTTACGAGTTTCATTTTTCTTGTAAAGTACTTTTTGATACACTTATAACTACCGGCATTTAATTCTTTTTGTTGGTTAGCTTATCCTTGGAGTACATTTTTTTTTTGGGTGAAATGAAGACCTGTAATTGCTGTTATATATAATACTTCTTTCATTCCAAAATAAGTGTCATTTTGGCAAAATAGAGAAATTCCAAAATAATTGTCGTTTTCGGTTTCTAATGCATTTTTTGTCAAAAATTTCCATATCCTCAAAAGAAATAATATTATTGGAGAACATTTATTTTAATGGGGTTAGTTGAAGATATTCTTATAATTTAATTACCTTATTTAATATTTTATTAAACTATGTGCAAACTCTAGAATGATACTTATTTTGGAAT
Organism: Oldenlandia corymbosa var. corymbosa; assembly: GCA_949775105.1. Classification (NCBI taxonomy): domain Eukaryota; kingdom Viridiplantae; phylum Streptophyta; class Magnoliopsida; order Gentianales; family Rubiaceae; genus Oldenlandia; species Oldenlandia corymbosa. Next base: position 7,614,908 of record OX459118.1, read on the forward strand.
GAAGGGAATACATATATGAGTCATAATTATTTGCAAACAAATTAAATATAAGTTATCAGCAAAGTCCAGTAGCCTCCATATAAAAAATCATTGAAAAGGTATCAGTGAACGATAGTCTTGTATCTGCAATATGGACTCACTAAATTAATTCATCCCTGTCCTAATTAAGCTCATGCATGTGCTGTGATCGGAACGTAGTTTTAATACCTTTTTCTCTAGAAATTAAATCGATCACTTGGGATTTAGCATGCTTAAATATCATGAATAAGGCATTATAAAATCAAAAACTCAAAATTTCTAGGGGATGAATTAATTATTTTTCCTCATCAGCCCGTTGACATTAGTGGCCTCCACGTTTCACCAATCAACAAGTGAACAAGATCTAGCGCTTTCCGTACGTATCATGAGGGCGGTTTGATGGCTGCTAGTAAATCGTATCGGGAAAAAAAAACCCGAAAACACTTGTTTATACTTCTGTAGCACAAAAATGGTGCCGTTTCTGACTTTCTCGATAAATGTTTAGCACCATGTTTCATTTATAGTGAAATATATAGATCCAATTGCTTGTCATTTACCATATTTCTTTGTGTTTTTTCTACAACCAAATAAACACGTGTTTTACGAAATAATTCTTGCTTTGCCATTTAAATTTCGTGAAATCAAGATAATCTCTAACAAATGCAACCAAATTAAGCAATCAGAAACTGACTGAAACCTTCCTGTACAAACAATATTATGTGTTAAAAATGTCATTTTCGCTAACACGAATCATTGTGTTTAAACTGATAATTAATCAACTCCTCCTATAAAATGTGAAGTGTTGCGGCCGGCAAATTATCTGGTACACCCAGGGGCACTGTGTACCCCCTGCGTGTGTAATTTACTCTCTTAGAATAGTGTGAATTCGCTAGATAATTCATCCTTCTTTTTTCTTTTTTTTTTTTTAAACGCGTGTGGATAACCAGTGTTGGCACTATGAATAACCAGTTACACACAGCTGGATAACCATTATTAACCTGTTGGATAACCAGTATGGACATAGTGGATAACCAGTGTGCACATTATGGATAACCAGTTACACACAGCTGGATAACCAGTTGCCAAATTTTATTTTTTTCCTTTTATATTTTTCTTGGATATCCTTGTTCGTATTTTTTACACTGGTTATCCAGTTGCCCCTCATTCATTTTTTGTTCTCCATCATTTGGCAAACTTCCCCTCATTCAATTAAATACTATTTATGAAATTTTCCATGTTCGGCATGGGGGCGGCACAACCGCGAAAGGCGGCGCAGCCGGATTGTTTAGTTTATCACGAGGGGATTTATACAAGTAATTTGTGTCCCCTCTTAACGCAATAACACACTCTCCTTACACACACACGAAAAAATGATTACCTTAGCTATATTGGCGTGTTCGGGGGGGCGGCGCAGCCGGGGCAGGTTGGTGACCTGCGATTCCGGTAGCCGCGGGAGTCGTTTAGTTTATCATGGGGGGCGAAGCCCTCCAATTAACATGTTGTTTGCTTCTTTACCTCTATATAACCAGTTTACACCTTCTGAATAACCAGTTTACAACTTGTGAATAACCAGTTTACGCTTTCTAGATAACCAGTTTACGCCTTGTGGATAACCAGTTTACAACTTGTGGATAACTAGTTTACACCTTCTGGATAACCAGTTTACACCTTCTGGATAACCAGTTTATAACTTGTGGATAACCAATTTACGCCTTCTGGATAATTAGTTTACGGCTTGTGGATAACCAGTTTACACCTTCTGGATAACCAGTTTACAATTTGTGGATAAATGTTGTAAACTTCTGGATAACCAATTTTATTTGTGAATTTAATGTAAAGGTAAAAAATGTTGAGCGCGTGTAGTGCGTGTGTTTGGTGGGAGTATATGGTATACCCGGGTGTACTGGATACGGACTCGTTGCGGCCAGTTATTGTCTCAATTTTATAAATAACGATCAATATTTTCCATCCACATCATAAGACCCTCTAATATGATCAGTCCATTGACCGATTTTATGACTGAAATGTGCAGTATTTTCAGTCCATAATCCATTGGCCACTTTCTCTCTTGAAGTGCCATCATATCCTGGGACTTTTTTTTTTTTTTTGAATAATAGTAACTTCATTACGGTAGTGAAATTACACAAAAAGAGCTTGGGTGAAGGCACGCTCTTGCTAACCTATGCAGGCCCTTTACTATGTCTCTAGGGACTTTAATAATACTACAATCACTAAAACACCCTAATAAGATTCTAATTTCAGACACTAGAGGAGAAATGGCTATGGGACATGTCCTCCTTCCAACGATGTAGTCGACGACTTTCTGGCAGTTTGACTGCACCTGACAATCTTTCTTCTGGGACTTCCAGTTAGGCAGTTATGCTTTATGTTCTGATTTCAAGATGTAAGACCAAATTTTGGTTAAGCAAAGTCAGCACCCAAAATCTCATCACTTTTGGCTTTTTCTTCCATATGTTCTGAGGTTCTTAATGCAAATTTGAGGCCAAACTAGCTATAGGTGCACGTAACTTAAAGATGGTATAATTTCTGTAGTGCGTTGTGTTTTTACTAGTTTTGTTGGAGTTAAGGGTGTAACTTCTACTTCCTGACTGACTCACTGTCCAATAAGGGTAGTATTATTAAAACTCAGAGGGTTTATGATAAATTAGACCAAAACTCGAGGGTGAAATGTAATTTGCCCTATATATTACGTATTCAAGATTCGAAGTTATAAACAAAATCTTTAGTTAATTATTTCAGAACACAGTTTTTGGAGTCGATCTCCCTCTAGTAGTGATACTGCCCTTTTCTTGATAAAATCTACCTCGATTATAATAGTTTAGACATTTCCTGAGTACCAATAGTGCTAAAGTAAAAAAAATTATAGCTTCCATATATTTGCGTCAATGACCAGTTTAAATTAAATATCACTCTGAAAAACATAAACATTAGTAAGATTCAGATCAATGACTTCGGACGCCGGGTGTGTAATATACCTAAAAATAAAAAACATAAACATTGTATTTTTTTGGGTTATACTCTGTCTATCTCAGATTAAAATTTTCAATTTTTTTTCTTTTGGTAACTATTAAATTTCATTTTTATTGTAATAAAAATTATATAGAATGATTATTTATTTATTTTTATTCACATGTAGCTGGTTTCCGTAAAAAAAAAAACATGTAGCTGGTTTCCGTCTCCACCAACAACTCAGGGGCGGATTTAGGTTGGGGGCACCTGCCACCCACCCTAAGAGTATATTATTTGTATTTATTAATTTTATTGTTCTAAATTTTTAAAAATCATAATTAATTAGATGAATTACTTGGCTGGGAGAATTAATATGAATTGGCTTTAAAAGATATTAATATTTCATCTTTAATAATTCAAAAAGACCAATAATTGGCCCCGTAGTGAAAAAAAAAAGATATGTTTTTAAAAGGGATTACATATGTTAATTAAAAGTTGACTTCTTTTAAAGGAAAAAAATTTTAAAGCAGAAAAATCATTTGGAAATTTAAAAATTACTTTTTTTTAATCATACTTAGTGATATGTGTTTCCAAAACTTTGTTCTCCAATTAAATTATTAAATCAATAAGATGTATGAGACAAATATTTGTTTAATACGAGAATAATTTTCATTAGCATTTTTTTATTTTTATTTTTTAAAAAACGATGATGTCAATACTTGAAAATGTTAATGTGCCTCCAATGAGATTTTTTTCCTATCTCCGGCACTGCAACAACTCATTCCTTTGTTGAGAACTATGTAGTTTACGCGGCAGCCAGCCATAAAGGTGTTAAGGTGTATTATCTGTCAAACATCGTCACCGTGAAGAAAAGTGACTCAGTATATAAAATCCAAAGGCCATCTCACTCATTGCCAATTGGTTTTGAGATGGGAACCAAAAGTACTTATATTCTTTGACATGGTATCAGAGCGGTGTGGGCCTGTGGTGGTGTTCTGGGCTGGAGGTGGCCCGTGGTGATTTTATATTAACCCACTTGAGCGTTGACTCGTGGACTTGTTGTGGACCGATCCAGCGGTATAACTGGTTTTTCTCCCACTTGAGCGTTGACTCGTGGGTTTGTTGTAGACCAATCCAGCGGTATAACTGGCTTTCTCCCACTTGAGCGTTGACTCATGGGCTATTTTGTTTTTGTCCCGATCCAAGTCCATTGGGCAAAAAGTTCAAAGACCCATTGGACTTGAGAGAGGGTATTAAGGTGTATTATTTGTCCCATATCGCTACCGTGAAGAGAAGTGTGTCAAGACCGGAGATTATCCAGTGACAAAATGGCAAGAATCCTTTGCCGGAACGACGTCAGAAAAACAAGAAAAGGGGAAAATGACAAAACCGTCAAGAGTTTTCAATTATCTGAATATTCGATGCTTTTACAAAATGGAGAAGTCAGAGTATATATAGTCTGACCATGTTTCCAAAACTACTTTCTAGTCACTTCACTATTTTATTTTTATAATTTAACCCAGGACATGATATTCCCTCCCCGTTAAACAAAGTCTTGACCATAAGACTTCTAAGAAAAAACAAATCAAATCAGAAAACTTAACCCTGCATCAGTGAACAAGTTAGTTCCCAGCCAGAGCTAATAGGAACTTTCCAGGTAGAATTGATCCTTGCTTTTGTTGGCATTAAACTCACTTTCATAGGAACCAGCTACCCCAACATAGAAATGAGTCCCCCCTTTGAAGGACATTGCCACCACAATCCAAGATTTCAAAGACATCGCCAGTGTAATAGATGATTTGACGTTAATAAGAAATCTGGTACTTTTAGAGTTATCCATCCTCAGTAAAAGGTCTCCAAAACAACATGATATTAACAGTTTGGCAACTTGGTACCATTTTCGAAAACAGCCCTCGAGTGACTCTTCTCCATTTGCTGCAGAATTCCAAATAGTTGAAATGTTAAATGGACTTACTTGAACTGGCAGTCCCATTTGAATTTTGATAAAGTTCACCACTACTTGCATTCTCTGCAACTGCTGAATATGGATAGATCCCCTCCCACTCAAAATGTATTTGTCCTCAAAGATATGCCACAGACAGAAAACTGAATAACACTACTGGACAAAACTTCGGCATGATTAGCACAATTGAGTCTCTCACAAATTCACTCCCAAGCACCAAACTATCTAGGTCTTCATCAGGTAACATCATAACTATCAGGTGGAATGTGCTAACAACATTCCCTGCATCCAAATCACTCCCAGCAAGCTCAGTACCTAAACCATTTAACAACTTCCAAAAAATTTCAAATGTTGCTTCCTTCCCTAGTTTAGTAGCCACCCTAGCATTTTCCAAGCTGAACCAATAAGCTGCAACAAATAGTAAGTCGACATGTTGAAAAACTGTGCCAATTTCTTCAACAATAATACTTCCTCTGAAACAAGTAACTACTGCACCCCCAGAAACATGCCTTTTACTAGTCCTTTCCAACACTATTATAGCACCTCTACATTCATTACAGGTAACTAATGACCTGCTGATCCACAATTCCATTCTTCCGTCTCCCTTGAAAGCAACCTAGTCCTCAAGGTTGTGCAGAAAAATAATACCCCCAAACAATTGATCAATCACAGCCACTTCACATTGGAGTTCTCCCGGATCAAATAGGAACCCACTTCTCTAGTTTCTTTTTATCAACTGAGTGCCCAACTTTGTCAACAACAAGTGAATGCTTAATTCTAAGAAACTCATTAGTAACAATGGGAGAATCATCATTGCACAAAATTCCTTTGAGTCCACCATGATCAATAAGAAATAACCATTTCTCCAATTCAGTCTTATCAACAGAGTGCCCACTTGTGTCAGCATCAAAGGAACACTTAACCCTAAAAAACTCATTCAATTCACCAGGATCAAACACAAAAGAGTTTAATCGAATTCCATTTCTGAAAATAACATATGTATCACCATTTTTCTGGTTGGAAGAAGAAACTACTACAGCACTGGAATGCATATTTTCCCCAACAACCAATATATCGACAACAGTACTCACAGGAACAAATTCATCACAAAACATCTTCACCCTAAAGTCATCCTTTTCACAATTAACAACATCAAAAACCTTAAAATTATCAATGGACTCCTCAACTAAATTTTCTAAAGCAGCCAAATCTTCATCAAGATTTACATTCATCATCAAATTCATCAATAGAAGCATTATTCTCAACAGGATTCAATGAAGCATCAAGATTATGAAGCGAATTATTACCTTGTTCTGTAAAATCTGAAAGAATGGCTGGTGATTGGTCCGAAGATGAAGTAGGGCAATGATTGAATTCCTGATTATCGAAGCGTTCAATGAAAGCTTCATTAAATTCATCCCAATCACTCAATTGAGTGATCCTTTAGCTAGTTTATACTCTCGGTACCAATTCACTGCTGCACTGTCAAAATGAAACTCGACGAGGAAGAATCTCCAACTTTCCAAGATCTCACGAGCAGAGAAGTAATTTTTACAGTTTAGAAGCCAACTCCTAGGGGTTTTTCCTCGAAACATCGTCATCTCTGGCTTCTCTTCAACTAAAATTCCCAATGGCGATGATGTCTCAGAATTCTCCTCCACATCCAAGAAACAATGTTCAGAAGGAGCCGTCACCAATTCCTCCATTTCTTGAACACCAAATTGTCGGACAAAACCCTCGCAAAAATCATTCCAAGAAAACAGATAATTCTGACCCTAATTGATTGATTCCAATCCTGAGAGACTCTGAATAGCCACTGCCACACCCAATGGACCCTATCCTCCTTCGAAACTTGTAATCAGGAATAAAAATAGTTGTAGTATCGTAGCCACTCATCCGCATCATTTTCATTGTGATAATCTCTGGGAGCTCTGATGTTGTCATCAGGAAGAACGAAAATGTACTCCGATGATTCCAACGTCGTGATTCTGCAAAACTCATCATCGATTGAATACCAGTGGTCGACCTTGGCAGTAGCGGAAACGTCAAAAGTGAAATCCATTGAATCTAATATGAGCTAACAATCCGAGGATCGTTAGCTCTAATACCAATTGTCAGGACCGGAGATTATCCAGTGACAAAATGACAAGAATCCTTTACCAGAACGACGTCGGAAAAACAAGAAAAGGGGACAATGGCAAAACCGTCAAGAGTTTTCAATTATCTGAATATTCGATGTTTTTACAAAATGGATAAGTCAGAGTATATATAGTGGATCTGAGCATGTTTCTAAAACTACTTTCTAGTCACTTCACTATTTTGTTTTTACAACTTAACCCAGGACATGACAAAGTGACTCAATATATAAATTCCAAAGGCCACCCCACTCATTGCCGATTAGTTTTGAGATGGGAGCCCAAAATACTTATATACTTTGACAAAAAGAAAATATTGTCAGTTGCGAACCTAATTCTAAGAGGGAGAAACAGAATAATTAACCCGATTGTATTACTAAAAAGATTTGGAGTATTTTCGCCTTGGACATCTTGTTCTTTATTCTTTTTTCTTTCTCTCTCTTTTTCCTTTTTTCTTTTTTGAAAAAAATCTAATTTTCTATAATGTAGCTTACACGCTTTAGTTTGCTTCAAACTTTCTTTTTCTCCAAGGAATTTAATCTATGGTTGAATAAGTGATGATCAACGCAATTAGAATATCAAACTTAAAGGAGTAGATGTTTTTTATTTTATTTTATTTTTTGAAAGACTAAGGAATACTGTATGTATATGTTAGTTCCTCTAGTCTTCCCGTAAACTTATTTGAAATTTCAGCGGGCGTTGACATTAACAACAATCAATAAAGTCTTCCCGACCGCGGGCATACAAGTTTCAAGTTTCGCGGCTTTAAGTAACGGAGGAGTTAAAAGGGAGTCCTGTCTCAATTTATATTCGTCGCTCCTTTTCTCTCCACCATTTTTTCGGATTCTTGATTTTCATCTAATCCATCCAGCCATCGGATAACAACGTTTTTTTTTTTTTCTGTGGTAGTCAGACATGTCATGTTCTCGCTGCGCTGTCTCTTTTTGTTGCTGTTTCACCATCTTTGTTGCAGGTATTATTGCATTAATCGTGTGGTCAGCTATTAGCGGGTATAGACTGCCCGCTTGCTCCGTCGAAGATTTCTATGTGCCGTACCTTAATGTGACCGATAACTCCACCTCTGTCCGAACCAATCACACTCTTTACTTCGATCTCAGGCTCAAAAACAGAGAGCCCTTAGTGGGGGTGAGCTATGATGATGTTAAAGTCACCTTCTTTTATGGTCAAAATAGTAGCCTGAGTACTCCCATTGGAAACTATAGTTTTCCCAAGTTCTACCAGGGTCACGGCAAAAAAGCTCGCCGGAAGGCGCTGGTGGAGACTTACGGAGTGCCGTGGGAGGCAGCTTCTGCCAACGTCTCGAACGGGTCAACGGTGACTTTCCGAGTTGGGCTGTCCACTCGGGCGACATACGAATCTTGTTCCGATGACGGTGGTTGTTCTTATCATACGTATGCACTGGTCCAAGGGGCAGATATTGACGTTGATGGGTCTGGTCGGAAAGTCGACAAGCAGGGCATTCGGCTCCAGTCCGCTGCGGCTGCGCCACAGCATACGTGCCGTCCAGTGTTTCTTGGGCTTCCGGTTGTGCTTTATTTTTTAGTTTTATACGTGTGAATAATTGAATATAAATGGAACTGCTTCAGCTACACCCGCGTCTTAAGACCAGCTTTCACTTGTGGGTGTATGTGTAAATGTTTTCAAATAATGTATTGAGGAGTTTAGGTATATAGGTGCGTGCTTGTAACCCTTAATTCGTGGGAAATTGTTAACTTCTAAATTAAGGTTTGTGTGTATTTACTTGTGTAAGAAATTTTATTTTATTTTTTAAAGATAAAGTGACGAATTTTTATGTAGACTGCTTTAGTTATCTTCTGACATTAAACTTACTTGCTAGGTAGCGAGTCCAAGAAGTGCATCAAATATCAAAAACTAAATTATTACATTTCAGGAATAAACTGTACATGTATTTAGAGCTGTCAAGAAAACTCAAGGGCTTACTATCCATCCAAATTCATTGGACTTTTGTCCATAAAATTTCATCCATTTAAAATGTTGGACTTCGGTAGATCTAGATAAAAAATTATTTGGACAAGAATGGATAGTTCACGGTTACTCACCGGGTAGTCTATTGTATTTTCAAACTATACAATCATTATTTATTTATTTTTCAATGGGATGGAAAAAAAAATAAAGCCATCGATACAAGTTAGTGAGTAGGTAGACCATGACCCAGCCCAATCCATTCAAGGAATGGTCATATACGGGTTGGGTCATGATGGGTTGGTGCGAGTTGTTGTAGTGATAGTTACTTGAATCCTACATTGGTGTCGGATGTCACTGGTGCGTGATTTATATGTCCTTGGGTTCTTTCCCCTTACAAGCTAGTTTTTGAGGTAGGCTCCCCCCAATAGGCATGACAAGTGGTATCAGAGCTAGTCCCCATCCTTCGTGCTTACCCGTGGAAAGGGCTACCTAGAAGAAGGGCTATCCGGAGTCACGCAGAGTGTGAGCCGCTGGAGGAAAGGGCTTCCCGCGGAGTGAAGCCGCCACGAAAAGGGCTACCTGTGCCGGAGTGAAGCTGTCTAGAGTGCAGTCGTCTAGATGTCGGAACGGAAGCATGGTAGTAGGTAATGATAGTTACTTGAATCCCACATTAGTGTCGGATGACACTAGTGCGTGGTTTATATGTCCTTGGGTTCTTTCTCTTACAAGCTAGCTTTTGAAGTGGGCTCCCCCAAGAGGCATGACAGTTGTGGATCAACTGGTTTAGTAGGGGTGTTCATGGTTTGGATCAAACCGGTAGAACTGTCGAAACTGGTCATCGGTTCAGATTGGCGAGCGGTTTATAATTGAATTTTCTAACCGGCGGATTTAAAAATTGAAAAGTGTTTATAACGGTCCGGATTGCGGTTTGGCACTAAAAAATCGTATGTCAAACCGGACCAGATCATATATATATTAAATAATAATATTATTAGTTTACTTATTTATAGTAACGGATATATTAGTTTACTTGCAAATTACTCCAGGGAAAAATTCATCACCGGCAAAGGAAATATAACGGGAACCACCAACGGTGCCCCTGATTTTGTGTCTTCAACGTCCCGTGAGTTCTGTGTCTTCAGCGCAGCCATCTCCTTCTGACCCGGCAACGCCTTCCAATTCTTTCTCTAAATCCGATCAGGATATTTCAATATCAAAGGAAGAAGAGTTGAAGTCAAACTCTCAATTTTCTCCCTCAGGTAATGAAGTTTTTTTTTTTTTTAATCTAAAAATAACTCTAATTCAGTCTCCACCAAAACATTAAATCCCGCTGCTGTGGAATTTAATTTCTCCCCCAGCCCACAAATCCCTCTTCTCTAAGCTTTACTCCCACTTTCAGGCCTAATCATAGAAAAGAAACACCATCAGTTTTTATCCAAAGTTTATACGGAGGTAGGAAAAAATACCGAGCTATTTAATCCAAGCTTTATGATTGAGCACGTACATCAGTTCTGAAGGAGAACCAAATCATGTTCCTAACTGTTCTGATGATGACGAGTTCGACATTGAATATGCAATGGAGCAAGAGTCTTTCTATAGTGAAGAATCAGCTTTACCACATCCCAATCGCAAGAAAAAAAGTAAGGCTAAGTCTAATGTTCGGGTCCGCCGTTCCTCTAGATTAAATAAGAAATGAATTTCTCTTTAGCTTATAATTGTATTTGATATAGGATTTAGTATATACGCTGCCCTATTTTTATTTTTATATTTATATAATTTTCTGTTTAAAAAAGAAAAAAAATTTAGTAACGGATGACAACTTATATCACAAATCCTAAGTAGTAATTGTGGTAATGTTTGTTTCACTAATTCATTTTAACTAAAGGTCATGTGTTCAAATCCCAAACAACTCATTTTATTTTCTAACTATTTTTTTCTTTCCAAATCAAAACCTTACAAAAAAAAAAGAGCCCAAAAAAAAAAACTTAGGAAAAAGGCCATAAAAAAAGCCCAATAAAAGGGCAAGAAAAAGGACCAATAACCAAAAACACCAAATTTATGACCCAAAATCAAAAAAGTCACAATTTGAGGTCTAAACCGTTGTATTTTCTAACTCATTAGTTTAATTTTCACGTTTCGAGTCATATTAAACTGAGTCAATCCATGGGTCGTGTTGGGTCGACCCAGTAACCGAACCACGGTCTATAGATTATCCATAACTTATGAGACTAATAATTTTTATATTTTCTGCTGAGGTTTACCCGGTCGATCGAACTAGATCAACTCCTGAATCGAGCTGGGTCGACCCAATAATCGGGTCACGATACGCGGGTCGATTTTTATTTTTTGTTTAAATAAACCTTTACACTTGTATTTTCTAACTCATTGAAGTTCAATTTTCACGTTTCGAGCCATTTCAAACTGGGTCGATCCATAGATAGTGTTGGGTTGACCCAATAACCGGAGCACGGTACAGTTATCGTATTTTGATTATTTTAAAAAATAAAGTATAACCATGAATTTTAACTTAGGAGACTAATAATTTTTATATTTTCTACCAAGTTTTAACGGGTCGACCTAGTAACCAGATTATGATAAGTGGGTCGATTTTTATTTTTTTTTTGGTTCAAATAGACTTATACTTGTATTTTCTAAGTCATTGAAGTTTAAGTTTTCACGTTTTAAGCTATATTTAACTGGGTCGAGCTGGGTCAACCCAATAACTGGACCATAATACATGGGCCGAATTTTGATTTTTTTTGTTAAATAAAGTACAAACATGAATTTTAAGATAGGAGAATAAATTCTTATGTTTCACATCAAGTTTTAACGGGTTGATCCGATACCTGGGTCACAATATGCGGTCAAATTTGAATTTTTGTTCAAATAAAATATATTTTCTAACTTATTGGACTCATTATATTCATATTGATGTGCAAGAATTAATTTATTATTTCATTTTATTTAGTTGGATCATATTTATTAAATTGGTAACACTTGGATTTATGTTAAAACGTCTACTAAATGTATTTATGGATATCCATGAGTATGTATTTATGGATATCCATGGTACCCGTAGATACATAATACCCATTCATTTAAGTCTATTAAATTTAACGGATATGGATGGGTATTTATTCACTAAACTAATAACCATTAAAAACCAATTTCAAGTAGTCCAAATCCGTTCATTTGCCGGATTGACATGTATTATCATTTTCGAGTTAGATTTGACCCTCAATTCCGGGAACTCTTCTTTTTTTTTTTTTGAGGGGAAAATAAACTTCATTAAAATAACTGGAAATGGTCCAGCACCATTTGATACAAGAACAAACCGTCCAAAATGACGTATTCAAACCGTCCTAATAACGTACTTACGGTACTAGTCACTGCACCAGTGACTAGACCAATACAACTGCCAAAAGGGTTATTAATCGCATAATGGCATAATTTTATTGTTGAACATATCACGGAACAGAATAAAATTCTTAACTCGAATATATCACTTATCAGCAGATTTAGGCACAAATTTATCGTCATTAACGATGAACAACACACACCAAATTTGGACTCGACCAACGGACTCGGTTCCGTTGAGCACTAAATTCGCTCAATAAAGAATCAATCTGAGATCTATACTGAGGGTGCCTATCCCACTTAATTGAATTAAAACACAACAATAAAAAAACAACCAAATTTGGTCCGTCAGTAAAAAGTGAGATATTACCGTTGGCGGCCGAAATCCAGCAGATCTGATAAAGAGCAGATCCAGCGACAGCAACAGCAATCCATGGGCGGCGGCATGCAAGCAGTTCCAAGCCCAACCAGATCCAGTCCCGGTGCACATCATTGTCGCCGGATCTGTGAAGGAGTGTCTATAAGCGAGATCCCGCCGGATCTGTGAGACCGGATTTGTGAAGGAGGGCCTGCGAGCCGCGGTCGATCTGACAACGTTGCAGCGGCGGTAGCTTCCATGAGACACGGCTGAGGCGAACCTGTGGACAGCAGCAGCAGAGGGTGGAGGCAGCTCTGGGGGTGGCAGCAAAAGAGCCCCCTCTTTTTGTTTTAATCTGATTAAAGGTGGTAGGGGACTAGATTAGCTCCATCAGCCACCGTTAATGGTGGTGGCTGCGGGAACTCTCTTAAATAACGGCAAACAAGCACCCGGGACATCATTCTTCACGCATTAAAGAAACTCATAACAACTATTTATACTCACAAAGTACTTACCTCATCATCTTCAAGTTCTATTTCAGTGCAATAGTTTCCCCATATTAGTTTGTTTTGCCGAATATATTTTGGAAATGGTAGTAGAAAATTCTTTCTGTCGGCTTCTGCATCGGATAGATGCAACCGGGATAAAGTCGACGTCATATCGCGATCTTGGCGTCGGGAGGAGAAAGTCAACGGTAAAGTCGACGACCTTCATCATTCAAGTTTCCTAATTCTTGATCTTTGCTTCTCGGCTCTCTCGTGCTGTCAATTGTTTCAAGCATTGTTGTGATAGCAGAAGAAGAATCAAATCATCATCGTGTTCGCCAAGAATCCCAAACAAATTTCGCCTTCTTTTCAAAAAATTTATTTGGTTGTGAAGACCAAACAAATCGATTCCAACATTCGGTGCCACTTGACTAAGAAAATGCAAAAATGATCAAACAAATTAATTTGTTAATAAATGGAGAGAATTTTTAATAAATAGGATTGCAAAAATGCAAATAAGATACATGACACACTACAATTTACATGAAAATGATCTCACCAATTAATTTTAGTGTGAGGAAGGAACGTACGTTATGAGCACATGTCTATTCACCTAAAAATTTAGTACTAATACTTTTCTTCCTTGAATACATCTTCATTTCTTATGGAGTTTGCAAGTTTTGAGTTTATCGTAACTTCTTTGTCTCCAAGGAATTGAATTTGTGGACTTGCTTACTTTTGTTATTATTGTTTGCAAGTTTCTTATGGACTTACTGACTTTTGTTATTGTTGTTTGTTTTTAAGGTCTAATGAAGGAGGCAAAAGAGTCTAATAATAACACTCCTGGGATAAGCAACACTAACAAAATAATGTGATATTCTAAGCACAGTTTTACCCCATCACTATCAGGTTGATCAAATACTTAACTGAACCCTTATGCACTAGACATTGCCAACACAAAACAAATGATTCAAACAAATTATTTGATGATCCAAGTAAATGTGATGATTATCATTGTTTGGAATAACCTCGTTTAAATTTTTGTCATTGACCGTTCTTAAATTTGTACAGTAATCACCTTTTTTTGGGGGCGGCGGCTTCACTCTTCCTCGAAAACAAGGAATTTAAGGCTTCGCCTTCTTCTACCCTTTCTTTTTCATCTTCTTCAAAACAACAAATCTATGCTCAATCAGATTTTTGGTAACAAAATTCAATCTTGTGAAACATTCCAATGGAGTTGAGAATATGGCTTTAGCTTTTGTTTAACTGCTTTTTAGTTTTTATACTTAACATATTTAAGGGTGGACATCGGGAAAAAATATTAAAACGAAATGGGTTGTTTTAAATCAAGTTTATACTAGTTAACATACTAATTGAACAAAATGGACGTGAATCATGGTTTGTCCTAGTGGATAAGGACAAACTCATTGAACCTGAAGGTTATAGGTTCGAGTCACACCATGGTACTTTAAAGTGTCTGGGGATCATTGTGATAAAACCTTGTTTCCTCCTCACTCTATAGAGGTGTTGATTCTTGCGAAGAAAATGCACTTTGGCAATTGTCTAATAAAGGCTTGCAGAGGAGTAGTTATAGTGTAGTACTAGTGTAGTTGTGAATTCTGTATTGACAATTGTCTAAGGCTCTGTTTGGTTGGATTGAACTGGACCCAAGAATTGGAATTGGAGGCCTCCAAATTCAATTTTTGTGTTTGGCTGATAAAAATTGACCTTATAATTTAAGATGAAGTTCAATTCTTTATTTTCAATTCTTTTTTGGAAGGAAATAATTGCAATTCAGATTCTATAATTTTAATAAACATTCGTGGGTTAATTTATGGGTCAAAAACGGATTATTAAATAACGGGTCATTTTTAAAGGTGAGAAGAAGGAGTTCGGGCGCGTGCTTGCACGCCTACAAAGGGAAGTGCATTTCGGCAGATTCCCTAACCCACGCGCAAACCTCCTTTTCAATTTTGGTTTTCTTTTTTTTTTTGTTTAATAAAAAAATCTTTTCCAGATTTCTATTTGGCTACTTTTAAGACTTTTATGTTATTTTTATTCTTTTGCCTAGGAAGTACTTTATTTTTTTATCATTAAAATAAAACATAAAACTTACAATTAATGACTAGACCTTATATTTGAATTTTTTTTTATGTTTATTCAATATCTTCTAAAATATATCCATGCTAAAACATATCAATAAATGTTTAATTAATTATTTTAACTTAGGTAAAATTATTTTATATCATAGTAAATGATCAACATAGTAAGGTAAGAAATTATCTTACCAAGTAAAAACTTATAATAAATATACTTATTATACATTGAAATATAAGATTGGATATTATATACTCCTTCTGTCCCAAAATTATTGTCCAATTTGAGATTTCACATTTAGTATAATTTGAACTAAAAATGAAAACTCAAAGTGGAAAATAATTTTGGGACAGAGGGAGTAATAAAAAAGAGGGGAAAGTTAAAATTATTATCTTATAAATTAATTTCAATCCATAATTCTGTAAATAAATGAAGATTAATATGCATAAACTGAATTTTATATTAAACCTAAATGTTTCTGCTAAAAAATAAGAAAAAAAATTAAAAAATTGAAAATTAAAATCTGTATGTAAAAAATAATAAAAGGGAGAGAAATAAGGACATTGAATTTGTCACTTGTTTATATGTAGAGTGAATATTTTAATAATGATCATATTAATAATTCTTACGTAATAAAAAGAAGTTTTTCCATAAGCATGTATGTACTTATAAATTATAAAATTGATGATTAAACAAAAAATTATTATTTAGAAAAAGTAAAAATTGGATTAGTTACAACAACAAAGTAATTCTAATATACATGTAAATTATGAATTTATATTTTTTTGGTTTATACATGCATAATAATACTATAAATTACGTTGACATAACAAAATTAAGTTATTTTTCTATTTTCGAAATGAATTGAATTGTATTAGGTAGATAATTTCAATTCTAAATTATCTAAATTTTTATGCATCCAAACGCAAGAATTGGTATTAGAACCTTAATTCTAGTCAATTTTTAAGATTTTCCAAACATGAATTAGGATTGAATTACAATCTCAATATCTCATTTTCAATTCAATCGTATTGTAATTCTAATTTAATTATAATTCAATCCAACTAAACGGAACCTAGTAATATATAAAGTATGCCCTTGATCCGTGATTAATCAGCACTGCATAAATAGCAGCTAGTCAGGCAATAAATCATATCAAATCAAAAGTGATCTAAAAAAGAACCTTGTACAAGTCATGTAGATTGGTCCGCTAGCTAGTTAGAGAAGCTAATGGTATGCACGATACTGGTTTTCCCTTTAAATCAAAAGGAAGGACGCAAAAAATCGTAGTACCAAAATACTCATCAAATCCAAAGTCATCTTAAAAATACCAAAAAAAAAGAAAAAAAACTTGCAGTACAAGTCATGTAGCAAGGTCAGAAATAGCTAGAGGTGACTTTCCTAAATGTCAACCAGGAAATTGCAGATAGAAATCAACTGTAATTTCCAAACAGAAGCAACAAAGGCGTATATGAGCTACTAGTGAGCTCCCCCTTTAAAAGAAGGACAAACCCAATTGAATTAATAGTGTTATATGTTTCATTGATTCCTTATTAACTTCCATCTATAGTCAAAACCATTTCTGCGTCCTCTGAATAGAAACACTGGCTGGCCAATTTGTCCGTCCAACATGAGATGGACAGATTGTTGCTGCGTGGGCAGCTGTTGCTTTTGCATCTTCACTTTCATATCAGGTTTTATAACTTTAATCGTGTGGTCTTCTATCGCTTACAAGTATGAACCCAGATTCTTCATAGAAGACTTTTATGTCCCAAACCTTAATGTAACCGATAACAATTCCACTTCTTCTTCTGCTCCAACCAACCACAGTCTCTACTTTGATCTTAGGCTCAAAAACAGGAACCTCTTCGATCCTGTGCGCTACAGTGATACAAACATCAGCTTCTTCTACCGTCAAAATAGTAGCCTAATAATACCCATCGGAAACTATACCTTCCCGAAGTTCAAACAAGGCCAAGGCAAAACAGCCCACCGGAAAGCCTTGGTGGAGACTTACGGAATGCCGTGGGAGGCTGCTTATGCGACTGTGCTGAACGGGTCAACGGTGACTTTTCGGGTTGGACTATCCACTTGGGCAATCTACAACTACTGTACTGAAGATAATTGTTATGATCGTGCATTTGTATTGGTCGAGGCGGCTGACGTGGGCGTGGATGGATCCGGTCGGAAAGTCAACAAACATGGCATTCGGCTTATCACCACCTCACGGGTTGTAAAGTACATCTCCGCCACACCACCGGCGCGTACTCCCCACCCTTTCCTCCTCATGGGACTTCCGGTTATGCTTTCTGTTCTGCTTTTCAATACGTGAAAATTGGATTTTGGCAGTACAGCAAGGAGAAACAACCTCCAATCACATCCTGCTCTCCGGCCCTTTTGGCTTTCTCTCCTGTACTAGGGTTTGTTGATTTTAGTGACACCATCGGCAAAGTTGGCAATTGTTCGAATAATTGCATCTTAACTGTGCATGCCTAGTCTTGAACTCACATTTTCATATTTTATCTCTCCCAACATAATTCTCATGTACTCATGTTTGTGTGCTGTACTACAAGTTCACAAATAATCCATAAAATTGGAGGATTTTT
Source organism: Oldenlandia corymbosa var. corymbosa (assembly GCA_949775105.1). Classification (NCBI taxonomy): domain Eukaryota; kingdom Viridiplantae; phylum Streptophyta; class Magnoliopsida; order Gentianales; family Rubiaceae; genus Oldenlandia; species Oldenlandia corymbosa. The sequence goes on from OX459118.1 coordinate 7,632,844, forward strand.
TTGCGCCGGAGGGAGTGCTATTATCATTTAACCTCTCTACCTTTTTTAAATAAAGGTTTAATTATACTTTTTTTTTTTGGTATATTATACGTTTGGCGTCTGAAATCATTGCTCTCATACTAGTCCAGTTTCGAGCTTAATATCAATGACTATGAATACTAAGGACTTTCATAACAAGATTCAAAAAGTTACTAGTGTCTTTTTACATCTCTATAATATAGTTTTATTTTTTTTAAAAAAAAAGAGATTAAATTAAAATGTTTCGAAAAATAAAAGACACCAACGTCACTGTATTTTTAACTACGATTTCACTCTCCATGGTTGATCGCCCTGTCATACTGCAAACCAAGGGACAAGATGCAATTGCGAAGGCTAAAAACTTCGCTGCAACTGTGGGTGGTTTGTTTTCGCTTAAATACCTTCCACCAAGGGTTAAACCATGGTTAGAACATAACAATATTAGGGCATTATACCCTAGGATTGTAACGACCTAGTACTTTCAGTTTTTGCCTCCTTTTCTATACAAAAAAAAAAAAAAAAACTCCCCTGCAAATACAGTTGACTCATCATATCACGAGTAAAACATAAAAGTCCGAAGTAATAAATACTTACTATAACCAGGGAATTGATTCTACATGTAAGCAGAGCCGGCTTTAGGGGGAAGTTCCTAAAACTTGGGCTTTAGGACTCATATTATTTAGGGCCTCATTTTTTTTAATTTTATTTACTATAGTTATTTTCTTGAATTATTTTATAATAATTGTTGAAAAGATAATTAAAAAACTATATTTATATAAATATCTCATTAAATTATTTGTACCAAAATTTAAAATAGTTTATTAAAAATTTTATTTATCTATGTCCGACTACTTAAAGACCCCAAATTTAAATTTCGCTTGAGGCCTTGACATGCGTTGAGCCTGCTCTGCACGTAAGGCAACCTATAAAACATCAATGAATTGATTGTAGTACTCCATTCGTTCTTAAATGATTGTCTAATTTAAATTTTCATTTTAAGTTAAAATTATACTAAAAATAAAATGCAAACAGAACGATTATTTAAAAATAGAGCTAATACTATGTTCAAGTTTCGGGTTTTCTTGAAGTCAACCTAGATTTGTTGTAGGTAATGGCAGTATTGGTGGCCTCCTCCTGATAGTATGTATTGTACCAAGCCTTTGTGCATCTTGATTTCACCAAGATAAGGAGGGAGTATTTATTAAATAGGATTGCAAAATGCAAACAAGAAATACGACACATTAACAAAAAAAAATTTAGTACTAGTACTTATCTGCCTTGAATACATCTTCATTTCTTATGGAGTTTGAAGGTTTTGAGTTTGTCGTAACCTCTTTGTCTCCAAGGAATTGAATATTTATAGACAGCATAGTTCTTGTAATATAGTAAGACATTCTGCGTAGTTGACAAAGTTTGCAATCGTGCTTATTGTTCACGTAGGACTTAACTTTTGGATTTGGGGGCCAACGTAGACGTGGATGAATCTGATCGGAAAGTCAATCACAAGGGCATTAGGCTCACGTCCGGCATCCTTTCTTCTCGGACTTTTGCTTGTGATTTATTTCCTGCTTTTGTAATTGCCATTTTGGATTTTTGATGCGGCCAACGTTTCATGTCTTCCATTTCGTTTGCTAATGATTTACATCTTTCTCATATTTCTGTGCGGTTCTAACTAGACCATTTATTTGTAAGAATGAAAGACTCTGAGGGGAAAGAAAAAGCCAAAACAATTTAGTGAACGGAAAATATATTTACAACCAAAGTGGTAAAATGACTTTATTATCTTTTCTACTACTATGTCCCCCTTTATCAATAATTGATGTCAACTTTTTTTCTCTCTCTCTCTTTTTTTTTTTTAAATGACAGTGTTTAAGACCCATAGAAAACAATTAGTGTTTAAACAGAAAATGTGATTAGCAGCGACCAAAAATAACAAAATGTAAAGAAAATCATAAAATGAGAATGTCCTTGTATACATTTTCATTATGTTACTCTCTCTATCATAACAAAAAATATGAGAAATGATGTATCTCACCAAATTGATCTTACTCTTACATCTCACCTTACATGTCAATCATTTATTGGACAATAAATTTCTTGTACTTAGTGCATCACTTCCTACACTAAATCTAAATAACTCAATTTAAATATTATATTTCTTATCAATATTGGTCCAATTGATAAATTACTTGCACTATTGTAATTTTTTCTTTAAGGATTACTTCTTTTGGGGTTAGGGTCTATTTATTTTAAAATTTAGATAGAAATATATCCAAAAAGCCTGTACATTTGATAAAAAATAAAATAAATTCACTTATTAAATTTTACCCAATAAGTAAATGTCATGTAAGGTTAAATACAATAATGAGATGAATTAGGTGAGTTGTATATACTCAAAAAATATTCCATGTCGATTTTTGAGATTATATTATTATTTTTATTACAATTTTAAAAATTAAATTTGGACTATTTTTCCGGGACGGAGAGTGGATTTTTATTATTTGTGTACCTAGTAGAATCAAGAATATCCTACATCATTAGTTTAAACCATGTCATAGTAGAAAATATTCAGTTGCAAACTTAATTTTATAAAGAGGGAGATAAAGATTGAAGAAGCACATCAAAACTGACTCGTCCTGTAAACTCTATTATTTTAAACCAACATTTTACTAATTTAAATTTCCACCCACATCATAAGCCCCCTGTAAGTAATGTGATCAGTTCATTGACCGACTGTGTAACTAAAATCCTTTGCCATCTTCTTTTTTCTTTTATTTTTATGTAGATACTTGCACGCTTTAGTTTGCTGCGATATTTCTTATTCTCCAAGGAATTCAACCTAATATGGTTTGTTAACATACTTATGATGATCAAGGCAATTTAATTATTAAAAAAAATAAAACCCAAATAAATATATGCTAATTCCTCGAGTCTACCAGGAAATATATTTGAAATTTCAGATGGCGTGGACATTAAGCCTCATCGATTGTTCTTACACTTTTCACAAATCATCATCAACAAGGTCTTCCTTACGCCGGCATACCAGTTTCATCACTATAAATTAAGGAGATGCTAAGGAGTCCTCTCTATTTAATACTAATATATATTTATCCCTTTCTCCCTATTTCCAAATTCTTGATTTTTATGCAATCCAGATCGGAGTATTAACGAGGGTTTTTTTTGGGGGTAGTCAAACATGTCGTGTTCTCGCGGTTTTGGTTGTTGTTGCGGCAGTTTCATCGTCATCTTTGCAGGTATTATAGCTTTAATCGTGTGGTCAGCTGTTCGCGGGTATCGACTGCCCGCTTGCTCAGTCGAAGATTTCTATGTCCCCTACCTTAATGTGACCGACAATTCAACCTCTGCCCGAACCAACCACTCTCTCTACTTCGATCTCAGGCTCAAAAATAGGGAGCCCTTAATTGGGGTGAGCTACGATGATGTTAAAGTCACCTTTTTCATCGGTCTAAATAATAGCATGACTCCCATTGGATACTACAGTTGCCCCCAGTTCTACCAGGGTTTTGGCAAAAAAGCTCGCCGGAAGGCGTTTGTGGAGACTTACGGCGTCCCATGGGAGGCAGCTTATGCCAACGTCTCGAATGGGTCAACGGTGACTTTCCGAGTAGGGCTATCCACGTGGGCGACATACGAATCTTGTTCTGATGACGGTGGTTGTTTTCATCATACGTATGCTCTCGTCGAAGGGGCTAACATTGACGTTGATGGGTCTGGTCGGAAAGTCAACAAGCAGAGCATTCGGCTCCAGTCCGCTGCGCCACAGCATGCTGGCCGTCCTGTGTTTCTTGGGCTTCCGGTTGTGCTTTATTTTTTAGTTTTATATTACGTGTGAATAATGGATATAAATATACCCACATCATAAGACCTCCTTTCACTACTTGTGGTGTAAATTTGTAAATATTTTAAAATAATGTATGAGGAGGTATATAGGTGCGTGCTTCTAACCCTTAGTTCGTGGGAAATTGTTAGCTTGTAAATTAAGGTTTGTGTGTATGTTCTGGTGTATTTTCAACATCATGAGCCCAAGAAACTTGTCCTTTTCTCTTCAATAATTAAGAATCTTAAGCATACTTCATCATTATCTCATACTCAGTATGGCAATTAGAAAATATGATTGTCATATTTGTTTATTGTACTGCAGTTTCACAAATAATCCATAAACTTGAGAATTGTTTTGCACCGGAGAGAGTACTATTATCATTTAAACCTCTCTAAAAATCAAAATCCACTTAAAATTTTACTACCAGTGAAGACATCATTCTCCTCCTACTTAGTTTTATAACACATCAAAATCCTAAGTCATCTCAAGTAACAGCTTGCAGCACCATAAAGACCCGAGTTTTGGGTTTTCTTGAAGTCAACTTGGATTTGTAGCAGGCCATGCAGTATTGCAGTATTGGTGGCCTCCTCCTGATAGTATAGATCCAAAGGGGGGTTTTCATTTTGCTTTTGTCCCCATCAGTGCATTGTGTTCGCTTGCTTCCATTTTCACCGACATAAGAATCCCTTTCCGACAATTGCTGTAACATGCAATTTACAGGACGAGGTGCTTGTGGCAAATCCTCCAGCAAAAGCAACCTAATGTTACTAGGAACTCGTCCTGTAAATTGTATATATATTGCTTGAACTAGTTTCTGGCCCGTTGCGTACTGTCTAATCTATGTTTTTAACCATCATAAGCCCCCCTGTAATGCGAATATGTTACATGCGATTATTTCATTGACCGATTGCATAACTAAAATCTGGAGTATTTTCGCCTTTGACTTCCTCTTTTGTCTTTTAAGTTTTTTTTTTAAAAATTTCTATGTAGAGGCTTTGCTGCCATATTTCTATTTCTCCGAGGAATTTAATCTAATAAATAAGGTTTGTTACCATGCTTATGATGATCAAGGCGATTTTAAAGAAAAAAAAATATTAAACCCGAAGGAATAAACAATATGTTAACAACCTCCAGTAGGGCAGTCACAACCTCATCAACAGACATTTTGTTCTCTTCTAGAGAAGTAATGTTCCTATGCACGAGCTGACCAGGCTCTGCAACATCTGTATACCCAAATCTAATGACAGGGAAATACATTTCAAGCCACAAAATCAATAGCCATAGAGGGCCGCCCAAAGTCCGTTCAGGATGGTGCCTCAATTCAAACATACTCCTATTGAAATTACCCAACAGAACTGACACTAGATCTACCTTCTTACCAGTTGCAAGGATACAAACTAGATGGTAGAAATTCATTGTCATTTGTAAAGATCTAGAACATAAAACATACTTGTTCAACCAGTAGGCAAGGAAGGTTTTGTGCAGGGTAACTGAATCAGTATCCCGAACTGAGCCCATTAGACGCCCAAATTGATTTTCCCTATTGGCCGCTAGATCTGCCACCTTCGAATGCCCCAGATTGACATCAACAGCGAAAGGAATCGCTGGTGACAAGCCAGTAATCAAGCAGACATCAAGAAGGCTCGGCGTCAACGTACCCCAAGGGAGAGAGAGCACGTTGGATGTGAAGGACCAAAATCTGGCACCGGCGCTGAAAACGGCTGGATCAAAGGGAACTCCAACTTTGCAAAACTGGATTAGTTCATATCGCGCCAGATCTGGTCGAATTCCGGCTTAAAGTATTTGTACCAATTAACCAAGCCGAGATGGGTTTTAATCTTATGAGACCAAGGCCAACTCTGGTGGTCTTGAGCACTTTGGAAATTACCGGGAATTGTGAATTGATGTGAAGGGCTAGGAGATTGGCACAAGGGCGCATATCAGGAGAGCGCCGACGGTGTTTTATCGAAATCAGGCCCCAATTGATAGGTCCGGGTTTCTGAGTTCACCGGAGAGAAGGTAACTGGAAAAGGGTACCAAAGATGGAGCGTCAACATTGCGAATAAGGCGTTTCTTAGACAGATCGACGGAGTAATCCCTGACGGCAGCCGTCGATGAAAATGAGGTTGCCGGATGAGGAAAAGAGAATGGAGGGTTTTACAGAGAATGAGAATTGCTCAAAGGTCGATAAAGTGGGGGACTGTGTGATTAGACGGTACCCAAGGTGGAGTATTAATAATGCCTCGGTTGAAGAATTAACAAATTGATATTCTCCCAATTTGTTGAGGATTTGGATGACATTTAAATCCCACTTTTTTTGGGATTGGGACATCAGCCATTATCTCCCCCATTATCGGGGAGATGTGTTTTAGTAAGGGAAGGATAGTGTATTTGAAATTTGCCCGGAAAAATTAGAAAAGTTGTTCAGTAAATTCCCATCTTTTCTCGGGGGTATTATGTTGGGTCAGTTTTTTGTGGCTGGGTCAAAGAATGATATGGGCTAGTTCAGAGTAAAACAGTGGGCCGTGAATAAGGCTTTAGGGCAGTAGAGTCCGGTTGAAAGAGGAATGCCTAATTAGTTTTTGAACAAGGATTGTGAACCGACTTGGATTGTGAAGACTATTTAAAGGGATTTGTGGTAGAAGTAAGGACAATAATCAAATCAGCATCAAATTGCTTATTTTAAATTTCAGTTTATTTTCTTTTTTGAATTATTCTCTAAAAATTAGGGTTCGTCAAGAACTCCTTGTATTAGGCCGATAATCGGCAGCCGCACTCATTATTCAAAGATTTCAATAGAATCCGACCTACAGCCGATTTCAGTTTCCAAATTCCATATTACTCAAATTTTAGCACAAATAAGAAGAACAATGTACAATCGGTCGAGATATTTTTCATATTTTCTTTAGGGCTAAAATTGTGTGAACCAGAAATTAACCAGAAAATTGTGTGAACCACAAATAAGTTTAATAGTTTTGGCCTGACATACGAATACAAGAAACCCTAGAGTTAACCAGAAATTAACAAGTAAAATAACGGAACTAACCTTCCATAAATACAAGACTAGGGTTTATACTAACACTTATGCAAATGTCATAAACAGGTCAACGGTGACATTCTAGATGGGCTTGGCCGTTGGGGGTATTGAACGTAGCGGAAGCTTCCAAAAGTAATCCTAATACGAACAGTAACCGTCGTAGATCCGTTTAGTCTGAGAATACCTGGAAGTATAACCTTCCCAAGATCCTTTTAGTCTAAGAATACCGGAATCCCAAGGCATCTAACAATTTGTTGATTCAAGATGAATACCAGAAAGTAGGCATCAAAACATTCAAGTTTTGGAAGAGAGAACACTCTCAATTTTTATCAATATTCAACAACCCGTTTATACAATAACGACTAAACGCCTTAAATAGAAAAGAAAGAATAAATCCTAATTAAATATTAAAAATGACTAAAGTACCCTAATAAATTAAAAACCCAAATACTCTATTCTTACATCTACACCACTCTCCCCGCCTAAGAAATACTCTATTCCTCGACTTTTGTGGAGATATGCCCCGATCAAACGGAAATGTGACTAACGCCCTCCAAAGCTTGAAGTGGCATGTTACCCCATCAAAAGTAGGGAACAAATGGGACCTAGTGGGGACAATGTAAACTCCAAAGCGGTACTAACCCCTTCTAGATGCTATGGATTTGCAAGAGTGAAAAGAAAAGTAGAGCTACGTTGCCTAGTGGAAAGGTCATCAAAGTGCAGCAAGTAATCTGTGATAAAAAAAAATGGAGAAAATCCAATCAAATAAGTTGAAAAATCCTTGCATCTGGGTGTTACTGGCACAACATTACGAGCCGTATTTGTCGCTGAAGGTGAATGGCAGATGTCTAGCACCTCATGGCTTGGAATATTGCTTCCAACTCCATAATCCATAAAATCACCAATCACCACATGTGATTCTGAACAAATACTTGAACCAAATAGACCAATTTTACCCTCGGACGCGGTACTAGAGAAATCACAAAAAGAAATGGGACCAAGGCGTTTGTCCCCTTTACTTTTCATTCGAGTAATGTGGTGAATCGGTCACAAAGTCTTTGTAAGCATCAAAGACTAGGGGATGATTCCAATCAATATCTGTCTTCTCCCATGGATCATGATCTAGTGCAGGGAAAAAGATCTCTCTGGGACATCGAAAGAACTCCTGATCTTCTTCAACATACAGTTTGCGGAACTGCAGTTCCTCAGAGGAAACAACATACTCAGGGACAACTTCTACTGTCGCGGCTTCAAAGAAATGATCGTTGGAAGAAGCAATTGTATTGGCAAAGGAAGCAGCATCATTGGCTTCAATACACCTGGATTGTCATACCATTGTTGAGCAACGACGGTGTGAACGCCATCAATCAAAGACCCAGCCCCAAGGACCGTCCCATGGGGTGGATTAACACAAGTAATCTCAGGTTGAACAACATTTCCCCCGCCCCGAAGCTTGTGACGGGGAGGAAGCATTTTCCCGCAGTCAGGCTTCATGCGGTCACCTTGTTCGCAGAAGCTATAATCCAAGCATCGTTCCAGTGATTCCTTTTCAAAAGAAAACTGCTTCGGGCTCCTCAATGACTTACCATCGACAATTAACTGATCCAACTTCACATGTATGGGCTTAAGTTGCTGCCTCAGATCACGCCGAAATTGAACCACTAAGGCATCACTCATATGAGCAATTTGTCGTTGTAGTCGAGTCCGTTGTTGAAACCTTTCTTCCGATTGACCAAGTGGCTTAGAGCGACACGATCTCAATACATTAAGAAATCACCCCAACCAAAACCAGCAACGAAATTGAAAATTAAAACCTTTAAACACTCACGCAGCTAGCGGTTTCTACGAATCTTTGCCGCACACTTTTTTTTTCACAAAACCCAAGAAAACTCCCAAATTAAGTGAAGCAAATCCCGCAACAAAAGTGATCTTATTGAACTTACGCAAGTAACTTTACTTCGGTCGGCCAAAAAGTACTAGAAAGAAGCACCAAAACTGGATCAATTCAATCTAACTTCAACCCCCACAAATGAGATATACGATTTATAAAATGGAATGCAAACAGCCTCAAACCAATATAGCCAATCAAGAATCAATGAAACCATATGGAATCACCGATTAAAAAATAAGCGCAAAACCAAATCGTGGATAACTCACAATCAACGACCAGGAATCGTCTCGTCTCTGATGTCAACTGACGTAGCGGAACCCTCCAGAAACCCTAACACGAACAGTAACCGTCGTAGATCAGTTTAGTCTGAGAATACTTGGAGGTACAACCTTCCCAAGATCAATTCAATATGAATACCGAAAAGTAGGCATCAAAACATTCAAGTTTTACAAAAGAGAACACTCTCAATTTTTATCAATATTCAACAACCCGTTTATACAATAACCACTAAACGCTTTAAATAGAAAAAAAAATCCTAATTAAATATTGAAAATGACTAAAGTACCCTAATAAATTAAAAACCCTAATACTCTATTCTTACGTCTACACCAGGTATATAACCAAGACGATCGTATTCACTCTCGTTTAGTTTTTGGGGATGATGTTGACGTGGATGGATTTGATCAGAAAGTCTACAAGAAGGGCATTAAACTCGACTACTCTCCCGCACTGAAAGCACTTACGAGATCGTGTCCTTGTCCGAATTTCAGTCATACTTTATTTTGTGGTTCTCCTCTAGCCTCTAGGTCATCAGTGAATCCATTCTCATCTTATTTGAACTTTTGATATTTGTATGTGCTAGAGATCAAACTTTAGCTTCATTAACACGTGAAGGAGCCAGACCTTTGGTTGGATGATGTCATGGGAGTTTCTTATCCCGTAATGTATTTATTTAGTTATCAAGTGTTTTGCTTCCTTCATTATAAATTTTTAAAAATTCTGTAAATTAGTCAACCCGATTCTAAGCTAACACAAGCTTCCTTGAGCTCCATCGGCTCATTTCTTCCATTGGATGAGCTCAAGCTCAATGGAACTATCGATTGATCTAAGCTAAAGTTTGGTTTGATGTTTGTAATGGTTTCGAGTTCAGCTTAACCAACTTGAGATACTCAAGTGAAATTATCCTCGAGTGGACCTAACCTTGTGTTACATTTTTGTTTTAAACTTTAATTATTAAAAAAAAAAAAAAGATACCATCAATTGTATATAACGGGACTGGATGGCCAAAACTTTTTTAAGCAATTGTAACCAAAAAAAAAAAAAAAAAAGAAAAGAAAAGAAGCTTTTTGGGCAAGCTCTTCCTCAAACTGCACGAACTCAAACCAAATTTGGCGGAACTCGTTATCCATACTGTACACATTAATTGTCAGTTGAATGATCTATTGCCATAATTAGAAATGGTGAATTAATTAAAGCCTTGTCACCTTTCTTTTTCTCCAGGAAATCTACTAGTATTAGGCTTAGCCTACTAATTAAAAACCTTCACTAATCATCAAGGCTAATTAAAAAATTACATTTGATCAGTTGATTATCCTGAAGTCCGACCAAGAAACTTTCAGGCGTTGAAATTGGTGGCTCCTCAATTATTTCTCAACTTCCATAGTTTATCTCCTAATTTATTTTGGGTAGTGGAACAAAATATGATGTTCAACCCGAAATTACATATATAATAAAATATATATCAACAGGACCAGTCTTAATTACGCGTATCAGTATCCCTTTAAACAATGACGAGCTAATTTGATGGTACTACGTACGTACTACTCATTTGTACCATTCTTTTGTAGCCTTGTTTGAATGGTCAATTCATGATCATCATCCTTTTATCTCCAATCCGGATCTGGGTACACCGCCGGCATTCTAATCTAATTACGTTCTCTTTCTGACTTACCACCTTTTTTTTTCCCTTTGCTTTTTGGGTAGTTTTTGTACGTCCAACAAACATGTCGACACGACTTCGAGGCCTGTTCTACTGTTGTTGCAACTGCACCATATTCATTTCAAGTTCTATAGTTATAATCCTACTGTTAATTGTTTATGCAGTAGGTATAATCACATATTCCATTGAAGACTTTTATGTGCCGTACCTTAACGTGACCGATAATTCCACCTCCGCCAGGGACAACCACACTCTTTACTTCGACATCAGGTTCAGAAATTGGAACCTCGTTCCGGTGAACTACGATGGTATTAAAGCCACTTCTTTTATGGTCAAAACAGCAGTACACTTCCCGCAGGAACCAAAATTTTCCACAAGTTCCACCTCAGGGGTTTTGGGAAAAAGGCTCACCGGAAAGGGTTGGCAAAGATTTACGTAGGAGTCCCGTGGGAGGCTGCTCATGGGAACGTGTCGAACGGGTCGACGGTGACTTTCCAAGTTAGACTGGTTTCTGTGAAGAATGTAAGATGCATGGTTTTGTTGTTTAATTTGCTTGTAACTGTTGGTCCATTGTTTGCAATGACGACTCATTCCTTTGTGAAGAATTATTTAGTCTTTTTGTGTTAAAATAATTGTTCAATTTGAATTTTCATTTTTAATTTGAATAATAATGAATAATGTTGGGATGGAGGAATACGTCATTGTTCTACGCAGCGAACATGTCATTGAAGAAAATGTTCAGTTGCGAACCGAACTTGAAGAAGGAGATACTAAAAGAAACATATCAAGCTGAGTCAGTCCTGTGAATTGTATTGCTTAATGCTTACGAGTGTATTGTGACTTATGGTTTAATACATACGCTAAACAAAACTATTATATCATACTTACGAGGTTGGCGGCAAATTTTGTTCTTTCTCCAAGGAATTTAATGTTTGAATTTGCCATCATACTTACGAGATCAAGCCAATTAAAAAAATCAAACGCAAAGGAATATATATGTTAATTCCTCATAAAGTGTACCAGGGAATTCATTTGAAATTTCAGATGGCGTTGACATTAAGCCCTCCACTATCACACTTTAAAGTTTTATAACAATCAACAAGGTCTTACCTACGCGGGCATACAAAATTGTTTCATTGCTTTAAATTAAGGAGGAGGCCTTCCTGTCTCAATTTGTATTTGTCCATTTCTCCCTACCAACTCCAGTTCCTGATTTTCATCTAATCCATCCATCGGATAACAACGTTTTTTCGTGGTAAAAAAACATGTCGTGTTCTCGCTGTGTTTTGCTTTTAATTTGTTGCTGCAGTTTCATCATCATCTCTGGAGGTATTATAGATTTAATCGTGTGGTTAGCTGGTCGCGGGGATAGACCGCTCGTTTGCTCTATTGAAGATTTCTATGTCCCATACCTTAATGTGACCGATAATTCCACCTCTGCCCGAAACAACCACACTCTGTACTTCGATCTCAGCATCAAAAATGGGTATGGGGACATGAGCTATGATGATGTTGAAGTCATCTTCTTTTATGATATAAATAGTACCCCGACTCCCATAGGAAACCATACTTTTCCCAAGTTCAATCAGGGTTTTGGCAAAATAGATCGCCTGAAGGCTTTGGTAGTGACTTACGGGGTGCCGTGGGAGGCAGCTTATGCGAACGTCTCAAAAGGGTCAACGGTGTCTTTCCGAGTTGGGATAGACACTTCGGCAAAGTCCACATATTGTGATAATTATCATTTTTGTTCTAATGATACGTATGCTGTAGTCCAAGGGGCTAATATCGACGTTGATGGATCTGGTTGGAAAGTCGACAAGCAGGCTATTCGGCTCCAGTCAGCCGCACCACAGCATACTGGTCGTCCTGTGTTTCTTGGTATTCCCGTTATATGCTTTACTTTTTTACTTTTGTATGTGTGAATATAATATTATGGAATATTGGAATTATTTTTAGCTACCCACCATCTCATGACCTCCTTCCACTTTTTGGGTATAAAATTTGTAAGTTATTTTCAATAATGTATACTAATTGATGAGGAGGTTAGATATATGTGTGCTTGTAACTTGTAATTCGGGGGGCAATTATTATCTTGTAAACTAGGTTTTCTCCCGTTCATTGCACGGAATCATATTAAAATGTATTGTTAAAATAATTATTAGTTGTCAAGAAAAAAAATACTACGTACTCGATTAATGGTTGATCATGAAATAGAATCTAAAGAAAAAACCGTTGACAAAAAGAATAAGTAAACATTAATAAATGAGGTAAAAAAAAAAGACAGTGTGAAAATTAAGTAATACATTATAATTTAAATTTCTTTGAGCATAAATATAAAAATAATGTTTTATTTGAATTTTTCTTGTAATTTTACCAGTTAAATTTCAACATTGTTCAATAAGATGGATATCATAGTGATTGAGTTTGAATATAAGAAGAATGCCTTACCTGGATTTTCTCGTCATTTTACTTGTGAAATTTCAAATTTTTTTAAAAAATATTTGCATTAGAGTGATTTAATTTGAATATAAAAAATATATTTCATTTGGCTTTTTTTTTTGTAATTTTACTTGTGATGTTTCAACATTTTTTTTACGATAAACGGCATCGTTTTTTTTTTCTTAAAATAAAATATTAAAAAAGAGCACACATAATTAAAAGTTCTCTATCTGACAATGGAATGAACTAATTTTTTCTATACATTTATAACAGGAATCTGGTTTATGTACATGGTTAAAGTTTTTTTTAAAGCAATACGACGTAGTTTTGACTTAATGTGTTTGGAGGAAAAATTTTTAACCACAATGCAACACCTCAACATTTTTCTTTTCTTGGACTTCTCTTTTAATAAGATACTAGATGCTTGCTCGGGCAAAAGCCCAGGCACATTCTACTTAATAAATTGACATGTAACTAAATAAAATATAATATATTATAACATAAAGTAAATAAATAAATCAAATATATCTCCGTGTGTAGTTGCTTTCCTTTAAAATTTTGGCACAAAAATTCCCAGCGTGAGTCATGACATTTTTTATCCCAAGTGTTTGTTGGCTGCGCTTGAACATGGCCGCCAAATCCTCATCCCCATCTCCACAACAATCGACCCCCTAATCAATCCCTTCTCCACAATATATATATAAAAAAAAACAAATTCCTCATCAATCATCAATTAAGAATATGTGGTGAAATATACTCCTTTCCTATGAGCATGTTCAACTATATCCTAATCGGATAAAATTTCGACTTCAAAAAATATTCTCTTTACCTCTCTATATAAACACAAAGGGAAAAAAGATTCTCATTAATCTTGCTTCGGACATTGTGGTGGTGCCATTAAGGGTATTAAAATTTAAATGATTTTATTTCCACAGATCATTTGCTTGGCTTTTATTATTTTTTGTTTTTCCTGTTCAATAATAGTGTTATTACTACTATTTTTATGCGTCCATCCGTTACAGCTACCGTATAGCCGTTGTCAGGTAATATGATGTGATTTCTTATATGGTTAGTTAGCATAGAATTTTTGTATGATTTTAGTTCTGTTTGGATTGAATTGATTAATTGAGTTTTTGTTACAAAGTGTGATTTTTTAAATTTCTTTTTTATGTTTCATTCAATTAGAGTGGTTTTTTTTTTTAATTATGGAGTCTCAGGTTTTTTTTTCGTATATGGTCAGTTATGAAGTGTTTTTTTCTTTGTTTAATTGCTTTTGATTTTTTTTTCATACTCCTAATTGACCAATTATTATTATATTATTTTATTTTATTTACAAATGAAGCGCTTTTTTTTTTGCATTCGGGCTTTCTAGAATATACTTTTTTGGATTTGATTTTTGGACTTTTTTTAGTTCCTCATCATATAAATAGTCAGGTTGCTTCTTCTAACTAATTCATGGGGAAGCCTTTTATGAATTTGAGGTGGAGAGGAAAGAAATGATGTTTCTACATTTATTTGTGTTTTTATACATCATTTTTACCTACTAAAAAAAAATTCTCAATTTTTAATGGGCTATCTTTTACTTTCTTTTTTTTTAAAAAAAAATTTGCCATGATGAGGTGAGTCCTTTTTTGCTATAACTTGAAACCTATGTAAATTTACATTATTTTCATTCTCATATTTGTGATCAACCAGTTTCAACAATTAACCAGTTTTAAAATCATATTTTTGATATTTTACTACCTATAAACTTTTGGAAGAAATAGTTCCAACAATTAAACGTATACCTTTTGGAGGAAGCTTACTACAAAGCTATTATAAATCTCCAAAACTAAGTATTGATTTGACACAACCAATGGAGAACATCAATAAATTATCTTACTAATATTTAAACTTATTAGGATACTTTTATATTTTGTCTACTATTTACTTAAAGTCATATATTTGATCAAGTTTATTTATATTTAAGAAGTAACACTTGTAAAACATTTCTAAAAATATTCAAACTAAAACGTACCGGCCCAAATAATATTTCTTTTTATGCCAAATACAAGCATTTCTATGATCACACTTATAAAACATTCCTAAATTATTCAAACATTTCTAAAATATATCGACCCAAATACAAAATATTTTTTTTTCAAATACAAATATTTCTAAAATCTACATATATATTGGGCAAGGGTCGCGCATTGCGCGACCAGACATCACTAGTCATTAGAGAGAGTATCAGCTTTGTGCCAAGATGGCTGATTAGTGTTTTCATGTACTTTTTTTTTTCGAATAAACTCTCGTCGTTTATTTTTGACTAATTAACAAAATAGTTGATATTTGTTACTTTTCAATTTGAAGTTTTACCATAGAGAATGTCAATAATGATTTGTAACAGGTAGGAACAAAGAAAATAACATAGTTATATACATAACAACAGAAACTAAGTCGGTTTCTGATAATTAAGCTAACATGATCACACAACCTTGAAAACTATAACTACTACAGAAGACTCAACTTGTAACTTTGTCGCTGTCTACTCTTTCTGTATAAATAGGTCACTGAAAAAGGATCTTCTGGTCTCCAACTTATCCTTCATAAACAGTAGATTGCATTTGATGGGACGATAACATTTTCTCTTTGCTTTTGGCTACTGGGGACAGTGCTTTAGCATCATTATACATTTCCTGTGTGAAGATGAATTAAGATGTGTGATAATGACAACCCAAGAAATGCTAAAAACTATCAGAGTACAGGAACTAAATCAAAATGGAAGTTGAACTCACTCGCCTCAAAATAGAACTGAATTGGGATGAAGAATAGCTCGCTAAAGAGAAAGCTCGGTTGATGCAAAAAAGACCAATGGCTGCAGTGACTGTACGTGCTGATTCTTCTTGGACCCTCCAGCACTTATGTGCCCAAGCATAAGAACCTACTCTTCAACAATAATTGTTGGCGAAAAAACTTGTTCCGTAGCGAATCAATAAACATCCGTTTCTAGTTTTCTCTCAAAGTCTCTAAAACAATACAGAGCCAGAAACAAATTGAAACATCAAATTTGTCCCAGGCAAATGCCTAAGGGCGCCATTTGCCCTCAGACACCTGTACATTAAGTTGTTCTAACTTGTAATTGGAGTTTACCTGTAAGGGTCAGATTATATTCAAATACAAAACCATTAATTCTTCTGTGTTGTATCTATGTATAACAAAGAATAGTTATAGAATTTGTATAATTAAATTTCAAAAATCAAAGGGATCACATCGTAGTTTAGTTGAGTCATAACCACAACGTAAACAAAATCAGCTACCTAACATTACTGGTCCTTCAAATGGAATATCTAGAACCAAAGCAACCATTTTGCCAGTGTGCATTGTTCTTGAGAATGAAGAGTAGCAAAGTCGGACCTTTTCAAGTCTCGTGTTGGTTTCTAACATGATCCGTATGATTACAAACAATACAATATTAAAGATACATGTAATCCAATCACAACATTCAGATTCTATCACCTAATATTGACATCAAATATCATTCACTATGCATCACTAACAAATTCTACTGAGAGCTATTTCCATAAAACAGATAAGACACGAAAACTGACATTCATTTGAGCACATTTTCACAAAACATTGATTGGGGTACATTAAGATCATCATCCCCGGCTGTTGGGATGAACAATCACAACTATCAATCAAACACACACAGGGTTGATTAAAATGTATACAAATAACACAAACAAAGCCAACAAATAAATGAGTCATAACAAACTATAACCACAGTTGAATTCTATCATTTGGTGAAATCCAGTTAGTTTTTCTCTTTATTTTTAAGAGAGAAAACGTGAATGTCTGTTTGAAGAAGTGTCCGAACAATATAAGTTGATCAACACATGGAGCAACTAAATCAAATTAGGAAAATGCTCGATATTCCACCAATTTTGGATGAATCTAATGGTGTTAAGAATCTGCAAACAGAATTAACATAGAGCAGAATGCATATGCCTGCTAGTCTTCTCAGTGCTGGAGTATCCTCTTTCTCTCTTTGACAATCTGTGAAAGTAGAACAAAATAAAAAGTTAGAAAAACAAAATCAGCTAGGCTCCGTTTGGTTAGATTGAATTTTAATTGAATTAGAATTACAATACTATTAAATTGAAAATGAGATATTAATATTGTAATTCAATCTCAATTCCTTTGTTTGGGAGATTTTGAAAATTTACAAGAATTAAGATTCTAATTCCAATTTTTGTGTTTGGATGCATAAAAATTTGGATACTTTAGAATTGCAATTAGTTTGTTATTGTATAACTAATACTAGTACAATTCATACTTCTTGTCAAAAACTTTAAAAAAAAAATTATTTTATTATAGATATGTATAACACAAAAAATAAATAAATTCATTATATACATGTATATTTGACTACTTTGTGGTTGTTTAACTAATACAATTTTTACTTTTTTTGTTAAAACAAATTATTATTTTTAATTAATTTGCTATATCAATTTTGTAATTTATTATGTACACACATTTTTGTTGGAAACAAAAGAAATATTATTATGTATAAGAATTATTAATATGATACTTAAAATTCTCACTTAATTCACAAACAAGTAACACATCAAACATTCTTATTTTCCTCTCTTTTATTATTTTTCAAAATTTTTAATTTTTTATGTTTTGATTTATATCAAAAATTAAAAAAAAATTATTATGTAACATTGTAAATTCAGTTTATGAATATTGAGGTTCATTTATACATAGATTAACATTAGTATATAATATATGCTTATTCTAGTATATAATTATATATGAAATAGAGCAATGATAGAGATAGTGACTAATTACAGTAAAAAATTATAGTGACTAATGAAAAGACAAATACACCATCCTCACTAAATATGTGTATTTATTAATAAAGGGTAAAAATATAATTATTTAGGGCAAGATAAAATTTTAAAGGGAAAGTGGCAAAAAACTAGGGCCAAGAATAAGCCACATCACTCACTATATTTTTTTACTATTTTTTTCACTAAATATATCATTCTTCTATGAAATAATAGATACTTAAAACTCAACTTACATAATTTTTGGTGAAAAGATGCCATGAATAGTTTAATATATATATATATATATATACATGTGTGTGTGTGTGTGTGTGTATGTATTATAATATAGGTATATACATGGAACAATTTCTATAAAAAAAAATTAAAAATGTTATGTTGTTTACTATGTCATAATATAATAAAAATTAACCCAAAACTAAAATATTTAGTTATTAATTTTTTTTGGTACAGCTATACTTTTGATTTTTTGTAAAAAAAGATACAATGTTAATTATAGATTGATTTAGTTGAAAATTATTAAAATGATATATATGACAATAATAATAATAATAATAATAATAATAATAATGAGACAAACATCCCAAAAAAAAAACAAAGAAAAGAAAGAAGCGATGAAAGCAAAAAAAGAAAAAGAAAAAATCTGAAAAACAATAAAATTAAAATAATATATATATATATATATAAGGCCAAAAGACAAAAATTGAGAGGGTGACCTATTTAGGTTATAACCCGGAAACGACCCGATTATGACCCGCATATTTTTTTTAAGTCCTTGAATTTGGATTCCAATTATTTGCTCCCACAAAAGAATTGAAAATAAGGAATTGAGCCCCATTTTGAATTATAATTCCAATTCTTGGACCTCTATTTTTACCGACCAAACACAAGAATCGGAATTAAAGAGCTCCAATTCCAATTTTTGGTCCCAATTCAATGCAAGGCTCTGTTTGGTTAGATTGAATTGTTATTGAATTGTAATTACAATACTATTAAATTGAAAATGAGATATTAAGATTGTAATTCAATCTTAATTCCTTTGTTTGGAAGATCTTAAGAATTGTTAGAATTAAGGTTCTAATATCAATTCTTGTGTTTGGATCCTTATAAATTTATAAAATCTAGAGTTAAAATTAGTTTTTTAATATCTAACTATAATTTAGTATTTTATTTCATTGAGTAAAAGAAATACTTAATTTATATATAAAAGCAATTTATTACTTACATATAGAAGATAAAAAAAATAAATAAATTTATTATGTACATTTATATTACAACTTTTGTTGTATGAGTAATATATATACATATATATATATATCAATTTTATAATTTACTATATACGTACATACTTATGGAAAAAAAAATTTTTATTATTACGTAAGAAATATTAATTTGATGATTGGAATCCTCACAAGTAACATGTAGAACATCCTTGTTCCTCTATTTTTTTATTATTTTATAAATTTTTAATCTTTAGTTTTTTTTTTTGGATTTTAGTGAAAAATTTTTATATAGTTGAAAGTAAAGACCATTCATTTATGTATAGATTAACATTAATACATGGTACTAATTAATTATTTTTATTTTTAGTATATAATTATATATGAAATAATATAAATTTTGTCTTCTTGAAAGCTTACATAATTTTTAGTGAAAAAACAATTCAAGTATAGTTCAAAAATTATTTATACATTTGATAAAAAAAAATTGTTAACCCATAATTAATACCTTTAAATTTTTTAATAAATTACGAGTATGATTATACATTTGATAGTTTTTGTCAAAAAAAAAAATACAATACTAATTTTAATGTATAAATCTCATTAATAATTATCAAACTAATGTACACTTAGTTTGCACAATGAATAAAAACAAATGTTATTTTAACAAAAAGTAAAAAAAAAAAAAGAAAGTCCAGCGCTCAAAGTCTCAAAGAAAAGGGGGAAAACGTTAAAAGAAAAAAAGAAAAAAAGAAGCAGTGCATGTGTAGCGCTGAAGGGACAAGGGGAAAAAAAACACCTACTTAAACATAAAAAGGACTCGTTTTTTTATAACCCGGAAAACGACCCGCATGTGACCCGCGTTTTTCCTAAAGTCCCTAGAGTTCGAATTACAATTATTTGCTCCCACAAAAGAATTGAAAATAAAGAATTGAGACTCATCTTGAATTATAATTCCAATTCCGGTACCTTTATTTTTGTCAGCCAAACACAAGAATTGGAATTGAAGGCCTCCAATTCCAATTCTTGGGTCCAATTCAATCCAATCAAATGGAGCCATAGTAAATTCAAGAAAACACCTTAATCTTAGATAGCAAAAAATAAAAGCGTTGCCCTTCAGCTTGTGAACCCACCATCTCTGATGCAACTGTTTGGTTTTTTAGAATGATAGTGGGGAAACTTCTGCTAAAATGGAGTTTGTGGGGTGGAACCCATCTCATCCAAAGATTTTTTGGAATGAATTTTGAATTCATTTTTTTGAAATGTGTTTACATTGCTGAAATTGGGGATGATTTGATGAATGACAGAGCTAAAACTTGGGAATTTCGTTATCTTTCTATTTATCTGAGTAATTTCTCTTCTATTTAGGATTTTTTTACTACTTGTTTTCTTGAACATCTGTACTTATTTATGATTCTGATTCAGTATAACTGCAAAATTACAGGAGAAACGTGTTTACCTCTCTGATTTTGTGGTGCAAATACGTTTTTGCCTTATTATCGTCTATTCTTCTTTATGTTTAAAAAATGAAGAGAGAAAAAGAGGAATTCACTTTTTTCCTCGGATTTGTACTGTAAAAGTTTTGGAGGGAAAATTTTCATTTTGGTGCTGACACATGCATTAAGTATTTGCTGCTTTAAATAAGTATACTATAGATATTGATTAAGGTATGTTGTGCAAGAATAAATACTTTAAAATAAAGAGAGACAATACTTCAAAATAGTTGGAATGTACACTAAGTATTATATTGGGGCATGATCTTATAAAGAAAATATACAATCCTAGTAATGTGTTCGTATATACTTTTACCTCATTCGTTGCACCAAACAAATTAAACTTACTTGTTAAGTGACAAGTCTAAGAATATCTTCTTCTTTTTTTAGTAGAATATGAGATGCGATGCTACATTTCCAAATTAAATTATTTTCTCTCCGGCCTAGAAAAATAGTATACATCAAATTTTAATGTTTGTACTGTTTTTAATATAAATTTCAAAAATTTAATAAAAACTTTTATTTTGGGTCAAAGAAAATACATTTCAGGGATAAACTACCTATATAATACCGAATTTCAAAAAAAAAAAAAACCTATATAATACATAAATGTTTGACTCAAGGTTTAAATTTTAATAACCCCTAACAGCGAAAACTCTCTTAACTATTGGTAAACAAATACTCCAAACAAATACTCTCTTAACTATTGGTAAATATCCTGTTGGAGTAATGATACTCAACTGCATGCATGCAATATGCAATATAAGAAGTTTCAACATCATGATGAGCCTCAGCAATTGGTCGTCTCTACTCTCCACTAATTAAAATTTTGAGCATACTTCATCAACATCATACTCAGTAAGGCAATTAGATAATATAAAATCCAATGGCGTTGACAATGCACATTGCCTACTTAATCTTTCTTCTGTCAATCAACCTCAATAATACGCGTACCAGTTCGCCTTTAAAGGAGAGAGAGAGAGAGAGAGAGAGAGAGAGAGAGAGAGAGAGAGAGAGAGAAGAAATCAAGTTAAGAAACCAAAGAGAAAAACCCAAAGGAATTGTTCCACCTCAAGTTGTCAGAATTTCAGTCGTGCTATTTTATTTTTTTTTTTCTTCCTTGGTTTTCTTCTCGTTCCATGTATCTAGGCTTTGTCAGCGAATTCATTGAGGTGTTTTTCGAACTTTCGATTTTATTTTTTTTCTTCTTTTTGGATACATAAAAGGGAGGCCAATTGCCTAATTAATAATAGCAATATTGTAGGAATGTGAAACCCCAATTAGGGCATGGCGTAGTCATTGGGTGACCAACGCGGAGGGATTTGTGAGTCTCCTAATGATTCTGTTTCGATACTTTGTACATGCTTTAGGTGATCACAAACTTTTATCTTCATTAACATGTGTAAATTAATCAAGCCGATTCTAAGCGAGCACCAGCTTTGTTGAGCTTGATCGGCTCATTTCATCCATTTCGATGAGCTCAAGCTCAATTTTGCTACTGATTAATTGATCTCAGCTCACAGGTTAGGTTTGACCTTAATTTGTAATGGTTTTGAGTTCAGCGTAACCAACTTGAGATTTAATCAAGTGAAATTATCCTCGAGTAGACCTAAACATATGTGTAATATATATATATATATATATATATATATATATATATATATGTGAGCCTCGACGGGATTGGACAGACTTCTGGCCAAAACTTTTTTTAAGGATGGATTAATTCTCAACAAGTTCAAACAAGATTCAATTTGAACGAACTCAAAAACAAATTTGAAGGAACTCGTCATTATTCCTACTCTACACATTGATTGTAGTGACCGATAATTCCACATCCGCCAGAAACAACCACACCCTTTACTTCGATCTCTGGTTCAAAAACTGGCACATCGATCATGTGGACTTCGATGATGTTGAAGTCACCTTCTTTTATGGTCAAAACGGTAGGAGCCTTCCCATAGGAAAGGTATACTGTCCACAAATTCCGCCTCAAGTTTGGCAAAAAGGCTAACCGGAAAGGTTTAGTGCAGATTTACCAAGGGCTAGTCCCGTGGGACTCTATGTTACCGGGTCTCTTCTATTTGGGGAGAATACCCGTGTCGTGTCCTGTCGACATGGTGTGGTATGAGTGTTCGGTATGGTATTTTAACCTAAAATGTCTAAGATTTTTAAAATATTGACGAGTCGGACACTCAGATCCCCGTACCCGATACGACACCCGTAACATAGCCGTGGGAGGCAGATTACTCGAACGGGTCAACGGTGACTTTCCGGGTTAGACTGGCCTCTTTGATGAGGTACGAATTAAATTCTGAAAGGTTGCGCTCATCCTTGTTATTCCAAGGCACATGTTCTGAACGCTAATACCGATGTGGATGGATCTGGTCAGAAAGTCAACAAGAAAGGAATTCGGTTCGTGTCCTCCTCCGCCTCACCGGAGCATTTCCGCCGCCACCATCCTCCGGTTCTCCTTGTGGGGCTTCTTCCGGTTGTGCTTTATGTTCTCTTTTTGTAATTGTAAAGTTGGATTAATTGTTGAAGTCAATTTAACATTTCCATCATATATGCATGCGCTTCTAAATTTGGATTCAGTTTTTTTTTTTGTAATAGTTTACTTCTAAACATGTAAAATGAAGTGTGTTGAATGTGAATGTAATACTCCGGCCTTCTTCCCCAAAATTATTATCCAGTTAAAATTCTCACTTTTATTTTAATTTGTACTAAAATTAAACATTTGAATTAGACATGACTTGGGGCCGGAGGGAGTATTTCGAAATGTGGATAATTTGTTTGACCTTATTCCTGAAGCAAAACTCCAAATAAAACAATTTAACAAACCTGATAACTACATTTATGTATATACTACTTTCTAAAAAAAGTAGAACCTTCAGTGATAGGCCTTTGTCAGCGGGGATGATCCGAGAAGACTAATGTATATTGTTCAGATCATCAATGTCTGCCACCTCGGTGCTACACAGGATCATTTGTTACATCCTTTTCACCGGTAAGGAGAGTTGCTACCTTGGGTTTTCACCAGGGAGTAATACTCACCGCCTCGTCCCAACGAAAGCAGGTCCACATGTGAGCCTTCTTCTACCACTTTCCCATCTTTGATCACTGCAATGGTGTCCGCTTTCTGTATTGTGGATAACCGGTGAGCCACAATAATGCATGTTCTTTTAGCCATCATTTTCTCTAATGCTTCTTGAACCAAGCTTTCCGACACGCTGTCAAGAGCACTGGTTGCTTCATCCAGCAGTAGGATTCGCGGATTCTTGAGAATTGCTCGTGCTAAAGCGATTCTCTGTTTCTGTCCTCCTGATAATTGAACCCCTCTCTCCCCACAGTAGGTTTGGTATCCATCCTGCATCCCACTGTTGAAGCAAGAAAATTTTAACTGATATGCTGTTTTGTTTTTGACAGAATCGACTTATGTGCTTTTTCTGCTTGTTTGAGCTAAGAATCAGTAGTAATTAACATACCTTATGAATTCATGTGCATTAGCTAGCCTGGCAGCTTTCATTATCTCAGATTCCGTGGCGTTGTTCTTCCCATAAGCAATGTTGTCGTAGATGGTTCCAGCAAATAAAGTTGGTTCCTGGCTCACCAATGCAATGTGTTTCCTCAAGGTTCTCAAGTTGTATTCTCTTACATCCCTGTGGTCAATGCTCACTGTTCCCTTAATCGGATCATAGAATCTCTCGATGAGTCCTATAATTGTTGATTTACCAGAGCCACTCTGCCCAACTAGTGCTACTGTGTTTCCAGCTGCAATTTTTAGGCTCAGGCCTTTCAAGACCATCAAATCAGGTCTTGATGGATAAGAAAAGTGTACATGCTTCAGCTCCACTTGACCTTTAATGCTCATTTTCGTGGCATCCTGCCCACGTGGATCTTCAGGATCGATTTCACTTTTTCTGTCTAGGATTGCTAATACAGAACTGACAGCATTGCTTCCCCTGGATATATCTTTGGTCATACTACCAGCCTCAGCAATAATGTAAGCAGTGAAGAGTAGTGCTAGGAATGATTGGAAAAGTCGTTCTGGCGCTATTTCATCTTTTGTTAAGAGCCTCCCACCATACCAAAATGCTAAAGCTGTAGATGCTGCGGCTAAAAACTGAGAGCTGAACAGGCCACATCCGGCAAAATAGGATTGTCGAATGCTCTCTTTCCGGGGTCCTTCTAGTGTCTGTTTGAAGAGGCCTACTATCTTTTTCTGAGAGGAAAAGGCTGTTATAGTTCTGTGGTTGATAACGGCTTCACTTGCTAGCTGGCTTCCTTCCCTTTGTGCAATTTGAGCTTTTGCAGACATGCTCTTCATGAGTACAGTCCTGGCATAAAAGCTTCCAATGAGTAATGGCTGAGCTGCCATCATTACCAGAGCTAACTTCCATGTCAGGTATAATCCAAGTGCATACGCGAAAGTGGCACCGAAAAATGCTTGAGCAAGCAGTGACATTCGGTCGCCAACAAGTGAGCGAACCATGCTAGCTTCAGTTGATATTCTTGCACATATTGCAGCACTTGTATTCTCATCCAGATCAAACCATCCAATCTCAAAAGTCATCAGTTTTTCAAGCAGCTTTTCCCTAACTCTTTTAGTTAACCTTTCCCCCATTACAGAGAAACTGTAATGTTGAAGGACATTGACACAAAAGTTGAACACTGCAAGTCCAAGGAAAATGAAAGAGTAGGTTCTGGCATGTGATTGGATGGAAGATTTGTCAGACCGAAAGTATATTGATATCACTGCTCCTACACAGTAGGCGTTTATCGGTTGTACAAGTCCAGATCCAATAGCCCCAATGCATCCGAGCAAGGCCTTATCCCACTCCAGTGCATTCATTTTCAGCAATCGCCATTGAGATGGTGCAGGGTAATCTTTTTGCTCAAATTCTTCATCATCTTCACTGTCATAGTCATCATACTGTACAGAGTAAGGTGTACTGGAAAAGGGTGCACTCCTGGAAAAGCCTGGACTGAGAGCATACATAGCTGGAGTAACTGGTCCACTTGATCTAACACTCATCGGACTTTGTGGGATACTCCTGATATAGGGACTTTGATTTATACTCCTATGGTAGGGGCTCTGGTTGTTACTTCTTTGGTATGGGCTTTGAGTTCCACTTTTTCTGTATGGAGTACTCCTGTCATTGTTGTAATAGTCGTAACTGATATCCGTGTCATTCTGTGTTGTTTGTTTTTGCAGCTGCACCATTTTGAAGTATTCTCCATCACTGATCTGCATAAGCTCATCATGTCTGCCTGATTCAACCACTTTCCCTGATTGAAGTACTATAATCCGATCAGCCATTCTAATCGTGGAAAGGCGATGAGCTATGACAACAGCTGTCCTTCCATGAGATGCATTATCAATGGCTTTCTGCACAATGCTTTCGGATTGTGTGTCTAATGCACTTGTAGCTTCATCTAACAGTAAGATCTTTGGATCCCTTAGCAATGCCCTTGCTATGGCTATTCTTTGCTTTTGTCCACCTGATAATTGAACTCCAAACTGTCCAACCTGGAGAAGCCAGAATTCAATATTGTCAGAGTCCTGTTCTCAATATTGCTGAAGGTAAACTAAAACAAAATCTGTAGCAAGTTATGATATCCAAATTACTTTTTGACATTACCAAAAATACAGACTCAAAAAGGCATACCATAATTTTTAAAGACATGATATGTTGCATTAGAGTTCAAATACGGAGATGACTTACTTGACTGTCATAGGCTTCAGGCAGTTTCATGATGAAGTCATGCGCATTCGCGGCCTTGGCTGCATTTTGTACATCTTCCAATGAAGCTCCTTCCTTTCCGAAAAGGATGTTTTCTTTTATGGAAGTTGCAAACAGAACTGGTTCTTGATTAACCAATCCCATTTGGGATCTTAACCATTTAAGATGCAGTTTCTTTATCTTGTAACCATCCAAAAATATGTCACCTTCAATAGGGTCATAAAATCTTTGAAGTAATGAAACAATAGTGGACTTTCCAGAACCACTGCCGCCAACAAGGCCAACTGTTTTGCCTGCTGGAAACAGAAGATCAATGCCTTGAAGGATAGGCGTATCCAGCCTTGAAGGGTAGCTAAAATAGACACCTTTAAACTCAATTTCTCCTCTAACATGTGAAAGAGCTTTCCCTTTCCTGTCTTCAGTATCGATACTCGGCTCTCGATCAATCATCTCAGTTATCCTAATTGCAGCAGCCTTTGCTTCCGTGATGGCAGTGAGATTAGGTAGAGTAGTCAAAATATTTCTGGATGATCATGTAATGAATCTTTAGCTTAAGAAATATGAAAATTACACTGAAAAGAACTACAGATACAAAATGAGAATAGTACTTACAATCCTCCCATGAGAATGTTGAATCCTGCTACAAAAACATCTCCACCCTTCTCTCCCTTTTTGCTAACAAGGAAAGATCCTAACCAAGCTTGAAAAGCCCAGCTTATATAAATACCACCCATACTTCCCAACATCAATCCTCTAGCCAAACCTTGCTTTATTCCTAGCTGCATAGTGGTTTCAAGTGCATGGCTGAACTTCTCAAGAGTTTGATTCTCTGCAACATATGAATACACAGTTCTTATAGAAGAAATTGCTTGTTCAGCAATTCCTCCAGCAACGCCATAAGACTCGATCACCTTCATCGCGACATTCATCATGCGTGTCCCAAATCCCAATCCAGGAACAATGAAGGTGAACATCAAAGGTAAACCAGCCAGTGTAACTTTCCAGGACAGCATAAATGCAAAGATGACACAGAAGAGGAAGGATGAGGTGTAAGCCAGACAATCAGGTATCTACATTCAGAACAGAAGAAATATCTCTTGATGTGATAATCAAATGATGATTATAATAACTCTTCTCAAGAATGTATGAACATTAATTAAAAGAGGGATGATAATGGAGTTTGCTTACCTTCTCTCCTATGGTGGTCTGAATTGTGTTGGAATCAGCTGAGATGGTTGAAACAACCTGAAAAGTTGTGGAAGAATCAGCCGCTTGTGTGTCAAAGAATCCAACATCTTGTCTAAGCACAGATTTCAGATATTCCAGTCTCATTCTTGAAGTCTGTCTTTCTGCAGTTCTTGCCCAGCACAATCCCTCTGCAGAGATCAATACATATTGGTTTCTTTTTTACACCCCTTATGCAAAAATGGAAACAAGTTCTCTGAAAAAGCTAGTTTTAAGGTTGATTGCAATATGCAGCATACCAACAAAAGCAGATAATCCAACTCCAATTGCAACATAAAGCAGCCTCAGTGAAAACTGCAAGAATTGAAAAAGATTACAAAGTTGCAAGAAAACTTCATTATAATATACTCTTTTAGTGCATGCTTATGATCATCTGACATGATGATTTGAATACAACAGCATATGTGACAAAAGCTTTACCTTATTAACAACATCTAAAGAGAGTGGAGTGTTGGGATTGGCATATGAGTTGATGGCATCACTAAGTACAAACATCATCAGAGGAATCTGCAATCCATCTCCCATGCTACCTAAAGTCCCTAAACTCATCAAAATCTTGTCCACCCGATCAGCATAACGAAACATCCCGTTGTTAGTTCCCATTTCGCGACGCCTAATTCGCCCTTCAAGAGGGAAGTATCGCCACTTTTTCTTCTGCTAGAGCTCCAATATATAAATATATACTTATGCAACATATATCTGATTCAGCTGGCCGTTTCAGCACTTGCATTGTTCTTTAGCATATGGGAACCAACGGCATCGCAGACGAGCCGGCTATATGTTTATCATATAAAACGTTACCCTTGTCATAGTTTGAATCAGTCATGGACAAAACCATCATTTTCTAATGTCTTATCTTTTGCTTACACAGTTATGCAATATTCCTTTTTGGAGTTCCGGCAGATGATACATTATGGTTATTGAATCTTTGTGACAAAAGTACAATAAAAATGTTACCATTTGTTGTCACAATCACAACACTATAAACACAACCTACAAAACACGATGAATACGATGTCAATTATCTTGTTTAATTATAAACTTTAAAACTTGAGAATGAAGGTCCTTTGTTTATTATTCCTCGATGGCTCGATCCGAATTCAACATATTGGTTGGAAGGAAGCTTGCTGGGGTTGATACCATACAGCAAGAGAAAAAAAAGTTCAAAATGTATCATTCCAGAAAATAATTATACAATCTCCAGCATGTCAAGTGTTATACAAGTCAAGAATAGTCCAGAAAACAGAATAGAAAGAGAGGTAGAGTATGTTTAGTTTAGTTTATTCAAACTAAGAATCATTCTTTCACGTCAGGCGCATAATATTAATTATAAATTAACTATCTGTCACTTTTATTACTCCATTTGGTAGGAATACCTGTACTTTTGCAGTTACCTTCTTATCCGCTAGTTTATGCAAATGTCTCAAATATTGCAATTACCTTATTTGTTTTAATTGTTGAAGGACACAACTCTACAAATTAAATACTCCCTCCGTCCCATAATTATTATCCAGTTTTACTAAAATGAAATATTTTATTTTTGGTCAAACTTAACTATATTTTACCTTAAACAACCGGATATACTCCTACATAAGTAATTGTTTAACTACTAAGATTTTATGGATAATGTTTTTTACTAAGGACAAATGTGTAACTTGATACATAAAAAGTCAAATTGGACAATAATTTTAGGACAAAATTTTTTGGGCAAAGTGGACAATAATTATGGGACGGAGGGAGTACAAAGGTGCTTGGCTTTAGTTTTTTTTCCTTCTATTTTTGAAATGAAACATTGGGGGCAATGCATAATGAACTAATTAACTCCGACATTAGTACTGACGACGAATGAGCCATTTTAATTACCAGAAGATAATTCGACGTGAAGTTAGCTTTTCTAAACAATACGATGGATATATACAAAATTCATATGAGGAGATTGGCCAAGCACAACTCCAACTAGTGGTAGCCAATCGCAATATCTTTTTAGTGGTTTTTTTTTTCTTTTTTTTTTTTTTTTTTTTTTTTGAAAAATGTTTCTTTTTCTGATAGCAACTTGATTACTCTTCAAGTAGCTGGTCGTCTTATCTTCCCCCCTTCCCCTCTCCCCGTTCCTACCGTATTTTAATTTAAATGGGTCTGTTCTGTTTATTGGTGGTCATCATGCATCAACCCATGATAAATTGATAATATATAGAACTACAATATTTTAGATCGCGTGTATAATAACTGATATTACATAATGATTTTTTCCCCTTTTACCCACATTTATGTATAGATTTTATCTTTTTTTTTTAACTGAAAATAAATTAATATTTCATTTACAGACATATATATACTACTATAAAAGGATAAGAAATGAAAACAATAAATAAATAAAGTAAGAGGAAATGCAAATTACAAACATACAGTATGTACATATGTGTGTTATGTATTTCTCTCATTCCATACAAAATAGTCTATTTTATCGTATTGTTTTAGTTCAAAGTAGATTATCTTTTTTGGGGTTAACCAGACCAAGTATTTATACATTTTCAGTTATTGTTACTATACTATTACCTTATGTAAATTCATACTAATTATAGAGTCATTTAACTGAAAAGTTTGTGCATGTAAATCAAAATTACTTTTTTTTTTGTAAGTGAACAAAATCTGGAAATAAATAAATGGTATTAATACCAAAAATAGGGGGTAAAAAAAATAAAATTAATACAATTTTATTTATTCATATAGTAATTTGAAATAGTGCAAAACAGTAGCTAGAAAATCCGTTACAAATACACAGGGCAAGTTTGGTTGTTAGGGATTCTAGGCTAGAAAGTAATCTGATTCTTTAATTTTAAATTCCAGTATTTATTTTGTATAGGAAGGTAATCATTCGTAATTATTAAATTCTTTTGTTTGTTTGATTTTGGGAAAAAAAATCCTAAAATCAATAAAAATAAATATAAGATTTCTAGATTATGATTCCTCACATTGGAGGTGGTAATGCGAATTTATCATTCCTATCTTTTAGGATTTTAACATTTGCTCATTTTTTTTGTTATTCATAACTTCGTTTTTTTATCATCATTTTTTCCTTATCATTTATATTTTCACTTTATCTTTAATCTAATTTATTTATATATATAGTTTTTTAAAAAATTTTACAATTTGAGTAATGATATTATTACATTATTAATGAACAAAATATTTGATTTGGACACATAAAAATTACACACTATATCAAAATGATTTTTTAAGGAACTTAGGATAACAACTTTCATTTCATTTATGCTTCAAACTTTTAGCAGCGCAAATTTTCAGTTTTCTCATGAACTTGTTTGGTATAAAATTTGATCTTGCAAGCATATGTCGGTTAATTGGAGTGGATTGAGTTTTATGAATCTATTGGTTTGATCTTAAGCATGTTCTTAATTTTGGCATTAGGATTTCGTCGGCTGTTGGCGGAGCTAACTCCAAGTTCTCAAGGTACGGAAAGAAAATATGAACTGTTCTCTGCTTGGTGATTAATATTAGTACTGGGGGTTTTGGGTGAAACGGAGATAAAGAAATCAAATATGCTCTTCCGATAAATTGATCTTCATTTTGAATATATACCATGAACATCATGCTGGTATGATAAGGTTGGCTAGCAGCTGATTTGGTTGGGTTTTGTAGTTGAATTTTTGTTGCAATGGTGGGTCTTATGATGCACAATCTTGGGAAACAAGCTCCAGTACTGCCACCAGGCTAATCTCGCGTAGGAGGAAAAATCTTATGGCCTGGTCCTGAGTTATTTAATTTCTTTTGTGATTCTTTTCTGGATAAAACTTCTCTCAATTACTATATAATTTCACCCGTTGATGGTGCTGTCGTATTTGTAATTTGCAGGTACCCATAAATCGTAAACTTGAAGGATTATTTCTTTTTCTTTTGTTACAAAATCACCCCCTTAGATTAACTAATTAAACTTTATAATATGATTTATTTTTACCTTTGAGGAACTACATTCTCATAATATCCTGATTTACATCCACGACACAACTTTCATACATAGAAAAATTGTTAAAAAGTTTACATCAAATATTTACTTTTTTTTATTTTTTATTTTGAGATACACATATCTTCATCAAATATCAATTATTATACAATTATTACTGTACAGAAAAATTTACCCCCCCCCCAAAAAAATTACTGTAGATTTTTTTTTTCAGACTTAGTTCTTTATTTAAGCAGATCGCGGGATCAATTCAGAAAACTTTTGGTCGTTTGCGTCTTAGAGTTAAGATTTAAATTCCCCGATTTATTTGCCTCTTCTCTCTTTTTGGTTTGGTTTTGGCACTTGTGCGAGTGCGTTGGATTTGGGGAAAAAACTAGGGTTACTTGTAATTGAATTTGCTGAATTTCTGTAGTAATTCAAGCTTGATTTAGGTTAGTATTATATACGGAAGATGGATGGCGATGGAGGCGACGAGATTAAGAAAACCCAAGAGGAGAGGAAGAAGATGGAGAAGGAACTGAAAGAAAAGTCAGCCGTGCCGGTGAACTCGGTCGTTTACGACACGGAATTCTACAATGCCGATCGATTCGAGGGTTACGAGACCTCGATTGAGGTGAACGAAGACCTAGATGCCGCCGCCGACAACGAGATTGCTCGTAAACTTCCTTGCTACACTGCTCCGAGAGAGTATCTTGATGATATTCCCCCGTCTGGAAAAGATGATGGAGATTTGGGGTTTAAGAAGCCTCGTAGGATTATTGATCGGGAAGATGATTATCGGCGGAGGAGGTTGAATCGTTTGATTTCTCCGGAGCGGGTTGACCCGTTTTTGGACAAGACCCCGGCGCCGGATGCCAGGACTTATGCTGACATCATGAAAGAAGAGGCTTTGAAGAAACACAAAGAGGAGCTTCTTAGAGAGATTCATCAGCAGAAGAAAGAGTCTGTTGTTAATCAGGAACCGAAAACGGCCACGGAGAAACCGAAAAAGAGGAATAGGTGGGATCAGTCACAAGATGAGGAAGAAATTGGTTCCAACAAGAAACCAAAAGGTGGAGGATCGGAATGGGACTTGCCTGATTCCTCAAGTACTCCAGGGAGATTTGAGGATTCTACACGTTCTGTGAAGAAGAAGAACCGATGGGATGAGACTCCAGCTCGTGGGGGTGCTGTTACTCCTTCTGGGATCGCTTGGGATGTCACACCTAAGCTACTGGAGACCATGGCTACTCCTACACCTCGAAAACAGAGGTCCAGGTGGGACGAGACTCCGGTGTCGATGGGAAGTGTTACTCCGATGTCTAATGCTTCCCCTGCTCCTGCTGCTGCAGTTTATAATACTCCTCGAATGGTGACCCCTTTTGGAGGAATTGAACTTGCTACACCAACCCCAAGTCAGTTTATGATGACTCCTGAACAGTTTCAGAGCCTGAGGTGGGAAAGGGATATTGATGAGAGAAATCGACCATTGACTGATGAAGATCTTGATGCTATGTTTCCTCAGGATGGTTATACGATTTTGCAACCTCCATCTTCTTATGTGCCGATTAGGACTCCTGCCAGGAAGCTGATTCGCACCCCAACCCCAATGGGGCAATCGCCGTATATTATGCCTGAAGAAAACAGAGGTCAGCCGTTTGATGAGCTCCTGGATACTCCTGATGGACGACTCCCCCCAATGAAGCGCGATGATTTACCGATTTTCAGAGACTTATTGCAGAATGTAAATGAGGATGAATTGTCTCCTGAAGAGAAGATAGATCGGAAGATTAAGACGCTTTTGTTGAACGTTAAGAATGGGACACCACCTCAGAGGAAAACAGCTTTGCGTCAAATGACTGATAAGGCCAGGGAGTTTGGCGCCGGGCCTCTGTTCAACATCATTCTTCCATTGCTTATGCAACAGACATTGGAGGACCAAGAAAGGCATCTACTGGTGAAGGTCATTGACCGTGTGCTTTACAGGTTGGAGGATCTCGTACGTCCTTTTGTGCACAAGATTCTTGTGGTGATTGAGCCCTTGCTGATTGATGAAGATTACTACGCCCGTGTTGAAGGTCGAGAGATCATCTCCAATCTCAGCAAGGCAGCTGGATTGGCATCTATGATTTCTGCAATGCGTCCTGATCTTGATAACATTGATGAGTATGTAAGGAATACCACTGCCAGAGCATTCAGTGTTGTTGCATCTGCTCTTGGGATTCCTGCTTTGTTGCCTTTCCTGAGAGCTGTTTGCCAGAGTAAGAAGTCTTGGCAGGCGCGCCACACGGGCATTAAAATCGTGCAGCAGATGGCTATTATGATAGGTTGTGCTGTTCTTCCACACTTGAAGTCGCTGGTAGAAATCATAGAGCACGGCCTGACTGATGAGAACCAGAAGGTTAGGACAATCACTGGTCTGTCTGTTGCTGCTCTTGCTGAGGCTGCTGCGCCGTATGGTATTGAAAGCTATGATTCGGTGTTGAAGCCTTTGTGGAAAGGTATTAGGGCACATCGCGGTAAGGTTTTGGCTGCATACTTGAAGGCTATAGGTTTTATCATTCCCTTGATGGCGGCAGATCATGCTAGTTATTATACCAAGGAAGTGATGCCCATTTTGATTCGTGAGTTTCAGTCACCTGACGAAGAAATGAAGAAAATTGTTCTGAAAGTTGTGAAGCAGTGTGTGAGCACCGATGGTGTGGAGCCGGACTACATCAGGAATGACATTCTTCCTGAATTCTTTCGCAACTTCTGGGTGAGAAGAATGGCTTTGGATCGCCGGAATTATCATCAACTTGTTGAGACTACAGTTGAGATAGCAAATAAAGTTGGTGTGGCTGATATAGTGGGGAGGATTGTTGAAGACCTTAAGGACGAAAGCGAGCCTTATAGAAGGATGGTCATGGAGACGATTGAGAAGGTGGTCACGAATCTGGGTGTATCGGATATCGATGCTCGTTTAGAAGAGCTGCTGATTGATGGTATTCTTTACGCCTTCCAAGAGCAAACCAGCGACGATGCCAATGTGATGCTGAATGGTTTTGGAGCGGTTGTTAACACTTTTGGGAAGAGAGCGGGGAATTATCTTCTGCAAATATCTGGTACAGTTAAATGGCGTTTGAATAATAAGAGTGCAAAGGTCAGACAGCAAGCAGCAGATCTTATATCCAGGATCGCTGTGGTGATGAAACAGTGTGGAAGAGAAGATATAATGGGCCATCTTGGTGTTGTTTTATATGAGTATTTAGGAGAAGAGTACCCTGAAGTTCTTGGTTCCATATTGGGTGCCCTGAAGGCGATAGTTAATGTTATTGGTATGACTAAGATGACTCCACCGATCAAGGATTTACTTCCTCGGTTGACTCCAATTCTGAAAAATCGTCATGAGAAAGTGCAGGAGAACTGCATTGATCTCGTGGGACGAATAGCTGATCGAGGTGCAGAGTTTGTTCCTGCCAGGGAATGGATGAGGATCTGTTTTGAGCTTCTTGAAATGCTCAAAGCCCACAAGAAAGGTATCCGCCGAGCAACAGTGAATACTTTTGGTTATATTGCAAAGGCCATTGGTCCACAGGATGTGCTTGCGACATTGCTGAATAATCTTAAAGTTCAAGAGCGCCAAAACCGGGTGTGCACCACTGTGGCTATTGCGATTGTGGCAGAAACATGTTCTCCATTCACTGTTTTGCCTGCCCTCATGAATGAATACCGTGTCCCTGAACTTAATGTTCAGAATGGTGTTTTGAAGTCGTTGTCCTTCCTGTTTGAGTACATTGGTGAAATGGGGAAGGACTATATTTATGCAGTAACACCATTGCTAGAGGATGCTCTCATGGACAGAGACTTGGTCCATCGTCAAACTGCAGCTTCGGCTGTAAAACACATGGCGCTAGGGGTTGCTGGACTTGGTTGCGAGGATGCTTTGCTTCACCTGATGAATTATGTCTGGCCTAACATCTTTGAGACATCGCCACATGTTATCAACGCCGTGATGGAAGCCATTGAAGGAATGCGGGTTGCATTAGGAGCAGCAGTGATCCTTAGTTACTGTCTCCAGGGGCTGTTTCATCCAGCCAGGAAGGTGAGGGAAGTGTACTGGAAGATCTACAACTCGTTATACATTGGCGCACAGGATGGTCTCGTGGCTTCTTACCCTATGTTGTTGGGTGATGCTAATGCGGCATACACTAGGACCGAGTTGTTCATGTTTGTTTGATTTGAGATTTTTCTTGAGCCTCAGGATTTGTTGTAGATGAATGGTGTCCTGCCCTGTACCTCATCGTCAAAAAGCTAAGGTTAAAATATTTCTGCTGTTTTTGTCCTGATTGTTGCAATTTGGAATGATATCTGCCTTCTATACTTCAAAGCTTGTTTGATACCACAAAAAAGAAAATTAATAATGAAATTCACTCGTGGACTGAGAGCGAGTTTAACTAGGGAGATTGTAGAGATAATGTGATCTTTGTTGATTACACAGTGTGCTTGAGATATGGTTTCAGTGTATCGGTTTGAGTCCCCTCTTCTGCTATGTCTTTATTACAGTATATTCAATTTTGTAACATATCATATCCATGAAATTTCTGTTGTTTTCTTCAATGCATGAGTCATAATGAGTTCTGGACTTCTGGGTTTTTCTTCTTATATCAAGAATTATTGCAGATTCCAAAAGCATTCTTTTCCATGGTCAGTCCTTTTTGGTTTAGCTAAATACTGGAAAAAGCTGTTAGTCATAGTACTACACATAACTACTCCAAGTGTCCTGAAGAAGAGGCTGCAGATCTCCATGCTAAGCAAGCTTCTTTGTTCTGCAGACATTTCCACAAGGCCTTTGCCATCAGCATTCCATCCTCCTTCAATCTGTAAGATTAGAGGGGAAAAAAAACTTGATCAAATCTTCCATTAAATGGTGACCTATTTTTATGTTTGAACACACACACACACATATATATATATATATAATATTCATCCATCAAATTTTTTTTAAAAAAGGAACCAAATACTAACATTTAATCTTAATTGGAAAATACCTGGTAAGAAGAAGTTGCTGCTCCATACACAAACCCTTTGGGAAAACTACTACGATTGAGTGCATTAATACCAAAGATAGGTGATAATGGCTGAGCACTCCTGTCAATCTTATTTAACCCAACCCTCTTGCTGTTCTTCTCTCTCTTTTTTTTTTTTTGTTTTAATTTGCGTTATATTCCTTCTGTCTCAAAAGAATGATGGTTTGGATTTTTACTTTTAGTATTTAGGTGTACTATATTTGAAAATTAAAATTGATAACTCTTAGTGCGATTTATATTATGTAAAAACAAAAATTCAAACAAAACAATAATTTCAGAAATTTAATCATAAATAATTATTTTCATTAAGAAACATGCTAGAAAAAATTCATGGCATTGTATCAATTGATCAACTGCTCTTGCCTCTTGGTATAAACATCACCCAAAACATATGTACAAGTTGAAAAGCTAGTCATATGCAAAATTTCTCTCATTCCCAAAAACTATTTGGGTCTTCTATCCAAATTGGAATATTGATTTTTGTGGAACTTCATGATTTTTGAAGGAATCTCTCAAACCAATATGACGACAGTTTTCTGTGTCTTTTCAAAGTGTTGTAGTCCACAAAATTGAACCCAAAACGAACACTGTATCCGTTCAGCCACTCAAAATTGTCAATAAGCGACCATCCGTAGAATCCTCTTACTCTGACTCCATTTCTACAATACCAGAAATAATAATCACCATAATTAAAAAAGTGATAGGAATGTATTTAATTAATTAGAAATATATTTAGAGAAATCTTGAGAGATAGAAAAGATAAATTAAAATATAAGTGAATAAGAGATTAAAAGTGACACTCTTACTTGATTGCTTTGCGGAGGAATTGAAGATGGCGATAATAATATCGGATTCTAAAGTCGTCTTGAAGGGCTTGCTCAAGTGGTAATGAGGCATCATTTATTTCATCAACACCTGAAAATGAAAATGTATGTAAAACATATTTGATTAGTTGATGTTGCACAAATTAATTTGTTAAAATTAAAAGGGCAAAATTAGAGAGGTTTACCATTTTCTGTAATGTAAATAACTGGATTATTATATTTTCGTTGTACATAGAGGAGAAGATGCCAAAGTCCTTTTGGATAGGAATGAAGCCAATTTGAT
Organism: Oldenlandia corymbosa var. corymbosa; assembly: GCA_949775105.1. Lineage (NCBI taxonomy): Eukaryota > Viridiplantae > Streptophyta > Magnoliopsida > Gentianales > Rubiaceae > Oldenlandia > Oldenlandia corymbosa. The sequence continues at coordinate 7,670,677 of OX459118.1, forward strand.
CCTGCCTGCAAATTAATCAAACCATCTACTTATTCAGAATTTTCCAAACGAATTTATAGATTCAAAATGGTACAAAATAATCATAAATAATTTTACCTCTTCTCCAATAAGTACGCCTTGACGGGTTGCTGCCACATTACGAAATGTTCAGATTAAATATTTAAACAAACACATATACAATTAAAGATTTAAGCAAAATAAATTATTATTATTTAGTGACCAAGAGTTTTTTACCTATAAGATCAGCAAGATAATCAGTAATATATCTGGCGTGGGTTTTATTAGGAGGGTTACTGGAATGAGAAGCATACATGGCAGTGTAATAATTCACTCCATGAAAATCATAGGATCCCTTTAGCAACTTCGATTCTTCATGTGTAAATTTTGGAAGGCGATTGCCGACGACAGCTTTCATTGTTTTCGGATAATCACCATATACTAAAGGATTCATAAACCTACAAACATATTCAAAACATTTGCAACATTAATATCATTTTCGAGTTTTGAACAACATAACCATGATTCGAGTTTCTTAACTCAAATGGTCCAGTTCTTGATGTAACACATTAGTTATATATACATCATTAGTTAATGGATCGATAAGGATTTCAAGAAAAAAATGAGTCTATATATCTCACTAGAAAAGAAAGTGTACTTACCATCCATACATAAAATCTAGAGAACGCTTAGCTGCTCGCATATCGAGAGATGAATTAGTCATTGGCACCATCCAGTTACAAACATTTGTCATTCCAATAATACCTTTCTGCTGAGCCTATAACCATATTCAAAATCTCAAATTATTCCTTTGGAACTTTTGAAGATTTATTGACATATAAACCAATAAAGAAAAAAAGAAGAGAATTTTCAGACGAATTACTCCATCCGTGTTCTTATCTTGAGGCATTTAGATTTGCCATAAGTTTTGTTTATTGTATTTTTTCAAATGAAAATAAAACCTTAAAATTGCTTGGTAATAATTGGGAGAATAAAATAATTGTGAAAAAAATATTTTTTAGATTTTATTTTTAATTAAAAGAACACAATCAATGAAATTTAGAACAAATCAAAGTGACCTCTAATAAAGACCGAATGGGAGCAGAACATGACCTGGTATTTGGTTCTGTACAATTGAACTGCATATGCATGAGCCAAGAGTTGGTGATGAGATACAGTATAAGGCTCGGTGCCTGAATCCCCTGCCGAGCAATTGCCATTCAACCATGATGAACATCGGCCCGGAACGCTTAGCCCATTATCATAGCCAAAGTTACTATAACTATATGGTTCGTTAAATGTGATCCAGAGTTTTACTCTATCGCCAAATCTCTCAAAGCACAAATTCACAAAGTCTAGATAATCCTTTCTGTAACCATGAAAATTTTTGTGTCATCATATATCCAAAATTTTCATTCACAATCAAATAATTAACATCACTACTTAATTTTCAATGTCTGCTATTGAAATGGTTTTATAAAAAAATTACTGCTTACATAATCTTAGGACTCAAGAAACCACCATACTCATTCTCTAAAGCTTGAGGAAGCTCCCAATGGAACAATGTCACTGCTGCTGTTAGACCTGTAGATTTCAATTTTTATAACTTAGAAAACAAAATAGTAACAAATTAAGAAGAAATTAGAAAAAACCAACTAGATTGAATTGTAACATACCATTAGCAACAAGTTCGTCGATGAGATTATTATAATATTGAATTCCTCTTTCATTTATGCCTTTGTTAATCTTGCCGGCTGCAAAATGCATGGGAATATTCAACAATCATCAGGTGCTTGCTTTATTGTGATATGAAAATAATTTTGTTAAAAGGAAACTTACTAGGTATAAGTCTTGACCAAGAGATAGAGAAGCGATACGAATCCGTATTCATTTCCTTCAAAAGTTTGACATCCTCCTGCAAAATATATAATATGACAAGAAAAACAATATTCATTAATTTTTTAAAGCAAAAACTTAAAAGGAAAAAAAAATATTGTTTAGTTTCACATTGGTTAATTACCTTATACTTGTGGTAAGAGTCAGCTGCTACATCTCCATTGCTATTATTTTCAAGTTTATCTGTGATTTTGGAATGAAGATATTAAAAATTCGGAATATAGTCATCATTAATAGAAAATAAAAAATAGTCCTAATAAATAGTCCATTGGAGATTCAGTCATACGTGAGCATCGACGTTAATTATCTCATTAAAGTTAAAGTTCATAAAATCTCTTCCTTTTTTAGATTGCTTTTACCGAGATTAATTTACAGAATTTGTTAATTCAAGGATAAAAAATTAATTTAAGATTGATAAGTTAAATTAGACCTGGATATTTGTGTGAAAAATAATCCCAATTGCTGAGACCTTTACCGTCAGAATTCCATCCTCCTTCAACCTGTAAATTTATGAGAAAATAATGTTTTATAGTGAATCATTTCAAAAAAAAAAAAAGTTTTACACTTGAGAAGATTTATACTCTGAATAAACCTATTAACAGATTATTTTTCTTATTAAATATTCAAGACTAAATTGTTTTAAAAAAGAAAAGAAAAAGAAAAGAATGAAGAAAAACCTGGTACGAAGAAGTTGCAGTCCCAAAAACAAAACCTTCAGGAAAACTGGTACGATTGAGGATATTAATTCCGAAAGTAGGTGATAACCGCTGAGTATTTCGGTCAATTTTATGTGTCCGAAAGCTCTTAACATGAACTCCAGAATTACCATGTACACCATACACATATAAAACCAAGAAAACCCCTAGCAAAAAGAGACGACCACCAACAACTTCCATGGCTGAGGATTCACTATGTAATAGCTTAATTTGCCTTTTGATTATTTGATAGTTTCTTACCTTTGACATGCCATGCACATTTTGGGTTTTATAAATTGGAATAAAAGAGAGTGAATTTATCTTCAATCATCATCTTTTTCTCTTTCAATAAAATCTTATCTCTTTTTCTTGATAATATTTAGCTAAAATCTTGTGCAAACACAAACGAAAAGTGATAAATTTTGATAAAAAGAAAAAATGGATATGCACGTATTTGAGACCATGCAATGCATGCACCGTAAAAAATGGGGGTATTGCCACTTTATTACCTTGCAAAGTACCAAGTTAACATGGAAAAGTTTCGATGCAAATTATACTTTCATCGTTCTATAATTAAACTCGTATCTTTTCAAAGAAAATAATTGTTTGTTTTCTATCTTGACTCATAATATTTAATTTTTTAACCCTGAGTAATTTTTCCCCATAATATTGTTGCTTTTTTTATCCGAAGAAGTTGTCATAAGTGGTTCCACATTTGATTAATCATGGGATAGTTATGAGGTTTCATCCGTGAGTTGTCTTCTAATCTTCTTATATATAGTAGAACTTAATTATGGAACAGACATTCAATGTCTTAAAAACTGAATAATTTGGTACAAAAATTAGAATTAAATATTTATGAAGACTAATGAAGTATGATGCGTAGAAAGTATGTTGTGAGAGATAAAATAGTTGGTAACATTTTGCTGACGGTGAAAGATCCTCAAAGATTAATATTAGTGTAAACGAATTACAAAATGAAATCAATAAAGATACTGTGAATTTATAATACATCTGCTTGGTTATCATTCTCCATCTTATATTTAAGTTTTGGAGATACGGTTTCAATAATCCATACAATATTGACCTTCTTAGCACGAATTTTCGTATCTTTACAAACAAAATTTAACATTTTTGACAAAATTTCAAATTCCCAAGATGTAATTTACTTGTCTACCATTCCCTGTAATTGTTGTATGTGTATTGACGGTAACGACAAGATTAAATCAAAATTAACCGACTATGAGCGAACAAATGAAAAAATTGAGAAGAAGTCGGTGTTGCATATAAGAAAATCAATAAACAAAGTAAAATAGCCACAAAAATAGAGGGCATTAATATGTCCAAGTTTGTCCGCGCAAACTACATACAAATACGTACCTACATAATAAATTAAGCTAGTCTAACATTCCAAAAATGAGCACAAAACATATGAAAAATACAGGACAATGGGACATCCTGAGGAAGTAGTATAAGAGTCGTATATAACCCGTAATAACCATTCCCAAAGAAAAATTTAGCTACATTTGGATGTTGTGGGATCGTGTAGTTTGTTGCTTTCATGGCGCAAACTGGTCTCTCCACTGTATGACTGTATCTGCTCTTTACACCCTAACAAGCAATATTCAACGATAGACATTACGTTAGAGAAGTATAAACCTTCAATGCTGTACTTACTGACCATAAGTCTTTGACATATTCAGTGTAATTCTTGATTCATATTAGAAGGTGAAGCAAAGACAGAGGCGATCCACAACATTAGAAGTTATCACTCAGTATCGACCTCTCCGGTCCTCCACAAGTGTTCATTGTTAAGTCTCAAACAAAGAAGCATTCACAAGTAGAGACAATCATACAAGATAATTTCAGTTCCTCTCAGGATGTTCCTTCTCTCCCTCTAGTAAATTGTCATTTTTATATGTCTATTCGTGGAATGTACAATTTAGACATATAATCTCCACATGGGAGGCATCAAAAGAAAACGAAAAATAGCACCACACACTAAACAGATAATTCGTTGCAAGAAGGTACGAAAATTATGCTACCTATGAATTAGTAAAATTTAGAGAGAAAAACCGCATACTTGGAAAAATTGTGCCGAGCTTTTTCATAGCTTTTGCCCGCAACTTAAGAACATCCCTTGAAACACTAGGGTCTCTGAGCACCTGATATCCAAAAAAACTTCATATCCATTGTGAAAGAAACCGGAACTATTGTACCAAGCAGTGATCAATAGAACCAAACTTAAAGTTTCTGAGAGAAATATCCGGTTCTAGACGTATTCCGAAAGCATAGACTTCTAAAGTAAAACCGACATAACTGATTAATTAGGGCTAGTTAATCTCATTCTTGTCCATCATTAACTTGTTGCGGAGAAAAACTAAGAAGAGGAGCAAGCCCAGCCCAAGGCCCAAGTCAAGAGAATATAAAACGGAAAAAAAAAAAAGGAAAAAAAAAAGAGGGAAGTTTGGTAAAACATTCAAAACCGGCGCCGGTTCGATCAGTCAATCAAACCAGCTTCGTCCTTGTTCAGTCACACTGACTCTCCTCTCTTAGGTGCATTTTTTCAAACACTTGGCTGTCACCTCCCATGCCGCATCAATGTCCTTTAGAAGCTTCAGCAAAGTTCTCCGTTCCACCCCCAAAATTGTGAACAAGAAATCCACCCGCCCTCCTACCGCCACCGCCTCCTCCGGTTCCTCTGCGGAGGACCTTGCCTTGAAGAAGTACGTCTCCAGCATCGACACCTCCACCTCTAAATCTATCCGACAAAATTTGAGCAACTTCAAGTCACCTATATCCGATTCGCCGTCTCTGCCTTCTTCTTCTCACAAGCGTCTCGGAGATGTTTCTGGCTTTGGAAACTTGACACTCCTATCTGCAGCTGAGAACGGTACGTGGGCGACTTCTTCTTTTCTTTTCTTTTTTCCCCCGTTTCTGCTTGAATTTCGATCCGTGCACTGAGTTTTCTGAATTTCTTGTTTGGATTGATCTTTAAAATACATTGACCATGTTCTTACTTTTATTATTATGCTTTCTGCTCGTAGAGGAGGACTCGGTAAGGCTGCTTACGGAGGATATTACTTCATGTTTTGATGGTAAGGAAATAATACATTGTTCTCTGCTTTCTGATTAATTAGTGCTGTGCGCGTGGGTTAAAATATGTTCATCCCATAATTTGATCTCTTTTAAAAGATTTTGAACATATCATGGACCTTGGGATTTGTGCTTGTGTGATGATTTGGAATACATCTCGGGCCATCTGGCTATGTCCATATTATCCCAAACATTGTGGTTTTCCGTTTCAATTAGTTTCTTCAGCTTATAGGCATCCTGAAATTCGAGCATGTAATCATATTTGATCAATAAACTGCTTTAACTTTGGTCCTTATACTATCTGCATAGCTGATTTGGTTGAATTTCGTGGCTGAGCAGGTGTTATAGATGTTGATTCAAGTTATTCACCTAATTCACCTGTTGATAGTTATGGTACTGTTTCATTAACATCTTGGGAAACAAGCGCCACAACCACCAGGCTAATCTTGCGTAGGAAAGAATCAACTCGGGACCGTAAGGCAAAATATGCCTTCAGGGCTCATCAAACAAGACGATTTGACCAGCTTGTTAAGATGTGTGGGCAGAAGTTGGGACCTGATAGCACTATTGAAATTCTCACTAGATTTGGACGATCAACTGGAGTAAAGGATTGTACCTCATTATTACAAGTTTGCGTAGAAAAAGCAAGGAAAACCGATGATGAAGAAGTTTCTCTGCACCAGATATTTAAGGCCTACAAAATTCTAGAGTTTATGAAGGAAAGAGGTTACCAAATTGAGGAAAAATCTTATGGCGTGGTCCTGAGTTATTTAATTGATTTTGGCCTGGTTCAGGAGTTCCATCTCTTTAGTGACCTTATCAGAGATGCGAGTTTGGGTCCTAGCTTAGCTTACTATGAAATGCTTCTCTGGATTCGAGCTGAAGATGATGAAAAGATACAGGACCTTTGTTATAATCTAGCTTTGTATGATGGTGATGATAAGTCCTCCTTTCAGCAAAATTTTCTGCTTGCTTTTTGTGATGGTGACCGGAAAAAAGAGCTTCTGCCACTGTTAGAAACTTTTGATATTATGGAAGTTTCCTCTATGGACGACGCATCAAAGGTTTTTAAATCTCTGGGAAAGTTATCATTGGATTCTGTGGCAGAAAGATTTCTTTTGACGTTCAAGGTAAATGATATCAAAATGGACGATATTTCAAGATTTATCTTTGACTTTGTAGTTAGCAATGCAGATTTGGCTGTCGAAGATGTGATTTCTAAATTTAAAACTTTGCATGCAACATTGGAGATGGTGCCTGCATCCAAGTATTATGAGAAGTTGATTCGGTATTGCTGTGAAACATTTGAGGTACACTGGGGGCTTGATGTAGTAGACGAGATGTTCAAAGTTGGATTACTCCTGTCACTGGAGACATTTCATTATCTATATGCTGTGTGTGAGGACAAGAAGGAGTATCATTTGGTTCACCGCATTTATTCCACGATGTCATCCCATGGATTGGAACCAGATGTTGAAACTTTCAGGAGGATGATAAATCTTTGTGTGAGAATGAGAGATTTTGAAGGTGCATATGCCATGGTTGCAGATATGCAAAGATTGAATTTGGTTCCAAATGTAAGCATTTACAATGCCATCATGGCTGGATTCTTCCGGGAGAAAAACATTAAAGGTGCATTGACTGTTCTCAAACAAATGCAAGGCGCGAATGTCCAGCCAGATTCTCATACATACAGTTATCTTTTAACTAATTGCACTTGTGAGGAGGATATTCTTGTGATTCGAGGACAAATGGAGCAGTCTGATGTTACATTCACGAAGCATGTATATATGGCCATGATAAATGCGTATGCAGCATGTGGACAGTTCGAGAAGGCTAAGGAGGTGATATCGGTGCTGGTCGAAGAGAATAAACAGATTAAGCTCTTGAATTTAAATGAGATAAAAAGTGTGTTAGTTTCCGCTCTTGCTTCCAATGGACAAATGTCTGATGCTCTAGACGTGTTCACTGAAATAAAGCAAGCAGGATGTGTTTTAGAGCCAAAGGCTGCAATTTGTTTGATGGAACATTTGGATACCGAGGGAGAATTGACTAGATTGCTCGAAATTCTTGAGGAACTAAAGGAGTTATTACATTTTTGGGTTGATGGATGCATCAGGGTTATTTTGTACTGTGTTCGTCGTCATAAGCATCTAAAAACCGCTATAGATTTGCTTGAACAAGTTGTGGAAAAAGGCAAAATGGAAGCAGATGTTGGTGGGAGTGTTTTTGATAGGGTGTTTTGCGAATTCGCAGAGACTGAACCGAGGGAAATGCAGTTTGGTATGGATTTGCTTCAAGCTGTCAAGATGAAATTCAATACCCGGCTGTCTCGGAAAAGTCTCGATTTCCTCCTTTCGGCTTGCATCAGTGCCAATGATTTGAGAAGTTGTTTTCTGATTTGGAAAGAATACAAGGAAGCCGGTCTCCCCTACAACGTTCTAAGTTATGTTAGAATGTATCAGGTACTTTTGGCATTGGGAGATAACAAGTCTGCTGAAGGTATTCTGAATAAAATACCAACAGATGACTATCATGTTAACCTTGTCATCCAAGCTTCTCAAGCAAAGTATATAAAAGCTGACTCTCCAGACGAGAAGAAAAATAAGAAGAAGAAAAAGAAGAAGAAAAACAAAGTTGTAGGATAGCATTTTCCAGGGGTAAAATGGAAAGCCAGAGTACTGAATCATTTTTTGTTCATTAGCTAGCCACTGAATTTTTTGTAGTCATCGAAAGTTGAAAAGGTTAATCATATCCAATCCTCTTTCTGTCTGCATACATCATGTTCACGCTTAGTTTTTTGTTTTTTTTTTTTCCCTTTTCCCTCCCTTTCAGCTCTCTATAACCTTGCTTCTTAATCCAGGTTGTTAGAACTGATCCCTTTTTTATTAGAAGTCATAAAATCTTATTACTGCAGAGAGATTAAAGAGAAAAACAAAAGATGATATTCATTAAGGACATAGTACAGGAACACAACGAACTCACTCCTTTAGTAGTCAATACATTCTCAATACATCATCATGTTAATCATCGAAAACAGGAAAGGAAGTTCCTTTTTAGGTTTCAGTCTTGAAATTCAGACTAGAACATCAAGATTGCAGTATCTTATCCTTACCGGTTTAAGCTACTTGATTCATCTTGACTGTATATCTAACGTCAAGACCTTCTCCCTTCCAAAGTTCAGATATAACTCTTGCTGCATGTTTTCAAAAGGAATTAGCAACAAGAATGGCTTGCCTGCATCTGGCTTTAGCCTGTTCAAGTCTCTCATTCAGCGTTTCTTCTTTCACAGCAGCTCTGACCATTGACAAATCCATCTCCATTAGCTTCAAAACTCTGGACAGCTCAGTAACCATCCTCTCTTCAACTTTCCCTTCATCTCTCAACACTTCAGCTTCTTCTCTCGCTCTCTCGGAAACAATTTCCCCTGCTTTCGCCAACAGAGTCGTCGAACCGAATTCCCTCCCCATAAGTCCTTCCAACTTCTCCAAGAAATCCATAATCACATACCCAACTGGCTTTTCAGTACTAATTGGAACTGTTCTTTTCCACCCAATCTCGAAATTCGGTGGCTCTGGTTTTGCAATGCCAGTTCTGGACTGTCTTTCCCGGGTTATGTCTGATTTTCTTCTTTTTTCGATGGGGAATTTTTCTGGGCTGTTTGTAGCCAGTGAGCTGGGAGCTGGATCAGGGAAGGAGTCATCAGAAACAGAGTCAGTGGAGCATTTTACACGGAATTTTCTTGGGTGTTTGGGATGAAATGTAGCTGGAAACGACTTGTTGGATGGCTTTTGGTTTTGGGTTGGATGAGAATGAACTGAATGAAAATAATAAGCATGTCGAAGGAGCTGGATGACATTGGAAGCCATGGATATTTTTGGTGGTGAGCAAACTGTCCAGTAGAAGAGCTGGCTGGGTTAATCATTCAGGATAAGGTTTCTTCTGCATTTTGCATAGCCGAAGACATTATTAATAAATATCTCTTGTTTGAGATAAAATTGGACTGTTTTGGTAAATATATATATATATATATCAGAATTACCACTCCATTAAGAATATATCATGCTTGACATCCTTGCATTGCATCAGTTTAATTATTGGCCAACCAAAAAACAAAAAACAAATAATAATAAATAAATAAATAGAAGGGAAAAAGTTTAAAAATGATATACTATTTTTGTTTCCAATTTTTCAGATAAAAAATACAAATGGTGTATCAAAATGGGATGTTGAGAGTTGACACTGTAAATTGGGTCCAAAAATGAAACATAAAACACAACCGAAAATGAACATTTTGTACACATTTTGTTAGTATCATAACCGCGAAAGAAACAAAAGTAGACTCCTTAAAATGATTATTTCATAATAGTATACAAGAATAGCATAAAAATTAAGTACTGATATCATCATCAATTTGTTCAATTTCAAGAGCAACAGATCTACTGCATAGAGGCTCTGACGACCCTTCTGAACAAGAAGAAGAAGAAGAAGTACTACCGCCGGGTTGAACTTGAATCCTCACAGGTGAATCCAGAGGATACAATGATGGTTTAGGAGGCAATTTCAGGCTTTGGAGATCAGCTTCAAGCATTTCTATCACTTCCCTCATCGATGGCCTATCAGTTGGTGTCATCTGTATGCACCAGAAGCCAATCAAGATCAGCTTTTTAGCAATCTCTTTTTCTTCATCACTGGCATCATTTATGATCTCAATGTCCTCGTCACTTCGATCGAATTTGTCGTATACCCAGGAGGTGAAGAACATTTGACTTGATCTGTCCGCGTTTGCATCGATGTCTTTCTTCCACCTTCCAGCCATATCCATGAGTAGCATTCCGAAACTGTACACATCTGCCTTGTAAGAAACTCTTCCAACATTCTTAAAGATCAATTCAGGGGCAATGTACCCAATTGTTCCTCTTACTGCAGTCAGAGTCGCAATGTCATGATGGCCATCTAGTACTGCTGGATACAGCTTAGCAAGTCCGAAGTCTGAAACTTTCGGGGTGAAATTCTCATCGAGGAGGATGTTATGCGGTTTGATGTCGAAATGCAGGATTTGAATGTTGCAGCCTCGATGCAAGTACTCGATTCCTCGCGCAACCCCAACTACAATCTCGTATATTTTCTTCCAACTGAGTGAGTTGGCATCTGATTTATTTTCCGAGACAATGAACTTATCCAGCGAGCCATTGGGCATGAAATCGTAGACTAAAGCGTGCTTGGAGGAGGTAACGCAATATCCTACTAATCGGACCACGTTGACATGATGGATTCTTCCAATCGTCGCGACTTCATTGATGAAATCTTGGCCGTTATTGCCTTTTTGGTTGTTAAGCATCTTGACAGCGACTAAATCTCCGCTTCGCAGTTTGCCTTTGTATACGCATCCGAATCCTCCTTCACCTAATTTCTCCCTGAAATTGCTGGTGATGGACTTTATTTCCCCATAGGAATATCGAATGGGCATAAGGCCAGTGTTTGCCTTCAAGAAATCTTCAACAGAATCATACATAGACAAATGCCTCCGCTTCCACTTGTAAATGAGAAACGCCATCATAAGTAGAACACCAAAAATATTTCTAGCCGTGGTCACTAGCACTGCAAACATTTACATTTAAGCAAATGATGCTCTATATACTTATTTGATAATAACAAACTAGGAAGTTAAACGCAGCTATTCATTGAATGACAGCAAGGAAAGGAAATCCATGATTTCATCTTAAGCATAGCCTCTTACCTAAGCCAGCGAGTCCGATAGCTTCGAGACCTACAGGGGAAAAAAAAAGGGAAAAATGGTTTATTTAGTTTTCTTCTTTTCTTTGGAGATTGAAAATGATGTGGTAGTATGTGATAAGTGGGAGTTTTGGTTTACTCACGCCCAATCTTGGATGACCCCCCATGAATGTGTTTAACGATTCCCTGCAATGTATTTAGTATTGCTACAATATGGCCTACAGCGTCCAAGAGAAACAAAAAGAGAGAAAAAAAAACAAATGAAAACGAAGAAAACGTCAATGAACAAAAAAGGAAAAGAAGCAAACAAAAACGGGCGCGGCGCGCACATACACACACTTACACCGAAATGGTCTCCCCAAACTGAAATAGTTTTGAACATAAATGTCGCTACTGTTAAGCCATTGGAGGTGAAAGCCAGAAGCCAAGAGGTTGTGTATGTCTTGGAATGAAACGTTGGGGGTCCCTGATGATGTTTGGAGGGGACTATTAGACCCATCAATCTGTGCAGGAAGAGCTTTAATGATGGTGCACGAATCATCAATCTCAGCTACACTAAGGCCCCTGTGACGACCGACCACGACGTAATTATAATAACGAGAGAAATGGCGGGTAGAGGAATTATAGGCTGCGCTGACATTACAAGTCGGGGTGTCTACCAGGCGATAGTACGTGGAGTTTGAGAAATGGGGAGGCTTCACTGTCGAATTTGTACAGCTCACAAATACCAATTCATCAGTTTGAGGACCCGCGCTCCAGTCCATGTAATATCTTGAATAGGTATGAAGTGGAAGAATGGAAGTACAGTTGTTGCGGCGTGGTAACCCAGGATCTGTGACCCGAATCGCTTGATTTTCATAGTCGATGCTGTTTGGGTCTGCATAGTAGTAATAATTTTTCAGAAAAAGAGGGTCAGGATAGAGAACAGTGCGGTTATCCTGACAAGACAAAATGTAGCAGGGATAACTGCAGACACTTGGATCAGCTTCAGATCGAAGAGGGAACTTCAAAGTGATAGGGCCAGAATCCCCGCAGATGTGTTGCCTATGTGCATATGCATAAGTATTTGTTGGAGGAGGAGCAGTAACAGTATAACAACCGGTGGGGTCGTCGTACTGGAGATCAAAATAAGTCCACCAGGAAACCAAGAAGTAGACTAACAGAAAGGATGAAATTAGTACCAAAACCTGCACCGCTGGGAACATGGTCTCGATCTCAACAACTCTAAGAGTGTGTAAGGGAGGGGAACTGCAGGAACAAAAAGATACTCTTGCTTTCAAGCAGGAAGAATGTAAAATCTCAATAAAATGACACCCCAAACCCCACGTTGAAGTCTTTTTTTTTTTTTAGCGTGAATTAAACGGGTCGTTGCGTCAATGCGGGGGTGAGGGGATTGTATATCACTATCACCAATTGCCCAAAAAGTGTGGAATTGGAATCCCCCACTCTGACATGAAGGTCAGTCAACGTTCCGCCCGCATGACATCATACAAATCATTTTTCTCGTCAACAGATGCTCCAATTATTCATGGAACCAAAAAAAATTTCCCCTTCATTATTCAATTAATTCCCTTCAAATTGCAGAAATGATGATGATGATGATGATCAGAGTTACATTGATGGTGGCTTTGATTATTATTCCTTTTTTTTGTTCACTCATCTCCCCCCAACCAATCCTTGCAGGGAACCAACAACCAACTTCACACCCTGATGATGATGATGATTTGTGTGCTGCTAAACAGTGCTGGCCTGATGGGCCTGCAGTAAGATTTCCGTGGTTCCTCCAAGGGATGCAACCTGAATCCTGTGGGTTTAATTCAAGCTATAAGCTTCATTGCGACCACTTGAACCGCACTATTCTACAGCTGTCTCCCTCATCTATACAAGTTTCAGTCCGCGATATAGACTATTCCAGTCCCGAAATGTTTGTCCAGCTTCTCCAGACTTGCTTGGTGAAGCAGCTATTAGATCGTAATTTATCCACCCTCGACTTCCAGAATCGCACCCAACAAAACATCTTTGGTGAACTTAACTTCACTTTCACTCTACTCAATTGCTCAAGTCATCATTTTGGCTTGTTCCCCGTTCCTTGTCTTGGAAATGAAAGATATGGAATTTATGCAGTAGGAACAGATGAGATAATCATAGGTGACCCAGTAGGAAGAGATGATAGATTATGGGAATCCTGCACAAAGATGAACCATACCATCACCAGCTCCGTTCCACTGGATATACTTTCCGAAGGGGAAGGACACTTGTACTGGCCTACTTTTCCACCATGCGAAAGCTGTGAGGCACGAGGTGGAATCTGCAGATGGGTTAACAGAACTGCCAATCTAATCGGCTGCCGTGTACTGGAAGGAAACAGGGTCAAACGTCACTCTGGTATTGAAATACTTATTCTTTATATTAAAATGGATATACTTAATCCCATCGATCTCACATGCAAAATCAAGTTATTGATAGACAACACTTAAAAGTTATCTCCCTTGTTTGCAGAGATATTGAAGATACTACAAATTTCAGGTAACTGCTTTCCCCCTTTTGCTTTTTCATTTGATTGCTTCCAGGAGAAATCTGCAAATTTAAGTAACCTTTTGATTATTACAACAGGTACTATCATTGGATGTCTGGTTCTCATTATCCTTATTTTGGGTGCGAGTTACCTTGCTTACTCCACGGTAAAACTAGACAGGGAAAATCGGATCAGGTTAAAGAAATTCTTGGAAGACTATGTAGCCATGAAACCTACACGATACTCGTATGCTGAGATCAAGAAAATTACAAACGAATTCAAGGTTAAATTAGGTGGAGGAGGTTATGGAAATGTCTACAAAGGACAGGTCGGGAAAGATGTATTCGTTGCTGTGAAGCTCCTGCATAATTCCTCTGAAAACGGGGAGGAATTCATTAACGAGGTTGGAACAATGGGGACAATCCACCATGTGAATGTTGTTCGTTTGTTAGGCTTCTGTGCTGATGGATACAAAAGAGCTCTTGTCTACGAATTCCTACCTAATGGTTCTCTGGATAAGTTCATATTTCCAAATTGTCAACCACAACAAACACTCGGGATGCAAAGGTTGCAACACATTGCCATCGGCATCGCCCGTGGAATCGAGTACCTTCACCAAGGATGTGAGCAGAGGATCCTCCATTTCGACATCAAACCACACAACATTCTGTTAGATCATAACTACAATCCCAAGATATCCGATTTCGGGCTAGCCAAGCTGTGTGACAAAGGAAGAAGCCATGTCTCCATGACTGCAGCAAGAGGAACAATGGGGTACATCGCTCCTGAAGTATTCTCCAGGCATTTGGGCGCCAATGTATCTTACAAATCTGATATCTACAGTTTCGGGAAGCTGTTGCTTGAGATGGTGGGGCAACGAAAGAATGTCGACGCCAATGTGAAGAATCTAAGCCAAGCTAATTTTCCGGAATGGGTTTACAAACGTTTGGTCAATGGTGAAGAGTTTGGAATGATTCAAGACGTGGAAGACGGGCCGGAGATGAATCAAATCGCAAGAAAATTAGCAAAAGTAGGACTTTGGTGCATCCAGTGGAGCCCGGTTGACCGACCTTCTATATCAACTGTGCTCCAATTGCTTGAAGGAAGTGGCGAGACTTTGAGTCTTCCACCCAATCCGTTTACTACGTCTTCTTCGGGCAATGCAATAAATCCAGCTGACCCAAGTGAGCATGGAATGCCAACATTGGCAGCAATTTCGGAATTGGAATGAATATTATACGGTACTCGATGTAACAATAATCCAGTTAAGACCGCTTTCTCTGATGAATGAAGTTATGTTATGTTTGGTCCCTCGTTATAAAAATTCAAGTCTTTTCAATTTTATAATCTTAGTGGTTCTATATCTCTTTGTAACTTCCAATAGTTCCTGTCCATCTTAGTTTCAATGACCTTATATTATGTAGAAGTTTGTGTCCATCATAAGACAACAATACATGACTCAGTTTACTGATCCTACAAAACTGGATTGCTGGAAGACACAAAAATCCTTACTACCCTTGTTATCCCTAATTGGCTACTCCCATGGCACCCTCGGATGCATAATATACCCAAAAAAAAAGACCATGGTTAAAATAAAACATCATCGTTTTATCTATTTACAAACTATACTACTTGTAGAGTCAAACCAAGGTAGATTTCAATAACTGTCTAAGGTTGTGGTCATGAGTGAGAACACAATATTGTCATGAGAACCATGGACTAGTTTCCTAAACTAAACTATACATGTTATGTGAAAGTGAAATATAAAATGGGAAAGGGGCTTGTCTGTAATTATGGAAAATTACAGGGACTCGGTGTGATTTTTTCTCAAGTTTCCTTCAGTATATAAACCTTCTGGTCTTCTGGATGTCAGACTCGTCCGCACACTCAGCACTAGCAGTGGGGGGGAAAATTGACTTACAAATAAAATCAAATCAAAAAAGAGAAAGAGAGGAATTGCAGCGGGAATGGCGAAGATTGCCCTAGGTTGCGAACCAGTGGTGGGATCAATAACATCTGCGAAGAAGAAAGAGTATAGAGTCACCAATAGACTCCAGGAAGGCAAGCGCCCCTTGTACGCCGTCGCTTTCAACTTCATCGACTCCCGCTACTTCAACGTTTTCGCCACAGTCGGCGGCAATCGGGTAATTCCCCGTTTTCTCTTCCTGTTCTTTTTCCCCTTTATTCTGAGTGAGGTTTACCAAAAGAAATAAAGCATCTTTCTTTGATTTTTTTTTCCCCTTTATAACTGAATGTTACTGATGTGGGTTAGAATTTTGGACTTGGATTATAAAGGCGGTACCTTTTCCTCATATACTAGCTTGGAATTGATTTATTTGTCCTCATGAGAGAATGTTGTATCTGGATTTTTCAAATGTGAATTCAAAGTTTCTCCATTTGCTAATAAGTTGCCATTAATCATTCACCATTCTCAATGAAAAGTGTACTGGAACCAAATACACGTCTTTTCTTTACACCCTGATGCTGAACGGGGTTTTAAAGGGTTCTGTTTTTTTAACCATTAGGTTTTTAAAAAAGTTTTTGCTGTCCTTTTCTCAGGTGACTGTGTATCAATGCTTGGAAGGTGGTGTAATTGCTGTCTTGCAGTCTTACATTGATGAAGATGTAAGATCTTTCACTATCAAATTTCTGAAATTTTTGCTGTTGATGTTGCATAGTGGTGTTTGTGAATTCTTACGAGGCTTTGGTGCTTCCAAATGCTTTCTAGATCAGAAGGATGAGTCTTTCTATACTGTCTCCTGGGCTTGCAATGTTGATGGTGCCCCATTACTAGTGGCTGGAGGAAGTAATGGCATAGTACGAGTGATTGACGCTGGCAATGAAAGGATACACAAGGTAGTGTGTTGAAAATTTTTAACTCTTGTAGTAGTTCGTATTTTGGTGGTTTTGTGTTCCGGCTTGCATTGAAGAAAAATATGGAACAGGCATTAACCTTTGGCCATAATTTTCTGGCCAACTCAACTCTTTTATATGTTATTCTTAGTAATATCAATGTTGGAACATGGTGCTTTTATATATAAGATAAGATAAAAGGAGGATCCTGTTTTTCATAAAATTTTCTCCATGGTTGCAGAGTTTTATTGGCCATGGTGACTCAATCAACGAGATCAGGACTCAGGCTTTGAAGCCGTCACTTGTGATTTCTGCATCCAAAGTGAGTGAAGTGATAATTAACCGTATGTGTTTTTAAACTCCTGAAATTCATCTCATGTACTGATTGAACATCCTCGTGTGATCCCTCACTATTAGAAGTTGCTAGCTCTTTGTGAGAGAATACTCTTTTTTTGTGTGTGCATTTTTACAATGCTCTTTATTTACATCATGATTTTGACAGGACGAATCTGTGCGGTTGTGGAACGTCCAAACTGGAATATGCATTTTAATTTTTGCTGGTGCAGGGGGTCATCGGAATGAAGTCCTGAGTGTGGTATTGTCAACTTAGATACCCTCTTCTATATACAACTCTACCTGGATCCCTTTTCTATCACAACTATACCTATTTCTTGGAGTTTGGTGGGGAAAAAGCTGTCCTGAGTGTATTGACATTTTATTTGTGCTGTTATCTCAGGATTTTCATCCCTCTGACATCTATCGAATTGCAAGCTGTGGAATGGATAACACTGTTAAAATTTGGTCAATGAAAGGTAAATGAAACTTTTAGGATAGTATATTTTTGTTTTCCTTCCGTAAAAATGCTGTATATGATGAAAAAACTATGGGTCTGACAGCTTTCTCTTTCCGATAAAAGCAAGGTTATGAACTATTGCAGTTCATTCGTTTGTTGGTAGTATTGCTCGGTTGTCCATTTTGATTTACTTTTGATGGGTTCAGAACCTTAAATTTATACTCTGCTATGGTGTAGTATAATTTAGGTTTACATATACTACCTGCAGAATGAGCAAGCAGTTGCATAATACCTTAATTGTAACAAATTGAGTTATTGTCACTATGAAAAATATGAAATTGTGGTGCATTATGCTTCTTTTGTTGCAGAGTTCTGGACATATGTGGAGAAGTCATTTACTTGGACAGATCTTCCATCCAAGTTTCCGACCAAATATGTCCAGTTCCCTGTAAGTGGAGGCTGCTTTGTGGTTTGTATCCCCCCCCCCCCATGTTGTATGTTCCCTGCCGTGATTTCAGATCACGTTTTGTCCAGGTATTCATTGCGTCGGTTCACACCAACTATGTTGACTGCAACAGGTGGCTTGGCGATTTTATTCTATCCAAGGTACCCTCTACGGCTGATTCTACTAGACTGATATGCATCCTCATAACTTAGAAGGTTTCACCTTAAATAACTCATGGTGGTGAGACTAGTGTTTTGGCTCCACTTCTTGTGCTTATCAACCACCTTGTATATTCTATCTAGCTAATGTTAAAATTTAATTAATGTCAACTTGGAATCGTTCTTTCAACTTATGATCCAACATTTTGTTTGCTTTTTCCAAACTGGCTTTAGGTTGAGTGGTTTTTTTCAAGACATCAAATTAAATGTTGGAGTAGACATTTTTGTTAGCAAGATGTGACATTAGGATTGGACAGATAGGATTTTCCTTTCTCAGTATTAACTTAAGTTTCCTCTGTTTCCTCTTTCTCTCTTCTTTCTCCAGAGTGTTGATAACGAAATTGTGTTGTGGGAACCTAAAATGAAAGAACATTCTCCTGGAGAGGTGAGAAGATCTTTATTAAACATACTTTTACAATGAATGTGTTCAGTAATTTGTATGGGCCCGGAACCTTGTGATTGTTTATGAGCTGTCTGACTTTATTTCAGGGCTCAGCTGACATCCTTCAAAAGTATCCAGTACCTGAGTGTGATATTTGGTTCATCAAATTTTCCTGTGACTTCCAATACAAAGCCACAGCAATAGGTATGTGTGAATTATGAATGATATAGACTGCTAAAGTTCCAGTACCTTGGCATGTAAAGAACTTTGAATGGCTGATTTAGGTATGTGTGAATTATGAATGATATAGACTGCTAAAGTTCCAGTACCTTGGCATGTAAAGAACTTTGAATGGCTGATTTCTCAATTTATAAAATATAGCTTTGTGACGAGAATATGCCTAGAGTCTTCTCAGAAAACAGCTTCATTTTATGATGCTATATTTTAGTTTAAGGTATCGCTGATTGACTTTGAGATGACCTGGTGATATTTTGCAGGGAATCGAGAGGGAAAGATTTTCGTTTGGGATCTCCAAACCAGTCCACCTGTTCTCATTTCTAGGTTAGTTTTATATCTATGACTCTTCATACATGGGATGGAATTCTGTTTTCTGTATCTGATAATTATTTAACTTGGGGAAATTCAAATATGACTTTCAGATTGTCTCATGTTCAATCAAAATCTCCAATTAGGCAGACTGCCATGTCCGTTGATGGAAGGTATAACTCAGTTCTGTAAATCTTTGGTACAATTTGTGTGGTTGTGTCTGATTACTAAATGAATATGCCTTGATGATCCATGCAGCACAATCCTCAGTTGCTGTGAGGATGGAACAATTTGGCGCTGGGATGTTGTAGCTAGTTCGTCTTGAGGTACAGCGTGTTGCCAAACTATTGTGCAGGATATGTCCGAGTGTTTCATTAGATGGATGTTGCATGACTAGATGTGGCTGAAAATTTGTCGGTAGTCTGACTAGGTGCCTAGTGGCTCATTTGAGGAAACTTGTTCTAGATGTTGTAACATAAACATGATGTATATCTTTCATGAGACCCAATTAATTAATTCATTTTAAATTGATAATTTGATATACTTCTTCCATTCCAACGTAATTTTTTGATATATTTTTTCCGTCACAAAATAGTAGTGCATTTTGGGATGAATAGTTTTTCTCACAAACTGTTCCTCTTGTAAACATAAAATGCGAAGAAAAATCTCACCTTCGTCAACCTTCCTCACTTTTTTACAACAAATAGCTGAGTCTTGTATCTGTATGGCATCGACTCTGTCATACAACAAAATTGCCTAAATCTTATAGGTAGAGCAAAATTGCCTATACTTATATATGAAAGCTTTTATACATTTGCCAGCTCGAGCTCAAACTTAACACGTAATACTACCGTATCTAATATCTACAAAAAGAATAGCCATGAACTGGGGTTGGAATTTTGCTGTCATGGGGAGACAGCGACATTTAAATTTGAGTCCGCAACTGTATCAACAATTTCTGCATGCTTTCGAGTTTCTGACTCAATTGTTTAACATTATCAAGATTCTCAGCGGAAAATTCAGGACTGCCGATTTCTGAAGTGAGAGCAGCACACTTAGCTTGCGAATCCAAGATCATTTCCTCAAGAGAAGAAACTGTTTCCTCTAAACGCAAACTATGGACTCCTCCATTTGTTCCGGTGAATGAATTGAAACCATTGCAGCTCGGATTATCGCTTGACTTATCTGGGTTCAAAATTTTGTCAAAACCTTCAACTCCTGCAAAATTTCAAATGACAGGACTCATACTCCGGTCAGGGATTTCTTTAAAATAAAAACATAGCACCTCTGTATTAACTGATCAGGTAGGTTGCTTGAGAATAGAAGTAGACATGTAGTGTCTTTTTGGAAACTAATACAAAACGCTTACGGGTTTATCTATCAGTTGGGCTCACTTTGATTGTTCGTCTTCATTCTGTCAATCTTGTAGCAGACAGCGACCTTAACTATATGAGA
This sequence comes from Oldenlandia corymbosa var. corymbosa, assembly GCA_949775105.1. Classification (NCBI taxonomy): domain Eukaryota; kingdom Viridiplantae; phylum Streptophyta; class Magnoliopsida; order Gentianales; family Rubiaceae; genus Oldenlandia; species Oldenlandia corymbosa. The sequence goes on from OX459118.1 coordinate 7,691,304, forward strand.
GATGAATACCCTCCACTGTTAACCCCTTTCCCCAAAAGAGACAAGTTCCCTTGATCTTTCTATACTATCATTTTTATCATCTTGTGTGCATAGTCTTCAAACTTGCAGCATGCCATGTCTAAGAAAGAGTAACAGTGGCATGCCCACTACAACTAAAATGAGCCTAACCTATAAAGAGGCTCATTCTAAGTCCTCGGAAGTATTTAAGGTGAAATGGAAGGATAGATATAATTGAAAATTCAACAGTGACGACTAAAGCAGTATAATTTGATATTTACCTAAATTACTCAGTTGATTGATTGCTGCAGGGCCAATAGATCCCTCAAGTTTAAGCACCCTCAGGAGTCCAGCAGCAATTCTACCCATAGACTCAACTTCAGTCTTCAACAGACGAACAAGATAATGCAACTCGTCCTTTGTCACAACTGCCTCAATCTAGCAAGTTTCAAAACTTATGTTACATAACACGCAAATAAAAAATAAATAAATAAAACAATTGGCAATTAGATTACCATACCGGCTGTTTGACAGAGAACTTCAAATTATTTACAATCCAGTTGGCTCCCCCACCATCGACATCATCTTTAGGAGCTCCTATGTCAACTTCAGCATTTACTCCACATGTCTCAATATTTTGTTTTCTCCTTCTCTCAACTGCACCATTTTCCAGGATGCCTTCATTAACTAGAGGCTTCAAGATTTCAAAACCTTCCAGACCAACCTGCAAGCAAGTTTAGAGAATGAGTGGGCATGTAATAATCAAATTCTTCGTTCAGCAGCAATCTCAAGCACAAAAAAAAATCTCAGGCTTCCATGGTCTTAAGTTACTCACAAAGGCAGAGTACAAGGCCGTAAAACTATCTTATTAAGCAAAACTGAATACAAACAAAACGTTATCAAGTACTGTGTTGCATCATTTCGGTTTCCTCAATGGATGATGACAATAGAAATCGGTTTTGGACTTGGCTCAAGAAAAGGAACGCGAGAAAACAACAGGCATTACAAACAAGTCTGACCATCTGAAAGCTTTCATAATGAAAGAAGACATTTTTATTTCTCCATATGTAACATGTCACAAATATTACTGTCAGATACTCCTACCCAATAAATGGAAATGCCAAACCACAATTCAGACAAAGGCTGAGGTTCTCACCGTGACAAACTCAACAGGATACTTTCGAATTCCTTTAGATCTCTCGTGAGTTTTCACACTCTTTGGACTACTTTTTCCTTTGAATATCATGTTTTGGAAAGTGGTATGCCAGCACAACTTTTCTCGGTCAGTACCATTAGAATTGATCTGCCATCTTTCTGCCATCTTGTCTTCACCTTCAAGAGCAAATAACCAATCTTTCAACTCTATCACTACATCTACATCATCAGGAGTACCAAGCTGCAAGGGACTGCTATCCATTTTATCTTCAAATTTTGCATCTAGATAGATTAGAAAGTCAACCAAGAAAATGCAAATGATTAAAGAAATTGGATACTGAAGAATAAAAAAATCGGCAATTCATCAAAGAAAGAAATATAAGGCAGAAAGGGGCTTACTATTGATGCTGCCGCTGAACTCATCCACAAAAGGTGATGGTTTGAAAAGTTTAGACAGAGGCCCAGCAGCCAATTGCTCCAACCCTTTAGTAAGACCAACCCCAGGACCACCATCTGGCCCGAGAATTCCAAATCTATGAAGAAGAGATTCAGCATAGCCCATTCCTCCTCCCAGGCGAACACCGCCAACACAAGCTGACACATTTAAACTATGACATTCCACGTCCTGCACATCATATGGAATCACATGGACCACCCTTACGTTCAAAAATGGAACAGAAACTGCCTGGGAATTAGCATGACAACTCTTCCCCCTTTGCACCCAGAAGACAGCTCTCAATTGAGGGCTGCCATTTCCGGACACCATCATATTTTCATTAGATGTCAGCAACGATACATTCTCATCAGACAACATACTCGGAGTATCTGCACAATCAACCTCAACACTTTCCCATTGCACTATAGAGGAGATCATCATGGCACCACCCAAGGTCCTGTGATTGACTTTAACATATAAATCTTCACCAACAAATTGAACCAAAGGTAGTCGTCCACTGTCTGTGCAAACAGTTTCCAGAAACCTCAGCTGCAAGCTCTTCAAGGATATGCTTACAGCAGTATCACCAGGAACCTTGTCAATAAGTGCTACACCTAAGGATTCATCTCGCACTTCCAAAATTTGCTTTCTTTTCCCAACTATGCTAATCTTTTCACTAACCTGGCCAAAATATGTGTAGAGTTCCAGCACAAAGAATAGTTGTTCAACTGAAGTGTTAGACAAAAATTGGTCGCAAGCAACTCCAACTCTGACAATACCTCCTGGGGGTGGAATATGTGTTAACGGTTTTCCATCAACAGTTGCCATAGCTACTTCAAGGCAAACCTCTTTTAGTTCAACACATGTCCACAAGCCTGAAGATGCTCCAGCAGAATCGCTGCTGGTTTCCAAACATAAACTAATGAGACTAGCCCCACTTGTCCACTTTTTCTGACTAGCGTCAATAGGTTGACCTTCCCAAAGACAGAAGCATGCAGGATCTTTCTCTAGGTTTAATAACTTGAGTTTTAGTGAAGGTGAGTCAGAAAAGAACAAATTTTCAATATGAAGAGTTGCTCCAGTAAAGGATCCTTTTGAACTCGTAACAGAACTTCCAGAATCATATTTTGGAATTCCATTATCAAGAGGAACTGTAACATCTAATCCTTTGAGACTGAATAACATTGAACTAATTGAGGACTCCGATAGCACAGAACCAGGACCTGCCGTGACTCCATCAACTAAGAGGGAAGTTATTCTCAGACAGGACTCTTCTTGAAGGTAGATCTGTGAAACAATGCCAAAAGTTTCTCAAAACTAAATTATTAAGGCAAAGAAGGAATGGAGTCCTTCAAGACCAAGTATAGATACTTACCATCAGAGGCTGGCATTCAACAACCGTTTGAGATGCCAAATCTGGTGGGGCTGGAGAGGGTTGGATCTGAAGGCTGTGGAGACATATTAAAGGGACACCAACATTTAACCGCCACCGATCATCTCCCAGAGGATAAATTGGGGGGCAGAAACTCTTAGCTATGCCAAACAACGATGTGGAAAAATAAATTTAAAATGAGAGAGGTCCACAAAGATCAGCAGCTAAAGATAGAACGAGTTCAGTTGTCAAAACATACCAAAATCGGGAATATGCAAGACATCATCTGAAGAAATGTGCACGGACGGTTGCACCAGGGTACATGGAGGGCGCGAAAATGTATCTCTGCATTTAGGCATCAATTTTGATGAATATAGACAATGCAAGAATGTGAGTATAACACAAAACTAAGGAGAGAGTATTCCAAAATTTGGCAACCAGATTTAGTTTTTGCTAAGCCAGTAGTAGGAAGTTAGTTCAACCTGAAATGAATAAATATCCCCAAAGTGGATAACCATTAAACATCATATAGTGCCATTAAAGGGAGCATAAGTCAGTCATGTTTTTACATTTAACATTAATTAGAATTCCAGGAAGTTACACTTGATAACTGACCTCAAAAAAAATCCACCAACCATAACCTGAGTCAAGTTTCTACACTTTTCTCCATCAGAAATGCTAGCCTGCGAGAAGCAAGATCTAGTACTTTAGAAATCATGCATATCAATAGGGTAGGGATTAATTATAAAGCTCATAAGTAAAAAGAATAGGACAGCTACAACTTAGCCACAAATAGAGCATACCCGAGAAAAGAAAAGTGACTGCATTAACAGCTCAAGCTGGAATTCTGCAAGTCAAAGACAAACCTTATACAGGGCCACATTTAAGTCCAAAAAAAATTAAAATAATTATTAAACAGGTGCTCAACAAGCAACATAAAAATATTGCGCAATAAAGGAGGTTCATAATTGACCAAAACTAAAGGCAGGTAGGAAAAAGTAATTATGATTAAGCTTGGTCAATATCAAATAGAAGAAGCAATGGTAGATGATAAACACTAAATTCCAGAATAAAATAAACTAACCAGCATCCTTGATGCAGAGAAAAATATGATCAATGATTATAGAAACCAAAGAACGTCCTGCCGCTTCTGTAGAGCGCTGTAGAGAATGATAGCACAGTAAAAAAAACTCTTAAATTAATAACTATTCTGAGACAATTATTATTCGGATGTAATTAATGCAGAATGATTAAAAACAAAAATTCTTACCTGACCATTTGGGTTCACATCCCCCCTGTTTAAACAGCCATAAAATCCCGTGAAGAACCGGAGCAGAGCCCGTAATCCTGTATAGATTAAAAGCTATGTAACAATGCCAACAACGTTTGAAAGGGATGGCAAAGACAATTTTAAAGCACACTGAAAATGAAACCTTGCCTGGTTCACTGAAAGCAGGGCAAACAACTTCAGAAACGTGTAATTGAACCTCAAGCCCTAGAGGACTATTCAGTTCTGTCCGTTGGATTGTTATCTGAGCAAATTTATAAGAAGTCAAGGATTGGAAATGAAAATAAATATAACTAAAGAACCTATCTTCTCCAGGATGGTTCAGTATAAGGTTATCCGAAAATTAGTTGCAAGTGATGTATTACATAAGCCTCTCCTGATATTCCTTCAATAAAGCGTTCGCCACCAAAGAATGCTCGTTTTGCACCATCAGCATCTTTCCTACTAGAACCTTCCTGAGAGGATGCCATATGAGCATCCAAAAACATATCAGGATGAGGCAAGAGGTCGATAGATAGAAATTCCCATTCGAGTTTCTGCAACCAAAGGAAAATACATTGATTACTCTACTGCAGAAGTGGAAAATACTGATTTCCAACAGCAGGGGAAAAAAAGCACCAAGGTATATTTAACAAAAGGAAATGGACTTTTAAGTACTTAGGCCTGAATCGCCAATTTCTTTAGAATGATTACAAATTCAAGAACAACAATTAGTAACTTAGATGTAGGATAAGTAGTTCAGAAAACAGACTCTAACAAAGCACTATTGGAGTTACCTTGAATACATAAATCGAACCCTTGTTATTGGAAAAATCCCGTGCCTCCTTAAGATTTACCACCTGTTTCAGGATCTTACACAGATAAGAAACTCAAATTCAAGAAAGCATAAAAAATAAATAAATGATAGATCATGTAAAACCACCTGCCAGTCTTCATTTGTTGTATAGAGTAGAAGATTGCGGATGGTTATTGAGGCCATGGGCGGAGCCCTGGTCAGAAAAGAGGAAATAGAAAAGAACACTAGATGAGTAATGACACATTAAACTATTACATGCCAAGCTTTGGAAATGCCAAGTAGAGTAGAAATAAACAAGGATTCTGTAAGTGCCTTGCCCATCATCAATTCAAACATAAACAGACACTATACTGATTCATGGAGACAATGGCATGCAAATACAAAGTAAATGGCACAGCAGTGACGACTCTCCAGAACCAGAGATGAACGAAACCCGACCAATTTCATTTCAATTAAAATCAAAGTGGAAGTGAAAACAACAAGCGCGTTGCAACGAAAAACAATGCAGATGTACAAACATTTGAAGCCATTCTCCTGACAGCAAGCCAAAAAATGCATCCACTAACACACTTAAAATGAGAACTTCTTTACGCAATACCCACGCTAATTGCAAGTTTACATGAGATGATGAGAAGGCAGTCCATATTCAAAAAGAAAAACCAAGAAAATTTGTCCTTGTTAATTTCTAAAATTTAGCACAAATGAAAAAACAATGTATAATGCATGAACAAGACCCAAATTGAAGGGACCTTGAAATCTCAAGTTTATATACAGACAAGCCAAAATAACATAATGATTCCTGAAATGAAATTACACTAGACAGGTGGAAAGATTTGAATACCAAGTAGCTCCACCTTGACGTCGAGCACCCCCATGTGTTTCAACTAAAAGATTTACGGTACCAACTTCCAGTGTCATTCCATCAGCAATCTGTAAATTCAGAGCGGCAATCCGAACGATAAGGGGAAGCACATAAGTAGAAGAAAAAAATTAACTAAAATATGAAGTTAAGGTACAAATGCATCATTTGAGCCACAGTAATATGACTCTGGCCTGTTATAGTTTGTGCTTTGTGGTCATTTGATGCTTCTATTTTACGGAATATAGCCAGCCTACGATTGAGAACCTAACCAAATAAGAAATCAACATGATAAGCAAAGAGACTAACCTTGTCTGCAAATCCATAACCACTGCCCTTTGCCGAGCTGGCAGATGTTTGAGCACTACAAGCATAGACTATTATCAGTAAAGGTATCAAGACCGCAACCAATGTTTAAAGCTGATTGACCCTGACTATACCTGCTGGAGCTTGTAGATTCATCTATATTGTCATTCTCCTCCAGAACCAAATCGAGCCTATCAATTTGCACCACGATGGGTTCTACTTGTACATTACTCACAGATGGAAGCTACAAAAAATAAGTACAAACCAGGAAGGAAAAAAGAAATCATCAGGATCAGATGAGCCACTGATTTCGTATGGTCAAGCATTACATCTTAGCAAAAATACTCCTTTCAACATCACTTCCGTAAACCGCTGGGGAAACTGGAATTTTTTAACACTGGCATTGTACGAAGGCCAGCTGAAAATACTGAAGGAATTTACAAGAATGAAAAAAAGAAAAAAAAAAGTTACTTACAATAATCTCCAATTTTCCCACTTTTGCCGTAGTGACATTCAATGCCGGTGGGAATCCAACACTAGCGTGCAAAGCATCGCCATCTATGTCTACAAAAAATAAATAAATAAATAAATAATTCAATGTACTCCATAAACATCTTCAACCCGTTCCCCCAAAATCAGAGCGTACGCCAGCAAGGAAACAAAAGGCACATCTAAAAGGAGAAAACAGATACCTAAATTGGATAGTTGGACAGTTCGGCCTTGCAATTTGAACTGATCTCTCGAAAATGATTTCAGCCAATACTTCAAAGTGTACTCCAAAGCTCGCGCCAATATGGATTCCATCTTCTCGCCTCCCAAGAAAGCTTTAATCGAAGTTCTCCAGAAACTCCAAGATCCACCGCTGTCGGCAGAGATGGCGTTGGCTGAGGAGGATGGTCGGATTCTCTTACGGCAGAGGAGAAAAGGAAAGAAGAATTCAGGTGAGTTGGTTCGCACGTGCGAGCGGGGTTTATTAGCACGAAATGTCACGTGAGAGATATTTGGGGGGTGGGACCAGATGGTAAACTAGCTTTCGGCGGGAACAGATCGCTGGCCGTTAATCATAAGGAATGAATAGGAAGAAGATAAGTGATTGGGCGGTGATTCGTATGAAGGATAATGATTGGGGCAGAGAGGGCGGAGTGCGGTGGAAGGAGGCGGATGAGGAAGGCGGATTATTGGAATCTCGGGATTGTTAATGAAATAATGATGGCGGGAAGTGTGTCAGAACAGACGGGTTTGTCGGAATCTGGAAATGTAGTACTACTCAGTATTTCTTTTTCGGCATTACTTTAAGGTACGATAAAGTGAGCTCAGAGCTAAAGGTGAAAAAAGTACCGCTGTTTCCAGATCAAAGTCATTAACGGTATCCTTCATACAACTTTACCTTCCCATGAATCTAGTTGATGATTTGTTTCCTCTTTCTTATTACTCTTCGATTTCACCAAAAATATATATATATATATAAATAATAATAATAATAATAATAACAAAATAAAAAATTATCTTTTTTGGTGTTCTGTTCTTTTTTAAAATTGAGTGAGAATATTATTAAAAAATTAATTCTAATGTTAATACTACACTTAAATATCACTACTAAAAAAATATATAAACGTGAACCAATTAGGGGTTTGGGGCATAATGGGCAATCCCTTTTTCTAATACTTTCTCTGTTACAAGTTTAAAACTCAATGTGAACAAATTTTTTAGAACAAAAGTGAGTATATAATAATCACATTCGACAAAAATAAAAAGTACTCCATCTGTCTCAAATTATTGTCTAGTTTGAAATTTTACTTTTAGTACAATTTGAACTAGAAATAGAAACTTAAACTGGATAATAATTATGGGACGGAGGGAGCAAACGAAATAATGGAGTAATAGACCGTCCCTGTGAGACTATGAGTTCTTCCGGGCACAAAATCAAAATACTTGAAAAGTCATTTTTTATATCCCACAAGCTGTTCATATGTTTAGTCATTTTTATTTTGCAGAAAAATCATCCTTAAATAATCACTTGTTAGAATGTTAGTTTGAGACCCACAACGAGATTAAAAAGAAAAGGGAAAAAAATAAAATAAAGTAGTTCGTGTTCGCTCAAAACACCAAAATACAAATTTCAATACAACATAATAAAAAGAACAAAGATGAATATCATCTTCCCAATTTCTCATACTTTCTCCATTACAAATGCCGTTTTTAATTTAGAACAATATTTTGAAATGTGTTTGGTTTGAAGATAGTATCAAAAGATATTTGTTACTAATATTCACTTTATTCCCAATGAAATGATGTACTAAATTTCTTTTTGATTAGTCTTATTTATAAGTTTTATAATATATTTAATGAAATGTACAAAAGAAATTTAAATTGTTATATAATTATATTTTTACTTCATGCAAAATCTAAAATAATTTATATTTTGAAATAAATGAAATTTGAATTCGGACCGTATCACGCAAGTGGTCCCCACTATGTGGGTGACATCTTTCCCGAATTTCTTTTGTGACATCGTAACTGTTGGACAAATCTGATGGGCAAATGTCTATATAAAATTGTCTAATGACGAGGAATGGGTTCCCACCTTCCGCTCTATCCGAACAAGTACATCCCCAGTCAATTCTTTTAATGATGCCATCATGTATTCATGTTGTGCGCCTACATCGCTGAATGATTTGTGTTTTGTACGAAGACGTATGATTCTTTCATTTTTTATTTCATTTTTTGTATATTATGATGTCCACAATTACTGATAGTGACTGGTTAGTTTATCAAAATAAGACATTTTGATTTGTTCATACGTTTCACTTAGTATGTATTTTTTATTATAAAAAAATCTCAAAAATATATTTTCATATTTGTGTTTGTGTTGTTCTCTTGATTATTAAGAAATATTTTTAAAATTTTTTTTATCAATTAAAAATGCATATTAATTAAAAACTATAACAAATCAAATGTCTTTATATTAAGGATCGAAAGGAGTAAGTTACAACTGTTTCAATTTATGGAACTACTAACCAAAAAAAAAAAATACTATATTTAAATGAGCGATACATCCATTTGATTAACCAAAAAATACTATTCCCTCTGTCAAAAAAAAAATAATTCACATTGAGTTTTGAATTTTGTACTATTTTTAGTACAAATTTGTAAATTCAATGTGGACCCTTTTTTTTTTTTTTGGGACGGAGGTAGTATTCCCCCACAAAAAATCCTTCCACCCAAAAAGCACAAGTCCCCGTCCTCTTTAATTTGAAAGGCAAATTCCAAACTTTTTGTTGAAGAAAGAATTGATGATAGAATCTGGTCCTTCGAATAAATGTGCATCGTATTTCATATGGCCCAAATGAAAAATATCTAAGTGAAAGTTTGGGTTCATTTCTCTTTGGTACTGCCAGGCCTATCCTCTTTGAAGTTTGAAGTCCATAACTTGTGAGCTGGAGTCTGATGGACGAATTTGCTCAATATCGGCTGTTTGATAAGAATTAATTTTGAATCTCTAAATGGTGGAATAATACTACATAGAATTTTGAAGTCATCAAACCATTAGAGTGTAATCGTTCGCCTCCAATTTTTGTTGCCTAATAGCACTTGTAATCTAAAATTTAATTATTATAGCACCTCTTAAATGACGACTACATTAAACTTGCTATTATTACACTCACCAAAATATTACACCTTTTAAATTAAATATTTTTTTCCCAAATGCAATAAAAGATATTACTCTCTCCATGCTGCAATAAGTGTCATTAAATAATTTACACATGATTGTTATTGATATTATTTATTTTAAAGATAATTTTTAAAAATTTTAAACCAAAAGTATATCGGAATACATTTATCTTATAATTTTTTCATTTAACTAAAACAACACATAGTGGAATTTTTTTTTTTTTTTGGGTGAAACATAATGGAAGCTTTAGATCCTAACAAAATATCAATCCAAATAATTAATGACTACCGACTACCTCGCTAGCTACGTAATTGAATGATCTATAAGTGGAATTGCCATGCATCTTGTGGCTGTATTAAAGGGCTATTTTGCAATTCATTCAAATAGAAACTGCAGCTCACGTAATTTGCGTATTGGGCTTTTGTAACATGTAGAGCAAAGCACATGTGCCCAGCATTAGTTTTTCTGTGAGCACATCGTTCCTTCTCAACATGGAGGTTGGGAAGACCAGATTTGACATTTGGCGGCTGAATAATTTTTTTTTTCACCAAATTTGTAGCTGCCCAATTGGCAATAAATATCAAATCAAAATAAAAATAAGACATGCTATATTTTTTTGAAAGATAAGACATGCTATATTTAAAATGCGAATCATTTGGAATTTTATATATAGCAATAATTGGTTTCCTTTTACCAAGACCGTAAGGTGTTCAAATTATACATACTACTGGGTATTAGAATTAATCTCCATTAAACATAATAGACATTAAAGGTCAATCACGATTTTATGAGTTATATTATATATATATATATATATATATATATATATATATATGTAGAACAAGATTTTATGAGTTGAGAGTTGGCAAATTAAGGGAAAAATTATTGGGTATAGTTGTATCCTGGTTTTTAGTGCAGCAAATAGTAGCACCTTCTATATTGGTGGTATAACTCATGTAAAAATAATCTCTCTTCCCCATAATTATCACTTTACCCTTATTATTGTATCTAGCTGCAGCAAATAGTAGCACCTTCTATGTTGGTGGTATAACTCATGTAAAAATAATCTCTCTTCCCCAGAATTACCACTTTACCCTTATTATTGTATCTAGCTGCACAATTCTAGTGATACATCAGCTGCACTAAATAATTTCTCAAATTTAGGAGTGGCATGCATGGCATGGGGTATTAATTCGCGAGGGCGCTTATGGAAGTGAATTAAGCATCTTTCAATGTGGTAACATTATATATGTATGCATGATCCTTTAGGGAATGTTTATGTGATCAAAACATGAGATTGTTCATATTTTTTATTCATAAAATATGTTAATATACACGAAAGGGGGAAAAAAAGACAAAAAAAAAGAAAAAAGAGAGAGACTACAGAAAAGCATCACAAAATCCAATCGCAAAACCGAACAAGCTATCTCCCATGGAACCATATATTTAATGTGGAATTCAAAAACCAAAAGGACTTTAGCAGTTTTCGGGAAATACATAATTCCTCTCTCAAGTTGAAATAACGTAGAATAACAGTATACTGTTATCGCAAGTAACCTCAATCTGCCAAAACTCTTTAATGTTAGTGTTTCTTTAATTTCTTAACAAATTTATAAGTAAAAAAAAAAATTAATATTCGTTTAATTAAATCGTCTTGACAAAACGCAGTTCTGCTAAACTACTACTATCTTTTCATATTGGAACCAGTCTTTAATTTGTTTGCTCAGAAGAGAATGGCAAAATGATCTGGATAGTACCTAAAGCTAAGTTTGGATCGTTTTTTTTCAGTGTGTGTTTTTAAGTGTTTTTTGTATTAGGAGTGTAAAAAAATGCATTGAAAATGTAAACAGTTATGGTGGGATGGGATAGTTATTATTTAATTATTTTGAAAAAACCATCAAAAATACCTTCCAAACATAGCCTAAAGAATTTTGATATGACACAAATTAACAAGAAAATTAATAGATACTCGAATATCAACAGGAATTATATACTCCCTCCGTCCTACAAAAATAGTCAAATTTGAAAAACTAAAATCTCAAAATTAGATGACTTAATCTTGTAAATTAAAAAAATTGATATGAAAATTAAATAAAGTTTCATAACTATTTATCAATGTAGGAATAAATTTTAGATTATGCCAGTATGATAAGTCTAATTTTAAGATTTACTTTTTTAAAAATTTGACTATTTTTCTGAGATGGGGTAGTACGCCTTAATAACTATGAAAGTTTTCTTTGCGAGAAAATATTAATCAAAGTTAAATATGGCGGCCTAATATTATGAACTTTGTAGCCTTTTGAATGTTAACTCATTTGGGTGGCAAAAGATCTCCTGTATGTTAACATGGTATTCTTTTTCAATCTCATTCGATTAGGAAAACAACCATTTAATTCATGAGATTGGCATCAAATTTTTATTTATTTTTTGTTAGAAAAAAGGGAGATTGGTATCAAATTCATGGTATCATCATTAAGACACTTGACGACTTGGATGTCCAATCCGGAGGCCGGTGGCGTAAATTGTAAACACCTTTGACAGTCAAAAATACTTGGCACGCAAGAAAATTTGACAATTTAATAGATTCTTCAGGCGCACTATTTAATTCCCTAATCATTCACCTTCCAACCGTCCGATCACATCCTAACCACAAACCAACAATTTAAGCAATTGGGATCTTACTCTAAAAATGCGGTATGATATGTTATCACGAGTATTGTTTTTTTTTTTTTTTTGGATCAAAACGGTATGAATTTTTTTATAATAACAATAACATTCATACGTTGATATATGATCCATAACCACGTGATAGATTAACTATATGTTTGTTTCGTTTTTTAAGTGTATGTTTTTAGGTTTTTTTTTTGTATTAAGAATGTAAAAGGTGTATTAGAAATGTATAAAGCTATGTTAGGATGAAACAGTTATTAATATATTAATTTAAAAACTATAAAAAAAATGTAACAAACAAATATTGATTTCAAAAAACCAAATGTATTATCGATTGTTACGCATGTGTGTGGTTCGTATTGTGAACAAATTAGTACGATACTTCTTTATAAAGGAAAAATATAAACAATTTTTTTAAAAAAAATCATTTTCCTCTAATGTAGTTCTTGTTTCTTCTTGAATACTTTTATCAAAAGACGACTCTTAATATTTATTACTAGTAACACTATTATTCTAGAAGAGCAACATTGAAACCAATAAATATGCTCTACAATGGAAGATGAACATGAAATAACACTATTACCAAATCACAATCTAAATAAATGAAAATTTAAAATTAACTTGTAATTTTGTACTTCTCAGAATAGTAATTACCATTTCATTTACTATGTATTTTGTTCGGTATTATATTATTTTTAGAAAAAAGATTCTCTCTGGAATAGAGAGATAGACACAAGCGAATTCCTAAAAGTAATCTTGTGGAGAAATTAATTTTATTATGAATCTTGTTGATTAACCTAATTTAGGACATTTCCCTAATTCTTCTCATTGTTTTACCGTTTACCAAAATATTCTTTTGACCGACCCAATACAACAGTGAAAAACTATTTGACGCCGCTGTACAGAAGAGAACAGAAGTCCCGTTGATGTAGTACAGTACTTTTTTTCTTTCTATATATATTCAGCTTCCACAACACGAGCCAAAAAATAAATACAGATAAATATATTTTATCCAATAAAACATTTAATTTTAATAATTTACAGAAAGAGACGTAATGAAATAGATTTATCATTTCTTTACCCCAACTCATTATCCGATCCCTCAATCTTCCCCCCCTCCTTTTTCTTCTTCCATCAATTAATCATAATCATTTCTCTTTCCCAAAATCATTGCTCAATAACCAAACCCTAACTTTTCCAATTCCATTCATGAATTACTCCCAATTTTCTTTTATTCAATTTGTACATATTCTTTGATTTTTAGTTCCAAGTAATTCGTTCTTTAATTCTTTTTCCCCCCGGTTTCTTGAACCTTTAGGTTTTGTACAGGACCTCAAGAACAAAAAAAAATAATTTTGGTACATAAAAATAAACTAGGTGTTGATATTTTAGCTGTATATGGTAACTAGCGGATGATCATCATCTGATCATCATCACCGCTACTGAAACTACAAAAGAGTTTTTTTGAAAAAAAAAAAAAACTTGTTGTTGGGTTTTGGAAGTATTTTTAGCGTGTTATTTGTATGCGGTGTGGAAATCGTTGGGCTGGAACAGCTTTGAATGATAAAGCAGGAAAGCAAAACAAAGGAAATAAATAGAAGACGACGAGGTAAGAGGAGAATTTAAGGTTGTATTCTAGTTTGTTTGTTTTTTTTTTTTTTTTGGTTTAGGATAGCTTTAGAGATGATGGGTGATGATGGATGATATAAAGTGAAGCGGTTTTTGGGTCTTCAATCGGTTTTGCTGAGGTTTGGATGTTTTGGGTGTTGGAAGCAGATAATGAAGACACCTGTGAGCGAAGAGAGTTGAGCGTTAAAGTTCTTTTTTAAAAAAATAAAAGAAATTCTTTTTAGGGGGTGGTACTATATAAGCAAACGTCATGGGGAACTTATGATCAGAGTTTCGGAGAAAACAAACTTTTTTTTTACTAAGCAGGGCTGGTTTTTTGGTCTTCAATGGGGATGAAGAATGATGGGCAAAAACCAATGCCAGGCGGTGCTGGACGAGGTAGTGGTGGGGGTGGTGGAGGAGGAGGAGGATTCATTCCTAGTTCCTTCAAGGCTTTTTCAAGCTATTTCAGGATTGTTTCTTCCGGTGCATCTACTGTTGCTTCCACCGTCAAGTCTGCTGCATCTGCCGCTTCTGCTATTGTGGACAGAGAGTTGGAGTCTAGTCGTGATCAGGTATATGATTTTGCGAACTTGAGATGAAATGAGTTTTTTTTTTTTTTTTCTTCTCGTTGGGGCTCTTTGTCGGTTATTGGTGTTGTTTCCCTGTGTTGCTTCTCTGATATGGAAGTCTGTTTAGGAAGGAAGTATTGTATGTTCGTAGGTGGAGTTTGCTTGTGTTTGAATTGACTATACTGTTACATGATTTCAGAAAAAATTAAGTGCTGCTGCTGCTGCTGCTGCTCTTTCACGAGTTATTTGATTATACTTTTTTTATGCATCATGTGGTCAAGTGTTGGGTTTTGTCTCTTTGAAGTTTCCGTTTTTGTTCCCTAGAATGGGATGACTTGGGTTGATGGAATTTATTCAGGATTTGCATGCTTTAATACTTGGATATTACTTGGATGAATTTAGTCCTCCGAAAAAAGATTGCCATTTTTAAGCCAGTTGTGAGAAGCGGTTTCATTCAAGATATTTTTAAAAGTTGCTATTTGTTGAATGGGTAAAGAGATAATTATCAACAATAAGGTTGTCTGTAGATTTCCGTAGTTGACTACTCACAGTTTTCTTGGTCATATGCCTGGATATGTACATGAAATTTTGCTCACTGTCAACATTTTGTAAGTTTAGAAAGCAGATTTTTAATTTATGTTTTTCGGTTTTAAATTGAAATCACTCTGTAGAGGTAGTGAGGAAAGTACAGTTTTGGTTTTAAACCTTTAACTCTACTTAGATCATGGATGTCTGTTCAGCGTAATGCTCTCTGCAGTTTAATCAGTTGGGAAAATGCTTTATTTATTTGGATTGAAAATTTAGTTCGAAGTTGTTGTGCAAAAAGGAAATATTTGTCGTTTACGAGAATTTGGTGATATAGTTATTTGTCGGCTTTGTTTCCCTGCATTGACTTTGCAGAATATCTACTGAATCGCCTAGGGCATATTGCTTGAGTTCCGTGTCTTAATTGCTGATGGCGTGTCTTAGTTGTCGATGCAATCACCTTTTTTGACAATGAAAATAGGTTTTAATTTTTTGTCGGATTTGTTGCTGGCAATCTGTTTAAATTTGTCGTTTAGTTGACTTATTTTGTGTCTGGACCAGATTAACAGATTTAGCGCGTTGGATTTATGTTGCGTGTTGTCTCACGCGCTTGATGTTTTCATTTCACCGGCTTTCATGTAAACTTGCTTGGATGACTGATTGTGTTTCCCCAGAGTATCTTAATACCTTTCTCTCCTTTCTATCTAAGAAACTCACGAATTCATTGCCCTTTGGATACGTTGTTACATAATAGTTTTCTATTTCACCAAAGTGGAATCTGTCTTCTTTATGTCCTTATTTCCTGATAAGTAGCGATTCTAGGACAATGAAATTAAGTCCTCATTTCTGTAGTATCAAGCTGCTTTAACTTCAGGTGTTCGCACAGCAGGAACAACTATCATGCTTGCATCATCAATTCTTTTCTTCAACTTATCTCCATCGTGATTAATTTGTTTGATTTGGATACCTACTGCTCAAACTAGTGATCCGGCAGGGTGGATGACTTATGATTTTTGTACTTCAGGTACACTGGACTGCTTTTGACAAGCTAGAATGTGAGGGTTCTATCTCCTCCAGACAAGTTCTTCTGCTTGGATTTCGACATGGTTTTCAGGTTTGGGATGTTGAAGATGTGAGTAATGTACATAATTTGGTGACTAGGCAAGATGGTCCTGTCTCATTCATGCAGATACTGCCAAAACTGTTGGCATCTAAGCAACCGGGGGACAAGTTTGCTGATAGCCGTCCTCTGCTAATAATATGTGCTGATGGACGCTTTCCTGGAGGGAATAGTATTCAAGAAGCCGGTCCTTCCAATGCAACCACCCATCACGTACATGAGTTACCCAATGGCAGTTTTCCGCCAACGGTTGTTTGTTTCTATTCATTGAGATCTCATTCCTATGAGCATATGCTGAAGTTTAGATCAGCTGTTCATTTAGTAAGATGCAGTTCTCGAGTTATAGCTGTTTTACAAACTTCACAGGTATTTGGTATTTTCTCAAGTGGCTACCCAACCTTTCTTTTAAGTATTTCGTGTTAAACATGATTTTTCTTTTTTCCCTTCAGCTTCATTGTTTTGATGCTGCAACACTGGAAAAGGAATATAGTATTCTTACGAATCCTGTTCCTCTGGGTTGTGGATTTGGCGGTGGCTTTGGACCTCTTGCTGTGGGCCCCAGGTGGATGGCTTATAGTGGGAGTCCTGTTGATGTTTCAAACTCAGGACGTGTGAGTCCACAGGAACTTACTCCTTCTGCTAGCTTCCCAGGGCCTGCATCAAATGGGAGCCTGGTTGCTCACTATGCAAAAGAATCAAGCAAGCATCTTGCTGCCGGTATTTTGACTCTTGGAGATATGGGATACAAAAAGCTCACCAAGTATTACTCTGAAAGTAATTTGGAGTCGGGGAGTGCTTGCGTTGGCGTTCACGGAGTTGCAAATGGGCAATCGAATGATGAGGAAAATATTGGAATGGTATGTTTTGTGATTCTAAGAAGGTGGATTTACAGTTTTTATCTCGTTGAGTCCGCTTTGAAACTCATTGGACAAGTGAGTTATTGCACATGATGGATTAAACCTTCAGGTTGCTTTTCTTATTTTTGGAATGCAGACGATGTTTTTTGTCTTTCTTGCATTTGCAGCTGGTTAGAGGTAGGCGGGATAACTAGCAGCATGTCCATAATGCCACTTTTTGTGATACTGGCGTCATGCAGTTCTCGAGAAACTTAGTTTAGAAACTTGTTTTGAAGTCGGTGATATCTTACTACCTTAGTACTTTCTTTGGCAGGTGATTGTGAGGGATACTGTTGAGAAGAATGTTATAACACAATTTAGGGCACACAAAAGCCCAATCTCGTCATTGTGCTTTGATCCCAGTGGCACTCTTCTTGTGACTGCCTCAGTTCAGGGTCATAACATCAATGTTTTCCGAATAATACCATCTAGCGCTGTTTCTGGGGCCTCATATGTGCATCTCTATCGACTCCAACGTGGTTTGACTAATGCTGTGAGTGTGTGGTTCTATAGCAGTCTCATGCTAGTAATTGCTTATTTGCTAAGTTATGGACATAGTATCCACTTGTTTTCATGAATTCTTGTTCAGGTGATACAGGACATCAGTTTTAGCAGGGATAGCGAATGGATTATAATTAGTTCTTCAAGAGGCACGAGCCATCTTTTTGCAATTTCTCCATTTGGTGGATCTGTGGGGTGTCAGCCCGCTGAGCCATTTGTAAGTTCAAAAGGCAGTGGATTTGGTACTATGTCAAGAATGCCTGTTTGTCAATCACCAAATTCTGGAATGAAGGTTCTTAATCAGCAGAGTTATTTTTGTTCTGAACCTCCTATCACACTCTCGGTTGTCAGCAGAATAAAGAGTGGAAATAATGGTTGGAGGAACGCTGTGACTGGCGCTGCTGTGGCCGCAACAGGAAGGATGAATATCCCTTCTGGGGTGGTGTCAGCCATTTTCCATTACCAGAAAGGCAATGATTTGTATCCAGAAACCAGCTTTCTGAAGACGAATTGTTGCCTGCTGGTTTTCTCTTCTCCTGGCTATTTGACACAATATTCAATGCGGGTATCTTCTGGCTCAGATTCTCTGATGGCTTTACAAGGGTCAGGCATTGGCTATGATTCATCTGTTGACAGCGATTCGAAATTAGTGATCGACGCAGTGCGAAAGTGGAATGTCTGCCGGAAACATAACCGTAAGGAGCGAGAGGAGAATATTGATATATATGGTGAGAATGGATGTTCAGATAGCAATAAGGTGTTTCCTGAAGGAATGAGAAAGACGAAAGGTGTCAGCTCTGAGGTCAGGGGCACACTTATAAAAGATAAGCTGGCGTCTGAGGAGAAATATCACATGTATATATCTGAAGCAGAGCTGGAAATGCATCCTCTCCAGGTTCCACTGTGGACCAAACCAGAGGTATTACTTTTTCCCCCCCAAAAGTGAAGATTATTGTTATATGGATTTGCTTAAGTGATGGGAATTCCCTTTTTGCATGTGTTCTTGTCAGATGTATTTTCATACCATGGGAAAAGATGGCATCACTGTGAGCGATGAAGCTTTTTTAAGTGGGGAGTTTGAGATTGAAAGAATGCCTACTCGTTCCATAGAAGTGAGTTCAAAGGAGTTGGTCCCAGTGTTTGATTATCTTCAAGCCCCTAAGTTCCAGCCAGAGAGGTCGGTTGAGATGCTTTTCTAGTATTATTGAACATTTTTTAATATTTGTTGATTTTGCGGCAAATTGTTTTATTTACATCATGTGGAGAACTGTGTTGTTGGGAGGCTACCGTTTGCGGTTTTGATATTCTTTTGCTAGAGATGTGGTGGTAGAAGCTAGTAGGAGGTAGGATCCTTTTTTTATTTTAATAATTTATAGCAACATTCCGTGCCATAATGGCTGCAAAGCTTGTCATGAATTTCTTTTGTTTTCCCATCATAATGTCAAATTGTCACTATAATTTAGCTCTTTCTTGTTTTGAATTATGATGTTTTTGTATTATAGGCAAGTTAAAGATGGAAGCAATGATGGAGAACTGTTGTTTCAGAGGCCTGTAGCATCTGAAAACCAAAAGGTCAGAAGCAGCAGCAGTTCTGGTTCTTTGGACACAATGACTAGTGGTGGCATTGCAGTGAATGAACTGCATAATGCTGCTGCTGAAGAAGGAGGTTGGCATGGTCTCGATATGCCAACAGATGCCGGTGAGGGGGTTGTAAATAATGCTGGTCACTTGGAAGCAAATGGCCACCAGCTTGAAACTGTAAATAATATAGAGCAGTTTGTGACAGAGACAAAATTTGACTTTGTAAATAACAGTACATTTGGACTGGATGAGGAGAGTGAACGTGAAGGTTCGTTTGAGGAGTTTGATTAAAGGTATATAATGGGTACTTGCGGAATGGTAAACGAATCCTTCAATTTTTTAATTTGCATGTTTGAGCTGGTGGCAAAGTTGCAAATGTGATACTTTGCTCAAATTTTTGCAGGTGTGGAGATACTTTTTTTATTCTCTGGTAACTTTGATGCAGGCTGTTAAATATTGATGGGTGAAGAATGGTGGTGTAAAAGAGCAAGGCAAATGTCATTGGATGGGAAGGCAGGAATTGAAGATAGATGTAATAGCGTTATGTGTTATCTGTTTATTTTTAAAAAACAGTATGGGCTTATGATTTGTAAATAATAGCTACATCTTTGCAGACATTGAATTTTCTCATGGTTAAATCTTACCTGCTCTGTAGTTTACTCCTATTGCGTTGATGCTTCTCTACATTTTCTCGGTTTTGATGGAAACCGTAATGCTTGCATTGTAAAGGAACGGGCTTAAACCTCTGCTAAACCCGGTTGATGGAGGTTGTTCCTCATTTTTCAATGAGAATAATAACGGCCCCTTCACGAGGGTGCTGTTATGCGGAAGAATAGGTTGGGACAGTATAACTTGAAAAGGACAGGGACGGCTCGCTTTTTCTCAAAATGCATACGATCGCAAGTGCTTTGTCGCGCACAACTGTAGAGAAATGGTTAGTTTGTAATCAGGTAGCCAAGAGCAACAAAGAAAGCACTGTGTAGGTGTAGCATTCCCGCAAGTGTTCAAATCTTCTCTGGGTCCTTACAAACCCGGGCGAAAACAACCAGAATCCAGAAGTAACTTTTGGTCATTGAATCTATCTATGACTGCTGAAACCGTGCAACCTGACAAGGTTTCTAAATGTGGTTGTTTGAATGTTTGAAGAAGCAGCATCTTGGTGTGAAACTCTATTTTATTTATTTAATTATTTTCGAGGAAATCACAGAGATAAAGCAGCGTCTACCCACGCTGTATTCTTTTTTTCATTGTCGTCGAATTGAACCACCTAGAGAGAAGGTATACTTCATTTTCGGACAGCATGATTTTTTAATTTTTTTTTTTTTTCATTTTTATGTTTTCTTTTTAATGCATCTCCACTTCTGAAATTCTAGTCCCGGAGGTCCAAATGGTCCCTTACATTTAGACCTACTTGAATTTACGTCCCTAACATTAACATTTCAATATCGTAGTCCCAAATATTATGTTTTAACACTTTTTTGGTCCCATTTCACTGTTTTCGGCCGTTGACATGCCGGAATCAGGGGTATTTTTGTCTTTTAATTTAATTTAAATTTCTATTAAAATTTAAATCATTAAAAATATTTTAAAATTCAGATTTTATTATTTAATTGTTAAAATATTATTTATTAATTAAAAATATTATTATAAAATTTTAAAATTTACATTATTTTCAAAATTAATTTTTTCATTTATCATTTACGTTAGGTCAAAGTAAAAAGTAATTATGTTACACTTTTAACCTTGAGCCCACTGTAATTTAAAAAATTTACTGAGTTACAGTAAATAATTCAAAATTTAATTTCTTTAAAAAAACAAAATGCAAAACTAATTTTTTTATTCTAACCGCTACAGTAAACCCTAAATGGTAATTATGTTGCATTTTTAACCTTGGACCCACTATAACTTAAAAAATTTATTGAGTTACAGTAAATAATTCAATTTTTTTTAAAAAAAAGGAAAAAGCAAAACCAAGATTTTTCTTTTACTTTGACCGCTACAGTTGAATTTTGAATTATTTGATACTCGTCAAATTTTTTAAGTTACATTGGATCCAAGGTTAAAGTGCAACATAATGGTTTACTGTAGCGATTAATTACTTTGTTTTGCTTTTTCCTTTTTTTTTTAAAAAAAATTAAATTTTGAATTATTTACTGTAACTCGGTAAATTTCTTAAGTTATAGTGGGTCCAAGGTTAAAAAAGCAAAGTAGCGGTCAGTGTAAAAAAAAATCTTGATTTTATTTTTTTTAGAAAAAAATTGAATTTGGAATTATTTACTGTAACTCGATAAATTTTTTAAGTTACAGTGGGTCCAAGGTTAAAAGTACAACATAATTACTATTTAGGGTTTACTATAGCGGTCAAAGTAAAAAAAATATTGGTTTTGCTTTTTCTTTTTTTTTTAAAAAAAATTAAATTTTGAATTATTTACTGTAACTTGGTAAATTTTTTAAGTTACAGTAAGTCCAAGGTTAAAAGTGTATTATAATTACTATTAAAGGTTTACTATAGCGGTCAAAATAAAAAAAAATCTTGGTTTTACTTTTTCTTTTTTTGAAAAACGAATTGAATTTTGAATTATTTACTGTAACTCGGGAAAGTTTTTAAGTTGCAGTGGGCCAAAGGTTAAAAGTGTAACATAATTACCATTTAGGGTTTACTGTAGCATTCAGAGTAAAAAAAATCTTAGTTTTGCTTTTTTTTTAAAAAAAAAAAAAATTGAATTTTAAATTATTTACAGTAACTTGGTAAATCTTTTAAGTTACAGTAGGCCCAAAGTTAAAAGTGCAACATAATTACTATTTACTGTGTACTTAAAGTAAATAGTAAATAAAAAAAGTAATTTTAAAAGTACTGATAAATTTTAAAATTGTATAATAATATTTTTAATTAATAAATAATATTTTAACAATTTAATAATGAAATTTGAATTTTAAAATAATTTTAATGATTTAAATTTTAATAAAAAATTAAATTAAATTAAAAGATAAAAATACCCCTGATTCCGGCATGTCAACGGCGGGAAACAGTGAAATAGGACAAAAAAAAGTGTGAAAACATAATATTTGGGACTACGATATTGAAATGTTAATGTTAGGGACGTAAATTCAAGTAAACCTAAATGTAAGGGACCATTTGGACATTTTAGTCTTTACGGGCTGAACTGATGTCCATTGCTATCTTATGAAACATTTGATTTAGCCCTCCACAACGTACCAAATGGACAGAAGACTGAAATGTTACCAATTTTGAGAATAGGGAGCAGTGACCATTTAAATTAACGATATTCGAACTTACTGTTGTTGCTACACTCGAAGACCACCAATCCAATTTCTCCATTGCAAAAGCCAATTCACTCAGGGAAGACCAATATCGCTTCTATAACTCAGGAATTATGTTCATATTTCAAGGTAGAAATAACGGCGGCCCGATGACTGGAAGTAATTGAAAAATTTCTGGACTTCTGGTTCGGCAGTTCCTCGCCGTCGGGAGAGAGGTGGGACGGCGGGTGGATCGGAATGCAGTTTGGTAATTTTGGGGTGTTGACTATTGATTGTTGACTGTTGACTTATAAGCTCATTGTACCATTTTTTTAATTTTTTTTTTTGAAATGGCACTGTACCATTTTTATGTGTTAGTAATACAACCATCACGTGCTAGTTACATCCTAATCTCAAAGGTCAAAAGTAAAGGATTTAAAAATTGGCATAAACTGATGAATGGAACAATGAATCACATCGTCATATTTCCTTGACAGAGAATTTGCATTCTGTATTTTAATACCAGATACACTTTAACTGTTGAATCCGAGCAATTTGGGAAAGTTTGTTAATGTGGTCATCTGGTGCTTTGGAAAAGCAGAATCTACTGTGATACTACTTTCTCTAAAGGCTTTTCCTATAACTTGAATTGGTTGTAAATAATAGCTTCATCTTTGCAATATTGAATTCTCTCGTACGGGGTAAACCTTGCCTTCTCTGTAGTTTGCTCCTTTCTTGCTGACGCTTTTTTATATTTTCATGGTTTTGATGGAAATTTTATAATGCTTGCGGAGGGAAATGAGGGTCTGAAAAATCTTCTACTCCCAGCTGATGCATGCCTTGAAAGTGAATAGAAATCTCATAAAGAACAAATCGTAGGAGCTGGATGCAAGTTTATTTCCTTGATATTTTTGAATGAGAACCTATTAAGCTTAAGAATACAGTAGAACAGTTAAACATGAAAAGGACAGCGATGGCCTTTATGTATTCGCTTTTCCTCTAAATGTAAACGATCCCAAGTATTACTGATGTGAACATCCTAGGTGATCAAGCTCAAGGACAAGCCGATGTTCAAATAAGTAATCAAGTTCGAGCTCAAAGAGTGATTCAAGATCATTTAGCTAATATTGGAGATCGTATGACGAGGTTTCGAAGGAAGAAAATGAATGAGGCACTCAATAACTTGTTCAAGTATTTCCAAACTCTCAAAGTGGATTCAATTCCATAAATTTCATGTTTGTCTTGGAGTAAAATTGAAGCTTTTGGTGTACGTCGAGTTCATGGTCAAGTTAAAGAAGTCAACGGAAAAACCGACAGAAAAGCACCGAGCAGAATGTCGATCGACGAGAAGGTCCATAGCGCGCGGACAGATTTGGCCGAATTTCCTATTTCGAATAGGAAAAGGATTTTCCCGTAATTCTATGATTATGGCCGGCTCTCCAACATTCTAGAACCTACTAGAATGTTTTAAATAATTGCGTCATATGCAATTATTTATTTAATTATTATTTTAATTTATATTAGAAAAGTTAGGAAGATAAATTCGATTTGAACTTGTATTCGGATTCTTTTTGTCTAAACCAACCTATGCTTGTAAATAGGGGGCTGAACGACCAGAATTCATATGCCTTTGATGATTATTGATATTTCAATATGAGACGAGAGGAAACTCTTTTTTCTTTTTCTATTCTTTTCGAACATTAGTGAATTGCACACTTGTTTGTGCTTTGTTGACGCGTGCACGTAATTTAAGTGCTCTTCACGTGTGAAGCTTTGTTAGCTTGTTCATTGGAGCCTTTTCGCTAACCATCATATCCATAAATCGAAGGGATATGGTTGTTAGAGAGGAACCGATTGGGTTGCTAACTTTTGGTGCAAATTTTGTGGTTTTCTTCTTTTCTTCTTCTTTTTTTGTGCGATTTGGAGTCTTCTTCATCAGTGTTTCAAGTTATCAAGTCTTGAAAAATTCATAGTTTCTGGGTCAAGGTAAATCTGTCACCTTTGCCTAAAGATTCATATCAGTTACTGTACTACACACAGTTGAGAATGGTTTGTTTGTCAGGAAGGTGCCTAATCTTGTTTCCAAGGTGAACAGGAGAGCACTGTGTAGATGTAGCCATCTCCTCAAGTGTTACATCCTCTCTAATTTCTTATATACCTCATAGTGATACGTGTGAAAAAGAGGATCTTCAGGTGACATGTTGCAGGGACAAAGATTTAGTTGCTCAAGTGAGAGAATTCTCCCAATCAGGGGAAGGTTCCTGACTCCTTTTCATGCTTCGAGTATCCAGGTTGCATAAAGCATCTAGAGTGCTCGTGCTAATAATGGTTGTTGATTTTCTATTCTCCTCAGGCGAGTCAATCTTACCATCCATACTTGCAATGCTCTAAGATTAAAAGCTCAAAGTTCAACGAGTTGCCTAGAGATAGAGGCAGTGAGTTCATGTTGCAAACATTTAAATCCAACACTCTGAGAGGCACAAAAACACTTGCAGAAACACATCAGGAATATGCGCTAGCGATTCATTACCTTGTAAAAAGTATTGCACTATTGCTGATACATAAGAGGCAAGTGTTTGAAGATTCTGTTGTATAAGTGTTAACTGCATCTTTCCATACTTGCCCCCCCCCCAATTGGTGTCCCCAACAACACGTATTGCCAATGTAGTCTCTTTGTGATTTCGTTTGCAAAAGATTTGATATGTTTTGAACTCAGGGCTTCCCCTACATTTTCAGGAAATAACAACCATAGAGCATGGCTCACTTAAAGGCTCCATTCTGAGTATCCTACCTATTAGTCTTCATTGATCTACATAATTTCAAATCTTGCAGTCAACAAGACTTAGCTAACTCTAGTCTTTAGCCATCTCAGGCTGCCAAAATTGATGGGACGCTAAACATCAACAAGAATCAATAGAAATCTCTCCTTATGAAATCTTTCATGCTAGTGTCAATTCTTCATGAGTGGCAAGCACCATCTTCAACTTATCAGCAATTTGCTTCATCGGGCTTTTTAAATCTGATGTTTCTTCCAATTTATTTGATACGGTAACCTATATCGCAATGCTAAAAGGTTGTTTCAAGCTTCCAACCAAGAGGCACTCTTTAGCTTATTGTTCACATTAGTTGATAGTGATTTAGTTCCTCGCAGACCACATATCCAATCCCCTCACCTGCATTATTGCTCAACAAATACCTAACTTAAGAAATATTACTTAGCTGCTGTTGATTGATATTTCATAGATACTCCTCGGATATCCTCAGCTCTTATAGGAGCAGGCACCCTGTCTTGTACATTAACTCTTAGCAGTTGGTTCTAGTCTAGGTTCCTATGCTCTACTTCAGAATTTTTTATCAGAGTCTCCCTCCCTTTCCATCACATCATTCATTTATAGGTCAAGATCTTTACATCCTTCATCTGCAAGCAAAGTGTCTTGATCAACAAAACACTATAACTACCTTTAAAAATCAGAACCAGACACCAATGAATCTCTTTGTCTAAGGTTCTGCTCACCGTCGTTGCCCTTTTCCAATATGGATTTCAATCATAGTTTCGTTGTTTATACCATATTGATTGGCAGCTTCAATCAATATAAAAAAAGCAAACCATAAGCTTTGAAACAGAGACAAAGTTTAAGAGGATAACTGGAAGAAACTGAATTAGATCAACAAGAGTAGCCCAAAAAATAAGACAGGTCAATGGACACATTCAAAAGGAAACTAACAAGAACTCAATGATTACGAAATTGGAATGGATAGAAGTAATAGGATGAAATTCTCAATACATCTAATCCTATCATCTTCATCTTAAACATCAATTCCCATCCAAGAGTGGCTATACTATAAAGCAAGTAAAACATTTGCTTTAGGCCCTGTGCTGAGTAAGCCCCATTTATCTGATATTAATCAGAAAATTTTTATTTCCTTTTTTTTAATAAAAAGTAAAAAAAATAAGATCGACCTATATAAAATATAAAGATTTTAAATTTATGTTGATGATGTAAATTTAAAATCAATTAACATAAAATAGCTCCCTTAGTCATAAAAATTCCATTAACACGAAGATGATATGGATATTGATGCTTAATTTATTTTAGAACTGCAAAAATATTAATTGATATAATTAATTATAAAACTCGATATTTTCTATACAGCTGATTGTTCAGAAAGAAATTTGCAAATTAAACGAATTAAAATAATTTATACATTGTGACTATCTCACTAGTTGAAGAAAAAATCAAAATGAATTGATCGGTAAGGAACATTAACTAAAGCTTTTACGTCTAACAAATTTGATTAAAATGATATTAACATAAATTACAACAAATATAAATTAATTTTTTTTGTGAATTTCACATGAGTAATATTAACTTTAGATAGTGTTTAAATTCTTAAAAGAATCCAATTTTATACTCGATCATCATTTAAGGTCGAGCCGTCCTTGTCCCCATCAAAACTATCATAAGTGTGAGAATCAAATCATCCGCGAAGAAAATTACAACCGAAACTAAAAACTGAAGGTCATCTAACCAATCTGCCAGAAAGTCTAATTCCTTCAGAATGTTTCCTGAACAAAACACTATTAATAGAACCTAACCAATGTAGTATCAATAGAACTTAGTCAACGTAATTCCTCATCTTCAGGGTGGTCAGCTGCTGGCGCTACTCTTCAATTTTCTAAAATGGATCGTTCTGAGTCTGATAGTTTTTTCAGAATCGGAAGTAGTAACTTCAGTGCCGGCATCATCGAGCAAGCAAGTATCTAAGCCCGTACCGGGTGATCCTCGCAAAACTCTGTTCTTTATGCTTTTCCTTACGCCGGTGTTTTGGAGTGGGCGACGAGGGAGGGAAACTCCGCAGGACATATTTTCACTTCCAACTTCTTCTTCGCTGCTCCTCCTCCTCCTACTCACCCTTATGCCAACAATCTGAAGGATACGACCAGAGAGGCGAATCCTTGAGGACCTCGCTCCTCCACTTTCTTCTGGCCTCCGGCCCATTCCGTCGCCTTCAGTTTGGCAAGTTATGAGGCCCCTTCCACTCGTCATTCCCCTTGTACTTCCACTTCCACCATCTTCTCCTCTGTGCTGCATCAGAAACGGGTTGATATATTCTTGAAACCTCTGCCTGGGATGATGACACAGCGGAGGAACCTTTCAAGTACATTGTCATCAAAAGCTGCCCGCCAATTCACGATGGCCTATCTTGTGCTTGTTGGTCTCACGAGCAACCGTTACAATGAAGGAAAGCATTTCACTGATCATAAACTCAATGAATGCCGCCGTAGTAATAGCGACACTGCCGAAAAATGTGTCTCTAGTAATGGATTTCACCTCGGAGAGAATAATATCACCGGGAAAGCGAGGCTGAGCCATAGTTGGAAGGGCAAGAGTTAGTTGGGAGTGAATTTTAGGCACTTTCTCATGATCACGTTGAGTATGTGTAAATGTCAATCATATTATTAGAGAGGAGAGAAGGGATTCCTCCCCAAGCTAAATTAACTGAATATATAAATGTGCACAAGTCTTTCTAAAAGAAAATGTCCACAAGTCCGAATCCAGTTGCTCTTTTCTTCATCATTATTATTATTATTATTATTTATTATTATTATTATTATTAGGTGTTAGACCCGTCTGATGGACGGGAAAAATAAATAAATATAATTAATATAATATAGATCAAGCAGAATTATTTATTATTTTATGAATTTTATATGAAAAATAAAAATATTATAAATATATAATATATAATGGTTGCATTTGTACTGAAAATATCAAACACAGAAATAAAATATTCTATCATATGAATATGGTGATGATTTATTCCACATCAAGCGGAATGTTAATAAATCAAAAAATAAAATCAACTTCGAATTGAATTGAATAATCAGACGTGTTGCAATACTTTTTTGTAGACTACTCTCTCCATTTTTTTTATAAGTTACTTTGAGTTTGGAGAAAACTTTCAAATATAAGTCGTTTTGGGAATCCTAGTCAAATTTAATAACTAATTTTTTAACTATATCTTTAATAAATGATACTAATTTCTTTTTATTTAGTATTGGTTATGTTTTGAAAATAATTAATGAGGGATAAAAATAAATATTTAATACACAAATTAATTGTTGAACGATTGGTTCCTTAGTATGTGTACCACTGGTAAAATGACTTATGAAAAGAAATGGAGGAGTATATCCGTAGTCTTCGAAATGATGTTACCAGTTTATCACATATTCGGACATTTATTTTTTATGTCGAAGTAAATTTTGATAAGACAACATATAA
Organism: Oldenlandia corymbosa var. corymbosa; assembly: GCA_949775105.1. NCBI lineage: Eukaryota > Viridiplantae > Streptophyta > Magnoliopsida > Gentianales > Rubiaceae > Oldenlandia > Oldenlandia corymbosa. Next base: position 7,720,204 of record OX459118.1, read on the forward strand.
TTTGAAAATTGAACGTGGTAAAATATAATTACCAATGTGATAAGGATTGACATTAGCTTTTGTTTATTGTCATTGCAAAACAAATGGTCAGTAAAAATTATTTCTTATTTCATTTTAAAAGGATATTTAGTATGATAACGATACCTCAGACTGAAAATGTTTGAAGGTAGAGATAACGGCGGCGCAATGACGGAAAGTATTTGAAAGTTGATGCGAAACAGAAGAGAAGGTGGGGTTCTGGACTTTTGGTGCGGCAGTTGTTGGTCGCCGGCGCGCACGGGAGAGAGGAATCACGGCTGGGGGATTTCTTCGTCTTCGTTTAGAACAGGTTATATCGGTCGGAATAAAGTTTGCTAATTATTGACTGTTGACTGTTGACTGTTGACTATATATGTATTTGTGTGTTAGTAGTATATATACTCATGCTTATGATAGTAATAAGACTAGTAATAACTACATCCTTTTAAAATCTCAAAAGTAAACCCAATCAAACCTGGATCTAGAATTTGGCCTAAAACTGAAAGAAACATTTTAGATTTGCACTTTTGTCGCAAAATGTAACTTGACAGAAAACTAAAAGCAGGTAGAAATGTTTCCTGGATGACTGGATCAATGAAGCAGTGAATCAGTGTGGTTCTCCTCATATTTCCATGGGAGAATTTGCATTTTGTATTTTACCAGATACCCTTCTCAGGAGATGGCACTTCATCACTTCCAGTTTCTCCATACTTGGCCATCGAACCATACTTTCATTACAGAATCCCCGCAATTCGGGAAGGTTTGTTAACCTAGTTATCTGCAGGTTTGGAAAAGCAGCATCTACTGTGAAGATATCGCAACGAAAAAGCTCTTCCAATTCCTCGCATGAATCCACGCTGATTTCTTTCAGTTGTCCTAGTTGCCGAATTGATCCACCAACAGTGAGTACATACTTCAGTTTCGGGCATCGTGCTATCCTGATGCATCTCAGCTTCTGAAATTTCAGTCCAAGGTGTTCGGCTAATCGCGAAATGCATGTGATTCTGGAGAGATCGCGAAGGCAAAGCATCTCCAGCTTTGGTAGAAGATCAAACTTCATATCCTCAGTTGCTGTCAGCTCAAAGCTACTGTTAGAATGTACAATCTCCAGTTTGCGTAAACTGCGAAAACTACCGGCAGCGCTGCTGTGAAGGGCTATATTTTGAAACATTTTATTTAGCCCCTCACAACGAACCAACTGGAGAGACGTTGCATTGGAGATCAACCATCCAATCCACTCATCTGAAAAATGGAGGCCAGTAAGAGTCACACTTCTTTGGCTTTCATAATCGATGGGTGAAGAATGACGGTGAATCCCTCCAACATGGACTCTGAATCTCTCCAGTTTGTTCATTTGGTGGAGTAAAGGATCTTCAGGTGAAATGTTGCCTGGAATGCCCGACAGAGTAATGTCGCAATAATTTAGTCGCTCGAGTGAGAGTATTTCTCCAATCAGGGAAGGTCCCTCTGACTCATTTCCCTGGAAAAGCCATTTGTTTGTGCTCTTTCTCATGCTTAGAATCTCCAGGTTGTACAAAGCGGCTAGAGTGCCCGCCCTAATGACTGTCGTGTTGTTTATATCGGACAGGTCTAATTGCCTTAGGTTGGTCAATCTTTCCATCCCTTCCGGCAATGCTTTAAGGTTTGTGCTGCGGCAATTTAGCAGTTGGAGTTTACCAAGCTTCCTAACTGATGGTATTTCTTCTAAATACTTGCATTGAGAAATGATTAGAGCTCGAAGTTCAATGAGTTCTCCAAAAGATTGAGGCAGTGATTTAATGCTGCAGCCGCTTAAATCCAACACTTTGAGAGACAAGAATGCTTGCAGGAACTCCTCAGGGATATGCTCTAGGGATTCATTACCTTGTAAAAGTAAAGTTGATGCAGAAGAGTATGTGTTAAAAGATTCTGGCAAAATATGTATATTGTTGCACATGAAAGATAGTCTCTTGGCTTCCACTAGGATTGTTTCTCTTGTCATTCTTCTTAGTCCAAGTCCGGACTTGATGACAGATTTGCAGCCTTCATCTGAAGATGTCGCGATCCATACTGCAACATCGCGCACAATGTCATGCATCTTCACGGTTGCTTTCCTGTGGCCGCTTTCTAACAAGCAATGATCTTTAAGACATTCAATCATACTGATTCCGCGGTTTCTAACTTGCTTTAAATTCAAGTTATCATCAAGTAAGCCTTCGGCAAGCCAGTACCATATGAGTTCATCTATATCTATTAAGTAGTCCTCTGGATACAGGCAACAAAAAAGGAAACAGGATTTGATCTTTTTGTCTGGTAATGAATCATAACTCAGTTTTAGGGAACTAAAAACCTTACTTGCAATTCCTTTATTCACAGGCTCAGACATGCGTAACGTGTTTGCTGCATCTTGCCATAGCTCAACCACATACTTGCCTCTCATTGATGCCCCAACAACACATATCGCCAAAGGGAGTCCACAGCATTCTCTTGTAAGCTCTTTCGCGAGAGGTTCGATGTGTTTTGAGTTCACTACCTCCCCTGCATTTTCACAAAACAATTGCCAAGATTCCTGTTCATTCAGGAGCTCAATTTTCAGTATCCTATCAGTCATCATTGCTCTACAAACTTCAGAAAACCTAGTAGTCAACAAGATTTTGCTACCTCTAGAAATTTCAAGTCGAGGAATACCGACAGTGTCTAAATTGATTGGATGCCAGACATCATCAAGTATCAACAGAAACCTCTCCTTTTTAAGCCTTTCATGCAACTGAATTGCAGTTCTCATTACCTCTTCATGAGCCGGAAGTGTCATCTTCAACCTATCTGCAATTTGCTTCTGCACCCTTTTCAAATCTGATGTTTCTTCCAATTTATTAGATACTGTAACCCATATCACAATGCTAAAAGGTTGTTTCAACAAAGAAGCACAACCTTTGAGCTTATTGTTCACATTAGCCACTAGAGTAGTCTTTCCAGCTCCTCCCATACCCCATACTCCAATGCTTTTAGCTTCATCATTGCTCAATAACTCCAAAACTTGAGCTATATTTCTAGCTGCTGTTGATTGATATTCAATGGATGGTCCTGGAATATGCTCAGCTCTTATAGCAGCAGCCACCCCATCTGGAAAGTTGCCCGCTTCAATCAATCCTTTTGCGATCACAGTCTTTTTCATCACCAATTCTCTAAGGCTTTTCCTAAAACTTGAATTAGAGGAGCGAAAATTTACACAAGAACAAATACTGTTCTCTTTGATCCCTTCTTTTGTGGCAGTAATTTCAGCTTCAATCTTGTTGACTTCTATCAACCAATCTTGTACATGGGCTCTTGGTATTAGACCTGTTTTCTCTGCCACTTCAAGATCTTTTCTCACTGTCTCCCTCCTGGTAATCAGATCCCTTATGTGCAGGTCCAGATCATCAAAGTAGGACTGGAAATGGAGGGATCTTTGTATCTTCAAACGGACATAAGAGAAGATTTGGCGGCAGGGTTCTGCCAGCAGTGAACTGACTACAGCTGCCAATACTTCCATGGCTGGATTTGGGGAGGAAGAAAGTTTGCAGTTTTCACAGTCTTCCTTCTGTTTGTGAAGGCAAGAACAGCAGGATAGATTGGTCTATTTTTGAAAAAATCTTTTTGTTTAGTGTGTTAATTCAACTTTTCTGTTCTGCTTGGGTTTTCTTTTGTTACCATTTTTTAAAGGGAAAAACCATAGATTGGTCCCCAAAGTTTGGGGTAGTTCAGGTGAGTCACCATTAATTTTTTTTCAACAAGATTAGTCACCATAAATTCTATTTTCGTCGATTTAAGTCTTTTTGACTGATTTTGTAGGAATTTAACGGAAGTCATCCTCATTATGTTAATCATGTAATATATAATTAATTTTTCACTTGGGTGGGCTCCACCATTTTTTGATTTAGACTTAAATTGTTAAAAAAAAGATAAAAAAAGAAAAAGAATAAGACGACAAAAGCCACCCTTCCGGCTTTTCCTCTCCCTTCCCTCTTCTTCTCATCATGCCACCACCACCACGGACAACACACTACCACCACTACCACTACCGCCACACATCACACACCACCCACCACCCACCATTTGCTCAAGAACATAACAAAAAGGCAAAAGTAACTCCAATTGATTATGGATCTGTCAAGATCTTAGAAAATGACCTTTTGGGCAGCCACAAGATTGCTTCATGTAATCACCAACAAAAATAAAAATAAATTCAAGGACCTTTGGGCAGCCACAAGATTACTTCTACTTAGACCTTACTGATTTCTGTTCATCTCTAATTTTCAGCTTCTGCTCTCAAATTCCACAAAGAGTTTGAATTAATTGGACCTCCTTAATGGGATTTTCGCCGCTAAATTGACTTGAGCCAATTCGATCTCTCAGGTTTCGAACCTGTTCTAGCTCCGACGCAAGCCTTTTCTTAAGCTCCGCTAGCTAGGTTTTGGTCAAGGATGCGACATTGTACCTCGTATATCTGTCATGGTTGAATCCGGTTTTCCCAACTGCAGCCGCAAAGAATTGCTTTTTAGCAGTGCCAAAATCGCCCCAAAATTGCATTAAAATGAATTGAATTGCTCTCTTCCCCCTGGCTGGAGCTTCCCAGAGACCAAAATTGGCGTAATAACTCAAATAAAAAGACCTAAATCGACCAAACAAACTTTGGGGACCAATCATGAGGCTTTCCCTTTATTATATAGTCTTGAGCAAAAAAATTGGTGTGTCAATTATCTAAGCAAATATGTCAGAAACATTAGTTACATCAAAATGTTGCTTATGAGTTATGATCACTACTGACTTGACAAGTTTTGAACCAAATTTTCTACTACCTTCCAAAAATGCCAAAATGTCAATCATATGATAAGAACTGAAAGTAGGATTCATGGGGTCTTGCTGCCTAATAGTGGCATTGTTTTAAAAAAGGGAAAACCTCAGGATTGGTCTCCAAAGTTTGGGGGTAGTTCAGGTGAGTCACTATTAATTTTTTTCCAACAAAATTAGTTACCACAAATTTTTGTTTGGTCAATTTAAGTCTTTCTAACAGAAATATTGTGAAATTGACGGGAGAAATAAACTTTTCGTTAAAAACAAAATATTTTATTAATTTTTCAAACTGTTGGCTCCACATTCATTTGACTTAAAAAAACTCAAATTAAAAAAAATACTTTTCTTTCTTTCTTCTCTCTCACCATCCGGCCGGCACCACCACAACCACCGATCGGCACCACCACCTCTACCAATCGGAACCTCCTTCTCAGTATCTAAACACCACTTGCCTTGTATGTTTTACAGGTTTGCTCTCCCCCATCAGCAGATTCATCCTTTGCGCTTAGATTTTGGCTCGAACCCGGTTCCATTCCCCAGCTCTGTAGCATTCAAATGAAGGTTATGTGCAAGATCAACGACAACGAGGCATTGATGCAAAATGAGCTTCGGGGAGATTGTTCCACTGGGGGGTCAATGAAGCTTTTGTGGTCCGATTGATGCTGTTGAAGACTTGAAGTTGCACCGAGGAGACATTTGACTCAAGCTTCTTCTTCTTCTTCTTGCCAAATTGACTGCATTTTTTAGGATGTCAATTTGATGCTGTTGATCGCAGCTCTTTTTATTTGAGTTATTAGGCCGATTTGGGTCTCTGGGAAGCTCCAGTAAGGGGGAAGAGAGCAATTCAATTCATTTTAATGCAATTTTGGGGCGATTCTGACACTGCTAAAAAGTAATTCTTTGCGGCTCCAGTTGGGAAGACAGGATTCAACTGTGACAGATACACGAGGTACAATGTCGTATCCTTGACGAAAACCTAGCTAGCGGTACTTAGGAAAAGGCTTGCGTCGGAGCTAGAACTGGTTCGAAACCTGAGAGATCGAATTGACTCAAGTCAATTTAGCGGCGGAAATCCCATTAAGGAGCTCCAATTAATTCAAACTCTTTGTGGGATTTGAGAGCAGAAGCTGAAAATTAGAGATGAACAGAAATCAGTAAGGTCCAATTAGAAGTAATCTTGTAGCTGCCCAAATGTTCTTGAATTTATTTTTATTTTTGTTGGTGATTACATGAAGCAATCTTGTGGCTGCCCAAAAGACCATTTTCTAAGACCTTGACAGATTCATAAGCAATTGGAATTACTTTTGCCTTTTTGTTATGTTCTTGAGCAAATGGTGGGTGGTGTGTGGTGTGTGATGTGTGGCGGAAGTGGTAGTGGTGGTAGTATGTTGTGCGTGGTGGTGGCGGCGTGATGAGAAGAAGATGGAAGGGAGAGGGAAGGCCGGAAGGGTGGCTTTTGTCGTCTTCTTCTTTTTCTTTTTTTTTTTTAACAATTTAAGTCTAAATCAAAAAAACGTAGAGCCCAACCAAGTGAAAAATTAATTATATATTACATGATTAACAGAATGCGGATGACTTCCGTTAAATTCCTACAAGATCTGTCAAAAAGACTTAAATTGACGAAAATAAAATTAATGGTGACTCACTTAAACTACTCCAAACTTTGGGGACCAATCCTGGGTTTTTCCCATTAACAAATGCATCAAGTTTGAAAAGATCAAACTGGTTAAGCCCTTCAAAGTCCCACGAAATTAAGAGGCTCTAATGGCCAACATCCAGCTTACAATTAAATGATGGTATAGCCCATAAACCTAACTGTTAAAGTCCAGAGATACTTTGATTGTAAAATGAGGCCTTAATTGTACTTTTTTGGTCTCTCGATGAACCGTCCTGGTCCATCCGAGTTACAGATTGGACATGTTGGGCTATGAATCATGTTTGTGATTAGTATGTACTGTGGAATGATGATAACGGAAATGACTATTACTGTTTACTTCTATACTTCTTTCTTTTTCAGTTTTTTGATACGGAGTATTTCTTTTGGGTGTTCTTATATACAACCGTTACACTTTGAATCTAGAAATCATTCTAGGCTGTGTAATTGTTACGTCTATTTTTAGGGTGCATTTTCAGGCTATACAGTGTTTATTTGTTGTTATCATTCTAGACTGCTTTTTGTTTTATATATTTATTTTTCTTTCCTTTTATCTTTCTTTGTTTTTTTTTTTTTGAAAATTTTTCCTTTTATCTAAATCATTCAAAAGTTTCACTATAACATGACACTAATCTTATTCATGGTAATTCGAATAGATAAATATACATTTTACACTATCATTCCAAATCAACTTTCACCACCACTAGTCTATTCCTTTATAGGACATCAGGACCATTAGTCCAAATACCATAATTGGTGAGAATTTTTCGGATTTCTTTCATGTCTGATCTGAGTAATGACATGACGATTGTATTTTTTGGGGAAGAAAGGAGGGGGTTGTCAATTTCTCTGGTCAAAGTCTTTCGACCAGGATTTTCTATATAGTTTCTTTAACCCTCCTCTTATGATTATATAACTGAGATTTCTTAAGTTTGGCAAAAAATTAAAAATGCAATTTTGAAACTTAGCTTAGGAGTAGATGACTAAGTTGACAGCCTAACTTGGTGACAAGAGATAAGACAACCCAAATTATTTTAATGCTTAACACAAGTACTTAAACTGAATCAACCTAATTAGTAATTAGTAAAGAAAACAATGCACAATCTTCCTGTGATTTTCAGTCTCCAATCAGACCATTAGACCAACAACCCATCTCCCTTTAGTTCTCTAGTAGTAGTATAAAATAAGAGGAAAATGGAGAGTCATTTTCGATGTAGAAGCCCTGTTCCATTCAACACCCCCAAACTTCACATGTTTTATTCAAAAAAACACCTTACTATCCTTTGAAACTTCAGGTGGTTGCAACCTCAAGCAAAGCAAACGCAACCAACAAACAACCCAAGTACAACAAACTGCTATTTTTCATACAATTTTTACTAGCACATGTATTCTTCTCTTGTTATTTTATAACTACAAGTGCTAAATAATTCTTCTTCAAAATCAAGTCAAAAAGAAACAGAGACCAAACCTCCCGGATCTTCTCTTATCAGTCTCCAAGTCATTTTCCTTCAAACAAACCATCCTTTTTTTTCTCTGCCAGACTTTGCTGAAAAACTTCATATTTATCCCTCTTGCTAAGCAAGGTTAGGTGATTGATAACTACCCCCTTAAATAAACTCCCTTTTACACCATTTCTTCTTCATTTTGCCCACTAAAATACCCATTCCACCAAGCACACAGAGTCTTGCAGTGGTCTGCGGTATTGCTGCCTGTTTTTGCAGTTTTTTTTTTTTTCTAAAGCTGCTGCTGCTGCATTTTTTGAGTTGGGTTCATTCTCTTCTTTCTTCTGGTGTGATATAAACAGAAGTGAAAAATGCAGCTGCATATTTCTCCAAGCCTGCGGCATGTAACGGTGTTGCCGTCAAAAGGGTTGAAAGAGTTCATCAAAGTTAAAGTGGGATCGAGAAGATTCTCATACAGGATGGTGTTTTATTCACTTCTCTTCTTCACATTCCTCCTCCGTTTCATCTTCGTCCTAACCGCCGTCGATCACATTGATGGAGAAACCAAGTGTTCAACTATTGGTACGCCACTTTTGCCATCCCTTTCTCTTTTTGTTTGATCTTCCGTGACACTTTTCTGTTACACGAAGCTAATTTTATTTTCTGTTTGATTTTGCATTACTGGTAACAAGTATCAGAATAGCTGAAAAAAACCACGTGTGTGTGTGTGTGTGTGCAGCTGTCTGAAATTTTCTGTTATGCAAACATTTGAATGACCCAAAAGAAAAATGTATGTTTTATGTTAAAGGAATAACTGGCAATTAATGCAGACAAACGTTAAACTCATGATTCAAAGCAGGCCATTCATCTGGATTCTGAAACCATTATTAATATTAAAAAAGAGTCAGAATTTCAGTAATAGTTGTAATTTTGTGGGCTAAAAACAATGCACATATCACGTGGCTTATAGTTACAGCAGTAAGATTTTTTGTGAATGTTGATTTGCGGTTTCCAAATTTCTGAATAAGATAAGACTTACTTCTGCTTTCTTCTGCTGTAAAAAAAACAAGAAGGAAATAATTTAGTCAACCGACAAAGTACTTTATTTAATTTAAGTAAAAAGGGAGGAAGCATTTCAGGTAAAGTTCAAAGTAGGGAAAGACAATTATGGGGAACCCAAAAAGCTTATCTTGTATCATGGAGTTTTATGGTAAGAAAAATCCACTGATAATTTGTTGCCACTTTAGCTATCAAATGAAACTCTTTCATAAAGCCATGCATTATTATATGCCAGACTGTAACTATCAGCAGTAAAATTGGAAGTTGCACAATCATCTGGGGTTCTGAAAATTGGGTTCTTGTCAAATATACAGAGTGGCTGATGTGGTTTCTTTCTATTTGCATATGTATATATGCACATTGATTGCATTTTGCAAGAATGTCATCCAACTTCTAGTTTCAGAAAAGATGTCTTCGATTTCATCTCTTGTGTGCTAATTAGATTTTTGGTTTTCTATTTTTCAATCAAGTTAAAACAACTAAGAACTTGTATTCATCCTATGCAGGTTGCTTAGGGAAAAAGTTAGGGCCAAGAATACTAGGAAGAAGAATTGAAGCAAATGTAATTTCTTAATCCTTTCTCAAACACCTTTAAGGTAAAATGTTATGGACAGTACTTAACACCTGACATTAACTAAAACTTCATTTGTTATCTGTAAGGTCCCAGAAGTGATTTATCAAGTACTGGAGGAACCTGTAAACCCAGATGACCGACAAACAGGTGTTGAAATCCCTCAAACTCTGGAAGATTTTGTAGCAGAATTGAGAGATAGCAGGCCAGATGCCAAGGAATTTGCTCAGAAGCTTAAGGCTATGGTACGGTAATATCGCCCCGCAATTGCATCCACTGATAAGAAATTGAATTCCATTCAGCATGTCTTCATCAACTGCACAAATAACAGGAACAAAGCTTTAAGGCAATGGTACCTTATTCTGAACTAATGCTTTGTACTTCTTCAACAATTTTTCACAGGTCACTCTCCTTGAACAAAGAACAAGAAATGCCAAGGTTCAAGAATACCTCTATCGCCATGTAGCGTCAAGTAGCATTCCAAAGCAGCTGTATTGTCTTGCTCTGAGATTGGCCAATGAGCATTCAACCAATGCAGATGCTCGACTCCAGCTTCCATCAGCAGAACTTGTCCCTGCCCTGGTCGATAACTCATATTTCCATTTTGTGCTCGCCTCTGACAATGTTCTTGCGGCCTCAGTTGTGGCAGCATCACTGGTGCAAAACTCGTTGCATCCTGACAGAGTTGTCCTCCATATAATCACAGATAGAAAAACCTATTCTCCAATGCAAGCATGGTTCTCATTGCATCCTTTGGCACCAGCAATTATTGAAGTTAAAGGATTGCACCATTTTGATTGGTTGACAAAGGGCAAAGTCCCAGTGCTGGAAGCAATGGAAAAAGACCAAAAGGTGCGATCACAGTATAGGGGAGGGTCGTCAGCTATTGTGGCTAATAACACTGAGAAGCCTTATGTTATTGCTGCCAAATTGCAAGCACTCAGTCCCAAGTACAATTCACCAATGAATCACATTAGGATTCACTTGCCTGAGGTAAAAATGTTGATATCTCATCATTCAGACCTGAAGCTAACATGAATATATGGAGTGTCTCATATTTTATGCACTTAATTGCAGCTATTTCCCAGCCTCAACAAGATAGTCTTCCTTGATGATGACATAGTGATTCAAACAGATCTTTCACCTCTATGGGACATTGACATGAAAGGGAAAGTGAATGGAGCAGTAGAAACTTGCCAAGGAGACGATAAATTCGTCATGTCAAAACGATTCAAGAGCTATTTGAACTTTTCCCATCCACTGATCGCAAAAAGTTTTGATCCTAACGAATGTGCATGGGCCTATGGCATGAACATTTTTGATCTGGAAGCTTGGAGGAAGACCAACATAAGTCAGACATACCATCACTGGCTCGATGAGGTAAATTATATGACAATTACCATTGTATCTTACACAACATGATGTGTTTTGCCAAAATTTTAAGTGACTTAAAGGAACCCTCTCCAAGTAGCTGGCAGAAAGACCAAACATTTGCAAGTAAACCAAACAACTGAAAAAGGATAGACTCATTTGCATAGTCTGATATCCCTTTCTTTCCTCTGCAGAACTTGAAATCAGACTTGAGTTTGTGGCAACTAGGTACATTACCTCCAGGTCTAATAGCATTCCATGGCCATGTCCATGTTATTGATCCCTTCTGGCACATGCTAGGACTTGGTTACCAAGAAAATACAACCATTGCCACTGCTGAAAGTGCTGGTGTCATTCACTTCAATGGCAGAGCAAAGCCTTGGCTAGACATTGCATTTCCTCAACTTCGGCCACTATGGACCAAGTATGTGGACTTCTCCGATAAATTTATCAAGGTCTGCAATATCAGAGCGTCTTAGATTGCACCTGAGAGAGAGACCGCCAGTTTGTATATAAACAAACATAAAACAGGGATCCTATTCACAGAATAGAGGTGGCCATTTCTCTTTGCAAGGAGAATACAGCCCCAAGCTTCAACCTGATGACTTCCAGAAGTTTTGGTGCTCAAAGAATATAAAATATTTTGTTGATTTTTTGGGAAATATATAAAAGCAATTGAGTTCTTTCTATATTTTTATATGGCAATCTTGCCTATATATCAAAGCGAAACTCAATTTTGAAATTTGAGATCGCGTTGACAAAAGCAACAAAAGAAATGAGATTCCTTAAAGGGAGTACTATATTTAGAGAATACTTCTTAGGACAGAAGAATAACAAAGGATAGAGATCATGAAATCAGCAGTAAAACAATATGCATTTCATGAAATCAACAACAAATGCGAAAGTAGCTTCTGTTAATTAATCTATTAGTCCAATAGTTAAATGTGAACTGAGCTCTGACGTCTCACAACTCAAGAACATTGCAAAAATTTTTAGCTCACATGATTAGTCTCCATCACATGATTCAGTAAAACAAACGTTAACTAGGTTCACCAAAATAAGAAGTATGAATTCTGCAAATGCACCTATTTCTTTCCAGTTGCATTTGAGACCAAATCCTTCAGAAACTTGGCAGACTTGGTGATTGGCGAGTTGATGGCCATCAAGTTATACAAAACAGTCTCTACTTCGATGATCGAGGGGCGGGCTTTAAAACTGGAAACCGCTTTCAGTTCTCCTTCTTCCTCAACCAAAACATTCCATCTTTCTCCACTAGTAACTCCATCCTTTACACGTTTAAAGATAACACCTTTTCTCTTGCTGAAAATGCCCTTGACCTCTAACCCCATAAATGAATACAGAACTTCAAATGAGCTCAGAAAGCCGCCTAATCCATCAAAATCACTCTCCTCCTCAAAAGCCCATTTGGGGTTGAACAGCACCACTGGCTTAGGATTGAGATTCTCAGTTACAGTCTTGATAACCGCCAATTCTGAAGCCTCCGGCGCCAAAAACACGGCCACATCAGCAGAACTCAAATTTCTCTTCTCCTCACTGTCAAAAACAGATGAAAGATCGGCACTTTCAACAAGAACAGACCCGTTGTGAGACCCAAACGCTTCTGTCGCAGCTTCTTTCAGACTCTGGTTGGACCAAAAAATAAGTATATTGATTTTTGAGCCTTTCCTTTTGATGGGCATATCTCCAAACACTTCAATAGCAAGTTCAACAAGAGAAGAGGGAGAGTCATCAATGACCGGAATCTCGATCCGGAACCTGGGCTGCTTTAATTTCTTCATTTTTCCGGCGAGTTTTGGGTTGTTGAGAGGTTTCTCCAGGGCGGAGGAGAGCGAAATCTTGGCCTGAGTAATAGCCTCTTCTTTGGAAGCAGGTGGGGTAGCAGAGCTAAGGGAACAAGTTGGTGATAAGGAGGAGATTCTCCTCGATTCATGAATTTGTCTCAGGGGAAAACCGAAGAATCGATAATGTTGATGCTTGTACTGGGTGAGATTGATGATGGAGAGTGAATGAGCATTGATTAGTTTCCTGGTGAATGGATCATTTCGAGGAATTGAAGCTGTAACAGTTTGATATGCATTCGGTTTAAAGAGTTTGGAAGTCATACTTTGGAAGTGAATGCGCCAGAAATTTACTGAGAATCCGAACTACTCTGGAAACAAAGCGGAGTAAAACCTCCGAATCAGGGAAGCTGAAAATCATGGATAAGAAATGATTACATGGAACAATGCCAACCTTAGAATTTTGGTCCCCCGCAAGAACCAGAAAACACCACATCTGAAAGGTATAAAGTGTGACTTCGACGGGTTTTTTTGTCCATCCATATGTTGTAAAGGTAAAAACCATTTGAAAGCAGTGATATTTTTTTGACTGACTAGGACCTACGGCCGGACAAGTGACAGGACAAGGCAAAGAAAGGAATGGCCGCGGCGAAATGGTTTAGTCCGCGCTGCTTTTTCCCACCATCGACATGCAAAGCAGCCATTAAAAGTGTAACAACCTATCCATGTGTGCTGTATTTAAATACCAGAACAACTTATTCACATTTTACACACAATCAGTACCAAACTAGGTTCCAAAGAAGCAAGTCTTGTAACAATCCAACAATCCAGTAAACTCTGTTGTTGAGCAGTAACTATTACAGTCAAATCAATAAGGAAGAGGCTACATCAACAAGCTGCCATGCAGTTGGGAGACTTTAACTCCCTACTCAAGCAACCGGAGGACGCAATACATGATCCTGTGAGGTATCCACAGCAGCAGGGGGCATGAACTGCCACATTGCAACTCCAGGGTAGCTGATCACCGGTACCAGCTTGTTGCCAGGTGCTTGAGCCTGAGCAGCAAACGGAGCAGGTATAGCAGGTGGCGGCATGAAGCTAGGTTGGCTGTTCATAGTCTTAAGTTGTTGCTCCAGCTTATCCTTCTCAACCTTTAGCCTCTGTTTTTCATCCCGAAGCTCGTTCTTCTCAGCCTGAAAGTTACAAACAAATTAAAATGAGCATGGATTGCCAAGTATGTGGGCTGCCAGAAAGATTATTTGTCAAGAAAATCACATTTTCCCAAATAAGCAAGCTCTTTTACAAAATCCAGATCGTCAGAGAATGAAGGCATTGGCAGAAATCAAATAAATGAGACCAAAAAGAGTTATAATCAAGTCTGACCTTCAATTCTTTAATCTTCTCTTGAAGGCTGACATTCGAGTCTTTCAGCTTCTGGGATTCAGTGCGCAATTGAGTTACCATCCGAACAGCATCAACCAAAATGGCAGCCTTGTCTGTTTTCGGAGGCCTTCCAGGTTCAAGCAGAGCCCCCAGTTCCACAAACCTAAACATATCATATTCGTAAGGGACGGGCGGAAAGAAGGAAAAATAAAAGACAAATCCTATACCCGAGAGACAAAAGAGTGTTACACACTTATCATTTAGCCTATCTCTTCGTTGTTTCTCCCTGCATGCTTTTGAACTTGATGAAGCACATGACTCAGCTCTTGCCCTGCAACAAAGGTGATACTAAAATTTCAGTGGCTTGTCAATTGTGGGAGCAAAATCAACTAAAACCAGAAAAAGGTGCAATGACATCAGGCAGCAACTCCAGAACACAAAAGAAAATCTTATGTCTAGCTGCAGCACCTAATTTTCAGACAATTAAATTCAGTCTTAGTTACAATCATAAGCATGTCACTATTAACAAGATGACTCTAACAAAATTGTCATTTTCAGTATCTTGTCAGCGGCACTTCTCAATGAGTGCATTCTTTTCTCTTCGCAAATGACATTAAGAGAAATCAGCAAAGCAGGGAGCAAGGGAAAACTAACTTTCAATAAGGTTATGCTACCTTTAATCTTTTTCCATACTTTCCAGAGGGAGAAAACAATAAAGATGTAAACTGGACTTTTGACTCAGAGGTGGAGGCAGAAGCGGGCCCATCCCAATTACAAATTTCAACTCCAATTACTCCTGCTTTATGCAAATTCAGAGCAAAAAAATGCATTTACCTCTTTTTAGAGCCGGCATCCTTTTGGGCATCTGAATCCCCAAGTGAACCATCAATTACTCCACTGCAAATAGATAAACAAACACATGTCAGATGAAACAATGCAAATTCTAGAATACAATTATCTAAAATTGGGAGTTTGATCCAGCAGTGTCTATCCAGCTTTAATTGCTGAAAGAAAAAGTGCTTATGAGAGAGATGATACAAGCAAACAACAAAAACATTATGCATTTAGCAGATGGAAGTTGAGATCAAAATCAATTCTTCTGTAGCTTATATTCCCCTGATGCCTACAAAGACTTAGTAAGAAGCCGGGAGTGTAAAAACAAACAGAATGCTAGAATTATTACATTCGCTATAATTTAGTTTAATAGAAGGAAGAAAAAGAACGGAATTAACTTAATCTAACAGAATTCTCAAGACAACTTCCTTCAAAACATGCGCTTGAAATATGTAAGAGAACATCATGGCTTCATTTCTGCTGATTCCAATTCCAACATAGAAGTTCTAGCAAAACTACTTCCTGGCAACCTGACAAACTTTCTGACTGTTGCTATTGACATGTGCTAGACAAGCTGTTTCTTGACAACCTCAAAGCGCAACATAAGCTACAGATTCTCCCACCTCCAATCTATGGTCCATTAAACATCCGACTACATGAATGATAACCTGATCAACATAAAACTACAATAGGAGGCTAAATCCTATTAAGCACAGAAGCACGGTACCAAAGGAAATCCAAAAGCACGGCAATCAACGGCGAAATTTTAACGATTTACCAGAATCCAGACCATAATCAGAGAATGAAAAGATTCTCAAAAGCAAAAGCTAGTAGAGTGTAATCAAACTCTTGAAACACCAAACAATAACTAAAATCTGCCAGATACTAACAGGGAATACCGTTCAACCAAATCACACTTATTTCATCATATGTTATCAAACCCCAAACCTTACTATCAATAGATACATCACTATTACAGCGGCAAAGATATAAATCAAAAGCCATCCGGGAATTAAAAAAGTCAGTTTCAAAACCTCAAACCTAACTGAAGCTCAAAGGAATCTTCACCACAGGTTAGTGATAAAGTCAGACCAAAACGGAATAGTAGAAGAACCCTAAATTCCCAAACCCAAAAGCAGAATATCCTTTTCCAGAAAAGCTTTAAAAAAAATAAAAACTCAAATTCACATCAAGCAAATAAAAGCAAACAGAAATAGAGGTCTCATTAGTCATTACCTAACATTAGCGGAACCATTCAAAGTCTGCATGGACGACCAACTAAAGCCACCAGCAGCAGCAGGAGCGAAATTCCCATCAGCCACCGCTAAATCCTCATACCCATACTCCAAAAGCCAATCAGTGTTTTCCGGTGACACCATTTTCCGATCAATTTGCCCCAAAAAGGGCTCCTTTCAGCGAAAAAACAAAACAAAAATCAAGCTCCAATAGGGGTTTCCTGATGATAGGAATTGGGCAGTGGAAAAGATTAAAAGGGGGAAATTTTGGTGATATTAAAAAGAGGGGAAAATGGAATCTGACGACCACCGGTGAAAATCGGGGGAATTTTTTTACGTGATAGCAGACCCCCCCGGGAAAAATTCTTATAATAAACAAAATGCTGTCGTCTACCAATATTATTATTATTATTTTATTTTATTGGATGGGGGTAATAATTTAATTATTTTATTCTTATTTCATCGAATGGGCATCGCATCATGTGCGATATCCTGGATTCAACTACGCCCCGTGACGTTGCTGTCAAAGTTTTGGGCTTTGTCGACATTTAAAGTCCAAATGCGTCAACAACTGAACTCTTTGGGCCTTAGGCCCATCTATACTTTTCAATTTTACTTTTTGTTTCTGTATATTAAATATACGTATCAAAACAATTGTTGAGGTCGCGGGTTCGAACCTCGCCATAGGCATGGAGCAACCTTAAATACTTTGGCCAACTGTCTCACCCATTGAGGTGCCTACAATTAAGCGAGAGGATTAGTGGAGATTAGTTACTGTCCCACCCATCGAGGTGCTTACAATTCAGCGAGGGGAGGAGATTAGTAGAGATTAGTTACTGTCCCACTCATCGAGGTGCTTACAATTCAACGAGGAGATTAGTCACTGTTACCGACGATGGACACCTTGCAAATATAGAGAAAAAAAAAACAATTGTTGTGATAAATCCGAATTCAAGTCAAATAGGTTTTTTTTTAAAGGTAAAATACTCGTAAGCATGTTACAAAAGGTTTGATTGGTTATCTTTGCCATTGAAGGCTCTTAGCTATAATATTGAGATATTTATTTCATAGTCGTAAATTTTATGAATCGTAACAGTAATAAATTCGAACACTTAACGGGTGTGGTTAATTATCAAACCATCCAGACACTTTTACCTTAGTATTAACATTACAATCTTCACAAACTCTAGGTATATTATTGGTCCTTCTCTAGTTTACTAATGCTAATTGTTACTTATATGAGGACTGTTTGACTTTCTTGTCCTTTTCCTTTTGTCCTTCAGTCTCTGTATTTTCAGTAAACTACGTTCTTCCATAGTAAGTCATGAATTTAGACTAGCTTAATCTGCTTAGATATGATGTATATCTGAAGGGGACTTAAGTTTTGGAAAATGATATAAAAAGTTCCCTTCATATCCACATCAAACTAGCTCTCTGTGTGTAATAATAAAACGTAAAATAATAATAATAAGATCCAATTGTTCGCAAATGGCAATGAAAAATTGAAGGTCAAATAAGATAAGGATAGGTGTCTCGAGTCTTAAGATTCTTTGATGATATATTTTGGTTGCGACCTTTAGGAAGCTTTTCAATAGGATTATCCTCATTTAACATATTTTGCAGCCAATAATGACCAATATAGTGAATATACAAATAATTCCACATCTTATGTTACACTTTTACTTTCTTTTTCCTTTTTTTTATTTATTAGTTATTATTTCTTCTAAGGAACACTTTATGGTGGACATGGATAGTGAAGTCAGAAAGCAAGTTGACATGTCGATTTGGCATTCGGAAAAATGATGATGTTGATGATGTTAGTAAGTTGGAACAAGAGAAATATAAGGGGAAAAAAAAGGATTGGACATCAGTGGTGGAAATTCTTCCAATTGAGAAAAAAAGGGAAAACAAACACCCTTTTAGAGTCTCATTCCAATAAAAATATATGCTCTACGTATATAATATACTTACAATGACAACAAATCTTATTCAAAAAAAAAAAAAAACAGACAACAAATAAAGGAGAAAAAATAGACACTTTGGACGGCAGAAGTCGATTTGGACTTATAAGGCTAAACAAAATCCACAGTGAAAGATTTTGATGGCACAAATTATTGGCAAATAATAACAATCACCTAACTATACTTTGCAATGTATACATAGGAGGTATGTGTATTACAAAATTGGTAAAAGGGAGTGGAGTTGGTAGTTCATGTCACATGCGCATTAAAATCACCATATTTTATCCCTTTTTTAAACACGCATTTTAAACTTCCAGATTTTATCCTATTAGTTTTTTTTATTTATTTTATTTTATGAGAAATTTTTTTTATAACGATGAATTTTATTTTGGTAAAACTGAATATGGTTCATCATCGAGACTCATGAATCTGGAGAATCAATTGCAGCAAAAAATTTTAACTGATTAACAATGGAATCTGAAGAATTAAGAGTCAAATTTGAAAGACTTTAATGAATAATGATATTTGTTTGGATGAATAATGGTATACTTATCGATGAATAATAATAATATTGTTGATGAATAATAGTGTTTCTATAGTGATAAAGTTATGGATAAATAAATTTAAATTTTGAAATGGATAACGATATTTACAGAGATGAATAACGAAACACATTTTGATGAATAATGATCCCATCCTAGATGAATAAAAACACTATAATGAAGAATAAATATAGTTTCGTTAGATGAATAATCGTAACTTAATGAATGAATAAAATGTCGTTGGTGAATAAATAATGCGCAACAGAATGAATAACTTTGATTAAAAAAACTAACGAGAATATATGTTACAATGAACTAATGTCAGTATTTAAGCTAATAAACTTCTAATTATGCATTATACTAGACAAAAAATGAAAAAAAAATTAGTCATTGTTTTTAACATATAAGGTCTTGAATGATTCACCGATCCTCGATACTTTTATGTTGATTGTTTGATTTTAACAACTCTACCAAAATATTTGATTCGCGACTGATCGAGTTCATCTTGATGAGCATTTCAGCTGGTGATGGGATTTTTTCAGTTCCAGTGTTCTACTTATTTCAACCTCCGATTGTTTCCCTCTATCCTTACTGATGCATTATGTCAAGAAAGGACAACATTAATAAACAAATGAATAACACATTCGTATGTAATGAATAAATAAAATTCACTTGACGAATAACCATATATATGTGATGAACACCAACTGGTAAACAATAATACCAATACTAATGAACAAGCATATGAATATTCAGCCCTTACATATGCAATACTATTGCAATAACGATGAATAACAAAAGCTAAAAAATGAATAAGCACATTACAATGATGAATATATAGAATTTTTTTTTTATAAAAATCAAATTTATACTCCTAATTACACATTATAACGATGAGTAATCAAGACAACAATGATAAATAATGGACAGATAGCCTAACCATTTTAATAACAAAGAACAGTTGATGAACAGTTAGACTATAGTTGATGAACAACAACTAAAATAATGAATAACAATCATGTAACATAATTACTATGATGAATAACCCTTTAATATCAATGAATAATGGCTGGGTAAATGATGACTAATGAAACGAAGGAAAACCCTTCAAACTCAACAACTAATGGATGAACAAATCTAACAAGTTGGTACACAACCATCAATAAACGAATGCGGAACCTTAGATTTACGTATTTCAAGGATGAATATTGAATACGGACTAATGAATAACGCGCAGATCTATTAGTATCTTCCACAAACACAGCAAATACAATGAAGAAAACTTAAAAAATTGATGAACAAAGATCTATAATCGAATGCATATACCTTAGATCAATAAAACACATCCAAAAAACGCATCAATTGTTGAATAGATTAATAGTATTACTTTACTTCATATTCATTTTCCGAACTACTTCTATTTGAACCAGGATCCTCAATCGTTGTTATCTTGATTCGGTATTAAAAAAACCACTCTTATAACTGGATCCATGGAGTAAACACATAAAACTCATTCTCTCCATGAAAGATTTTGAGAATTTCAAACAAGATTCACTGGACAAAATACGAAACAGATGAATAATATCAAATCTTACCGTAATTCTCATATTCAACAGCATATATTGCAACCAAATTGATAGGATTTGATGCACAATCGGATTCCGTCTTAAAAAATATCGCCGACCAGAAGTTTTGATACCAAATCGTCGTAGAGAATATTTGGTTTTTTGGATTTTTTTTTTGAGACGTATTTGGATTACAATAGGAAGTTGGATATGATTAATGATGGCTGAAAATTAATAAGAATATTCGGAAATTAAAGATGTGAAAATCTCCCTTTTTTTCTCTCCCTTTTTGGGTGCGTGAATTTCAAACTAGGTACACCTACCTAGGAGCTCTATATTATAATTGCAAATTATTCCGTTTTGTTCTTTTTTAAATTAGTATCTTTTAAAGGATAAATAAATGTAAATGTGAATAATAACTTAAAACATCATGTGCGTAATATATCTATAAAAAAAATTTGTGAACAAGGTAGTTCAAATAGTAGACCGTCTTGTATAAATTGTATTGTGTTGTCTCAAATACTAGCTGTATAGTTACTTTAGCCTTTTTGTACATGTTTTTGCGTACAAAAAAACTGACATATATGTTTGTGAGATAATTTTTGCGTACAAAAAAATTGATAAAATGCTAGTATATAAGAAAGAGACGGCAAACTGCAAAGCAATATATGAGGTCAATTTCAGTATCTAAGTGTGAAGTGCACGCAACATATGGCAGGCAGCATTTTTAGTCAAATAGTAGTAGTTTACTGTTTAAATTCATCAGTCAGCTTAGATTAGATCACATTATTCCTCATCTGGGCTTCTTCGTATCTTTATCCGTTACTTTGATACCCCCCTAATTCTTTAATTCATCCATCAATCATCATCTTATTAAACTAATTGTTTCATTCCTTGATACTCTCAAAAAATTTCCCCCCCCCCCCCCCCCTTCATATTTTACAATCAAGTTGGCTAACACCGTTGAATAATGCAAGTAGAAAGTGTTCATCATCATCTCAGCCAATTTGCAGTTCTGAAAATTTAAGAAAAACCTGACCGTGCAAATCACTAAAATGTAGAAGTTAAAGAAACTGTTTTCTGCAATGAATCACATCCTGAATTTGGCTTTCAAATCGCAGCAAACTGCAATAGCTTTTGCATATGTATCTTGAATGAATCCAAGTTTCCCATGGCTCCAATTTCCAGATCGACCATGTTGTTAAAATGCTTGAACGGAGCCAAGTTTCAAGCCCACCTGATAAACATTGCCATGAAATGCAGTTTCTTCACTGTTATGAATTTCCTCATCCCAGATGACCAGATAACATTTTTCAGAGACCATCGCTCCGAACCTGAAGAAATATTCATCCCTCACTCTCAACACTACTTTCCTGCCGCTGGAAATGTGGTGATTCCCATGAGTTCAATAATACCTGACTAGTTTCTGAAACAGGGGACTCTGCTCATCATGATCATCGCTTAATGCGATTTAGACTACGAGGTTCTAAAAGGGAATTTCTACAGGTGATTTTCGCGCTCCATTTCGCAATTTTCCACGAATTTTACCGGCTGAAACTGATCACACAGAAGTTGGGGGAGGTTGGAATGGTATCATCATAGGATGCAGATATCATGTTCTTGGAGATGGAACTGGCATGTTGGAATTTAGGAAAATAATGGGCCTTAATAAACAAACTTGTTGATGAATGCAGAATTCGCTCAAAGTAGCAATCTACCATTTTATGGCAGATCTCTTTTTCTATTAAGCGCTTTTCTCAACCTGAATATGGTGATTTTAAGATTTGAGTTCAACAAGGTTCGAACGACGTGCATTGTCACCATGGAAGACACCAAAAACCTAAAAGTCATTCTACCTGGAAATGAAAAGGAAATGTTCTGCCATTTTTGAAAGTTCTTCAATTAAAGATGAAAGACTAGCACAGGTCTATTGGAGAAAGACACTGGATAGTAAATGGCTAAGCAGTTTTAATCATATGAACTTAAAAATTGAAAAGATTCAGACAAAGTTCCAGCCACCTTTACTAACAACCCCGGGAAGATATCAACAAAATGAAGCAGTTAATCCTTAAACAATTGCCTGAATCAGGAGTTGCTACAGGTGAAAAGGTGGACACGAATGAAACTCTCAGTATTTCTGCTTCGCAGCAGATTGCCGGGAATATTTCAATCCAACTCCGCATGATAATTACTTCTGGAATTGCTTGACCCTAGCATTAGTCCATGCCCAATTGGTCGGAGTTTCAGGATTCCTAACGCTATATCGTTAAGTTACAAAAATATGATAAGGAAATGCATGATGGAGCCTTGTCACTCATCACCAATTCCACCAACCCAGCTGGAGTTCTAGAGATTGGCTGGTCAAATTTCCCAGATGAAAGGCTTTTGCTCATTTCTTCAAGGAAGGCCTGAAACGAAGATCATCTAAACTAATTTACTAAGCCAAACAAAAAAGAAAGCATTTCGTTTCTAGCCATACTTCAATATACCAAAGATACACAGTAGTACGACGTTGTCCTAATTACTTCATAATCTTACATTAATTGGAACCGTCAAATAAAACTTTGCCTTTTCATTTTATTGATTTTTGACAGAAATTTGTTTGGCTTAGTCTACTCATTTCAGATGATTTAGTGATTAGATCTTGTCAGTAACAGGAACCCAAGTGCCAAAAGTTTAACTGCAGATAAAAAATTTTGCCCTCTACAAGTCTACATATAAGCCAAAAGTATTCTATCCAATTGAGGATATCCTTCGGGTGGTCAGAACTAACCAGCAATGGCCTAATGATATAGTCACTGAAATTAAGCCAGTTCCAGATACTATTTCTTCGTATCCATCGTCCTGAAGTAATGGCCCGGGCAGCAAATTTGAGCGGCATATTTGAAGCCTTATCAGTCATTCCCAAGCTTCAACAAGTTGAGAACATCCGAAACAGATCAACTTCTGTTAATCTCTTAAGCAAGAAGAAAGATGAAAATGAAGAAATCCCATTTCAAGCCACAAGAAGATTAGCTATGGGCCTTACTTCTCTGGCACTTTTCAGCACCGCAGTCACGGGTGTCTCCCACGCAGATGATAATGGCTATTGGCTCGATGGCCCTTTACCAGTCCCAACAGCCAAAAACAGTAAGAATTGATTTTTCAGTTTTTCACCATTTTTTCTTCAAGTTCTTTGGTTTTTTTGATTCAGCATGGGAATGGTTGGCTTATGATTTGCAGAGATTACTAATGAAGAAACAGGGACTCGATCGTTTCTCAAGACAGGACTGTATGTTGCTAACATTGGTGGACCTAAAAACAGAATGCATAGGCTTAGAAGATATGCTTTTGATCTTCTGGCAATGGCGGATTTAATTGGACCTGATACTTTGACTTACGTGAGGAGATATCTCAAGTACAAGTCCACAATCATGTACTTCGATTTCGACGAATTAATCTCTGCAGTTCCTGTTAGTGATAAGCAACCACTCACTGATCTTGCTAATCGGCTTTTCGACAACTTTGAAGTGGTAAACTTTCAGTTCCTAACCTCCTTTAAATCCCACAACTTTCTTAAAATTCAGATGATTGGATCAGTGTTCTGATTTTGGCAGCTTTTGGACGCTGTGAAAAGCAATAATCTTCCTCAGACTCAGACGGTTTATAAAGATACTGAAGTCATTCTTAACGAAGTCATGGCTCGAATGGCCTAAATGTGGGAGGAGTGTTTGTATTCTCAGCCCTTATTTTGTAAAACCATCGACGAGTAATAGACTGAAAGAAAAGGAAATGAATACTACCATGTTTCAATTAATCAATAGATCTTTCAGATGATATTGCCGATTTGCAACTTGGGTTCAATAATATGCAGAATTAAATAAAATGTTGTTCAGAAAACTATCGATGAGGTATTGAGGTACAAACCTATGACTTAAAAGGTAAAGCCATTTCCTCTCACTAGTAATACAAAGAGAGTATTCTCCACTATACAAAATACAAGGTACTGTAAATGCTTGTTAGACGTGCTTTCTTAATCATATGTTAAACCCACAAAATCAAACATCACACTAACAGAGTATCACACAAATTTCCTAAAAAAAAACAAAACTACAATGATTTTCCTCTCAAAATCAGCCAATACTCAACCGAGAATCTACACTTCGCATGCTGGTTTGTCGCCGAGGGATGCCAATCTCGCAGGCATTTACCCTAGCTGCGAATCTTAGGGAACAAAGTGATTCCCCTGTTGATGTATGATCTGGCGAAAGGTTGACAAACATCAAAGTCTTTGAATCCCCACCTAAACATGGCTGATTACATCAACAAAGAGTAGATCAGAAAATCTTATAATGTAATATTCTCAGAGTTCCAGCGGTCAAAAGTAAAGCACAACAGATAAAAGAGTCAAACTTCAACAGCATCTCTGCTCTAATTATAACTATTGATCAACCACAGAAGAACTCATCTACATTCTACAACTGAAACAGTTACCTGAAGCAAGTATGTAAGTTTCGAGTTCCTGAATGGTACATGCTCCTCTTTCTTCGCCAAGGCAAATATAACATCACTTAAAGATGACAAACTTTTGTTGATGGCCTAAAATAACAAGGCATTTGTCAGAAAAGTCTATTCAGGGATAAATCCATGAAAAAGCAGCATAGACCAATTGACGATACCTGAGTTTCTCTTAATCGATCCCCTGTGGATCCACTTTTCGAGAGACGCTCACTGCCAGCAAGATCAATCAGGTTCAGGACCCCCTGTACTTGCTGTTCCGTGCTCTAAAATATCAAACAACAGAAACACCCATCACTTAGAATATCTATAACATCATGAGTGGGAAAAGAACCAAAATGATCAACAAGGACAAGCCATACCTCATTAACACCAAGTATTCTAAGAGTAAAGACGAAATGGCTTCTGGAAGATTGCTCATTCATTTGAGTCTTCCCAACAGACCTAAGATCAACAAGAAAAAAACTTAAAACACTACATAGCCAAACTAGAACAAAATATACGGACATAAGAGAGTGCATTCACTTGTCTAGCACCCACTCCTATCAAATATACTGAGAATGCACAAAAGATTCCAACAGTTTACAACAATTCATCAGTAGTAAAATAATATAATCACTTGTCTTCCTGATTACCTGCTTTGAGCTGCACGCTCCAAAAGATAAGAAACCTCTCTACTACTGCAAACATCTACGATGGTCAGGTCAGAGACATGAGTATTTCCATTAGCATCATGCTTGATTGCATACTGCTTTCCTCCATTATCTGCTTTTGATGCATCAAAACCAGGCCGATTTGGTAATAACAAATCACGAATTGTTTCGTTATATATCTCTAACATGGATACCTGATAGATGAATGAAGCAAAAAATGGCTCAGAAACAGAACCCAAGCACAGCTGTCCTGATTACTATGTAAAAGAGCAACTAGAGGCTACCTGCATTTCATATTTCCACCCCTGAGATTGAAGAGCTTGCCTTGTCTCAAACACTTGCTCTAACGTCCGTGGGATCAAACCTTTCTCATGTGGATTACCAGGTTTACCCATCATTGTGAATGTTTTACCTGAGCCAGTTTGCCCATATGCGAAGATACAGACCTGAAGTAGCAGAACATCAATATCTTAGAGAGCATTTGTGAAGTAGATCAACAAGCCACATGTCACATGTCAAGAGGTGATTTTACCTTGTAACCGTCCAAAGCACTCTGGACCAATTGTGATATTTCCACAAAAACATCTTCTTGTGATGCATCAGGCATAAACACCTTGTCAAATGTAAAAGAGTGCTTCTGCCCTGAAATGAGTTTAGCAACCATGTAAGAGGCATAAAAAATGTGATAGAATGTAAATGACAAGCAAGTGACTGAAGACGTCCAGATCCAGAATAGATCTCACCATTCTGAGTCAAGTCAATGCCTCGGCCAAGCAATTCCATTGTTGTGGGGAAAGAGATAACTTTCATGTCGGGAGCACCAACATCGTCAGACAATAAAGGACGCACTCGGCAGAACACCCGAATGTTCCCTTTCAATTCCTAATACAGGAAAACAATAATCAGCACCAACAAAATGAAACAGTAATTCAGTTAAAACCGCAGCAAGGTCTATGAATATTACCAGTATGGTATTATGCAGCTTTTTACGTAGTTTTTCTCCTTCAACAACTTTCATCTCAGCATCAGCAAGGCGACTTTGTAACTCCAAGATAAACTTCTTTTGCTGTTCAAATTCTGTCCTTGTTTCCATAGCTGACATGTCAGACATCTGTCAGAAAGAATGATGATTTTCAGGCATTGAATTAACACCACAGTTTAATTGAAAATGATAACCTTTTTAAACCCTAGCTGAAGCTTGCAAATCTTACCTCGGATTTCTTCTCTGCAATAGCTAGTTGTTGCCTAAGTTTTCTTATCTCATCAGCTTGAGACAAATATTTCCCCTTGTGGAGGCAAAAAACAAAGAGTAAAATTCAGCCTCTGATGACCTCATAAAGGATGGCATGATTAATTGATTATAGAGAGACTGTTCAGACTGACCTCAAGCTCATTTGACTTCACAATCATGGTATCCAAATCAGCTGAGGATTGGCCAAAACGATCCTGCCATTTTGCTAATTCTGAATTCAGGGCCTCAACCTGTGCAGCTTTGCGGTCACGATCTTCTCTTAGTTGTTGCATATCAGTCCTAAGAGTTCCAGCTTCATTTGCCAAAACATCTTTCTGTCGCACAGCATCCTCTTGGGAAGCCTACAGACAAATCAGATGAAAATGAATGACGGGACACAAAATCTCAATCCAACTAAATTCCTCCGGTTCATACTACATAATGGTATGCTTTTTTTTTGTTCAATTTTACAGTGCATAGAGAATATTCTTGTATTGAACAAGTCCAAATTAATGCAAGCACTTTAGTGGTTGGCACAATCACAACAGTGATAATGAAAAGCTAAAAAAGCAAAAGTTAGCCGAATATACCCTAGAAGAAGAGAGCTGCTCCTGCAATGAGGTATAGTGGCCCCTCAAAGTACTGAGATTTTCTACCACGGCAGCTTTTTCTTTTTCCACACGCTTTAATCCATCATTGGTTGTAGCAAGCTCTGATTGAAGCTTACTGTTGTACTGCTGCAAACTGGTATTGTATTCTTGCAATCGCTTGTACATGTCATTCAGTGATTGTATCTGAGCAAACGAGTGTGGCATTTTAAACATTAGTAACTAGTTCCATTACACATGAACAAATTAGATAGGTGACAGTTCAGAAACTGGTTGCTGTACCTTTTGATTAGCTCCTGCAATATCCTGCTGAGCTCTCTTCAGGTCTTCGGCAAGGGTAGCAAGTTGCCTCTCTCCAGAAACTCTAGCCTCTTTCTCTTTAGCAAGAAGATCCATTGTTTCCTAATGATTCATTGATGAGATAACAAAATGTCATAGTTAGTAAACAGCTTGCAGACATCGCAACTCTAAAATTGAACAAATTCTTCTTCTGCCACACTTACTAGTTTATCAGATTGCTCCTTTAAAAGCTTTTCCTGGGATGCCTCGAAATTTCTTCTCAATTCCATAATTATTGAGTTCAACTCTTCTTCCTTGGCCTTCATCAGCATCTCTAATAAGATAAGAAATTATGCTCAGAATAGACACAATACAAACATCTAAATCACCAACAAGATGACCAAAAACCAAGCATACCAATTTCATTGTACTTTTTCTCTTTGGCTTCCAAACATTCCTTAAGGCTCTCAATCTCAGAAGCGCAGTTTTTTTCTAGCTGTTGGAACCACCTGAGACACTCCTTTAGCCTTTTAATGTAATCCCCCATTTGGTCACATTTTTCCTATAAAGTTGCAGAAATCAAACAAAATAAATCAACTTGGAGAGCTCTGATTACAAATCAAGTCCCAATCCCTAAATCTAACACATATTCTTTATACATAAATCACCAAAAACTAGCGTGTTTTCACGACGGATAACATTAAAAGCACTAACCTTATAGTTGAATTTATTCTTGACTTTCAATCTCTCACTGAGCAATGCGTCAATACTCTCTTTCGTAAACTCAGTTACACCACACTCTGAGCCGGTGGTGCTGGGGGGATCACTGGAAGGCGGCAGATCTCCGCCACCATTCCGCTCCGTCAGCGCCTGCCGGTTGGTCCTGGTACTTAAATTCGCCGGAGGCATCTTAACGTTCCCGATCTTTCTCCTCTTCTCTACGGAAACATCCACAACGTACTTGCTCTGAAAATTTTAGTATCCCGGCAGGAAAAAACATGAAAAAAGAAGTCAGCAAATAATTAAATACTTCACAACAAAATTCAAAGTAAAAGAAATACCATCAGAAGAGGAGGGCTTTTTCAACTTTTTTCCCAACCAAAAAAGTAGCACAATGCTCCTTCCAGATTAATTAATTCAGTTATTCACAACAAAAAATTAATCAAATATCAGCAGCAAACTCCACAAATGAACCCAGAAAACAAAAGAACCCGATTCATTTCACTTTAAGAACCGAGGAACCCGTCAAAAAAATTTCCCCCAAAAACAGCGAAATAACCACTCACCGAATCAAATCTAAAAAACAACTAAAAAGAAATGTAAACTCCAAAAAAATCCCCAAAGCGCAGAAGAAGAAAAAATGAGAAGAATAAACCGTTTGAAAAATGGGACAAAAATTTGAATTTAAAAAAAGGGGAAAAAAGAATTAAGAAAAAATTAAGAGGCTTACGTTAGGAGAGCTTGGAGTTGAAGACGAAGAGAGAGAGGACAGTGGGGGCTTGTTCTGATTGATGCTCTTGTTTGGTGCCATTTTGAAACAGAGAAGTAATTGTAAAATGTGAATGTGTTGGAGAGAGAGAGAGAGAGAGAGAGAGAAAAAACGATGGAGAGAGAGAGAGAAACTGTGTTGTCTACTGTGTGACTGTGTGTTGGTGAGTAAAAAATCAAATCAAAAGAGAAAGATGAGGGAAGAAGGGTTTCTGTGAGTTTTTCTTTTAATTCTTTTTTCTTTTTTCTGGAGGAAAAATATTGTGTCTGTGGGTGGGGCCAGGATTGTAATTGAAGCATCCTAGCCGTTGCTTTGAAATGCAGTAAACCAAAATAGACAGATCAAGGACAACGGAGGGCTCGGACTGACAATGATTTTTTATCTTTTTTTGAGTTTTTACCTCGGAAAAAGTTGGAATTAAATAATCCGAACCAAAAAGGGTAACCTATTTTATTCATGCGTTCACGTTCGTTCCGTCTTGGAGCTGGATGGCAATTTGGTCAAATCACGTGTTTAACTGTGGGAGCGTTTGTGGGGAATGCTGGGTAATTTTTTGAATTTTTTTGAAATTGAGTGTGGCGGTCTACTGGGAGATGTTCGTTGAAATTCGTCCTGACCATTTTGTCCTCGCTGGTTCATTGAATTTCCTAATTGGATTGTTTTGATTCCCTATCATTTTTCCATCTTCACAGTTTCTCCATGCTTAACAACATTTGAGTTAATTAGCAAAATTAAAACCCATAAATTAACATAACTATTCGTTGTCCCTGTAAACAATTTTTTTTGCCCTTACTATGAAAAAAAAGCACGTATTTGTCAACTGAATGGTGAAAATTCACAAATTTGGCATAAATTAATGCTCCCTCTATCCCAAAATTATTGCCCAGTTTGAGATATCACTTTTAGTACAATTTGAACTATAAATAAAAAACTCAAACAAGACAATAATTATGAGACAGGGGGAGTAATTCATTTGATTTATCTGGTTAAAACCTTGGTAGAGAAATAGAGATCCAATCAATGACCAAAAACAAATTTTCAATATTTGACAAAGCTTTTAGAATATTCATTATCGTTATTCCCTTTGTCTCGAAATTATTGTCTTGTTTGAGATTTCACTTTTAGTACAATTTGAACTAGAAATGAAAATCCAAACTGGACGATAATTATGGGACGGAAAGAGTACAATTTACACCATGATTATTAATGAAGGCATGATACATAATCTTTTTTTTATATATAAGAAACAATCATTAAATATTCATATTTTTAATATTACCGCTATTGTTAAATAATAATGTAGACAACAACACACCTGAATGGTAAAAACGAATTCTCCAACCATGTAAATAAGATATACTAGTATTATTTTAAAATAAAATCTAATAGAATTATTAATTGCCGAACTTAACTAAGTCTGACTCAATGAAATATTGAAATGTGACCAAGTAAACTCTCTATTTTTCAATATAATGTAAAACATTGAAAAACTGATTTGAAATTTTGGACCGGAATTTACCAACTACCTCCAGCAGTATGAACCAATCTAATCAAAGCGCAGATTATGAAAAAGTGAACATAACATTTTTCTCTACGAAAATAATAACAGGAAAAAAAAAAAAGAAGTTAGGGTTACAATTTTTATTTTATTTTTACAGCTATTGCTTCCCCCTACGATCTCAGAATCCACATAGTAACTGGTAGGGAGGCATAGTTCACATGCAGGCGGCCAATAGACCAGTGATCTCTGCCAACATTTCCATACTTTTTTCACTCAATTGCATACAAATACAAATACAAACACACAAATCTATAAACAATTCCTCTGGTTTTGCTTCCACACGGCGCCAAGAATTTTCCCTCTTTTATAATCTACTTTTTGCCACGATTCACCTGCAAAGGGCCAAAAAAAAAAAAAAACCGAAATCATTTCTTTCATTACATCTTAACAATTAACTTTATTAATTTATTTAAAATAATATATCAAAGTGAATTATTAGATAAAATATAAAAGAACTATTTTATCAATTTCATAATAATTATCTATTTTAAATTTCATTTTTTTATATAATTTATATTAAAAATTAAAATACAAAATGAATAGTCATTTTAGGATAGATATATAATAATAAACAGTACAAATTAACAATAGCAGTCATGGGATCGCATGACCTTGGTGATCTGATAAATACATGAATTCATAAAAATTGATGTGAGGGGTCCTTTCGTTTGTGTGCATTTGCATTACACCTTTTTCAAAGAGGCTTCTCAATTAGGCTTGTTTTCTTAATTGATTCTCAACTATCCAACTTTCTGATTTTGTGCTAAACGTGTGGAAGTAGCATCCATTGAAATTTCTAGTATGAACACACATAACTTTCCAATTGCTGAAATAGTGTTTTAAGCATTGACACGCCCATGGTAGTCAGTTTGTAACTTAAATTGTGTTAAAAATTCGTCGGAAATTAAAAAGGCATTATCGACAAAAAAAGAAATTACTCTCTCTGTCTCATAATTATTGTTCAGTTTGGATTTTCACTTTTAGTACAATTTGAACTAAAAATAAAAACTTAAACAGGACAATAATTATGGGATGGAGGGAGTATTTCACGGATCGATTAAAAATAGAAATGATATACAAGCTAGCTCAAGTTTTCTTGGTGAACATGGGTTACAAAAATACTACAATATTCCACCAAATCAGAACATTATTAATAGATGTGAGTGAGAGTGTTAATCATCATAAAAGTATAGTGATATTAACGTGTGAAATGCAGTTGCCGAATTGACAAGCAAAATCAAAATATTCGCGATTCAGCTTTGCACCAAACGCAAAGCTAATTAGCATCATCATCAACAAAATAAAATGCATTATTTCCCGTGGCTTTAGTTTTTAAGAACTCACCGGCCAGTAGTTATAGCTAGGCTAGGCTTATTAGTTGAATTGTTCTTAACGACTTAATCCTGATACTGGTTTTAAAATTGAAACACATTAATCCGATATAATTGTTAATTGTTTATCTGTTTGAAGTTATCGAACCAGTTTAATTAATAATGTATTCTCTATAATACTAAAAATTATAAACCCTCCAGTTGTCTTCTTTTTCATTATAAAATGTGCATATCCACTTTGTACCAAATAGCAAGAAACGGAATTTGATTAGTCACAACAATTTTTTACAGGACAACTGACATTCGATCATGTTAATGCTGACCAAATTAAAGCTTCGTGTTCAAGACAAATGGCAACCTTCTACTGCAGTTTATATTAAAGCCGGACGCTGCAATACTACAAACTGATACTCACTCCGTCCCATAATTATTGTCCAGTTTAAGTTTTCATTTCTAATTCAAATTATACTAAAAGTGAAATTTCAAACTGAACAATAATTTTGGGACAGAGGGAGTATTATTGATATTTTTTCCGTCTTAAAATTAGAATTATGTTTGTTAAATTTTGAGTACACCATATTTGGTTTTTTTTTTTCTTACACAGGACAGAGTATGTGTGAGAAACAGAAGAACAAAAGATACTGAAAAATATATGCTATGAGAAGAAAAGCAACAAATGGAGGAATGCAGTCTCAAGCATTGATTTTTGTTTGGAGATATTATTTGGGACTAATCAAGTCAATAATTAAACATGCTGCATTTCGGTTTGGACTTTGGAAGGCTGAAAACATGATATCCCAAATTCGAGTCTAGTGCTCTTGGACGCGAAGGCCCATCTTAGAATAAACGGACTTCAGTCTTTGAAGGCCCATCTCAATTAGCAACTTTGTATTGGTCCTAGAATAAACGGACTTCAGTCTGCTGGCTTTTATCTCAGTCCAATACTTCTCAGTTCTCAGCAGCCAGCCAAGAAAAACTCCATACACAAAAACTTCAGAATAGTTCAGATTAGTTATAGAACATTGAGAAAAAAAATCTTTGATGATTTTCATTACCCCTTTCCTTCTGGTGTACTGATTATATTTTGTGTAAAAATTCTTTGTATCCATAAGAAGATGTTTAGCTTGTTATCTATGGAAGAAATACAGTAAGTCATACTAATATCTTATTCACAACTAGTTACGAATTTTCAAGTTAGATTCGTATCGTGTCACAAATTGTCACTCTCAATTCTAAACCGATTCGAAAAATTAAAACTTTATACAATCATCAACAAAACTAAAAACGTATTAAGAGGCTCGTAAGTATAAAGGTAGGCAATTCACGGTATAGTTGACAAAATTTGATGGAATCATAAAACTTTTTGTTTCAAGAATTCTTAGGGATGCTTATCTCTAAGAGCTTATCACTAATCACGCTTGCTTCCACATTCCTCCAGTCGGCATTTTCAGGCAATTCAATCCGGCGAACAAATCCATATTCCCACCAATTGCTTCCTCTCCAATCCTTTACCCTGGAATCTTTAACCTGTAGCATCCGCTGCCCACAAATCTCCACAATCTTACCTCCTTCAACACACACTTGAATGCTATTTTTACCCACTTCTGAAACAAAACAACCGAATTATAATTTACCAGCTTCCAAAACATGGTTAAAAAAACCAACGAAAAAAAACTAAACAACTTTTGTTAGAATGCTAACCTGGTAAATCGGCTGTTAAAACATAGTGCGAATCCGTTTGTTTCCAATCGACTGATCTTTTATCACCGGAGTCGGAAGCAGAAGTGGAACTGGACAAGAGAACATCTGCATCGAATTCCCAGATCGGAAAAGCATCAGAAGGATCAAAGAATTTCCCAAACAACAATGGATTAAACAGTGAACCTTGCCCGAAGACTTGTTGAGCAGCTACTACATGATTTCCCTTCTCCGTGAATGCTATAAAAACATCCTCTTTCAATGGAACACACCATTTCTTGGGGTTATGATCTTCAAACAATACTTCAATCTTTCTGGAACTGGTCATCTCTGTGTGTGCTACTGATCAGCAAGTTCCCAAAGGCCAAAATGAGCCTAACAGGCGAATATATTGCCAAACAGGCGAATTTGATATATGATGAAGAAAACTACTAGTGATTTAGAGAACAAATTCGTTTGGAATATATGAATCTGTAAAGATTGAAAGGAATATTTCTCAATTCTCATATCCATTGGTCACACGATATAGTATTACAGTCACGAAAAAAGAGGGGGAAATCTTTGAATCGTGGCAAGAATTAACGGATTCAAAATGGGAAATAAAGTTGAGAAAATTCCTTCTCCAATTCACGGGGAAATTTATGGTTCTCAGTTTTTTGTCCAAAAAAAAATGTTAGCAATTATAGCCCAACCGAAAAAAATAAAATAAAAACATGTAGTAACATTGCCGTACAGCATATTCAAGCAATTCCCCACTTCCCAGCAATAAACCAAAAGGACACCCTAATAATACGTGTAACAAATTATATATTCCGTGTGAAAAGAACATTAAAAAGCTAGAGTTGTTGCTTGATTCATTTAAACAGGGATAGAAAGGGGTTCCGTTTCAATCAATTGAGTGTAAATGATCTTGTCATGAAGCACCAACTAAAAGACTCATATATTTTATTATAAGAAAATTATTGAACCCTTTATATCATTTATATATTTTCTCCTGTGGACTTTCATCTCATCGCAAGATTCCAAATTATGTTTCTGGAGATATGCCATCAGCCAACTAAATGTACTAATCTAGTAGCAACTACATCTACGAATTTTGGAAGATAAAAGGCCTTGTTTGGCGAACATTTATTTTAATTTTTTGTCCCATTTTACCTTTTAAACACAAAACCTAATACACTATCCAAACAACATTTTAACTAACCTTTTAAAAAATATTCCAAAAATCATTTTTACACAATTTGCATCCACCACCACCACCGGACCACCTCCGCCACCGCCGGACCGCCTCTTTTTGTTGCCGGACCGCCGTCGGCCGGCGACCGACCGGCCGAATTCGGCCAAATTCCGGCGAACTCTCCGGCCGGCGGCGGTTCGGTGGTGGAAGTAGCCGGTGGTGATAAAAAAATATTATTCTTCTCCGTCCCACAAAAATAGTCTAGTTTAATAAAAAAGTTTGTTCTAAAAAAATAGTCCAGTTTCATAAAAATCAAAATTAATTAAATTGAAATGACTTAAATATTCAAAAGATTATTGGTAAAGAAAACAAGGTCCACTTCCTTTGATTTTATTTTGTTTTTAGTTTTTTCCTATTTTTTCAAATGATTATATCTTTTAATACATGAATAATTAAAAAATATGTTATATATCAAATTAATCTACGTAACGAGATCTTTCCATCAAGATTCATTGTCAATATTTTTTGAGATAAAAATTTTGATCAAATTTAAGTTGTAAAATAAATGTATATATAGTTACTCCCTCTATTCCAAAATTATTGTCCAATTTGATATCTCACTTTTAGTACAATTTGAACTATAAATAAAAACTCAAACAGGATAATAATTATGGGACGGATGGAGTAAATTTTATAGAAATAACTAAAAGGGACATTAGTGGAAGTTAGGGGCATAAAATGAGTTGTACATTTGGTGTAATGACCAAATTTAAAAAGTTGTACATTTTCAAACTGGATTATCTTTTTGGGACGGAGAGAGTATTATTATAATTAAAAATATATTCAAACAATTTTTTAAAACTCTCAAAACACATTTTAAATTATATCTCAAATTCAAACCAAAAACTAAATCAAAACGCAAAATAAGATGTTGGCCATATTATTATTATTCTGTTTGACCAACAAAGTATAACTACGTACCCACTTAATTATTGATTTACTGTGGATTCGGGAAGCAGATAGTTGGTCAATCTAACATTAAAATTTCCTTATAAGCGTGGTGGGTTCGACAGGGTTGATATGGATTTTGATTATGCATTTTGAAAAGTTTTTAATAACATCAGTAGAGACAGTAGTTACAACTCTCATCAAGTACATCTAATAAAATACGTACAATTGTGATATGTTCAGTGCAGATTACATTAATTAATAATCAGGAATGTATTAGATTTTTCTTAATCGGACCTTTCACTTTATATGGCCATGACTCCACCCATAATACACAAAGGTACAATAAGTCCAAACTCCCAATATGACACGTGCTACTCCACTCTCCCTTCAAATGGACTAAAAGCTGGTTCCTTTACTTTACGGCCCTTACGCGGATTTGGTCTATTTTATTCTAATTGCTTGTGTTTTAAGATCATGTCCATTATGAAAAAAACCATTCAAATGTATATTGTTCCCTACCTACTAAAATAAACCGGCGCTTGCCGCGTATATATGTTTAATTAACGAGACGAGACCTTCATTTTAGAAGCGAAGAAAAGCAGAATGCGTTGTTGCTTTTACTTTTATTTTTTAGAAATAAAATTATTGATTTACTAGAATCCGTCCAGCAGCGATTGATAAGAAAAGATACAGCCAGAAAAATACAACTTACAATTGACCATAATCATAGTACCTTTGTTGTGTTTCATATAAATAAACCTATATAGATCTACCATATCAAGTAGTGGTTGTGTCATAGTGCCTTTGTTGTGTTTCATATAAATAAACCTATATAGATCTACCCTATCAAGCAGTGGTTGTATCATGTGTCAAAACAAAGATACAACACTAAAAATCAGTTGAAACCCCCAAATCATAGATCTAACAACTAAATCTATATGACTAAATCTTTTAAAACCATACGAGCGAACTCCAACGAACCTGCCGCCGTACCTGCAAACATCACCGACAAAAATGTCACCACACCAACGAACATCACCAGGGAAGTCGCCGCTATACTAGCGAACATTCATAAGGAAGTCGTCGCCATACCTAACTAGTAGAGAAGATTATAATCTCACTTATTGAAAATAAATTAAATAATAATAAAAAGTGTAAGGATTATGACAGAATTATCTCTCCATGAAAGATGGGGAAAATATAGAATTTTTTTTTTTTGTTCTAGGGTTTTAGAGTTGGAGAGGGAGAGAGGGGCGGCCGAGAGAGTTTTAGGGGTTATTTAATGTTGTTGCTTTTACTTGATTTGAAACTAAGCATCAGCGTTTTTGTTCAAGTGGAAAATATAAAAAAATAATGATAGGACATTGACCGTATATAGTAAAATAGGATTAGGGTCGTGAAAAATGAAACAGTGATTTGTGAAAAAATAAAAATATCATTTACTAAATTCATTACTACCAAAATAACAAGGAATTACAGACAATTAAATAAATTCGTTACGGCTCATTACATCCGTCATTATCTCATTTCAATTCATTTTCATGTATCATTTTTTATTTTACAATTCATTTTCATATGTCATTTTTCATAAAGTTCTACGGCCCAAGGAGGAGGTTCTTTTTTTGCCCCGATGATATGGATAGAGTTATACCTCAACCTGATAAAGATCCCATGATACCTAAGAGAAATTCCAAATTTTTAATTTTATGATTTAACTGTTTTCATTCAAGATTAATTTGATCCTTTATTTACGGTTATAGAGTAATCTTTATCATTAATTTGCTCTTTCTTGTTCAAAAGTTATAACCATATTTGTTAGATCAGAACAATTTTATAAATAAAAACTTGTTGTTAGACGGAGCGAATATAATTTTTAAACTAGTAATTTGGATTGTAACTATAAAGTAGCATTGCCCAAATGCCCAAACGAGTAAATTTTCAAGGTCGATATGAAGAAAGAGAATGTAATTGACTAATTAGGATTTTAGGACGCATAACGTAATCAAGTAAATCACAAATTACATTACATCCGTTAAGACTTAACGAGGAGTAAAAACAAACAAACTACTAGTCCCGTCCCGAACGGTATCTTTGACGGGAAAAAAGAATTTTTTACTTTTCCTAGGGGAAATTTCCCAGGTCAACTCACGCGCTCTCTCTGCCACCGCCATCCCATTTTTGCGTTTGTCGAGCTTGATAATCATTCAATTAAAACCCCAGCAACCCAAATCGGCCCTCTTTTAGATTAGATTTCATATCTTCGACAACAGCTAGGATTCCCTGAATAGAAAAAGACACCGCTCTTGAAGACATTATTGTCTAATTTTTGGGTCCTTTTCTATTTAATTGCCTATTCAATTCCAAAATCTGTCATTTCTTTGAAGAAAAAAGGGTCGTTTTTTCCATTAAATTTCGGTCATTAGTTGGGGGTTGATGCCAAAATTCGAGCTTTTGTTTGATATCTAGAAGTGGGTCATTGAGATTCAGGGTCAAAATCTGTGATTTGGAGGTTTTCTATTGCGGAAAGTTGAATTGGATTGTTGGCAGTAAATGCTGTAGGACTTGACCTTTAATACGTTTCTTGTCAAGTGGCGAATGGTTCACCCAGCTAACTAGCGGAGAGAGAATGTGGCAAGGATGAACAGATGTTTTGATTTTAATTGGGGGTTACTGTTCTTGATGATGTGAAATTCAGTTTTATACAATTGGAGCTCTGATTCAAGAAGAAAAAATGGGTGTCAAAGTGGTGCTTTGTGTGATTGCTTCTTTTCTTCTGGTCTGCGCTTTGATTGCAGCAGGTCTTGGGAGCAAGAAAGATGCACAACAATCATCACTTACGAACCTGATCGACTTAATGGAGCGTCATCCGGAGATGGTAATGGACTCTATTTCTTTTCTCTTTTCTTGGCTTCTTCACTCCTGGATTTATTGTTATACACTTGTGCTATTAGGGATTAATGCTGAGTAGTTTCAGATTTAGCTATTACAGAATTGGAACATTTAGGTGACTAATCTCTTGTCTGAAGGTTTTCACCCATAGCTGTAGCCAGATGTTATAGACTTACACTCGTTGTTTGTCATTTCTTTGGATTTTTATATTACGTTTAAAAAGTGAATGGTTTGTTCGGATTGGATATGGAGTGGCATAGCTCGTGAAGTGGCATCTTCTATATGCTGCATTCTTAAGAGAAGTAAGAAATTGTCCGTCTTAGTCAAAAGGTAGGAGAAAGGAAGTGCTGATACTGGAGTTAGAGGCTTTTCTTGACTGTTCTCTTCTTTTCCCTGATTGGCACGTCTTCTATGATCTTTTCTTTCATCATGTTCTTTGTCTAGTTGAAGGGCTGATGTTTGTGTATTCAAATCTTTGTAGTTGCCATACATATCTTATAAAATCTCTCCCTTCTTTTGGAGGTTTGTTCGTTGTCTGAAGAATGTGTTTTATCGACACTTGCTGTCAATTTTGTTTTCTAAACATGCACGTTTTGCTGTGTATAGTGGGACCATATTCGAAATTCGTATTACAAGATCCGTGTGGGGTAAAATGTGACATTTTGAATCTGCCTAATACCATTCTTATTCTTTTCTCAATCTTATTGCTCTGTGTTGTTGTAGGCTGAGGTGATACTTGCACACTGTGGAAGGGAGTTGTTACAAACCAATGAAGCTGTTGAGGAACTAGAGTTCCACATCCCTATAGAAAAGTCCGGCATTAGAAGTGATTATTTTTTGAATAGTAGATCGTTAATCAGATTAGACATGCACAAAGTTGTACAAAGATTGGATTCCAAGGCTGAGAGAACTATTTTGGGTTGTTTGAGGAAGAAAGATCTTTTGTTCCTTATATCTGGAGATGAGAAAGATTCAAATAGCTGGTATATTAGACACCTGAAATTAATTTACACCTTGGCTGATGCTTCCAGTCGACGGATTTTGGCTCAGAGCACTGGACAAGCACCTGCCCCATCTCCCATTGGAGAAGCACCTGCTCCGTCACACACAGTGTCATCTCCATCTCCGGCTCCTTCAATTCCTGTTGTTCCTGAACCAAAGCCTGATCTTAGTCCTCCTGCACCTTCTTTCTTCCAAGATCTGAATAAGTCATCCTTACTTCCTGCTCCCAGCGCAGAAGCTGCTTCCCCTCCAAGTTCTTCTTCTGATATCCAGGCAAATAAGCAAAAGACCAGTCGTAGAACAGTTGTCATTGCTGTTGCTGTGACTGCAGCATCAACATTTGTTGTTTCAGCTCTTCTATTTTTCTGCTGTCGTAGGTTTTGTGGGGCTGGTGCTGGACGAAGAAAAAATGACGAAAGGCCTCTTCTCAGTTTAAGCTTGAATGACTATTCAATAGGTATATGAAAAAAATATCTTCACTTAATACCTCCATTTTGTTTGCATTTTCCTGTTCTAACATTATTAAATATTATGTTGCAGCTTCTCCACACAAATCATTCACTCTAAGCCCTTCAATAGAGAAACATTCTAATCAATCAACTGCAGCGACAGCAACAGCAACTAAGCCCTTATCCCATTTTATGGGATCAGATTACTTTCAGGAGGCTGATTCTCAAAATGACTCAAAAATTGAGATATCAACTGGAACCGTTGCTGGAGTTGGAAACACATCAGTGGAGAATGCTACTTTGCAGATACCTGGCAAAACTGGATTACCTCCACTGAAGCCTCCCCCTGGAAGGGGCAATTCATTTGAACCACGTGTAGGTCCAGAGAATGCAGCACCTCCACCTCCACAGCCTCCACAACCTCCTCGCCCTCCCTCTGCTCCATCACCTCCTCCACCACCTCCAATGCTAAAACCTTCTGGTGGTCCACGCCCTCCAGTACCTGGTGCACCTCCTCCCCCGCCTATCAAGAATGGCCCTCGTCCGCCACCTCCTCCCGGTGGTGGTGCTGCACCCCCTCGTCCACCCCCAGTAGGTTTTAAGCCGC
Source organism: Oldenlandia corymbosa var. corymbosa (assembly GCA_949775105.1). Taxonomy (NCBI): domain Eukaryota; kingdom Viridiplantae; phylum Streptophyta; class Magnoliopsida; order Gentianales; family Rubiaceae; genus Oldenlandia; species Oldenlandia corymbosa. Next base: position 7,760,872 of record OX459118.1, read on the forward strand.
CTCGCCCTTCTTCTCATGGCACCAACCAATCGAGCTCCAGTAATGCTGATGATGACGCAGATGCTCCCAAAACAAAGCTGAAGCCTTTCTTTTGGGACAAAGTTCTTGCCAACCCTGATCAATCAATGGTTTGGCATCAAATTAAGTCTGGATCATTCCAGTAAGTCATTGGTTTTCCTATGGTCTTCTGTTTGGTGCTTTTGCTGAGTGGGTTGATAATAGAATACTGCTTTGGACAGGTTTAATGAAGAGATGATTGAGTCTTTATTTGGATACACTCCTACTGACAAAAACTTCAAGTCCAAGGAATCCACATCCCAAGATCCTGCAAATCAATATATACAACTTATTGATCCCAAAAAGGCACAGAATCTTGCTATTCTTCTTAAAGCATTAAATGTGACAACAGAAGAAGTTTGTGACGCACTTCAAGAAGGTGATCTGTTGTTCTCTTTCGACTGTTACTACTGCGTCAAATAGAGTTTGCTTGTGTTGTATGATGCGCAAACCTAAACAAGCATTAGTCCATTAGTGTGGAGAAATGGTCAATAAATGATTGTCTTCGTTGTGCGCATGTGTGTTATACATCTACAAAAGAGCATGAGAGTTATTTCCATCTAAAAAAGGTTGAAGTTCCTATTCTACTCCATTGGAGTGTCTAAAGTTTCTGGCCAGCGTAATAATGGCAATTGATAGGAACAGGAATTAGAATTGTGGTTTCCAACTTTGGGTTGCTTGTGTGTTATTTAGGTGACACTGAAACTTCTAGATCCTTTTTTTCTATGTTCTTGCAGTATATGCTAATATTCTGTAATTTACCTCAGGAAATGAGCTTCCTTCTGAACTTATTCAAACACTCTTGAAGATGGCTCCGACAAGTGATGAAGAACTGAAATTGAGGGTTTATAGTGGTGACCTTTCTCGTCTTGGGCCCGCTGAGCGCTTCCTGAAAGTTTTGGTAGATATCCCATTTGCCTTTAAGAGGTTAGAGTTATTACTATTTATGTGTACACTTCAGGAGGAGGTATCAATGGTGACTGAGTCCTTCAAAACATTGGAGGTAAGATTTTTCTATTAATCGGCATTATTTATTGTTTCATTCTGCTTTTGTCTGCTCTCACATTTTAAAGCATATACCTGTGTAACTGATTCTTTTAGAAAAAAAAAAAAAGAAGAAAGAAATAATTGACTTTTGTCTATCAAACACTTATCAAGATGCTTTTGAACAAGTATTCACTTTTCCAGCTTGTGTAAACATTGCATCAAGCAGACTATGAAGAGTTAAAATATCTACTCCCTATGTTCCAAAATTATTGTCCAGTTTGAGATTTCACTTTTAGTACAATTTGAACTAGAAATAAAAATTCAAACTGGACAATAATTATGGGACGGAGGGAGTACATTTTAAAACGTGTTAATTACTATTTAGATTCTGTGTGTATGTCTCCAGTCTTTGTAGCCCTTTATTCAACTGAATACTCATTGTCATGAGTAATTGATCGAATCTTTTCCTACTGCAGGCTGCTTGTACTGAACTCCGCAAAAGCAGACTGTTTCTCAAGCTCCTGGAAGCAGTTCTTAAGACTGGTAATCGCATGAACGATGGCACATTTCGTGGGGGTGCACAGGCTTTTAAACTTGACACGCTATTAAAGTTATCTGATGTAAAAGGATTAGATGGGAAAACTACACTCCTGCACTTTGTTGTTCAGGAAATAATTCGATCTGAAGGCATAAGAGCTGCACGTGCAGCAAAAGAGATGCGGAGCATGTCCAGTATCAAGTCTGATGATCTAATCGAGGATGTATCCAATGATACTGAAGAAACTTATAGAAATATGGGTTTGCAGATGGTCGCAGGTTTAGGGAATGAACTTGAAAATGTGAAAAGGGCTGCAATATTGGATGCAGATAGCTTGACTGGAACTGTGGCTAAACTTGGTCATGCTCTCATCAAAGCCCGAGATTTCTTAAATGGAGAAATGAAGAATGTGGATGAAGATAATGGGTTTCACCAAACACTTAAAAGTTTTGTGCAGAATGCTGAGGTTGACATCATGTCTTTGCTTGAAGAAGAGAAGAGGATAATGGCCCTTGTTAAGAACACGGGAGATTACTTCCATGGAAATGCTGCCAAGGATGAGGGTTTGAGACTATTTGTTATTGTGAGAGATTTCTTGGTAATCTTGGACAAGGTATGCACAGACGTGAAAAATGCGCCAAAAAATCTGAACAGACCACGTAGAAAAGAGGATACCACAGTTGCACCTTCAGAGCCACGGCAGAATCCCACTCCCGATCCTCGCCAACGGCTTTTTCCAGCAATCAAAGATAGACGGGCGGATAGTTCAAGTTCAGACGATGATGACCAATAGTGATTTTGGTAAGATTAAAACTTGTTCATTGTGTATATATATTTCGAAGTTTTAACTTATGGAAACAATTTTTTCCGTTTCGGATTAGTGTATCACTGTTAATGAAATCTTTTCCCTTCATACAGTTGGCAACATCTAACATAAACTTTTCTCTCTTCTGTTAAACATCTAGTTAATGCAGGATATAAGAGGCGGTAGAATGCTGATTCTTGTTTTAAGTTTTGCCGTCTGTAATGGATGAATGCCTGAGGGTAGTTTGACGAAGGGGTTTGAGAAACTGATTGCGGCATGTCTTGATGAAACCCAGCTGTTTGCAGCATCCATGCTTTGTAGAGAGATCTGAAGCTGACCATTAAAATATATTCTTGACATTTGTTGTTGCCTGGAAGGTCAAACTGATGTACATTGTCTATAGTGAATCAGTAGTTAGAGAGAACTTCATTTGGTTTAGCTCTGTAATGGTTCTGCCAATTTTGACCATTTGACACCAGATTGAGCAAGTAGCTGGTGAAAGGCAAATTATTTCCGGATTTAATATTCTTCAGTTTTAGCAGAAATTTATTAGTATCTCAGGTCAAAAATTCCTCCTGTACATTGAAAATATCTGGTGAGAAACACAAGAGTAACCCCTCAATTCATGACTAGTTTTCCAATAAGAAAAAATCTCCATGAAATTGTTATATTTTCAGTTCAGTTTGTATTTTTTCAGATCTTATTTACTCTCTCTGTCTCAAAAGTATTTCCCAAACTTTGAACTAGACATGAAAATTTAAACTAGACAATAATTATGGGACGGGGTGAATACATTCTTCCGTCCTATTTAACAGTCGTGTAAATCAAGTGAACAACGTTTAAAATGGGACGGAGGAACTAAGGGAGAAAATAGTAATTAGAGGTAACAGTGACAGTTAAGGGATCCAACTCGGTTCGTGGGCCCAAGAATCTTTTTTAATTCAGATCCATCAGTCTTCTTCTTCCCGAAAAGGCCGAAACGTATATTAAGTCCCGGAATTCTTGTTCTCTTCCGCCCTACCACCGTACCGTACGCCGCAACCCTGGACTCCTCCGCCCTGAGTAACGGAAGTAAGCATTCACAAAGCTTTCTTCTTTTTGATTTTCCAAGTCCTTTTCGTGTTGGGATTCTGAGAAGTGTATGTTTTCGATACTGTTGGCTAATTTTTTTATATGATTATTTTGCTAATTTCGGAAGGGCAATGTTTTGATGTTTAGTTTAGGAGGTCCAATTGATGGAAGATGGGAAAGAAGAGGAAAGTTGATTCTGATTCTCCAAAGACGAAGGTGAGATAATTTTTATAGTTTTTAGTTTAGTTATGAATTCAATCACATTGTTGCATACAATTTAGTGAACTCCAGGCAGATTGATATGTGTTCTAATTGGTCAATATTGTGTATTGTTTGTTTTCCCTTAACCTGAATAGGCTTCCAAATGTGGAGAGAATGTGAAGGATGGGATTAGTCGGCTCCCTGATGAAATTCTGGTGAATATCCTTGGGTTTCTGAGCCTCAAAGAAGCTGGAAGAACAAGTCTGTTGTCCAAACGTTGGAGAAATATTTGCAAGCAAATTGTGCGACTTGATTTCGATGCTTCAAAGATTTTGGACAGAATGGCAGCAACAAGTAATTATGTGAGGGGTAAAATCTTTCGTAAGAAGGTAAGTAACATATATGCTAAATAGGTGACCGATGTCCTGACTGTAAACGATGCCAAAGTTTTGGACATGATCAGAATATGCTTTGATTTGGATAGTAAGAAATTCCAAGCCAAAATTGATGAATGGCTACAGAGTGCGTTCGCGAGGAGAGTGGAGAGGCTGGAATTGAATTTGCTCAAAGCTGGTGGGAGTGGTCGTCGTGAAGCTTCCAATACTTATGCTTTTCCTAATGAACTTCTCGGCCTGATTAGTGGGAATCCTTCAGAACCGTCTGGTTGTTGCAGCGCTGATGTTCGCTCCCGTGGACTATTTGAATTTAAGTACCTCAGGGCTTTGACTTTGAGATGTGTAAATGTGTCGAAAGAAGTTCTAGGTTTTTTCTTACGGAGTTGCCCTTTTCTTGAACATCTGGTAGTGGATGGCTCGCATGACTTAAAGGATAACTTTGAAATTTCTGGTCCATCTCTTGCTCTTAAGTACCTGGAGATATGGGACTGTGTGAATTTAAGTTCTATTACTGTGAGTGAGGTGAATATTGTCTCCGTCAAGGTTAGTGATGCACAAAAGCTGGTCCTTAAGAATGTACCTATGCTAGTTAATATGTGGGTCTCTGCATGGTCCACGGATCGCACTTCACTGTTAGGCAGATTAGTTAATGGTTCGTGGCTTTCCCCTTGCATTTTACAACTGGAGGTTCTGACCTTACACGCGACACATTTGGATGTTAAACAGGTAAGTATCATCTAATTTGTTGGAAGTATGTAATGTAATTCTTGCGAAATCAACTACAACTGATCCTTCTTGTTGTAAGCCTCGTGATTTATTCATGGCAGGAAAAAGCAAATAATGTTGTCCTTCCTGAGCTATTCAAATTGAAGCAATTAACATTGGTTACTGAAGTAGTCAAAGACCATAGCCTGATTCCTTTTACTTCGTTGATAAGGGCATCACCCAATTTAGAGAAGTTTGCACTGAAGGTATTGTAGGGTTTCTTTTATGTGTTTGCTTCTAACCTCCTGCGATGTTTTATGTGATTTTTGTCCAATGAATTTCTTATAAACATAGTCACAGAGTAAGATAAGCATTCTTGTGTGGTTAATATTTCTTGTTCCTCCATAGAAATCTCCAAATATGTGCATTTGGTGCGTCCTAAATACATTCTACCTTTGGAAAGAATATAGTTGTTTTTTCCACATCATGCACATTTTGAAAAGATGGTCGTCTTTTCACATCATGTTTCGTAGCTACTGTTAACATCTGATCATTTGTCAGTTGGGATGGAAAGCAAGCAGAACTAACAAAGGGACGAAAACTAGAAGAGGAAGAGGATTTAACGAAGGGGCAACAAGCAGGGGATCTAAAAAAGGGACAATGTCTCCACTCAAACATCTTAAAGTGGTTGAGTTGTTAGGATACTATGGCCGTACAACTGAGGTTGAACTTGTACAATACTTCTTAGACAATGCCATTGCCCTGAAGAGTATCATAATTGACCCTCGTGAATACCGGATATCAGGTCGTGGAGAGCACAATGAGGAAGAAAAATTTGCTAGGGAGCATGCTGAGAATCAGCTCAAGGCATTAATTCCTTCAAACATAGAATTCGTGGTCCTTTAGTCGACAAGTTGTGTGTGTACTGTGCAGTACAAATCGTGGTTCTTTAGTCAAGAAGAAGTCTCTGTTGTACAAAGGCCTTTGTGCCTTTTTTTTTTATTTTTTTCTGTTGCGGAATGCAGACACCATGTTGTTCCTCTTTTCAATCAATTGTTTTTAGGGCAAACAGTATTTCAAGATAACAGTAATAATTATTGATTTAATTTATAAAGACTCACAATTTTAGTTGTCTTTCAAAGCCGCTACCAATTGGCAGAAGGTTGCTACCAGTAGCTAAAATTGGGATTCAAATAGAATTGAGTTTTTAGAGTTTGCCTTTTGGGCAGCAGCAACAAACTTTCAAAGCAGAAGGTTACGTTTAGGAGTCAGAAAAGTAGTATACAATGGGAAGTCTTGATAGTAAAAAAATTAAAACATTTTAAGGGGATTGATAGTTGTAATCCTTAAACCACTTCTTCCCCTTTTCCTTCTTCACCAAATAAACCCTCATAAAACCAAATTATTGAAAGTAATTCAATACAAAAAGGAAAGGAGTGAGACATGTAATTCAGAACCAAAGAACATTAGTATAATTAAAACCCAAATCTCGCTTCAATGTGCGCATTTCAACAAGTGTTAAATAACACGAGAATGGAAACAGTTGAAATCAACTGATTCTGTAATCCATGCACTTCACTTATATTCACAACAACCTAAGAAATAAATCTAAAACACCCTAAACCACTAAATCTCCCGAACAACAAAAGAAAAACCAGACTTTTAACCAGCACTAAATTAACCACTACTACTTCATTAACCCCAACTATTTTTAAGAAAACTTGAGAAAGTAACACTCCTAGATTATAATTCCCCAACCCAGAATCCACTTCTCTAATCATCCTCAGCAGGCTTTGAGGTTCCAGTCTTCTTTGGCAGCAACAAGTTGTGAATGTTGGGCATCACTCCACCATTGGCGATGGTCACATCCCCAAGAAGCTTGCTCAACTCTTCATCGTTCCTCACAGCCAATTGGATGTGCCTTGGCACAATCCTAGTCTTCTTGTTGTCCCTTGCTGCGTTTCCAGCCAACTCAAGCACCTGCAGTGCCAAAATTCATATCATTAAACTCCCCAAACAATATAACCTAATTCAGGAACCAGATCTGAAACATAAACTTGAAAAATATTAAATTGCAAAAAAAATAAAAAACACAAATAAATAAATGGATAAATTAAAAAAAAAAAGTTAATAAAAGCAAAAGGGGAAAATTGAAACCCTAGCAAAAAGAAAAGCATAAATTAAACGAAATAAGCCGCCGTGATAAATCAGAAACGAATTCGGAGATCTGAAAATATCTTGAAAATCAAAAGAAGAGCGACCAAAAAAAGGGCATAATTCGAACAAGAAAATACACATAATACATCGAAATTGATTAGAAACCCTAAAAATTGGGGATTTCTCAAAATATTCACATAACAAACAAATTAACCATGAAACTGGTAAATTACCTCAGCGGCGAGGTACTCAAGAACGGCAGCAAGGTAGACGGGAGCTCCGGCACCAACACGCTCGGCGTACTTTCCGGCCTTGAGGAACCTAGCGATACGACCGACGGGAAACTGCAGACCGGCCTTGCTGCTCCGGGATTGAGCCTTTTTCGCCGCTCCAGAACCAAGAGTTTTTCCACGGCCCGCCATTGATTTCGACTGAGGGAATTTGGAGAAGTGTTTGAAGAGCTATAGATTTCACAGGGAGAGAGCGTGTTGTGCGTAGAAGCGTAGGAGAGAAAGAAAGGCTTAGCAATGAGAGATTTGGAGACGGTCTGGGGTTTATATAGTGGTTAGTGGTATGAAAAAGGACCAATAGGATAAAAGTACGCGGATCGTGGATTTCAGCCGTTGATTAGTTTCGAGAATAAACGGTGGATTGGAGGTTTCACGCTTCTGTTAGCTTCTGGGACCACTCCGTGCAGATTTGAAACGCTCTAGAGTCTAGAATGACAAGCAAATTACAAAATAGCCCGTTAATTATTAACACTTAGGCAAAATGCCTCTCTGACTATCAATTGAAGCAATCAACTCCCTTCAAAAATAAAAATTCTCAAGATTTCACAACCTAAACTATACTCTAATAGTCAGTCAATCTTCTTTCTTCTTTCTTTTTTTTTTTTTCTCATTTTATTTAGTTCCCATCCATTAAATCTTATAATCTCAACAAAGAGTAAACATGGATATATCGAGAGAGATGAATATACTACTTTGCTTGTGTTTGAAAAACACTTGTCTGAATTGTCAATGACCTGTTAAGTCTTACGCTCTATTTGATAATTACTTATTCACTCTCTAAAAAGAGTATGAAACTCAACCAGACCATGTGCATCCTCCAAGTCATATAGGAAGGATTGCTAGTTGATGTTTGACTTGAACACAAATTCAACTAACTTCCTTTCCACTTCAACATCACTTGTAGCACCTTTTACATTGTTGGGTGGGATATGATCCTGGACTCCAATAGTTTCCTCCTCATATTGGGCATGCGTAATTTGTACTTTTACTGACAATTCAATTGTTGTGGCTTTGCTTGCATGTTTTGTCCAACTGATTACTCAATTTTTAACACAATTCCAACTTGAGAGTAAACCTAGAGTGGTAACCATACACGGTAAAAATGAAATCTTTCAAATAAGAATAAAATCCCAGTGAATTAGCATATGGCGTTCCATAAATTGATATTGTATGAAACCATTGAATTTAACAGATATATGCAAAAATTTAAGAAATCGGGACCATCCCACATAGAAGTTTCTCTCTAGATGTTACTCAAGACTCTATCTGGCACTCTCAAATTGATTTTAATAGTTTCCCTGATGTTATTGTCCTAAAAAATTACCAATAGTGGGAAACTATATCCTTTATGTGCATCCAGGATTCAAGCTCCTCGAGTCTTTCACTTTCTATGTACGTAGAAGACCATAAACGTTGCAGGCTCAGTTTATCGAATCCTTCAGTTGTTGCATAGAGAATTGAAAAAAAAAATAGTTGACTTACGTATATTATGAAAGCAATGGAGTTTGACTTCAATAGATAATGTAATAAAGTATGTTCATAAATACCAACATGAACCTAAACATTTTGATCAATACTCCTAGAAAATTGCTACAAATTATTAATTACTCCCTCCATTCGAAAATATGTCTTTCTAGTACTTTCATCAATACCAATAAAACATTAAAGAGTGGTGGTATGCAGCTCCAAACAGCTTCTCAAAAATCCATCGCGAGGAGTTAACCATCCAAGTTGTAAGTCCGCATCAGATTTTTTTATTTTTATTTTTTAAGTGGATCAATAAATTCCCAAAAGAAAAGAAAAGAAAAAAAAACCCCGCCAAAATAAAAAAGTTGTTGCGTCTTCAAAACCCTTCTCCCCCCAACTCCTCTCCGTCAAACCAATCCGTCCAAATACCGACATCGGTTTGAAGTTGTAACCAATCCCTTCTCCGATCTTCATCAATTCTGCAAGGCTGATTAATTTTATAACTCAGTAGAGTCAGGCAATTGTCTCTTCTTCTTCACTCAGGTTCTGAACATTTTTGTATAAATTTATAATTCAGTAGAGTCAGACAATGTCATGGAAAATCTTTGTTACAGAAAACACAGTCATTTCTCCAATTTCAAATCTTACTGCAAAATTATTCGAAAAGATACATCCCGCCTATTGTCACCATCACAGGCAGATTAAGCATGTGTATCAAAAAGGTCCCAAATGCAGTGAGAGAAAGACAGTCGCTATATAGGACAATCACATAATCAGTGTCTTTTAATCAAATCAAGGACCCCAAAAAAATGAGAAATAAAGAGTTGCAATCTTCAATTTCATCAAGTACTACAAATAATCAGTGATTTTTGGAAGTAAAAAAATTGATGAGGATTGGAGAACTGGGGCTAGTTAGAATCTCTGACCGACGACAGTGACTGATAGATTTGTGGGAGAGGAGGAGTTCGGGGGTTTTGAAGATTGCATCACTTTTTTAGTTTAGAAGGTTTTTTTTCCACCTTTTGGGATTTTATTAATTCAATTAATTACAATATAACAAAAGGCTGATGTGGAGTTTACAACGTGGATGACCAGTTCCTTCGTGATAGATTTTGGAGATGATATTTCGAGGTGAATATCATTTTCCAACATTAAATCATGTGTTTAAAATATAAAATTACCCTTATTTATTATCCATACAACTCACCACTAACCAACAATTTTTTGTAAATACCATTTTCATTTCCAATATAAGGCTAATATTGGAAAAATACTAAAATGGGATAAAAGATGTCTCGATTTTACAAAACGACATATATTTTAAAAAATATTGTAAACCCTAAAACGACATGTATTAAAAAATGGAGGGAGTATTACTTCCTCTGTATTAGAAAAACCATCGAATTATATGATTTGTACAAATGTTTTACTATGGATTACCATTACTATTAATTCCTTCACGGTCAATAAATTTCTCAGCAATATGAGAATTAGATTAACTCAGGGCTTATTTGGTTGTCCATAAATCTGACAATAAAGTAATATTTTTATGTATTTTTAAATTATTGTGTTTATTTAAATTTAAGTAAGTTAATGAAGTAAAATAATTCCCAATAACATGAATAATGAGATTAATTTACAGGATAAAGATTACACAGTTTAAAAAGGTATTTTTTTTTTATGTTTTTCACATAAATTAAACCAGAAAATATGATTTATTTTCGAAAGGACTTTATAAACTCCTCTTTCTTCTATTCAAATCTATCTTATTTATATTTTTGTTTAAGGGTTTATTTTTTCTTGTTATCTTCTTGGCAGTGTTTGTTTTTTTGCCCGAAAAATAGTGGCGGCCAGAGTAATTGAAAATTTCAGGTTTGATTATCGGATTTCAAAATTTGATAATACAACAAACTAAATGAACTTGAGCAAAATTGAAGTTTTGAATCATTTTGAAGGACTTTGCAATAAAAGTTGTTCTCGATCAAAATTTGTTGGATTGTTTTTTCACTCTTCATCATAGTTATCAAACCGTGATACGTATTGTCTACCGGAAATGTAAATTTTTATGATACACCTATCATATCGTAAGATACATTTTTATATAAAACTTGATATAATAATATGTATAAAATAAATTATAAATATCATAAACTCCATATGTAATTGATATATTTATACTTTTTCATTTTCAGTTATAAACAAATAAATTGATTAAGTTCAGTTCAAGATTATTTAAAAATTATACAAATTACTCATTCATTACATGAATAATAGTCACAAAACATATGTAATAAAAATTATTTTTCATTATAATTCTTATTATAGCCATGAGTTTAATAGTGAAAAAAATAATATAAACATGTATTGCATTTATTCAACATGCTATTAGCTATACTTAATTTAGAAAATAATACTATGAATAAAATAGTATTTTTAATTATTTTATTTTTTAGACTCTAATAATTTATTAAGCAATTTTATTGTCAATTTGAAAAGATTATGTTTGGGAAAGAAATATATCAAAAGTATTTATTTACAAAAATTATAAATAAAATTCGCTCTTAATTTGAAATTTAAATGGGTATTATGAAACAACGATTTGAAATTTTTTTTTTTTTTTAAATATTTTTTGCCTATGATTTTGTATTGTACGATACACCCTCCTATCGTGTATCGTATGTATCGTACGGTACGTATCGGTAATTGATCGATACACAAACGAGTATGATACATAACACGACACGCATCGAAATTCTTGATTTTGATTGTATCGTGCGATACGTATCACGTATCGCACGATATTTATTACTATAATCTTGATCACTTGGCCGACAGAGAAAATTTTATTATCTAGTTGCTTGTAGACAATTCATTTTGGGAAAAAGAAAAATATCTCACAAGTTTGGTAATTTTGAATAAATTTAATTAAGTGCGTTAAAAAATATTAAAAAATTTGTGTAAGTACATGCACTGCAACAAAATGAGGATATTGAGACGCACTTGTTAGGATGCTTGACTTGAAAGCATCCCAATAAATACATAATAGGACGTTGCTTACAAAGCGTTCCGTTAGAATATAAGTTGGGACATTTCAAAATGTCCCCATATAATAAATTAATAGGATGCTTATGATGTGTCTCGTTATAGTAATGCGTCCTAATAGTACATTTTATTAGGACACATAAAAGTGTCCCCATATAAATTTTTATTGGGACATTGAGAAGCATCCTATTAAGATGATTTGTAATTAACCAAAAATTTTAGTTTTAAATGCAACAAATTCCAAACTTAATGTTGATTGAGGAACAAAACTATATAGTATATAGTTGTTTTTAATTTTAATAATAACTCAAAAAAAAATTTTAATAATAACTCTAATATAACACTCTAAAAATTGTATTATTTCCCACACGAATCAATTAACTATATTCTAGTTCTTCTAACTTAAAGTAATATTAGTAGGGCACCCTATTATTTATGTTTTTACCCAAACTAATTTTTGCAGTGATATATATTTTACTTTTTTCGTAAATAGATGTACCACTAATTAATAATATGATGTTCTCTTATTTCAATCTTCAAATTTAGTCTAAATGAATGTATTTCAAAATGTTATTCTGTGGACCATGGTTTCAATTGCAATATGAATTCATGATTGAGGAGTTTTGGATTTTCATTTTTTAGTTCTCCATATTATTGTCGAATTGTATTGAAAATGAAGATCCAAATTGAACATTTACTTCAAGATAGAATAAGTATTGTTAGCAATTATCTATTGTTTCTCATTAGTGATGTGTTTATTGATTTCTCGGGATAATCTGGACAAAAGTTTTGTCAGGACAATCAATAAAATCATGCCATCAAGTATCATAATTAATCGAAAAAGGTTTACTTTTTTCTTTGTTTATGTTTTAGTACCTATTAATCAGTGAATGTAATTATTTTAATTAATTATAAGTATATTAAATATGGAAAAATTAGTTTTCATTTGAATTGATGAGAAATGTATATTTATAAATAATCAAATTTGGCATAATATCATTGGGTGTCCGGTGTCTCAAATGGTACCATTCTCTTTTAGTATAGAAAAAAAACACTAGTTATGAAATTGGAAAACATAATTATAGCATTAGTAAATTTATTTTTAGTGTTGGAATTCCCAATTAGAATTTTTCTAATGTATATAATTCAAAATACTGTGCAAAACTTTTAAACAAACTTGCATCATTTAACTTATACTCCCACCGTCCCATAATTATTGTCTAGTTTGGATTTTTATTTTTAGTTCAAATTGTACTAAAAGTAAAATCTCAAACTAGACAATAATTTCGGGAAAGAGGGAGTATTAAAAAAATATTTAATTATGGTAAGAAATTAAAGAACGAGTACAACATAAATGTCTAATTTGAAATTTCTATAATAATTTTAACTCCAATTAATCATTTTCATCTCATAATGATTATCATATTGTTCTATTAATTTTAGTACACTAAATAGAACAACCATTTTTGCGAAAAAAAGAATAATGGTTAAAATTTGATAACTTAAAAAAGGCAATAAATAGTTTTTATTCGTTGGAGAACATAAATTATTTATATTTGATACATTAACAAATTAAAAAAAAAAAAAGAACTTCACAACATTATTTTGTGTGTGATTGTGGTGGTGGTGAGTTGGGAAAAATTGAAAAATGGTGGGAAAAAGCCAAAAATTAAAGAGGGAATTGGAATATTTGGGTTCAAAACCCAAAAGTTCTACTTTTAGCGCCCAAAACTATTATCCCATAAACCAAAAATATACTATCTCTAAAAATAAATAAGAGAGGGTTTTATCCCTTGCCTTCCCCGCCCAACCCGTCACCCATCTCTTGACTCTTGCTCTGCCTCCCCCAAACCTGAATCTCAAATCCTATACCACCCATCCCTCGTTCTACCCCAAATTGACGACGCAGATATCCCACCGCCCCAGCAACCCCGGCCACTACCTTGCCCGGTGACATCCAAGTTGCCGCCGAGTTTAAACTCTCATCCAAACCTGCTACTATCGGGATCTGGATCGATGTCAGGTCAAAGTTCAAGTCGGACGAGATTTCTAGGGATATGGTCGGAAAGTTGGGCTGTCAATTGTAGGATCTATTTGAAGAAGAAATACAGTTTCAAGTTTTGGATTAATCAAGGTAATATGCTAATCTCTTAGGGATGTTTCTGCTTTTGCTTTAATGTGTTACTAATTCATTTGGGCTGCCGAGATGCTTAGATACAAGGAAACTTACAGTATGATTATTATTATTTTTTCCCTCGAGGTTTTGGCTGAGAAGGGAAATAAGGGGCAGATGGGTTTGCAATGTCTAGAAGTAAAAGTAATGTCATTAGTGCTCAATTTGATAAGAGAATTGAGTTCCACGACCTCTTCTAATCCCAAATGCAACATTAAGCTAAAAAATTATTAAGTAAACTTCAAAATGGTGTCTTGATTTAGGGAAAGATTCTGAAATTGGTGTTGATACATTTTAGCTTTTCTGGACCATTAGCCATTTGGTAGGCTTATGATAAAACATGACCATAGCCTAATTACAATGATTAAATTCAGGCCAAGAGCTGTACTGACAGAATTGGGTTTGTGATGGATCTACTGGTTTTACATGTGTATAGTCTGGCTCTTTCTAGTTAGTTATTAATCTTCATGTGCTTGTCGTCTCTTCTTTGCTAAGTTGATTCTACCCAGCCAAATCTCTCCATTATGTTCTTTAATGCTATTATGCCATTTAGAAATCATTGCTACTGATAAAATCCAGCAAGCTTGAGACAATTGGGAAATCACAATGAAATTCTATATTCTGCCATTAGGCTCAGTTACTCAAGAAATTGGTAACTACCAACTGAGATTTTTTTATTGTTTTATTTCTTCTTTAATATCCAAGAAAATATTTTTCTGAAAATGTAGTATGATGAGCAACTCAATAGTAGCATCTTCTTCTTGACCATAGCACAAGGATTTAGAGAATAACTCGCTACTATTTTACTTCTCTCTGTTTATAATTTGAAACCCGAAAAGATTGTAACTGTGTTTCCCTTCTGTTGCTTGTAGCATGGAAGTTTCCTACAAATTTCAGTCGGTAATCACCAATGACATACCTTGATCAGCTAGTTCTCTGATTACACACTTGAGAAAAGTTTCATCTAGCAGGCCACCGCTCCAGAATGGCATGACTTGATTTTCCAAATGAGTCGAGAAGTAAGTTTTCAGTTCTGAATGGAATGGATGGCCTTGGTTTTTAAACTAACCTATGAGATTGAGATGTAATTTTACTGTTGAAATTCAGAAGGAATTGTGAAGTTAAAATACTATGAGACTCAATTTGTTTTGCCTTTAGAAGAGGCGCATCATGTGAACCACAATTATATGGTAAACACAGACAATCTTTTATCTTTCCTTTTGATAAAATTATGGACTTTCTTAGCTTAAGGTTTCATTGTGCGAAAGCTAATAATGAATGAAAAACCAACCATGTACCTATGTTCATTTGTTGTGGGTGATGCAGCGTTCCTGCTGAATTTGAAAAGCTGAATGATCGTCTGAAATGGAACGAATGAGTCATCCTTATGAATGGTCGAGGAGATGGAACTTGTTTGTTAAGCTGATGATCCTCTATGTGAATTCTCAAAAAACAGGAAGCTGTGAAATGGTTGGGGAGGGCTTTCTTGATTGCAAACATGATCAAGGCTGGATGTCCTTTGGTTCCCCGTAATCCGATCTCATTACAAAATTTTCTGTTTTTTCTTTTATTTTTGCGTTCTTCTGCTACTTGTGGGCATCGTCGCTATGAAGCTGAATCACTTTTTCACACCTTGTTACTGGGTTTCTTGTAGTTTTCTTTTTTGTCCTTAGTTCTAACAAATGCTGCCTTGCTTTATGCTCATGAGGAGTGTATTCTTCCAGCACTTTGAGAAATGAGAAGTTCTACTATCACTTGGTTGATGTTCAAGACTGTCATACTTATTTCATTAGTTTTCATTAGTATTTTTTTTGGATTGTCTTGTAATACTCTTTTAACCATTGGAAATGGAATATTGTTGATGTTATATCAGTTTTTCAGAGTTCTTTATTGTTGCTGTTATTCCAGTTTTGAAGAGATTATTATTGTTATTTAGAAATTTTATTATTATTATGACTTAATAATAAAAAATTTCCAGCAATATTTAGCACACTTACAGGACGCATACAAGTATCTTTTAAAACTGAGAAAATTGTAATGCATAGAAGCGTCTCAATATATTAGGATATGGGTCAGATCTAAATGTCCTATTAGAGCATGTACTATTTATGTCCTTTAAAAACGTCCTAACAACTAAGTTGACTGATCAATACCAATCCCATTTAATGGGACACATAATAATATTGGGACGCTTTTTTGTGCCCTTATAACTTTTTGGGACGGCCGCCTATAAGACGTATTTACATACGTCCCAAAATTGTAAGCGTCCCTAAAAGTGGCCTATAGGGACGTTTTCCTGCGTCCTAAATTAACCTTTTTCTTGTAGTGATGGTTTGCTAAAGGATGTCATTTGGAGGTCCAATTTTTTTTTTTTTAAAAAAAAGAAATTCACAAATACACGTTTATGAAAGGTCCTTTAATAAGAACACCACAAATGTCATTCCTTTTTTACAAGAGTATTTTAATCATTATATTTTACATTCACTAAAAAAACCAAATATTTGAAAATAATATAATGAAAATTACGTTGTGTGCATATCAAAACCCATGAAAGTAATTTATTCCTCCTAAATTTTTTCTCTGAATCAAAATTAAAAAATGACACTTTACATTCCTTATATCCTCAATTCATCTCGTCGGATCGTCGTATCCTCCTATCAAAAATCATCAATTATATGGATCTCGTCTTATTTTTGTCGATTTAGTTGAAAACACGCAACACTAACTGCCTAATATTACATACATAAAAATATATATTCCGCTAATATTACTACCCGTAATATTAGTCATACTGTCTCATCTTTGTCCTTCTATTTAGAATTATTTATTCTTTTTGGATTACAATTTCATTATTCATCTCTCTAATGACTTCACAAGTTACATTTCACAAATGTCTATATTTTATGTTTGTAGTTCAATAATCTTGAATCATGAGGAGCAACAATTCTCACACGGTAAAATAGCTTAAGATCTGAGTAAAGGTTTGGACGAAAAAGAAAAACCTTTGTAAGAAAGAGGGAAAAGACCGAGGCCTCAGGTTCTCTAGACTAAGCCTTGGTGTCTCAAACTACAACATTTTAATCACGAGATTTGTACCATATCAAATACAGACTTAGGAAGGAAATCTGTTGGGTTTTTAGTTTGTGAGATTAAACTAAAAACAAAAAGTTGTAACCCAAAATTGGTTCATTCTTTCTGAAACTAACGAAAGGGTGCCAAAGAATCAAAAGAATGTGAAACATGATAAGTTATCATAAAAGACTACGTCGGTGACTTGGAAGTCAAAGGCTATAAATCTTGATTTGTATTTTTTCAATTCCTAGAGTTTGCTTATAAATAAGTGTACTACTGCAAGTTTTTGGTAAGTCCTTTTGAATTTTTAAATGCTCAAAGAACAAGAAATAATTCAAAGTTACTTGTTCTTGTGTTTCTTCGTATCCTATAGACAAATTACCAATCAAATCAAGTTTAGTAAAGTAGCGGGAGGTAAATATTGTCTTATGGACAGTGATTAATTGTACGTTTAGAACGCATCTAACCATTACGGTGTTTTCCCCAATATTATCTTTGAATATTTGTTCTTAGAAACTAATCTATACTTTGTTTTGTTCTTGTCACATTATTGTATAATTTCTCTAACTACACATACTTCATATTTTTCAAACTCTACATGTAACCATATGAAGAAGATGGCTAAACTGAAACGATAACTAATACTATTAGAAAACTTCCCTTACCTTTTTTTTTTTTTTGTGTGTGTAACCATAGAAGAAGAAGAATACGAGTTCTAATTATTGGGCTATCAAGTTTGTGAAGCAGAAAAAGGAAAAAGAATAGGCCCATGAGCCGAGTCCAAACTACTACCAAATTGTACCTGGGCTGGAGTTACATTTTACACCCTCTGATCAGATTGCGATGACCGCAAGCTTTGATCTGACTGCTAACCCAATGAATCTTCTGCTACTTTAACAAAGTGGCAGCACTAGTTTTAGTCACCTTACAATGAAAAATTACGGTAAACGTTTCACATATGTATCCGCGTCGTTTTGCTTGAATCGTGTTTCTATCAGTTGTAAATTTTTGTTTAATATTAGTAGAAAACAATTAAACTTTATCTAAGGAATTACTAGTGATGTCTGGTCGCGCAATGCGCGACCCTGACCCAATATATCTGTAGATCTTAGAAATACTTGTATTTAAAAAAAAATATTGTGTATTTGGACTGATCTATTTTAGAAATGTTTTATAAGTGTGATCACAGAAATGTTTGTATTTGGCATAAAAAGAAATTGTATTTGGCCCAGTACATTTTAGAAATGTTTCAAGATTTTAGAAATGTTTTATAAGTGTTACTACTTAAATATAAATAAACTTGATCAAACATATATCTTCAAGTAAATGCTAGACAAAATATAAAAGCATCCTAATAAGTTTAAATATTTGTAAGATAATTTATTGATGTTCTCCATTGGCTGTGCCAAATCAATACTTAGTTTTGAAGATTTATAATAACTTTGTAGTAAGCTTCCTCCAAAGGGTATACGCTTAATTGTTGGAACTATTTCTTCCAAAAGTTTATAGGTAGTAAAATATCAAAAATATGATTTTGAAACTGGTTAATTGTTGAAACCGGTTGATCACAAATATCATATGAAAATAATATAAATTTGCATAGGTTTCAAGTTATAGCAAAAAAGAGCTCACCTCACCATGGCAAATAAAAAAAAAAGAAAGTAAAAGATAACCCATTAAAAATTGAGAAATTTACTTTTTTTGTAGGTAAAAATGATGTATAAAAACACAAATAAACGTAGAAACATCATTTCTTCCCTCTCCACCTCAAATTCATAAAAGGCTTCCCCATAAATTAGTTAGAAGAAGCGACCTGAACTATTTATATGATGAGGAACTAAAAAAAGTCCAAAAGCCAAATCCAAGAAAGTATATTCTTGAAAGCTCGAACACTAAAAAAAACACTTCATTTACAAATAAAATAAAATAATAATAATAATAATAATTGGTCAACTGGGAGTATGAAACAAAATCAAAAGCAATTAAACAAAGAAAAAACACACTTCATAACTGACCATATACGAAAAAAAACTCGAGACTCCATAATTAAAAAAAGAAAACCACTCTAATTGAATGAAACATAAAAAAAAAAATTTTTAAAAACCACACTTTATAACAAAAATCCAATTAATCAATTCAATCCAAACAGAACTAAAATCATACAAAAATTATAGGCTAACTAACCATATAAGAAATCACATCATATTACCTGACAACGATTACGGTAGCTGTAACGGATGGACGCATAAAAATAATAGTAAGAACACTATTCTTGAATGGAAAAAACAAAAAAATAATAAAAGTCAAACAAATGATATGTGGAAATAAAATCATTTAAATTTTAATACCTGTAATGGCACCAGCACAAAGGTCGAAGCAAGATCAATGAGAATCTTTTTTTTTCCTTTGTGTTTATATAGAGAGGTAAAGAGAATAATTTTTAAAGTCGAAATTTTATCCGATTAGGATGTAGTTGATCATCACTAATGAAAAGATTGAACATGTGAACAGGAAAGGAATATATTTCATCACATATTCTCAATTGATAATTGATGAGGAATTTGTTTTTTATTTTTTATTGTGGAGAAGAGATTCATTAGGGAGTCGATTGTCGTGGAGATGGGGATGAGGATTTGGGTTTTTTATGAACCCGGGGGTTTTTTTTGGCGAAAATAGGAGGTAGAGGTGGATTTGGACTGCATTTACCTTTTAAGTCTAGGAGATGTGTAAATAAAAATTTATTTTAAAAATATGATGTGGAAATGCCACATGGCAAATGGTGGTACTTTCTCTTAAGTGTGGTTTTTGTTTCTAATATAGTAAGATATATACAGAGTGTTGGGGAATAAAAAATTCCCTATTTGGCTACCGAAGTCATTTTAATTAGAGCACTTGTAATAATCAACTCACGGAAACGCCTTCCTGTTAGTAATGTGTAAAAATATAGTGATATTGCCCATAACATTGATTAAAAAACAACAAAGTTTATATTGTTTGATAATTCTTAGAACAAATATTTGCTAAATTTTATTTTTTGAAAAATTACTCAAATATAAATCCTTAAATATTTCGGTAAAAAAAACCCGCCGACATCGATATCCTCACGAGACCTTCATCATCAACGAAATTAACTGTTTTTTTTTTTTATCATTCTTTCTTTTTAGGCTGCTACAATTTTGAATTATTATCATTTCATAAGTTTCTAGATGTATGTTGTTAAAAATGTTAAAACTCAAAAGGTAAAATGTAGTTTGCACATCTATACACCCTATATTTTTAAGTAGAAATAAAGTAGAACCTGAGTATCCAATCCCTAACAAGACAAAATGATCATTAAATTTGCTACAAAGTGAAAAGATTGATTTTCTGTATGTAGTTCACGTATATGTTGTACAATATATATAGTCATAATTTACATAAACCCTAGCCGTCTACCGAAACCCTATTTAGGGTTACTTAAAATACACATCCTATCATCCCCACGCAATCTTAGCAGGATAAGATATCATGCCAAGATTGGTACAAAACACAGAAAATTTATCTTTAGCTAAGGACTTGGTGAAAACATCTGCCAGCTGAGACTGCGTAAGAATATGACGAACAGACAGAAGACCAGCTATAACGCGATCACAAACACAATGAATATCTAACTCAATGTGTTTCGTTCGAGCATGAGAAACAGGATTGGCGGCAAGGTAAGTAGCAGAAACATTATCACACAATATAACAGGAGACTGGGGAAGGGTAATGTGAAGCTCAGAAAGAAGATGTTCCAACCAAATAGTCTCGGCTAAGGTAGAAGCAACCGTGCGGTACTCAGATTCTGCGGAAGAGCGCGAAACAGTAGACTGCTTTTTGGAGGACCAAGAGACCAAGGAGGATCCCAAAAAGATACAGAACCCAATGGTGGAACGACGAGTTGTAGGACACCCTTCCCAATCAGCATCAGAATAAGCCACAAGACGATCAAGGGGACCAGCACGAAGATGTATACCATAATGAAGAGTTCCCTCAATATACCGAAGAATTCACTTGACCGCCTGAAAATGTTGTTCTCGAGGATCATGCATATACTGACAGAAAAGATTTACCGCATACTGGATATCCGGACGAGTGAAAGTGAGGTATTGTAGAGCACCCACCAAACTTCGATAGAGAGTTGGATTGTGAAAAGGTGGAGAATCTTCCACAGAGAACTGAAAAGCTGGACCTAGGGGAGTAGCAATAGGGTTAGCATCCATGAGATGACTGCGAGATAATAATTCCTCAGCATACTTGCGTTGATGCAAAAACCAGCCATTAGACTGCGGAGAGACAGAGACACCCAGAAAGTAACTGATAGGACCAAGATCAGCCATGGCAAAAGCACCTTTCAGAGACTAAACAAGATTGGTAAGAAGCCGATCACTGGAGGCAGTTAAAAGGATGTCATCCACATACAATAACAACACAGCCGTATCAGAACCCGCAGAATAAACAAACATAGAATAGTCAGAACGACTGGCTTTAAAACCTTGTGCAAGCAAAAATGTAGTGAACTGGTGAAACCAAGCCCTAGGAGCCTGCTTTAAGCCATAAAGAGCCTTGTTCAAGCGACAGACATAGTGAGGATGGTCTGGATGAACAAAACCAGTAGGCTGTTTCATGTAGACAATTTCATTTAGATGACCATGCAAAAAAGCATTTTTAACATCTAATTGATGAACATGCCACTTACGAGAAGCAGCAATACTTAAGACAGTCCTAATTGTCACTGGTTTAATCACGAGACTGAACGTTTGATCATAGTCAATGCCAGGTTTTTTGATTATAACTCTGAGCAACCAAACGTGCTTTACAACGATCAAGAGAGCCATCAGACTTAAGCTTAACATGAAAAATCCATTTCCAATCACATTTGCGGAGATAGGAGGCGGGACTAAATCCCATGTGTGATTTGAAATAAGAGCATTATATTCATCACTCATGGCTGCACGCCATTCAGGGTATTTATTTGTTTCCGTGAAAGAATGAGGTTCTATGGGAAGAGAGGTGGTAGTGGCAGCAAGAGAGACAATTTGTTTAGGTTTACGAGTGCCATCCCTATTTCGAGTGACCATAGGATGAGGTGGGGGGACAGAGGAGGTCGAAACTGATTTGTCAGACAGAGGTGGGTCACTAGGTAGAGGGGACATAGAAACAGACATCGGAAAGGAACGTGGAGAAGAAGACACTTGTTGCGGAAGGGTTTTTGGAATGAGAAAGGAGGGAGGTTTGAACTGTGAGGATGTGGGAAGATTATGTGGAACCGGGGAAGACAATAAAGGAAAAGGAAACGATGTTTCATCGAAGATGACATGACGGGATATATAGACTTTTTGAGAGACCAGATCAAAGCAACGATAACCCTTGTAGGATTCAGGGTAACCGAGAAAGACACATGGAACAGATCTAGGACTGAATTTATGAGAGGCTAAGTGAGAGAGATTGGGAAAATAGGAACAACCAAAAACCCTAAGGTTGCCATAACTGGAGGAGCGACCAAACAAAAGAGCAAAGGGAACAGCACCATGTTTAGATTTAGTGGGCAACCTATTTAAGAGGTAGACGCTAGTAGTTAAAGCTTCGACCCAAAATTAAGTTAGTAAGTGAGCTTGATGAAGAAGGGTGCGAACCATGTTAATGATGGTTTGGTTCATACGTTCAGCTTTGCCATTTTGTTGAGGGGTATATGGAAAAGATATATGCATGGAAACCCCTTTGGACTTAAGGAAATTTTGGAGAAATTGAGAACGAACATACTTAGCAGCACCGTCTGATTGAAGGACTTTTATAGAAACATTGAATTGAGTTTGAATAAGAGTATAGAACTCAACGAATTTTTGAGGAACTTCAGATTTATTTTTAAGAGGATAAACCCACAAGAAATGAGTGAAATCATCAAGAAATAACACAAAGTATTTGAAACCACTAAAGGAAAGACAAGGTGAGGTCCAAACATCGGTATGAATAATATCAAAAGCATTTAAAGTTACAGAAGAAGAAGGCCTAAAAGGAAGCTTATGATGCTTTCCTATTTGACATGCTTGACATAAGTGAAACTTATTTGAAAAGGCCCCAGAACCAGGAAGACGCTGACTAGAAACTAAACTGGAGAGGACCGACGAGTGTGGATGACCGAGACGTTGATGCCATACTTGAGAAAAAACAGAGGAAGCAAATGCCGGACATGATAAAGAGGATGGTGCAAGAGACTGACACAGCAAGACTGACGGGAAAGAGTATAGAGACCCGGTACTATTACAACATAGACGAGGGGTCCTCGTCCATAGATCCTTCGCGAAAAACCAAACGGATCAAACTCAATGGAACATTGATTATCAGTAGCAAATTGTCGAACAAAAATAAGATTTTTAGTAATAGAGGGAACATGATAGACATGAGGAAATTTAAATGAGGAACAAGGAATTTGACCAACAGATTTAATAGGTAAAGCATTGCCATTTCCTATCAAGACTTTAGTTGAACCAGTGAAAGGTTTTAAGTGAGACAGAATACCTGAAGTCGGAGTCATAGTATTACCACAGGCAGTATCCATATACCAAGAGGATTCAACAGACGAAGGAGGAGGTGGCCGATTATAGTGATCCACATAGTAAGCGGGCTGCTGAAGTTGAAAGCACTTGCGAGCAGAGTGATTGGGTTGATTACATAACTGGCAGCGAAGACCGGACTGAAAAGTGGGCGCCGGACCAAGAAGGGAAGTAGCACGAAGCCTAGGAGAAAACATGGGAGCTTGATAATTAGAATAAGAAGAAGAATAAAACATGTTTGGATACTGACCGTTTTGGTGATTTCGGCCACATCCGCAACCTCTACCGTGGGAATTCTGGAAACGGCCCCGACCATGCCCGCGATTGTTGGAGAAAGGCTGGGAAATGATGGAAGCAGGCTGCAGAGGGGGGTCGTTGGAAGAGGAAGCAACCAAGGCTGGAGTAGCTGGAGAAAGAGAGGCCGGGGAAGCAGTGTTTTGAAGCTGGACTTCATGAAGAAACAACATAGATCGTGTTTCAACAAAGGTGGACAGCGGCACTTAGTGGCTTATGGTGGTTGAGACAGATTGGTAGTCAGAGGGAAGGCCAGAAAGAATCTGAAGAACTAAATCAGTTTCTGAGATTGGGCAACCGACCGCGGTCAAGGAATCGGCATAGGTTCTGAGTTTAGTGACATAGTCGTTGATAGATAAGTCAGCTTTCTTGAGACTGTGAAACTGAAGTTTTAATTGAAGAAGGTGCAAGCCAAGCTGATCGTGAAACAATTTCTCAATTGTTAGCCAGGCATCGCGAGCAGTGAGATTGGAGTTGGGTTTGATGATTGCTTGCAAGATTTCGCTGGAAATTGTGGCCTGAATCCAAGAGAGGACGATGGAATCAAGCTGAGTCCAAGACTGAAAAGCAGGATTAGGAGTGGAGGAAGAAGATCCGTCCGTGGCAGGAAGAGTCGGCGGTGGACAAACAGAGGTGCCGTCGATATGGCCCATAACTCTGTGACCGCGAAAAACAGGAAGGAAGAGCTCCTTCCAGAGCATGTAATTGGTGAAGTCAAGAACATGATTGACATAGTTCTTGATATTTGTGAGGCCGGCAGCCGGATGAGACACGGGTGGAGCGACAGAGTTGGAAGAAGAGGAGTTGGACACCGGAGTTGCAGTCACAGGCTCGGTCACAGGTTCATTGATGACCGAGGAATCAGTAGAGCGGGCCATGGAGAAGGTTTTTTTTTTTTTTTTTCGAAACCAGCCGAAGAGGAACGACGAACAGGGTGAACTACTAACCGGACTATGATGTTTAATTGAGCAGAACGGAATTTGAAGATGGACGCAAAGATGAGCAATTTGCAGCGGCGAAGCGGCAGAGGCAACCAATGAAGAAACAACGGCAAAGGTTGATGATCACCCGCTGGAAAAAAGAGTAGTAGAACCGAAACGAAGACAAGAGAAAGAGGAAGAAAGAACAGGGTGGCGGCCGGAAAAAACAAAAAACGAAGAGGGAAACAGCATCCGCGGAAACAATGATGGCAGTAGGGAAGCAGCAGCAGCAATGAAAGCAGCAGCAGCAACAGCAACCGGGAAAAATTGATGGAAATGGGAAATTGAGGCCGAAAATCAGGAATTGGAGCCGCTGGCCGGGGTCGAATTTGGGATTGTGTGATTTTGTGTTCGCGAGGGGATTTGGAGCTGCGGCGGAGAAGATCAATGGAAGCCGGCAAGCGAGAGAGAAAGAAAAGAAAGAAGGCGGAAACCCTAAAAAAAAATGAGAGGTCAGGAAAGAAGGATGATATCATGAAAATATTGATTTTCTGTTATGTAGTTCATGTATATGTTGTACAATATATATAGTCATAATTTACATAAACCCTAACCGTCTACCAAAACCCTATTTAGGGTTACCTAAAATACACATCCTATCACAAAGAAAAAATACCGAGTGATTACGAGCATCCCCTCTAATGTTAGCTTTTGCATGAATTTTTTTTTTATACATATTACAGGTATCTAAATGCTCTATGGCTGAGGTCTATGCGAGTTTTTGTATGCCTTTTTTTTTCCCCTTAAAAATTTTATACAAATTACAAGTATCTAAACTATTTTTGTCTAAATGGCTAGCATCTAAACTATTATATAAGTGAAGTATTTCCTTCTTTTTTTTTTTTGTGGAAATGAGTAAAGTACTAACTAAAGATTCACAGGGAAAAAAGATACTATGTTTCGGATCAAATTCTCGTCATTATTGGAGTTACTATGTGCCTTGACCGGGTAGTCAACTCGACTCTCCCCAGTTTGAGTTGTGTGTTTCATGAGTTATCCATTTCGGTTCTCTAACTAAACACTTGAAAATCATCACTAAATTTATGGCCTTTTCTTTTAAATAAAAAGTTTGGACTATGATTAGACTTCGATTTTCTCCCTTTTCTAAAGAGAAAAACTTTTATCATTACATTTGTTAGAGGAGTCTTCTGCATGCATTGCTTTATTTATACTCTGGAGAGTTTTGTGACTATCGTGATAAAAAATATTAGTATATCATTTACAATGTGCATAATAATATAATGTACCATTTTTTTTCCCCTTACTACAGTATTTCACCCTTCTGTCAAAGTATATAAGTACTTTAGGCTCCCATCTCAAAACCAATTGGTAATGAGTGGGGTGACTTTTGACACTTATAAACATGTGACAGATCTTTCACAATACCGATGTGTGATTCTTTTCTCAACACCCTCTCTTAAGCCTAATGGTATATTTGGCCAATTGGGATCGCACAACACAACATAATCCACCATATATACTGTTGGATCAGCCCACAACTCTGAATATACTGTCGGGTCAGTCAACAAGCCCGTACACACGGATACATACTCCGGATATACTGTCGGATCAGTGCACAAGCCCACCTGTGCGCATAGAAACGATTGATGCAAGTCCAAGGTACACAGGTCCAAGCCCACACACGCGAGTCTATAGTTATCACATGTCCACAGATCGTGGGATCTGATACCATGTCAAAGTATATAAGTACCTTCGACTCTCATCTCAAAATCAATTACAAATGAGTGTGGTGACCTTTGCCACTTATAAACTGAGTCACTTCTCTCCACGGTGGCGATGTGGAACAGATATTACACTTTAACATCTTCCCTCAAGTCCAATAGGTCTTTGACCTTTTTGCCCAATGGACTTGGATCAGGACAAGAACAAAATAACGCACGAGTCAACGCTCAAGCGGGAGAAAGCCCGTTATACCGCTGGATCTGTCCACAACAAGCCCACGAGTCTACGCTCAAGTGGGAGAAAAATCAGTTATACCGCTGGTTGGTCCACAACAAGCCCACGAGTCAACGCTTAAGTGTGAGAATATAAAATCACCACAGGCCACCTCCGTTCCAAAACATTGCCACAGGCCCGGACCGTTCTGGTACCATGTCAAAGTATATAAGTACTTTGAACTCCCATCTTAAAACTAACTGGCAATGAGTGGGGAGGACTTTGACACTTATAAACAGGTGACAGATCCTTCACGATACCGATACGAGATTCTTTTTCCAACACCAAAATAATTAACCAGTTTATATTTTTATTTTAATATAAATTATATTATAACATAATATAATAAAAACTGAAAAATGAAACTAGACAATAATTTTTCCTGGGTGTCTAGCTTAGAATTTTAATTTTAATATAAATTATATTAAAACATATTATAATAAAACTGGAAAATAAAATTATACACTAATTTTTCCTACTGAGAAAGTAATAAAATGTTACTAGTTAGTGGCTCGGGCATTGTTTAAAAGAAGGGTGTTTTACAACAGAATATGTAACTATGAAAAAAATATCATTATGAGCTTTCTAAAATGGATTTATGGATGAAAAAAATAAATTGTTGATAATATTTTTACTTTGAAACTGGTTATAATAAAATTTAATTTGAGAAGAAATAATTGATCTTTCAAATCAAAATACTCTATAAAATTATGAGATTCTTTTTTCTCATTAAGCCAAGAATACGTCGTATTATTTCTTGAGTTTAGGCAGAAAAATATTTTTGTGGAGTTGGAATGTAGCTTTTGTGGCAACTGCTTTGAATAAGTGTTAATAGATAAATCAGAGTAAAGAGCTCCCATATCATTTCAGATCAATACCTGATTGGATTTGATTGGACTGCAAATTAAAGTTTGGTAGTACTAAATCAAATTTGTCCCAAAGTTATGTATTTCATCTTATATTGATTATCCTACATTGTACAAGCTTTGAAGCTCCGCTGCATATTCCGTTTGGATAATATAAGGCCATCTCATTGGAACAACTTGTCCAGGAAAATTCAATTCGACGACAATACAGAACGAAACAAAAAGAGATGCAAGAACTTGGAACTTCATCCCCGAATGGCCTTATTAAATTAAGAATGAATTTATATATTCTTCACTAGCAGCAAGAGACAAATTCCCTGGAATGGACCACAGTCTCTAAAAATTCTTTTACAGTCTCTCTCTCTTTCTCTCATGGAGTAACCTGTAACAATCTTTTCCTGTTTCTCTGTACTTAGATTCGTTTTTTCTTCTTTAATAAACCAAACTTTTCTATTTTGGTAAGATATCGGTGCAAGATTTAATCTTTAGTTTTAATCTTTGCCAGTTGTATATGAATTATGATTTCTTTAATCAACTGATGAATGGTCCTGATATATTATGTGTACATATGCAACCCATACATGCAAAATTTAATGTCCGTAAATTGGGTATCAAAATTGAATCTTTTGGAGGGATTTGGGGATTACATTCATATTTTTTACCTTGTAACTTTTTTCAGCTACTTGAATGAGGAAATCTACTAGTGTACTACATATTATGGTCCTCTCAAAAAGGCTCCAAACCCTGTTTTTGGTGTCTTGTCAACTCTTGTGAATGTGTAATGTCTGTGAGAGAATAGGCACATCACCATTTACAACTGTCTCAGAACTATGCAGTATAAAGAAATTGGGTTGATTTCAATTTTTTTCTTTTCTTTTGGGAAGAAAATTTAATGAATGTCCGGACTTGTGGGTTCATTCAATTCAAATGGGGAGAGTGTCAGTCAATTTCAATTTAAGAAGCCATGTATTTGAATTCTTTACTGTCTTTGCTTCAGCTGAGTTACCGCTAATATATTTATTGCACCGAAAACCAGTTTTTAGTGAGCTTGTCACGTTCCTCAAAGACCCCCCCAGATCCTCCTTTTTATTGGATTTTCACATCTTTGTCATTTTTGTGGGAAAAAAAGGAATTTACTTTCCTTTTCATGGTTTGAGTCTGATTAATCTTTTCCTTCTCTCATCTTTCAGTAGTCCCATTCAAGGAAAAAAATAGACAATTCCTGGAGTTCTTTAATGAAATAGAACTGAATTGCATGCATTCTTTTGTGTTTGTTAGATACAGAACTTTCTTGATTACGTGGGTTTTGACTGCTCTGTTTTAGTAGTTCTGTTCTATCCTGTAGATGCAGTTGGTGGGTTCGTTTCACTTTCAATTTGTTTGTTTGCTTATGGAAGTGTCAAGGAGAGTTGCAAAAAAGGGTTAATGTCAGCATAGATTAGAGTGCTGCTTTATTGAAATTTTGGCTTAATGAGTGACCCCTTTTTAGCTTCATGAATGGAAGCAGAAAGATTGTCTTTTTGCAAAAGGAAATAGGTTTCTAGATTAGAGTACTATTGACAATACAGAAAAAGTTGTTTCTTTTGAAGATTTTTTGGACTGAGATGAAGCTTTGAAGTTGAAAACAGAATTATGAAGGAGGGAAAAGGTATACCGACAGTATGGTTTTCTTTGAAGAAATCATTGCATTGCAGATCAGAGCCATCAGAAGTGCATGATCCAAAGGCAAGGAAGCAGTTGAGCTCAATCTTGACAAAGAAAACAGGAAGGTCTGGGTGTTCAAGGTCTATAGCAAATCTCAAGGATGTTATTCATGGAAGTAAGAGACACATGGAGAAACCCCCAAGTTGCAGTCCAAGATCCATTGGGAGTAGTGAGTTTCTCAACCCAATAACCCATGAAGTGATTCTCAGTAACTCCACATGTGAGCTCAAAATCAACAGCTATGGAGGGTTCCATGATGGAATCGGTGGTAATGCCGGCGGTGGCGGTGGCGCCGGCATCGGTGGTGGTGAAAATGGTGGCTCAACATATGTTGGTACTTTAAGGCCAGGCACACCTGGGCCTGGAGGGCATCCTACAATGCATTATTTTAACCCTTCATACAGGTATCCTGCAACACCTCCCAGAAAAACTACTGCTTTTTTGACAGACAGGGAAAGCTCTGGACTTGGTGGAGAAAGACATGGTTTACCCCCCAAACCAAGGGCTTCCCTTGAGATAGATTCCAATGGAACTTCTTCTGTTACATGCCCTAAATGTGGAGAGCAGTTTGGCAAGTTTGACTCCCTTGAAGCACATCATCTTTCCAAACATGCTGGTCAGAATCTTCACCCTGCTTACTTTTGAATGTTACTTTATTTGGAGTATAAAAATCTTCCCTTTCTGCCGAGTACTGCCTTTTTCTCCAACCTCAACTTTAATTATTGCAATGTGTGCAATCATCACCCATTTTTAAAAAGGCCTGCAAGTCACATGTGATTAAATCCTGCTTAAAGTTACTGCTTTGATTAAATCATAAAGTGTCTTTAGAGTTTTCTAGTCTGTTGATCTTTATAGTTTGCCTGTTTGTTGGTTGTGAAAGTACTAAAGAGTGAATTCCTTGTCTGCAAATTCATTTGGAGGTCTGGCTTTTGTTGTCTGTTTAAGTTTCTAGCTATTACTTCTTACTCAAATCTTGTACATTAGAGTTGCTTGTTAGCAAGTGAAACAGATTTTTATTCATTTTGCTTCGTTCATCAGTTTATTGAAATTTTGATGAATGTGCAGTAACTGAACTCGTGGAAGGAGATTCATCCCGAAAGATTGTTGAAATCATTTGCCGATCAAGCTGGGTCAAATCCGAAAGCCAGTGTGGTCGAATTGAGAAAGTTTTAAAAGTTCACAACATGCAGAAAACTTTAGCTCGGTTTGAAGAATACAGGGAAATGGTGAAGATAAGGGCAAGTAAACTTCCCAAGAAACATCCCCGCTGTATTGCCGATGGTAATGAACTTTTAAGGTTTTATGGTACAACCGTGGCATGCTCTCTCGGCATGAATGGATGCTCCAGCCTTTGCATATCGGACAAGTGCTGTGTCTGTCGAGTCATCAGAAATGGCTTCTCTACTAAGAAGGAACTTAAAAGTGGAATAGGTGTTTTCACAACTTCCACAAGTGGAAGAGCATTTGAATCAATAGAAATCTATGAAGTCGATCCAAATGTAAGGAAAGCATTGATAGTCTGCAGAGTGATTGCAGGAAGAGTGCATAGGCCTCTGGAGAACATTCAAGACATGGCTGGTCAGACAGGGTTCGATTCGTTGGCTGGGAAAGTAGGTTTGTATTCCAACATTGAGGAATTGTATTTGCTTAACCCCAAAGCTCTTCTTCCTTGTTTTGTTGTAATTTGTAAATCCTGAAGAACAGAAACTGCAGAATCACATTGCATTAGATAGTCTTGCTTAAAAAGTGCAATCTGCTGGAAGTTCTTTTCCAAAATAGGATTTTTGTATCTTTCACATTTGCTAGATATGCATTATAATTTTGATGAAGTAATTTATGTGCCCTCATTCTTCCTTTGGTTTCTGATTTCTTCCATTTGGATGTTCCAAACTAGAAACACTACTTGACTGCTGCATCTGCATTCTTGTTTCGCTGAAGATGAATTGAAGGGTAATCTCCAGAATTTCTCATCCAGATTAGCCTATTAAGGCTTGCATGTTTTAAATAACAGTTGGAATAGAACGTTGAAGATGAAGACATGGAGAAAAGGCAAGAGCCACTTTGTTCCACTCTGTGTCTTGTTCATAAGTTGTAACCCTTTCTTTGTCTCATTATGTGTTCAGTTCTGTGGTAAAAAACACCATGAATTCAAATTTTCTTATGGTAACTGTAAAATCTGCATTCATCCTTTCATCTGGGCAGATTTCATTTTCAGCTGTACCTCTAATGTAGGATAATGGAGGGTCCTATCACCTATGTACTTCTCTCTAGGTATTTGAGTAGAAACCTTTAGTTGGCCCTTTAAAGAGGTTGAAGAGAACATATCTTAGTAAGGATAATCATTTCACGGGGCTGCTGCATTTGTGTGAAGGGCTTTTAATTTAATGTTTCTCTGGCACATGCCAACTCATAAATGAGTTCCAACCTCCAATGCCTTTTGAATCCAAGAAAAAAAATTTGAGATTAGACAATAGTAGCATTTGGATGATGTTTGAAAGGGAATGGTCCTTGTTTTTCAGTACAGAGGGATAGATAATCACAAAATATGCAAAAAAATATTCTATTCAAATTAGTTGGCGTTTACTGCTGATTTAGACCTTTCATTCTGTGAGAAACTGCCATCTTTCTGGGCTCACTTTTAATTTCAATTCAATGAATGAATGAAAAGTCCTTGTATTTGCACATTGCAACTTGCATCTAGGAGTTAATGAACATGGTAATCAAGATGGTTCAGGAATCAAAACATCTTTAAGAGGGTTTTATTATCACTAACACTAAGAATGGTTATAGTTTATACTAATGTATAGAAGCTCTTCATTTCAAGAGCAACCAAAAGAATATCCCACATAAAATGAGAATTAGATTACATTTGGGTTTCAGGGAATACAGAAAAGTAGCTGGAGAAACTGGAAAAAAAGCAGGCAGATGGCTCCCACTGCTCTGTCTCTGAGTCCTCCTGACCTAAAGAAAATCAACTTTTGTCTAGGTGGTTTTTTGCTGTTTGTTTCTGGAAAAAAAAAAAAAAAAAATGAAAGCTGGGGTAAGGGAATTGTGGTTGGCTATCGTCAAAAGATTCTCTCTTTGCTTGAGAGTCATAATGTTTGTTCTTGCATAGGCATTATTGCAGAATAAACTGACAGTAAAAATATCCAAGGGTTTGGTACTTTGGTCATGACTGTATAATTCACAAGCAACTCACAGATCATGTAGAAGAGTTCGTAACACTCTTACTACGAGGATTCTAACCATCAAACACCAGGAACCCTGTTCATTTAGTACCATAGTTAATAAAGTTTCTTTAAATTGATTGAGGTATTCATCTTCACACGCTAATTTAACGCATAGCTCTGGCCTGAGAGTCATAGTCACGGATACTCACACTCTACATTTAATTTGTCTCACGACTCTAAGCACTAAATAGACTAATAGTTGCCTCCAGCAGCAGGTTAGAAGCAATGTAAACACGGCTGCATTTATCAAAGCTCTTAATGCTGCCATCCTGATTGATTCACATTTTTGCACACCAAGTAATTGTTTAAAGAGAAATGTAGCAGAGCCTTTTTTTACTGGGGTTATTTGCATCTCTGCTACTATGCTTTCCCGGTTTACATTAAAAAAAAAAAAATCAATGGATATCTAGATTCTAGCAAGCAAGAACTGGACCGGATTGTGCTCTCATCAATAAAAAGGGAAAACCACTCTTGATAATGTAAATGAAGAAGTAGGAAAATGGACATTATCTCACTGATAGTATCGCGAACAAGGATGATAGAACCGTA
Organism: Oldenlandia corymbosa var. corymbosa; assembly: GCA_949775105.1. NCBI lineage: Eukaryota > Viridiplantae > Streptophyta > Magnoliopsida > Gentianales > Rubiaceae > Oldenlandia > Oldenlandia corymbosa. The sequence goes on from OX459118.1 coordinate 7,793,983, forward strand.
ATGTGATTTCCCTTAATTTTCAGCTTTTTCGGGGGCACTGTTGCATCAGCAAGATCAAATGTGGGAACTGCCGGAGCAATGTGAAGATTACACGTTGGATCCTTAATATTCTCAGTGTGTTTAGTGGCATGGTTGCTATTGTAGGTTGAGAAACATGTTAAGATTGATAGAGAAATAGCATTAGCAGCAATATGCCAGAAAATAACAACTCAGAATTTCATTGAATCCACTTCTGCCTAAGTTACGCGTGAAGATGTTCCAATTCAAGATCAGGCTGAACTGATATTGAGCGATGAACAGATGAATCAACAGAGACCTGAATTCTGTTTTCATTCATTTGGATTTGCATTTTCAACTAACTTTTGAGATGGTTTGAGAAACTCACAAGCCATACATTCTTCAACAGTTCGATGGATTATATCCTGCACATCATGTTTAAACTCGAACCCCAAACCTCTTAACTTCTTCGTAGATATTTCAACTGGGATCGACTTGCACTCATCCGTCTCAGGCCTGAAAATCAACTATACACATGAGAAACACTAATTCTAGTCAATGAGAAGCTATATTACAGTAAGAAAAAATATAGTAACCTCTTCAAGTTGGAGAAAGGATATGCTTTGATCAAGCAATCAATAAGTTCAGCAATCCCACTACTCCCTGAGCAGCATATATATGGTCCTTCTGCTCCAGAATGCTCCATGAGGAAAATGTGAGCCCTGCTTACATCATCAATGTGAGCTAAAGGAATCAATCCCATCCTAGCGTTTACAGCATCAACGATTGGTAACAATTGACCGTCACCTGCTCCAATAATTAACCACATAAGATGTCTAATTTTGGTTAAATCATCATTCTAGGTTTGTAGCGCGAATAGTGGAATAAAAGCATATCATATGTTGTATTGTTCAGACATAAAAACTTCATCTGAAAACTTGAGATTTCAAACTGAGGAATTTCACCTGTTAGTGGTGACAGGAGAACTTGAATGCTTGTTGGAACAGTCGGAGTGAGGAATGGACCTGCAACAGCTGTACTTATCACAGATACTAGATCAATTCCATTTTCCTTGGTAAATTGAAATGCTGCTTCTTCTGTTAAAAGCTTTGCCAATAAATAGACCTGGCAAAGGATCGTGCCTTCAAATTCAACAACTTCAGGGTAATTAAGCTAAAAGAAAATGTGTAATGCGGAAAAAGATAGGCGAAGAGCGGTGTACCCAGCCACTCGGTCTATTTTTCCAGACTTGATCCATAGGAATCTTGCAGGACTCATCAACAATGTCTCTCCATTTACCCGATCCATTTTTCGAAGTAATGGTGCTTATGGAAGATGTAAAAACAACCCTTCTCACGGAATTACTCTTCAAGCAAGCTTTGAGAACATTCAAGGTTCCCTTAATTGCAGGTTTGATGATACTTGTTTGCACATGACTCTCTAATAATAAGATCAAAAACGGCCAAGCAGTAATAAGTCCTAAATTGTCCACTTGTTTAACAAATTGAAATTGAACAAACAAGCTATCTGAATTTTCTGAACATTCATGAGTTAGTCATCATCTCACATGAACAAGTTTAAGGTAAAGAAAACCAGAAATTACCAACATTCTCTTCAACAGGAACAGAAAACTGCATTGTTGCTGCCACATGAAACACGCCATGGCAACCTCTCACAGCATCATCGAAGCTCCCTTCTTCGAATAAATCGGCTCTAAATAGTCTCAATCGCTCTCCTCCCTCCCACTTCTTCAAAAAGTGCCAAGCTTTCTCTGTGGAAGCTCAAAATCAATCGCTTCAGTCAATGCAGCATAATTGAAGAAATGGGGTTGCACAAAGATTGAAACTTTACGGACCAGGATCCCGGACAGTGGCATGAACACGGTAGCCTTTATCTAGGAGAGATTTCACCAGCCATGATCCTACATATCCTGTTGCTCCTGTAACACAGTAGGTTATCTGGCCTCCTACTCCTCCTTCCTGGCCCCTGCCCAACTCCTCCTTTCCTCCTGGTTTATCTTCCATGAGATGAAATCCACTGATTACACAAACAGTAAGGTGTACACATTTGAGCCATTTCAGCAGTTCTTCATCAATTATTCATCATGTCAATTGCAAAGTCCAATCTGTGTTCGTGGAGCTCGTGGCGACCGGCAGGTGGGACAGGGGAGCGACCATCCAAAAGTCAGAATGAACTGATGATTTCTGGGCCGTCCTTGAGAATCCTACAAGTTATAGGCTAGAGCCATTAGGCCCCGGATTCTGTGCCCGCACATTATATTGTAAGCAGCACATTTTCATGGTTTCCCTTGAATGAAGTAATGAAGTGCATCTTGCATATGTTTTTCCCCCAAGAAAAAAAATACTACTATCTAAATAAATGAATATAGTCAGTGTTTATTTTTTCGTTTCACCACTTCTAATATCTCAGACGAAGAAAATAGGGTCAACATAGCGTTTTGAATGCCAAGAAATAGAGAAATTACTCTGGAGAACATAGAGATACCAGTATTCAATAGAATATACTTCAACTTAGAGTCGCATTAGGCCGTGAATAAGTAATACTTTCTCTGTCCCGAAATATTTGTCCTGTTGTTGTATCAGTTGGGACAGAGGGATTATTCAATCTGAAATCATCCCACTCAAAATGATGTTAGAGCTCTCCAGGCAACAAGGAAATGCTTATCAAACTAAGGATGAATGTGTAAGGAATGACCGCACAGGACAATCCATCTAGTTTTCTCTAAATCACCAGAATTACAGGTTCTATTGTCTTGATGATTGACATGTAGCAGGACAATAAAGATGTTTTCCACTGTCTGAGTAACAAAGATGATTAGGTTCTATTGTTTTAAAGTAGATCAGGTACCAATGCAATGAACAAATTACATGTTTAAAGCTAGATGCCACATGAATGCAGATACTGAGATTTGATTTCATCCATCTGAAGAAGCATCAGCTAGCTTTGAGCTGGTCGCAGGAACTCACAGGCTAGACATTGCTTGACAGTTTGATGGATTATATCCCGCACATCATGCTTGAACTTGAACCCCAAGTCTCTCAACTTCTTTGAAGAGATTTCAGCTGGGACAGAGTTGCTTTTGTCCTTTTCGAGCCTGAGAAACAAACGTCATGCATAAGAATTTCCAATGGATTTCAACAGGAAGCTACTTGATTCCTCTAAAAAAACAAAAGGAAAATAACCTTTTCAAGTTGGAGCAAGGATATTCTTCAATGAGGGAATCAATAAGTTCAGCCATGCCACAATTTCTTGCGCAGCACATATATGAGGCTTCTGCTCCAGTATGCTCCATCAGGAAAATGTGGGCATTGCTAACATCGTCAATGTGAACTAAAGCAAGTGATCCTATTCTAGCATTCACAGAAGCAATAACTGGTAGTAGTTGAGGGTCCCCTGCAGAGGTGCAGGTAAACCATATAAGGGTGTTGATCTTTTTAAATCAGATGAGTGTTCATATAAAGACCTCAATAAAATTTCACGATTCATGCTGTCAAAGTTAATCTGAACAGTTCTAACCTGTGATTGGTGACAGTAGAACCTGGATGCTAGTTGGAACAGTTGGAGTGAGGAACGGACCTCCAACAGTTGTAGTTATCACCGACACCAAGTCAATTCCATTTTCTTTGGCGAATTGGAAAGCTGTCTCTTCTGCGTGAAGTTTTGCTAACATATACACCTGGAAAAGGATTATGTTAAGCTTTCAAATTGCACAAGTTTTGCTGAACCAAAAGGAAACAAAAATCCGAAATGGAACAAATGTTACCCAGCCACTTGATCTATTCTTCCAGACACGATCAATGGGGATCTTGCAGGATTCATCAACAATGTTTCTCCAGTTACCCAAATCATCTGTTGCAGTAATGGTACTTATGGAAGATGTAAAAACAACCCTTCTCACAGTTTGACTCTTCAAGCAAGCATTGAGGACATTCAAGGTTCCCTTAATTGCTGGTTCGACTATATTTGTTTGCACATAGCTTTCTTTTAAGACCAGATTGGCAAGGCAAAATCACAATCTTGTTCCATTTGTATAGCAATTCAAATTCAAAAAACAAGCAATCTGAACTCCGAAACAGTTATACATCCATTACATATCAACAAAATCAAGGTGATGAAATTAGTCAATTACCAACGTTTTCTTCGACAGGAACAGCAAATTGCATTGTTGCTGCAACATGAAATACGCCATGGCAACCTCTCACAGCCTCATCGAAGCTCCCTTCTTCGTGTAAGTCGGCTTTGAACAGTCTCAACCGTTCTCCTCCATTCCATTTCTTCAAAAATATCAATGCTTTCTCTGTCGAATTTCAAAACAATCTCTTCAGATAAACCACATAGTCAAAGAAATGAGGCAAATCTAAGCAAAGATTTGAACTTTACCGACCAGGATCGCGAACTGCGGCATGAACCTTGTAGCCTTTTTCCAGCAGAGATTTAACTAGCCACGAACCTATGTATCCTGTTGCTCCGGTAACACAGTATGTTACCGGCCCTCTTCCATCTTCTTCTTCTTTTTGCCCAAGTAGCTCCTTTTTCATTGCTGGTTTATCTTCCATGAATGCACTCAACTGGACTGTAAATTACTTAGTCAAACAAAGCTGACTTCCTGCTCTAATCACGAATTCATGGGCTAATGACGATGATCTGGTGATTGATATGGCATCAAAAGATAGCTGAAAGTCAATCAAGGACATTCAAGTTTGAGCCATTTTAAAGGAGAGTTAATCACCGTTACCCTTTGTGTTTTGTTGAGCTAAGCCCCAGGTCGGTGGGTTCATTTTGCAAATTTAGTTCAGATATCATAATTTGAAGCCTGTTGTGGCATAATAAGGCCCATTCACAAGAACAAATTTTGGGTTCAGAAATATTGTAGCACATAGACAAGTAATGAACTTATTGCTAGAACATGTGAAAATTAGAGCTCGTTTTTCACATTTCAATCATATTCTTCCGTTTTCATTTACTTTACTTTCAAACTACAACAAAATGGAGACAAAAACAGGATTTCGCTAAAGATTACACGAAATTAGGGTGATATTCTTCCGCAAATGGCTGAAGGCTAATTCTAAAAGAGGGCTTAAATCTGGTCACGAAGCAGCAACTACTTCTTTCTCCTCCTTTTTCTCTTTAATCGCTCTCTTCCAGTTCTCTGCACTGTCAATGATTTCCCCAGTCTTTATGAGGTATCGAACCCGTTTTCCATTATCTAATGTTTTATGACCAACCCGGCTCGCCACATTTTTCTCCTTGGAGTACAGCATCACGTTTGAGCTGTGAATAGGTGCTTCAATCTGAAAACATCCCGCTTAAAAAGAATATCAGAGCTCTATCCAGGAAGGAGGAAAGTTCATCAAAATAGAGAACGTCGAGATGATGCGGAGCAACTTAGATATTATACAAATAGGATGAGAATCTCTACTAAAGCATAATGGTTCTCAGAAACACATAAATACTCGATGAAGTGGTGAAGATACCTGGATAATTTTCCCTGGTTCATCCTCTCCCCTACTCTTAACATGCTTGGTCTTCAAGTTAATTTCTTTCACTTTAATGGTGCTGTTGTGCTTGAAGATCTCATAAACTTCGCCAATTTTACCTTTGTCTCGTCCAGAAATGATTTTTACGGTGTCACCAATCTTAACATGCATCTTATGTAGCACCGGAAGGCTGTTGGGCTTGCATTCTTTCCGTTCCCATCGTTTAATCTGTACAGGTAATAAAATGGTTAAGAATGCAGACCATCTATTTTCTCACTCGGTTGTTGAACCACCTCCATAACATGCCATATTTTATTCTGCAAATCCATCCACTACACAGAAGATTTTCTGCTTCTATTATTATTAAATTTTTCCACAGGCAAACTTCAAGTTTTATGCATCTGGCTACGCTAGAAAGTATTCAGAATAAGATTCCTAACCTTTGCTGAAATGGAACAAGGTTTGTCTGTAACTGCGACCTGCATTAGATCAGCGGAAGGAAGTTACAAAGTGAAATATGTTCATATAGCACAGCATTTAAGATAAAGCAGGCAACACAACCAAATACTGAACAAATGTGTATCATTGGTTCGGTTAACAAATAATGAACAAATATGTTTATATAACACAGCATTTAAGATAAAGCAGGCAACACAACCAAATAATGAACAGATGTGTATCAGTGGTTCGGTTAACCAAGTTAACTAAGACACTGACAGCAGTAAACGTCACAGAGTCACGACACTAGCAGCTACCAATCACAAGGACTGACATGCTATTTAAAAATTCACCAAACAGTCCTTAAATTACTAGTTCATCAAGCTGGTAGAATTCTATGCCCGGGTTCTTTAGGTTTTTACGAACAATCTCTGTCCATCACTCCTGCAGGGCAGATGTTCAAAGTTCCAATAGTCCAAAAGCTTAGAGAGATGGACATTGATTTCTGATTCCAAAAACTGAAGTCCATGAAAGTCCACTGACATTTGATCATTTCTGTAAGACACAATTTTCTTAACAAACTAATCCAATCAGGATATATCTACTTGTAACAGCATCATTACATTATTATATTACAACAATATTTCGTTATTGTCAAGGCAGTTACAGATCACAGGAAGAGGATTCGCTTAAAACACAAAACATGAGTAAGCCCGAGCGTACACACCTAATGTAAATGTGAATAAGGGCAATTAGCTTAGTGTAAGGTGCTAAAACCCTCAATACAAAAAGGGCAGCAATACCCAGACAGTTGATTTCAACAACAACAACGACGAGCTCCAAATAAGGCAGATTATTTATTCAGCACCACACAAAAGTTAGCAACTTTATCTGGAGCAAGCCAATTTTGAAGCTTTTAAAGAATAAATAATCTCAAATGCAAAATTCATTCCCCAACAAACTAAGAAGAGCTATCTTTAGCTTTCCTCTTTTGCAACTAAGAACAAAGTACATTAACACTACAAATAAAAATGATAACTTGATAATGTTCATGTCCCAAAACACGATTATCAAACACGGAAAGACGGGGAATGAAAAGGGGTGGCTTACTTGGGGAGGGGAAAGAGGAACGGAGAAGCGTTGGCCCAGAAAACTGTTGGAGGAGAGAGAAAGGGAAGTGAAGGAGTTCTGTAGAGCTGCCACCGCCATTTGTTCGCTTTCGTTGCTGCTGTCAAAGAAAAAGAGGAAGGAAAACAAGATAAAGTTCTATTCCAGAGCTCCTTGTGGATTGCCCAATCCTATTTCCTACTGACTGGAATGCTAGAGTTTGAAACTGACCCGCCCGACCCGGCTTTTTGTGATTAATGTTACTACTTCTTTTTTTCTTTTCTTTTTCTTTTTTTTTGGTTATAATTTTGAGAGAGAGAAAAGAAAAACAAAAAGTAATAAGTCTTTCAAGAAAATTTCCCAAGGCTTGAGTTGATTTTCTTTAAAATCCAGCTTATTCTTCTACTCCTCCCCCTATCAAAATAAGAAAGAAGCTAACTTACAAAATTTTGTTCTATGTTCTATGTCTTGTCCAACTAATAAATCTTCATTTTTTTTCTTTTCTTTTTTTTTTTTTTTGTAAACACCACTTTAGTTTCGCATGAATATATGTCTAAATAATTCTTCAATACCATTTTTTTTTAATTTCTAACTTACCACACTAAAATAATCTCTATATTTGTGTTATTCCCTCCATTTAAAAAAATAGTACAAATTGAGTTTTCATATTCGTACGGGTTTTAGTACAAATTTCAAAACTCACTGAAAGTTTTTTTTTTTTTTTCAGATAGAGGTAGTAATATTTACAACTTAACTATTGTATTTTTGTTTGCCTCTCAGCCCACAGAAAGTTTTCACAACTCCATTTTTTCCCATCCTCATCAATGTGAAGAAGATAGAATCTACCTTAACAAAATAAAAAATTTCAACAATGCTCACAATGGACAATCATTACTAAGTGAATTTAATCAAGGGTCTATAGAAAGAAGATAAAACCTAGAGTTCGAACATGCATCGGAAAACCAACAAAGGGGAAAAGGCACATTCTAACTCAACAATTTAACTGTGTGAGAGTCTGCATTTTCTCTGTTACTCGCAGGAAGTTCCCCCGGAAGCTGACCTTTGTCTTGTTTGATTTTACTTTCAATCTTTTAGACAAGGATGTACAAGAGGTTAAGCAGAAGAGAAGAAGATGAAGGGTATTTATACAGTGAGATGAGATCATAAGACAAGACACTCTCACTCTCTCTAGCAGCAGTTATCAAGTAAGGACTGATGCATTCCCTATGTGTATCCTAAGCATATACTTTACAGAACAAAACAAAAACAATGAGCCAAGAACAAACTAAACTACCACAAATGTCTAAGTGTGAGCTAGATGTCGCAAGAGTCAGCCGTGCTGTCCATAGATTCCACACGCTGATGTACAGAGTGAGGACTTCGATGGGCTAACTGATCAATGTTGATTGTAATATCATCTACTCTTGCTGATGAAGACTTCCTATGCTGCTTCGAATGGTTTCTCATCTTGATAATTCGTGATAGCACCTGTACAATGTCCCTCATGGAAGGCCGCTTTTTAGGTACCCGATTGACACACTTGTAAGCAAGTGCTGCCACATCATTGAGTTCTTGCAAATCAAATTTACCATCAAGTCGGGAATCTACTATTTCTTCCCATCCAACATTTCCTTCAGTATTCATGGCTGCCTGTAATCAAAAGGTCACTTAGCTAAGTAAAGGATTATGCCTACTGAAAAGGGATATCTCAAGCGATCATCCTATCCTTGAGTTGAAGAGATTTAACAAAATTTGACAGAAATAAGAAAGGGATCATAATTCGTAAAGGTCAAAGAACTATGTCGCATGAAAATGAACTTGGAATACATACACACAACTTCATACTACCAGGTGAAATCAGTTGTATATAAACATACAATACAAATGCATGTGAGCTTCTAATTCTATAGTCATTGAATTTCTTTTCCTAATACAGGTAAAGCAAAATCGAAACACTTACTAATTCAACGTATTCCATGAGTCCTTGAAGTGGATTTCTTCCTGCAATCAGTTCAAACAGCAATACCCCATAGCTGTACACATCACTTTTCTTAGTAAAGTTTCTTGTTGATATGTACTCAGGATCAAGATATCCAAAAGTCCCCTGAATGTTTGAGACGTTCTTGTCGACTATTTCCTCCCTTGACAGGCCAAAATCCGATACCTGCTTAAACCAGCAAATCTTTGTTTATGAATATAAGTTGCATTGAAGAAGCCAATATCTGGTCTGCTTACTTCAGAAGCTGTAAAAATAAGTTGCAACTAGAACTGAATCTATTTTACTTTTATCCAAGGTTTAGAAAAATACATCTACTTCATTTTGAATCCTTTTCTAAGTGGCTTGAAAATGAAATGTTTGACAAATGACTTACCCTGGCTCTCATGGATGCATCCAACAGAATATTGGATGATTTAATGTCACGATGTATCACAGGAGGTACTGCCTGAAAATAAACCATCTTTAATTATTAAAGCCATCAAACCTCCTAAGCAGCTCAATTATGTTTAAATGTATGAGCTAAATAAGGTCACCGCCAAAGCTCTAAATGAAGAATATGCTTACCCCATCGTGGAGATATTCTAAGCCCCTGGCCACATCCAGAGCAACTTGCATCCTTACATCCCAGCTCAAAGGTGTGTTTTTTTCACCTGAAACGACCTTAGAAATTTAGCACCCTTGACATTCATTTTTTTCCCCTTAAAATCCCTCTCTTAGGGAGGAGAGGGGGGAAGTGTTCTCTTTATACATCTCAATGGGAATTGGTGGTTGTTTTACTAGGTAAAAGTCCAAGTTTTCCAGGAATCAGATCTCATATCCCAAAAAGACCTTTTAGACTCAAAAATTCTAGAAGTCTAGATTTCTTCTCGTTCAACATTCTCAAATTCCCGTGACATTAGTCCGCAAGGTCACATCAAGAACAGAAAAGAAGCAACACGGCCCTTGGTAATGTTCTCATAACCAAATTTTTAGTCTGTCCAACTAGATATATTTCAATAGTCTTTTATCGTTCAGTAGCTGCACAAACTCAATCTTTACGTCTGAGATATTAACACAAGGCACGGGAAGGCTCAATAAATAGCTTCGAATTGCGATTGTGGTGCTAGAACAAAAAAGATGTCTATATTGGTTGCACAAGTTACAAGATAGCAGATGTCTTCATTGAAGATGCACTATTTTATACGGAAATTTTACTTTACTAGATAAAACGCAATAATATTCAAATAGATATAACAACCACAGTAAAACAGAAGGTACTGTGCAAAAGAAAATTTTTGAGCATGTGTCATCCATAACTCACCGTACAAATGAGAAGCCAAAGAGCCTCTGCTCATGTATACATATATAAGTATGTGCTGGCCCTTTTCAGCACAGTAGCCCACCAAATTTACAAGGTTCCTGTGATGCAACCTCCCAAGTAACATAACCTAAAAATGAAAAAGATGCAGAGTTGGTGAAATATAGTAATATTCATGAAAAATAAGTCAAAGGTTACATATCAATCTGGGAGTTTCTCAAATGTAGATGTAAGACTGGTACATTTTGGTATTTTATATGTCTAACTAATAGCACAGGTCATTGAAGATACATCAAAATATCCTAAAGTCCAGACTAATCTTTCAGCCATAAATGGCAGAGTCAATTCCTTAGACATCACACAGCAAAATGATCAGGACAAACAGAAAATTTTATTTAGGAAGGTTTAGCGGTCCTGGGAAAATTTTCCAAACAATACTTAAGTGGAAAGACTAGGCCCTAACAACAATACCTCCGTCTGGAACTCCCTCTCCCCTTGCCTAGAATTAGATGCAAGCACTTTAACAGCAACAGTCTCCCCGGTCATCATTTGGGCTTTATAGACAGGACCAAAGGCTCCTTGACCGATTAATGTAGTAAAATTAAAGGTTGCTTTCTGCAGATCCCTGTTAGCAAAAGAGAATCTAGATTTAACAAGTGGCAACACCAACGAATACAATAACTCACTTTTATGAACTCAGTCAAATAGATGCGCTTGCTAAGAAGTTTCAGGTAGACACTTTAGAAGAGTGACCGTTTTCATAAAAGAGAAATAGTTGCACAATTTAAATGGTAAACCATTTCAGTATAAACTAGCACTCACTGGGGTAGATTCCCAAATGAATAAAGACCGAAAACATCAAACAAACTTACGTACTTGTAAGAGTACTCCAATATCCCTGATGCAGAGATCACAGAAGCCTTCTTAAGTCCGCCAAGCCAAAATGAAATGCTATGTTGCACGACGGACTTAGGAGACTCTGAACCAATAGAAGAATCTGACACTGGAGCACAAGAATCAACACCATTTTGATGTATTGGAACGGTTGCAGCCCTTCTAGAACTGCTATTCCCAATCTGTGAACGTCTCCGTTGGTACCTAAAACAGAAAAATCCGAGGACAGCCAAAAGCACTCCAATGACCACCCCTATAGAAATGCCAATTATTAGCCCAGCTGGATCGGACTTCATTGCTTTCCTTCTTCTACAATAAGCAATCTAAACACATGTCCATTGCCCAACCTGTTATAAAAGAATACATTAGTTCAAGTCCAAGAATCACAACACTTTCAAAGTAATATTGATAACTTGGGAGGATGCAGGTTATCTAAAGGAGGAGAGTACAAGAAGAAAGCAGCAACTTGAACATTCAGTTATTCACAGGAAATAAAACTTCCACGGAAAGCACCATTTCACACAGAGACAGCTTGGAGAAGTTTCCTCCACTGCAGAGTCAATACCCAATAAATGAACTCAGCTTTGCCTCTGAAGTAAAACTTACTTTTTTTAATTACAAATTACTTCAAGCAATAAAACCAAAAAGGTTTTACTTAGAAGCACCGAAGCATGGATCAAGGCCACCAATTCAATGAATACAAAAATCAACTATTGCTACAACTCCAATTCACAGTATCAGCACGCATCAGTATTAACAACTTTTCGCAAGAATCGAAAGACGAAAAGGCAGATTTCAAACAAGTCTTTACCTCCCCGCTAAAAATTCCTAAATGTAGCGTCATGCCAGCCACCATAATTGGTTTTTCAAGTATTCAATCCGGAAAGAAGATAAACCGAACGAATCTTAATCCAATTGGCAATTGCGTAGGTTTTTCCTAGGCTCATTTGCGGACAAAACTATTTTATAATTTCCAAGTCAAGGAGAGCGAACAGATATCAAAATTGCTATGCTGACAAGAAAGAGGAAACCAGAGAACTCCGGCGTTTAACGATGGAGACACGAAAAGTCCAAATCAAGCTACAAAAATGACAAAATCCAAGAAGAAACGCCACCAAAACAAAACTATAGCAATAGTAATACCACAATTTTGGTTCAACTTTTTACCTTAGTTACTTATTTTGGATGAAATCAAGAAATTTAGTCCAGATCACTGAACTACATCTATAATTCAAACCCAGAACCCAGAAACAAAGGAAGAGCCGAATTGAACCTGGGCCACTAACCTTGTCACATTTTCATTTTACAGAATTTTCTCAACACCAACAATAATGTTCAACAATGGGACAATTAACAGTAAGAAAATCAAGTAGACCCAGTTGAGTAAACGATGAGCCCAGATCAAAAAAGTTCGTGCCGAGGAAACAGAACAGGAAGAAGAAGAAGGAAATCTTATGATTAATACACTGCCATTCATGGGAAAAATAACGGAGTGTAACGCGCAGTTAACATAATTACTCACCTTTTTTCGAGCGCAGATTATCCACGACCAGCGTTGAAGCAGTTATAATTAGTACGTATTTAGCAACTGTTCCAGAGTATAAAACTACCCCACCAAAATTTGCAACACACACCAAAAAAAGAAGAAATGGAATTATGGGAATGCAGAAGTTGAGGTGTAGAGCAAGGAATCTGGTTCTTCTTGCTCAGTTGAAAAAGGAGGAATCCCAACTGCCAACTAGATTAGTAGTAGTACAAGAGATCGAATGGAAAACCAAAAGAAGAAAGATGCTGGGGAGTATCTTAATTTGGTAGTAAAAATACTAGTAAAAACTAGAGAATGAGATCTGTGTTTGTGGCTGGATTTGGGAGTTTTGGGTTGGCGAAGAATAGCTTCTTCTTCTTTTAGGGGGGAAAATTCAGCTAAACGCACGCAGTCACGTAGTGAGAATAGGAATGAAGGTGGAATGAAATGGCATGAGATGAGGAGGATGAATCCATGGACTTTGTTATTTTCTCCCTCTTTTGGTAACTCTTTTTTTCTCTCTCTTTTTTTTTTTAAGGTTTTGTTTTTTCTTTTTCTTTTTCTTTTTTTTTTTTGGGTGATTTTGTTAAAAACTTATAAAAATTCTTCTCTGTTTGTGGGTCCCACTATTTAACACTTGAGAAAAAAACGCGCGTGATGTGTCGTAGCTTTCTTTTATGAACAAATTGAGATAGTTGAAATAGAGTTGAGTAATTATCTTTGTGACGTATCATCATCATTTCATTATTATGGCTAAAGCAAGACAAAATTGTGTTTAAGACATATATTACAAAATACTCTTAGTCTTATACCTGAATGAAATTAGTAGAAAAAGGAATAAATCATCAAAAAAAATTTAGAGAAAATTGTAACAGAAAATTGATACTAATTGTTCATAGTTTCACCGTACCTTTTTGGGTTTTATCAATTTAAGAATTAGACGATAGTTTAATATTCGACCACATCATTCTCTGTTAAAATTTCTTATAAATTTTCTCTACATATATCAGCATTCATTTTCTTATGTATGAGTGTCATATTTAAGAAACCTATAATTTTCTTTTCTTTTTGCTTGTCATGAAGAATGACGTAAAAATTTAACACAATTGAGTTGAAAGACTGTAGGAGTGTATAATATCGACAATGTTGTATTTGGGTTAGGAGATAAACACTTGATTCCATATTATATGTATATAGAAAAATACGTCTTCATCGTTGTAATCGATGGTTATATGCTTTTGTAATAGATTCTGCATTGTGGTACCCAATTAATACATTTGGCACGACTTTACTGATCTTGTGAAAATTGAAAAAATAAACAAAGTCAAATCTAATAACCTTCTCCTGGATTAGGCTTTTTCTGGGTTTTGATCTTCAAAACAACAACAAGATTGAGACGGAAAATGTAGTCAATTACTCCACAAATAGTCCAAATGAATACGGAATAGCTACAAGCCTACAAGCAAGATGATGCACAGACAAGAAAACGACAATGTTTTTCCAAAGTCCAAAGGGCCAAACGACAAATGAACGAATATATATATTTTTTTTTCACTGGTGATAGTCTGATTTTAATGTTGAAAATAAATAATCCGATTGGAAGAAAGAAGAAATTAAAATTAGGTGTGTAGGTGAAGGCCGAACTCCCTGAAAGGTTATCTCAATTTTAGGACCATTGACTGAACATCACGTTTTATCTGAGTGCATTTTTTGGAGAACTGTTCACGTGTCTTGAGGTTAGGTTAGATTGTCTTAACGCCAACCATCAATTTTTGGTCATTAGTATAACTCATGTGGTTTGATCATTTGATAGTTTAACATAAAAATTAAGTTGGGAAATTTTGTGGGTAAATCAGTAATCAACCTTAAACCTAATTCTAACCTATTGCCTAATCTCAGTGGATACAAGAAAAAGGATATAGTCATCATCATTACTTGCAACCCTGCCTGAAAATGACTTGGATAAATGTTTATATAGCTAGCATGATGTCCAATCAATGGTGACTTTATTATATTGACTAATTTGATTACTGTTCATCAAAGTCTTACTTATAAGGTGTAAATTTAAAATTGAGACAGATTATAATTGTGTTTTATAAATAAGAATGAAAAAAATGTTACTTATTAGAATGATCATACCATATTATACCGTAGGATGAATTTCTTCACTCCTGATAATTCGTGAGTACCAATTGTCTGAACTCATCGTTGACTAAGTAATTAATATTATCATGATATTTATTGATTTACCACCATTAATAAATAAGTACTTATCATCTCCATTTCATGTGATAGTACAAGCAAAACTAATGTATGCGTTGACCATGGTCCCCATCATGGGTGCCGGGCGGATGAGGTTTTCATATTCAATACAACTTTATTGTTAAAAATACATAGTTGGGGAATGTATATTTTGTGAGTTTTAGATTTACTTACCTACCTGTTACATTTTATCATAATTTTGTCTTTATTTTGTTCAAGTTTGATCTTTTAGTTACAAATACTTCGTCCAAATAATGAAAATAGTGGACGATTCAAATCCTGACACAAATTATGAATCATTTAGATAGTACTCTTTCCGGTTCTTATTATAAGGCATTTTGATCTATTTTTATTTCGTCCTAAATTTAATCTAAAATATCTTTTTAATTAAAATAAAAATCTTAAAAACATTTCATGATAATTAGGAGAACCCAACGAATATAAAAATATATTTTTACAATTAAAAAGACATCATAAGTTAAAGTTATGACGAAATCAAAATGACTTATGATAAGGACAGGAGAAAATAGTTTTGAACACCTCGTTTGCGATACTGGGAAAAAAAAAGAAGAAGAAGAGAAATTAGAGCAAATCTGCGAAACCATAGGCCTGCAATTGGATGAACAAACAGAAAATAAAATGCAATTTTAATCAGTGAAAAGGAGGTTGGAGACGTGAAGGACAGTCATGCTCCCACAATGTCTCACGATCCCAACTTTATTATATTATTAAAGGTTGAAGGTTTTTTTTTTTTTTAAATTAAC
This sequence comes from Oldenlandia corymbosa var. corymbosa, assembly GCA_949775105.1. NCBI lineage: Eukaryota > Viridiplantae > Streptophyta > Magnoliopsida > Gentianales > Rubiaceae > Oldenlandia > Oldenlandia corymbosa. The sequence goes on from OX459118.1 coordinate 7,809,764, forward strand.
AGACAGACAAATTAGATATAGTTTGAGAAAGACATAAAGAAGTAAAGTGTGTCTTAATTGGAGCCAATTAAACCTTTTACATTTCCCCAGTTATTACACATTTCAGACCAGTCATCGAGCTTTGCAATGATTAGCTATTTTAAAAAATGGTCACAGTTCAGAGACACTGTAATAGGGTCCATATATTGCATCAACTTTACCGATAACGTGATCTAAAAAAATGCTTTCTCGAGTTCTAATTATGAATACAAATTAGCACTAAAATTAATTTAAATCTATGTCTTTATAATTAAGATTAAGATTAAGGTGTAGTAAGAATTATGAACAGAACTATAAATAGTAAAAATATTTCATCTTCACGTACAAATCAAATGCGAGAATTTTAAAAAGCTGTGCGTGATGTCATTTCGATATTTGGGGAAGAAGAAGAAAATGGAGAGTTGATAATTTTAATTATAATAGCAGAAATGAAGTGCAGATGAACAAAAACTGGAAGAAGCAGCAGAATGTTTTGACAAAATCTACTTTTAAAAAAGTTTTCAAAAGACTGTTTCAAAAAGAGGAGACCATTACCGTAGGAGGAAAATTTTACGAGCCAAAATTAGTACTACATCATTATTTTATATTCATATATTATTAGTAATTAATGGCCACTGGGGATCGAGGGGGGAAAAGTACTCCAACGGCGTTTGTGGAAAACTCCTTTTTTTTTTTCTTTTTTTTTAACAGATTATTCAATTCAAACCCTTTCCACTTAACCTCCCAACGATATACACAAGGCCCCAAATGCCACCATCCGATTTTACCTTATTTTTTTCTTCTTTTTTTTTTCGAAATAAGGATTTTACTTTCGTTCATTGAGATTAATCAAGCTAACTTAGTGGTAGGGACAATTCGTATGCACCAAAGTCGTGTTTATAAATATGATTGGAATGAGTATTAATCTCAAACGGGAAATAACCTCGTCTGCAAGTACGGATTTTGGAAAAATGATTCTAAAATACTACTATCTCTATTTCATAATTATTGTCCAGTTTGGATTTTCATTTTTAGTTCATATTGTACTAAAAGTGAAATCTCAAAGTAGATAATAATTTTGGGACAGAGGTAGTACTTGTTTTCTTGCAAAGATACTGGGCGATATATGTATATGATCTAACTTATTACGTGATACTACTTTATTAAATTTTTTCCTTAACCTGACTAAATAGTAATTCAAAGTATAATCAATGAGTGATTTGACTACCGCCAATTATTTAACTAGTTTAGACGAAATGTAACATATAGGTGTCAAGAAAAAAAAAAAAAAAACTTTATGCAATCAAATCTAAAGAGATTTGCAATTTACCCAAACTCACAAGCAAAAGGTTAAATGGATGAGATATATTGGTAAGGTAAAATTCGAAGTAGATGAATGAAAATGGTCCTTTTGAAAACCCACAAATTACTCAAGAGTAATTTTCGAGTGTGACTCAACAAAGCTGTTGATAGAATCACAGAAGCTCAGGTGGATGCATGCCTAGATGAGATCCATAGGATTCTAATTTCGGAACGGGAATTTAAAGTAGAACATACTTTCCGAGGGAATGACTTTTGTGCTGATTCCCTTGCCAAATCAGCTTTACAACTTAGACTAGAACAAGGACTCTTGTTTTGTGATTTCTGTCTTCCACATGTTTTTCTTATTAACCAAACAAAAAAAGAAAGAAGAAGATAACGCACAAATTGGCTCTGTTTGTTTGCTTTTTTTGATGTTTTTTTAGATTATTTTAATAATAACTGTCCCATCTCAGCATATTTTTTTACATTTGTAACACACTTTTTTACATTTTCAATAGAAAAAACACTTAAAAATACACACTAAAAAAACGAAACAAATATGGAGCTAATTAAAGCTGGATTTCATACTACTTCAACGAGGCTACTGCTTTATAAATGCTTCTTAATGAAGCTTGAAAACTTTGGATGACCTTCCACTACAGCGCATGTTAGAAAACACATGGGTCCACGTGCATTTGTTCTTCTTGTGGTTTCCTACCATGTTCTCTGCTAACAGCAGTCACTGATGTTACAATTTGGCCCAATCCACAGCCTGTGCCCAATTTAAGAAACAGCCCTGATTTCCCCAGATGAGTATAAACATGGAGAAACTATGGCCCAAAACAAAATGCACATTTCTGCTCGTTTGAACTTTGAACTGTTGAAACGATCTTAATATTGGGCCAACAAGGATACCCAATTTCAACAGTCTACTCCCAAGAAATGCAACTCAGGATTCATCGGCTTGTTTGCTAGCCTCAATATAAATTTTCGTACATTTTGCATCACATTTCAATCGTCTTCTTTAATTGTATGGTAGTAGTAAAGATGAACAGCTTCCATCTTTGCGGTGGCTTGCTGGAGGATATGGAACGCACGAAGCCGGCTCACATTCGAAGGAATTTATACCGGCATCAACGAATTAACTCGATCAATTCATGTGTCGACCGAGGAGATCATCATATCTAATTCCCTAAAACAAACAACCACAACACAGGGATCCAACAAGAAAAACAACCACTAAATCTGGAAGCCCCCTCCCTGGGAATCGGTTTGCTTAAACACCGATGGCGCAATGACTCATTCTCCAAAGATCGCCGCAACAGGAGGCTTAATCAGGAATCATGAAGGAAAATGGGTGACGGGCTTCGTAGCTAAGATTGGCGATTGTTCAGTCCTAGAAGCCGAGTTCTGGGCCGCGTATCATGGGCTCAAGATAGCTTGGACCTTGGGCTTTAGAAAAGTCCAATTACAGTTGGATTCCACGCAGGCTGTAAACCAAATGAATGAAAATTACGAAATTTCACCTTCTAGCAGTATTTTGTACAGAATTAGAAGTCTTTTAGACCGTCAATGAGTGCTAGAAATCACACACATTGGACGGAATGGCAATGAATCTGCGGATTCTCTAGCAAAGTTAGGACTATCATATGCTATGGAGTTACATGTTTTGTCAACCACGCCGGATCAAACGGTAGAGAAAATGACTATCGATTGGCCCGACTCATCTCTCCCTTGATGAGTTGATTTTGCACTAAACTTTTACTTTCTCAGTATATAAAAAAAAATAAAGATGAACAGCTTGGGAATGACAATGACATTACTTTTTTCTTTTTTTTTTCCAGCTCCTCTCCTCCCCTCCATTTTTTTTGGGGGAGGGGGGGGGGGAAACTTCCATGTATGTCATTATATTTTAATTTGAATTGGGATGGATGAAGTATTTGATAGGATGGACTTAAAAGAGCTTAATAGTAAACAAAAATGTAGACCAACAAATACTTAGTTCGAGTGATAAAGATATTTCGCCAATTTAATTATAATATAGGATCAAACTCGAAGTGGTAAAAGTATTTCGCCAACTTAATTATGATACGTGATCAAACTCGAATACGGACATATAATAGTTATTAAAATACTTGTTGGGAGAGTTTTGTTTTATGAAAAAGATCTATCTAACTTGAATTCGGATTAATCAGAAATGATTTTAGATACTAGATGCATAATGTACCAAAAAAATTTGGGATTACTTTGGAGCTGCTTGTTTAAGTAATAACCTAAACCACATTAACATTAGGGTACAACTCCCAGGTTTTGGAAACTCCCTCAGTGGAGGACTCTAGGTTTACCACTAAAGATTACTACAAGTTTGTGCCGTGGTCGAGGCGGGGAAGAAAGTCAAGCTTGAAAAAGCTGAAATTGAAGTTCCATCCTTTTCACCTGTAGGATATCTGAAGAATCGCAGTACCGTAGACTTTTGAATCCCTTTGATAGATTTGACAGAATTTAAAGGTTAGCAATTTTTAGTATGTATATATATATATATATATATATATATATATATAGAGAGAGAGAGAGAGAGAGAGAGAGAGATATTAACTAACATGTAACATCCCAACATTATGTCTTTGTCCACGTCTCGAACGTACATTTTTATATTTATGCTGACTTTTTAAGCGGTACCAAATACACTAATTAACACTCATAATCAATTCTCACTAAGGATAATGGTACTACATATAATGTACGTACTTGTCATTCTTCTAATTCTGTCTACGTATTTTGCGTAGACCTTGACTAAACAGGACAGTGGGTTGCCATTCCAATTAATTGTCAATATTTCCTTTGTCCCTTTGAGTTAATTTCAGAGTTTTGAGTAACTCGAGAGATTAGTGGCAATTCGTACTGAAAAGTTCAATTAGCAGACCCTGTCTATTTTTCTTCTTTGTGTTGAATTGAAAACCATTTTGATGTTGAAAAGGCCTTCTTCGGTCGCTCCAGATTCGGTAGAAAATGCACGAGCTAAGTAAATTTAAAAATTCAATGAACGCTTCCGAATATTGAATGGATGAACACATCATCATCCCATCATGCTTTGGTGTGGGCTTCGTTTCTGAGACGTGTATTCTTTTTGGCCCCTTAAAAAGATTATGTTCCTCTTAGTTAATATATATATGTGCTCTCTTCTTCCATCATTTTCTTCTCTCAGGATGAATGTAGTACGTAGTATCATAGTATTATCGTACTCTCAGGATGTGTTTAATAGTAAAAATCAATACTTTAGTGCATCTGTTACAATTAAAATATCGAATTTATTAAACAATTGTTAAATAAACATTACTTACTATGTATTTTTTAATAAAGAAACATAACACTATGTGATGCGTTAATTACGATCAAGCCTGTACTGTTTACAAATTAAGACAACTCACCTATTTCTTTTTTGTTTTTACAGGCAAGAATTAAGTTCCTTCTAGGGTTTGAACCACAAAAAAACTTTTTCTAATGGGTCGTTAAGGAGTAATTAGGACCTTAAAGTGCCTGTTATCATTTATCAATTGATGTATAATCCATTTTATTAATATAATCCAGCTACTATTTTACATTTAACCAAAAAAAAAAAAACAATGCCCTCAAATATTTCAAATATTTAGGAACAGAGGATACACTGTACGGATTTTTCCATATTAAAGAACGTACAACATGTATTTATAGTAGATAGCACATTAGTTATCACATTTCACCACTGAATCAAAATCGAAATGGAACTTAAAGGTGAGAACACAAAGACCTTTTCATTTCCCATGTGCTTTATTTATCAGTGTTGTTGTTTTTGTTGTTGTTGTTAGTTTCATTTTTCTTTATTTGACCAAAACTTGAAGAGAAGAATTCCATTAGTCAATATTATATTGTTCCTCATGCCGACTTGTTAAATTAAGATATTCCAACTTCTTAAGTACTTTGTTCCGGAAACCCACTCCCAACTTCATTAGTAGTAAATGAAAACAGTTTTGAGGCACGAGATTAATATGGTTGGTTGTTTATGGTTAATCACCAGGTTAAATAAAATAATTAAAATGACTTGGTCTATAACCATAATCTTGTTGATCAGATATTCAGACGTAGTATATGCACTTTCCAGAGATGTCCTTGTCATTTGAAGGTCCTCCTTAATTATATCAAGATAAAGATTCACTAGTGTATTTGCTAAAGGTCACATAAGTTGAATATATACCTTTATGACTAGGTTTATTTCTTAAAAACATATCTTCTAGAAACTCCTATTTTCGACTATATTAAATTTGTATTCAAGTTGTATAAACTTTTTTAAGAGACAAAACTCGTCCAGTTAAAATTTTAATTACTATTGCATGATTATGTTAGAGGTAAACCACGATCGTTTTTAATATGATCTTGTATCTTTATTGTCTGGAGTCACTCTTCCAAGTGCTTGTTTGTGTTTGTTTGTTTTTTTTTCATTCATTTCGTTTACCAATTACTAGATATATAGATTACGACAAAAATAAAATAATGATGACTGATTGTGAAATTCAAGAAGCAAAACGTACATTAATCTTTATCTCAAATAATCTTTCAATCAACTTGCACGATGCGTAATTGTGAACGCAGAAAGTTCAAAGTTCAAAGAAAATCTCCAATTTATACCATAAGAAGGAGAATCTTTATTTAGTCATCAATTTCATCGAGGAATCATTCTTCAATTCTCTAAATCCCATAACTTGTCTCTGCCGTGGTACTTGCGCCACGGGAACAAGTTGAAGAGGGAATTAGATCTCATTCTTTCATTCGTATGCACACATAAACTAAAAATTAAAAAAAAGCCACTAAACCATGATTGTAGCTTTCCAGATATGATTTCAGGGTTTTTTTTTTAAAAAAGTTTGAAATTAAAAAACCATTCCATCATCAACCTAAAAAGCTAGGGGGTGGAGATTTCAGAATAAGTTTAATCCAGTCACGTCCACTTTAAGCCCGCACGAACATTACCATCAAAGGGCTATCAGCATTATTTTATTTTATTCTTTTTAAATCATTACCGTCGGAAACAAGATTTCGAATTTGATTATAATTATTTTAGGATAAACGTCTCTTTACTACACCAAGATTGATGTGGGAGTGGGACATTCACCAAATAATACTATTAGTGAGCTTTTCTTTTTGCCCCCTTTTTTAATGTAATGTAGCCCAAAAACCCTTTATAATTATTGGAATCAGTTCAGGCATATTTTCAATTAATATATTCATTCTTTAATGTCACTGTCATATATTTAGCCTAACTTTATCATCAATGGCAGGAGGAGTAACATATATCACGCCTTCATATCCATAATGATGTTTCAGGATTGGATTTTGTTTTTCTTTTTCCTGAGTGGTTCAGTTCTTTTTAGCAAGTAATCAATCATGCAACTGCTTGAGTTGCGCGCGTCATGGGTGTTAAAATCATAATCATCATGATGGTTCCGGAGTCATTATTGTCATTATTATTGGTTCATTAATCACTACTTAAACTAAATTCTTCTCATACTACTACTTGGTTAGTACTAATAGCATCTTTCTTGAAGAAATCAACGCGATATATAAAAAAAAAAAAAAGAAAGAAAGAAAGAAAGAAAAGTAATCACGAAAATGTGACAACTTTGCCCAATCACTTTGAACCCTTTGATTTCTGTAATTAGGGTTTTTGAGACTTTTGGTAGGTAGCCAATGACTTTTTAATTCTGGCTTTAGACGGCGCTGATTAAATCAAATAAGAAGAATCGTAGCTACGGATCGGGCGGGAATTGCTTGCTACATGCATCAAGATCAGCTAATTAATTTGTAGCCCACAGGATAATGAATAGAATAAAATTCTTAAAGCAGGGTTTTGTGAGAGATTTGCTACACGTACGAACGGCGGAACATTCTTAAAGTAAACAAAGCAGAAAGCTATGTTAACAACTTGACTTCAGCTTTTCTCCTGAAGAGAATCGTCTTTTGATTTATGATCTCGAAGCTTACTAGTCAACTCGAAATGTAGTACATACAATCACGCTACGTACCCTTCGTTCTATAACGTGTATACGTTCAATCGTTTGTTTCCCTATCCGCTACCAAGAATCAAAAACTTACCAGTTATCAATATTTGGTCCAGGATGAATGTAAAGATCGTGATTCTGCCCCGACGTTAACATTTTTATACCCTACAAATGTAATGATACGTAGTTGTTTAACTAAAATTTTGAGGCACAAACATTCCGTAATTATTATGTACAATCAACAGTGCACTAATAATATCAACTTGTGTTACATAATTTTTTTTTGGACGTACTGAAATGAAATGCGAACGAATCTTCTAATAACTTCTTATAAACAAATACAATGTTCATGCCTGAAGTCATTTGTTAAAAACTTTAAAGGTTTAAAATTGCTCTTCGTTACATTTATTGTCATCTTCAACATTCAGTTCCGGAGTCAGGGATACGTACAAGCGACACTTTTTCCACTTTTTTTTTTTTTTTACTATATATACATACAGTGACAAATTATAGTGAAATGGAATAGTGAGAGATAAAAAAACAAATACACTATCTTTACTAAATATGTGTACTTATTAATTAAAAGTAAAAATATAATTTTAGAAAAAATAAAATTTTAACAGAAAAATGACAAAAAATTAGGGGTCAAGAATACTCCACATCACTCACTATCTTCCTTTCACTATTTTTTTTTCACTATACATATCATTTTTCATATACATATATCCGTTGTACGTCTAACTTTTTCCTCTATGCTTAGTTCATCTTTACATGCTTAAAATATTGTAAAAGTTATAAGTCATTTGTATACATTTCAGTATTTCACACATTTTTGTGAAATTTATGTATCCGTCGGTATCAAAATGGCTATAACTTTTATCACATATAACCACATTTCTCTAAACAACAAATTTCTGCACCAATAAATAAGTGACAATTTCAGTACAAATCATCATAAATGAAGCGCAACCAAACAAATGATTACATACCATCCAATTAATACACACCCTTAAAAGACTACTAACTATATAGTAGTATGAACGTAGTATGCAGTATGAACAAAATTTACACCCCTGTGACAAAATCAGCTAGCAAGCAGAACTCACACCACAATTAAAATCATGAATGATTTAACCTTTCTTGCTATTTTCGTTCGAGAAAAATAATTTAATTGCAAAAACTATAATATAAAATTGAACTTACGAGATTTATATTATATATTTATAAAATGGACCGTAGAAGTGATTAGTAGACATGAACTTTTTAATTTGAAAGATTAATCTATTCAATTTGTACTTAGATTTTAATTTTGCAAATTTAGTTATTTTTTCTGGATAAAGGAAAAATCATCATCCTACTAACGGAATTTATTTTTGGATACTGTACATATTTATTATAGTGGATTTCCAAGCTGTTTTCTTTTGCGCGTTTTCTTATTCCAAGTTGTATTTATGAGGAGGAAAAGAAAGAGAAAGGAAAACCAAAAGTAAAAAGTCAGTCATACCGCGTGACACGTCAGAGTCAAAGTAGTCAAATCTTGAAGATTGTTAGATTCTGGCTCTGGTCTGGTCGTCTCTCCCACCCCCACGTGTCACCTTATTTAATTTTCATATGTTTCAGAGTCAGCACGGGGACATATTGTCAGCTGGGGAGTCGGGTCAGTCTGCTCGGATCTGGTCTGCTTCATCCCTGATTCCCTTCAGGAGGATTTAACCCGGGTTACCGCCTGAGCCGACGAATCGGTCTCGCTTCCAGCTAATTAACGTCACGTGGATGTCACGTGATCGTCATCCCCCCTTCCGTTAACACCTCTTTGTTGACTCATCACTCGCTCACCGCAAACATCATTGTCCTTTTTCTTCATCTCGCGTCGATGAGTTTGAGTTGTCATTTTTCTTCTCAGTATAAGAAATTTTGAATTATTGTTGGAGTTCCATGGTAAACTTTTAGAGTGATATTGAAACTAATATTTTACATTGTATTTTGTAATCTGTATTAAAATACAGAGATTAATTATTTTTATGAAAAGAAAATAATAGTAATTGTATCATGTAACGTAAGATGACTTATCGACTAATACAGGTAATGTGTTATTTTTGTTTATTTAAAGTTTTCATAGTTTTATTATCTATGTGTCGTATATGAGAGAGTTTGTTGAACTAACATTTTGTTTGACGAAAAATTTACACAATACTCGTCTGATAGTCTCATAAAAATAGTCCATATACAAATTGTTAATTTTATTATTTTTAAATAATTCATAATATTCATAGCATGCAAAATGATAATTGATGGACTAGAAAGATTATAAATAAGTACTTTTTCTTTTTTAGCAACTAAAGATATATTTTGAACAAGAAATGAGATTGATTATTAGTAGTAAACTGCTTTATCCGGTCCTTATTATAAGATATTTTGATTTATATAAAATTTTTTGATAGAACACAATAAATTTAAATATATTAGATAAAATTTGTGACGAATCAAAATATTGAAGACATCATTCATTTTTAGAGAAGAAAGAAATAAAAAAGACAAAGAAAAGAATTTTGATTTTTTAGTATTCATCTGGAAGTGTCCCGCACTCCCAAGAAGAGCACGTGAGAGTTACGCAAAAGGGGAAGAACGGCATAAGCGTTGAAAGCGCAAAGAATGTTCGCCAAAGTAGAGCGTGTGGTCGGCGCAACTAACGGATTCAATCATCGTCGTCAGCACACCCGTCAAACTTCAACACCCCCGGCTGGTCTCTCTCCGTTATCGTTAAATCTCACGGTCATATCTCTTTCCTCCTCAGCTCACATTCGGTCCTTCCTATATATAAAAGATCTTCCCATCTTTCTTCAATTATTCTTTCCGATCTTCTTCACTAAAAAAAAAAAGATCAAACACCTTAACCGAAATCCACAACTTCAATTGTCAAAGTTTTGCATAGCTGAATTAGCTCAAGCTCGGGGTAAACGTTCCAGAAGTTGAATAAAGAAAAGGGGAAAAACAAATTGAGCCCATTTCTTGAAATTTCAGGTACTACATGTGTTCACTTATGGTTAATTTTTGTTAATTGTTGTCAGAATCGTTCTTTAATTCATTTTCTGAGGTGGGTTGTTACTGAAACATGGTGGATTTTTTTTTTTTCTTTTCTCTTGTTTAATTGAATTGATTTGATGGTGAAGTTTTGTCTGCTTGTTGAAATTTGAAGCTTTGAAGAAAAAAGAGTAAAAGGGAAGAGATTAGAGCTGAGATTCAAAATGTTTGATTTCCTTTTTCCTCTTTCATTATATTACTTTAATTGATACTGTCTACCAGACAATTGAGAAGACTTTGTTTGTTATTTGTCGAGGAGTTGAATTGAGCTTCGTTGAATATTTGCCTTTTCTTTTTGTTAAGCTGAAGTCAAAAGGAAAAAAAAAGGGGTTTACTTTGAACATCTTCTTGGATTTTCTTGGTTGTTTCACTGTATTTAACTGTGATTTATAGACTAGTTGTTCTGGAGCAACCTTATCTTGTAGATGGAAGTTGGGGGTGATAGCTGAGAGCTTAGTTTATTTTCTTACCCCTTCTGCTGCTCACTTGGTATAGCTCCATTATCTTAGAATTTGTGATTGAAAGTGTTCTTAGAGTCTTCGCATAGCTGAAGCTTTTAAAGTCCACCCCCCCACCCACAACAACCTTTCTGTGATTTCCTCTCCAAAAAGGAAAAAGAGGAAGCACAAAAAGATTCATTGGGAACTATGATGGCTCTTCCATCTACCTAGTTTGTTGTTCGTGGTTGTTTGTACCCGTATGTTTGATATTCGTCTATAGTTCACTACTTTAATCGTGCCTAATTTTGCCTCCTTGATTGGGATAGAATTTGTAGCTCATAGTTTGAAAATATTGCGTAACCATAATCCTATGTCTGACTTCATAGTCAAGTTGCTGATGTATGAAGTTCTGGATTTCTAGAAGTCATATTGATTTAATCTGGGGTACTGAAGTTATGACTAGCGTTTGATAGTCTCCCAGGCTTCCTACTTGCCAAATCAAGTTGGAAGCTTGGCGTTTCTAACATCACTTCATATCATTCTTATTGGTAGAGAGCCAGAAAATATGTTGTTCTTATTGCTACTTGTTGGTAGAGAGCCAGGAAATATGTTGTTCTTATTCCAACACATGTACCTGCACGGCTCCCTGTGTTACTTTGATTTTAAAATAAACTTATTTTTCTTTTTGTATACTGTGCAGGTATTTCTTGCTGTAAATTACTGGTGCACATCTACGATACTTGCCTCTGAGAAGGAACCAGGAGTAGTTTTGGCCAAGATTATGTTATGGTTAGAGTAGTTGGTTCATATAACAGCTGATGCCATTTATCTATTATGGATTCCCACCAATTTTATGGATATAGTGTAGCTGGTGCAGACTTGCAGTACTCTTCTTTCTCCAGTATTCCTTCAGTGCCGAATAGGGTTGTTGGGTCCGTCAAATTTGATTCAAGAAACTCACCGAATTCACCGTTCTGGAATCATTTTGATTCTGAGACTCCTACCCCATTAAGTGACAATCAAGAACAACACAGTTCAACAGAAAATCTCTCCCAAGCCAGCCCTTCTTGTAATTCTTCTCTGAATTACAGTAGTTACAATCAACTGTTGAGCTCATCCCCAGAATCTAGTCAAGAAAAGACACTGATTTCTTCTGGTGGATCTACAACATTCCAGGGCACAAGTCATGGTCAGAACGTAAAGTTTACTTTGCAGCAACTGGAGACTGCTCTCATGGCACCAGAAGAAGAAGAAGTCACCACACCAAATCCCTCTTTGGGGGAAAACATGCAGCCACAGACATCAGGTCAAAGGTCGAGGGCCTGGAACCAGGAAACCCAGAGTTCGCAGCCACTTCAGTCTCAGCCTTCTCTTGTTACTCAAGTGGGGAAATTGGCTGGGAATGTTCACTTGGACAAGCGTCACAGAGCGATTGAAGATTTTTCCTTGAAAGGTATCCCTCCGATGAATCTTAAACAGTTACTGGTGGAATGTGCTAGAGCACTTCATAATAATGAACTAGAAATTTTCGACAAATTGGTTGAAAAAGCAAGTGGTGCAGTTAGTATAACTGGTGAGCCAATTCAGCGTCTTGGTGCTTACATGGTCGAAGGTTTAAGAGCCAAAAAAGAGGCATCGGGCACCAACATTTATCGGACTCTGAGATGCAAGGAACCACAAGGTAGGGACTTGCTTTCCTACATGCATATTCTATATGAAATATGTCCTTACCTTAAATTTGGGTATATGGCTGCCAATGGTGCCATTGCGGAAGCATGTAGAAATGAAGATCGAATCCATATTGTCGACTTCCAGATAGCACAGGGTACACAGTGGATGACTCTGCTACAAGCACTAGCTGCAAGGCCCAGTGGTGCTCCTCATGTGCGTATCACTGGAATTGATGACCCAGTTTCTAGACATGCACGCGGAGAAGGATTGGTTGCAGTAGGGAAACGGTTGGCAGACATTTCTGAGAAATTCAACATCACAGTTGAGTTCCATCCAGTGCCAGTTTTTGCACCTGCTGTGACAAAGGAACTGCTGGATCTAAGGCCTGGCGAGGCTCTAGCTGTTAACTTTCCCCTGCAGCTCCATCATACCCCTGATGAGAGTGTTGATGTGACCAATCCAAGAGATGGGCTCCTGAGAATGGTGAGATCACTCTGTCCCAAGGTGGTCACCTTGGTGGAACAAGAATCGAACACGAACACAGCCCCATTTCTCCCCAGGTTTGTGGAAACTCTCGACTACTATTCGGCAATGTTCGAGTCTATAGACGTGACAATGCCAAGGGAGAGGAAGGAGCGAATCAATGTGGAGATGCATTGCTTGGCCAGAGACTTGGTGAACATCATAGCATGTGAAGGAAAAGATCGAGTGGAACGCCACGAGCTGTTTGGCAAGTGGAAATCCAGGTTCACGATGGCTGGATTCCGACAATATCCTCTGAGTTCTTACGTTAATTCTGTGATAAAAGGGTTATTGAGGTGTTACTCAGAGCATTATACTCTGATAGAGAGAGATGGTGCAATGTTGCTGGGATGGAAAGACAGGAATCTGATTTCGGCATCTGCTTGGCACTGATTGTCATCACTATATGGATTGGGAAGGTCAAGGCAAAGAAGGGTCTAGTTGAGATAGGAACTCTACTTAGTTTGTTTCAGCTTTCAGGCATAAATGTTATCTAATTCATATCACTCAAAAGTTGTTATAAAGTGTGATATACATGTGTTCATTTTAGATTTGATTTGCTCTGTTATCCTCCCCACCAACAAAAGAAAATTATGCGTACAAGACCAAAGAAAAGTGATGACACTGTCTCCAAGTGAACAAACTTCTCTATTAATATATGTTGAAACCTTTAACGACGTAAGTTGAATATTATTCCTTACAACTACATCAGAAGCTAACTCAGAATCGACCGGGCGGAAAAGGTTCAACTAAAATAACAAGCGAGCTCCATAACAACCAACAAGGTCTGGCAGAGAATGAAGGACGCTGCTCCTTGGATCGAGCTAGTCAATCCCGACAACTTTAAGATGTTGAAGAGGAAAGCTAACGCCTCTCTTAAATTCCCTACGCTTTCTAACAATGCTGGAGTTCCATCGCAACTAGGAGAAAAACATAAAAAAAATCTTGAGTGAAGGTGCCGAACAAAGTACAAATTGATCTAACACATTAACCATAAAAAACACTTGCGCAGGATTTTGTCAACTTTCTTTGCAAATGCAGACTGAAGCCATTGATCCATGTGGTTTAAGCAAGGTACATCCGACTCGAATCGAATCCTGAACACATCCAAAACTGTGGATTTGTGTGATTCTAGGACCTTGCCCACGAACTTAACATAAGACTCTATTTGCGACTAATTTTCCTAAATAATAAATCGAAGCCTAAAAATCTTCCCAAAGCTTCAAAAAGCGAGCAATTGAGCTCTATTCTTCAACAGGGACAAGGAGGTCAAGCGGGAGGGAAAGAATAAGATTTCTATTATCTCCACAGTCCTTGAATGAAAACACATGGTGAAGCCATTCATTGATATGGTTTTTGTGGGATTTGTTCCATTTGAAGCAGATTCTCAACACATCTCTAAATTTACTAATTTGTTCTGTGTATTCCAGGATCTTGCTCACCCAGTAACATTAATAATTAACTCCCGAGGCCTTTCTCTTCTAGTTTTGGTTGAAACTTGAAAAAATCACCACCAAATAAGTCATGGGAAAAATTGAGACCTTTCTCGTTCGAAATCTGAAATCGATTTCTTCGCCATCGAACCTCCCTAATCAGCAATTACACAACCCCTAATTCTTCTTTCTCTCAGTCAAGCCAAGCAAATAGTTAAAGCTTTATTTGAGCAGGAAATTTGGACGTATCATTACTGTACATTAACGAATAAGCAATCCAAACTAATTAGATTCATACATAGTACTTATAATGATGTCTGGTGTAGCCTTCATGCCTATGATAATCAAACATAAGAACTCTCACTTGTTTTCATCATTTCAGTCGGTTCTTTCTGGATGATCTTATGCCATTCTTATCCATCTTATGTTATAATTGACCTATATCATGAGTTATGACCTTAGAGCGGAAGCCAAAGAAAAACACAAGAAGGAGTTTTATTTGTTCCACAAGATTAAAAAGTTATAATTAAAGACGTGTTAAATCTAAGAAGAAACGATAAATTTCCCCAATAGATAGTATACATCAACATAGAATTAGCAAAGTGTAGATCTAATTTGTGGTTAATTTGGGTCTAATCATAGCTTCTTCCTTTTTTTCTACAATACGTAAAGTCACGATTTAAGGTTGTCCAATTAAAAAGACATTTTAAGTGAAACTTAGGACAAAATCAAAATGCCTTATAATATATACTAATATCATTCTGGTTAATTATACGAATTGTTGCTGCAAATTCTATGAGCCAAACAGACTTTTCCTAATAGCTGAAAACCTAAAACTGACAAAATTCTGTTATCTTGTTTGTTGCTGATGTTGATACCCACACATCATCCTCCACCAAATCTCATTGGAAGCAAAAATATCATTATTGGCAAGTACTATAAATATTATCAGGATTAACTTGGATTTTGGAATGTATAAAATAATTGTTGAAAAAAAATTTATATCTCGAGACACCTATCCATTTCGAGAAGAGATTGATGTAAACGTAGTATGTGCCCACTCTCCTCTTAGAATTGTCTTCTTGAGGTATTAATAGTGTCCCAAATCTTACAAAATCAAAGTAATTTCCACTTATGACCTGAAGAATGATGGATGGATATCTTGTGCATGCACTACAAGAAAAAGGTACAAAAATGACATTTTATTGTGCCTTTATAAATCTTCTATAATGACATTAAACTTTTAGAGGCATTGCTTCAATGTGTGGTATATATCCATATCACAATAGTTTTAATAAACTATTAAGACACTTATAAGTGTCATGAAAGGTAACTTTATTTTATTTTTAATCACCCTTTTACTGCCCAACTGGTGTAAGGATATCTTTTAACATTTTACTGCTTATGAAAGATAAAATAGCAGTAAAAAAAAACCACTAAAAACTTCAATAACAAAGAAATTCAATAATTCTCATTCAATAATATGCGATTGTTAGTACATATGACAAATAGATTTGACTTTCAATGCTCGACATAAACTTGTGTGAATCATTACAATACTACACTAAGTTCGTTCAGGACTTTCACAATACATTTTGACCTTTTGCTACCTCCCTCGATTAGGACGAAGAGAAAACCTAAATGTGTTGAACAGGCACAATGGCCACCTAAATTGTCTGCCTGGAGGCTAAGTTGCTGGAATGTTCCAATAGTAGATGAGAAGGCTCAAATACCCGTGCAGGATGAACAAGTTTCACTTTGCGATTCTATAGATCCCCCATGAGACAGAGAAGAAGAAGTCACCCATGGTTTAGGAGAATGCTGAGTTGCTTGATGCAGCTTAGGAAAGGGTGGAACAGGGCATAAGATCCGCGTAAATGATGACTAAATACCACATATATATGAACATTTGCACGTCAAACATAATCAGTTAATGAACTATGCACTAAATTTCATAGTACGTGATTAGTTTGATGATAAAAAAAATTGAAGAAAGCCTCCTTTAATGGCCTTTTTCAACGGAGGAATGCATCTAGAGAACCATCACAATTCATTTATCAAAAAGAAAAAATTAGAAGCAAAGAGGATAAAGTGTACTGGAATAATAAAAGGAACGTCACCTATTCAATCAGAATGGGATACCATCAAGCAACAAGTCTGCAGCAACTGAATCCCCCATCAAGTTCCTCAAATCAAAACAACCATATTATTCCCAAAAAAGTATAGACGTACATGTGGCTATCCCTATCTTGTTGTTAGCCATACCAAAAAGAATACATCAGAATTTAAAATCATATAAAACAAAAGAGGATAACATATATAAAGTTCATTGCATCAAAAAACAATACCTTAAATCAAACAATACACCTCTAAATTTAGGAAGATAAAAGCCACTTTACATCGTACAACAAGACACCTCCAGTGCTGGAATCTACAACTTTGCAAACTTGACAATGCAAGGGAACGCTGGACATCATCAACTTGATGTTTTTCTTTATGTGAGATCAATATGCGAGCATCTCAAGTTTAGTCGCCAAATTTTCAAATTTATATTCAAATTCTCGATGATTATTCAAAAAATATTGCATACCCGTTACCAGTACAAATTTATTGGTGTGATCAATCACTGGAGATCCAATTGCACTTCTCTGATATTGATTAGATACAGCCTCAATATTACCCTCCTAAAAAAAATGTTAGGTGAGAAAAAAGATTAGATGTAACACCACAAATACACTTGTCCAATAATGAATATAGATAGCACTTAAATGCAATTTTTTTGGCATAATTGTGAATGGCGGATCCGGAGGGGTTCACCTGAAAGTAATGGATATATCCATTGCTTTGTTAAATAGCACTATGTATTAACCTAACTCCCAACGTTTCGGATCATTTCCAATTGGTCATTCAGTTCTCCTTAACATGCAAGACAAAAGAGTTTCAATAGTTTCCAGCAAATGAAAAGACCACTTAATCAAAATTCAACCTTGTTAACATCATATAGGAAAAGTTTCTTTTCAAAGCAGTAATGATTAACCACTTGAAGCTAACAAGACAAGCATACTTTTCCAGTCCAGATTCGAAACAAGAACAAAAAGAACGTAACTTTTCGGGAAAAAAAATCCACTAAATTTCATCCAAACCACAGTTGATATAATGTAAAATAGAGTGGATTGTTGATTGTTCTACATGTTTCCGATACTTCTAGCCGAGAAGAAATTGACAGTTTAAGGATTGCAGACATCAAAATTTACTAGTTCTGAATATTACTAGTTCTCCACATGCCAACAATAATAACCAATACCCAAGTACATCAGAAGTTCAAGAAATGAATCCAAATCCAAACCTGATGCAAGGAAATTGTTGGTGAGGCAGAAGCGCAAAGCAGGCTTTTGCTCCTGCAAAGTGACACTTAAAAGTGGCAGTAACCTACAAAAATATAATAAAAAAAATATATAGATTATGAATGAGGTGTTGGTTCAGTAGTAAAATCACCCTTACTCTCAAGAGGAGGTCATGAGTTCAAATCCCCATTCCAACAAATGGCCGCCAAAACAATATAAAATTAGTGAGTGGGGGAATGACTCTAACCTTGCCTACTTATTAATATATATATATATATATATATATATATATATTCCAAATACACCTAAAATAAATTCCTACAACCACCATAAGCACAAGAACGAATAATAAACATTCAAAAACCTTACCAAAATTTTCAACAAGATGATATTATTGGTTATTCCTTCGTAATGGTCATCTATTGAATCAATCGGCCCCAAACGTTTGATTGATTCATGGAAATGCACCGAAGAGCCCTAATCCATCGACCCGAATTAAATCGCAAATTCATAGATCTCAATGAAGCAATAAACTTTGATTAAGCCTTACTCAGAATTCACCGAAGGATGGGGATATGATGAATTTTGAGTTACTAGTTTCGTGATTCCTCCAAATCCCTGAGTTATCAACGTGAGTGGGAAAACTGCTTTCTCTCCCGAATCGTTTGGTATTAATCAACCGGAGTGTTCTGTGGTAAATGTAAAGTGGAAAAGTAATTTAAATAAAGTGATGAGTGTTTTTGACAAGCACAACTAGTCAAATAAATTTACCTACTTAACACTAGTATAGCGGAAAATA
This sequence comes from Oldenlandia corymbosa var. corymbosa, assembly GCA_949775105.1. NCBI lineage: Eukaryota > Viridiplantae > Streptophyta > Magnoliopsida > Gentianales > Rubiaceae > Oldenlandia > Oldenlandia corymbosa. Next base: position 7,828,406 of record OX459118.1, read on the forward strand.
AGATCGTACTAACAGAGAAGAAATACTAATTACCAGATATAAATTACTCCTATTATTATCTAGATAAATGATGATATCAGATTTATAAAATTTAAAACTAAAATAAATAAATAAAATAAAAGTAAATAATATTAATTCAAATAATCAGACAAAGAAAACCTAGGACATTGGATTCACCTACCGAATATTTGATTTGATTCAATTTATAAATATCTGACTTTTAACTTCCATTAATCTCACAACGATTCACCTAATTAAGAACTATTCACCGTCGTGATATAATTTTCTTACTGTAATTAATCCTATGACTACTGTCGTGACTATAGGAAATAACTAGAGCACATTAAGAACTTAAGAATCTAACGTTGCAAAGGTTGTGTTCCTACTGTCGTGGTTCACTACCTAAGTCCAATATTCCCATGAACTAATATTAATTTTCAACAGTCGTTCCATCAATTAATATCTTTAAACATGCAAGTAGTGGCCATTTACAAACATGGAATAAAAGCAAGAATATTAAATATTGATCAATAGAAAAATCAAAGTATCATGAATCAAATAAACCAAATAAATCCGGTGGCTACACCCAAGCTCTAGATTAAAAGAATTTAGCCACTAAACATTATCAAAAATAATTCAATAATATTTAGAGACATAATCCAAAAATAAAATCTAAATTAAATAATTAAAACAAAAACACCCGAATGAAGGTAGAATCGCCGAAGAGCTCCCCGACTGTGCTAGCTTTGCTCTTTCTCCCCGGCGGTTTACACTTGCGGCTGCTGCTTGGTGTTTTTTTTCTCCTCCTCGGCTATTGGAAACTTAAGGTCTGGTGGTGATGAAGCTTTTGATGGTGCGTGGGCAGGAAGGTGGTGAGTTCGATGATGGGATGGTGATGATGGCTTCGGTGATGGAGAGTTGATGATGATGAGCAAGCTGGTGCTTAGTTGCTGCGGTGGTGAGGCAGAGGTGGTGCTTGGTTGCTGCGGTGGTTTGCTGTGGCAAGGAGGAGAAGTGGTAGTTGCAGCGGCGGTCGTAGGGTTTCGGGAATTTTCGGTCAAGTTTAGTGATAAAAATAAATTTGTAATCCTCCTTTTATAGGTTTCTGTCAAAACCCTACTTCTTGGAAATGAAGAAAACTTGTTTCCCAAATAATATTGGAATTAAAATTTTTACCCAATTCTAATCCCAAATCAACCGCACCATCATCGTTGTTCAGCCAATTTTCCATAAACAAAAATTCTAAAATTGCTTGTTTAATCCTCAAATTTTTCAAGTACTTCAATTTCTTCCTTATCAATTTATCAAATCTTTAATTCTCCCCTTTAAATTGCTTTTATCTTCATTTCAGCCACAATTTCAACAATTCCTCTTTTTGAGTACAATTCCTACAAATAAAGATAAAATCATATAAATAGCATATTTGTACTCAAAATATATTGCAAAAATCACAAATTAGGGATATAATAAATAGGTAAAATATAAGCATATCAGTTTTACTTTTACTACTTGTGTTTTTTATTTTTTATTTTAATTTTTAATCTTTGTTCTACGCGGCATGTTAGTTTTGTGTTCCTCTTTATAAATGCCTTCTTAGATGTGTCATTAAAAGTTTAATCCATTATAAAAAACATCAAAATACCTTATTTGATAATCCATTATGACAATTTATTAATAATACCTTAATATCCTTTTCTATTATGACATTTTCTTAATAATGCCTTAATATCTTTGTCATTGTACGTATGTGTGTTTTCTTGTAGTGATGATTTTTGTGGAAATGATCCAAAGATATTGTGGAGCCACCATAATATGTAAAATCATTATCGGATCAATTATTTTAATACAAACTCAAGCTGGTAAGTTTTCTCTTGTTGTGTATCATGTGGAGTATAAATCTTGTGTATCAGGGAGTATTTCTTTCATATTTTTCTTTTTATTTCATGTATCCATTTGTTTCATAGCGAAAAATTCATTACGCCGTATAAAAAATTATTATGCAGTTTTATTAAAAAGTTGTTCTCATCTTATTAAAAAATAATCCAATTTCATAAAAAATAAAATTAATTTTTGAATCATCGATTCCAAGAAAGAGTTAATTGTGTATGTTTCATTTGAATGTTACTATCATATGCGGGAATCACATTATCTTTAGCCACTAGAACGCAATTGTCCGACATCAATCAATTACTGAACTCAGCAAATCATGCTGAATCTTTATAGGTTCTGTTTCATTTTCAATGTTGCTTATTCAGGATACTAAACTTTATCAACAAAGGAACGAAATCACATGAATTTTACTATGGGACTAGGATTAATTTATGTAGTTTCAGTGTTCTTCCAATAATGATACTCATTTTTCCAAAAAAAAAAAGGCATCGAACGCCTAGTTGATTTCACTATATATATAGAGTATTATCTTGGGAACTCCTATACACATAGCCTAATTGCAGTTTGCAAAACTTTTGTCCTAACTGAAGTCTCTAAACTTTCCTTCCCTAATTAATATGGAAGCTTACATTGAGATTCAAGCACCAGCTTGCGCTGTTTCAGTAGAAAATATTGACCAACCTAAACGCAGGTCAGCCAACTATCATCCAACCATCTGGGGAGACTTCTTTCTTTCTTATGGTTCCAATGTCAAGGTGCGTGACAAAATATATCTGTTTTGGTTCTTTTTTAGTAGGTTCTTTTAGAATTTTTTATTAATATATATTTCATCCCAACATTTTTTTAAAAACATTTTTAATACTTTTTTTTAACATTTTTATTTAAAAAACACCTAAAAACACACACTGAAAAAACGATCTAAACATTAATTTATCAACCCATCCATCAGAGATAAATATAACTCCATCCGGCTAGCCAAAAACCAAAAAAAAATCATGTTTAGTTTGTTGCATTTTTCAAATTTAATGAATACGAGTTTATTTTTAAGACACAAGAGAGTAGTATATTGATCATCAAGATATCGAATTTTTGATATTTTTGCATAAACTCTTTTATCTGTGCAGGAGAATAATTCTTCAAAAGAAGCAAAAGAACACCAACGTCTAAAAGAAGAAGTGAGGAAAATGATTCTTGGAACCCCTAACGAATCTTGGAAGAAACTTGACCTGATTGACACTATCCAACGTCTTGGGGTTTCTTACCAATTTGAAACTGAAATTGGGGCTGCTTTAGGACTAATTTACAAGGATTACGATCATCATGACTCTGAATATGATGAGAAGTTCAAGCAGGAAAACGGAAATGAACTCCATACAACTGCTCTTCGATTTAGGTTGCTCAGACAACATGGTTATGATGTTTCTTCCGGTAAGAGAATAAAAAGGAAACTATCTAATTCATCCATGTAGCTTTCAAGAATTAATTTCATTTTTTAATGTAATTCATACGTTTTACAAATTGAATTTTTGACCTACTGTGTTAATAATGTAGACGTGTTCAAGAAATTCAAGGACCCGGAAGGTAATTTCAAAGAATCTTTGTCCACCAATACTCGAGGCTTGTTAAGTTTGTACGAGGCAGCAAATTACAGGATTCACGGAGAGGAAATTTTGGAAGAGGCACTAAATTATAGTACTTCTCAACTTGAAAAAATGTTGCCAAGCCTTGATAATTTACTGGCTTCACAAGTTAAACAAGCTCTGGACGTGCCAATTCAAAAGGCTTTGACTAGGATGCGAACCAGACAATTCATTTCATTGTACCAAGAAGATAAGTCACATGATCCATCTTTGCTGAACTTTGCGAAGTATGACTTCAAAATCCTACAGAAGCTGCATCAAGAGGAAGTTAGTGGCATAACAAAGTAAGTACTCTTGCTGAAATGTACATATGATCCGAGGAACTCGCAAAATTTTGAGAAATACTGTTCTCTAGTATCGGAAAAATAATTTATTTTGTTGAACTGAAACAATACAACATTGAACTCTTTGATACAAACTAATTTTTTTTTTTCCACAGATGGTGGAAAGGCTTAGATTGTCCCAAGAACATACCATTTGCAAGAGATAGAGTGGTGGAATGCTTCTTATGGATAATTGGAGTGTATTTTGAGCCTAAATATAGTGTGGCCCGAACAAGAATGACCAAAGTGATTGCGCTGGCTTCCATATTAGATGACCTCTATGATGTTTATGGGACCGTTGATGAACTCATCCTTTTTACTGATTCATTAGATCGGTATGGTGTACTTTGAGTTAAAACTGTTTTTTTTTTTACTTTTATTCTTTATTAAGTCCAGTACTAATTAATTAACAAGAGAAATAATTAAGAAGAAAGAATGATGCAACTAGTTACTTGTATTACCAACTAAACTAAAACTTTAATTAAGCCTGGAATATTCCGCTACGGGCGTTTCCTTTTGTAAACGGAGTTTTACTTGGTTATGAGCCATCGTTTTAACTCTTTGAAAGGTTCTTATTTTATGAGATGATGGCATTAATATTTCTCTCTGCAAGTAATATTCTTGATAGATATATATAGGATGGGAAAAGCGTGGTAATTTATTTAAATGTTCATGACAGATGGCATATTAGTGAATTGGACGGTTTGCCAGAATACATGAGACCTTGTTATCAAGGCCTCTTGGATGTTTGTTCTGAAATTGAGACAGGATCGTCCAAGAAAGGCAAGAAGAACCCAGCGAACTATGCAATATCATCGGTATTTAATAAACTCTTTCTCGGACTATTTTAATGATTTATTTCAATATTCAACGAGGTTTTGATTTATCGAGCCAGATTAATTCGGTACAAAATCACGAAATTTTTTTTAATCTCTTCAGTTAAAAACTTTAGCTAGAGCTTACCTAGAAGAGGCAAAATGGGTTAACAGCAAGTATGTGCCCGAATTCGACGAGTACATGGAGCTTGCGCTAGTCACTTGTACACATCAAATGTTGGCCACAAATGCATTGGCTTGCATGGGAGACATCGTGAGTGAAGACGCCCTCGACTGGGTCTCCAGGAACCCATTAATCCTAAAAGCCTCCTCAATGATTTGCAGGTTAATGGATGACATTGTTTCTTATGAGGTACGTAAAATTTGAACTATAATAATAATATATAATTTGATTCAGAGGGATTTTTTTTTTCTCTTCCTTATCTTGAAGATTGATATAACCCCCCAATTAGGTCATGATCGTATAATGAAAATCATCAATTCATATACAAATCAAATAAATAATTCGTATACGTCACGAGATTTAGTATTTTATTTTATTTGCTAATTAAAATATAAGCATCGTCATGATGATGATGTTGCAGGCGGAGAAAGAGAGAGGAGAGTTAGCCTCAGCTATTGAATGTTACATGATCCAATATGGTGTTTCGAGGGAAGAAGCCATTGCTGAGCTTGAGAAGCGAATTACAAATGCATGGAAGGATACAAACAGAGAATTGCTAATTGGTGAAGCCCCAGAAATACCAATGTTGGTGTTAGAGCGAGTGTTGAATCTTTCAAAAGTGATTCACCTTTTGTACAGGCATGAAGATGGGTACACAAATGCTTTCACTGTTGCCAAGGACATGATCACACAGCTCTTGGTTGATCCTGTTGATGTATGATAAATCAAATCAACCCAATCAAATGAAGATTACATAATGTTTATTTTAGATCATATATATAATGTGCATATACATCCTCAGGCTGTACGAAAATGCATGCATGCTATTTGTTTATTTGGCTCTGGACTGCCATTTAATTTTATTTGGTTGTATTTTTCTTCACTTACGTGCAAAATATAGGCAAGATTTTACGAGACATTAGTTAAATATATTTTATACCTGGCTTTTTAATTAAATCATAATATATTTGAAGATAAACTAAGCAAGAAATCTATAGCTCCGTAATTTATCGTGTTTGGTTGTTTTCATCCATTTACAATATTTAGTTTATCATGTATTAAAATGATTTTTTTTTTAAAAAAATAGAATACTTAACACTTAACACTGAAGTCTGAAGTCTGAATACTGAATTTACATTGTTTGATAAAAACATATGAATTTGATGTCTGAAGCCTGAAGTCTGAAGTCTGAATACTGAAACTGAATACTCAGGTCTGGAAGTTATTTAAATTTTAATATCATTAAAACTAAATTATAAACAAAATTATTTTAAATAAAAAAATAACTAATATTTTGTTCTAAATAATAAAATAAGAATTTTAAAATAAGCTTTGGTATATATAATGAAAGTAGATATTGCACTTGTTAAATAATTAATATATAATTAAATTTAGTTTATTTACATATATAGATATATAAGTACTGTGTTATTTAGCAAATTGTATGTATTAAAATTAGTTTAATTTGAGTTTGAAAGTTTGAGATTTTTTATACTCATAATATAAATTCAAAGCACTCTCAATTAATTTATCTTAAGAAAATAAAAATTTTAAAACAATGTAAAAATAAGCGTCAAAATAAAGACGAGGGAGAAAAGGAAAAAAAATGAGTCATTACAAAAATTAAGTGTTAAGTGATAAGTGATAAGTGGTAGGCCTATCACTTATTTTCTGGCTCACAATTGAACTGAACATTCAGATGCACTTAATTAATTCAGACAGTGAAATTTTAGTTATCAAACGCACTTAATGTATAAGTACTTAATTAGTTCAGACCTTAATTCATTAAGACTTTTTAGTTACGATTATCAAACACACTTAATTTCATTAAGTACTTAAATAAATTAAGCTACTATATTAAGTGATTATCAAAGCCTAAGTTCACTTCTAACATGCCTCCAATAAAATTGAAAATTCTTGTATGTAATTTTACCTTGCTCATCAATCAAGTGTCTTAAGCGATTACATATGATATAAATGTAATTCCTCTATCACAGAAGATAATCCACATAGTGTTTTGCTAATTAAACGGTTGTTAATATAATTAGTAATTCAAAATATATATATATATATTTTTTAAGGACAAAAAGAATATAAAAACATACATTAAAAAAACGAAATAAACATACAGTATAAGCTTTCTCCTTTTTCATAGACAAGTAAAAGCTAAGATGTAATAACGTTTTTTTTTTTTATTTGTACAATATTCATAAACTTTTTGGGTCCTTACATGAGAATATGTATGTTTATTAGGTAAACTTTGACTTTATACAAAGAAGTCCATTCACACACACCCAAAAAGTCGCTTTTTGGTTAAATTAAATTACAAGCTAAAAAAAAAAAGGTTTAAAAAGTAAAATATATGTTTTGGAAAAAAAAAAAAAGAAAGAGAGTTTTTTAACGCCAAATATTTATTTCGCACTTCTGAAAAAAAAAACCGTTCAGCTGTTTCGACATACAAAATTTTGGGATACAACAACAATAACAACTTAGTATATTCTCAACTCGGTTGGAGTCTTGGGGTCCAAGATGTACGCAGCTTTACCCCTGTATATCAATATAGAGAGGCTATTTAAATAGTACGACTCAAAATACATTGGTGCATTGGTGTATTGATTTTCGAAAACTTCACCAAATTAAGAAGCGTCGGAATTTAGATGGGCCATTTTGATCTAATCCATTATTAGCACAAAGTTGAAAGAATTGTCAATGATGACTCTTCCAACTCCATTTGCAATGGATAAAATAAAAAATTTTGGGATAAGTTTTTTTCAAATTAGAAATTAAAATTTGATATAATTTAAATTCTGATTAGTAAAGGTTACAGTCACCAAATTATCCGTAGTAGCACTGGCAAATTTCAAACTGGATTAAAGCTGAAATTCCGTGTTCGAACCCCGATTATGGAATTTTTTTATTATTATTTGTTGTACAAAAAAATTCTCCGAAATTTTTCCGCCAATATTCAGTGTACGCACCCATAAAACTTAAAGTTAAATTCATCAATTCTCACTTTTTTTTAAAAAAAAAAATATACATTTCGAACACCTAGACTATTAGAATAATTCTCCTGTCTAACACTCCTTTTGTCTCAGAAAAAATTCACATTTTAATAAAATTAGTTGTGTGAATTATTTTTCTCCCCTCAAACTTATAATTGATAAATCTATCGATTCTCTTATCTAATACTATCCCGTTTTACGAAATCAGTCCACGTTATAAATCATAATTTGCACAATCAATTCTCGTACCCAGGCTGTCAAGCTTCTCCGAGGTTGTTCAGATTTAGATCCAGATCGACAAAACTGCTGATGAAATCTGGCGACTCCAGATCTGACTCTGCTGCCAGTCGGGTCTCTCTCTGCTGGCCTCTGCTGTTGTTCCCGGCTGCCTCTGTTGCCGATCGTCGTCCGATCACCGCTAGTTCATAATGTGCTACCAGTTTCCTTTGCTGCCGTTTGTTTTGCTTCTTTTTTTTTAATATTTTTTGTTTTTATTTCTGTATTTTAATTCAACTAGTCTTTTGGTGTCGCGCGTTGCGCGACCAGTCTAATTTAACATTTGTTTATTTCTTTGGACTTAGTGTATAATAAAGTGTAATGATGGGTTGGTGTCTTATGAATATTGAGTTATTATATGCACCTCCTTTTTAAGGAATTAATAAGAGTATACAAAGAAGAGTAACCGAAGAAGAGTAGTGTTTTCAAAAAAACAAAAAAAAGAAGAGTAGTGATTTTGAAGTCTGAGACATAGTGACATGATTCCAAGCAAAAAGATTCTTGATATCCACGAGAAATGTAACCGAAGATGGCATTGATAAACTTAACCAGAGAAAGAGTGATGTACTCACGAAATTTAAAGTTTCAGGAGCAATTCATTAAGGAAATCGAAATGCCAATTCGATATTTTTTATCACGATATCTCAAACCATGTCAATCAAATTGCCACTAACATCCCAGCTTTAAAACTCTACTTTTCACTAAAAGAAACTTGAATAATTATTGATCAGAAATGAGCCCTTCAATAAGGTTGAATCATACATACAAAAATTAAAAGATACTCTCTTTCACAAAGACGTGCTTCAATGATGATGCACCAGAACCAGAATACAGCTGATACAACAGGGGATATGCTTTTTTCCCTCAACCAGGACATTGATACAACTGCTTAAAGCAAGTAGTTACATGTTTCTGTTGGCACCTTCAAGGGATCTAAGTGTCCTCTGATCAGTAGCTAGAGCTCTTTCAGAACCAGCAAGATCAATAAGTGAAAGTTTTCTAACTCGTTGAACAACCATGTTGGAGGCATCTTTCACTCTATATTCGACCAGAACCAGAATATAGCATAAAAGAAATGGAACGATCAAGTCACTCTGAAGTTTCTCCACTTCTTCCAAGTGCCTGACTTTCTTTTCTTTTTTTTCCTTAAGGTCTTTAGTGTACTCTTAATGTTTTGGGTTAAGCGTGTTACCTCCTTCTTCAACTTAAGCATATCTGGTTGCTGAGCATGGAGAAATGATGATGGTGAATACACTCTTAGGTCTTAACTCTACCATTGAATCAAATAGCAATCACAACACTCTTAGGTCTTAACGTTCTCGTATATAAAATCTTTGCTTTAACGGCACATTTTAAAATCTCTATAATTTATACACACTTAGGAAATTTTTTCAGCCAGTACAAATGCTCAAACATCACGAAATAGTATCAAATAAAAAAGAGAACATGCAGAAAGGACGAGACACATCAGTTAATAAAGTATAAGAATCACACTTGAGCATAAGCAACAGTAAAGATCAGATACTACTATTGAAGAGCTAAAAATGAAGAAAATCAATACCTGAATGTCTGGAAGAGTTTTCTGAATATTACCAATTGCTCTTGCAAGTGAAAATGTTTCTCAGCTTCCTCTTTATGTTCCTTTTTTTGCTTCACTTCCAGTTTTATTGTCTTCTTCTTCTTCTTCTTCCAGCTTTATTTCGTGTGGTTCTGGTGTTCGGTTCTAATTTCCTTAATGAAATAATGACATTACCTGATACACGATAAAAATGTGGTTACCATGAGATTTCTTTTGAAGCAATAACCAAGTAAATCCCTTGCTTAGTTGAAGGGTATAGACAAAATTACCTCATCTGTGGTGTATGCTCTATATTGAGTGAGACCAGCAGCCGCTATACCAAAGGAAAAAAACAAAAATAAAGAGGGGAAAACATGACAAATTGCATCAATAGCAATGGCACTGAGCAAGGAAACTAATTTGTCTGCGTAGAAAACCAGTAGAAATCAAATCATCAACATGCAACGATGGTAAAAGAAGAAATCAACAAAAATTCCCAGGTTGGGTACTTTAAAGGACAATACAGAAATACATAAGCCAAAAATTTGAGCTACCCAAGTTACAAATTATAGAAGTAAAATCATCAGAATATAATGTTCCCAATGAGATCATATACATTCGCAAGAAATCATAGAGAGAGAGAGAGAGGAAGAGAACCAATACCAATGTTAATAGCCCATTGACGAGGTCGGCGGCGGAATTTGAGTATCACTTGAACCTATTCGTATTCAAACTTGTAGAGACCTGAGATCAAATTGAAATCATTGGCAATGAAGAGAAAGCTGAGGAAACTCACTACGCCATTTCCACCCCCTCACAAGTGCACGCTGATCTCAACATTTTCACAGCAAGAGCACAATGTTTGTTGAAGCTACTCATGTCTTTCTACTCTAGCCCAAGTCCACTGAAGTAATGCTTTTGAAATTCTACTATATCTTCATTCCAGACCAACCGTTGAACCCCGGTTTTTCCAGCATTATAGACTTACATACAGGAAAAAAGAAAAACACTCATCAACAGGGGCTGAATACACCCACTGTCCCACTTTGTTGAACAAAATCAGAACAACAAAGTGAGCTATTAAAAAAATTGGACGTAAGAGAGAGATGAAACCATAATGGACCAACAGACCTATCTTCCAAGTATATATAAACGTGTAACAATGGATGTGGCCAGAGGGTATCACAAACTTACCACTGACATGTCCGGAAGTTTCATGTGCATGATATGCAACAACACAAAGAGATCTTTTGGCATACTCCTTAGCTTTATCCTCAGACATACACTTGATATCATCAGAGGGATCTATCCTATAGATAAACCCGGGGAGAAAAAGAAAAGTTAATGAAAAAAGTAGAGTAAAATCAAGCGCAATCTTAATGCAGTGTCTTATGCATGCATCAATAAGTCCTTAATATTAAAGCAAGGAAGGTGATAACCATGTTTATGCGAAGTAAAATAGGGAGAAGACATACGCGACATCAAATGAAAAACAGGCAGTTGCAGCACATCCTGTTCCAGCCACTGAGCCTCCAAGCCGTTTCCCCTTACCGTTCACTTTATACAGGGCAGGTCCCTACACAAAAACCATGATCAATTCAATAAGAGTCATAGGGAAAAACAAGCAAAGGAAAACATTCTAAATGTTACCGATTTTTTGTGCCACCCAGCGATCAGCACTCAAAGCGAGGAACTGTCATTGCTATCAGGTTTAAGAGACAGAAACTCAGCCAGCCACTTAGATGCTTCTTCAGCAGAAACTTTCTTCCACTCCTTGGATTCACATTCGTGGCACTAAAACACGTCCCACATGAATTACAAGGGAAAAAAACATGTCTCACATGAGATTTTCAATGCAGACTCATAGAGAATAAAGGCGTCTGAACAACAAAAGCAATTTTCAGCGGTTGCAGCAATTTTCTAACCCTATCACCGCAGAGGATTGAAAATTTATTAACTAAATATCTGTTAATTAAGAAATTACTAAACAATTACGAGATCTTAAGCTGCTTTTATAGTATTTTATTACGAAAACATTGCAATCATCTCTTCCAAGGAGCTTCATGGGAATCAATCTTTGAGCAACTTATCAAATTAGCATTCTTATCTAGACTTTCAAACTATCGGTTACCAAATTAAGCAACCTCACATAAAAAAGAACAAAAAAAATAAAAACAAAATTGAGCTGCAGAAAATCAACGGAATAACTAACATCACAAAAAGGTTTGATGAAACTTTTGGTGTAAACAAAAGGAACTAACTTTCTTGATTCCAACAAGTTTAACTTATCTTTAGGATGAAAACATGGGTGAATAATCCCATTCATGTCCAAATACAAATTGTCAAACTCCATGGCCTCGTGACATCCACAAGCATGACGACACCGTTCCCGTACTTTCTCGGCTCTTCTTTCACCACATCGACGATCGCTAACGGGTATCGATCCACCAGCCAGATGTTGAATGCCGGAACACCCATTGATCAATTTATCATATCAAAAATCAATTGATCAAAAAGCCTTCATAGTAATAGCAAATTGTCATAATTTAAATACCTCAAGAAAATAGAACCATATCTAAGTAAGAATCGGCGGCGGCAGAATTGGAGAATCGGTTGGGCATAGCGGCCGGTAGTGGGTGGAGGGAGTTTCCTTTGGGTTTAGAGGAATTGGTTGGGAAATAAGCGAGCGGCGACAAATGGTGTAAATCGCAAATCAATGTAGGAAAAATCTGGAAATTGAATCCTTCGATTGCAATCTGTAGGCTTGCCGACTCAGCAATTAGTTGCAATCCATTGAATTCTTGGTATCCTTCCAAGCTTTGCAGGCCAAAGACGCTGCTTGCAAATCCGACTACTTCCAAAAAGTGGTGGTGGTCTAAGAGGCTGCTTCATGTGCTCACTTAATTTTGGAGATCAGAGGCCCCGATCAGATCAACTCGGGGCGCTATACTCTCTCTCTGGTCGCGTCACAACAATACCGATTATGTTCGTAGCTGCTCTCAAACAACAATACCGATTGATAATGGTCGGGGATTAAGAGCAAGAGAATCGTAAAATTAGAAATCGGCAATTGATGATGATTGCGGAGGTAAAGGAGACGATATGAATCTTAGATATCTTCTAGAAGATTGATCAGAGGCGAGGGTGACATCGATTGGAGAGAAAGAGAAGAAGACAACGTCGGTAGAGCGTTTTGAAAATTTAGGGAACAAAACAAAACGTAATACAATATTTATATTTTTTTCGAAGGGGGAAAAAAAAATCAAAACGAAGTCGAAAATTCGAATTTTGTAGTATTATTATTTATCAGTAGAAACCCATTTATGAAAAGGAATTATCGCCGGTCGGGAATAGAAGAGCTGTCCAGCCATCGTTCATATTTATAGGTTGGGGGAAGGAGGAACGACGTCGTTTTCTTGGCCTCGGGATTTTTCCCTAAAACCTGTGCTATTTTTTAACCGAGAGGGAAAAAAGAATAAAATTAGAAACAAAATACGGATTTTGTATTATTTATTAGAAGGAAACAAATTATGAATTATCGATTTTATCCCTAATAAGTCGCTGACGTCATATCAACCTCATCCGACAGACGAGATCGATTCGACGGTGGTCCTCGAATATTTCTTGGGTATTATTTCTTGCATACTGCACCTTTTATTTAAGTATAAGGATTAAGTGGGATAACCCCCACTCAGTATAGATCCCGGATTGATTCTTCACTGAGCGAATTTAGTACGCCAACAAAATCTGGTCTGTTGGTCGAGTCCGAGTTTAGTGTATGCTGTTCGTCAATGACGACTAAATTGATCTTGAATTAGTTGGTCAGTGCCATCTTCGAGTTCAGAATTTTATTCTGTTCCGTAGTATGTCCAACAGTAAAATTATGCCATTGTGAGAATTTTCTCCTTGGTAGTTGTAATAGTCTAGTTACTGGTGCAGTGATTAGTACTGTAAGTACGTCATATAGACGGTTCAGTAAGTACACCATTATGGGCGGTCTCGTTGTATTAATTGGTGCTGGACCATTTCCAGTAATATGAATAAAGTTGGTTTTTCTCTCAAAAAATGTTCCTAGTCCTCTGCATTGTAAAATATACAATCAATTCTCTTATCCAATACTCTCCATATCCCATAAAAATATAGTTCATATTGTAAATTATAAATTACATCGTCCTACAAAAAAATAATTTACATTGTAAATTTTAAATTGAGATTTATGATTTATAATGTGAAAATTTTATTAGACATACAGTATTATATTTGCCGAGTGACAAAACCGACTGCTATGGAACCGCGGCCATGTCTACCCAAAGGTTATCATAAGATTTTTGGTCACGAGTCACAATTTTTTTTTTCTAAATCTTGTTTATTGTATACTTACTTATACTAGCTGTTTTTTATTTCTTGTATTCAAGTTCTGACTTCAAACTAATATTTTGTTCGCGTCATGCATGGAATGTGATCGGTTGAATATGGATCCTCGAGTTTATTCTATTGAGTTGCGCGAGATATAATTGAGATTAAAATGTTATTAAGATTTTTGTTTTCAATTAGAAAAGAAAATGAAATTGTTAAAAAATAAAATAAAATAAGTACTCCCTTTGATCCTTAATATAAGGTATTTTGATTTGTTATAAGTTTTTCCTAGTATGCATTTTCTATAAAAAAAAATTTTAAAATATATTTTCACATTCGTTGTGTTATCTTGATTCTTAAGAAATATTTTTAAGATTTTTTTGTTGTAATTAAAAATGAGAACTAAGTGTGATAGAAGAGAAATCAAAATACGTTATATTAAGAACTATGTTATAATAAAGAACAATATTACTTGAATTTCTTCCTTACCAGCTATAACACTAGTTAGTAGTTACCAATTATTAAATAAAAGTACTCTTTCTGGCTCTTATTATAAGTCATTTTGACTTTTCCTAAATTTCATATAATATATATTTTTAATTAATGAAAAAATCTTAATTGTATTTTCTTGATTGTTATGAAATATTTTTTTAGTTTTTTTCGTTAATTAAAAATGAGTATTAGATTAAACATAGGACAAATCAAAATGCCTTGTGTTAAAGGACAGGAGTAGTATGTAACATCTCTCGCAAATCAACTAGACTAATCTGACTATCCGAGCAAAGAAGCCGAATTGTTAGGAGGTAGAGATCTTGGGCTGGGTGAACGGTACTATAGCAATATTGTCCAATCTAAAATCTATCTGATCCGTCATCATCCGGCAAACATCTCAAAGATTTTGTGTTTAACACCCTTTTGAAGCATATGGATCGAGTGCTTAAAGATGCAAGAATTTCAGGTTCTCTCAACCTATCCAACCGCTCTCTTAGGTCAGCTTCCTCTTCTCCCCTGAAATTGTTATTTTTTTCCTTCCGGCATTTTCACATATTTTAGCTGTTCTCCCATTCTGTAATTTGAACCATTTTTGCTGTTTGTTTTTATCGATTTCAGCGAGTATTCATTTGCTGCATCATATTTCAGTATCCGTAATCGTAAGATTTTTGTTGTGAATTGTTTACTCGAATCTACAATGCCAATGTAGCTCTGGGAATCAATCATCTTACCTTAATTTGAAATTAGAAGCTCAGTTGAGTGAAGGGAATGCGGACGCTGATTTGTGGCAAGCGCTTTTTGATAAATTGCGATAATTATTCGGATCTCGACAGGTTAAATTGTTATTACTAACATTAATTGGGATCAAACTGCTCACTAGAGCTTTTGGATAATACAATGTGCATACATCAGTCCAAGATTTTTTCAAGATTTTGTGAAACTGTATTCTTTTTGTTTATTAGCCTCTGGATGGCCACTTTTTTAATTTGGTTGAATCTCAGCTGCGGCAAGAAATTGCTGACATGCAATAAAGCATTAAAGCTTGTGATCTCATTGGTTTGTCTAGTTACTGCCATTGATTATTACGTCTTTGTCGAAAATTCAACTTTATTGGATCAAGCTGAAAATTTTGAACTGACAGGTTACTGATACCTGCCTTTGTAATTTGTAACGGTCCTGACGAGGTGTTACTTTTTAGCTTTATCTAAAAATAATTTTTAATATGGCAGGGAGGTTCCGGACGCGGTATATAAGAGCTTGGATGCCATTGGCGCGGGCGAGAATTGGTGGGAGGTATTTCCGTCAAAAATTTGTTTTATATATGTATTTCAATTTTTCTCGGCATTGAGATGTTCTAAAAGACAGTTTCCTGTATGTGCATTTGTAGGCTGTTGAGCTACAGAAGCTGATTCTAGCTCATAATGACATTGAAGTGTTGAAAGAAGAGCTTAGAAATTTGCCTCTGCTCTCTGTTCTGAATGTCAGTCACAATAAGCTTTCTAGTCTTCCAGCAGCTATTGGAGAGTATGTAATTAGATCCCCTTTTAGATTTAGGCTTCTTCAGATTTGGTTCATCTGCTACATTTTAGGGAGACTACACTACTGTTTATCATCTGCCCTTTGTTTCCAGGCTGCATGCATTGAAATCATTAGATGTGTCATTTAACTTGCTTGAAAACATTCCTGAAGAAATTGGATCAGCTGCTGCTCTGGTCAAGTGGGTACCTTTTGATGTTTTTATTGTATACTGCCATTTATAATGTGACACTGAGCTACTTCTGTATTCCTTCCTATAGCGGATATTTGTTTGATTTTCTGCTGTGGCAAATATTTAGATTTTCATGTTTGTGGTCAGATTTGATTGTTCTAGTAACAAGTTGAAAGATCTTCCACGTTCCCTTGGACTTTGTGTGGACTTGGCCGAAGTCAAGGTAATGTCTTGCAGGATATATCATCTTCTTCTTATCTACCAATAAATCTTGACCCAATTGATCTCCCTGTTACTAATGTTATGTTAAAGCAAGGAAAGATCATGCTGTGATTGCATTTCTCAGATCTGGGTCTTTAAATTTGTCTCAGGCATCAAACAATTGCATTTCCTGCTTGCCAGAAGAGTTAGGAAACTGCACCAAACTAATGAAACTGGATGTGGAGGTAGTCAAAGTTGATATCCTATTGTTAAAAATTAAAATTTTCCACAGTCGCTACCTTTTGGTCATTTAGTGCTCAAAATGCAGTTTCTAAGTTCTCAAGTTTCAACATGTTACGATGTGTTTCTGTCAGGGCAATAAGCTGACAATGTTACCAAAGACGATGATTGCATCTTGTACAATGCTTACGGAGATCAACGCATGTAAGTGTCTTCTATGAGTGTAGTGTTGATTGGAATCTCAATAAAAGGCAACAGGTCTATTTACTAAAACACTTTTGCAATTTCGCAGCAAAAAATATGCTGAATGGCGTACCCGACGATATAGGAAGTCTATCACGCTTGATTCGCCTTGACCTCCATCAGAACAGTAAGTAATAAAAGGACTCCAAAGTGCATCAGAACTGTATATGGTTTCTCAGGATTCTGTTCACTCTTATAAAGGATTGTTTTGCATTCAATTAAGTACCGGTCAGGTAACCCTTATTCTCATACTGAATGAAAATCATTTTCTGCCATGACTTATACAGGAATTTCATCAATCCCATCGTCAATAAATGGCTGCTCATCACTAATGGAGTTCTACATGGGGTAATTTTCTTGTATGAGTTACCGTTTTTCGATTGACTGGACTATTACTTGTTTAACAGAGGAGCTTTGTTCACTTTGTAGGAACAATCTACTGTCTTCTCTACCACCTGAGATAGGAGCTCTTACAAAACTGGGAACATTTGATCTGCACTCAAATAAGGTGGCGAGCGTAGTTGATATTTCTTTAAAGCTGAGATGTTTTCTTAGCAATATTCACTTTTCCCTGCAAAAAGAAAAACCTTTGCTTGTATTCTAACTATCCCCTTCCGTTCTAACTGGTATGCAGCTGAAGGAGTTCCCAGTGGAGGCATGTAAACTGCGGCTTTCTGTTCTTGATCTATCAAATAATTCATTGTCTGGTTTGCCTCCTGAGATTGGTAAGGTTAGCTATATTAAATTGACGTGTCTCCTGCTTTATTGTGCCTGTTTTTGAGAAGGACTTCATTCATTTAGTAGGAAACATGCTATTATTGGCTATTCATTCACTGTTTATAGATTTTTGCATCTTCATGTTATGTGTTTTTTCATTTTTGAATTTCAACTGGCTTCAAAAGCAGATACTGGCACATTAGCACCATTAATTTTATTTTTATACTTTTATGGATCATTTTGATGGACGTACCACTTGCTCTAGGAATATCTTGGTCCTTGTATCTTTGTTGTAGTCAAATAGTGCAAACTTGTTTGCTTCTTGTTAGTTTTGGACTTTCTTGCCTGACTTTTCCTACAGAAAGAGCATGTGATCTCCTTTTAGTGCATCTAGCTTCCTGTGAGTTCATGTTACAGCAGACTTGTTATGTTGATCTGTGCGTGTGATCTTACTCAAGCTAATGATTGGTTTGTTTTCTGTGCTATTCCAATTTTTGGAATGTCAAACCTAGGTTTGATGTCTACTCTGCGGAAACTTTTGCTAAATGGTAACCCGTTGCGAACTCTTCGAAGGTCTGACTTGTACTTCCTTCTATCTTTTAGCTTGAAGTTGTCTTTGTTGCTAGAGTATGAAGCTATTCTTTATGCTTCTTCAGCTCATTGGTAACTGGACCTACACCAGCACTACTGAAGTGTCTTCGAAGCAGACTTCCATCTGATGAAGGTATTCTGATATTAATAATTTTCTTGGAATTATGATATTATCATTTCGATCTTTTCACTTATGACCAGATTTTGATGAAGTGCCTAAGATTCTCAAGTTCACTAAAATGAGAATGAGGATTATGTAATTTTGACATTTGAGTTGTATCTTTTGGCTTATGAACATGAACGCAGAGTCCACTTCTTCTTCAACAGCAAAAGTAGACTTGGTCTCCTCAGCGGCTCGACTGTCTGTTTCTTCAAAGGTACCAGCCTATCATGATATTGTTTCCCTTCATTCGTCATTTAAACTTTTCAGCTGCAGTTGAGTAATCTCTTAAGTCAAAATGTTAAGCGATTGGCTTAGTACTATGCATGAAGGGCACTGCTATGTGTAACTAATAATTTCGCCCTACCTTATGGTTGAAAAGATGAAGATGTCAAATATGAAAAATGTAAAGCACAACCCTTTGAAATACGTGGAACATTTCATGTTTGGAATCTTAGTCATGTTTGAGATGTTAATGGTGGATATCTATTCGACATTCTGCTGCAAGGCAAATCCGTTCAGTATAGCTTTCAACACTCTGCATTTAAAATTAGCTTATATGGATAATAAGTCTTAATGCCACAAAAATATATATATGACATTTTGTCCGACTCCTGATGTTTATACCTATCTCTCAGGAGCTTTCTTTGGAAGGAATGGGTTTAACTGTCGTCCCATCAGAAGCATGGAAATCTAGTGAGATCACCAAACTTGATCTATCAAAGAATGCTATTGAAGTACTGCCAGTAGAAATTTCTTCTTGTATTTCCCTCGAGGTAAGGATTATGACGTCAGAAGTTTTTGCAGTCGCGAAGTTACTTGAACTTGGAGAGGTTCTTTGATAGGTTTCTCTCAAGTTCAATGAGCACTTGTATCAATAAAGCTGTTTTTCCATTTACTGTGTAACCCACTTGCAGGCTTTGATTTTATCCAAAAACAAAATGAAAGAGTGGCCTAGTCCCATCTTAAAGTCTCTTCCGAAACTCTCATGCTTAAAGCTAGACAACAATTCTCTTGGACAGGTAACAATTTTCTTGAATAACAAAATTCTTGTGTGGCCTAATCCACTACTTCGGTAGTATCAGACTTACTGTATCCTCGGATACATCATTAATGTCTTCCTTTTTTGTGCATAGATTGCATCAAATGCCTTTAGCAGTACCCCAAAACTCCAGATACTGGATTTAAGTGGCAATGCCCGTTGTTTGCCCGCACATCCGGAATTCTCCAGCTTACCAGAGTTGCAAGAACTCTACCTAAGGTCTGTAAATATCAAGATTAGGTGTGGGTATCATCATTCATGATCCTTGTCCAAAGCTCCCGTTTCAATCCCCCTCATATTTTAATCTTGTTTGAACAGAAGGATGCAAATATCAGACTTCCCAGGTGATATATTGAGCTTGACGCAGTTAAAGATTCTTGATTTGAGTCAAAATGCTCTTCAATTAATCCCTCAGGTGATTTTCACTTCATAAAGCTGCTTGCTCTTTGCTCTTTGCTGCTTTGCTATTTCATTGAATCAGTCCTCCACTGCACTTTGATAAGGATGGCGGTGCGTCAAAATTTTGTGAAGTCATGCTTGTCATAGATTCATAAATAATACTGCATTTGGAAAATCGTTGTGTAGTTAATAGTGATAGGCATTGATGTTTGCCATGCTACGACATGTAAATGGATTTTCTGCTATATATATCTACAGGTTGAGCTGCACTTGGATTCATATGTATGCTTGGCAGTGGTTCTGGAATCTGGACCCTATTTCTAATCCTTGTTTCCATGTATGAACTTTTTCTTCCAGGGAATAAAAGATATGACTAGTCTTAATGAGCTTGATTTGTCCAATAATAACATTTCTGCACTCCCGCCTGAACTGGTGAGTCTTTTCGCATCTGCAAATTAACTTTCTGAAATTAAACCCTAGAAACATTTCCTGGACAGCTTGGAAGATCATTATCTCCTCCAGATCATACTCCAATTCTTGCTAGAAACTCATATTTATAGCTGGCAATTTGTAATTCTTCCCTCCAAAATGAACTACTAACTGGTATCCGTCCTGCAGGGCTTGCTGGAACCCAACCTACAGGTGCTGAAAATTGATGGAAACCCTCTGCGAAGGTATATGAATCTGCTGCTGCTTTGTCCGCATGCAGACCTGGAATTTAAATATGTGTGCCATTTTTGTATTACTCATCGATCTGCCAACACTAATCTTCTGGTTTTTCAGCATCCGGAGGACAATTTTGGATCGCGGAACCAAAGCTATTCTGAAGTACTTGAAGGAAAGAGTTGTCATGGATTAGCTTCTTGCAGCTTTGCAAATGTACATGTAAAGTGGATTAAGTGGGTAAGACTATGTTTTGTAACAGGAAGACCCAAGTGTGTAATGACATTTGCTCTTTCGCTTTGCGTTGATTTGTAAAAGATGTATTAGATAGTTTGATCTTATTTTAGGGAAGTGAGGAACCATCGTTCACCCTTGCCAAAACAAGGGGAAGAGAACTAAGGGTATGTTTGTTTCGTTCTTTCAGTGTGTGTTTTTAAGTATTTTTTGTATTGAAAATGTAAAAAGATGTATTAGAAATATAAAAAGGTATGTTGGAATGAGACAGTTATTAATTATTTATATCCTTCATTAGGATATTAGAAATATATAGAGGATAAAAGCATATTCTCATCCGAAGCTCTATTTTTCTGAAGCTGTGCCATGTCTTGTAAGTCTATTCGCTTTTCTCAAGTTTAGAACCTGATAATCTTCCATTAATCATTTTACTTGTTACAATTGCATGACTCGGGTTGAGGAACCAGGGCCATTTCGCTACAGTTTGGAAGAAACAGATCATCAAAAAACCGATCTAATGCATCATCGAGAAGCAACCAATGCTCCGACAATTTGAACAAGCTACCAATATAATTCACTCCACTTGCTCATTTGCATTGTTTGTTTGCTTGTCTGTAGAAGCCGCGCCTTCTGCTTCTTCCATCAACCTGAACCTCAGAATCTTATGCAGGCTAGTTATTGGCTTTACCTGCTTAACAGGGGCCTGCTTACTGTCTACTATACATGCTCCAGAGAAAAGATTGGCTTCAGATGGGCCTGTTTCTTCATGGACTACAAGGGCAGCATCTGCCAAACAAAAAAAAAAAGAAACAAATTAGTACTCTACTACTCTGCAATGCATAGTCATTTTTGGTTAACAAAACAAGCATCTTAGACAGTGCGGACATATTTTTTTTGTTCCCCCGCTTTATCCAATTGTCCAGATATTGCAAAACAAAAGGCACTAGAAAATACTGAACCAAAGTTAAGAAGTTAGCCCAATTTGGTGGTATGAGAGCAAGGGACCTGAAGGTTTTTCAGAAGACATCTTAAACCACTCGGAAGTTTTATCTTCTTATCAAAATGAAGGCATGTTCTTTAGTCAAATGATGTTATACTTTGAAATGCTAACTAATTTCTTAAAGAGAATCCCATCAACAGAAGACAAAATCGATGAAGATATCCAGGAGACGATTCAAAGATGTGACTATGGTTGGAGACTGAAGCAAACCAGGGTACACCAGCAACTAACATGCTTACAGCAGGGTTGCAACTGATCAAAGCAAATTTATGGCAAATTCCTCACTTCTAATTCAAGTCTACAATAGTGATGAACGAATTCAAAACATGATGTACCCTTCTAAAAGTACATAACAATCATCAAATCAAGAATGAATATAGCTTACCACTTTCACTAAAGACAAGGCAAGTGCCCACAGTTTCATCATACTCACCAACCTGCATCATTCAGTCAATAACTTCAGTAAAACAAAGGATCCATTAACCACCAAGAGTTAACACTGAATGAATCACGAGTCTAAATACAAGCTCTACAGCACCAAAATGGATATGCACAAACATCGGCATCCCAACTCCAAGTGCATCTATATATCAACATAACAAGAGTATATATGCACAAACATGCAGATTCCCTCCAAAGCGATCATGTCCAAGCTCATTAGTTAGGACAGACATATGATTGATAATGTTGTCTTGATGCACGACTTTTTAACAGATTTTCATAAAGACTCTGAAAACTCCACAAGAACCCATAAGAAACAGATCTCATTACGGTTTACGACATATTAAGTTTGAGTTTCCTTATGCAGCCGCTAATTGACATTTTGGCAGCACCAGCTTTCCTATAATCTAACAGTTCTCTAGGTCAGCAAATAAGATGGTTGAAACTTGCCAACCATCAATTTAAATATATTCAACTATAGTAAGCTTTCTGCTACTAAAGATAGATACTTTGGGAGAGATTAAGTTCAAAACTCAGCAGAAGATCAATGTACTAATCCAGCTCATAAACGTAGACTCACCAGTTTGATTTTCCCGTCAATGGTCAATATTGGATTTAGAGTGTCCAGACCCTGCATAAGTCAACCAGTTAGGTGTCAGACATCTTAGAAGCGAAGACCAAAAAAAAAAAAAAAGAGAAAGAAAACAAAGCAATGCAATCCCATTTTTCACCACAAGCTAATATTGATAAAGACTGGATGGAAGCTAAACAGCGGTCTCCTGAGCATGTTTAACCAAGCGAGGAAAGAACCATAAACGGTACCAAAACCTGATTATCCTATGTTAATATTAAGTTGTAGTTTTTGGAAAATTTCACCTTTTCCCCTTCAGATAATGACAGCAATAAGAGAAAGAAAGAACCAATTTTAGCAAAACCAACCATTACCATTATTCCAGCAAGCAACTTGGAGAGACCTAAAATAACAAAACGTAAGGAGATGAAAGAATAGTTACAGAGAGAACGTAGGGAGCATTGGAAGGGATGTGAACTTGGCCCATCACACCATCCAAATCAATCAAAACATACTCCTCTTTTTCCTCTTGATGCTCTTCAGACAATGTTGTACCTTCTCCCTCCATTAGAACTAAATTCATTGAACAAAACATATTAGGAAGAACAAAAATAAAAATCCCACGTTCAAAATCTTGCTCAAAATCAAAATCCAGTTACTTTACAGCATAGTGATACACCCCACTTGAAAAAAAGAACCCACAGAAATTAGAATCGATTCAGTCACCTGCTTAAGAAGTTAGCTGTTTATCGCAAATCAAATACAGTAAGAAGATTAAGAGACTCGGAAGACTGGAAGGGTTTTAAACTTTTAATCAATCCAAAGCAGCTGATTACAGATATGAATTCCGGGGAGCTCCGAGCTGGTGGAGGACCGATGGAGAGAGGCTGAGATTGGGAGCGCCTTCTCAAAATTTCCACGCTTTCCGTCACGAAAATGTGAAGTGGAATTTACACATAATAGATCGGTGGGCCTTTATTTGGGCTTCAGAACTCAGAAGTCTGCTGATAATTGGAGAGAGAACAAAAAATTACATCCTGTTCCCGTCTATCAAAAGGGAAAAAAAAAAAAAAAAAAAATGGATATTTTAATCCCAAAGTTTGGGCTACACCATCCAACACATCCCAAAGTTTAAGAACATGTCATTTACATCATAAACTTTTTAAAAACATGTTACATTAGGATATTCGTTAAATTTTTAACTCCAATTAATTAATTAGTGGTGATACTTTATTCTGTTTCTCTTCCCCTAATTCTTTTAATCATTTAACACGTTTCACTAGCTCCCATCTTATAAGAAAATAGCTAAACCTAATTTGGTCTTTACATCATCCATTCTTCCCTTGCTTAGAAAAAGAAAAAAAAAAATTCAAGATCACCTTCTAGATTGATAACAATCATGAGAGGTTTTGTGTGTGTCCTAATTAGAAATAAGCCACATTTCATTTTTTTTTTAAATATGTAGCATCCTTATAAAAATTGGTGTTGTAATTGATATAGGGGCATGCAGCTTTTTTGCTTGGCATGGACCAAATTTACCAAACGCAAGTATGAAACTTTTTTACTAAAAAAAAATGTGAGAAAGAAACTGAATGAAATATCACCGTTAATAACTTGAAAAAATTAACAAATATCCTAATATTACATATTTTTGAAAAGTTTGGGATGAAAATAGCATACTTTTAAACTTTAGGATGTTTTAGATGGTGTGGCTCAAACCTTGGAATGAAAAGGTCCATTCTCCCATCTCAAAACCAATTGGCAAAATGAGTGCAGTGGCCTTTGGCACTTATATACAGAGTTACTTCTTTTCACGGTGGCGATGTGGGACAGATTATGCATCTTAACACCCTCCCTCGAGTCCAATGGGTCTTTGAACTTTTTATCCAAAAGACTTGGATCAGGACAAGAATAGAATAGCCCACGAGTCAACTTCTCTTCACGGTGACTATGTGGGACAGATTATACACCGTAACACCCTTCCTCGACTTCAATGGGTCTTTGAACTTTTTACCCAATAAACTTGGATCAGAACAAGAACAGAATAGCCCACAAGTTAACGTTCAAGTGGGAGAAAGAAAGAAAGCCGCCAGTTATACCGCTGGATCGGTCCACAATAAGCCTACGAGTCAACATTCAAGTGCGAGAAAAGCCAGTTATACCACTGGATCGATTTAGAACAAGCCCACCAGTCAGCACTCAAATGTGTTAATATAAAATACCACATGTCACCTTCGGCCCAGAACTCCACGAATATATAAAAACACCATAGGCCACCTTCGGCCTATAACTCCACCACATGTCATCACGTTCTGATACCATGTCAAAGTATATGATTATTTTGAATTTCCATCTTAAAATCAATTAGCAATGAGTACAATAATCTTTGGCATTTATATACAGAGTCACTTCTCTTCACGGTGGCAATGTGGGACAGATTATACACATTAACACAAATAACAAAATTCATTATTGACTTTCTTTTTGTACATAAAAAGAACCGCCGTATGTTTTACCGATTTCTCAACAAACTGTAATATTAAAATTTAGTCAGATTTGTATTTCTTGCACTCTTCCAAGTTCCACCATCATTACGTAGTGATCTTTATTACTTAGCGGGAGATGTTTTCACTGGGAGAATTTAATTGTTTGGAGACTTCTTTAGTAAAATATAATACTTTATGCATTGAAAATGTAGAAAGATCTATAAAAACGTAAACAATTTATATTTAATAAATGGAGTATCTAAAACAAAGTAGAAAACACCTACACTAGGGTCTTGCAAACAAACCGTAAGTTTGGCCTATTAAGGAATTGATGACAGAGAGCGGAACTTGATTAGGGACCAAGATATGAGTTGTTCGGATTTTGACCATCCTCTTTGCTCACACGTTTCCTTCTCTGCAACTCTTCTTCTTCATTCTTATGCTGTCTAACCGTTGACCTAGAAATCGCTCCCAAAAATAAAAAAATAGAGTTCTTTCTTTTTTTTTAAAAAAAAAAAACTAAGAAAATGATTTAACTGGCTAAGAAGACGGTACTTGGTACCACCAAAGACCAACACAAGAAGGAGAATGGTTCTGTGACTCAGAATTTCACGATTTTGCTTATGTGTCAGCTGCATATCCCTCCACGTGTACAACATTCCTGTAAGAATGACGAATCCACCTCAAAGTCAGGAAGACAAAGACACAGCAAAACCAAGTAAAAAAAAAAAAGTGAGGAAGGAAGGAAAAAAAACCACACAGCTCAAAATCCACCAACAAGATAAAGTTGCAGAATGTAGACCACCAACAATGGCAAGATCATCAAACATACTAAAATATATTTGTCGTAGCCATTCAAAAACTTTGAATCTGAAATTTGAATAACCTAAGTTACAATAAATTATTAAGAAATTTTGCTTTTGGCTCTCTTCACTGTGTTAATTTCTCTTCAGCAAAGTATATAAATGACCCTACTTTTTCTTCTTTAAGCAAAGCTCAGAATTCATCAGCCCAAACCCTTTTCCATTTTGTCCTCAAGTTCTCAACTTTTCCTCCATTTTTCTTCTCATTTGGGTTACAGAGAAAAGTTGGATTACAATCAGCACCGAAAAAAGCTTTGCCGGTCACTTTCCACTCATTTCTCCCTTTTCTTTTCTTTTTTCTTTAAGAAAAAACAATTGTTTGTTTTATCATTTTTTTTTATTGTTTTCTTTTTTAGGCTATTTATTGACAAAATGATTCCACCATAGAGTTTTGGCACTATGCTTTTTCCTTCACCTACTTGTTCGTAATTCCTGGTTTTCTGATCTCAAAGTCCCCGCATTTGTATCTCTTCTGAGTTCGTCGCGTTTGGTTGTTTCAGTTTAAATAGCCAGCTGTTTCTCTTTTCTTCAGATCGAAAACTTCCTCAACCTGGGCTAATTCAAAGTTTTAGTCTTTGTCTGATTACTGAGCTCTGCTTTTTACCTTCTCATGATTAACTCCAATTCACTGCATAATTTCACATTGAAACCCTTAATTTCTTGCTCAATTTCATCTAATTTTCTCCACCCTGATAGTTTTTTCGTCAATTGCTTATATTGCTTTAGGTTCCGGCTAAAAATTTGACCTTTTCCATATTAAACCGCATCCTAATTACTCAGCTTGCTAGAGAAAGAAAGGGGATTTTTTGGTTTTTCGAAATTTCCTCTTTTTCCTTTTTGGTGAACGTAATTATCTATGAGAAAAGAAATGGGGGATCATTTTAGACCTGCTTCAATGGATGACTTGCCATGGCATTTGTTACTTGAGATATTGACATCAGGCCGATTGAGTGGGGAGGATTTAGTGTGTTTAGAGCTCACCTCAACAACTTTTAGAGGGAATCATGGGACTTTGCCTAAAGAATTCCGCTCCCTAGTTGATTTTGCAGCCTTTCAGCTTTGTGGGTTACACCCAATTTATGCTTCATTGCCTTTAATTGCCCAGAAACAGGTTTTTGAAAGGTGCAATGGTAATTGGAAGCGGCTCTGGTGGTTCTTACGGTCCGTGGAACAGTGTTCTGACGTGGTGGAAACTTCTGCTGGCAATGTACTATTTCTTGCAACTTATGTGATTTCATTTACTTATCAATAAATTTTGTTTGATAGTTTTGGTACTTCTAAGTTTAACTTGTTTGCGTTCATTCTTTGTATGAAGTTTCTGATTTTCTGATGCCCTTTTCTGTTTGAAAATAGTCCTTATTGCCTGAATTAAGAGAATGTTGTTAGTTTTATGAGAACAATGTTGATCAAATAATGATGCAGATAAGTATAAGGATAGTGTAGGATGATGCTTAGTTCTGGGAACAAAATTGACTAGCAATCGTGACTCGCCACAAAGTTTGGTGATAACCTAGCTATGAAGGGAAATAACAATGGAAAGTGGCAAAGCCCCTAGCCAATGTAAGCAGCACGATCAGGGAAATAACGTTTTTCCCTTAACAAGCCTTCTCCTTTTTGGTTTTAGTATAAGCTTCTATCACACTGAGAAGTATTCTCTGTCCCTTCTAAAATCACGTCTGGGCATACTTGTCCAGAATGAAATACTATAGCATTATGTTGAGATATGAAAGCTTTTTGTGTTTCTTTGTGATCTTACCATGTGCAAGACAAGTTAACTTTCCATCTGTTTCCAGTTTGAAGAAAGAATTGTGCAATTTTGGGGCATTAAAGAAGGAAGTTACAGAAGAGACCTGAGACTCTGAGAGGAGCTCAGTTGAGCACTTAGACTTCAGTTAGTCTCATTTGTTTCATTTTTTTCTTGAGAATTGTTTGTGACATTTGAGAAGGAAGCTAAAGCAGAAACCTCTCAGTTGAGCCTTTTAGGCTTTAGTTGGCCTTGATTGTCTCATTTGTTGAGAATTTAAGTTCTAGCTTTTTCAGTACTAAGGGAATCACTCACATCAAGGCTTCACTTTGTACCTGCAGATGCAGATAAGGAGCGGCAGATATCACACACTGCTGATAAATAATTCAGTTGTGTACTCCTGTGGTTCCAGTTTATGCGGTGTTCTCGGTCATGGTTCGGAAACAACACAATCTGTGGCTTTTACACCCATTAGTTTCCCAGTAGCCACACAAGTTGTCCAGGTGTCAGCCTCCCATAACCATGCTGCATTTGTAACTCAGTCCGGAGAGGTATTTCTTCTTTGGAGCTTGCGTTGTAACTTCTACATATGATATTTGTATTGAATTTGTCTCATGGCCTCAACTTGCAAATGCTGAGAGAATAACTAAATTACTCAGAGAGGAAAGTGGTTGCTTTAATTCCTTTGAATATCTTGCTAATATGCCCTCGTTGGCATACAAATATTTATCAGTGATAATATACAGCACTTTCCCTTAGGACTACTTTCAGAAGTTATAGTTACCGTGATTTCTCTCTTTCGCTTTCTGTCGTATCAAGTTAATGTTCAAAGTCATGTCTCTGCAGACAAATCCAGGGATTTTCATGAAAGCCATTTAAGTTGGTCTCCTTCCTTTCTTGTTGCTCTATCCTGAAGTCCAGCTTGAAATTGATTGTTGTTATATACATGTTAAATACAAAGTGTTTACAAGAGGCTATGGAGACTTTGTATTGGTGTCAAATAATCTCTCCTGAATTCCAATTTGTTAAAATTGTCAAGCAGATGCAGATCATTAAGTTATGTCAGTTACTACCAACATTGACATTGTATTGTTTGATGATTGGAAATTGGTTTGACCTAGTTTGAGGAAATATGACTCTTTATCTCTCCTTATTTTTATAGTGAACACATAACGATTACCGCAATGTTTTGGGCAACATATGTTATGGTTCACATGAGGTTGATAGGAATGTGCTTCTGTTTTATGATGTAGGTTTTTACATGTGGGGACAATTCATCCTTCTGTTGTGGCCACAAAGATACAAGCCGTCCCATTTTTAGGCCTCGCCTTGTTGAAGCGCTGAAGGGAATTCCTTGTAAACAGGTTAATCTATTTCCTTTTTAAAGTTGTGGCATCCTAGACTATTACAAAATTGGAACTTCTTCAAAAAACAGATTCACTCATTTTCTCATGTGAGGTGGTATCAGTCCACTGTAACCTTTCTCTTGTTAAAGATGAACAGGCAGAATGTCTTCCCACATGTTGTGATGAAACTATGTATACTTCTTCCTTGAGGATCTAGTTGACTCTAACAATAGTCTTTCAGGTTGCTGCAGGACTCAGTTTCACTGCTTTCCTTTCGAAAGAAGGACATGTGTACACATGCGGAACCAATGTACACGGTCAACTTGGACATGGTGACACCGTAGATAGGCCAACACCCAAACTAGTTGAAGGACTTGAACGTGCCAGTCACATTGTTCATATCTCTGCTGGTCCTGGTTATGCCTTGGCCATTGGCAATGATGGGACCCTATTCTCCTTTGGTTCCGGATCCAATTTCTGCCTTGGCCATGGAGAACAGCACAATGAGCTCCACCCACGTGCAGTTCAGTATTTTAAAAGGAAAGGAATTCATGTAATCCGTGTATCTGCTGGTGATGAGCACGTGGTCGCACTCGATTCCAATGGATATGTAAATACTTATCTACGATATAGAACAATGAAACTCATCTTCTTGTAAATTTCAGACTCAGTTTATATTAATTATCTTGTGGTTCTCATGCATGTTTTGTTATTTCAGGTCTATACATGGGGCAAAGGTTACTGTGGAGCACTGGGACATGGCGACGAAAGTGACAGGACTACTCCAGAATTTTTGAATAGCCTTCAGAGTCACCTTGCTGTACAGGTCTTTAATTCTGTCTACAAATATATTGCTTAATGCATTATGGGCCATATAAACTCGTCTAAATGATTGGGCTGGAAATAGAAATAAGGAAAAGTCACACAGCTATTTTCTTTTCCTTTTGTAAGTTACACACCTTATTTATCCAGATACAATCGTAAATCGCACAAACGGAGTTGTCATTTGAGGCAGTTAGCTGCATAAAATTGTAGGCAAATTTGATTTGATAAATTAGGCATTTTGCTCAGAAGATCAATCCAATAACTTATGCATTCATTGTTGCTTTATAGCAGTTCTCATAGCTTTGAATTTATACAGGTCTGTGCAAGCAAGAGGAAAACATTTGTGCTGGTGGATGATGGCTCGCTTTATGGATTCGGCTGGATGGCATTTGGTAGTTTGGGATTCCCAGATAGAGGAATGTCGTCTAAAATCATGAAGCCTAGAGTTCTGGACTGCTTGAAAGACGTCCACATAGCTCAAGTTAGCACTGGCCTGTACCACAGTGTTGTAGTTACAAGTGGAGGACAAATCTTCGGGTTTGGAGACAATGAAAGAGCTCAACTTGGGCATGATTCACTCAGAGGCTCGCTCGAACCAACAGAAATCTTCTTCATTCAAAAGAATCAGTAGATAATGCCAATGTTGTTGTGGGATATTGTATCTCCTTCCTAGTTTGTAAGGCTAGGTCTTTGTTTGAATTGTAATGTACAATATTTTTGCTTCATTTTTTTGGAGCAGCTGGTTTTAAAACATATGTATTTGCACAAAAAAATTTTCCAGACATCAAACGGGAGTGTGGCTGTTTTATTATTTCATAAAAAATTAAGTTAAGACCTCAAAATCTTAAATCTCGTTTGTTCGTTGTATTAGGGTCGGAAACTTGACCATTGTTCCGAGGAGCACATGAAGTGTTCTTACATGGTCAACAAAAATGCCTGAGTTTTGCTACTAACTTTCCAAATTAGATTTGTCTGTCCGAATCCGAACCATATCAGATCATTCAAATTATTCAGAATTATACCACATCAGTCGTTTAGGTGACTAGATCTTCCTTTCACAATTTGATTAAAATGGTATTCTGTCTATTCCAAAAAGATAACAGTATTCCTTATAACCAATAAATAGTGTACCCAATAACAAATAGCTTCCCTATATTCCGTTTCAAAAAAAGCTTCCCTATCTTCATTGACAAAGATCAAATCACAGAGATGGGGGGCAAGAAGATCAGTATGGGGGTGGTCTGGGAAAAAGAGACAACATGATGTGAGTGTAAATGAACCCTTATGGAGCAGCAAATCGGGCACTCCTTGCATCCATCATCGTCATCAATTAAACTCAAGGAGAAACTAACAAGCATGCAGAATTGATAATGTTTTCCACCTTGCATTGGACCCAATTAACAAGCAAACAGCTTTTTGGAGAATCTAATTATTTGTGTGATTAAAGTAAAACCCAAGCGCAAAATATGGACATGGTCACTTAGACACCCAACAAAACAATCATTTTGAGACGTGCAGAAATATTACTGTTTTATCATTAATTAATGGCGGAGGAATTCCGTGGAACAATAAAAACCTGTCCTTGCCATCACAAGTATTATTGTGACTTGTGATTATTGAGTGAGAGCTAAAGATGTTACATTTCGGACTATTCTTGTCTTTGCTTGAATGCTATTGATTTGACTGAGATGTTGGGAGAAAGCAAGTTAAAATTGGAGGTCAAAAAAAAAAAAAAAGACAGAGAGATAGAGTTGATTTTGATTTGATTAGATTTCATCAAGTAATTAACCCTTTTTTCTGGTGCGGTGATTAAAATATGAGCACTAATTGCACTTTTTATCTGTAGTTATAATCACATCCCATTTTTTATTATTATCTTAAAGTTTATCAACTCTTGAACTATTGCATTATAGACTTACGGTACCAAATAAGTAATAATCACGTCTCAACTTTAGTCTTAAGAAAATTATGCCCTTTTCTTAATTAAAAACGTTTAGTACAAAGTTAAAAAGATATTGTTATATGTCAAATACATTTGTTTATAAAAAAAAAAATGAATGACTTGTTTCATTATGATGTGACTTCCATGCATACTTATTGAAACATAGACTTAACAGCAGTAAAAATATAGGAAAATAGGAATATGATATGATTTTAGTATGTTGGTAGCTGGTAAAGGTTTAAATCAATTTTTTAGAAGTATATGATCGAATTCCATTTAAAGTGAAGTAAGAATTTGTGAATATGCCGATACTATTGTCTCTATTATTACATACAAACAAAACAAAAATGAAAACAAAGCAAAATGATGGTTTTATTGACAAGTACATATTGATATCTTGCTCATTGCTCCCATTTTTTCTTTTTCTTTTTTTTTCCTTTTTTTTTTTGTCTTGGAATTCCTGAACTTATTAAAGGGAGCTATCCGAACTTTTAACCTACCTGTGTTAGTACCTTCACCAGCAAAATAGGCAAATGCCAGATTAGAAAGGAGCTGGAAAACAACTTGATATGGGATGGCAATTGTTACCTAATTAAATGACCGATCCATAAATCATTTTTATACAAAATTTCATCTCCAATTAATTAGCAACAGCCTCATCAAATCAACTGCTACTTGATTTGATTTGCATCTTCCTAAGATCCCATAATCAGTCCATACATCATGTGATTTCCAGGATCATTTTTTGCGTGGATAGAATTAACAGAGATTCTGTCAATTAACATATGGAACGAGCTAATATTTGTCAGCTCCAACACCACACCACCTCAGGATCATGTCCAAACACTATGAATGCAGCTCATTTTTCCCCAAAAAAAACTGGAAGACAAAATGAATTACTAGTTTTGATTATTTTTTTTGTAATAACCCGTAAAGGGTTTTGTGGTCGTAATCAAGAACATACAAACTTTAATACCAGCTCTAAAATAATGTCGTTACTATTAACTAAAACAGTACAATAAATAAAATATACTGTATCACTTGTTTGGCGAAAAAGACAAAAAGAGTTCGTATAACCAATACTGATAACGCTTGATCTGGCTAGACAATCGGCACGTACGATCAACAAGTAATGCCTAATGCTACCGATTCAGGGAAGATTGGAAATCAGATGCAACAGTTAGGAATAGAAGTATAGGACACAAATTTTTGTTGTCTCTATTGAAAATAAAAATTCCATATCTAACTTTTATTACTCCCTCGATGGAATAAAAATTAGTCAACATTGTATATATTATATATAAGGGTCGGTTACATTAATTTTGTTCCCCGTAGTTCGATCTTACCGATACCCTTTGCCGTTTTGGAACGGAATGTGTTTTAGATGATGTCGCAATCATATAACTAAAATAAAAATGCATAGAAATGTAATGGAATGCCTAAAACCTAATGTTTTACAATGTCACGGCAGAGCAATTTGGTTTACATCATGACATGTTTACCTAAGTCTATATCGGAGCAAAGCTTTGGAGGTACTTTCATGGCAACAATCTTCACCTCTTCAAACATTTCACAATTTCATTAACAAACAAACAAAGTAGCTAGGAACAACTAACTAATGAACTCAATCCGTCTTCCTCATTCCTTTTCGGCACCTATAATGTCTGCTCGTGTGGTATAAGGTCGTCGTTTCATTTTCTTCTTTTTGCGCTTCCACAATCACTTGAATACCATACAAGAAACAAGTAGTCTCTTCTGTTCCAAAAAAAATAAATTTATCTTCGTTTAAGTTTTAAAATTTATATTAAAAACTGTATAAACAGTGACGGAACGAGAATTTTCAAATCGCGGGGTCGAAAATAAGATTATTTAACAGTCATCGGAGGGTCGAACTGAAAAAATTTCAAATAATGGACACCTTACTAAGAAAAAATTTGGCCAAATTCAGCCAGCCGGGGGGTCGATCGACCACCCTGACCCCCCCTTAAATCCGTCACTGTGTATAAATCTAAAAATTCAATGTAGATTATTTTCCTTGGACAGAAGTAATAGTATTATATTCTTGGAAAAACGACATTAGCATCGATGAGCCATATTGTACAAGTTTCTAAAAATGCTGGTTAATCAAATACATGATGATGATATCATGAAATTTTTGTTCTCTCAAAACAGTTGCAACAACTTGCAAGTTGGCGTTATAAGAGATAGTATATTGAATCATCCACAAGAAATAAGCCCCCAACCGTGATTGATAGGAACTGGCTGCTCAATAGATTCATGACATCGAAATTGAATAAACCTTAGTTTAAGTGTTCTTTTATGATGATTCCGGGCCTTACTTAATTCGAGATTTAAAGTGACTTTTTACTGTTGAAAAGTGCACTTTCATTCTCACAACGCCAAATTTGACAAGAAGATTCTAGCTCTGTTTTGTGGGTGGGTCATACTTTTTTTTTCTTCCACCCACACACCACACCCCCACCCCCCTGCATGTTAAGGTGTCGTTTTGAGAAAATTTGGCTAGTTGATGTAAAAATGGGAGAATTTTAGTGGAAAACAAGAAAGTGACTTGAAGAAAAATCTCTTTTTGAACTGATTTGAAAAACAAAAATTCTATACGGAACCTGTTTACATTATCTTGCAATGAACTCCAATTTTTGTTACATTTTTCAATATATTACTCATCTGATCTCTGAATCACTATCCTATATGTTATTGCCTTCGCCTAATCCTTGTTACATGCCCATGCAAGGATCAACAAATCAATTTGAACATAGACTTGACAAAACCAACACAATATCTTTATCACTTACATTAAGTGGTGGTCGTTTCCAATAGGCTGTTTTAGTGTTTTAGATCTGTTAATCTCAATATAAATCAATCTAAACAAACACTCCTTCTGTCTTCAAAGAATATTCACTAAAAGTAAATTTGAATAATTATTTTGAGACAAAAAGAATATGTTGGCATGAACATATATTAAAATACTCTTAATTTAGAACTGACTTTGCATAAATAAGCTTCGAGCAAGTCATGTCTATTCGGAATTAAAAAGTGGTCTATTTGGCTCAAATTTAGAATAATTGGACAATAATTTCAAACTCCGAACTGTGTAACATACGAAACAAGCCAAATTGAAGTGAGTCTACAAGGCCGCTACTGAAATAGTATTTGACTCCCATAGTAACACAACAAGGTCTTTGTATACCAACAAACTCAAAAATTGTCCAATGAATGCTAGATCTTAAGTGGGATAACACGTGCAACAAGCAATTTCTCGTTCTAACATATTACTCCATACGTGTATATCAAAATAAATTGCGTTAAAAACTGGAAGAGAGGGAATAATCATTTGCGAAATAAAGATTTGCCTAATGCCATTGCGAGGAAATGAAAATAATGTTTGTTTGGATCATTAGGGAGGAAATATGCATCCAAAATAATTGGCAGCACAATTGCAGAGAGCATGAGAATTACCAAAAGTTTACAAAATCAAGACAAACTAGTGACAAAATGGGCATATGTAATATGTTGATCCACAGCCACCAAAAATCGTTATCTCACATGATTCCACACAACATAGTGACAAACAAGTTCTCAAGAAAGTCTCAACCTATTCACATGTTCTTCCCCTTTTTGACAATTTCCTATTTTTTGACTAATCCCCAAAAACCTCATTATTGAACATGATTGACAACCTTTCCAACACTCCTCACCTTAATTAATTAACAACCAAACAACTGATCATGTGTGGGTTTTTCGAATCAAACCCATGTAGAAGAATCTAAATATTCCCGAAATACTTGTAAGATGTTGGGAAACGTTACGATCCCAACCACGCTTCCATCTTCTTCGATCACCCAAACGTAACTCACCCGATGAGCTATTGCTTGCATCATCACCGCCACCAATGAACTTCCTGGATGGCAAACGATTGCCTCCGCCCTTCTCACGATCCTCGCCGAGTAGCTGCTCGACCGGCTGTACCTGCCGGAGCTTATCAGAGTCGTGTTCGGCGACGGCAAATCCTCGTCCGACGATGACAACGACGACGACGAATCCGACGACGATGTATCCGTCATGAATTCCTCCAATATTCCCATTAGATTCCTCTGCTTTAGCCTTTCCGTCACGGCCCTGAATATGTCCTCAGGCGGGCCGCCGCAATCTATGTACGACATGAGGTCGCCGGCGGTCAAAGTCGCTATGGCGGCCGCGACGGTCTCGTCGCAGCAAGCGAGGGTGAAGGGGGAAATTTCACCTACCAAAATCCCCTCGTCGTCGACGACGGCCACCGAGGTCTGGTTGTTGAGGGAATCCAAAATGGCTCCGGTGGCGGAACTTGCCCGGGAATGGTACGGTATAGATGAGAAGTCGGTGGTGATTAGGCCCAGCCTCTCGACGGATAGAGTTGGGATGGGTGAGAAAAGACCAATTGAGTTGAGGAGGAATCTGATCACGTCTTCCTGGGTTAACCAGCAGAATTCCCGGCCGTTATGGATCGTCGGAGTAATTGATGATGATTTCTGGAGGAATTTCCTTTTGGAGCTGCTGGTGAATCTGGTCTTGATAGGTACAACTAGATTCTGAGCTCCTTGAAGAATCAAATCAATTGCTTCCACCAGACTGTAAACAATACAGATTCAAAAGCAGGGGAAGTAAGTAAAAAACTGAAAACAGGGGACTTGAATTAACTGAAATTAGATCGCTCAATTTGCCAAATTCCCCCCAATATTTGTGACAACCGTTACCTACCCAGAGGCCAGAGCTTTAATGGTTTTGAATTACAGTTTAATACATCATTAATTTAGTCAAATTCACACACACACACACACACACACACCCCATACGGAATTAAGTGCACGAAAGGGTTTAATTAATCAATTGGGGGAAGAAAGTAGTAACTGTATAATGAGGACAACATTACAGAAAATGTCAAGTTTCTTGAAGTGTGCAACAGAACAAAACAAACAAATTAAAGTAATACTAGTATTTCTCTGGAGAGAGAGAAAGAGAGAGATAATTGATACTAGAGTATTTTCAATCCATATCCAAATCACCTTGAAGAGGGTTCCACGTGCCTGACTTGGCCGGGAACGGTGGACAGCAATGCAGAAACAGGGGATTTCAAAGCAGAACGTGGAGACTCAAGGTTGTCTTCCCTGCACAGGTAACAAATGATGTCCACCATGCAAAGCTTACCGATGCAAACACAGGAATCATCACCACCATTAGCAAAGTTGCTGGTCTTTTTGGTATGGTCACAGCTCCAAACACTGATGCAATTGTCGTCGGAAGATTTGAGAGCGGACAGAGCATCAGCAATGGTGGCTGAAACCGAAAGGGATTTCAGAGCTGGCTTTCCTAAACAGAGGTCAGCTACCTCATATGCTAACAACCCAGATGCTGCTGCCATGCAAGCAAATTCAGACGGAAATTTCGACTGAAATGTTTTGAGAAAAATTATATACTATTTGGAGAGTGAAAAAGAAACTTGATTGTTGAGTAAAAACTAAAAAGGTTGGAGGTGACATATATATAGAGAGGCATAGAGGTTAAGATGGGCAGAGGTGTGTGGTGGACAGCAGGGCATATACTATATTATACGGACCGTTTTGTTGGAATTATTTATGAGTTTTGATGTCTTGGGGAGAGCATGTGATTTTTCTTGTTGTAATAAATTAGGAATTTTAATTTTCTTATAACCACCTTTTTGCGTTACATTAGTTAATTTTTGCTTATGTTTGTTTAGACATTTTCATTTATTAAAAAAATAGGTATAGGTCGAGGGTTCGAATCTCGCCATGGGGATAAAACAATTTTAAATATTTTGGCCAGCTGTCCCACTCATCGAGGTACCTACAATTCAGCTAAGGGGATTAATCAATGTTGCTGACGGTGGACACTCTTCAAATATGGAAAAAAAAAAAAAAGGGGGGTATAGAAGAAGTACTAGAAAGTTATTCTTGTCATACCTAATTAGTTAAGGAAATCAATTTCTCACACGATAACCTAATTAAAAGAGATACACCGACACCATGCGATAAGATTAAATCTTGTAAAGCATATGAAACAAATAACTCCAATTGAAACCATACTTGAACATATTACTAAATGCGTGTGAGGAATCATTGCTCGGGTTTTGTAAATTTTGTAATTGAACGAAAATACACACAGATAAGTACTGTTTTCATTTTAAACAGATGTTGTTGAAGGAAAAATTAAATTTTTTAAAATAGATGTTGTTCTCACAAAGCATGTTTTGCCAAATTTTTTTAATATTATCCTTACATTGGAAATTATAATTATGTTTAATGTAAATTTATATTAGAACCAAATATTTTTTGGACTGTAATTATATCGAGAGTAAATGAGAGTATTTTAGTATTATAGTAAACAATAGAGTAGTTCACTTTCATCCTATTAATTTAATTGTGAAATGTTTACTATTTTTTGGAGGAACTACATTTTACGTTTTGACCGATCTACCATAAATTCTCCCAAGTTTTACTAATATTAGCATATTAGCATATTAGGGTCTTAAACATTTTTTTTCCAAAAAAAAAATTCTTAATAGGCCCCACTTAAATGTGACAAAACTCTACTTAAAAAATCCACCCAGAAGATTTACTTAGAGCCTTATCACCAGGCTAACATCCCGTTCCCAACAAGAGTGTTAAACATTAAAACGACTAAAATGACATATTTCAAATTCGTTTTTTTTTTTCACTTTGTTTTCCCCCTTTTTTACCATTAAGAATTAAAATTACTTAAGTTCTCATTTTCACATTTAATTATAATGTAACTTAATAAATAAAAGTCAATCTCTGATAAATAATATAAATTTATTATGCTTCAAAAAAATATAAGTTATTTAATCAGGACTATTTTATTTCAAAAAACATGACGTAGTTAATTTCAAAATTTTATTATTAAAGTTCATTAATGTAAAATAATTAATATTCAGTATTTTATGATATATTTTTAAAAAATATTTAAACTGTATAATTAAAAAAATATATAGGTTGAAGGGTAGTTTTAACCATTTATAAAAAAAGTAATGATATAGCGGTTTGTTAAGGGGTACATTTGGCAGGTTAGCTATGACTGTAACGGGATATATGGTAATATTACCGAAATTCGAAAAATTTATAATAGATTGAGCCAAAATTTGAGAGGTACAATGTTATTCGCCTTGTTTTTATATATAATCGATGTATCTCCCTCTTTTCTGTGCTTTTTTTTTTCTTTTTGTTCCAATCACATTCCCTCCATTGCGGCAGCCATAACGAAATTTTATCATTTTTTCTAGGGAAAAAAGTGCAACAATAATATTTACCTCCATCTTGGCTCTTGCAGGCACTTTTTTATGATTTAATTTTAGACCGATTTTAAAAATATTTAAACTCATAGTTACAATCGAGATTTTTAAGGTCACTAAATCGCTATTTTCATCTACAAACGCCATAAGTAAGACAAAAGATCAAATTTGCGAGAATAAGTTCTATGCTTCGTTTGATTGATTTTCAATGGTGGA
The DNA here is from genome assembly GCA_949775105.1 of Oldenlandia corymbosa var. corymbosa. Classification (NCBI taxonomy): domain Eukaryota; kingdom Viridiplantae; phylum Streptophyta; class Magnoliopsida; order Gentianales; family Rubiaceae; genus Oldenlandia; species Oldenlandia corymbosa. Next base: position 7,867,895 of record OX459118.1, read on the forward strand.
GTTCATTTGATTAAATTTCATACTTGCTTTGCGGGTTTGTTTACTTAAAAGATTTGGATCTGCAAAAAAAAATTTCGAACTGATTGGTTTTTAGTATTCATGGGGTTTTTTTAGAGGGGGAAGGTGTAAGGGTGGGGTAGTGTTGATTTGGCTTCTCAGTTTTTCAGTATGAGTTTTAACTAAGAAAAATAAACAGTCACTAAGTGATTTCTGGGTGAGAGACATAATTACATACTGCAATTTCCCAATATCAAAATTTTGTAACTCTCGTTGCTCTTGTATTTGGTATAAAATTGTAGATTTGGGGAAAACTCATTAACACAGGTGGGGTTCATTTGTTCTTTGATGCAAGCTGTATTCTAGATTTTTATATGTGAATGTTTGATATGTTATATGCTAAAGAAAATTATAACTATAATTAGGAAAGAGATATTATATAACAATAAAGAGAGAAGAGAAAGAAAAATACCTTTAATTTCATAAGGGTAGTTTTGAAAAGAGAAATATGTCAAAATGTATTGTGATGAAAAAATATATATTGTAAATTGTCCTTTCTATTAGGGATGGGGTGGGCTTATCATTTATGGGTAATAAAAAACTAAAAAAGAACAGTAACTCACTTTATTTCAAAAAATATGGATAATGATTGGTACAAAGGAAAAATGACAAGGAAAATTATAAGGAAATGATCCATCCATTGTTAAAACTTTCCAAATAGTGTTTATGCATTTAAGGTTAGGACATAATTAAGATCTTGACACATCATTTCTTGTCATTTTTCCTTTTCGTTTTTTCCTTGTACCTATCACTACTCAAAAAATATTATTTTTATTTCGAAACATTACTTTTTCCAATATTTTTTTTCCTTTTTTTGGTAGAAGCAATATTATGTTTTAATTTAAATAAATCTGCACTTTCTTTTATTCACTCCTCATTACTTCATGGCGCCTTATTAGTTCTTCAAATTAACTCCAAGTCCAGTTTCCAATTTTCTAAGCCTAAACTCAAACTCAGCCACTTCTAGTTTAATAGCACTCAGCCACCTCTCATGCACAAGAAATCTAAGAAGCCAACTGGCATAACAACGATGACTTATGAAAAAATTTCCACGAAAAATTTTCAACTAATGTTTAACTTGGAATTTTTTCAGTAATTTCCACCAAATATTCTTAGTGTAGTGGCTATTAACTACCTCTATCCTTTCACCCCCCCCAAAAAAAAAAAGCTCTATCAAGCAGTGTCACGAAAAATAAGGGTTTATATGGACAATAATTAAATGTTGAGTTCATACTAGCACACATTAAGGATTGCAGATTGAAATATTTTAAAGAAAGTCGACAAACCATATGTTTTACCCGTATCTAATTATCGTTTATGCAACTTGATTTTGCTATATATGCATCTCAATGTCATTTCAAATGGAGAAAAAATGGACATAATAACTAAAAGTGATGTCTTGAAAGTGTAAGATCACAGATGAAAACAAAAACTCGCATTTATCTTTTAAAACCCCTTTAAAAAATGAAGGGAGCATAAACCTCAAGACAAATTATACTTTTCGCCAATTAATATAAAATTTACGACGGAGCTAGAGTAACACATTGAAATAATGAAAATAAGATGGAAAAGCCCTTCTCCCATGAAAGTTGTTATGTGGGATTCAATCAAGTCCATGGTGTATATGTTAATAAAGATTTTGTGGAATAGCTTAGGATTATCGGGTTATTCGTGTAAACTACTCCAAAAATATAGATTATTATTGAGTTTGGCAAAAAAAATAAAATAAAAAAAAACTTGATTAGACCAACATGATTAAGCCCTTAACATGAAAACATAATCTAATCTTAGCCGGCCACATGATATTGATTGAAAAACTTGTGGACCAAATTGCTTATCACTAATTTTAGAAAATTTCTTATGTTGTGGGAGCTATGAATTTGCATTAGATTAATTTTGTCCGGAAAAGTACAACAATCATTGTACTATACGCGATAATGTACATTCTTCGAATAAGTAACACACCTTTTCACATTGGGATTCAGAAGGAGGTAAAATTTGGACAAACCTGGCATATGGTGGACAGACAGAGTTTTGGTGCAACACCAAAAACTAGCTAGCCGATCGAAATCAATACTATTATTTCATAGACCATTATTTCTTGTACGAATCCATTCATACATATCCCCAAACAGATTAATTATCATGTCAATTCATCAATGTCTGGAACCAGTGCTCTTCATTTCAACTACATACATGTGCATATATATATATATATATATATATATATATATATATATATATATATACACACACATATGTGTGTGTGTGTGCGCGCGCGCATTTTCAAGCCTTTTGAAGGAATAATTAAAGGTTAAATTGTTAATGAAATGATAGTGAGTGGGTAGCGAACCAATCTTATGTGGCGCGAATAATTCAGCTCTACATGGTAAACGACATAAAGATTTCGTTGTTTGGATAGTAATTGTCAACATTATCTGCAAGAAGAATACAACATCCTCCTCCTCTCATCTCTCTTTGTAAAATCTATGAAAGTAAGGAACAAAATACTCTTTATATTCACAATGTAATTTGTGAATTATACTACTAAAAACAGGATATTGTAATTCACAAATTATAATGTGAATTATTTTTTTCCCCACTCTTATACCCTAACAAAATGTATACACAAGTAAAAAAAAAAAAAAGGAAAAAAGAGAAAAGTAACCGAATATCATTCGATTTTCGATATGTAAGAGATCTACTTTAGGTGTTCCTAATTCTTTGCTATTCTGAATTCCTGATTAGATCAGCCCACTTGTTGATCATATACTTACATTTCACTCAGCCAGTAAGCCAGCAGAATCATACATAATAAATGTGTTCCTTTTCGAGGGTTTGTCCAAACGAAAAATATATTTTATAAAATTCACGCCTACTACTACAATTTAATTAAGTACATCTATCACTGTAACATGTTGCCGTTTTAGACGTTGACTTGTCAATTATGCTCGTGGGGGAAAAGCGCACATTCAATTAAGTTTACCCAAAAATTGGAAAGGAAGAATCCAAATGCTATTGGTACGTCAAGTCTATTGTCGAAGTCTCCAAGCAAACACACAAACCACTGGGGGCCTTCTTCGGCTTTCTTTCCCGTTCATTCAATAATTGGAATTTGGAACTACAAAACCTTAATTAATATGAAAATTGTGTGTTGAGATGTGAAACGTCAGTCGGCTTATCTATCAATCTGTGGTGTTTTCGTTTTTTTTTTTTAAAAAAAATAAAAATCTTTAAGTAGACAAAACAAAAGTGTTCGTCAACAACTTCAAGTAAGTTACAAACCAAATAAAGATTCGACCCACATGCATTGCATATAAACTTAATCTAAATGAGGGATTGATTTGTTCAACAACTTGCAATATACTAAATCAATTTTCATCTGGAAGTTTCCACTGATCCTTACGGCTTTTCAGTGAAAATGAGTATAATTCATGTGTAACAGATCCAGCTAACGTGACAAGTTGCACTTTAAGACTCACACACATTTTTAATATTTTGATGATAGGGAGTTGTACATATATGAGATAAGTCAATCGTTTATGGCTCAGAAGTTTTCTGGTAGGAGAGTAAACTAAACATGCAGTGGCCTACTGATCGCTTTCTTTCCCACTCTTATATATTTGAGATAATATTGCAAGATTGATAATGACAATATGACATTGATATAGGCAAGTTTAAAATTAAACCCACAGGAAAAGTAAAAGGGAATATCGGGGAAGAAAAATTTAATATCCCGCCGCTGCCACTTTGTTTGACCCTCATGCGCAAAACATCTCTAGATATTTCCCACTTCCAAATATGTAGTACTCGTTGATATTTCTAAAATGAGGTTCTTACGAACTGTCCAACTCAACTAAGAGTTAGTTTCGAAAAAAAAAACTCAGAGATAGTACTCCCTCCGATTCTTATTAAAAGACATTTTGATTTCGTCTTAAGTTTCACCTACAATATTTCTTTTAATTAAAAAAAATCTTAAAAATATTTTATAATAATTATGAGAATTCAACGAATGTGAAAATATATGTTTAAGGTTTATTTTTTTATTAAAAAGACATTTTAAGTAAAACTTATGACGAAATCAAAATGTCTTATAATAAGGACCGGAGGGAGTATGTAGTTAAGCTCAAATTGTACCGCAATTTGGAAGGCTACGTTCCATGTTCTTGGAATATTCCAAGAGTCCTTAAAAGCATCCAGCAGGTTACGTGACAAAATTCATATGATTTCATGTTCTTAAGGTCAAAGCAACTAAAGATGCTCAATGATTGATTGATGAAAGGCTGATACAGTCTAGGTTAATAGTAGTGATATTCTTTCCGTTCATAAAAATATAATCTACTTCTTTTTAATTAAAATATTACAACAAAATGCAACTTTCTTACAAGATCACATTCTTGAATTAATTGATGAATATTAATTAGGAAGTGGTTTTTTTATGGGGTTTTTCAGAATAACATAACAATAAATATTTCATCTCAACATAACTTTTTTACATTTGCAAAACATATTTTTATATTCTCAATACAAAACCACCAAAAGCACACACACACAAAAAAAAGGCCGATCCAAGCTACTCCTCCATTCCCTTCCTCAAAAGAAAAAGAAGAAAGAGTTGTGTCAATTAAACATTATTTGTTCTTTAGAACGAAGAGAATAATACTCAAATTAATGCACAATTATACTTTTTGGATATTAATTTTTTTATATATCGCTAATTATACATTTGTAAGATTATAATCATTCAAAATCTAAAACAGAAATGACATCAAAGATCGCTGCCAATAAATCCAAAGGAAGAAGAAGAAGCGGATCATCTCACATTCTCACTCATCACTAATCACTCAAATGAATTAAATGAAGGTACAAGTGTAGACGTCAGGGGGTGCGTATAGTAGGCAAAAATGGTGAGAAAAACAAACCCCCCAAAAAAGGCCCAAGACGAAATGGTAGAAAAAAGAAAATGGAGAGAAGAAAACATTAATAAAAGAGAATGATGGGGGGGGAGAGCAGCAAGCACATGGAAATATGGCAGTAGGGTTTCAGAGTGCATCGTCGGTATTAGCTGTCGACTTTCCGTACTTTTCCCAAAACGACCGAACCACATTATATAAAGTTTGCACGGAAAATTGGGTTGTTGTGTGGTGGGCCTTATATTGCTACAGACTGATGCCGCATTCCTGCCCATATTTATCTATTATCTATTGGCTCCCGGCGATAAGGACAATACTGATGAGATGTGCTTCAGCTTATCTGTTGTGCCATCTTAATTTGTAATGCCTTTTTCATCTGCTTTTCTCCATTTCGATGATAAGTGCAGACCTGTCATTATTCTGCAATTTGGAATTAAACATGACTCCCTCACATTATCTATCATTGGTAGGGATGGGGGTCGAGGCTATGAGAGAAAGAGTGTTTCTAGGATTAATTTCTTCCCATTCAAGTGTTTTTTTAACTTTAATTTGTGACCCGTTGGCTTATTCAGAGTTCAATTTCACTGCTAAATTTGGTTCTAAGGCAGCAGAAAATACAAGTTTGAAAAAACACAAATTTAAAATATTTCTATGTTCTTATTAAAAAAAAAGAAGCAGTATCTCTCCATTGGGTGCTCAACATATAATAACTAGTATATTCTTCAGTGTATGATTATGATCACGAAATGAGGAGCTATTTTTTTTTTTCTGAACCATAATCATATTTCATAAAAAAAAGATAACCAAATAGTTACCCCCAAACAGTTACAACTACAAACGTTAATAAGTACGACAATTTATGGTTGGACTATAGATATGTCATAGATATCCGTAGATATGATATCTAAACAGATAAAAGAAAAAAACTAGCAATTCTAATTAACAGAAGAGAAGAAATTGAAAGAAGATGTACAAGGAGATTACATAAATGATTGACCAAAAAACTACCCCAAAATTAGAACCTCGCACTCCCTTGTCATCCATGGTCTTCACGGGCTGTAGCAATCTCTTCCTTGGTAATTCTTTCTTTAAATCTTCATCTTCTTTATCATATCTGCTGGAAAACTTACATGTAAAAACATAAAATAAAGATACCTTTATGAAAAATGAGGAGCTATCTGAAAACCTTAAGGGCGATTTTCTTGCACTGTTATTTTCTTTCAATTTATTTGGAAAAAAAAAAAAGAAAAAATGAAACTCGTTAATATAAAAGTCAATAAACATTACACAAATATAAAATGACACTCCTCCCTTCCAAACTATATTACTTGTGCTTCTCTTGGGGATTCGAAATCAAGTAAAACCTACTCTTCTTCTTAGGCACTGAAATCATCATAAGTGTACATAACTAAACAAAAAACAACATTTTTTAGTAATTGGCATTGGGCACATTTTCCTCCACATGCCCAACGAGTGTAGTTCAGTCAAACGAAAAACAAAACAAAACAAAACAAACAACAACAACAATAACAACGAGATGTGGTACAATGATGTTAGATGCCATTCCTTTTCATAATTTCATATCCAACTACTGAACAAGAGTCCATTTCGGAATGGGGTCTAATGTGGCCCGTTAGGCGCATACATGTTCTTGTAACTGAAGCCAGACAGGTCGCCGTTAGCCAACATATTTGGGCTCTCAGTTTTATAGATGAACCCAAAGTGCTGCTCCAATGTTAAACGCAACGAGCCACATTGATAAGGCGGAAGACAAATCTATGTCAACACTTAGTCATGTTTTACATCATTTCCGATTCTATAATTATACCAATATATTTTCTTTGTCACAATTAAGAATGCTAACGTCCGATATGCTAAATTATCAGTTTATCACATCATGTTCCAAGTCCCAAGCATGGCTGACCTCGACCCACCGCAATTTTTTTTTTCCCTTTTTCTTGTCAGGGGTTGAGTTTTGAAATGCTTAAATGTAGTATGTTTTGTATTTAATAAAAGCAAATATCCTTAAGATGTAATTAGAATTTTTGTAATCACTCTTGACTCTTAGGTTAAATGTGCAACCTGAAGCCAGTGACAATCCAGGAACCATTACTTGCCCTAAACTCCCCAATGTTTTATTATTTTAAAACAGATTAAAAGTGTTAGTAAATAACTTTCTTTTGGGTATTTTTGCCGGTTTTATTTCATTTTGCACTTGTAATTGAAAATTTTAAAGCTGTTGTTTGATGTTGTCGGTTGAAATGATTCTAGACGATAAAATAGATAGATAAATTATGTTCACGCAATCACATTTTGATTCAAGGAATGATTAAAACAGTGCCTTGTCCTCTAGTTCGTTTGTTGAAGTGCCACGGACAGAAAACAGGGAAGCTAATTGGAGGGGTAAAATATTCTTTGACATAATAAAGAGATTTGAAGCGCAAAATTATTTTGATGTATAATTTTTCGAGTATCATTCGGTAAGAATTGATAGTTGAAGGAGTACAAATGCAAAAAAAGGTGGAATGCTTAAGGGGGGGTGTTCTTGCAAAATTCTGAAAGAATGAAAATGATGAGGTTGGTGGGCGGTCGAGCCCACGGTTACAGAGAAAAAAGCATGGGAAGTCGAGCCGACAATGATGTGTCGTCTTGTCAGCGCTTGGATGAGATAACGATGTACAGTGTTATGATGTGGATTTCCTGATTTGGCAAACTCTTTTCCATCAGATATTTTTTCTCCCAAGCGGTGCTTCACGTTACTCACTCGGTTCATTTGCATCATGAATTACCCACTTTTCTGCCAACAAATCCTTCGATTTTTACTTTTTACTGAACTAAAAGTGGATTGAGAAGAAAAACAATAGTTACTCCGGTAAACATTTATAACCAAAAGTCCAAAACATTACTATATCACAAGTTTTGAAGGGTATGTTTGTTTCGTTTTTTTAGTATGTGTTTTTAGATTTTTTTGTATTGAAAATGTAAAAAATTATATTGAAAATGTAAGAAAATATGTTAGGATGGAACGGTTATTATTAAAATAATCTGAAAAAAACCAAACAAACAGAGCCTAAGCCCTTAGGTTTGGTCTAAAATTTATGGTTAAAAATCTCACAATTCAAGAGAAACCAATATAAAATTAGTCAATGTGTTTGGTGCAATAAGTTTTTAAGCTAGTATAGTATACACGAGTCTAATCCTAATCGTCCAAAAGAACTCTCACTTTCAAACATCAATTCTTGAGGGAATTCATTCCCTGTATTCGATCAATTGAAACTGGCGGCCTTCAAACTGCTGGCTTCCCAACCTTCCCTAAGTAATCACTGACATTTAGGAAGTGCTCTTTTGGATCAATTTTGTTTATGAGTTTATAATGCGACATGTCAATTATTTTGGGATGATAAATTATAGTATTTCACATAAAATTTTCAAATTTATACTATTTTTAATACAAATTCTAAAATTCAAAATAAATTATCATTATTATTTTTTTGGGACGAAGCAGTAATTGTTAGGAAAAGTAGCTAGGACTGGATCAAGAGAATTAATGGATAAGCTGTTGTAATATTAAATAATATAGAGTCCCCTGCTCCAGGATGGAGCAGCGAGATAATACTATTAATTTGATGAATAAAGTGGAGGAGGAATAATAATTATGGATAAAGCTGGAGAAAAGTAATCAGAGAAAAAACCCAAAGAGAAACGAATAAAATATTCAAAGTGATGAAATAGATGGTGACATAGAAGTACGAGAATCCTTATCCATGAAAATTGATCCCACCCTGACCCTGAAACTGCCTCCTGCCCATCTACCTCTTCATCAGGACTCAACCCGACCGCCCATAATATCTAGCCTTCTCTCCTTCTGAGCTCTCTTTCTGGATTATATATATGTAAAGAGTGTGGCATTTTGTCCAGAACATATTATTATCCTTCTGATCTGATTTCAGTTTGATCTTTAGTCCATTAAACCAGAATTTGTAGTTTTATAACAAAAAGGAAAAGAAAAGGAAGTAAAAATATGTTGGCTATATTTCACAAGGCTTTTGCTCATCCACCAGATGAGCTTCACAGCCCTGCATCCCAAAACTCTGATAAGAAACCAAAGCTTCCAGAGGAAACCCTTGAAGAGTTTCTCTCTGCCCATCCCAAAAATGCTTTCTCTTTGAGCTTTGGGAATGCTGCTGTCCTTGCTTATTACAAGCAGGAGAATTCTTCCTTACTCCATAGTAACAAGAGGAGGTACACGGGTTGCTCTTTGTTTTTTCCCCTTCCTTTTAAATCGTTTTAAAAGAAAAAATAAAAAAGAACATGTATTTATTAGAGTATTTCTGGTTTAAAGATTGGATCTTTTTCACCTCTGTTTCAAAATTTTGAAGTTGGGAATTTTTTTAACTGCAGGATTTTCTGTGGGTATGATGATATATATTGCCTGTTTGCTGGGAGCTTGAACAACTTGTGTGCACAAATCAGGCAGTATGGACTGTCGAAATGCAGCAATGAAGCCCTGGTTGTGATTGAAGCTTACAGGACGCTTAGAGACAGGGGACCTTATCCAGCTGACCAGGTTGTCAAGGATCTTGATGGCAGCTTTGCTTTTGTTGTCTATGATAGCAAGACTGGAACTGTATTTGCTGCCCTGGTAAGAGGATACAAATCCCTTTAATTAACTCAATCAGGAAGGGAAAAGAAAGATTCAAATTTTTTTGAATGATTTGTTCTTGTAATAGGGATCTGACGGTGGGGTGAAGCTGTACTGGGGATTTGCTGCAGATGGGTCTGTGGTGATTTCAGATGATTTAGACATCATCAAAGCTGGCTGTGCCAAATCATTTGCACCCTTTCCAACTGGTAAATTAATCAAGAACCACAATGGGTAATTAATTGAACTGTTTGATGGACCATAAATCCTTCAGACCCTTTAATTCTTCCTGTTTTTCCTTCGGTCAGGATGCATGTTTCACAGTGAAGGAGGGCTGATGAGCTTTGAGCACCCAATGCACAAAATGAGGGCAATGCCAAGGGTAGACAGCGAAGGTGCAATGTGTGGAGCTAATTTCAAGGTGGATCTTTACTCCAGAGTTAACAGCATTCCTCGTGTTGGCAGTCAGACCAATTGGGTTGATTGGAATACTCAACACTCTTAAATTAAAGAGAGGAACTGGTGCAGAATTCTGATTAGGCTGCTGCCCAATTGTGTGTGTGTTTTTCTTGTGTCTTTGTTGGCGGGGAATTTGGGAGTGCCTTTTTCCTCCCGTTAGGCAAGTCGACACTTGTAAAGTCTAGCTCGAGTTGCAAGTTGTTTGATGCTTGAAAATAGTTTATGCTTTAATTGTAACCCCTGGTTAAGTTTCGACAAAGGAATAAAACTTTCGTTCTCGAATCTCAGTATCCCTTTAGTTTGTTTTCATCTGCTGATCCAATTTCCAGTTAAATTAATTGGGTTTGTCCTAAACAACCAATGTGGTTAGTACTGACCGATACTGGATAATAACTAGATACTCTTCTGTTCAGTTTATTACGTGTCCGAATTGAAATCTCACTATTGCTTTCTTCAATTCTGAACAACATTCTATTTTTGAGGAGGTAAGCTTATTCAATTTCATTAAGGTAAACATATAGGCAAAAACAAGTAGACTCTACATGTTTTTGTACTGACCTTTGTCTTAAAAACAAAACAAACACTCCCATACTCCCGAAATGGTTCAGTAAAAGTACAGACACAGACCATAATTTTGAAAAAGAAAACTCTGCATTTGGATCTAATTATAACAAATAGGATTATGTTTGCCAATTCTACATGGAATCTATAATTCAGTTGATAAAAATGCCCATTTGCACCTAAGAAGCTACAGCTGCAAGTGAGGATACTCAGACTGCTTCCACTAAATGTTCTTTCATCATTCTTTCCACATTTGTTCAAGTTCATCAACCTGCAAGGGATTTGCCATTTCATGCATCTTCTTTCTTGCCTTAGCTTTGATTTTCTTAGCATATTTCCCAGCCTTCTGCCTTTTCTCTAAAGCTCGAATCTGACATGGTGCATAAAATCAAGAGACTGAATTTGGAACGATGTTGAGTACTTAACAAAAGGAAGGGAAGACCAGCTAACTTAAAATTACCTGGTTTGGTGAAACATAAAATGGATTTTCGTAGAGTGTAGGACCTCCGAAACTACCTCCAAATATCTTGATTGGGTTCAAACAGAACCTAGGACCGACCTGCTCAATGAAGTTGCATTAATTTTAAACACAGAACATCAATAACATATCATGTCAAGCAAAAAATGATTACTTTGATACCTCAACAAGGGTCATCTTCTCTAGGTCAGTGTGGTCTATTTTCTGAGTTGCACCGAGCGGGTAAGATATCTGTGTGAAGTGTAGAAAATGTTAACTAATTAATAAGGGTTTTCTGTCAAGGCAGACATATTTTAATAATCAAATAGCCCTTAGGCATTGTAAGATAAAGAATATACTTAATATTCAATAACCACTATATTAGTCAGTGACTCCGTACCAACATGAAAAAATAAATCAGTAAAGAACGTGCTATCCGCATAGCCAAGGTGGACAGCCATAAAAATCATACAGCTCATATAATCTAAGACGGACATCATACATAATAAGAATACAATGTTATAAATGCTTAAAACTGCAACCAACCTGATAATTTCGGAACCATATATGGTCATCTAGAATTGAGAAAACGAATACATGATCATGGAATGGCTTGACTTTTCTATGGTCTTTTGGAGTTGCAAATATCTGATGACGGGAAAAAGGAAACAATAGTAAAGATCGATATCGATAGACACTAGAAAGAATGTCTGAAGTCTAATTTCTAATAGCAACAAGGCATGCAAACACCTGCGTAATCATCTCCTTCAGAAGCATCCAGTGTGGTTCTTTATCAAAATTGGCCGAGAAAGTCAATATAGGCCGAGAATACTTCAAATGATTTCCTGTAAGTTTCAATTCTTCCATTGTGTGTACTATATCAAAGAGAAACATGAAGAACCAGAAAGGAGTTAGTGATAAGTATCGGGAAACAATCCCCAACTCAAAACAAAACATGAGGTCTGTTGAGCTTGACAACAAAAATGACTTCATGCCATACCAAAACAGAGAACTGTATCAGAAATTAACAAGGGTAGCATGCCAGTATCACTAACCAGCATTAACTAGGAACTTCACGGATGGTCCATTGGGGCACTTGGCCATCCATAGATAAAGGTCCTTCCCTTTTCTGCACTGATATAACAAAGTTCAAAGATCAGATACCCCAACAAACTATCTATTGATAATATAAAAGACCTAATAAGAAGCATTTCAAACACCCAGCAAAGCTTAAACTACCACCTTGTCACCAATTGGAAAATCAGTTCTAAGAGTTTCCAACGGAATTATAATAGACCCATGCATATAGTTAGCCGAATAACAGAAGCATAAACGAAATTACATGAACTTAAACACAGTATGCCACTGTCAGAGACTGAATCAATCAAAACAAATACCTCAAAAAACAACGAAGATGAACAACCCTTGAGATCTACTAGCTCATTTAAGGTTGCACCTTTGCTGTCCTTGGACTCAACTTTATTATCCTTCTTACAATGTGGCAAAAGTGACACCACATTTAACATCAAATGTCGATACCTGGAAATTATAGTAAAATTTCAACCAAACAGAAAAGATGCAAAACAAAGAACTATGAAACCAAAATAAGCCAATAAATGGGCCAAAAGATAACAACAAATCTCAACACTTTTAACCTGAAATTGATACGGCGAGAACAAGTGACCAAGACCTTCTCTTTATTCCTAAAACCTCCGTCAGTTGCCTCACCCTGAACCTTGTCTTTATCTTTCCATCCAAAGAGTGTTCTCGCTGGCCGCTCTGGAGCGAATTCTTCTTTGTTTACTTCATTCACAGCTTCAGGCTCTCTTTGCTTTCGTTTCTTTCCCATTTAACTTGTATATATATCTACACACAAAATGTAAATTTATCCAATAAGAAAATATAGCTACAAACAGTGTCGAAAAGAACAAAACAGGTAGCCCCTTTTCTTGTTTTAGCTTAAATTTCCTCCATAACTATTGAGAACAACAATTTTTCCGTAAGAAAGCATTCGAGATAAAAATCAATTGGAAGATAAAACCGCAAAGAACCAGTGGATACTGCTCAAATTATCGATGAAAACAGAAAATCGTGAGAGCTTAACCAGTCAAAAAACAAGCGGTCACAGATTGGTGGGAGGAAATTACCTTGGAACAAATGGAGACTGAAGTACGGCGGATTGTCGAGTTCTCTCGGTTGCGCTGAGGGGGGAAAAATTGAGGGACAATATGGCGGAGGAACGACTGAGACGAGGTTTTGGGTTTTAGGGGTTTTAGCCTTTTAGGCATTAGAGTTATGGAATCAGTGAAAAAGGCTTAATTTTGACGGAAGCCCATGGGCTTTAAGTCCACTCACTAATGGGCTCTTTAGTGGCCACTTGTCTGAAAAATTAATGTAACACTTCTTTCTTTTCTTTTCCAGAAAAGGACAAAAAACAGAATCACTGGGGAGAGTTAGAACAATCCAGGCTTCTATTTTCCGCACCCGCTATAAAGTTATAAACTGAAAATTAATAGGTAAATTCGGTTTACTAACACATGTTTCTTCTTCGTTGTTGGAAAGGAAATGGCAGACCGATACTTCCCGAATGAACTTCCGGATTACAAGTCTGATGCTAAAACCATGGAAGAAGAATCAGCCTCCAGGGAAGCCAAGGACTCACTCACAAAGCTTCTGCGACTCCCCTACCCATCCCTCTCCGAAAGGCTAAAAATTGCAGCTTTGGACATCAAGAAAAAGGTTTCTACATTTATCATCCAGTGAAACTTGCTGCTGATCGTTGTGTCTCAGTTGTTGAGATTCTAAATGGTTCATTCAAGAAATGGTCTCGCTTTTATGTTGTGAATGAACCCTTTTGTGCGTTGCTGGAATTGCAGGTGGTGAACGAGACGTGGGTAGGTAGAAGAAAGCGTGTCACCGATTATACACTTTACACTGGTGTATTGGGAACTGCCTTCTTGCTGTTTAAAGCTTATCAAGTTACCAATGATAAGAGGGACCTTGCTATTTCCTCTGAGATCATTAAGGCTTGTGATTCTGCTGCCAGTGAATCAAGGTAACCCTTTTCTCTGTTTGCTTGAATTGTACTTAATTCTTGTGAAATGGCCCGTAATTTGTATGGTAGATTATATGTCTGGTGATGTATTTAGTTGCTTTTTTAATTAAGCTGGGGATGGTGATGGTAGAGATTATGATGGCTCAAAAATGTATCGCGATTCCGGGTTTTATCTAATACCCTGAGCAGGCTATAAAGTTGCTCATTAGTTGGCCAGACTACATTACTTGATTGTCATAATGTTGGCTTATTTGTATCATTCAGCTAATTTGGCAAAAGTAAACCTTCCGGCTTTCAAATGGCCTAGTGAACATGCCTAGGCAGATGACAATTTGGATATCCTGTTTTATGAGTCACTTATTGATTTGCAGTCGGGTGACGTTCATATGTGGGAGAGCCGGTGTTTGTGCTCTTGGAGCTGTTGTGGCTAAGCACATTGGTGATGATCGGTTATGTGAGCACTATCTAAATGAATTTGAGAAGGTATTTTAGTGTGTAGCCTTGGGATTTTAGCTCTTTCCTTCCTCAAACCTTTTGGATGGATTTTAACCAGCTTGTTGTCCATTTTTGATGAAGATCAAGCTTACCAATGAGCTTCCAAATGAACTGTTATATGGAAGAGCTGGTTTCCTGTGGGCATGTGCATTTCTGAATAAAAATCTTGGACCAGAAACCATTACATCTACCCAAATGGTACGACCTTTCCAAATGGTAGAAGTTATTGTACTGCTCTGTTGCTTCTTATAATGAACGCCTATGTCTTGCAGAGAGCTGTTGTAGATGAAATTATCAACTATGGCAGGCAATTGGCTACCAGAGGATGTCCGTTGATGTACGAATGGCATGGGAAGAAATACTGGGGAGCTGCACATGGACTTGCTGGAATCATGCATGTGTTGATGGATATGGATCTGCAGCCAGATGAGATTCAAGATGTCAAGGGCACGCTTCATTACATGATCAAGAATCGGTTTCCTAGTGGAAATTATCCTTCTAGTGAAGGAAGTGAAAGAGACCGTCTTGTGCATTGGTGCCATGGAGCCACTGGTGTTGCTCTTGCACTTGCTAAAGCATCCGAGGTGATTACTTTTGACTACCTTGTTTGTTCCTGTCATATAGTGTTCTCATATCTCAGCCGAATTTCTGGATATGTAATAATAAGAAATGGACCATTCCTCTCCAGGACCACACCTTGTGACAGTTTATGTTAAAGTTACTAGGTTCCTGATGGCAGCAAAATTTTAATACGAGGACTCATCAATCATTCCTTGTTTCACTTGTTTCTAACATTTGAGTTGCGGGAAACTAAACGCTTTGGCAGTTTCTTATGGTGGGCTATTGAGTTCTCCTTTTACTATGGAATAGGGAAACTCAAATGGCAACTAATTGATTATATGCTTACTCAGTGACCTCCACTTTGGGAAAGGGAGAAAGTGGTTAATTTGGAGCCTCTAACTTGTGCTCAGTCACCTCTGGTTAATTTGGAGCCTCTAACTTGTGCACGGTCATCTCTTCTATTTATCCTTATTTTTACTTTTTCGCAATTCAGGTATTTGACAGCAAGGAGTTTCTGCAAGCTGCTATTGAAGCTGGGGAGGTGGTTTGGCATCGTGGTTTACTCAAGCGAGTTGGTCTGTGTCATGGTATCAGTGGAAACACCTATGTTTTCCTTTCACTTCACAGATTAACAGGTAGACCAGAATACTTGCACAGGGCCAGGGCTTTTGCCTGCTTTTTGCACGATAGAGCTGAAACTTTAATATCAGAGGGTATCATGCACGGAGGTGATCGCCCCTGTTCGCTTGTTGAAGGCATTGGAGGAATGGCCTATCTGTTCCTAGATATGAATGAACCCAATGGTGCAAGGTTTCCTGGTTACGAACTCTAGATTAGTCTTGCCTGCTGAACTAATGTGAATGTATATATGCGTGCTTGTAGTTTCTGTTTAGATTTGAGTACTGTGTTTTTCTTGTTCTTTTTCGATCTTAAACGACTTCACAATTAAGATGGAGAATTGCATTGAGATCTTGAAGATAGGGTTGAGCACTTTTATTGACTTCCTGATTTCAATTGTACAAGTGAGAAAATTGATTACAAACACTCCCGCATCTAAATTCTAATTCTCACAATCTCGCACCCCTAAACACCATTGCCATGCCAAAAGTAGAGAGTAAAACAGCCAGTGAGTATTTGCTTAAGCCAGGCCAACAAGTTTCTCACTGATCTCCCACACTTTACGGGCTTTCTCCACATCACTGGCCTCTTGAGACAATTGGTTCTCAAAGGAAGCAGAATCCTTGTTCCAGCTCCAGTAGACACCTGATTTTGTCAAACTGGGATCACTCACCACCTATATGAGCATTCAAGTAAAGGAGAGATTAGTCACAATTTTGGCTTCTTTTGCTAAAGGTAAAATGTGTTAATTTCAATATTTTTATTGCCGTATGTCATGTTTCTACCTGTGCTAGTCTTTTTCCAGACTCTTCTTCAGAGACAAATCCCTTTGTGATGTACTTTTGGAATACAGGGAAGAGTACCCTAAACAAGGGAATGTGCTCCCTGAAAAGGCCTGTTGTGGCAATGCACCCAGGGTAGAGGGAAGCAAATGTGATGCCGGTATCCTCGTGGTACCTACGGTGGAACTCTTGCATGGTGAGCATGTTGCAGACTTTACTGTCCTTGTATGCCTTGGCACCATCAAAATCTGCACCATCAATCATAGCAGAGCTGTTCAGCCCATTCAAACCTCCGGCAAGGCCCCTTAAGTCACCAAGATTCGCCTTTGGGGGTACATTTCCAGCCAATGTATTTGTGTTCCCTGAAATTCATTTGCCAAAGGATAACCAAGTTTTAGCCACAGCACCATGGCCAAAATAATATCAAGCTCAAAATGAAAATTGATAACCAGTATTGTTGTTTGTACCTGTTATTGATCCAACAATTATAAGTCTCTTTGAAGGGTAATCCGACTTGTTGAGGTCTTCAAGCAGCAACCTTGAAAGGAGGAAATGTCCGAGGTGGTTGGTTCCAACACTGAGTTCAAATCCTTCGGCGGTGAAGGTAGGCTCTTTGGCAGTTGGTAAGTAAACAGCAGCATTGCAGACCAACACATCAAGAGGTCGTCCGGATCTCCTGAAGCTGTCGACGAATTGGCGGACGCTATCCAAGGAGGCAAGATCTAAATGCATGATAGTATAGTTCTCCTTCGCCATGCCAGCTGATTTTGCTGCCCTTTCGGCCTTAAGGAAATCTCTGCAGGCCATGATTATGTGCCATTTGCCTGTTTCAGCAAGAGCTTTGGCTGTGGCCAGACCCAGTCCAGAGGAGGCTCCAGTTACCACCACGGTGCCCTTTCTCAGAGTCTTCTTCCGGTCCGTTGTAGCAGAGGTAACACCTGGAGTAGTTGTAGCTACTGCTTGGATCCTCAATACCTTCTGAAAGAAATCCAGAAATCAAACAAGATTAGCTCTTTCATTCAGTGATGCATGCAGACAAATGATACAAATTGTATATATATTGGTAGGTGATCATGGGGAATGAGAAAGAAAGTTTAAAAACCTTGATTTTCAAGGAGGGAGAGCTGAAGTCACATTTGACTTGGTCTGACAATGATTTGCCAAAAAGACTAGAATCCTTCAAAGAAGCACCAGCCTTTCCCTGCACAACAAGAAACCATCTTGTTAAAAGGTATTCATAAACAATGTGGTAGTAAGCAAGGAAAATCTATGGTTGTACAAGAAGCAGACCTCTTTGGAGATGGAGAAAGTGGAAGGAAGAAGAGCAGCTGCCTGTAAAGCCATGGGAATCCTTTTGAAGCAAGAATGATATTTTTTTCTTCAAATATCCTTGAGATTTTTCTTCTTCCTGGTGAATTCTTAAGATACTTGAAAGAGGGTAGCTATTTATATTACCATGTTGGGTGTTAAGCGACAAAAGCTCCTGTCAATTGGATATGAAAAAGCCAAGTGAGGATAAGATAATTATCTTTGGAATTGTATGCCATTTCAATTCCTGGCAACCAATGAGAATTTGAGGCTAAGATTTCCTCTCATGAATTTAATATATTTTATGCATTTTTCTTTAAACAAAATGGGAGAGCCAGCAGGAATGTGGGCCAGAAAAAAGGATACTATTCATAAAAATTTCACACCCCAAAGCATTCCATTCTCCACCGTTATGGGTTTTGCAGATTTTTTTTGACACTGTCGTCCTTATGGATATGGTTCTGCAGAGTGCATTCAAAGGGTTATGTTCCCCCCCTGCTGTATGAGTTTTTCTTTTGCAGCAAACTGTGTTCGAGAACGATAAGAAAACCAAGACCATATGTAACTGAAATTTGAACTTGTACAAATTTGCCTTGTTCCTGGAGAAGCTAATGGCCACACAAAAGTCACAAACCATAAAAATTCTGGAATTTTTTCATAGTTTCGGTCATGTTATAGCCTTGAATACTTATAAGATTCAGAGAACCTTTTGCTTGTTTAGTCGATTTAATCATGAAAGTTGCTCACCTTAATACAGGGATTGGAATTTAGGTTGTGAAAGGTAAGAGATTTGAGGCACAATGTCGATGCATCAAATTAATACAAGCACATTGCAGTAGAACATTACAAAAATGTACCAAATAATTACCAAAATTACGATCCGAACCCAGATGATGCAAAAAGAAATATACACAGCTTTGGATTAATAAATAATCTTCTGTTTCCTCTGAGAGACAACTCTCATTACAAAATGATGCTACAAATGAAGTACATACAAGGTCAAAGCCCCCCAGCCAAGAATATAAAATGCTTGGGGGCTTCAGAATCTATCCGTTCCCAGATTTCATCATGTATAAATACCAACTTACAAACTACATTGGGAAAAAACCGTCAAAGAATTTTACATCTAAAAAGATTTAACAGACTTGTGCACTGCTCATAACTCTACACTTGCCGATTACTTCGAATCAATATGGTTTCCAAACTTTAAAAATATGTGTAAAACTTCCTTCGTGTTCGTTTCTTTTTCTGGATTATTTATTACTTTTTCCTTTTCTTTTCTTTTTGGCTTAGGGGGGAGCATTCCCTCCTAATCCTAATGAATCTATTTCTTTACTCAAATGCTGTGATCACTCGGCATGACCACAAAAGAAGGGGGAAAAAAAAACGGCTAATAATACAAATCTCACCAAGTATCTGTACAAATATCTCAAACTAGGTATAGAGATGAGGACCCCCCCTAGATTCGAACTGGCAATCCAAAGTTCTGGAAAGTCCTGATCTCCCCTCGAAGACCTGCTGCTACAATCACCATGCCCCAAGCCGACCTGCTAGGATTTATCCCATTGGAAAGGTCAAAACTGAGGCGAGGACTGCGGGTCTTTGCAGCTAAAGCAAGTTTTTCCTCGGGCCAAGTTGCAGAGATTCTATCGAACAAGTAGCTATTAGTAGCAGTAGATATCGTTCCATGCAATGGACTGCTACCGCAACCAGATGCCAGAGGTGAGTTCTCACTACCATTACTTTCTTCTACTGGTGTAGGAGGGTGGTTGACAGTGGAAACATCACCTGAATGATTAATCGGTCCACTCTGTTCTCGAGAAGAAGTATCCCGGAATCCCCAAGTCTCACACATACCAGGCCAAGGAATAGCGACCGATACATCTTGACAATGGAAGTGTTCATACGACCTTGTTACAGTGACACCCTTACTTCTACTTGGTCGGGATTCACTTTCATGTCTCCATATATAGATATGCGAGTCCTCACTGGCACTTACTACATACTTCCCATTGGCTGTAAGAGAGGCGGAGATTTGGCTGTTTGTATTACGAAATCCTGGCACAAGATTAACAAAAATTTATTGGTCACAACTACTCTTCCAAGTTCTAGTTAGTGGAGATGGCTCCTAAAAATTTGCCCTAACAGGGGACATCACCACAAAATCTACCAAGTTCTTTTATCCAGTTTTAAAACAATAGAAAAGATCACCATTTCGTAGTTTACAAATGCATCAACTATATTTGGTGAATTATGCATGCCGCTACAGAAGACCATGAGAAGACGTATAACACACCTTTGAATTTGTGGACCAGATCAACACCGTCTACAACCCTGACTCGAGAATCCGCAGATGTAATAAGTACTTCCGATGAACTTCCTGGAGCAAACTGAAACAGGAAAAAGAATCAATATCCACATAAGTCTAAAATAAGAAGGTATTTCACATAAAATTAATCATGTTGTATGCAGTTAATTGAAAGAACATGGGCACAAAGAAGAAATTCAAATTCAGATGCATCAAGTTCAAATTCAATATCCACGTAACAAAAGATGCATAAAGTTCCAAACAACAACAATGCCTTCTTAGAAATCCAGGAACCAATTTCCCACACACATAGAAGATGGTAAGAACATACAAAAATATACAAAATACAAGATATTAATTTCGAAGTCATTACCTGGAAACCAGTAATTTTCTTCTGATGAGACTTCTTTTTCTTACTTTGAAGATTAATTTGACTTCTTTGCAGTAATTTGTTATCTGAAAGCATAAAGGGAACATATTGAGTTGACAACATTACAAAAGGAAATAAAAAATAATAGTTAAGTTTACAGCATAATGAGAACTTTACCAGAAGTATCATACAAATGACAGCTCCCTTTGTATGAGCCAACTAATGCACCCTTCAGATCAGAAAGAAAAAAAAAAATCCATTAATTAGGCTACTAACACGGTACATTCTCCAATAAATACCTTGGATGGACAACAGAAAGTAACATCCATGGACAAAATTTTGCCAACCTGACCATCTGGAGTATAACAAGCAGCAGTGACCATCTCGTGAAGATCATTCCAATCAACAACTTTGCGCTCAGGAATGCTCCATATGCGAACCTTTGCATCTAAAGACCCACTGATAAAGTATCTATCATCAACAGGGTTAAAATGTATGCAGGTAACTGCATCAACGAAAAGCCAATAAAATTCATCAGTTGACAGTGATGAACAAAACTGATAACTTATCTCCTCATGCTGAGGCTGATTTAAGGCAGATTTATTTTATAACAATAAGAAACATCTTTTCTTTTAGATCAACAAACAAGTTGAATAATCATTTCCCTGACCTATAATATAAGATTTATTTGCACTTACCATAGTCACTGTGTGAAAATATCTTTAGACAAGAGTTGCTAGACAAGTTCCAAAGCCGAACTGTTTTGTCCATTGATGATGAAAGCAAATGCTGAGGGTAACAAAAAAATGACAAGTGGTCAAACATTTAACAAAGTCCTATTACTGCATCTGGTCTACAGAACGAATGGTTAACACTAAAGCAACCCAGAACCAAATTTGTAAGGATCACACATACACGTCAAAACAGAACTACCAAAAAGACATAGTAGAAAAAAATAAAAGCAAGAAAACCACATTCACATAAAAATGTCATGAGAAAATGAAGTGCTTAATAACTATTAGATGCCACAAACGCACAAGCCGAATTTCAGAAGGTAATTATCATTTATATGAATCAAAACAAGTTCAATTCAGTAATACTAAGCGTTACTGCACATATAAAACATCCAAATAACTCAGTAATATAACGCGCACACCGAGTGAGCCTATTGCACCTAAGACATGGAATGTAGTACGACCCAAAAAGGTAGCACGTTAAATAACAGTTAAGCGATCTGTTTGAACAAGTCCACATTGTCTCCCCGTGCAAACATACTGGAGCAGTGGAAAATTAAACATACACAACACTTCAACACTTGTATTCCAGAAATTCCTCAGCAATTTGGAGTTTAAACAGACACAAACAGACAACCAAAAAAGACAAAAAGAAAAGCCAACAGCACTGCAGAAGATTAAACACATATTAAACAGAAATTGGGTTAATGACTTCATATACAATTAAAAGCCAATGATAATCAGGAAAATGCAAAAAAAACAACTGGGCTGATTTCTTCGTCACAATGATGGCGACTTATTATAAACCAGTAGTAGAACAAGAGGATAAATATTCACATAAATTCCTCCCATAATAAAACCAAAAAGCTTTCTACTATTTCACAACTAACAAAATGAAACTGTAGTTACGTTGGGTATAGAGAACTTAATAATCAAAAATCGACCAATTCAAAGTCCAAGAAGAAAATATTCCTAACCTGGGACTTGGACCATGACAGGTCAAGCACATCATCTCGGTGACCTTGAAACGAACAATAGGGCTTCTCAGAAAGCGCGAAAATTGTCTCTGGAACCAAAACATGTTCCAAGCTCACTGATTTCCGAGTTATGGAGGCCCTACCTCTTCTCTTCTTTTCAGGAAGACCATCTAAACTCGGTGACATTAATAAGGAAGGCTCTGGTGATCCATTGGCCAAAAATAGAAGATTTAAATTTCCATCTTCTGGTTTATCAAACAACAGATCGCCCTTCCTCTCAGCTTCAACAACCTGCCACACATGAATAATGCAGTCCTCCCCAGCACTCGCTAGATACTTTCCATCCAAACTGAATTTAATGGTCCAAATAGATCCATTGTGCGCCTGTATCTCTTGGCTCTTGTAAAGCACAGAAAGTTCTTTATGAGACTTCCCATATTGCCTGACCCTAACTCTTTCAGGACCATGATAAGAAGCATCCTGGCTATCATCGGTAGCAGAACTGGACCTCCTCCCACCCTTTTCAGATGATGTATCCCTATCATCACTACTCCGCCTATCCTTGTACCCGGCAACTGAAATCGCAGCATTTCTAATACTCTTGAACCAACTTCCCCTCTTCCTATGTTTGGATCCATTTCCGCCATTCCCATCAACGTTCAAATCGGCAGTATCTCTATTGCCATTCTCCACATTTTGTCTCCTCATCAACTCTTGAACAATGGGTGAAGTCCCAACAGACATCTCAAATTCCTCCATGGTCAACTGCCTACCCGTCCCCACTTCCTTAAGCTTATTCCACATCCCATCTTCCCTCACTTCATTCACCACGAACTCCTCCCCATTATCAAGATTCTTAATAGTACAAACCTGATTGTCTGGATCATCAACACGAAACAAACCAGTATCCTCGGGACCTTCCTCCGCATCCCCATTGCCCGACCCAGACAATGAATTGCTGCTTCTGCTTCTCAAAGAATCCGTCCTAACCTTCCCTTTCGGAGGTTTATTGGACAAACCATTTCCTTTTTGAATATTATCAACAAGGACAACAACATTATGACTTCCATTATGTTTCTGCTTATTATTTACAACTATACCACCACCATTACCAGCCTCATTGGCTAATTCTGCTGGCAAGGAATGAATATCTGAATGCTTATAATCGCCCTCTGATTTCGATCGAACAAACCCAGGAACAACATTACACTTATTACTATGATTAACACTATCAACAACAGAACCATTACTAATATTATCACTACTACTACTAATATTATTAGAATAAGAAGCACTAGAAAAACCCTCACCAGGGTTCTTCTCGTTCAACTGATCGGACAACACCGATCTGCCGAACAAATCCGGCAACACGCTGCTGTCAAAGACGGCGGAGGCGGAAGGGCGGTGGCGGGCGAGGGAAGGATCACGGCTGAGGCCCATCTGGCGGAGGAGCCGGAGCCGGCGTTCTTGAACGGAGGAGGGTTGAGAGATCCAAACATCGTAGTTGTTGGAGACGCCCATGGGGAATTTGGGGACGACGCGAACCGGGTCGGGGCCGCCGTCATCACAATCGGTGGGGGAACCCGGGTTGGAGAAGGGATTCGGATCCTCAGAATCGGCAGAAGAACGAGGGGAGCAAGAACAAGAGGTGTTGGACGAGGAGAGCAGCCGGTCGAGGGAGTCGTGGAAAAACTCGTCTTCCTCTTCTTCTTCACCGGCTCTGCTCATCGTCTTCTTCGTCGTCGTTCAGTGCTTCCCATTTGGCAAAACCGCTTACATTTGATCCCCAACCCTCTCCGCCCCAAGTTGAGTTCGGGTCGGGTCGAAATCCCACTTCCACCCGCAAATATTAAGCCGACGTCGACGTTGCCCCTTTTCTTCTCTCTGGCAGATTCTTTTATTAGTTGTCTGTGGTGGGTTTTTCGGAGAGAGAGAAGAAGCAGACGACAGAGAGAAAGAGAGAGACTGTGTGAGTGTGTGTAATATGTGTGTGTGTGTGTGTGTGTTTATGTGTGGGGAAATGGGAAGATCGGACAATATAGAAGATGGGGTGGGTTAAGGTTTTTTTTTTTTTTTTTTAGTGTTGGGAACTCAGATCCGATGATGGGTTAGATAGAGAGAGTAACCGCAGCCCTATGCAGTTCTTTTTTTTTTTCCCCCTTCTCTCTCTCATTTTTTCATTTTCGCAGAGAGGGAAGGATACATAGAAGATGACGATGATGATGTGTGTGTGTGTGTGTGTGTGTGAGAGAAGAGAGAGAGAAGGTTAACGATGTCGTTTTGTTGTTCCTAAATAGTACTTTTTGGTATTTATGTCCATGTGGGTTTGGGTTGGCTTACGTACTGATTGGGAGGGAAAATTAAAATGTGGAATCCAATCAATCACTAAAATCACGAGCTTTTTATTAACAGCTAACCATCATGTATAAAAACGGGATCTTTTTTCTTCTTGGGTACATTGACTATGTATATGTACTAAGATGTGATTTCTTTTCTATTGCAAGATAATTTAACAACAGCCAAACTTGGTGGGATTGGATTCTAGTTTTTGGTTTGTGTGTGTGAATTTGGTCTTTTTGAGGGTGGGGTTGTTTTTGGTGGGGGTGTAAGGGGAGAAGTGATTGAAGATAATAATTGAATAATGCAATAATAAATGTTTTTAGTTGAGTACTTGTGGTTAGGGGTTCATTGTGGTTTTTAGTTTTTTGGTTTGAGGTGGTGGGGAAATTTGTTGGATTCTTTGTTTGGATTGTGGATGAATGTTGTGGCACCGTGGATGATTGAAACACAACTTTGTGGTTTTTTTTTTCCTTTAAATCTTGGATTGGCTTGTTTATTAGTTGATGTTTAAGTATCATCAAATTGTATATTAATTTGGTAATATACATATTTCATTTCCTTTCGATATAATGTTACGTACATATATAATATTATACAAGAATTAATCAATATAGCGTTACACACCTTATGACGTACCGATATCAAGATAAAGAAAAACAAATATTTTGATATTGGAAAACTTCACACAACGCGTTGGTAGTCACAAGAACAACTCGTACGGCGGTAATTAACCATACATAATTGGTTTGGGATATATTGAAGAGAATGCGTAATGGATTGGTTAGTTCTTTACTTTTCTTTTCCGTGTTGTTTACTTCATTTTGCAAAATTGGTAATCTATTAAGTATAACACAGACTATCAAATCTATAGCTTTAATTGGTTGCTTAGGAATGGATAAGATATTATCGAAGCTGGATTAATTACTTGCTCAATAATATGACTGAACACATCAATAAAAACACAGGATACTTTGTCAATAGAACTGAATTATATATCAAAGGGCTTTAACTTTTAATGGTAAAAAACTAAAATGCGGTTTAATGATATCCATAAAACTGAACCATATTTGGGAACATATTAAAATTTGGAGTAAAGGGGCAAAATGCAAAATGTTGGCCAGAAAATGGAAAAGAAGTACTTACACAAGCAATTACTATAATTATCCAAAACCATGTGAGATACTAAGGGCGGTGCAATCCCAGGTTTAACGATTGCGTAAACACACGCTTACCTTCCCCCTCCTTTCGATAATTAAATTAAAGATTAAGCATGTAACCCCTTAATTATCCCTTGACAAAATTAACGGGGTACATATCCTTTCATGTTTTGGTTTAGTTAGTGGCTATACATATCACCTACTCATCACTTGTTAGGGTCCGACCACAAGACTCCCTCTTCTATCTCTACCTGTTCCAAAATAAGAATCGCATATGTTATAGAATTTTATGATAAGACGAGTTTTAAAATTGACTAAATCGGTTAATCTGATAATTATAGTTGGTATCCCAATTAGAGACCCTAATACCAACTTGCATTAAAGTTTAAAGATTTGTTGTGTATGGTTTTGGGAGAAGTGTGAGTTGGAGGAGATTATGAATCCAATTAAGTTGCACGCGGTTGGGAGCTGCCTGGAAATACAGGCTGTAGACATAAAAATGACAGAATGTAATGGGGGAAGGGAGGATTTAGGAATTAGGATACTTTCTAAATCAGAAAAAAAAGAGGTCTAACATTGAATACTAAGTAAGATAGAGTTGGCTAGCTAGCTGATCAGCAAAGATCAGGGGGCTGTCAGCTGTCTTCTAATTATAAGACTTTTTTAACTTTGCAAAAACATGTGTAATCCACAGTTACTTTTTTAGGTTAAAATTTAGTAGTCCCCGGGAGACAAACAAATCATCGATCCCTCAAAACCCCAAACAAAAAAAGAAAGCAGATAAAGTGAGTAATCAAATTGGTCAAAAACTATTAGTTGTTTCCATGAGAATGTCGGAAAGTGAAACCCTTCTTCTTCATCTTACTACTACTACTACTTGTCTGTGGTGGTCCTAAAAGTGTTCATGAAATTAGTCCTCACTTAATGTTTTTTAGTATTGTCGTTGCTTGTCCCACTCGTTAACGTGTTGCATTTTAATTTTTTGTTTAACCCTGTAACTTAAGATGGTTAATGTATTAATAAATGATTTTATATATATGTCGTCGGTGTGATTCTGATCATCAGCCTAAACTCCAATCAAAATAACCACAAACCTTAACAAACAACTCTGTACTTATTCTTTTTTGGACTGCAGAGGTTTCGGTGATACAAAATACTACGCGCTCATTCAAAAGCCGGGAGCTCAAAGTGAACCAATACAAATTAAATATGGATACGGTTAATTCATTATTTCGTACATTTGTAAATATATATCGTATTATTTAAATGATGATTCCGTGAATTCATTCTCTCCGTTGTTAGTCTGTACATGTAATATTTTACTTCCTTATCCTGTAGTTAAAACAAGACAATTACATTTCTGAGTTTGAAATCATGATAAGACAAATTAAAATGATGTGCAAATCAATGAATTTGATTTAACGTTTATTTTTAATTAGTTAAGATTAGTAAAATTATAGCGCGTGTTATATATTTTATTAGCAAACCATGTAACTTAAACCAAAGTAAACAAGAAACAAATGGGGAGTTCAAAGGGAGTGGGAGGGAAAAATTGGCGTTCATACTTAAAGTTTTGGGCCCATCGTCAATTCTACTCTATTGATTTTCAGTTAGTCAATTTTGTCCTTACTGTTTGAAATTTTTGTCAATTCCGCCCAATTGACCCAATTTCCGTTAAACTTAACGAGTTCCCGTTAATTTTTAACCAAAAATATCCTGATAGTTTCAGAAAATTATAAAAATAACTTTAAAAAAT
Source organism: Oldenlandia corymbosa var. corymbosa (assembly GCA_949775105.1). Lineage (NCBI taxonomy): Eukaryota > Viridiplantae > Streptophyta > Magnoliopsida > Gentianales > Rubiaceae > Oldenlandia > Oldenlandia corymbosa. The sequence continues at coordinate 7,895,445 of OX459118.1, forward strand.
ATAAAAATAACAAAATAGTCACTTTTTATTCATTTTTTTCTATTTTATTTTATTTCTTTTTATTACTTTTCATAACCATCAAAATATACTATATGATCTTTAAGAAAATAATTATTTATTTTCAAAATCTATTTTTCATGTGCAACACATGTGATTTGGGTTGATGGATAATTTTATCATTTTAAAATTTTTAATTTTTAATTCGTCTTTTTTTGGGATTTTTTTCTTATATTTCTTGACTTCTATATATTGATACTAGAATAATTATCAAATTTTAATCATCAAATTACCGTTTTATTTTATAGATTATAAAAACTTTAACATAAAGAAAATGAGCAAGAAAAACTTAAATTGAAATAAACACGAAAATTAATAGTTTATCATTCTAAACAAAAAGCAAAAAAACCTTTTAAAAAAAAACCTGTAAAGATAAGTCTTTTCTCCTAAACTTCCTCTATTTCATAGGTAAGTTACGAAACATAAATTTTACTTGATCTAGCCTAAAAAAATTATTTTGTTCATTGTAATAAAAATAATACAAGTCAGGTAGTATAATTTAGTAATTATTTTGCTAAAAAATACAAGTATTTATCTTTTTCATGAAATTCAATAATTGCTTATGTAGTTTAGCAACCGCCAATCGGCAAAAAAAATTAAATTATTAAAAAAATAAAATAGTGTTAACCAAATTTACAGAAATGCATCGTTGTGGACTAATTAAATTAGCATTTTTTTCATGTTTCAAATGATTGTCTAATTTTTATATTATTTTTATTACAACGAAAAAATTAATTACTTTAGGATAAATCAAGTAAAATTTATGTTTTGTAACTCATCTATGAATTAGAGGAAGTCAAGGAGGAAAGACTTGTCTTTGCAGATTTTTTTTAAAGATTTTTTCGTTTTTTGTTTAGAATGATAAACTATTAATTTTCATGTTTATTTCAACTTGATTTTTTCTTCCTCATTTTGTTTATGTTTATTTTTTTATAATCAATGAAATAAAAAAGTAAATTAATAATTAAAATAATTTAATAATTATACTAGTATCAATATATACAAGTCAGAAAATATAAGAAATATAATCTCAAAAAATAAGGAATAAAAAATAAAATTCAAAATTTTTAAAATTTAAAATGGCAAAATTTCCCCTCACATGTGTTGCACATGAAAAATAGATTTTCAAAAGAAATTATTATTTTTTTAAAGATCATATAGCATATTTTGATTGTTATGAAAAGTAATAAAGAGAAATAAAATTAAATAGAAAAAAATGAAAAATAGTGACTATTTTGTTATTTTCATATTTTTTAGGATTTATTTTATAATTTTCTGAAACTATCAGGGTGGTTTTGGTTACAAAACTAACGGGAATCCGTTAAGTTTAATAGAAATTGGGCCAATTGGACGGAATTGACAAAAATTCCAAACAGTAAAGATAAAATTGGGTAATCGAAAATTAATAAGATAGAATTGACGATAAGACCAAAACTTTGGGTACGAACGCTAATTTTTTCAGAGTGGGAGATTCAAACCATGGTCTACAGCCTAACATCATGATCATCACCACTGATAAGTTTAACTACTACAGTGTCAAAATTAAGGTAAAAAGGAGGAGAAATGGTCTTTGGAGGAGCATAATTATTGACAGCTATAGATGTTTGAATAATAATATATATACTATATATAATATCTGCACAGTGATGATGTGGACAATTAAAGGTGAAGTGGCTGGGCTTTGAAACATAGAGAAGGGTGAAAAGAGTAGATTGGGCCTCAACCTAAGTTGCCTTTAATCAAGGAATAGCACTGCCACTGGCTATCCAGCCCATTACTGTCAAATTGATTGTGACTTACGTTCCTCAACTGCTTATGGGGACCATCTTTCATGACTGCTTCAGATTTTTGAGACATTTGTCTAATAAATAGTGTACTTTAGTTACCCTCAAATTCTCTCCTCAAGGTTTAGTCATGCATGCATTGGCTTGGCTACATTGTTCATGAAAGGGATACAAGAAAATAATCATCATTTCAAGGATCACTTCATAGAGTTTAATCTAATTATTTCATGTTTTTTCGATCTTAATTGTTTTCGCGAATAAGTAATATCTTATCATTTTAACATAATATAATTCGGAACTATCACTGTCACAATCAACTAGGTGAGGAATGAATGTAAAATGGTAACTTAGCTAGATGGGTTCACTAAAGGTATCACCGTTGACGGTTCATGGTAATATTGAACTAAAACATGTTTAGCTATGACGAAATGTATCATGCTACATAACATTTTGTATTGGACGCTTGAATGTTATTTTCTTCACCTTTGTTTCTCACCTTTGAATTGACAATTAACAGTGTTGATGAGAAGAAAAGAACAGAGATAGGGATAATGGAGTCATATTACTTTACTGTTTAATGGAGTCGGTTGGTCAGCTTATTATGTGGTCCGTATCGAAGGCTTGCACATGAAAATTGGACAAGATCTAGGGACGACTTTTTTTTAAGTTTTTATTTTATTTTATATCTTTTTGACAAACTGGATCTAATTGTTACATAGATTAATGTCTTCATATACTCCTTTTATAGTTTTTACCTAAACTCGTGAGCGATTGGCTGCCCATTTCCTTGCTTGATTAACGTAAAAAGAAAGTAAACCCATCCTCCTTTTGTCAATCATTATTTTTTTTTTTAATCCGTTTTGACTTTTTTGCACTACAAAAAATTGCTCAACTACCAAAGTCTAGAGATATGATATATATATGTATGTATGTATAGCCTTTGATTGAGGAAACGAGTACACAAACAATCACGGCAGTGGTTTGAGAAGTTTGTTTGGATATTTTGGTCTAAAAAGCTGTGTAAAATTTAAGAATAAAATAAATTCGCAAAAACCTTACGGCCGAATTTTCTTCAACATAGACCCGCCAACACCGGGAGGAGGACTCAATTTTTCAGGTATTTGGCCAAGAGATTGCCCCCATTATCACACAACCTATTCACTCCCTACTTGAAAAGTGAAAACGAAACACACACACACACACACAATTTCCATATGAATCAAAACCGCATGTGAAAATCGAAGTTTGAATGTTGAAGCTAATTGGGAATTTGGGATAAGGTTTACAGCACCTCTATCTAAATACGATATGCATGTAATGAACATTGACTCGATCAATGAAAAAAGAAAACGATTAGTAAAAGATAAATGAAGGAGGGTTTGGAATTAAAAGCAATAAGCAATAATGTAGAGGAGTTTGTAACGTGAGTTTTTTTAATGCATTCGAGTAGTTTATACTACTTAGAATTTAGAAATGCAAGTTAAAATTATAAGAACAACAATAACAACATGAAGAAGAGTACTCAACGTTACAAGTTTTGATGTCCTCATGTACACTTTTGATATTCTTTAACATGTTAGTAAATTTTTTTTTATACACAATTACGAGTAGCTAGTCTATTACATGTGGGGTGAAGTCTATGGGAAATAGGTAGTACTACTAAAGGGGAGACTCCACACGCGCACGCCTTGATCTGGTACTCGGAAAGCTTTCCTGGCAGGTGTAAGATAATTTGTACAACTCAACACAAGGTGTTGTTAACGGGATTTAAACTTGGAACCTTTTGAGACCTCAGGTTTTGATGACATACCCACTACCACTAGTAATTATCTCGTTTACCTTGATCTCCTTAGCTTATAATTTCGACATTTCATAGTCTTTTTCTTTCTTTTTTTTTGTTGTTATTTTTTTGGGGGAGGGGCGGGAAGGACTTGGACAAAAAGCAGCAGCATCAAACATTGACGAGGCTGGTTAACAACGTACATGGCTATAGCGGCATGCAAATTATACACAATTTTTGTTGAGGAACTTGCGTCTAGGAATGACAAGAATGTTATACTTTTCACTAACCTAAATTCAATCGATGATGGTTTTTTCCTCACCTGGCAATTCACAATCATATACTCTTATTTTCCTCCACTTTTTTTTTTCCAGGTCAATCTAACAATACAATTTAAACAATAGAAGAGTAAAAATATTGTTACATTCAAAGTGGCTATCAATCTATGAACATTTAAAACATCCACTCAAAACATTACCATCACTCTTTGTCCAAATGAATATGCCCACTATGTCACAAGTTATGGATTTTGGATATATGCCAATTGGAAGAAATTGGAATGGACCAAAAAAATATTTAATGAGCATGGCAAGAGAGCCAGAAGGAGGGACCATGTCAAACAGGTCAAGACGTTGACCTTCGTTACAAAAATACAAAGTCACCATAATAATACTATTCTTAATTTGTTGAATTATTAATATATCTACTGTTTTGCCATTTTGGTAGCACTCCAGCCTCCAAGGTCAACAATAACAAGAAACGTTACATTTTATTTAGCAAAACAAGAGGACTCGCTACGTCCATATTTTTAGTTTGATCAATATTAACTTCATTTGATTCATAACTTCGACATTTAAAAATCACGCGCAAATTCTTTTTTTTTTTTTTTGTAGTTTAACCTTTGTTTTCTATACGATATTTTAAGTAAGATTCTTTTTCATTCAATTTATTAGATAATATATTGGGGTTTCACCCAGTAAAATGGCATGATATCATTTAATAAACAGTACATCGTTACAAAGAATGAATGCATAAATAAATAATATAAGTGTGTGTATGATTACAAAGTTAATTTCACTTATTTAAGCTACAAGTCAGCATTCGATAAATCATTCAGCCGCCCCTCAAGTACCCAAGTCCGGGAAAATAATATTAAGCTCCAAGGTGTACCTAGCAATGCGTGTATATCACCCAAAACTAAAAAAAAAAATGGATAATTTATCCTGATTTTTATGTTTTCACGCGCATCATTCAATCTCGCATTTAATCACTCAATTTTATCCCTTTTTTTTGGCATTTTATCCCTTTTTTTTGGCATTTAACCCCTTGATTTTATCCCCTTTTTTTAACACACATTTAATTTTAAATCTTTTTTTTTGGCTTATCATGTTAACTTTTATATTATTTTATTTTATGAGATATTTTTTTATAATGATGGATTTTATTTTGATAAAATTGACTATGGTGAATCATTGAGACTTATGAATCTGGAGAATCAATCTGTATTTTCTCAGTAATGAATAACCGACGTTTAGACAATGAATAATGTTATGCAATTATTGAAAGATGAATGATGTAGAATGTATTCGTTTTATTGGTGAATACACATGATGTGTAATATATGATTACTGATGAACGTGAGTTTCATTGTTGTTTTTTGGCAGATGGTGTATCATCTTGTTAAGATTTTACCATGAGTATTTTATTTTAAGTAATGAATAACAAGTTGTTATTGATGAATAACGTATATTGTGCTTATTGGACGATATTTCAACTTTGAGGAAGAGGTTTTTGCTACTTATAATATCAACGTTATGGACGTGATTAATAATGATATTCTTATAGTGATAAGGTTATGGACGAATAAATTTAAATTTTGTAATGAATAACGATATTCACAAAGATGAATAACGATGCAAACCTGATGAATAATGATCTCATCCTAAATGAATAACAATATTGCAATCAAGAATAGTTGTAGTTTTACAAGATGAATAATTGTACTTTAATGAATGAATAATATACGTTACTAGATGAATAACTTTGATAACAAAAATATATATTACAATGGGTTAATATTAGCAACTAAACTAACAAACTTCTAATTATGTATTATACTAGATAAAAAATAAACAAAAAAACTAGTCATTGTTTTTAATATATAAAGTCTTGAAGGATTTGCCGATGTTCGATACACGTTTATGTTGATTGTTTGATTTCAGCAACTCTGACAAAATATTTAATTCCCGGCCGATCGACTTCATCTTGATGAGCATTTCTTTGTTGCTGATCAAACACAAAGAACATTATAATAAGTGAGATTTCACATTCAATCAAAACTCTGTTAATTATCAATAACAATACTATTGAAGATGAATAATCATTATTGAACGATTTTTTAATTGTGTTAATTAATATCAATGTATCAGATGTATCACAAAATTAATAAATAACTTTTTTGTGAATTAATAAATAACTGTACATAGATGATGAATACACATTTTGACAATGATAAGATATCATGTAATTTTTTCAGATTATGAAATTGAAAAATTAATAATCATTATCGATCCAATGAATATCATCCCTTCACGGATGAATAATACAACAACACAATATAATAAATACCAAACACCAATCTGATGAAGAAAATTAACGGATGCATAATACATAGTTATGATAAACGATAAATCTGACAATTTCAATAATAAATAGTTATACAAAACTGATGAATAATTATACATATCTAATGCATAGTACATAACTGGTTTTATGTTCTGTTCCTTGCCGACCCAATGAATAACATCCATTTGCGGACGAATATCTAAAAAAAAAAAACACAATATGATGAATACCAAATACCAAACTGATGAAGAAAATTAACGAACGGATAATACATATTTATGGTCAACGATGGATCTGACAATGTCAACAATGAATAACCATACTAGTCTGATGAATAATATCCAGATCTACTAATTTACTAAACTGATGAAAAATTATACCAAACTGATGAATAATATAAAGATCTACTAATTTAACCAAAAAAAAATACTACATAGTTATGGTAAACAATGAATCTGACAATTTCAATAATGAATAATTATACTAACCTGATGAATAATATACAAATCTACCAATTTACCAGAAAAACAACATCCAATTGAAAAACAGAACTCTAAAATTGATGAACAAACACCGTCAACCGAGTGAATATAACTTATATCTATGCACAAAACTAAAAATTAATGAACAAACATCTCAAATCGAGTAAAAATACCTTAGATCTAAATAATCCAACCGTGAAAACATATCGATTGTTGAAGAGAATAGTAGTATTACCTCACTTCTTCTTCATCTTTCGATGTGCTCATACTCGGTTCACATTTCTCAATCGCATGCTTCTATATGAATATTTCAAAAAACAAAATCGACATTACTAGAACTTGATAGATGCAATAAACACACAAAATCGATGAATTAGACCATATATTACCTTAAATCTTAGTCAGAGTAGAGTATATCACAACCCAAATCGCTGGATTTGTTGCACAATATGATTTCCTCTTCGAAAGTACCACATCGGGGAGCTTTTTGTCGCCGTATCGCTTCGGGAATGGATATTTGTTTTTCCTGAAATTTTGGTATGAGACGTACTGGATTGAATCGAAAAGGAAGTTGGATAGGGTTAATGGCTAAAAATTAGAAGCAAATAGCGGTTACCGTGATTTGAAAATCAAAAAGTCGCACATAATGGAGGTATTAATGGGCGCGTGTAAACACTCGAATGGCATTATTGTAAATATTGAAAGTTCCCCTTTTTTTGGTCGCGTAAATTTCACCCTAGGTACACGGTGTACCTAGGATCTCTATATTATAATTGCTCAAATCCGGTCCTAATAAATTAGAGTTCCCTAATGTAGGTTGCATCTGATTCTATTCAATATATCGACTCACACAATTAATGGATAATATGCAACTTGCAAGCCAATCCATGTAGCGAGTTCCATAATATGTACTCCATCTAATCATATTTATAAGATACAAATTAACGTTAAAATTAGATTAAATTTGTGTATTACAATTGAGACTAGAGGGAGTATATGTGTTCGAATCCCACAAACTTCCCCACTGGGAGATATTCTTCATGTTCCTGTAATTCCAGGAAGAAATTTTAGGGAATTGAAAATTAGTAGGAATTTGGTAGGGGATTCATGAATTGGAAGAAGCGGGGCTCTTTCATATTAGCCCATGTTCTTGGTGAATCTTGATCAGAGAAGGAAAAAATATAGAGTTAAGGGATGTACTACTGTATATAATTGCACCATTATTTCTCAATGATTATGAAAAACATATTCGCTTTAGTAAATATATCCCACCATTACTACTTTTTATCATCATTATTATTAACAACACGTATATATAACATGCTCCTAAATAGTGCCAGACACACCACGTGGCCTGATTCCCGACACTCTGATTCAGCTTCAAAAAGGATCCATCTCATATATGTATTTTAAATTTTGTTTCCTAATTACATTTAAAATTTCGTAAAAGCTAAAGCGAAATTCTGTAAAACACTACTTTTAGTCTTAATACTGAGGCTTTTAGTGTTCTTTTGTTTCTTACAACTTTGTGGGCGAGATTATTAGCGACTGAACCTAATTGATCTTGAAATATGAGAATATCCAGCATAATATATACAAATAATGAATTTGATAGGCTTTTAAAAAGCCGGCTTGATAAATTAAAAAAAAAAAAGAAAGTTATTTGGTCGACAATACATTTTCCACTAAGAATTATATGTATATATATTGATTGAGTAACTATCTCCGTTTTTTTTTTAAATTAAGAGTATTTTTACATATTAATGTAATTTAACAAATTAAGTGATTTATTAATGAAATGGATAAAGTATTATAGTTGTTAGCAGCAAAACGGAACATGAAGGAAGGAACATTTCAGAATGATTTGAAGTGGATGCATGTGCTCCGTACTATCGCAAGCGTGATTCTTTATTATACATCAGCCTACCAAAACATGGAACCACAAATTTGTTTGGAACACTTCTTTCATTAGGTTTTTGAAGTTTTTTTTATTTTGCATTTCTTTATATTTGTATATTTTTACATTGTAAATATATATTTTTTATATCCTCAACAAGAAAAGAAAAACAATGAGAAAACGTTGCAAACAAGCATTAGAGGTCGTACATTTTAGGAAAAACTTCAAACCATTTACTCTCATTCATACATCCGTTGTTCACTTTATTTACTATTTCCATTCAACAAATATTGTACTCTCTCAAAACTTATTTATATATAATCCACAAATTATCATTAAATTTAGTTCCAACGTATACTTTAGAAATAAGAACAGAATGAGTGCATTACTTAGCACTTTATCGTCTGTGATGATATTCAAATGACTTTAGTTATTACAGCTAGCTAATTATATTTATATATATATTTTGAGAAAAAAATTTTCCTTTTTTTAAATATTTTTTTTGGGTTTAGGCTACTATTGTGCATTTTCGGAAAGCAACAGGAATACAGTAGCTCATAAATACGACAATAATAGTGAAACACCAGATCATATTCATGGCCATAACTAATTTTCAACATTGGGTTCACATTGTGTCTTGTTGGTCCATCTACTCAAAGAATTGGGCCATAAATTATCCGCGAAGGAGACTTTGCGTGTCCTCCGGGCTACGGATGAGTTATGGGCGCTGGACATTCTCATACCACAATGTCTCATTGTAGTGCTTACTTTTTACACAGACAATTAGACCACATTAACCGAAATAAAATACACTTGGGATTTATACGCAATGTCAGGAACATTTGGAAAATTGATGCAATTTTCCCGGTTCAGACCACTGTGTGGAATCATTCGTGTTTGGGTGGAAAAAATGTGTTGGAAATGTAGAAAGAACATACTCTACTCTCTTTGTAACAGAAAAATAGTACACCTTGAAATTTTGTCAAGTGCAAAGTTTCAAAACTCTATATGGACTAACTTCTTCTTTTTTTCTTTTCCTTTCTAATGATACAGCAAGTAAGTCGTTGAGGTAAAAAGGTGCACTGAAAATTTGTAATATTTTGGTTCCCAAAAATGGATGGAAACAAACAGATATATACGTAGTATTCAGTGAAGAAATAACTTTGATGGATTAACCAAATGTGAAGATATGAATAACGATCGTTGAAGAATATAAATTATTAGTGTGACACTAGTTAGCTAAAAAGGGCACACCACATTACCCCTTTTTTTTTTCTTCCTTTTGTTGTTGTGGTAGTAATTAATTTGTGTAATTATAACTAGGGTGTGCGTGCAGAATTATGTAACGAATGCATATATAGTTCCAGTGAATATGCATCCATACCTTTTGTATTAATGAAATTCAAACTGCAGTAACTTTTCACTTTAGTAGAATATATATATATATATATATATATATATATATCATGAGTTTGGATGAAGATAGGAATTGGAGGAGGAAATCAAATCGGAGATGGTTAAGTTATCCCAAACAGGGCTAGCCGGAACCTGGAGGAAATTAGGCTCAAAGTAACCATGTTGTTGTTGATCCTCCTGCATATCAGCTGGATGGAAGATCCCTTCTCTTCTTGACAAACAAGGTAAAACATGAGTTGCATCATCAAGTGGATTTTCCTTTTCACAATTTGTGATGCAGGAAGTTGGAGACGGAGAGCTTGAGACATGATGATGATGATGATGATGAAGATGGTGGTGGAGAAAGAGATGTGGGAAGTTGAGCTTTGCATTTTCTCCTCTCAACTTGAAAGCCTGTCGGTCGTAGGCCAAAGCGGCATCCTCCGCGGTGTCGAAAGTGCCTAACCAGAGGCGGGTTCGGTTCCGAGGGAGACGAATCTCCGCAACCCATTTCCCCCACTGACGTTGCCTCACTCCCCTAAACAATTTCGGGTTGGGATGATTGGATACTACAGTTTCCTGAAGCCTTCCTTCTTCATCAGGGCTCAATTGAAAGGCTTCATAATAATATTGTTCATCATGATCGTCAATAATATTATTTCCAGGCCCGAAAGAAATCATCCTGCTGGAAGAAGAATGTTCATGGCCATGGGAGTTGTACTGTTTTGGTAATGATGATGGAATACCTACTGAAGACAATATCGCAGCCGCTGATCTTCCTGACATAAAATCTTCTTGTAAGGGTTCGTCTAAGGCGAAAGGGAAATTAAACGACGACCTTGAAGATGTGCGAGATATTGCTGCTGCAGGATTTGATGATGATGATGATGATGATTCTGTGGGCAGCAGCTTCGGATCATCAGGTTGAGGGCTTTGGTGTTTCTTCTTCTTCAGAGGCATCATCTTCCCAATAGTTTTACTTTTACTCTGAAGAAGTAGTCCCGAGGAGGTGGTTTCATTCACTACCAATAAAGGATTTTCCCATTTCCTTTTGCGCACCAATTCCGGTTCATCTTGATTAACAAAACTGGCATCTTCCATCGCACCCGCCTTCATCATGAGGCAGATTATTTTCAATCAAGAACCGTAGGAGGATTCGTGGGGGATAGCTGGATTAGTCAGTGATGATGATGATGATGATAATGAAAATTATAAGCAAAAAAGGTGGTCATTCGGTCATCGATGAGACTGGTAAGAAGAGTTTTGAGAGTGGCCTGACACTAATGATTTTTCTCCCCTTTGGGATTTCTCTACTTGACTATACGACGACATGTCTTTAATTTTAATTTGTGGCGACCAACTGAAAGTCTTTGCTTCTATTTATATGGAGAAAATTTCATGTGGGCAGTAATGTTTTGAATGTCAAAAAGACCGACTTCTGTGCTAGAAATCCACCATCCCATGTTGCCCTTTTATTCTCTTCAAGGGCTACTACTAGCCTACTTCTTGGTAAAAACGTCTCTCTGATGGCTGATGCACACAACGTAAGGGTGATGTTTCGTGTTTGTAGATGGACTGTAATTTTGCGGCTACTTAATTAGGTACGAACATAGTAACTTTATTTTTTACAATTCCTATCGGTGTCTAAAATCATTACTTCGACTGATCCGAATTCGAATTAAATAAGTCTTTTTCGAAAGGCAAAACTCTTCCTTTCGAGTGTATCAAGAACCTATAATTAGACGTAACCCGATGTGGTAAGTTATAACAACATATGATAGGCAAAAGTATTGTCACGTTTCACATAATTGTAACTTAAAAAAGAATATTAGTCACGATTGATTTGGAAAAAACAATTCCTTCATAAAGAAATGTCATATTGACGCATGCGTCCGATTCGTGGAGAGTGGCATTTCTGTCGGGACGCCGGAAACACGATTGATTCCTCTAATAAGTAATGCTAATTAAGAGCATAACTGCATTAGCATGGAAAACCATATATAGACGTCTCATCTAGCAATTTAACGGGAAGCGGCGGCCGGAGAGGAACTTGAATTGAGCTGCTCTTCCAAAATGAAAAATTGAGCGAAGTAGTTGTAGAAGTTAACCAAGAGCATGCGTGCGTGCATGCCCAATTCTTGGAAAACTCTACTAGGAAATACCTAAATCCAAATTGTTTTTAATTGTCCACGTGTATAAGGATCAATGGTGGATCCAGATAATAATAGGACTCACTATTATTGTAATCCGCATTAATTAGTAAAGTCAGATACTAACATGCTTAATTAAGTTGACAATTTTTGTTATATATATATTTACTTACTATAATGACTATTGTAAATTGGTATAAAGTCAAAATTAAATCATTTTTCATTGGTCTGACCAGGACGTCGGCGTGCATATTTGGTGCAACTAGCATGCGCTTCAACTAGTCTAATTCATATTTTTTTTGAAAAATGCTTGAGCTAATTAACTACAAGTGGCCCTTCAAAATGTTATCACAAAACTACAGTTTACCAACTCGGTTACTTTTTTGTTTTGACCTTTTCATTTTGTTCATTGTATCCAAATCAACGTGCGTATTTGGGACAAAACACTTTTGTCTTTTCATACTAGCAGGAGAAAGACGGTGTAAATTTTTGCTTTTCTTGATAAGGGACCTTAAATTCTGTACTATAAACCATAACGCCATTTTTTGTGATCACCAATGTTCTGTCTAATGATGTGTTTCTCCTCACATAACGCTTGATGCATTCGTAGAGTACTTTTCAGTGTGCTTTCCAAAAGAGAGAAAGAAATTACACGATGTAAATGTAGGAGAAACAGATTTTTCCTTCCCTCGGGAGATCGAAATATGATGATACTTGGTAGCCATAAGCCGATTAAATTCGCTTATGATTCGTCAAGATGCAAATTGTACCCAAGTTACCGGGACTGTATTTTGGAAACGGAATTTTTTTTTTTTTTTTAATTTGCAAGTAGAAATGAAGATCAATATGAGTATGAATGCAAGAAGAAAAATTTGTACATAGGATACAAGTATAGACTTAGATATTCATTCAGTAAAATGTTTTTCTTTCTAAAAGTAAAGAACATCTTAACAGAAAGAGGTTCTTAGATCTATAGGCTCTACCACATTACATACCCCAATACTATTTGCAACAGAAAAAGCATGAACGAATCAAACTGAGTATTTAAAGTTCCAATCATCTCTTCTCAACCAAGAACAAAAGAAGATTAACCTCTGATCTCAAATCTCATACTAGTAAGTATATTCAATAGGAAGCCATGCCTACTGCACCCTGTCCACCGTACGGCTCAAAGTTTTGCCTGGAATTTGAAAAGGAAACATAGTAGAACTCAGAGATGATGGCGGTGAGGAACACAAAAGCAGCTCCTGCAGCGAAAACTCCCTTTCTGACCGTCTCACAGGAAGGAGGATCTTCAACATTGAACATTGTCCTGTATTTGGTGTGATATGCATTCCTGACTGAACCAGCTAGCAAGCATGCCTCGGCAATCAAGAAGAATACCCTAATAAGATATCATGTAGAAAAACTACATGTCAGACCGTGTTCCATTTTATAGTCAAGTCTATTGGTTAGGAAGATGAATGGAACGCCCAACATACCAGCATATAATAAGCAGTAAAACAGCACAAGCCCTTGAACCTCCGGGTTTTAGAGCCTTCCCACAGCAGAAGCATTTGCTTGCAAACATTATAATCACCTGACTGAGCATGAGCATAAAGAATGCACCAAGACCATAACCAGTTGCTATGTCTGAGTCGTACACACAATAGTCATAGTATTTCTCACTATCAGGCTTAGTTGTTGCCTGTCAACAAGAACATGTTTGAACCATTAGCAGGAGGAACGCGGACGAGCAAATGACATATTTGGCAGATCGACCAATATAATGACATCTTGCTGAACTAAAACTTAATTGAAAGAAAAATTCAAGAATGTGAGTATGCAGAATGGAATAACAAGTGAAATGCCCAGGACTGGCTGAAGCGGGATGTAATTGCAGGAGCAAATTTTAAGGTGGTAATTCTGAAACTGATAGCCCCAATTTTACCATCACCATTAGCAAATGAAATAACTTACATGGCTGGCGATAGGGGTAGTTTGAACTTATGATGATTGATGAAAGAGGCTCAAACAATACTTACTGCCTAGGTTAATGTATCACATTGAAGACCATTTTCCAAATGCAGAACTAGAAAGGTATAAGTGGCCCCAAATGGCTCCAAAGACTTCCAATTTTAAAGAGTGTTTAAGCATATAACAAGATTTCCATACATCATCGGCCGAAGATCTTAGCATTAAGGTTTTACCACTTGAATTTCAGGTTTTAGTCACTCCAGATAAGAATTTTATACAGCACAAAATCTATATGCTGAATAAGAAGCAGTTCCGCCACAACTATAAATAAAAAGCGTAGTACGGATTAATCATTTGGACCCGAAATTAAACAGTATCACAGAGGAAACAGAACTAGACACAATCTTTAAGAATCAGTACAGAAACTAAGCAATGATAGATCACTCTTATATAAGCACAGAACAGATCCAAAATTAGGCTACGACATTAACAAATTCTTAATATACGAAAACTCTGCAGATCTTCCCGCATCAGGTTTACCAACTAACAACCACAAAGATAAAAACTTGAATCAAGAAACTCCAAAGCAAAACTGAAGGAGGAACAAAATTAATTTAAAAAAGAAAAAAAAAGAAGCCGAAATGGGCAAAAGTAGGGAATGTAGGAAAGCAGGATCCGAATTGAAACAACTTACAGTGCTTCTTCTCTGCTCAGCAGCAACAGCTAGACCAAAAGCAATCAGATCAATTATGAAGATAGCAATCATCAAAAGTTTTGAAGCCATTTTGGAGTGGAGTCACTTCACACTTCACAAAAACTAGCTATCCCCCTGTTGCCAGTTAATGATCTTCTTCTCAGTCCTCTACATATACACCAAAGAAAAATTATTTTAAAAAAAGGAACCCTTTTCGAGTAATAAACAAGCAGGCTTCAACCACTGGAACAAAAAATAAAGAAGAGAGGGAGAGAGAGAGAGAGATTTTTTACCAGAAAATAATGACAACTCAACTGTGTAGAAGCAACCTTCAAAAGCAACTCACCACCATTATTAACAGAAGAAAATGAATAGTTTCTGGTTCGGACCTTTTATTTTTAAAATATTTTTAATGTATAAGATCTTGGGCGAGAGAATACGTGGAATGGATAAATAAATTTAGCAGCGATAAAAAAGGTTTTTTTTTTTTTCTTGGAGAAAAATAATGAAGATGAAAATGTGTGTCGGTGACGCAAAGCGGTTGAGAAGTAGCAGATCCAACGGCAGATGAAGCGGTGCGCAGTGCGCAGCAAACAATAGTGTCGGTTGATCTGCCACGTGGGCATCCCCTCTCTACAACAACTTTTGCATGGATGACAAATTTAAGCAATTCACTCACGGACTCACGATACAATCATCTTTCTCAATCTAATGAATAAAATGTCATTCTAATTTTTTTTTGATCAAACAAACGAAAGATTATTATTATTATTATTATTATTAATGGAAAGGTTTATGTGTTAGACACTGTGGCACTACGGTGGACTAGTTCTAATCTATTTCTTGCTACTTTCTGAATCCTGAAACTTACAAACATTGTTTTGTAATGAAGTAGATCCTGAACTATGTTCTTAATTTATACAGGAGCATGTTCTTTCACGTGGATTGAGCGACCACCCATTACACTTAGTTAACATTTGACAAGTATATATAAAAAAGAAAATAATCATATACTAGGATTAGAATGTTTTTTTTAATCTTACAAAAGTCTAGTTTTTTTTCCCAGACCAAAGTAAGTACTCCTACTTATTATCATTAAATGGAGTATAATGTTTTAGGATTGTGAGATGCATAAAATGGAGAATATTTATCATTAAACTCTCAATTTGGTCTTAAAAATAGTTCACATTGCCCAGTTCTGGAGGATGAAATTAGACTGAATATGCCACAAGTTTAATGCAAAACATCATGACAACACAGAAATTGCGATATTTTACAAACAATCAAGAATGGAAAATAATCTGACAAATTTTACAAAAATAAAAAAATTCAACACCAGTTCAACTGTATAGTACAGATGAATTAAAGAATAGAATACCCCTTTTTTACATTTCTGCTATCCACTCTGTAAGGAACCTGTTTTAACTTAACTTAACCCAAAAAAAAAAATGACTCTTCACATTGGCAGCAAACACCTGAGGCCTTATTGTACTTTCTCTGTTTCATTTCTATACCGGCTAGACACAAACGAATTCGGTTGCAGAACCCACTCTTCCAGAATCAAACGGGAAAAAAAAAAAAAGAAAGAAAGAAAAGGACTAACACCCCATTTTATCAAGTCAATGCTGTAGTATTTCAGCTTTTCTTGCTAAACAACAGAAGCTTTCTGAATCCCTTGGAGATTGTAGGAGAGTTTTCACTGTCATTCCACTTCTTTCTGGTGTGGTTTTCAGGGCTCATCTCATTGTTTTGCGGAGGAGTTGATTCAGGCACTGAAACTTTAGGCAAAATTTCACTTACCGCACTACCATTGTTAACTCGAGAATCCATGAATCCTGCATGATCATCAGTTTTTGCTATTTCTTTTACCAAGGACTCTTTAGAGTTTACATCTCCATTATGCACTGGGAATTCTGATTGAGGATGGTGATGATCTTCAGCTGGAGCTGGAGCTGGAATTTCTCTTTTTTCAATGGAAGAAACACTGTACAACTCCTTAATGACTTCAGGATCTTCATTAACACCACCACGGGAAGAAACAGCTTCCAGGTTGTTTTGTTCCTTTTGATCACTTCCAGGAGAATTTGCGTTGGAATTCTGGACTACTGTTTTCTTATCAGAAGGCTTCAACTTCTCTTGAATTAGCTTCTTATTCTGAGATCCATTTTCCTTAGGGGTAGCTGCCTTTTTGTTTTGGCTTACTAGATTTGATTCAGTTGATGACCTCGCAGCTGAAAGACGATCTATGGTAGCATTCCTGAAAACAGGTTTAGGTGTCTTTTTCGTCTCCTCAGATGAAGCTGATGCAGAAACTGGCGATTTCTTGATCTCTTTTGAATTCATCCTTGAAGGGATCGGTGTAGTGGAGCTCCTCATGGCGCTTCTTTCAGCAATTCTCCTTTGCCGCTCAAGACGTATTTCTTCCACTTTCTTTCTTTTCTCTTCTTCCTGCCAATCAGGAAACATCAACATCCAACGAATGAATTCACTCAGTATGTACACAAATGCAGAAGACATAAGAAAGGAAACATAAAAGCGTAATTCATCAGACATGCCTAATAGTAACAAAAATAACATGAGTTGAATGAAGACTAGTAGTTACCAGGGCAGCTTTACTCTTTAGAGCCATTGATGTGCTTCTGGCAGGAGTAGTCCTCCCTTTTGTTGTTATCTCTGATCTGCTCCTTGCAAGTGATCCAACTGTGTTTCTAGACATTGCAGATCTATTTGGCACTTTTCCATTAGGAGACCTACCAGTAGTGGTTTTAGCTGACTTGCCGTTTTGGAGCTTAGCATTAACTGAATCGCTGGACTCAGACTGCTTGTTGACAGCCTCAGTTACCGAATCATAATCCATCCCAGGGTCCCAAGAGGCAGCAAACTGCTCAGAAGAACCTGATTCCCGTCCTAGTACCATGTAGAGATCATCTGGTTCATAATCAGCATTGGAAGCCCTTATATCATCTTGTTGATCCTCATAATGGCCTGCCCCAACAATATCTGCTTCCAAGAAGATATCAGTTTTTTGTTCAGAAACAGAAGGCTCAAACCCAGACCCAGATTGAATCATGAACGAGTCATCAACAATAACATCCCTGTTGTTATTCTGCAAAGAGCCAACACTGTATGCTGAAGAATTGTCAGCATTGAACATTGACATCCTGTTTTCAAGGTTATCAGAAATATCTGCTCGGTTTCCAGCATACCAATCTTCTTCTCTTCGGCTTTTCACGACAGATGATTCAAGGCCAGAATGGGACAAAGGATCTTGAGAATATATCTCTGAACCTAGTGCTCTTCGTGATAGAAGCAATTCCTCATCTGTGCTGCCTCTCTTTATCACAGAGCGGATGCTTTCCCCAGCTTCAAAAGTATCTATGCTTGGTGTACCCCCATCAAGTACAGATCTTTGGTCCAAGAGGAAAGCATCTGCAGACACGGCGCGAGTTTTTGGCACATTCTCAGCTTCCGCATTGAAGGAAGACATATTTCCTTTTCCTGAGTTACTGTTGGAAACATATTCCTGGAAATCGCCATTGCTTCTACCCATGTCAGTGTCCCGTTCCTCTGCATCCCTCAGAAGAAGGTTCTGGAAAGCACCCCACTCCTGATTCTTCTTTTCTCCTTCAGGTGTTGGCATATCCTCATTCTCATCATCAGAGATATCATCTCTTTTATTATTGTTTTTCTTAGTTCCATCTCTTTTTTTCTTCTTCTTGCTTGATGTTGATTTATGATGCTTATCAAACGACCCTAAAACATCATCCACTTGTTGTTTAAGAGAATCAGCATCTATTAATTCATCCTCATCAGATGAATCATCTCCAGAAGTACTATCTCTTTCCCCGTTCCTTTTAGAAGTAATATAGTTTATGTTACGGATAACAACCTTCCGCGAGGAACTCTTCCCAGATTTCTTGGGCACTGAATCCAAGGAATGTCTTCTTCGATGATGCTCATGGTCATCTGAATCACTTCCTGAGCTTGAGTGACTAAGCTCATTGCTATCACTATTTTTAGGCGTTTGCTCTCCTGTTCCATTGGATCCATGCTTCTTCTTTCTAGACGACTTTCTTCTGTGATGATCATCTGGATGGCGGCCCAAACTAGTATCTTCAGTAGTTGAAGACCAAGGTGCACTCCCAGGATAATATGACTGGGGAGGCATGCCAGGATAGAAGTATCCTTGGTAAGGGGGAAATTGATGAAGAGGTGGACCTTGAAAATACTGTGCCCATGGTGGTACTTGAGTTGATTGTGCTGCAGCTGTTTTTGCCAAACCATTGTCAGCAGAAGTCATTCAGCAAAGACAGGAAAAAAGCAGCAAAGCTGAAAACTTGTGCTTATTTTCTACAATATATCTGCTATATCAAGAATCTTAGATATGAGGGGTGGTCAGCCTACCCGTATTAGTCTCATTTGTTGTTGAGTCTGACACTGATGCGTCCGCTTGTCCATCACTAGCAAGGATGATTCCAGATGTTCCCATGTAAGAAAATTCTGGTGCACAGGCTCGCATCCTTGCAACTTCATCCATCCACATCCCATCATTACTCTTTTTATTGCACAATTCCATGAAATTGTTACATGCATCCCTGGAGGAAACAGATGTCATAATATATAGAAAAGGGGAATCCTACTAGCTTCCTTTACAACATATCTTTGAGTGACAGTCAGTACGCAGGGATCAAGGGTTTGCCTTTTTGGTTCCATAAACAGTGTATGAGTGTTCTATCACTAACTTATATACACTTCAAAGAATAGAATGATCAGAAGTCTACCTCAATCGCTTAGCACCAAATGCGTCGCTGAAAGATATGAGATCATCAATGTTATCCATTTCAAAACCTGCTACCAATGCACGGGCATAAGCCATGGCTTGCTCTTTTCTTAATACAGCTTTTCGAGTTTCCAAGGCACGCAGAAGATGAACCCTTGACATATCCAAAAGTGAAAAGTTTGAGATTCCATTCAAAGAAGAGATCTTAACTTTTACAAATTCTCATTAACATTATCAAGGGAGAGAACTTACTTGGAATTTTGTTGCACTGTATCATCTGTACTGCCATTTGACTCAACCTTGAGAAAGGGAAAGAACAATATCAGCTAAGATTCAAAACACTTATGACGGCAGAACGTATTCCAAGCGGCGAACTTACCTTGTTAGCTTGAGCACCAGAAGCTTTAGAGTTCCCGCCAGTGGAGGACGCATTTCCTGATGATGAAACAATGATATAAACAAACATTTAACGCATCTGAAAACACCCAAACATAAAAAGGTATCATCTGGTATCTATTATGCATTTGAGAACTATCATTTTTGTTTTTACACAACACTAAACCAGCTGAAAGTTTTCTCAATAATATCAATTTTTTTTTTGTTTTCTAAGATCGTTTTCTCTGCAAGGCTTCTTCACCCGACAAGATCCCAGACTCCGAAACACAGTACAAAACCAACACTGACAGACTTCTCTTTCTGTACTATTATTAAAGTCATGTATCACAATTCAAGCTAAGAGTGTGGACCACATAAGAAAGAGCACTTCAAATGTTCCAATTTTGAAGTTCCAATTTTGTTATACCTTCAGCCTCAGCTTGTTCATTCGATTGGATTGAATCCTCAATTTGTGTGATCTCTCTCTCAATTGTGACAAATCTCTCAAGAACTTCTGGAGTGCTGACAAACCTCACGAACCTGATGCAAGGAAAATCAAGTACAACGAATTTATAAAAGAAAGAAACAGAAAACAACGAGAGGAAACCGGTTCCCAGATCACAGAGGCCAATGAACAAACATCTTGTTCACAATGCAAAATATCAAACAGAGACGTAGCATAATTCTAACCTTTCCAGAGTGGCTTTCGTGAACCAAGACGAATGGCCAGATGAGGGCCGAAGAGTAATGGAGTATCCTCCTTTGGAAATCTGATCTCTTGCATATTGGAGATGAGAGATAAATGGTTCCAGAAGCCCAGTAGCAAGCTTCTCATTCTTGTTACCAGCGAAGATGACAAGATCACATCTTTATATCCAATATATTGCCAATCAATTAAGCAAAAGATGAGTTGAAACATTCCAGTGGAGGAAAAAAAAAAAAAAAACTAATCAAATTCACACGGATTACTCAAATGTTCCAATCAAATTGTACCTGGTTCTTGTTGGCGTAAGTTGAAACAGAGCATAATCGAGATGGGTTCTCGAATCCATAATTTCTCACACAAAAACTGAGAGGGAAGGAAGGAAACGGGCAGTGTATCTTTTTCCCTATCAGCACATATTCTTCTGAATGATTATATTATTACCAAAGAATACAGATACTTTTAATCAAGGAATTCAGAAAGGGAAGACAAGCCAAATGGGCTAGCTAGCTCCAGGGAAGAGGAGGGGGGAAAGTGAGCACATGGGAGTGAGTGTATTGAAGGAATTTTACAGAATATCAAAACGTGGGACCACCCCAACTCATTTCACTGCCGACATTTCTCTTTTTTCAAAAATTCAATCTTTACGACAGAAACCAGAGGAATACTTCGAGTTTTTTTTTTACTATTATCTGGGGCTGTTTGCTAGTGTGTGACTGTGTGTGAATTTAGCATATTGGAGTGTGATTCTGAGAGCGTAGATCTATAATCAGAAGCGGGGCCAGTGGCCAAGTCATTGTTGGATAAAATGTTTTTGGGGGTTAGTTGAGATGTCTTGTTTTTTGCAGAACTGTTTGTCGTGGTTAAGAATAGTAGTAAATTTGTTGCAGATAATGAGTCTGTGTCTTGTGTTTGACGATTTGGCGGGGGGAGTTTTCATTTCATTTCTTTTTCTTCCATAGACAGCAGTAACAGCAGCAGCTTCATTGAGTGCATTTTGTCAGTAGTGACAATCCATTCCACCCCACACAAGCCTTGTTTGCTAAGGGAATTAAATGGCGGAGGGAATTTTGGCTGCAAATATCATTTCCACGCTATTTTTAACAAATGGATTAGTTAATGTAAATAGTCGTTGTAACCATAAAAATGCGTGACAAACTGTTTTTAAAAATTTGGCTGCCTAACGGATGTCTTAAACTAATATTTTAAGTAATTTGCTTCTTTTAAAAGTTAAAAAACAACGACCGGTGTGTGTGTATATATATATATATATATATATATTTACTAGATGAATTCAGTATTTCTAAGTCATCTCTTCGCGCAATGAATAAATTATTTATGGCCCCAATCTAATGGGGCATGTATATGATATTGTCCAAGTTGGAAAATGAAGGAAATCTTGTTGTAGTATCATGTATGACTGTATGTGATTGGATTTGCTTTACTCTGATGTCACTGTCAATACCTGCAGTTGAGTAAGAATGAGGGCAAAGAATAATCACACTGAAAAACTTGCAGTTTGCAGGGTTGGCTTCACAAGAAAGGAAGAAATTTCACAACATGGTATTTTGGCAATTCCACCGCCACTTCAATATAATGCCTCGATGAATAGTATCCTAGTAGTTGACTTTATACTCCAAAATCACATGACTAGTTCTTGGAACATTTTTATTTATATTTATATATATAAAAAAAAAAAATCAAAACGGTACATACATCACAAGCATATCACAATAAAAACATCTCAAAGAGACGGTGATTGGAGAAAGAATGTCTTGGTTACACATTGATACATCTAGCTAGTTGATGCACTGCGGCTATGGTTACAATAGACCAAATTCAAATCATACATTTTTATTTATTTATTTATTTATTTTTACATATTTTCAGAGTGTCTACCGTCAGCAACAGTAACTAATTCCTCCTACTCGCTAAATTGTAGGCAGCTCAATGGGTGAAATAACTAGCCACAGTAATTTCCTCTGTCCTAATCCAAATTTATGACATCGGTAGCTGTGGTACCGAAAGAAGATCCCAATCAATGATACTAATACTCATTTATGGATGACAATGCTCAACTTTAAAAGAAAAGTGGTTTGATTTTAACGATCGAATTATAGTGGAATTCGGATACATTTTGTTATCTCCACACAACTGGCAACATCAATTAACTGGCATATGCAACAATAATGGGTGTTTGACTAATGAGCCTATGATTGGATAATAATCACGTATTTGCAGTACAAAAACCCAAATTGGATGACGACATTTAAAAAAGAAAAAGGAAATCAGAAAAGTACCGTAATTTTATTGACTTAGTGTAATCAGTGGAGGTCTTTTGGTGAGTGATGATGCTTAATTGCTTGCCATAGCAATTAAGTACCCTTTGTTAGCTAGCTTGTTCCATCAAATA
The DNA here is from genome assembly GCA_949775105.1 of Oldenlandia corymbosa var. corymbosa. Lineage (NCBI taxonomy): Eukaryota > Viridiplantae > Streptophyta > Magnoliopsida > Gentianales > Rubiaceae > Oldenlandia > Oldenlandia corymbosa. Next base: position 7,918,536 of record OX459118.1, read on the forward strand.
ATTAAAAAAATTAAGTAAATATATATAAAAAAACATAATAATGATAGTAACATCGTGATGTGATACGATGTCTGATTCATAATTTAATAATCAATAAATAATAATAATGAATATAACTAGCTAGTTGCCCTATCAACGTTCAGATCTAGCAATAGCAAGTGGATTAAACTAAAATTAAAAAAATGGGAAACTTTTTTGCAATATTAATTACGTACGTAGTACATTAAAAAAAAAAAAGGCTAATAATGAATCATTTGGAGCTTAACACACACATGCATATGGTTTGCTGTGAGGATGTAAAGTGGTGGTGTTTGTTTGAAGATCCTCGTGATTACTAGGAGAGATTCCAGATGCCTTCATGGCTTTCATGCCTTCCTAATCAAAGCTTTCTCATCGTTTCTTAATCAAACTCCTCCAATATTTACCACTTTTATGTGTTAAACTTCATTTTCATTATTCTCTCTTCCTTTACCACAAAACGAATCACTTGTTTATTTCATTTCATTTTTTAAATTTTTAAAATTTTATTATTATTATTATTATTATTATTATTATTTGGTCCTAGCTCTGTTCCAATGCATGATTTTGTGTTTTTAACATAAGTTTTACGATTATGAAGTAGTAAACAGTAATTTCAAAATTAAAAAATGATAAGGAATGTTAATATTAACCTGGTGGTATATCTCTACATCGAATTCCTAAAAGATAAGGGATTGAATTTTGTTTATGATGGGTTTTTAAGTGTGTAAAAAAAAAGAAAAATAAAACTGTTTGGTGTTTTGGCGACTACCCCATCCATCGACACCAAATTCCATACCTAAAAAGAAATATTCATCATAATCTTATTCATCCTCTTTTTATTAATTTTATTAAATCACAAAAAGGTAACCGACTTTTGTATTTCTATTTATCCTTTTTTTTTTGGGGCATTCAGTTGTAACTCCAATTATTAATATCAATGTATGTGTCTTTTGTTAATGGTCTAAAATTAAATGTGATTAGTGTTTTTCTTTTTTGTATTTGTAAATGTGTTTGTAAATTAAGAAAAATTCTAGGTCCCGTTGGTCATTTTGAGGGTATGGTCTCGTTAAATTTAAACTAATAATAAAGTGACACAAAAGGTAAACTTACCAAAACTTTAACAAAATGAATAACTTAGGAAAGTTTTAACACTTAAAATAACAAAATCATCATCAATTAATAATTAAGTTTCCTTATTTTATTTTTTATATTGTAAAAATAATTAAATGTGATTGCACATTTGTTTATGTAACATTGCACCTATATTGATAAGTCATAATTGTATCATCATTTGTATATGCATTTATGTTAATTTGAAATAATAATAAAAATAATCAATATACAAGCATTGCACCTTTGAGAATGCTATTGCACATTCAACAAATTCATATTGCACGTTTACTTGTAAAAACTGCAATTTATCAAACTTAACATAATCATTAATCAATTTTCTTTATTTTAACTTCCTCTTGCACAAGAAGTCATGTGTAATTGTATAAATACTTATATGTGATTGCACATTAGTTTATAAAACATTGCACATTGATACATAATTGCGTTGTCTCTTATATATATATGTATATATATTGCACCTTAAAAAAATATATATTGCACGTTCACTTGTTACAAATTATACTATATAAAAATTTACCATAACACCTAATTATTATTTTTTCATTGCACAAAAGATCCGTGTGATTACACATATGCTCATAAAAATGGTACTTTTATTGACATATTGTTATACATTATCTTCTGTTTTATCAATTCTAACTTCCGTATTTTGCCATGGAAAGGGGAAAAAAAACTGAAGAAAAAAAAAACCAGCCAGGAGAAGAAGGGGTACTTAATTTACAAGTTGTAAATTAAAATAGAAATTAAGGGAGAAAAATACTTCCAATTAAATTCCATACCATAAATAATTTTTTGAGTTTTATAAGTTCCCAATCAATTAGTTTGTTATTAATTAATTCATTTCTTGCAAATCCTATGGTTTTCATTAATTTAGACTAATCTAGCTACTATTAATTAAATAACGGGACCGTACCCTTAAAATTGTTAACAGGATCGTAGCTTTACATGTAAATTAAATAGTGAATATACGCATGAGATCATTTAAATCAGTTAATTTGGACTTGTGAATTTAATAACTTTATCAATATACAAAACAGTGACAAAATTACATATTACTTAATTTAGGGGTTCGTTTTATAAAACACATAAACTAATTAAAAATCCAAAATATGATGTGCTTCATGGTTACTGTTTCATGAAGCACCAATTTAATACTTAAACAGTGCAACCTAAAGGCTAAAGGTGTTCAAACATTACATGAAACACCAGTAGAACTATTCCACAATCCACATCCAACAACGCTACAATGGAAAGAGTAGCCCACCAATTTACGTAGAAGTTAGAAAGAAAACGGTCCAAAAACTATGACCAGTAATGTTGCATAACAATTGACTCTCTGATTTCTTAAGCAGAATAAAGCTATTCTTATTTCTTAGCAGAAGAACATGAACAACCCGATGAATTCAACAAGTCAAGAGACGAATATTTCCAAAAGAGGAATTTTTGTGTTTCTTTTATTTTTTTAAAAAAGAAAGTCTAGAAACTAAAGTTTGAAGAATTAACGTTTAGACCAGCTCTTTCTTCTATAAAACCAGTTACTAATTTTAAATGTATACTAGGTGCGCATATACTTACTTAATCTTTCACATTACAACAATAATTATGAGAGAGTAATTAACGTAGAAACAAAAGAAGTTATTCTTGGTTCTGTAGTAAGAGACATTTAGATTTTAATTTGTTCCACAAAAACTACATCAGCTAAACAACCTTGCAACATTTTATGTGTTCCTTTCGCTTACTTTCCACACCTTTTTATTGAGTTACCTCCTTTTTTTTTCATCTGTGGTGAACAGAAAGTTAAATAAAACTCGTATCAAAAGGATCAAGAGATATAAAGTTAGACTGATGATTAAACATAACTTGCGATTTGTAGTTGAGTAGTATAACTTGCGACGTGATCTTAACATTGTTAATATATTTCTGGATTTTGTCAGTAAATAGATATTTTATTAATTCGACGGTACCACTATAATAGTCCAACAATTTATTATATTCTGATAGTTCAATTAATCAGACTATTAAGATGAAAGATGAGTACACATGACTAATCTTTGCTTTAAAAATATTATATATGTACGCAGATGCATGCATGGAGGACAAGCCAAACTTCATTGACAAGTTCATCACCGGCCGAAAGTTTTAGCAGTCGTTTTGTCATATTTGAGCTTCCGGGCGTGTTTTTGCGGAAAACTTTAATTGCCATTCTAATTAACTTATCATATTTTCTTCTTTTCAAACCTCTCTATACGCATGAAGCAATAATAATAATGATAATAATAACCACTAATGCACTATTAGTATAAATAATAATAAAATGGATTTGTCCCATTGTAGTTGTCGCAAATTGAATTGATCTCCCCACAAAGTCTTGAACGATCTTATTAAATGGGTAAAAAAAAAGTTCATTATTTACATCACTATTTCCCAGTAAACAAAAATGAATACTCCGCTATTCCAGAAATAACTATCAAGTTAAAGTTTTTTTTTTATACAATTTTTTTTTTAAAAAAACGAGAATATAAACAAAAAAAAATTACTTTCAAATGAACAGAATATCAGAAAATAAATATTCCAAGTAATAATTAAAACATGACCTTTCCCACTTATTATTTTATCCAAACCTCATGACTTTAGCCCTCACCAAAAACACAATCTCATCGACTTTAGTTATTACTCTCTACGTTCTTATGTCTTAATTATAAGATACTCCCTCCGTTCCAAAATAAGTGTCGTTTTAGTAAAATGGAGAAATTTCAAAATAAGTGTTGTTCTCATATTTCAATGCACTTTTTGTTTAAAGTTTTCAAAATTACCCTCAAAAGAATTAATACTTTGGTGGATATTTTTTTAATAAGGTTGGTCGAGGATATTTCAGTAATTTTATTACCCTATTTAAGAGTTTCTTAAACTATGTGCAAAGTGTAGGATGACACTTACTCCTTCCATTTCAAAATGTAGGTCGTTTTAGGTTTGGAGAGATTTTTCGAAATGTAAGTCGTTTTACAAATTCTAGGCAAATTAATGACTATTTTTTTAACTTTACCCTCAATAAATGATGCTAATATATTTTTATTTAGTCTTGTTTATAGTTTTAATGTAATTAATGAGGGGTAAAAAAGATATTTAACACATAAATTAATTGTTGGATGATTGTCTCCTTAGTATACGTGACAAGTCTAAAAAGACTTACATTTTGAAATTAATTAACATGACGAAATCACCAAAGAATGGATACAATGAATCTCATCTCTCTCTCTCTCCTCAAAGGCTCAAACTGAATTAATGGGCAACCGACTAAATGAAAATTGTTAGTACAAAGCTTACAGCCCCGCACACGGTCAACTCAGCGAAACCTTGTTAATTACTTTGAAGGATTCATTCACTATATAGCACTATATACAGTATTTCTACACCCTCTGCCACGACTGAATCCGGTGGTCAACACTTGGTCAAATGAAGGGGGTGTTTTCCTGTCTTTTGACTCTCATGTTTAAAAATACTCAAATCAACTATCTATTGGGAAACGGAAATGTTGAATAAAATGGATTTCTGTGAACGTAGAATCTCCCACTAAGTAATACTATATGCTACTTAATCTTTAGTACAACTCCGAAATAAACGTTATTAAAAGTTCAAAACGTACCTCCAGAAGATGCTTCTGTTTCCACATATGCATGAAAATGCCACAAACTCGTGTGTCAAGTCTATGATTCACACCAAATATCTAATAGGGCACTTATATATAACCCACCAAATATCTTAACCCTTTCTTTATACCCAATATCCCCTAAATTATCCCATACACATCTTCCAACCATAAGAACAAAGTTTTGGTAAAAATGCACCGTTTGCTAGCCAAAAGAATGTTACTAGGGTTTAATAACATTGAAAGCTTGCAAAATCCAACTTGCATTTTGAGCAAAATTCCCAAAACGCCACGACGACCGTGTGAGGTTTTCATTAATCATAGGGGAATCGATACAAAGAGAACGATAGCATCTTTGCTGTACGATCACCTGGTACGTCTTGGAGCTCGTCCATTCTTGGACAACAAGAACATGAAGCCAGGTGATAAACTGTTCGACAAAATTGACGATGCAATAAAGGGTTGCAAGGTTGGAGTTCTCGTGTTTTCTCCTCGCTATTGCGAATCGCATTTCTGTCTTCACGAGTTAGCCCTAATCATCGAAGCTAAGAAGAAGGTGATTCCCATCTTTTGTGACGTTAAGCCATCTGAACTTGTGGTTGGCCCGGAAATGAATGAATACGTTCCTCCGGATCAGATAGAGAGGTTTAAATCGGCTTTGGAGGAGGCCAAATTCACTGTGGGCCTTGCCTTTGATTCCACCAAAGGGTAACATTTTAGATCATGAATTAATTGTTTTTCTTAATTAGAGCTAAATGGATAACTTAATTAGAGGGAGTATTTATTAGTATTTTTTTTTTTTAAAAAATTCTTGGTTGGTATCGTAAAGTTTACTGTCAATGTTCAATTTTTGCGTAGGAATTGGGCAGAAGTACTTACAAAAGCTGGGGACAGAGTGATAGAGAGCTTAGAAGAGGTTGGGAATCATGAAGATGATGAGGCAGTGAATTAAGCTGGATCCTTAGCTTTGCTTTTGCTGATATTAAACTCAATAAGATCTGATGAATTATCTAAATAACGTCTTGCACATTTCAAGTCAAATAAATAAGTTAATTTCCCTAAAAAAAATTTCTAGACATTATTTTCGCTATGTCGGAACTGAATTCATTATTTTATTCCGTTTTTCTTCCCTGCGGAGAATATGTACCGACCTAGTGTATATGATTCATTTGTGTGTTTCAGATTTGCATTTTTGCCTTTTGGGTTGGTATATAAGAAGCGCTTGCTCCTTGTGATTTTCTCCTGTTGTCTATCATTCGAAATGTAACTGGAGAACGAAATTCACTTATTTACTACCTATCATGTCAGATACTAACTATTATTATTTTTTAAAAAAGCAAACTAAATTCATGTGATATTTGTATCCAAAATGTATCTATTTGCTTATTGTGGCCTCAGGAAAGCTTCAAAGGAAGTGTAATGGTTGTTGGTCGAGAAAACCTGAAAATTCCCATCCAAGTAATTAAAGTTTAATGAAAATGATACGATTTCCCCCTTAATTTACAAAGAGGAGTAAAGTGTACCTAAATCATCATATAAGTTAATTTGTTGCGGGGAGCAAGTATCCTAACAATATCAAACTCTGAAAAAATTAAAAAGAACAACATTAATCAATGGCTGATTATCAAGCTTTATACTACTTTACAGGAATCCTAAATGAAACTGCCGATGATAACAAAATCCCATCACCAAATTAAAGCACAAATCATTCCCGAAATTAACTAATGAGCTAGTGAATTCGAAGGGTACAATAACTCCGAGCCGCAACTCCACATACAATGACTGTCTGCCAAAAAAACCCTAACAAAAAGACTTTCAAATTGTCAACACGGAAACCACTCAAATTAATTAGCAATGAATTACAAATGGAATTCACACAAAAACACGTCAAGAAGCACGGAAATATAGACTCACTTCCTTGTTATGGACATTTTCCTAACCTTTTTCAAGCTTCAACATATCAATGAAGGTAAGGATTTGAGTCGGGAAGATAAGAAGAAGAAGGAGCAAAGGGTTGGTTGCCACTGTAAATCCTGGAAATGCTGAGGATGGCAACTTCAATCATCTCTCCGGCAAATCGTATCATCCATGGCCTCAAAGACATTGCCCATAATCCCACCACAGCTATCATTGAAACCGTCACAAAGCTCATCATCATTCGATTCTTCCTTCAAAAATTTCCTCTCCTAATTTCATTATACTACTATTCAAGGCGTCCTTTGACCTCTAGAATGAATATTTGATATGGATGGTGCTGTGGTTTGTGAAATTAATGGTGAAATGGGTAGGTGTCCTATGGCGTGGCTCGTGGCCGCTTGTGAGTGATTTGATTGCTTAAGGGTGAAAAAGAAAAGAAAAAAAAAAACCTAACCACCGTTCAGAGCGGTTATGACCGGCAAGTGCCCCCCGTGTGGGTTACAAGATTTCTACAATATTTGGATTGGATTAATACTCAAAAAAATGTGAGGATGATATTTCATGAGGCTTCTGACCGGGGGATGATTAATTATCAATAATAATTATCTTAGTTCTGAAATAATTATCCACTCTAAATTTTCAATTTTCGCATATTTAAATTCTGTCACAGAGAAAGAATAATACTTCATTATTCATGAGTTGGTATTAGAGTTGGGACAATGAAGTGACAATTAGTTTGAAGGGCAATGAAATTAATGCTACAATTGATTAAACATCCGGCTAGATAAATTCTGACATTGAACTTAGATACGCACATATGTTTCCAGTTAAAATGAGGTAGTTAGGAAATCTATTTTTGAATTAATCTTCTCGATCTTGATCCTTGTTGGACGCTTTTTTTTAAAAAAAAAAATTAAGGAAATTGATCCTTGTTGGAGTAATTGTCTTGTTTTTTAAAAAGATTAATTATGAAATTTAAAGAGTTGAGAGTTTTATCAATTAGATAGGCATTGTACTAGTGAGTTGCATTATTATAATGTTAAAGGCAGTGATATGTTACATACATTTTTTTATCTTATTTTTTTTGGTTTTCTTTAAATAGTTTGAGCTCTCAGGCTCTCTCCAATTCTTATGTTCTTGGTGTTTTTCAGCTAATTTTCTCTAAACGAAGTAGTCGTAGAAGTAAGCACTTTATCCAATATATATTCACAAGAGGAAGGTTTGTTGAAGGAGTTGAGAAACGAGGTAGCTGAATTAATGAGGACGGAAACAATGTAATCTCTATGCATGTTAATTTTACAATACAGTCCCCCCCCCCCCAAAATAAATAAAAAAAGCACAAATAACTCAATTTAAACATTTTTTTTTTTGAGACGAAAGTATGATTATATTCAAAAGATTATAGGCCAAGCAAATTAAATGAGCGAAAATAAAACCAATGATGACTTTGGACTACATTTGTTTTGCCTTACGAAATACACCTTGTACCACTACGTCTACCAGAATTTCTCAATTCACTTTCTTTTGAAAAAGTTTTTATTGAATTTTCGAACTTGGGTAGATATTTTTTCATCATTGGTCAGTCGAATTTAGATCAAGTTCCTACCAGAGCCACCTATCCGACAGCTGATTTGAAGGTTTAAAGTTTAAACTGTATGTATGTACTAGGTTTGCGTGAACCATATTATCGGTCTATCACTTTGTCCCACTTTTGAATACCTAACGAAATTTTATGTGACTGAACTAAGGAAATGTGAGTAAATAATACTCCCTCCTGTCCTTATTAAAAGAAACAACCCAAAAAAAAAAAAAAGAAAAGAAAAGAAAAAGAAGAGTGTAGTGAACGTGAGTACTGAAATCAAGAAGAGACAATATTTATTAATGAATTGAATGTAGTAGGAATTTAAAGCATTTTGGACAGTGTCTATATGACGCCTTTTGTGAATGTCGAAATTTAGTCGACCATTGTTATACTAGTTACGGGGCTGTCGGCCGGCGTTCATCATGACTTTGGTCGCCGGCTCTCTTGTCATCGGGTTCCCGAGGCAGAATTACCGGAGGGATCATTGACATTAAGGCTAATGTTCCTCAGAAAATGGCTGTACCATTTTGCTGACAGCCTGGGAATCCTGTTGAGTGTCATGGGATCCACGGCGTAAAGTCCAAATTTTAAGTCGTAACCATCCGTCCACTCAAAGTCATCCATCAATGTCCATATGAAATAGCCTCTTACATCAGCCCCGTTCCTACCAAAAAATTAAAAAAAAATTAACCACCAGATCCAAGGTGTTCATCAATCTTTTCCTGGTCGTGATATGGGTGAAAATAAGGTCATCATGATGTGCTCAACTTCATTGACTTTACTAATTATAAGGTAGGTATATCAGACTTCACATAGTAAGGTAGTAAGATACTGACACTATCTGACACCAACTGATTTGTCTTGACCACTAGTTGAATATAACTCATCAATCAATTTCTGAATAGTACTAACTATGATTTTTATCAACATATCTCTATTACTACTATGTGACAAACGTGTTGGCAAAACACTTCCATCATTACAAACTATGACAAGTAAATTAACAAGAGGCCGATACCTAATTGCCTGGGCCAAGGACGCAAGGTATGCTTGATGAAATTCAATCCGATCAACATCTTCAATTGTCACAGCATCCAGTGGCTGAGAATAACCTGCAAGTAAGTTTAGAATTATCTAACGTTAGCCACCTCTTGCTCACTTTGCTTAATTTAACCTCGTCCAAGCCGATTAGACGTGCATGATGATCCTTTTGTGATGCTTTTTATGTCATTAATAAATTCAAGCTTGAAACAGAACCATGATTAGAAACCTGATTTCTCCATCGTACCTAGAGAGATAAACTTATCCTAGAGGTTATTTGGCCTAAAATGAAGTTGCACCTGCAGGAAATTCTTCTCATTTCGCCCCAGAAAAATAGTCCAGCCAACAAACTGGACCTTTTCTTTTCGGAACCAAAGGACTACTTTACTTGCAAGAGAATTAGATACAGTATGGAAGGACACTCAGAGGGTAATATTACCATTCTCAGTAATGAACATAGGCATGTTATGGTATCTCTTCTTAGCGTAGTCCACAATTTCTTCCATTCCTCTTGGAACAACATACAGTTGTTGCATCCCAGTCTGTTGAAAACGAAAATTATGTACTTCAGAGATGGAGAACAACTGTGAAGTTGTGGAAATTAAACTCTGTCAACAAAATGCATACATCATTCAGCTTAATTTAACTATTCAATCCTGAAATTAAAACACAAAATTACATACCGGTTTCCCAATTAAGACACCATTGCGCTTTGCAGTTGTAGCCAAGAAGCCTGTGATTGCCCGTTGTGAACCCGAGTTGCAGCTTGGATCATTACAGGCACAATTAGAATGGATGCAATCCTTAGTATAAAGAGTTGTATAGTGGTTTATTCCAATGTAATCAATGCTGTCTTTTATCATCTGTCTTTCTGCAGATGTGAATTTCGGTAAAACACGCCCTAGGTATCGACGCATTTCTGGAGGATAATCACCGTAGACAAGAGGATCAAATGTCCTGTGTAGCAATTATTATAGCTAATTAGGCTTCATCTAGTGAGACAGCTTAACAGAGATATATGTTCCAAAGATCTTCATATACTAAAAAAAAAAAAAACTTAGAGGTAATTAATGGGGTCGCGTACCAACCAACGCTGAATGCCAAAGCGCGATCTGCTGCGTCCTTGTCATTATAATGATCGGTTAGTGGTTCATACATCTGTGCACTCACTACTATTCCTATGATTCCTCCTTGTTTGTGCTGCATAAAATTTACATCAGTCCACATGGAATCCTCAAAATTGCTAATAATGGTAAATATATACTGATAGTGCCAGTTGATAAGTACTTGCCTGAAACTGCTGTCGGTAGAGTTTCACAGCCTTGGCATGTGACAGTAATTTGTTGTGCATAGAAATGAGTGGTTCAACATTTGAGTTACCAGAAGAACAGTTGCCAAAGGGCGGGGAGCAACGAGACGGAGGAAAAATTCCCTGCTCGAACGCTAAGATTGAGACCAAATTCGGTTCATTGATCGTGATCCAGTACTTGACTCGATCACCAAAATTCTTGAAACAAGTTTCAGCAAAATGGGCAAAGTCATCTCTAACAAAACACACAGCCCAATTATTATTAGTCACATTGATGGATCGTTGATAACAAAAAAAAAATGGTAAAATGTAAAAGTGCAACATACTGTATCAGAGGACTGAGCCAGCCTCCATATCTGTCCTGAAGCTCTTGAGGAATATCAACATGATTGATTGTTACAAATGGCCTTATACCTGCACTTTTTTTTTTTTTTTATATCGAATTAATTTCAAGTGGGCAAAATTTTCTATGGTGGAAGCGTAAAATAACTATAAACATCTGCTCGTTTGACCTCTAAGTAAAAGGTGATCGATTACTTTGTTGTAGAAAGCAACTCCGGCAGAATTAACAGGACCAAACCTTCCTCCTGTCCAAAGTGAAAGAATTGTAAGGATGCCTTTTCAGTGAGCTAAGGAAAATTTGCAACTGAAAACCAAATAGTACATACTTGGCAAAATCCTTGCCCATGAAATCGAAAACCGGTAAGCATCCACACCAAGGGAATGAATGATATCTATGTCTTCCTACAAAAGGAAAATGAGTGGTAAAGTTCTTAATTAATCATCCATGAAGGCAACATATATAAGAAAAGGGAACAAATTAAGCTCTGTACTTACCAAATAACGATGGTAATGGTCAGCGGCGACGTCTCCAGTGTCACCATTTTTCACATTACCTGAAATGGATCGAAGCCAAAGTACAAATTCCAATGGGATCACAAACATAAAAACATACCAAAAAAGGGTCAAAACTGCCAAAATGCAAAGAGGTTGTGTAAATATAGGGAAAAGAAATGGTTGCTGTCACCCTTTTTCTGAACAAAAACATCCCAGTCGCTGAGTCCTTTTCCGTCTTCAAGAAATGCTCCCTCAATCTATAACAAGATTCATTTACAATGTCAATGCTAAATTTTAGAAATTCGGATGAAGAAGAAATTTCAAGAAGGCATAACATCAGAAACATTATGATCATCTGAATCACATACTTGATATGCAGAAGTGGAAACACCAAACAAAAAACCATCTGGGAATTGTGATCTTTTAACATCTTCAACTCCTTCTGCAATAACATTAGCTACATATGTACAAATCAACAACATCAAGGTTAAACTGCACAACTTAATAGTGCTTTCCATTTCCAACAAACTAAGGTCAATGATTCAATAGCCATTCTCTTCTTCTTCTTATGATACTCCTTCCGTCCACTTTATTATAAAAAAATAAATTACTTTTTCAACGGAAAAAAAGTATTGAAATTGATATATTCAGTTGGAATGGCACGCCATTCACAATTTCACATATCTTAATGTGCTTGCATATATTGATGGGTCCAAATAATTTTTAGAACCACAAATCGGAAAAAAAAAAAAAAAAAAACTGAAGATACGCATTAACATGATTGGCGTCTTTATCGTCTCTCTCAGTCGGTTGAGTCTAGTATTTAACAGAACGAATTCAATAAAAACTAGATGTTTGTCCCGGACGAATGCTGGGGTGTCACCTGTATTTTTAAATTGATTAAATAAAAAATATGAATCATTCTTAAAAGAATAAAAAAAATTAGAAGAATAAAAAATCGATTTAAAGAACAAAAAGTGAGTTATTACACATAAATCTATGCCCAGATTTACAACATTTAATTTATAACAGTAAACTTATGCACGGGTTTACATAAATCATAGACCAATACCTACAATAGAACAATAAAAAAAAAATCCTTAAAAAATCAAATTTCTTTAATGACAGCTTTTTTTTTGTTGTAGAAAGAGATGGATTGATAATTGACGTTAGATTTTAAGTAATTGATTTAAAGGCCTGGGTGTGAGAGAGGAGCGGAATGGAAAAAATTCTTTGAAATTGGGTATTAGGAAGACATTACTGGTGTTTCACTTGTTTTAAGGGAATTTCCTTACATTTGATTTTATCAACTAAATATTGTTATTTTAAAGGATTAGTATATACTTATAATTAAGATATTTTTATGTAGCTATAATTAAGGGATTTATGTATTTATCTATTCTATCTTTTTTTTTCTGATTAGTTAGAGTGCCACGTGTTAAAAACGATTTTGTACTGAAAATGGTTTTTGGCGAGAAAATTTTCATTATAGTACTGACATATGTCCTTTTTGTTTGCTCCTTTAATTAATTATTATAGATTTGTCTCAAGTCAGCAATGTGACTAATTAATATTGTCGATTGTGAGCATTCCTAAAAAGCTTTTTCAAGTAAAGATTATGTTAATTTCATTTATGCAATAAACAAAACTATAATGATGCCCGGGGTGGGGTTTCACTTTTCTCATCATTTGTTGTAGACCCTACCCAACCAAAAACTCATTCTTCAAGAAAATGAAAAATAAAACGAAAAAGAAACACAACCTAATCCATCCATTAATTAATTACTATTTAATTTGCATCCTCGCCATAGCAAGAAATTATTAATTTGGGACAACGTTAAACACGGTTTAGAGAAGCACAAAGTTGACCACAGAACATATTTTAGTGTGAATTGATTTTAGTTATATGAGTTCCCTACAAACAGAATCTGATCCACAGCTTATTCAGACAACACCATGTTCTTCCTAAGATATTAAATGAAAGCACGATAAGGTAGATCGACTGTAGGTCAGCTTAATTTGGTCCATAATTTAGCTGTAGGGTACCATGCCTGGCAATATTTCACCTAACCTGATTTGATCTTTAAGATTATTACATACATACTGCCTCCGTCCAAAAAAAAAAAAGTCCACATTGAGTTTTGAGTCTGTAACGGAAGGAGTAGTAAACAACAATTCAAAAAGTATATATATGCACTAAACAAATAAACCAAACCAAAAAAACAACAACGCTGAAATTTTTCAATACAAATGAATGAATGAAGATCATCATTCTTGATGCAATAACAAATAATGTGGTTGACGAATCAGAGCTCATTGCGGAGGTGATGATGCAATTACAAATGAGAAGAAATAAGATCAACACTGTAACTGTCACTAACTCATCTAAATGACCAGGGCATCTTCAACTTCTTTCCTGAAACCTCTTTTAAGCCTTAAAAGAGGAAATGTAGTACGCTTAGGCTTTACATGATTACTTTCAAAGCTATTGTTCATGAGGAAGCTTCTATACCACTTTGCAGATGACTTCGGAATTCGATTTAATGTTAAACGATCAACTGCATACAGTCCATATTTTGTGCTATAACCATCTGACCACTCAAAATTGTCCATCAAAGTCCATATGAAATAGCCCCGGACATCAGCACCATCCCTACGGAACAAAAATGGAGAAATGCAGAATGTAGAAGTAAAATCAACTGCAACTGTATCAGAAGAACTGTGCAGAGAAAAATGAGAAAAAAAAAACTCACCGAATAGCTCTTGCCAAGAATGCTAGGTATGCTTTGTGATATGCTATACGCTTGACGTCGTCCAGTAAGGCATCAGGTGATTCTTTTGGCAAAGCATAACCTGTAGATGATTTCAAAACATGATCGCTCTAAAATAGTAGAGAACTTGACAGGAATGTTAAACTCTGATTACTGGTGATTTTGAAAGGATCTTATGAAGGTTATGAAACTCGGAGAATGGTGACCTTGTGCAAATCCACAACCTCAAAATGCACTACAAATATAAAGCATGATGGGAATTTCATACACCGATGCAGCTAGCTACTCACCATTCTCGGTAATGAACATAGGCATGTTATTGTATCTCTTCTTGGCATAGTTCACAAGTTCTTCGATTCCTCTTGGAACCACAAAAAATCGAGGCGAGGCAGTCTGTAGAAAACAGGACAAGAGTGATCATGATGCTTGAATTGTTCATCATAAACAGTAAAATTATGATCAGGAAGTCATACTGGTTCTCCAATTGGGACACCATCGCGAAACCCATTAGTACTGACAAAGCCTCGAATGGCACGGTTTCCACCCGGGACACAGCTAGGTTCGAAGCAGGGGCAGCTACTATGGAGGCAGTCCTTGGCATACAAAGTTCCGTAGTGGTTTAGTCCCATGAAGTCAATGCTTTTTCGAAGGAGTAATTTTTCCTCTGCCGTGAACGTTGGCAGCTCACTCCCGTGGTACTGACGCATTTCTGGAGGATAATCTCCAAATACAACAGGATCAAATGTCCTATTTGACAGCACATCAAATGATGGTCATCAGGAATAGGGAGAATGTATTATTTTTTTACATAAATCAAGCCGGCACGATTCGAAATGCCAAGGAGTTCTACTTCTATGTCTAAATTATTGCGAGGACGTTCTTATGCTTACCAGCATAAGGCCAAGTTTTATGGTGCTTAATTCAAGGATCCAAAGAAACCTACGTGATCTCACAGCTTAACAGGCTACTGGGCATTCTATTTCAGTTACAAAGACAGTTTTTTAACAGGTTTACCAAGAAATTAAACTATTGATAAGGTGGTTGGAACACTTACCAAGCAATATAAAAAGCCCAAGCTCTGGCTGCAGCTTCCCGGTCTTGTTCACTGTCGGATTTAGGTTCATACATCAATGCGGTGGACACAATTCCTAGCATCCCACCTTGTTTGGCCTGCTCAAACATATATCAACATCAGAAACATTCTCTATATTCCTAAGAAACAAAGGTATATCAAACTATATCTTCTTGCCTGAAAATGCTCCCTGTATAGTTTTGCAGCCTTAGCATGTGCAAGTAACATGTTGTGCATAGAAATCAGGGGTTCAGTATCTGAATTACCACCAGCTGAACAATTACCAAAAGGAAGGGAGCACCGCGCTGGAGGGTAAACTCCCCTCTCATATTCAAACTCAGAAACCAAATTCGGTTCATTAATCGTCATCCAATACTTCACACGGTCACCAAAACTCTTGAAACAAATCTCAGCAAAAAGGACGAAGTCATCCCTAGCATATTTCAAAAGTTCTCCTCATAAAAAAAAAAGTTGTAATTCACTAATCAACGACTAAATAAAGAAGAACAGAATGCTACATACTGCATCAAAGGGCTAAGCCAGCCCCCATATCTGTCCATGAGTTCTTGCGGATAGTCCTCGTGGTGAATTGTCACAAATGGCTGAATCCCTACAGTTTTTGGCATCTTTATTAAAGCCTTAAAATCGGAAGGGGGGAAAAAAGGATAGGGGAATCATTACGAAGGGATTAACAGATTACCTTTCAATAAAAGGTTATCAATGACATTATTGTAGAACGAGATTCCGGCAGGGTTGACTTCACCAAACTTCCCTCCTGTCTAACCAAAATAAGGTAAGGATTGGCCCAGAAACATAAATGTTTCCCCAGTACAAGAATCAAGAATAAATAACAAAGAATCTGAACTGGGATGATTGATGAATAGAGGATAAGAAAATAACAAACAGTCAAACATACTTGGCAAAATTCTGGTCCATGAAATTGAGAACCGGTAAGCATCCAGCCCAAGAGAATGGATTATCTCTATATCTTCCTGCATCATAAACATCCCAGACATAAAAAGTCAAAAGCTCTGTCATGCAATTAGCTAATCTAATGAACCAGACAAAGGAATTGGTACCAAGTAACGATGATAATGGTCATCTGCTGTATCCGCAGTGTCACCATTTTTTACGTGGCCTGATGAATTTCAAGACCAAGTAGAAAAACTTCAAACCACTAATCAAAAAAATTTATAACAGGGAAAATGGAAATAAGAGGATTGAACTAATGATCACTTATTAGAATCAACCTGTGCGAACAAAAACATCCCAATTACTAAGGCCCCTGCCATCTTCAAGAGTTGCACCCTCAATCTAAGAAGCATTGTTACAAAATAACACGAATTCATGAGAAAAGATGTATGACCCAATTAATCAAAGAAGCAAATCAAGAAAAAAGATTCTGACTTGATAAGCAGAGGTAGCCACACCAAAGAGAAACCCATCTGGGAATTGTGATTTTTTTACGTCTTCTGACAATTGGTCTGGATTTTCAAGGCCTCCTAGGACATGGGTTTTTGTCCAAATTAGGAAAAAACAGAGCAGAACAAAGGTATGTGGGTGCAGTAACCGCACTTCCATTATCACTTGTTTCTTTCTGTTTTGTTTTTTTGTTTTTCGTTTTTCGTTAACCTTCTTGATTGCTACACTTCTTAATCACTCTACTGTGTTAAATATTAATTTGATTATCCGCTGCTCTGTCGGTTTGTCGTGAACTCGTGATTCATTCATATCTCAATTCCCAAGATCACCTCAAGTTTCCATTCTTCCACGTCAAATCATTTGCAGGAGGTTTTAATCAAGAGGGGACAGTGACAATTGACGTGGGGACAATTCTTAAATTCCTCTACTCCTATAGTATTTGTGTAGCAGCATCTGCTAATAATTGTGGTTTAGGTCCTCATGGATGATAAAATAAGAAGTGCTAAACTCATCATTTGAAAATCCATTAAAAAATTTCCTTGCTTTGTCAACCCATTATCTTTTGCGTATCATTTTGTTGATTAGTTCACATCAACATTCATCATGAAACGAGTTTATTTATTTATTTATTGAAAGTTTACGCTTTACACCCGTATCTTTTCATTAAAAAAAATACCACGTCGATCACAATAATTCTCTTATTATTTCTGGGAAAAAAGAAAATCAAAATAATTAGTTGGGAAAGTAAGAAATATCACGTCTTCTTGAATGACATAGCAAATAGCAATCGCGGTCCACCACACTCTTCTTGTGGATTAGAAATTTTCACTCCATTAATATCAATAATGCTTTTGATGCTGAATGTGTATAGTGGGTCAACCTGATCCTCTATAAGCAAGCTGGAGTAAGTATCTTCTTTAGATTTCTTAGGACCTAGTTGAACGCTTCAAATCTTTACCATAAAACTTCTTTGATCTGATATTTGATTAACTGTTCTCTCCCAAATCAAGTTCTCGTGTTTTACAGCTAACAATTTTTTATTTTTTATTTTTTTGTTTTGTAAATCTCAAACGCTACATTAGATTTTTATTATATTTCTGATGTTTCCAAATGATTGTCTAGTTTACGTTTTTATTTTTAGTATAATTTAATATTATAAATAAAAAAAATTAAACTGGACAATCATTTCGAAAGAATAAATATAGTAGCAAATTAGTGGATCATTTTCATATTTATTACTTCTACATTCAAGTCTATTTCGATTACATTTCAACGACAAAAGCGGCAATCAAATAAATCGATAGCTATCCATCAAGGCATCAACAACTCTCAGGTTCGAGAAAGCACGGCATGATTAGAAGATGGACAAATGAGATTAATAGTACTTGCAAGAATGAACGAGACACTCATCCCCAATTAGTGATTGTTTGGAGCTTATAAAACAGTTTAATTGAAATTTTGTGATCTGAACCTAATGTTAGAACTGAGCCCTTATAAATGCAGGTTGTGCCTAACTGATTGGATCTTTACCGGTTCATATTGTTACGAGTATTTACTCCATTTTAAAATATAAGTAGTTTTGAGTTGAAAAAATATTTCAAAATATAAGTCGTTTAAAAACAAATTGTGATTGAACATGGAAGTTTTCACTAAAAATGCCCCAATGAATTTAGAATCATATAAGTCCATATTAATGATAATTACAAAATGACAACTGAGATGATTTAATTAACAAGGACAAATTAATCAACGAATCACTACCCCCCACCCACCAAAACCCTTTTATCTTGAGCAAGGGAAATGGAGCAATCAAAAAATAATTACAATGTTTGCCCGTAATGAATCACGAATCATTCATAATTTTGCTGTGCGAAGTCTGGCTTCAGCAATAATTTAGATCTTCCCCTAAATGAAGACGAAGTTGTTGTAGCTCTTTGCTTCTTCTTCGTCAAGAAATGTCTGTACCAATCGGCAGATGCCCTAGGCCTTCTTTCCAACGTTGTACGGTCCACAGAATAAAGTCCAAACTTTAAAGAATAACCCATTAACCACTCAAAATCATCCAACAACGTCCATATAAAATAGCCTCCCACATTAGCCCCATTCCTATGTCCAAAACAAAAATTCATGGGATGAATGTAGTTGACTTAATTTATTTAATAATGATTTAGATGTTAAACCTCTCGAGAAGATTATATTATATATAATAGTCCACATTAAAAGTGTGGTTACCTCATGGCCCCTGCCAAGGATTGGATGTAAGCTTTGTGATATTCAATTCTCTTGACATCATTCTTCAAGTCCTCATCAGTTTGATCTGGTTGCTGTGGTTGAGCATAACCTGGATTTGTGATTAATTATTTCATTATTTGAGAATTAGAGAATTTGTCATTACGTGGTGAAGTGTTCAGCGAAGAATATTTTGACACTTCGTGGCAAATGATTGCCATTGTGGCCGGCGACGATGATGTAATCGAAGAAAAAAATCAAATAAATTTGGTATCGATTAGAGCTATTAGAATGGACGGGGGGGCACTTAGCTTAATCACCAATATCGTCCTATACTTTATTGTTCCTCGCTAAAAATGTTCAAATATAATATAATCTATTCGGATATTATTCTTTAGTTCTCATGCATCATCATCATCATCATCACTATCATCTTAAAGCCAGCCAACAAAAATAATAAACTAGAAGCAAGAGGTTGAAAGCACGCAAGAATTTCGAAAATATTGAAAAACTTACCATTTTCAGTGATAAAAATAAGCTTGTTATGGTATCTGTTCTTCATAGAATCCACCAACTCCCCTATCCCTCTTGGTACAACATAGCAACCAATCATCGCGGTCTGCAAACAAATTTAATCATTTGAAAAACAAGGAAAAATCATCAGTCGTTAATTATTAATATTATTAAAAATTGTAATTTCATATGGTCAGTAATAAATGTTACTTCATCCGTCTCAAAATTATTATCCAGTTAGATTTTCATTTTTAGTTAAAAAATTACCGAGGGAGTAATTGATATTACACTGCCTTGAACCTATTTATACACAAATTAGAACTAAACTTTGTTTAACATAATGTCTTACAAAATACCAACGGGAAGCAGTACAAAAAATGAACAGTTTCGTACCGGATCGCCAATTAGAACGCCATCTTTCTCCGTAGTAATGGTGAGGAGGCCAGATAGGGAGGCGTCTCGCCAAACACAGCCGGAATCAGTACAGTCACAATTCGTAGAAGAGTTGCAAGCCTTTGCATAAAAAGTTCCGTAGTGGTTTAATCCGATGAAGTCAGCACTATCTTTTAGGATTTGTTTCTCTTCTTGGGTGAATCTTGGCAGTTCATTCTTCCGATGGTGACGTATTTCTTCAGGGTAATCACCAAATACCACAGGATCGAAAGTCCTACATGCCCACCATCATAATAATAAATCAATGTAACGCAAATTCGATGTCGACCAAATGTTAACAAAATTCGATGGTGACGTATTTCTTCAGGGCAACTTACCAAGCTGCATTGAAAACTAAAGCCAGCCTTGCAGCTTCCACATCCTCTTCACTCTCGCTAAATGGTTCAAACATAAATATGTTTGCCACAATTCCGATTATGCCACCTTGTTCCAGCTGCATCAATTAAAGAGGCATCATTTAATGCAAGAAGAAAACATAATAATATATAATACGTGTATTATTAGAATGAGACGGAAATAATGTATAATGCATGCCTGATATTTGTCATGGTACAGTTTAGAAGCTTTGGCGTGTGACAATAACATGTTGTGCATTGCGATCAGTGGCTCAATTTTGGAATTGCCAACGGGGCAGTTACCGAAAGGAGTAGAGCAGCGACCCGGTGGGTATAATCCCTTCTCGAAAGCCATCTTTGTCACCAGATTCGGTTCATTGATAGTGATCCAGTGTTTGACCCGATCACCAAAATACTTGAAACATGTTTCCGCATAATGCACAAAGTCCTCCCTGATGGGTTGGCCCGAATCATCATGTTATTGATCGCTTTAACTTGATAAATCATAAAATTGAAGGTTAAATTAATTGACTAAAACATACTGAATCAGAGGACTCAGCCAGCCTCCATATCTGTTCTGAAGTATTATTGGAAGATCACCATGGTGGATTGTCACAAATGGCTTTATCCCTGAAAGAATTTTAAATTATCTTTTTTCATCAAAATAATGATTAAAGCAACCAAATAAAAAAAAAACTTAATTAATGAAAGTTATAATATATATATATATATATTTGTTTTCCTTTTCGTGTTACCTCTGCTTAAAAGGTTGTCAATAATTGAGTTATAAAACTTGATTCCAGCTGAATTGACACCACCATATTTCCCATCTGTCCAACTCAAATTACAACTTGGAATCAATTTAAGTGTAGCTAAAGGAAAAGGGACCCTTTGAAAAAACAAAAGGACAAGCAAAATTATCAAAATCCCTACTTGGAAGTATTCTGCTCCACGAAATGGAGAACCGATAAGCATCAACTCCCAAAGAATGGATCAAGCTGATGTCTTCCTGTAATTATTTTATTATCAAATTAATAAAAGATGACACCAACTTTTTTTTTGTGAGAATCGTGATGCATAATTTTTCATACGTAAGTCTAGCATTGTTAAGGGTCCATCATCTGATTAATTTAATAAGTAATTAAAACGAGAAGATTGATTAGGTCCATACGTACCAAATAACGATGGTAATGATCATTAGCTATATCTCCGGTGTCTGTATTTTTCCTACCTGCGTAAATTTAAGAGTAAAAATAAGCCGCAATCATTTACAAATTTACATTGATTAGAAGGAGGAAAAAGAGTAGAATTTTAATATTGATGTGCTATGATCAAGTTATATTAATATTACATACCGGCGGTGTTATGAACAAAAATATCCCAATCACTTGGGCTTTTACCATCTTCAAGAATGGCACCTTCAATCTACAATCACATGTGATTTGCACGGTGTCATTTTGATTCAGAACAGATTGTAGTAATGAAGAGGGACTAATGTTTGGTTATTTTTACTGGTTCCCGTATGGAAGAAACACATGAGATAAAAATAACTTACTTGATATGCAGAGGTGGAAACACCAAAGAGGAAATCATCTGGGAAATGGGATGTGTTGATATCTCCTACGTTTTGTGCATTTCCGACATTGGCGATTTCAGAAGTAATGATGAAGAATAGGAGGAAGAGCATTATGAAAGAGGAGGATGAATAGAAAGGATTTGTGATTTTTATGGTTAGGTAGGTAGGACTTGAGGCTTTTTTGGGAGTTGAGGTTCCTTGAAACGGTTGGAACTTGGAAGTCAGTATTTATAAGCACGGAAGAAACCACAAGGACACACGTAGGGACTTACTTGGCAAAACAAAATCGCTAGGATAAGGCCGTCCCCATGCATTGACTTCAATTTGTTGGTGAAGGCGAAGCCACAATTTTGAGAATTTTCCATGATTACTGATGCCTAAAATTGAGAAAAGGTTATTTGTCTTAGTAAGGTTAAACTACCTGGATGAGCATTTTTTTTTAAACGGTCAATTTTACGGGTATCAATCGTCCACCTACCTTCAAACCATTTTCTTAAAATATGTTTGCCGTTTAATTATAACGCATGCAGGGGTTTGTTCTTGTCTTCTTCTATGGTGAAAAAAGAAAAGGACTAAAAGAATTTGCGATTCATATTAGAGAATTGTTCAGTGGTAAGCAAATACCATTGAAGTATAGAAGTCCATTGGCTTCCACCTCAAAATCAATTAGCAATGAGGGAAGTAGCCTATGGAACATATATATTGATACTCAGAATCTCCCAATACCGATGTGGGATTGGGACTCTTTAATATAAAGTAGAAACTGTGGACACTCAATTTACATATTTGCAACTTCTTGTTTACCTTTTGTACATAATCTGTATGATATTTTGTATATGATGTTGTCCCGAAATTTAAAAAAACAAACAAACATTGGTGAAATTCACACTAAAAACTTCACTAGGATCCTTATTTTCAGATTTTCATTAAGGTATACTCTTAAATTCAGACTTTTATTTTCCCTGTTTATTGACTGAAATTTTCAAAGGATTGACATCTTTGTTTCACAACTGAAATTAATGTGAAATTTGGTGTAAAAACCTTCTTGCCAGTTCTAATCAGACCAAATAAAACAAGCAAAAAAGCAAAGGAAAAATTATTAAAAAGGGCGTGGGAAAGAGGGCGTCAGTATTTTTTTAATTTTTCAGCATGAATATTAAAATAACTTTTCAAGTTTTAAAATTAAAAAGACTTGTTTACCCCTTTAATCTATTACGGTTTCACTTCTCTCCTCAACCCCACAGCTTTCTTCTTCCACTCTCCTCTGGTTCGTCTCCTTCCTTCCCCTTTCTCCCTCTTTTTTTTCCCGTAGCCAATCTCCCGCTTCTTCTTCACCAAAACATTAATGGGCACTTATCTTTGTTCTCATCTGAAAAGCACGATTTAGAGCTTCAGTTCAATTCTTGAATTCAACTATTTTGATCTAAATCGTTTTGTGTCGTTTTCGCCTTTCGAATTTTAGCTTCTATTGTTTGTCATCTTGAATTTTAATAGTGAAAACATGAATCCAGTTAGAGCCCTAATTTTCACAAAGGAGGGGATTGCAGCTACCGGAAATTCAACGAAATACTATTGATCTAATTCGATGCAATCATATTGATGCTTGGGATAAAAAAAATTTTATTCAGGATGGAGAAAATCATCTTTTGTTTTTGTCATTGGGATGGCGAAAACATTTTAACAGCCGATGAATCCATATTTGTTCAAGGAGGTGTTACCGATTCAATCCAGGTGCATAGTGGCATGTCTTATGAGGAGTTCAAATCATTGGTTTTTGATCGGTTGAATATAAATTCTGACGGCAAATCACTATATTTTACAGTGAAATATGACCCAAAATAATTTATTCTTTTGAAAGATGATCTTGGGATGCAAACAATGTTATCTTGCAATGATGAATATGCTCATATCTATGCGTCACAATCTGAATTAAGCATAGTTCTGCCATCTCATACTAGTACTAAAAGGTATTTAGTTTTATCCAGCTTTATATGTGAAGTTTAATTTCTTGAGATATAAGCTGAATAGATCAAACGAGAAATTTAAAGAGTTTAGAAATTTCCGGTAGCTGCAATCCCCTCCTTTGTGAAAATTAAGGCTCTAACTAAATTCATGTTTTCACTATTAAAATTCAAGATGACAAACAATGGATGCTAAAATCCGAAAGGCGAAAAGACACAAAACGATTTGGATCAAAATAGTTGAATTCAAGAATCGAATTGAAACTCTAAATCTTACTTTTGAGATGAGAACAAATTAATGTTTTGGTGAAGAAGAAGGGGGAGATTGGCTACGGGAAAAAAAAAGAGGGAGAAAGGGGAAGGAAGGAGACGAACCAGAGGAGAGCGGAAGAAGAAAGCTGTTTGAGGGGTTGAGGAGAGAAGTGAAACCGTAATCGATTAAAGGGGTAAACAAGTCTTTTTAATTTTAAAACTTGAAAAGTTATTTTAATATTCATGCTGAAAAATTAAAAAAATGCTGACGCCCTTAAGAATAATTTTGATCTTTCTCACGCCCTTTTTAATAATTTTCCCAAAAGCAAACCTCTTCAAATCTAGGTTATGCAAGTTAATCTTATCTCGATTTTAATTTTTCAAGTGTAAGTTCTATAAATTCAAAAGTCATGATGATAACATGTAAAAAGATTCAATCTTGAATTCTTGATCATATTGGTTTTTTTATGAAATGTAATTGTTACGTTTGGAACGATAAAAGATAATTTTTTTAAGTTAAGTTTGTTACTTTCTATTCCATTTCAATTAGTATTTTTTCCATTTTAATTTTAACTATTTATTTCTGCTACATTTGAATTTTCCTATGTTACTCAAGAGCTTGTAGAAATAGAGATGTCTGAAAAAAGGTTCAAGACCGCCAAAAAATACAAGAGGGGGTCATCCAAGTGATAAAGGGTTAGGCATCCAACCCAGAGGTCCCGGGTTCGAAATACCATGACAGCAAAATGTTGCCTTTCTTTGTAAGTTGCAGATGGAAGCTCTTCAAACACCTGATGGACCACACGGAAAGAAGCGTTGCAGGCATGGAGTCGTCCCCCCACTAGACTAGGCTAGTTAGTAGATCCCCTTCTCCATACTCACACATACAATAGTTTAGGTACTTGTAAGAATTGTATAAAAAATAAAAAATAAAAAAAGGACCGCCAAAGTTATTGTTTTATATATTAGTCTTTATTTTAGTATTTATGTGGGTGTTTATAACAATCTGGGTGCGACCGCGGTCCCCCACTCCAGTATTATGCTACATACTTAGGCAAGAAAGTATAAATTTTTTTAGCAAAAGTATTATAAATTTTCAATTCGAGGCTAACTAATACTCTAACTAAATTGTTACAAATCAATTATGCCACATCCTGGAGTTGATTTTTATAACTTAAAAAAATTTTAGGAGATATTAATATTATGCTACATAGTTAATTAAAGTTAAAGCTTAGGCATTAATTATTTATTATTGTTTTAACGAATCAAACCCATGGTAAAGAAAAAATATTTTTTTTAATATAATGAAGAAGGTTAATGTCTAAAGAAAAAATAAATTTGAATCAAGATCACGGTGCTCCTTACAAAACCTAGTCACGCAGTTGGTTATTATTACTTGTAACTCTCTTATTAACTAGAATAGAAAATTAAACAGCTGAAAGCATACAAGTTTCCCATAATTCATGTGAAGATTACGGGTATACACCTGCCACCATTTAAAGAGAAATAAACAAAAGAAGTTGATTCTTGTTCGTGAGTCAAGAAAATTACACTATATACTTTCCCATTTTAATGACTATAATAGCTAAAAATCACTGTACGAAGAGGACTTTTCAACAGTTGCAAGCGACAAAATTGGACAAGATCCGGAAAAATTAGCAGATCTATCCAAAACTTTACATGCGTCGTCAATTCTATCATATTCTTTTTCGGTTAGCCAATATTACCCTAAACTATCCAACCGTTAGTCGATTTTGTCTAATTTGCTATTTTTTGTCTAAATTAACGGAATTCTATTTGTTTTAATTACAAAAACACCTTAATAGTTTTAAAAATTTATAAAAAGAACCTCAAAAATTTACAAAAATTATAAAATAATCTCTTTTCAGTTTTTATTGAAATTTTTATTTTTTTAAATTTCTTTTTACTATTTTTCATAACCATAAAAATATACTATATGATCTTTTAAATAAATAATTTATTTTTAAACGCTACAGTACAAATTTATAGATATACATTTTGTAACTCATGATTGATTTACATAAATATATTAATTTTTTTTAATAATATGGCTAGACAATAATGATATTATTCTTTTAATCCATCTTTTTCAATTTAAAGAATAAGATTTTTTTGAATAAAACTAATTTTTTACAAAAAAATAAAAACATTTAGCATAGATTAAAAAAATATATATTAGTACATTTTAATTTATTACAAATTAACTAAACAGACTATAGATTGTATTATCCAATTAAAAAAATTATTAAATTAAAATATAGGGTACTGTCTAGTGTTTAGTGTGTTAAGTTTCATGAGAGTAGACATAAGATTAATTGTCACCAAAATATTTCTAACCGAGATAGTGATTTTACCCACGTTTAAGCAGGGTCCACTAAAGGTAAGAGGGTTGCATTGGATGTTTAGGTAATTTAAGATATGAGATGATTAAAACTGTGTTCGAGGTTCGATTCTCACTGGAGAAATCTAATTTTTTTTTTAATGTAAAACAAGGTAGAGTCCAGTACTGGAGTAGATTTTTTTTTTTTAAAAAAAAAAGACTTTTTGCTAAAGTTAGATATATTAATTCTCAAAACATTATCACAAACTGTTATATAAATTTTGTACCATTTTTGTAAATGCCACGACACTATATGCTTGTGTTGGGCCAACGTAGAAACAAAATAGGTTTTTTTTTTTTACTTTCTGTCTGTAATTGGCCTTTTAAAATAAATTTATATTTTAGTTTTGATTTCTTTTTAAATTTTAAAATACAATCTAAAGTTAGTTGAATTAAATTGTAATACATTAAATTATACCAATAGATTCTTTTTTAATCTATGCGAATTGTTTAATTTTTTTGTGAAAAATTAATATTAGTTAAATAATCTTATTCTTTAGATTGAAAAAATAGATTAAAAAATAGTATCATTATTGTAAAATCATATTATTAAAAAATTAATATGCTTATGTAAATCAAACATGACATACATATATGTAATTAAGAATTAAAGTTTAAAAATAAATATTTTTTTAAAAAGATCGTATAGTATATTTTTATAGTTATGAAAAATAGTAAAAAGAAATAAAAAACAGAAAATTTTAAATAAAAACTGAAATTAAACTATTTTATAATTTTTGTAAATTTTTGGGGTCATTTTTATAAATTTTTAAAACTATTAGGGTGTTTTTATAATTAAAATAAATAGAATTCCGTTAATTTAGACGGAAAATAGCAAATTGGACAAAATCGACTAACGGTTGAATAGTTTAGGGTAATATTGGCTAGCCGAAAAAGAATAGAGTAGAATTGACGAAAAATGTGAAGTTTTGGGTAGATCCACCAATTTTTTCGACAAGATCTTTTTCTTTAATGCTTATTTATTTATTTCATTTGTTTGAAGGGGAGGAATAGTCCTTGGTTAACGTTTGCGAATTTTATATAAGCGATTGAAATTAATATCTCCATTGCACGTTGACGGTAGTTAAAAAGTATGTTTTGAAAAAAAAAAAAATGCTTTCGAAGTTATAATGGTTAAAAAAGATTA
The DNA here is from genome assembly GCA_949775105.1 of Oldenlandia corymbosa var. corymbosa. Taxonomy (NCBI): domain Eukaryota; kingdom Viridiplantae; phylum Streptophyta; class Magnoliopsida; order Gentianales; family Rubiaceae; genus Oldenlandia; species Oldenlandia corymbosa. The sequence goes on from OX459118.1 coordinate 7,946,155, forward strand.
AAAACTTTTATTTAAAAAGGTCAAGGACGGTGAGGATAATTATTCTTGAAAAAGTCAGCCATTCATCAGTACGTCCATCTGAAAATGTTACAACGTAAGAATTGTTCATCAGTTGAAAGTTGAAACATCACCAAACTGGTATAGTTCAGTTCTGGTAAAGATTTTCCAAAGGTACAGTATATGAAACGCGGATTTATTGCATATTTTTAATTTGTAGCGAAATTAAGCTGAACGAGTGAACGTATGTATAATCTATCTATCTACTACTATACTTATACTATATTAAAAAAGCCAGAGGCATACCTTTGTACAAGGAAATTTCGTGGTCGTCCCTTCTCTTTATATGGGATGGCAGTTTTCGTAAATAAATGAACAACCAGACCTCAAAATGTATCTTTCTCAACCGCCGGATTCTTCCAGATTTTTTCTGGCCAAAAGACGACTTTTTGTCATCGTTGACCTCCCTTCCCCCTCAGACTCCCAAATCTCCATTATATTCTCACACCATTCCTTGAGGCGGTGGAGCAGAAAAACTTGCTTCATATGGTCTCTGCCTCTTGACATCATCAGCACCGCCGACCAACCACCGAATCCAGAAAATCCTCAATCAAACGAGCCCACAATCAGTTGGCAGCAGCGGTGGAGGATGCTGATGATCCCCAGGACAACCTATCACAATCGACTACAACATTGTAACCGGAACATCCTTTTCTCGGATTCTAACAAAGACGACGGAGATTTGGAGCGGTGATTGGTCTGATGAAGCGGTGGTATATTGAATTGGTCTGATGTTTACCTTGAAGCAGGACCGTCTTCCTTGAAAATCCCTCTCTTTTTTTTCCCGTTTTTTTTTTTCAGCTTTTGATATACTATGTGAAATTCTATTCTGACCATTAAATTTTGGCCTTAGAACTTTTTATTCTGACCATGAAATTTTAGAACACATGAAATCTCCATCATCATTTCATTTTAGCATTATAGATTATTTGTAGCTACATTCCCAATTCCTAAACTTTCTACGATTCCGGGGGAAAAAATTTAAGATTTGCTTTCTAATTTTTATTTTGTTTTGGATAAAAAACTGTAAAGGGTGCTTCTAGATAAATTTATTGCTACTGACCTTAATAATTTTGATTTAGAATAGTGTATCCTGTTTCTTTACCCACAAACTATCTGATTAGTGCTGGAATGTCAAGATTATCATTAATTTTGTGCTAATCCTGATCTTCCCCCCATTCTTGATGATCACTGCTCGTGCTTATTATTTTTTCCCACGTAGCATCAAGATTTATGCTTTTTTTATTTTTTTTTCATTAGGAGTTTGATTCAATGCCTGAGAAATATATTTGTGAGGCCTACGTATAAATGTATTCTTCACTCTTCAGCATAATTTTCTTTTTTGCTGATTCTCTCATATGCTCTTTGAACTCAATAATTCACTAACTGTGGATTTAGTTACCATTAGCGGCAAGTGAAAATTCATGCGATTGAAATTAATCATGTTACAAAAGTATGGTTATTGACTCGAGGTTTTCATTCGTATTGCTACTGCTCTTTTACCGCCATTACTAATCTCTAACAGTGCTGACTTGTGATTATATATACTCTTTCTATTTTTTTTATATGTCTTTCTAGAGAATTAATCAAAACCAAGAAACCATTAAATAATGTAGTTAAAATACAAAAATACCCTTATTTATTTTCTATACAATTCATCACAAACCAATAGAAATTCATTATAAATATTGTTTCATTCCCAATGCAGGGGTAATATTGGTAAAAAGTGGTCAAATGTGCCTCGATTTATGAAAACGACATATATTTTAAAAAATTTACCAAACCCTAAAACGACATATATTTCAAAATGGAGGGAATACTTACTACCGAAGCCCACGCTAGAAATGACTAGTACTATAATAAATAAAAAAAGTTCCCTTCCTTTTTTGTTTTAGAACAATAAAAGAGACAAATGTTTGAAGATCTACACTATCATACTCTTATTACCTCAAAATTATTGTCTAGTATAAATTTTTACTTTTAATTTAATTTGTGCTAAAAATACAAATTCAAATTAGATAATAATTTCAATATAGAAGAAGTAGCTGACAAAAAAATCAACCAAATCATGTTCTATGTAGACAATGGATCATCTAAGCATAATAGTCTACGGTCTACCAAGGCTAGTTACTGCTAAGGTTGCCAGTGAGTCCGGAATAAATTCAACTCTTGATATATGTTTCACTTTTGCAACTCACAACCTTTGCATTGAATCGCACTCACAGATAGTCTTTACTACACTCCGATTCATACCAAATATTTCTTCATTAGAGCATCTTTAGTGTTGCATTTATTTGCTGCACACCAAATAATCAAATTTGTTGTTTTACTTCTTGTTATCTCCAACCTACAATACTACTTTTTACATCAAAACAGAATATTCTTTATATATTCTTCTTCTTATCATTATTTACTAATTTGTTTGTGTTATGTGTTTAAAATTTTTTTTTTTTTAATAAGTGTATATCTATTTTTGATTTGTTGAATGTTTGTTTTATATTTTGGTTATTTGATTGTTCTAGTATTAATGTATTTGTATTTTAATACTTTTTCTAATATAATATAATACACACATTATTTGATTACAAATATTTTTATTTTTATTCCAACATCAAATCATTTTATTATATAAATAATGAGCTCTTGAACAATATAAATGAAAAAATTAAAATCATTGATTACAAAGTAATAATTACTCTGAAAGATATTTTTTAAAATATTAATTTTATGTCCATGAAAATTAATAATAAAATATAACTATAAAGACTTGTAAACAAATTAAAAGTAAAAAGAAAAAAGGCAAACGAACAAAAGGGGTTGGGGTCGCCATTTGCTTCTGCAATAGTAGAGGAGCAAATTTGCTGTTTTACTGTAGTTGTTGCAGCATTTTGCTACTTGGAATTGGTGCTCTGCTGCAACGTTGGAGCATTCACGCAGCAAAATTGGATACCAAATTGGTGTTTTGCTGCAACATTGTGGATGCCCTTACACCTCACCATGATAACACGCTCAAGTTGTTAATTTCCACCATAATCTTTCGGATCCTTAGCTAACTTAGATTTAAGCCTTGAAACAAATTTCAAAACTCAGCACCATAAAAATGCGGTTGACATGTCAACGTCAATTGCCGGTTTCTCATTGCATAATTGATCGGTGGAAGTACTTGCAAGAATGAACGAGACACTCATCCCCAATTAGTGATTGTTTGGAGCTCATAAAACAGTTTAATTGAAATTTTGTGATCTGAACCTAATGTTAGAACTGAGCCATTATAAATGCAGGTTGTGCCTAACTGATTGGATCTTTACCGGTTCATATTGTTACGAGTATTTACTCCATTTTAAAATATAAGTAATTTTGAGTTGAAAAAATATTTCAAAATATAAGTCGTTTAAAAACAAATTGTGATTGAACATGGAAGTTTTCACTAAAAATGCCCCAATGAATTTAGAATCATATAAGTCCATATAATGATAATTACAAAATGACAACTGAGATGATTTAATTAACAAGGACAAATTAATCAACGAATCACTACCCCCCAACCCACCTAAACCCTTTTATCTTGAGCAAGGGAAATGGAGCAATCAAAAAATAATTACAAGGTTTGCCCGTAATGAATCACGAATCATTCATAATTTTGCTGTGCGAAGTCTGGCTTCAGCAATAATTTAGATCTTCCCCTAAATGAAGACGAAGTTGCTGTAGCTCTTTGCTTCTTCTTCGTCAAGAAATGTCTGTACCAATCGGCAGATGCCCTAGGCCTTCTTTCCAACGTTGTACGGTCCACAGAATAAAGTCCAAACTTTAAAGAATAACCCATTAGCCACTCAAAATCATCCACCAACGTCCATATAAAATATCCTCCTACATTAGCCCCATTCCTATGTCCAAAACAAAAATTCATGGGATGAATGTAGTTGACTTAAGTTATTTAATGATTAAAAGTTAAAACTCTGAAGAAGATTATATTATAATACTCCACATTACAAGTGTTGTTACCTCATGGCTCCTGCTAAGGATTGGATATAAGCTTTGTGATATTCAATTCTCTTGACATCATTCTTCAAGTCCTCATCAGTTTGATCTGGTTGAGCATAACCTGGATTTGTGATTAATTATTTGAAAGTTAAAGAATTTGTCATTATGTGCTCAAGTGTTCATCAACGAATACATTGACACATTACCACAAATGATTGCCATTGTGGCCGGCGATGATGGTATAGTGGAAGAAAAAAAATCAAATAAATTTGGTATCGATTAGATTAATTAAAAGAATGGACGGGGCACTTAGCTAAATCATCAATATCGTCCTATACTTTATTGTTCCTTGCTAAAAATGTTCAAATATAATATAATCTATTCGGATGTTATTCTTTAGTTCTCATGCATCATCATCTTATTCTTTAGTTCTCATGCATCATCATCATCATCATCACTATCATCTTAAAGCCAGCCAACAAAATAATAAACTAGAAGCAAGAGGTGGAACGCACGCAAGAGTTTCGAATATTAAAAATCGTACCATTTTCAGTGATAAAAATAAGCTTGTTATGGTATCTGTTCTTCATAGAATCCACCAACTCCCCTATCCCTCTTGGTACAACATAGCAACCATCCATCGCGGTCTGCAAACAAATTTAAGGATTTGAAAAAAGAGAGGATAAATCATCAGTATCTTTAGATTTTGTAACTTCATGATAAGTAATTAACGTAAATAGTGTACTCTCTAACCTATTTATACAAAAATTAAAACTAAACTTTATTTATTTTAATATTTTATACTGCCTCCATCTAAAATGATTGTATAATTTGGAATTCATTTTTTAGTTCGAATCGTATTAAAACTGAAAATGTAAACTAGATAAGAATTTGGGTGAAAAAAAGAAATAAATACCAACGGAAGGAGTACAATAAACGAACAGTTTCGTACCGGATCGCCAATTAGAACGCCATCTTTCTCCGTAGTAATGGTGAGGAGGCCAGATAGGGATGCGTCTTGCCAAATACAGCCGGAATCGGTACAGTCACAATTCGTAGAAGAGTTGCAAGCCTTTGTATAAAAAGTTCCGTAGTGGTTTAGTCCGATGAAGTCAGCACTGTCTTTTAGGATTTGTTTCTCTTCTTGGGTGAATCTTGGCAGTTCATTCTTCCGATGGTGACGTATTTCTTCAGGGTAATCACCAAATACCACAGGATCGAAAGTCCTACATGCCCACCATCATAATAATAAATCAATGTAACGCAAATTCGATGTAGACCAAGTGTTAACAAAATTCGATGGTGACGTTTCTTCAGGGCAACTTACCAAGCTGCATTGAAAACTAAAGCCAGCCTTGCAGCTTCCACATCCTTTTCACTCTCACTAAATGGTTCAAACATAAATACGTTTGCCACAATTCCGATTATGCCACCTTGTTCCAGCTGCATCAATTAAGGACGCATCATTTAATGCAAGAAGAAAACATAATAATAATATATAATACGTGTACTATTAGAATGAGACGGAAATAACGAATAATGCATGCCTGATATTTGTCATGGTACAGTTTAGAAGCTTTGGCGTGTGACAATAACATGTTGTGCATTGCGATCAGTGGCTCAATTTTGGAATTGCCAACCGGGCAGTTACCGAAAGGAGTAGAGCAGCGATTCGGGGGGAATAATCCCTTCTCAAAAGCCATCTTTGTCACCAGATTCGGTTCATTGATTGTGATCCAGTGTTTGACCCGATCACCAAAATACTTGAAACATGTTTCCGCATAATGCACAAAGTCCTCTCTGATTGGTTTTACCCGAATCATCTTGTTATTGATCGCTTTATAACTTCATAAATCATAAAATATGAAGGTTAAATTAAGTAATTAAAACATACTGAATCAGAGGACTGAGCCAGCCTCCATATCTGTTCTGAAGTACTATTGGAAGATCACCATGGTGGATTGTCACAAATGGCTTTATCCCTGAAAGAATTTTAAATTATATTTTTCATCAAAATAATGATTAAAGCAACCAAATAAAAAAACTTAATTAATGAAAGTTATAATATATATATATATATATATATTTGTTTTCCTTTTCGTGTTACCTCTGCTTAAAAGGTTGTCAATGATTGAGTTATAAAACTTGATTCCAGCTAAATTGACACCACCATATTTCCCATCTGTTCAACTCAAATTAAAACTAGGAATTAATTTAATTTGTAGCTGAAGGAAAAGGGACGAGGACCCTTTTAGAAAAGAAAGGACAAGAAAAATTATCAAAATCCCTACTTGGAAGTATTCTGCTCCACGAAATGGAGAACCGATAAGCATCAACTCCTAGAGAATGGATCAAGCTGATGTCTTCCTGTAATTATTTTTCAAATTAATAAAGATGACACTAACTTTTTTTGTGAGAAGAATAATGATGCTTTTTCATACGTAATAATGATGCTTCTTCATACGTAAGTCTAGCATTGTTAAGGGTCCATCTGATTAATTTAATAATGAGAAGATTAATTAGGTCTGTACGTACCAAATAACGATGGTAATGATCATTAGCTATATCTCCAGTGTCTGTATTTTTCCTAGCTGTGTAAATTTAAGAGTAAAAAGGAGACGAAATTATTTACAATTTTACATTAATTATTAGAAGGAAAAAGAGTAGAATAATATTGCTATGATCAAGTTTATATATTACTTACCTGCGGTTTTATGAACAAAAACATCCCAATCGCTTGGGCTTTTACCATCTTCAAGAATGGCACCTTCAATCTACAATCACATGTGATTTGCATGGTGTCATTTTGATTCAGAGCAGATTGTAGTAATGAAGAGGGACTAATGTTTGGTTATTTTTACTGGTTCCCGTATGGAAGAAACACATGAGATAAAAAATAACTTACTTGATATGCAGAGGTGGAAACACCAAAGAGAAAATCATCTGGGAAATGGGATCTATTGATATCTCCTATGTTTTGTGCATTTCCGACATTGGCAATTTCAGAAGTGATGATAAAGAATACGAGGAAGAGCTGAGAAATGAAAGAGGAGGAGGATGAAGAGAAAGGAGTTGTGGTTTTCATGGTTACGTAGGACTTTGAGGCTCTTTTTTGGGAGTTGGAGGTTACTTGTGAAAAGGTTGCAACTTGGAAGTCAGTATTTTATAAGCACGGAAGAAACAATAAGGACACACGTAGGGACTTAGTCGGCAAAAGCGCTTTAGGCGCCATCTTAGAAGAAAGTCATTCATTCATCACAAATCAATGATAAAAATAGGATAAGCCCCGTCCCATTGACTTCAATTTTGTTGGTGAAGCCACTATTTTGAGAATTTTCCAAGATATTACTAATGCCTAAAAAGGTTGAAATAATGAGTTGAGAACAGGTAAGTTGTATTAATAAGGTTAGATTTACCTGGATGAGCATCTTTTTTCAACCGTCAACTTTAACAATCTATCACGTAGTACTAGTATATTATTTTTGTTTTTCTTAGAGAAATCAATCGTCCACCTGCTTTCAAACCATTTTCTTAAGATATGTTTGACGTAAACTAATAACGTAGGCATGCAGGGTTGTTTCTATGGTGTAAAAGAAAAGGACTAAAAGAATTTACCATTCAGATTAGAGAATTGTCAGGGGCACATTGAGGCAGAGATTCTGAGTTTGTTGGAGGGCCGTGTTCATAAAATGATAAGATCCGCTTTTGTTTTTTCTCCATTTTCGTCCGTGTTAATGCTGATTATATTTTGTAGAATCGCTAAAAAAATAATACGGTGTTTTATATGTTTTTAATACTTATGTTGGCTACTTATGAGAAGAAAATGTTTCAGTAATCAAGATCTATCGGCTTCGAATCCAATTTGGTTGGACAAGTGATCACTGTGTAGTATTTTCTCCGATCCTAAAAATTAGTCTATAGATATTGAGTTTTGAAATTTAAGTTAAATTCACATAGTTAACTTAAAGTTAAAGTTTAGATATTATTATTACTTGTTTAGGTATTATTATTATTTTTTTGAACGAATCGAAACTCATATTATTATTATTTTTTCTAACGAATCGAAACCCATAAAAAAGGAAAAGCAAATTTGAATCAACATCACCTTGCTCCTTACAAAACCTAGTCACGCACTTGATCATTGTTTTTACTTGTAACTCTCTTACTAAATAGAATAGCAAATTAAGTAGCTGAAAGCATAAAAAATAAAAGTTCCCATAATTCATGTGAAGATTACGGGTACACACCTACCACCATCTAAAGAGAAACAAACAAAAGAAGTTGATTCTCGTTCGTGAGTCAAGAAAATTATGCTATATATAAAAATCATTTTCCCATTTAATGACTAAGCAAAAATCACTGTACGAAGAAGACTTTTCAACAGTTGCAAGCTATAAAATTGTATAAGATCCTTTTCTTTAACGTTTAATTATTTGTTTATTTTATTTGTTTGAAGGGGCCGGAGGAAACGTCCTTGGTTAACGTTTACGAATTTTACATAAGCGATTAAAATTAACATCTCGATTAATTGCACGTCAACGCCAGATAAAATGTATGCTTTCATGAAAACAAATGCCATTATATGTAACAGTTTCGAAGTTATAATGGTTAAAATGATTAAAAAAATTATTTAAAAGGTCAAGGACGGTAAGGATAATTATTCTTGAAAAAGTCAGCCATACATAATTTGTCCTGTTACAACGTAAGAATTTTTCATCAGTTGAAAGTTGAAACATCACCAAACTGGTATAGTTTTGGTAAAAATTTTCCAAGATATATACGAGTTGGAGTAATTTCATGAAACGCGGATTTATTGCATATCTTAACTGGAGTGAAACTATTGAAGGAGTGAACGTGCATATATATATATAATATATATAATAATAATAATAATTATTATTATTATTATATAATACTAAAATAAAGCATACTTCCTTTTTTTTTTTTTTGTTTTAGAACAATAAAAGAGGCCAATGTTTGAAGATCTAAACTATTAGGGTTGATAAGAAACACTCACCAAATTATGTTCCAACCATAATTTTAACATCGATGGTGGATCATTTAAGCACAATAATCTACCAAAATCAGCTATTGCTAAGGATTCAACTCTTGACATATATGTTTCACGTTTGCAACTCACAACCTTTGCATTAATGCACAGATAGTCATTACTACACTCCGATTCACACCAAATACTTTTTCATTACACTCCACCATCATAACACGCTCAAGTTGTTAATTTCCGCTATAATTTTTCGCGTCCCTAACTCCCAACTTAGATGTAAGCCTTGAGACAAATTCCAAAACTCAGCGCCATCAAAATAGAGTACACACAATTGCCGGTTTCTCATTGCGTAATTTATCGGTGGAAGTACTTGCAAGAATGAATGAGACACTAATCCCCAATTTGTGATTGTTTGGAGATTATAAAACAGTTTAATTGAAATTGTGTGATTTGAACCTAAATGTTCGAACTGAGCCCTTATAAATGCAGGTTGTGCATGCCCAACTGATTGGACCTCTAGTGTTGCCATCCATGAGTATCAAGTATCAACGTGCGCAAACCAGATTGGGAGTTAAAACACGACCAAGATTCAACATCTCTTCTCATCTCGAGGACATTAATTTCGAAATTCACTTTTATTCGTACTAATATGCCACTCTGTTACATGACACGTTTTTACATGATGAATTTTTATGTTAACATACTACTTTCTCTATTTCAAAATAAGTGTCATTCTAGAGTTTGCACACAGTTTAAAAAACACTAAAATAAGGTAACTAAATTACTAGAATATTCTCAACCAACCCCATTAAAATAATACTCACCAATAATATTATTTCTTTTGAGGGTATATTTGGAAATTTTTGACAAAAAATGCATTAAAATGCGAAAATATAACTTATTTTGGAATTTCTCCATTTTGTTAAAATGACACTTATTTTAGAATAGAGAGAGTATTTTTTTTAGAAGAATTATTATGTTTTCAATAAGATGACCCGTTACCCTCTTTTAGTATCTCAATGTTAACATTATCCTCTCCAAGAGTAAATTGTAAAAGTAATTTATGTCTAATATAGAAAATATAATTTTGTAAATGATCTTTTTATTTTGCTGGCAGCGACGAATTCATAAAAATTTGACGCGACTAGATTCGCCTCCTCACGTTAGAAGATGGTTAAACCATTTCTTATTCCGAATGCATTGTTGCCTGACTTTGGCGCGTAATATATTTTCCTGTTGCAACCAAAAAAAAGAAAAAAAGGGGGTGAAAAATGAAGAAGAAAACCAGACATTTGCATCAGCTACCATTTCTTACAACTTATAGACAGGATCAAGGGCGGAACTCTTAAAGGGCTCGGGGGTATCGAGTCCCTCTGGCCGGCCGAAAAGCCCTTTAATGGTTAATCTTACGTTATATATATTCGACTATCGATCTTGATTATGAATATATAGTTAGCTCTTCTAAATCTGAGTAGTCGGTTCCACCACTAGACAAGATAACATTTAATTTCAATATTATGGTGGGGTGGAGGTTTCCAGGACGGCCTAATTTCCGAGTTTCACCTACCAAAGTTTGAACTAACGCCGATTTCATGGTCATATCAAGATTGTTATTTTTGGTACTTAATTATTTTTCCCCCAGTAGCTGGTGGCATTCTTCATCACCCATGTATTTGAGACGTCGCAACTTACGCGGCATTGGAATTAAAAAACTGAATTTGGTGTACCAACTCAAACAATACGAATTGTGCCCTGAGCTTGCGAAAGCCGAAAGGCTATTGAATCCTCCTCAGAAGTCACAACCACTTCTTTATTTATATTCCCCCCTTCCAATTCCTGCAATTTTAATTATTCAAGTGACATGAAAACCTGTGGTCAAAATACACCCTCTACCCATGATTAAAACGTGTTAATTGTTGCTAGATTCTGGGGATCATATTGAAAATTCTCTTTGCAGGTAAGAAAATAGCTTAAACGGGCTAATTACACAAACAATCTCAAACAAAACTATAAAGACGTACGTGTAAATTCCTCCTCGAAATTTTTTTTTTTTTTAAGTCTCCCTTTCTGTTTTATTTTTTTTTTATATTTATTTATATTGGCTCATTGGGTGTAGTGATGCTTTTTATTTTGTTTGAACACTTGTTCTTAATAAATAAATAAAGGAGAGACATACGAAAAACTAACTTCTCTCCGATCTCATTGAAGGAAATGTAACGCATTACAATCCTCGACCGAACAATGACTTTATGAGCCATAATAGACTCAATTAGGCTCGGAGGTGGGGATATTTGCTAAAATTTTATTGCCATTTACGTTCCAAAATAAAATTCTTGATAGACAAAGTATAATAATTTATATTTGAAAAGTTTTCGTAATAATCTTGGAAGCACTACAACAAAAATGAGTAGTTTAGACACTTTTTTGTGTCTCAATAAGTGGTGCAATAGGACACATGTGATTCACATTGCGTGGGACACTACTAAATAGTGTCTCCTATAATCGAGTCACAATAAGTCATAAAACATTTGAAAGTGTATTATTAAATTGTCACTTATTAAGACATTTTAAAGTGACCCATTAAGTAGGGTAATAGCTTACAAGCAACTTCACATAGTATACTTATGATAGTGTTTCATAATATGTATACACTTTTTCATTTTTAATAAGACACTTTTTAGCAAATGTCCTAATATACATATAATGAGACACATTTTAGAAAAAGTGTCCCACTATAAAGGTATTAATAGCCCATTGTGTTGTACTCCCTCCATTCCAAAATAAATGTCGTCCTACACTTTGCACATAGTTTAAGAAACTCTTAAATAAGGTAATAAAATTACTTGAATATCCTCAACCAACCCCATTATAAAATTGTCCACCAATAGCATCAACTCTTTTGAGGGTAATTTTGAAAACTTTTGACAAAAAGTGCATTGAAATGTGAGAACGACACTTATTTTGGAATTTCTCTATTTTGTTAAAACGATACTTATTTTATAAGGGAGGGAGTAATTAAGTATAACAGCGGCTAGTATAATTGCAAGGAATTTCTTTTTCTTTTTTAATCCTCAATTTCACAGCTAAGGCGAACAAATGATTCCATCAACATATGGACTTGTCTAGAATGATAAGTTTCCATGATCTTGAGGTTCGAGACAAAATTAACCTAAAGAGGAAACTTCTTCATTTTCCAATTTTCTCAACCTCGGATTATCCCCTATTCTCAATTCACCTTTCTTTCTCCTTTTCCCAAAAAAAAAAAAAAAAAAACCTTTCTTTCTCAATTCTCACCTTCAACTCTCTCTATTCATGAAATTTTGAAATACTACAACATTTCTAATTTTCTTATATGTCTCAAATTCCAATCCATTACATAAGTTTCTGTAACTATGAGTCTATGACCCGCATAGATGTCTGACTTTTTCATAAAAGCCCAGACTGACTAATATCGTTACGGAAGATTAAACTACTGGCCCAAAGAACGAGTTAACTTGTCAGGTCATAGTTTCCCAACAAAAGTACTCCATTTACAAAAATAAAATTAAAAAAATCCACTTTAATTTTTAAAATTTGCACTAAAAATAATATAAAAATTTAAAGTAGATTATTCTTTTTGGTGACAAAAGTACAGTAGTATGGTTTTACTATACTACAATTTGCAGACCAACCATGTAAGTTTCTTTTCTTATTATGAAAAAGAAGAGAGTAGGAGATATATAGAGAAAGCATTTACGTACGAACTTGTTCTAGAAAAATAGGTTAATTTGAAAAATTAAAATATAAAACTTAGATGACTTAATTGCAAAATTAAAAAATTAATATGAAAAAATAAATAAAGTTTTATGACTTATTTATTAATTTAATAGTCAATTTTAGGTTATACTGATCTCAAAAGTCCAATTTTAAGATTTACATTTTAAAAATGTACTATTTTTCTTTTTTTTAGGACAGAGCTAATATATATAATTAATAAAATATTTTTTTAAAAAAATTTTGGTATGGGGTCTGAAGTCATCGTTGAGAAATAAAATATTCCTCAACAAATATTTTAATTTGAACATTGATCCGTAATTAAGTTAAACACAAATAATTTTACTTTGTAAGTTTTTTCTTTTTTATCTTAAGTGTTTGTTGTAAAAAAAAAATCATCATAGTTATTAAATTGAGAAAGAAAAGCTTGTAATCCGAGAGTTGAGAGAACGATAACGATCCTTCAATTGGTAGTGGAATACTTTTTGTTGCCGTGAAATTTTCCATTAACGTATTGTTGTTAGTTATTCTTAGCTTGTAAAACTCAAATTTTTCCTTTCCGCCTATCTAACAACTACTTATTGTAATTTGGCACATCGCGTAATTATCAAAGCTTCATGATTGTATTAGATCTACATCATCTACTGACTTAAAAATCTGTTCTCAAATCGAAACTTATCAAATGGTACTGTTGATGGTTTGTTGATGGAACCATTCAATTCAATCAACCGACACAAGACTACGGTCATAGCACATCTCCGAAATGCGGTGAAACAAAATGTAATTTTTTTTTTTGTTTTTAAAATACGGTAGTGATCAAGATAATCCCTTTTACCCTATTAAAGTAGAAGACATGAAGTTTATGTGGCAATTACGTATGCATCTGTTTTGGCTTCAATGCACCATATTTCAGATTTCAGGAGTCATTTTGCCACGTGTAAGTCTCTTTTAATTAGAAGCTATATAATTCTTTTTTAAAAAAAAAAACACATGTTTTAGATGTGACACTTATCCAATGAAAAAATTCTACAAATAAGAATAAGTTACATTTCAAACGAATGGATATATTAATTCAAATTCAAATGTCCAATCGTACAGTTTTGCAGGCTTAATATAAACAAAAAATAAAAAAACTTAAATCCAGTAATTAAGAGTAATGCGTTATAAACTAATTATTTATTATTCCCTTATAACCTCAGATTTATAGGTATATTTTTTTAAGCCCCAAACCATAGCATAAATGATATATATGCCAAATTAATTCCTCAAAAAATAGTAATTCAATTAGATTTTAATAAAATAGTAATTTAGAAGGGGCGCCCGAGCATCTACCTGGGCCAAACATCTAGTTATTTTTAAGACGTAGTACAAAGTAAATTTGAGAAAAAGGAAGAATCCAACAAACGGTGACGAAGAAGAGGTGCAAACGTGCAGTGAAGGGCTAAGAGAGGAGTCACAAAGATGGTGTAGGAAGAACACGTGTGGGAAATTAACCACATTTTTCGTTGGACAAACAAAAATCGCATTTTTGTGCAGAGTTGATATTGAGCTGTAAACACACACACGCGCGCGCGGAAGTATAGTTAACAACTACGTAAGACTCGCTAGCCAGATACGAATAATTAGAAGAGACGTACGTAGTACTAATGGTACTAATACTACGTAATTGAAAACAGCAAACAAAAATAGAGAGAGTCGGAATCTGAAACGAAAACCGAATTGAGTGTCCGAGTGGAAGCTCGAAACGTGGAACGGTGGCTCGCAAACACGGACTTCAATGTAACAAACACCACCTGAGTCCGCCGCTTAATAACCCTCCCTAGTTTCCATCACCATTCATCTTGCATGAATCAATGAATGCGCGCGCGCACACACACACACACATTCGACACACTCTTTCCTTCTCCACATTCTTGTCCTGATTTGTTCTTGTTCTTCCTCTTCAAAAAATAAATACATAAATAAAAGGAAGTAAATCCCTTTTAAGGTTTCGATTTTAAGAAACGAATTTAATGATTCTCATTTGAGTATTATTAGTTATTACTACATGCACACACACACAGGGAAGGAAATCTATAGAGTTTTTCTTATCATTGCTTCTTCCATTTAGTACTACATCTACTCCCTCCATAAAGGAGGGGAATAGAGATTGATTTCTAGAATTAGTTTTCTTTCGTGGAAATATGGGTGAAGAGATGGTTGATATGGAGGCTGCGGCACAACCCAAAGAAATCGGCCATGGAGCCATCTTTGAGAAATCTAATCGTCCTATTACTTTAAAGGTATATATCGCCTATACATATAATTCTTCATTTCCGACATCATTCACAATTTTGGGAATTCTTTTTTTTCAACTGTGTTAATCGTTTTTTTTTTTTTTCTTTTTTCGGTTTTGATTTCTGTATGGATTTAGCAAAGTCGATGACTGTACGTATATATGCCATCATCCCGGACGAAGGTTTACTTATTTCGAGGCTTTTGGAATTTAGTTGTAGTCTCTTAATGGAATTTTGTCCTGTATTTGCTAATTTGTCGTCTATCTGGAAGATTGAATCGGAATGGAATTTTCGGGCTAAATGGCAACAAGATTTAGAGTGAATATATAGAAATTGGTAATGTACATTTTTTCAGGAGTATATGCTTTTGAACAACATGAATCATAGTGTCTGTGAATGCAACAACTCATCAATATACATTCCATTTCATAAAATTTGGAGGTCTAATTAGACCTAAATTTACTAATTAGTTTGCACTTTTGATCTTCATTTTTTTTTTCTTTTCTTTTCTTTTTGCAGTTTGAGAACGTGGTGTACAAGATCAACATTAAAAGTGAAGGGTTTTTTAATAAGAAAAAGTTAGAGGATGAAAATAAAGAGAAAATCATTTTGAAAGGAATTTCTGGCATGGTGCTTCCGGGGGAGATGTTGGCTATGTTAGGTCCTTCCGGCAGTGGGAAAACCACGCTTTTGACCACCTTAGGTGGTCGGCTCGGTGGAAATCTCAGCGGCAACATTACCTACAATGGCAAGCCTTTTTCGACTGTTATCAAGCGTAACACCGGCTTTGTTACTCAAGATGATGTTCTGTATCCGCATCTCACAGTGACAGAAACTTTAGTTTACACAGCTCTGCTTCGGTTGCCAAATACTTTTACAAAGCAGGAGAAAGTCGCACACGCTGAGGCTGTGATCGCGCAGCTCGGATTGACCAAGTGCAAAACTAGCATTATTGGAAGCCGAAATGTGAGGGGGATATCAGGAGGCGAGCGAAAAAGAGTTAGCATCGGGCAAGAAATGCTAATAAATCCGAGCTTGCTGCTCTTAGATGAGCCGACATCAGGACTTGATTCGACAACGGCTCAAAAGATAGTTTCGACCTTGTGGGAGTTTGCTATTGGAGGCAGGACAGTTGTCATGACCATTCATCAACCATCAAGTAGGATCTTTCATATGTTTCATAAGGTCTTGTTGTTATCAGAAGGTAATCCCATTTATTTTGGGAAAGGTGCAGATGCAATGGATTACTTCTCGGCTGTTGGATATGTTCCTACTTTTCCAATGAATCCTGCAGACTTCTTGCTTGATCTTGCAAATGGTACATTCATTCTTTCCAATAATAAAAGAAAGCACCATCCTGAACTTTTATGGAAATTTTCATGTTACACTCTGAGTTTCTTGATTTACTGTATAATCATCATCAATTGCTGTTGATTTTTTGTTCTTAATTAGGCTGCTCATTCTATTAAACCAGAATTTGGTCAAAATATATTTGTGTGCCAACTAGAAAATCACTTAGATCAGCAAATATTTTTGAACAGCAAGCATGATCCTGGTGTTGTGATAAAAAGTGCTAACCTGTTGATGTAATCTTGTGAACTTGTAGGTGTCCCGGCGGATGAATCACGAGATGATCAAGCTTTAGTCAAGCAAAATTTGGTTTCTGCTTTCAAAACCAATTTAGCCAAAAATTTGGAAATAGAGCTGCAACAACCAAATGGTAACTTACAGGGGATATCAGATGGAAAGAAGCATGAACAGTGGACAACCACATGGTGGCAACAGTTCTCCATTTTACTTGAGCGAGGTGTGAAAGAAAGAAGGCACGAATCCTTCTCTGGCATCAAGACAGGACAAGTCTTAGTGATTGCTATTCTCACTGGCTTATTATGGTGGCAATCTGATAGAAGTCACTTGCAAGATCAGGCAAGATTACTCTTATCTTAATCAAACACGATTAACTTGATCACATGTTATCTATATTCGTTCAAGACTGATCTGATTTTTTCGAACTTATGAACTTGCATTAACAATATCTTTTATGTTAATTGAATATGTTATTTGGGCATAATGCAGATTAGTCTTTTCTTCTTTTACGTGGGATTCTGGGGATTTTTTCCGCTATTCAATGCCATCTTCACGTTTCCTTTAGAACTATCGATGCTTGAGAAGGAAAGGGCATCAGGAATGTACAGACTTTCATCATACTTCATGGCAAGGACTATAGGTGATCTTCCCATGGAACTAATCCTCCCCACATGTTTCGTCATCATAACCTACTGGATGGCAGGTTTGAAAGCCACGGCAGCGAATTTCTTTGGTTGTCTGTTGGTTCTACTCTACAGTGTGTTAGTTTCTCAAGGCCTCGGACTTGCTGTCGGGGCTTTGGTCATGGATCAGAAGGCAGCAACAACAATGGGATCGTGCATTATGCTCGGGTTCCTTCTCGCTGGAGGGTATTATGTTCAAAATGTCCCGAAATTCATAGCATGGATCAAGTATATCTCAATAGGTCAGTACGGATACAAGCTCCTCGTGATGTCACAATTTAAGCCCGGGGAAACTTATCCA
Organism: Oldenlandia corymbosa var. corymbosa; assembly: GCA_949775105.1. Lineage (NCBI taxonomy): Eukaryota > Viridiplantae > Streptophyta > Magnoliopsida > Gentianales > Rubiaceae > Oldenlandia > Oldenlandia corymbosa. The sequence continues at coordinate 7,963,798 of OX459118.1, forward strand.
TGCCCTCCAAATGGAACTTGTTTGGTGGAAGATTATCCTGCTGTAAAGGCTGTAGGACTGCATGGATTTACAGTTTCCGTGATCGCCCTAGCTATCATGCTGGTGGGATATAGGCTTGTTGCTTATATCGCACTTATGAGGATTGGGGCTCCCAAAAAGTAGCAAGGCTACAAAATCATCATTCTGAGTTTCAAAAACAGCAAGATGGACTTAAAAAGTGTATTGGTTCGGTTTCATTGTAACATCATATGTTGAGGTGAATTAAGTTTGTCTTCTGATGTGACATGTAACAGGATTGAATTTTGGGGTTTACACTCACGCATCAAGTGTTGTGATACTCCTTGATCTCTTCCATTTTCTTGAAGCGAAAATGACTGGGGGACTGTACTGATTTATCTAAGGAAACATTTGGAACTTGTGTGTTCCAAAAGAATACTTGTCTTTGGAACAATAATTTCGAGATAGAATACGTAGATCTTTCAGTTGAATGCCAATTTCATTATGAGGCTCGGATAACTCGAGATTAGTGATCACGCGTTCTTTACAAGATATTATTTCTAAATGCATAAATTGTTTGTGCCTACGTTGCAACTTGCAAGTAGTAGGAAGCAAATGCATTTGTTCATTCTTGATTGCGTGATTTGATAAATTGCTCCTTTAAATAACCAGACTAAGGAATGCAGAAAATGAGGGAAGTCAGGATTGTTACCCAGATGAGGATAGTTCGGCTGATTAATTTTATTTCCGTCGGTAATAGTGACTAATCTCCTCGCTGAATTGTAGGTACATCGATGGGTGAGACAGCTAGTTAAAGTATTTAAGGTTGCTCCATGCCCGTGACGAGGTTCGAACTCTCAATCTATGGTTAAAGGTGGAGGAGTCTCTTCCACTCCATCACAATCGCTTTGGTTTAGTTGGGCTGATTAATAAAGCCGAGAGAAAAAAAGAGAACCCAACATATGAATTTTAAAATTGGAGCCACAAAATGAAACTTCTCAAGGAGGCCCAAGTTTACTACCAAGTTCCAACAGCATTGACCGGAACAACGTAGTTTGGATTTCTTTTCATCGCATATATATATAATTAAGTAGTATTGGAAGATTTTTATTTTTTTAAAAAAAAAGTGATATATAGTACTCCAATAAGATCACATTGTAAGTGCATACTTTTTTTCGTACAAGGAGTCCATAGTTTTTTTTTTTACATACCCGCAAATCCGGCAATCTATATGGAACTTGATCTTGATCCGAAGACCTTTAAACGGTTAATTTAGATTCGATCATTAGGAAGACTTAGCTGTTAAATGCAGGCAAAACTGCTAAGACTCACTTGACACCAGCAACCAAGGGATGTCGCTCCTTGAACTTGAAAAGCAAAGGTGACCAATCTCCTCTCCGATAAGTTTAATCGCATTCAAGAGTAGGCCAAATTTGTTGTTAATTTTTAAGCTTTGTTGAATTAATGTTTTGAAGAGCTATGGTCAAAGTCTCACAAGATTCTTTTCACCCGCGCATCTCACTTTATGTGATCATTATCTAATGGATTTGTTACCAATAATGTGAACTTAATGTGAAACATTATATTATTATATCTAGTTTAACTTTGACATAGTTGACTCTACAAAATGCACAGCAACCGAGTGTCACAAAACTCCTTCACTTCTTCAACCATTATGGTTCAAAAGTAATAAAAAATAATCATAATACAGTATATCCTACCAAATTTGGACTTGTCAACGAGACTCATTAATGAATTAATGTATATATGTCACGGTTCAATTAGACCCCAGGGACCATAAAACGTGGATAATTAATTTGTGGACAGAAGCTAAGGCTATATTTGTTTCCTTTTTCTCATGGTTTTTTCAGAATAATATAATAATATATGTCTCATCCCAGCATATCTTTTTATATTTTCAATACAAATTTTTACATTTCCAATACAAAACATACCTAAAGACACATACTAAAAAAACGAAACAACCATACCCTTACAATTTCTTTGGAGATGCTATTACATACGAAGAAACAGAAAATGAGAAGCAAAAATAAGCAAAATTAGGAGGCTGTCTGATGCGAAAAAGAGATGTGAAAACAAGCTAATCATTCATAATAATTGAGGACTGACCCAAAGATATCCGACAATGCATACTCTGCATCTGCATCGTTTTTGTTGTTTTTTCCATTTTCTCTGCCTAATTTGTACTAAAGTTCTGGTTTGGCCTTCCCATTTTGGTGCCCTCAAGTTGCCCCTTTATACATTGTGTATGGCTCTTGTGTATTCCCTATTTGCTGCCACATTAATGTTCTCACACGCATTAGGCATGTTTTTTCAAGGGATCGATTCCATCGTCTTCCATGTTATCCTTGATCTGGCCATCAAATTGTCCCAAAGTTTGGTGATGATGTGATTAAAAGATTGCAAAAGTGATTACTTTTATCCATTAAGATCAAATGTCAATTAATCAATACAGCTAATGATGAAAAAGCTGGTTCCAAAGTACCATAATAGTGGCAGCTAACTAGCTTGTGTTATCATGAGTGTGGTCAAGAATAAAACTTTTAGTATCAATACTAGAGTTATTTGTTTGTAAAACATTGCTTATGTTTGATTTACTGTAAAACAACAACCACACACCAACAATAAACAAGATTCTTTTCTGGTACGGAAAAAAAACACCAATTTTAAGATTTCTTCTGTCTCGAAATTATTGTTCAATTTATGTTTTCATTTTTAATACAAATTGAACCAAAGGTAAAATTCCAAACTGGGTAATAATTTTGAGACTAAGGGAACATTATACGAGCCGCAGAGAAAAGTTTTCAGCATATCCTTTTGCAGGAATACTCGCTTGAAAACCATGATTCGGGGTATTGGAATTTTTTCTATTATAGCCGTAAAATGGCACAATCTTTTTCTGACTTTTTGGCCCGATGCTTCAAGTTTGTAGTACTAGTAACTAGCTAGAGCATGGTTTGAAATAGGACAATATAGTCAAAATCTAATTAACTGTTGCAATTGAAGCATTATTTTTTTTTTTTCCTTTTTTCTTTTTCCTGAATGGAGTCAGATGTGTGCGAACCACATTCTTATTCTGTTCTTTCAAGGGGTTGAATTGATGCCCATCACGTTATTAGAAGATAAAAACGAGCCATGCATTCAAGCGCCTACCATTTGGACCCTATGGACCATTTGACTGATTGTACATAATTCTATATACTACTAGCATTACTATTCCGTTTCCTCGAATACTATTCATAAAGTATAAATTTAAAATACATCTTCTCGATGATGCTCCGAGTCTCATAAGGAGCCCCAGCATCACCATTATTCAATCTATTATAGGGTTTTTTTTTTTTTATTAACGATTTAGGAAAACAAACAGTGAGCATAAAATGAATAGTCTACCGGTGATATTCACCTCGTGCCATAAAGTGGACTCATGAGTTCGAGCAAGTTCGAACCAAATCCAGGAAGAAAATTAAACGGAATTTATTTCAACATTTTCTTGTTTTCCTACGGAGAAGGTCATGAACTGCTATATGAATGTGTTCGTTATTCAAAGTACCATTGTAGTCCATATTAAATAGTTGTATTGCATAAAAATGGAAAACAAAGACCAGAAAATTTATCTTAATTTTAAACTGCATGATATATAATCAGTTCAAATCAATAATTCCGGCCTCGAAGTCTAGCTATTCAACTACTATAGTTCATATATATCCATGTGAACAAAAAATAAAAAATAAAAAAATACAGAGATTGTCAAGACGAAATTAATTTTCTACCAACCGAATCGATATATAGAGCTTGAGCTTCAGTCTCGTATGCAGCGATTTAATACAATTTTATTTGACTCAAGAGGCAAAAAAGATAAAATAAAAGCATGATAAACCTTTAGGAAAACTATCATTAAACTAAAAAAAATATATATATAACAATAATCATTTTGGCCTTTTGACTTGAGTTTTGAGAGATGGAGCATTCTTTCTGAGGACGAATTATTTCATTGAAGCATAATCCACATCTAAAACGCTTTAGTTTGAGCTTCAAAGTTAAGTACTTTTCTTGAATTTGAGTAAACAGACAAGAAAATTATTTTTAGACGGAGAGAATGTAATCACAATTGTGAATAATTAGTCAGCTTTAATCCACTTATATTATAATGATTGGCAAGAAATATAGTAACTACGTGGAGTAGGGTGCCTTTTTAAGTAAGGAAACCCAGTCAAGCAAGCTAATTCAAAGATTATTTTAGTGGTTGAAAGCTAGATTGCACATTGTAAAGCACACTGAAGAGGATTAATTAATTAAGAAAATGCATTGCTGCGATTAAGGAAGCATGAATAAGTTCATCGTTTGAACAATACAGCAAGTCACCAGTGACGTAATCCCATTGGTTGCATCAGATTTGAAGGAAAAAAGTGATTGATTACTTGTAAGAGTTAACAAAACCCAGAGAATTAATTAAATAAATCAACCAAAACCCCCTTTCAAACCTTTCTGTTTTAGTACATATTTTCCTAACTAAGCGCTTCAGTCCAATCCAATTTTCAACATTTTATAGCTTAGAGGATATAAGTTTTACCAGCTCTTAAGAAATTTATGTAATCCTTACGTTTTATATAATAAAAAATAAATCAAATCAGAAAATACGCCAAATCTACCCATCAACAAAAATCACGGTAGGGTTTTGGCCCTCTATTTGACCATCAGGTGCTCTCTAATTGTCGTTGCTGACATTAAAGCCTACTAGAATTACATGTTTTATTACTATTACAAATTGACAATCGCACTCTTGAACTTTAAAGTGGACTTTAACAGGGAAAAAAAAAAAAGCTATGCTTCTTCTTCCTTCTTCTTCTTCTTTCTTTCCAATTGGAAAACTTGTGAAGAGGGAGATGTAATTTTTTTGGTACTTTGTCTGTTTTGTTTTTTTTTTTTTTTTTGCTGGTTTTTTCATAATAATATAATAATATATGTCCCATTCTAACATTTTTTTTATATTTTTAATACAATTTTTTACATTTTCAATAGAAAAAAAACACTTAAAAACACAGACTTGAAAAACAAAACAGACATAAACGATTCAGGCATGCACATCTTGCTTGAACTGTTGGTAAACGAAGTGATATAGCTTAACACTGTCATCTACAAATTTTCGTGCACAAAACTCTTATTAACATATTTTTATATTTGACTTTTCATTAAATAACTACTACTATAGTTTATTTGAAAAAAAAAATAAAAAAAAATCTCCCAATAAAAATGATAGATACTTACATCTGAAGCATCTGGGGTGACACTAAAACATCGACATCCAATGAGGTATATCCAATGATGCATGGGAGTTGTCCGAATCTGGACCTCACAACTCCTAGAGAAAAGGGTAGAAAGCTTTAGACGTGTGTGCTGTTTTGAAGTTTTGACCTACCCAACAAAAAACCCAAAAGTCATTCCAGTTTTGTTTTTTTTCATTAGTAGTAGTACTTAATAGTCATACATAGATTCCTTTTTCTTCGAGTGAATTGAAGGATTACCACGTGCAACCTTAGATTACGACAACCCCCCCAAATCAAACCTACAAAAGTTTGGCCTCTTGTTCCATTCCATAATCAAACTATTCCACCTTTGACCCCCTCCCCTCCTTTTTATTAATTAATTATAATTAAGTTTACTCTTACGTCCTTTCCAATCAGACACACACGCCATATGAAGAATAGCTTCCTTGAGATCTGCTAAGCATTCCTCTTGCTTGTGGTGAGGTAATTGTTTATTGTGTGTTTGTTCGTTGAAAGTATTTGAAGAGAAGTTTCCAGTATTGAAACCAAAAGAAGGATTCAGAATGGACACAGGGCATATGTAATGTAATCTTTTAAGCTTTGTTTGTTTCAATTTTTAGATGGGTTTTTTTTTTTAATTATTATATTATTAACTGTCTCATCCCAACATACCTTTTTACATTTTCAACACATTTTTATATTCACAATACAAAAAACACCTAAAAATACACACTAAAAAAAACGAAACAAACATACCCTTAATTAACACACACGTCAGATGTAGCATATGTCATGCCGATGTGTGTCCAAATATGTACTATACATCTTTCCAATTACTAATAACTAATAATAGTAAGAGAGGGCGGGGAATGAATGAACTGTTCATTTGAGTGGTTTTAATCTGTTAGTTCTCCATATAAAACATCATGCGAGGTTGAAAATTATTAATTATTAATTTTTTTGTTTTATTACAATAAGAGAAACAATTGTATGCGACAAAATTGACACATTACACAAAGTTACTACTTTTATAGTATCATGTTTTAATAGCGAACCATCTATTGAGGGAGGAGCTTTAAGTCAATAGAAATTATTTAATGCATCATTGACGATACTAAAGCAATCAGTCACAAATTTGATACCTGAAAAACAGATTTTACATCATTTGAAGTGTTGAACACTGCCTCTTGACGAACTAAGCCATCATGCACATTACATATAACTTTTTTCAACCCATGCACAAATAGTGTGTAATCCATGAAATAATTTCCCCAACACCAATCCTATCCAGTAGCACATCTGACAATATCTTTCGCACTTGTCATACCCGTTAATTACCCATTCTCGATTGCCCAATTTTCCGACAATAATGTTCTACAACGTATCCTTGTTAGTATAATATACGTTGGACAAACAAGGGAACATACATGCTATACCAGTAAGGCATCAATGATAAAATTATCAGATTCACGTGACTGTAAGAAACAATACAAAAGACCCTTGGTATTTAGAGCAAGATTGATTTGTACGTATTTGTATATGTGCTACAGCAGTAGCCCAACGATTTGATGCAATAACTCATTTTTCTATTATTCATTTGGTCAATCATCTCCTATACGTATGTCATCGTGATATACATGAACGAATATGCTGTACAATTAAATAAATATCCAAGAGAATAGTGTTCTAAATTGGAAGATCGTGTTCTACAAATGCAGTCGTCATGTTGACCTTTACTCAAATAGTAGAATTGTGTATGGCTTAACATTGAAGGCCATTAAAATAGGGTGATTGAGTGAAAGAAACCCCAAAAAGGCTCGGAAAAGAAAAGTAGCTCCTACTACAAACAACAACAACAACAACAACATTACGATGGGACCCCTAAGCAAAAGAGAATACTACAACACAACAGTATAACAAATTTAAGGACCCCCCAAAAAAATAAGAAAATAATTTGCTAATCAATAACGTGGCAGAAAAATGTGACACCGTTACACAAAAGGGTTTTTTTCTTTTTTTTTTTTTTTTAAGGATGGACTGTGCCTTTTCTCGATCATTTCTTTTGGGATAAAAAATGGAAATTCCGCCTAACTCCAAACGCCTTCTCTTTGTTATGAGTCCACGTGTTTGCACGTGTCCAACACTCCATCTCCTCTTCTCTCGCCGACGCAATCTTTTTAGTCCACGCGTAAAATGCAGCTCTCCCTTTAATTTGTTCTTTGTTCATCTCTTTTTTTCCCTGGTTATTTTCATCTTTTTTTTATCTTTTTCAAATCTATTTTTTACTCCAATCGAACAACTTTGGTTGTTTTAACGTATTTTTAAGTCATATTTTAATAAGTAATATAGTCTTTGTAGAATTTGGATGTCAGCATGGTTGTTACACTTGCTCCTTACTCTTTGTATTACGTATTTTTCTTGATCATCTTTTTTAAAAAATCATATTGGGTATATCTTTGATTATTGAAAGACTACTCCATGTTATTCCAAATTGGCATTTTAAAGAGGCATGGTACGTAATGACTAAAGCATAAAAGCCTAAATGTGGCATCTCCTAAGAAGAATGTGTGTCGTATTGAATGTTTACTTTCACTAAATGTTCCATAGTTAGTAAAATTTCATTCCTATTGAATGTACAAGATTTTTAAAGGGAATATTCACAAGCTGTATTCTTTATTTGATCTGGATGAATGTATGTACATCGTACACGGTACATGTATCTTATATTCTCATTTGTTGAATGTTAGATATACAACGATTTATAATGTTAGCTAGACTTTTTAATTTTTTCACCAAAACAGACGTTAAACGTTAATTACAGTTTGCTTTCGAGGTTCGATCTGATAATTAAATCTCTCAATACACCATATTCACTGAATATTAATGTTTTGAATATGAAATTTTTTCAATATGTAAATGAGAAGAGACAGAAAATATCAAACATTTACAATTACACGACGTAATTAGAGAACATTCATAATGTCATGTTTCACTTCACCTAAAAAATCATAAATGCATAAAAATGTCTTAAGACTGTGTCATTAAGAGCTGTGTTTTGAAAATCGGATCGGACCGGGGTGGTCGAACCGGTTCGACCAAGAATCGGAGGTCTTTCTGGTCCCGTTTGAATTAATAATCGGTAACCTTAAAAATCGGTCAAACTCCGTCAAACCCAAACAAAACCGCAGTTTGATCGGAAATCGGTACCGGTTAAACCGAAATTTTAAAATTTTGAAAATTAATAATTTTTTAAATAATTTTTATAATCGGTTTTTACCGGTTTTAAAAATCGATTTAAACCGGTTGAACCGATAAACCAGTGAACCACTTAAGTTGTCGGTTCACTTTCTAGTCCGATTTTCAAAACATAGGTTAAGAGTTTGTTGGTTACGCTTTTTTTTCCAGTGTTATTCTTTGAAAGTTTGAACTTTGAATCACTTCGCAGGCAGCTAATTGTAACAATACCATAAATAGGACAAATACATATGTATGTGTCACATAATCAATGCACGCGGTATTAAAAAAATCACATAATGATTTCGTCATTAATTCACTTAATGATTGTTAAGAAAAAAAAAAACAAGGAGGTGCCTAGAATCTTTTTTTTGTATATTGTTATTTTCCTTCGAAAGATGTGCCTAGAATCAACCTTGGGGATGTACCATTCTCTTTTGTTTCGTAGCATTTCCCATCATCAAGAAGACGCCAAAAGAAAACATTAAAAAAGTAGTCTTCTAGATGTCACGTGAGGTATAGGCACGTGGACAGTGGCTCTTTTTTCTTTTTGTAAAAAATTAATTAGTTTTATACTACTACTATTACTATTGGTTTTCTTTTTCATCCTTTTACTCCTGTTATTACATCATCATACTTACTACTTTTATTTTCTTTGATTTCTTTTTTTCTTTCTTTTGAGAAAATTACTTTTGTAGAAGGGGAAGGATGCATTGCACCTGGCTCAAGGCTATGGCATTGGATAAGGTCGGCCGCATGATAATGCCGAATTTCTTTAGTACGTGTCGATTTCCAAACGGTGATCAAACCCCGGGTGGGTCCGATTCATAGACTTTGAGAAAAAGACGACCGTACTTATCTCTCTCGGGTTACACTTCAGTCTTCTTCTTCCCCCTATAAATATCCCCTGTATCCCTTCTGTTCCGAAGAATTGGAAAAAAGAAATCTTTTTTTGAATAGTTTTACCATTTTTTCACTCCACAATTCTTCATTCATTTCTGAACATTCAAAAACAAAGCCTTTTTTTTTTTCCTCTTTAATTAAGATGGGCGTTCAAGAACCCGACCCGCTTTCTCAACTGAGTTTGCCACCAGGGTTTAGGTTCTTCCCGACGGATGAGGAGCTTCTGGTGCAGTATCTTTGTAGAAAAGTTGCCGGTCATCATTTTAGTCTTCAGATCATTGCTGAAGTCGATCTTTACAAGTTTGATCCTTGGGTCCTTCCCAGTAAGTTTTTGTTTTTCCTTCTTGGTTAGATATTTATATTCAATTGTTCTGAGTTTTCATTATGGTCTAATTTGGTAATTGTATTTTAATAAAACAGGCAAGGCGATATTTGGAGAGAAAGAATGGTACTTTTTTAGCCCCAGAGACCGAAAGTATCCAAACGGGTCGAGACCCAATAGAGTGGCTGGCTCTGGCTACTGGAAAGCAACTGGAACCGACAAGATTATCACAACAGAAGGGCGTAAAGTTGGAATCAAGAAAGCCCTCGTTTTTTACGTCGGAAAAGCTCCAAAAGGAACCAAAACCAATTGGATCATGCATGAGTACCGACTTTCCGAACCTCCCCGCAAAAGTGGCACTTCCAGAGTAAATCCCCAAACCCGTGTTTTTTTTTTTTTTTCCAATCAATCCCTGTTTTTTTTTTTTTTTAACTAAAGACTAAATCTTTTCCTTGTTTGAAATGTTTGTGTAGTTGGATGATTGGGTTTTATGCCGGATTTACAAGAAGAATTCGAGTGGTGGGATGAAGCCAGTTTCAGGGATGATGATAAGTAACGAACACAGCCACGGTTCATCGTCATCATCGTCTTCTCAATTTGATGATGTTTTGGAGTCTTTGCCTGAAATTAATGACCGGTTTTTCGCTTTACCGAGAATGAACTCCCTCAAGAATAATAATAATAACGTTCATCAAGAAGATCAGAAGATTAATCTGCAGAATTTGGGTTCCGGGAGTTTTGATTGGGCTACTCTAGCCGGGTTGAGTACCCTGCCGGAGCTTGGTCCGACAAGTCAAGCTCAGGCGATTCCGGGTCATCATGGACATCTGAACAACGTTAATGGCAACAACAATAACGAGAATAACAACAACATGAATGTACAAAATGATTTGTACATCCCGTCATTTCCAAGGATTCACATGGATGAGGAAGTTCAAAGTGGAATCAGAAGTAACCGGGTTGAGAATCCGGGTTTCTTCCAGCAGCAAAGCACCGCCAACGTTTTTTCCCAGAGTTTTCACGATTCGGTTGACCCATTCGGGATTCGGTACCCGCCCCAAACAGGGAATGTAATGGCGTTTAGGCAGTGAAAAAAAAGAAAAGAAAAGATTACATTGGGGTTAGATTGTGATAGATGAGGATTACTTTGGGGTTGATATTGTAAATATTATGGTATATTCTTTGGGTTTAGACATTTTGACTTCTCTGGAATTAAAAGGCTAAGAGAAAGGAAAATACGGTATAGGAGGAGCCAGCTGGAGAATTTATCATTTTTATTAGTGGTGGAGAAAAGTCAAATATTAATTACCCTCATTTTGTAATTTTTCTAGATTATTGCCAATATTCAATGCTCTCAAGTAGTAGTGAAATTTACCTTAGAATGTTAGTTCATCTGAATGTAAATTTTTTCTCTGCTCAAAAAAATTGGAGCATTTACTCGAAATGAAAAGATCTTACTTTTTAATGCACCAATAAAAGCCATGCATGTATTTGTTAACCTTTTCTATATTTGGTGAAACCCCATTGGAGGTTGAATTTTCTTAATAGTTACGATTAAGGAAAAGATTAATGAATGAGTCAAATGCACAAAGACAAAAATGGGTATTCCTTAATATAGCTGTTTTTAAGAATGGTTTAAAAAGATATAATAATAGTAAGAAATGATAGAAAGTAGAAACTAAAAACATTAGGTGAAAGAAATTGATTCTGTTTGGTTGGCTTTTATTTTTTCATAATTTTTAATTAATAATTGTTTCATCTCAATATATTTTTTATATTTTTAATATAATTCTTTTTCATTCACATAATTAAAACAGCTAAAACACACATTAAAAAACCGATCTAAACATAGGTACAAGAGGAGTAGGGAGGAATTAACCAATGGGGGGGTTCAAGTCGGAATGGAGTTTGGAATCATGGGAAAGGATGCCAAAGTCAAATTCCATTTCTCGATTGCTGAATTATAATGTCAGGCAAATGACGAATGGCTGAAGCCATTAAGTGCAAGTAAATTGATTGACAAGAAAATATACGCACGTGCTATACGACTGGACAGCTCATCAAACGGCGGCAAAGCCCACGTTTATCCTGCCAACTTTTTTATGTCATTCACACACTTTACCCCCATTGCGGCGCCGCCGGCCTTTTTATTTTAATTTCTTTTGCCGCTGCTTCTTGCGGCGGTTACTTCTTCTTCTTCTTCTTTCTTTCAGAGTTATTCCCTTATTTCCTTAACATGAGTCCGTGAATTACATATTATTATCAGTGAATTCCACGTCAATATCGTGAAAGATCTGTTACTTGTTTATAAGTGTCAAAAATCACTCCATTCATTGTTAATTGATTTTGAGATGTGAGCCTAAAATATTTACATATTTTGACAATTATTACATTATAGGATTATGCTATCCCTTCGACATCATTCACGTTTCTTTAGTTAACTGAGCTGATTCACCCTTCTTTTGATTATAAACGATCAACTGGTGTTACAAATTACACTAAAGGAATCAACGTCAAGTGGAAAGTTTTGTCTTCAACCATTCTTATTTGTACTCAGTTATATACTAGTTATATACTGTTCAATGATAAGCAACTTGATTTTCCGACCATTCACTAGTCTTTTTGTAAACCAAATTTCCACATTACATTTTACTAAATCAACTTGAATTTTTCTACTTGCACTTGTAACATAAATTGAGGAAGAATATCCCATGGCGGCCAAGAGAGTTGCTAGCTTTTCCACACTGGAAAAAAATAAAATAAAATAAAATTCAAAACATTTGTTGACACACAATAAGTGGAAGTTTCTTGTGTCTTTCCTTCCAATTTTAGCCGGACTACGACAATAATTTCCTCCTCCAACTTCGTGGATGTGGTGAAATGAATTTTTGTCATGATTTTCGGCCTTCCGCTAAAATGAGCAAAGAATTATTGCTGCTCGTTATAGAATTGACTATGCTTTGGCCCAATTCCGTTTTTAAGTACAATGGCCCAAAGCTATATTATTTTTGGCGTTTTTCACTGTTGTCAATTTCGATTTTGATTCTGCACAAATTATTGTACGAGGGAGAGATGTACTCAAAAAGAAATGGCGTAGAGACGTCAGACGTTGGAATGACAAAAGTAGAAATCTCCTAAGCGTTCGAACTTGATTTAACTTTAAACGTAGCTCTATCTTGAACAAGATCAACATGAAAGTAGATTCAACAACATCCTGACTCCTAAGCTTGGCTTGATTTAATACTAAATTTTTTTCCCCATCAAGGCATACCCTATCACTAGTGATAATTATTTCCTATGTCTCAAAATTATTATCTAGTTTGGATTTTCAATTTTAATTCAATTTGTATTTAAACTGAAAATCCAACGAAAGGAGTACGTAAGTACTTAATTGGTGGCAAATACCCTCACAAGTCGCTATATGTTCATAAAGGGGTTCAAACACTCCACTTTCAATAATTACGAATGAATCTCTACTACTTAACCAATCTATACCAAATAAATAGGGATTTTACAGTGTGAAGTTCATAAGTGTTACTGGTTGTTTACTGTATCGTATTCAAATTTATTTATTTTTTTATTTATAGTAAATTGTTTACCACTGTTTACTATGACTGGTCCGATTGACGGTAATTCCAAACTCAGGTTCATTTTATTTAAGAACCAAATAATTCCTACCATTAACTCTAAATTCTTTGCGGAAGTATTTTACTTTCTCTCTCTCTCTTTTTTTTTTTTTTTTTTGTGTGTGCATATTACATAGTATCTCACGCTTATGGTCTCGATAAGATATGAGAACTGGTAAAGGGATTTAAAGGTCGTATATTACTTTGACCTTCTTTAATTGTCATGTACTGTAAGTCTGTAACGGGATTGCCTAAAAGTAACTATTCCCAACCAGTCTTTTAATAGGCCCATCAAGGTATTTTTGGTAGTCTGAATTCGATAGTATGTAGTGTATGAAATTTTCGGCTGGATCTGATTTGTTCTCTGGCCTCAACGAAAAATGAAGAATTTTTCTGGATTTATTAGGCTCATAAACAATGATCCAGATACTAACACGAGATCAATATAATTTAAGATTGGGCTACATCTAATTTGATGAATGATGATGGAGCCTCCATTTCCCCAGCCTAAGCCCATTAATTATGATAATGAATTTCGTTTTCTTTTTTTTTTTTTTTTGGGTGGAGGTTATTCATCACGATATATAGTAAAATCCCACTTTGTAGACAAAGCAATGAAGCATCTTATAAAAATGTGACTCTTATTTTTTTCCGTGCAAAGAGAATCTTTTAATATTTTCTCAAATTATTACTGAGTGGACAAATTATTAAAAAAAAAAAAGTTGACGTTCATTTTTTACTAAAACTGGTTCAGCAATGAATTCCAAGCGCTATCATGTGGTAAAAGTTAATATCAAATCTTTAAATGTTTTTATCGAAAGGCATCTCTTATCATCACCATCATCATCATTTAAAGCCCCATTGATTTTAAACTTAAACCAGCCGATGAGATCACAGAAAGTTTTAACTTAATCGGTCGACACGCTTAAAAGATAATAAATACACGTTTGACGAAAGGTTAATGTGTAATTATCTCTTATATTATCCTTAATCCTCGTTTGATAATATAGTAGATTAATTCACAGTTTATAGACTTATTAAAAATAAACACAAAAGGCCGAAGCCTTTGTCTTTTTCTTTCGAATTGGAAAGTGATCGTAGTGATTGATTGAAATGAAAAAGAAAAATGTTGCAATGCGAAAGCAACTTTTAAGCATAGGCCATCTCCATATTCCATATTTGGTATAGCAAAAGCTTAGCCACTTAAAACCCCCTTTAATTGTTATTCTTAACTTTTTGGATGTTGTGGACATCATTTTTTTTTTCTAGACTAGATAATGGAATCAAATATTGGTTTTTAATTTCTTACAATATCAAGAGAAGGCAAAGATAGATGATTATTAACACAATATTGTTAGCACAATCTTCTAATGTTTTTCAAATAGAACATATCGAGTGTTGCATTATGTCCTAACAGGTACACATACTACGACATATATTTTCTAGCAAATGTAATTTTTTAAAAAAATTTTAGTGAACTATTAAAATGAAACGGAACGAGTAATTATTTTAATTTGCGTGTTAAAAATATACTATTTTTTTTTGTATCATTATATCTGAATTAGAGTTTTAGGTGGGACGTATTCCGGAATTGATGGGGGTCATGTTGGGGATAGACGAAAATACGGATTTTGATTCCGAATATTTATAATGCGCCAATTTCACCATCAGATTCCGTAGATTCTACGGTATATACATTCATAGGTAAAAAAAAAAAAAAAAAAAAAAGAACAAACCTATCAGATCGAAGTCGACTTCCAATTAAAATCATATAGTACTATCTTTCATTTTGATTTTGAATTTTTTTTTCTGTACCTACGTATATCTGATGTAATAATGGGGTAAACTATCCCTCTATACTTATTGGCGCCAATTTGATTCTCTTTCTCTTTGATGATTCTGGAATAATCTTACAAAATCTGCAGCATGTGTAATGTGTTCGATAACTCTTGCAAATTGAATTGGTCAATTAATTCCCCCAACCATCAATTTTCTTTATTATTATACTGTAACTCTGCTGCTTAAATAGCTGTTTGTTTTCTAATGGCTTGTTAGGAATACTCAAAATGGTCTAGATAGATAATCATGCAAATTGTGAGCTTAAATTTGACAAATATTAGTCCACATTAATCCCGTCTTTTGTGCCTTTTCAGCTAGTTGATGAAGTTCATTTTTTACTTGGGAGGGGAGGGGGGAATCATCAACCTATATAATTAATTCAACTTAGGTGAAATAATTCGCGTACAAAATGCTCTTCTGAAAACCTACATGTATGGTTCCTCCATTTATTCTTTGATGTATTTTACTGATTAAACTTTGTGAATGTACTGTATTTTTGGTATTTAAAGTTCAGGAAAAAGACTATTAATTTTAATGCCAAAAGAAAGGGGAAAAAAATCAAATTTGTTTCAAACTAGGTTCAGAAAATAAAACAACGGACAAACAGTCTCCTTTCGAAGCCATAAAGATTGTAGCTAACTGTTAGCTTTCTTTTATTCACCAAATATTATGCTTGCCAAATCAATATTATTCTCCCTTCACAGCAAACCAAAATACTCATTAATCAATCATTTCTTTTTTACTTTCAAACAGTTGGTAGGAGGAAACTAAGCAAACTTATTAAACCTCCCTAACTTAAAGACTCAAAAGTGGGGAAATGATTTGAAAATGGCTGAAAATTATATATACAGTATCGTGACAGTCATGCCTTATATCTTATATGTTAATCTTAGAGATAAAAAAAAGTACTTTGAATATGCGAACGACATATCTCCTCTTCATCCCAATTGTATCCCCCATTGATCCGTAATTCAAAGTTTGACATGCATTACAGAGAAAACTGCATACAAAAAACCCAAAGACCTCCTACGAAATTGGGTATAAGTATAACTGTGTAACATCATAGTCTTCCTTGATTCATCTTGAGAATGGGCCAAGAATTAATTTTTTTTTTTAATTATTATGGCGAAACAATTGTCTTGCTTAAATCATTATTGTTAGTGTCACCATTTCGAGACAAAATTAACATTATTGTGCTTTCTCATTTTCAATTCGAGTGACATGTGCAATTTTTAATTCATGGTGATTATCATTCTGCAGCTCTCAGCCTCAACAAACAAAAACGTGCGATAAAACCCTCCCCATACGTCCTCGAACGAGTCTTTGTATAAAACTAATAATGGAATCACCTCTCGCATCACATCAATCTGGAGTCTTAACTCTTAAGCCCCCAGATTAGATCACAAACCATGATTTTCCTTTTCCCAAAACAAAATTAGTATGAACCATTCAATTTTCTCAATATATTTTAGGTGACGGGTTTAGTTAACACCCGAAAGTATTAAGCTTGAGAAAGGGTCATTTTGATACATATGGAGTCACTATCATATTGAGTGTGTAGATACTGCAACACAAGGTTAGGTTTTTCATGAAAAGTGTCACTAGCTAATTCATGATAGAATCAGAAATTAATATTCGCCCCTTAATTTCCAAAATAAGAACCATTTAATTATAGTACATAAACGTTTTATTTTGGAACGAAATGAGTATAATACAGTATTATATATGGTGATTTATTTTACGATCGGATTTGTTGAGGAGAACAAGAAAAAAATAAAAATAAAAAGATTTGTTGTAGCATACCAAACTAATGATTTCATTATGTTAGA
This sequence comes from Oldenlandia corymbosa var. corymbosa, assembly GCA_949775105.1. NCBI lineage: Eukaryota > Viridiplantae > Streptophyta > Magnoliopsida > Gentianales > Rubiaceae > Oldenlandia > Oldenlandia corymbosa. Next base: position 7,980,833 of record OX459118.1, read on the forward strand.
GATTACGTGGATAATTATATTAATTGTAGAAAGTATGTTGAACAAATTAACAGATTAATTTGAGGGTGGAATCACACAGATGAGAGAGTATGGAGTCATGCAATTGTGACTTGCACTGAATTTGTTAGATGTTATGGAATTCTGCTTTTCTTGTGGCGTAATTCCTGGACTTGTCTTTTAAGCTTATTTTGTTTGGCATCGCATTTAGCTACATTTTCACAACTGATCCCTCCCCATAGCTGACTTTGCCAACCCCCCATATCCATCCATGCATTATGCTATTGGTATTATTTACAATCTTTTTCATGTCTTTTATTAAAGTTAGAAATCACTTACATATTTATTTTTTTGAAAACGATTTCACCTAACATTTCCCACAAAGAAAAAAAATTACCTAACAAGTTGAAAGACACATTATTACAATATATTTTCTTATTCATGAATTAAAAAAAAAAAATGGACAGGATCTCATATAATAACAAAATTAAGGCACAAACGACATGGAAATCTTAACGTCTTATGTAACATTTAACCAATTGACCAAACCATACAAAAGTTGCTGAGCTTAATTTCCTTGTACTAATGTCTTATATGTATAGATTACAAAAATGGTGGTAACTAGTATACGCGACGCCTGAACCTCATCATTCATAATTACCGGAGAATTCTGAGTTGTAAACGCAAGGTACAAAACTAAAGGTCAAAGCTTCCAACATAGTAAAAAAATAAAAAAAAAAAATAAAAAACATTCTACCCACTTGCTTTCTGCTGCATCATCGGATTCAACATACAAACATCCCTTGTCCTTGTTCTACTCCAAGGATAGGGTGTTTGCAACTATTAAATTAAAGTACACTTTATGATTAACAATCAAACGTAAATTGGTCGATTGATGTATGAAAATGGATAGCATTGATAAAGCAAACAAAAGTCACGAGTTCATCAAGATCCAAGTACGATAATATGCACATGCATGTAGTATTCAATAGTACTTTTCCCCTTGGTTTATTTAAAAACCTTAAAGAGCAAATTAGGCCTTCCCCAATTTTCCTTGGCTGAGAAACCTATATGTGACCATATTTTCATAAATCAATAAAGCCATTGACTCAAAAACTTATGCAGCCCACATGCATGTATACATTTAGAAGGGTGGCATTGCTTAATTAATAATCACCTCTCAATCATCTTATGGCTGTATTTCTTTTGACACCCTTTTTAATCTACTTTCTATGACTCATCCATGATCTACATACCAAAATGAACATCATGAAAGATACATATGTTTCTTAATTGAGGAGGGGTCGAGACACTGTTGTCACGCACCCTCTATTTTGGACTCTCCCATAATATTTGGTTCGGAAGATAATCTTAGAGGCATCCAAATCGAACTGTTGAAACTCTTTTCAAAAAAGTTATTTTAAAGGGGAAAAAAAAGAAAAGAAAAACTCAAGGTCCACAATTATTAGTTTATTGAAAAAGGATGGCAAAAATGAACGTTTACATATGTATGAGAGTACTCAAATGTCAGAGGTGGAATTGGCTTTCTCTTCTTGATAGCAACTTTGATTATGCAATGATCGGTTATGGGTCGTGTGAATTTTCTTTCATACTTCGGATTACGTACATTAGCCTGAATCTTAGTCAAGGAACCATATTTGTCATTACTTGCTCACACAGTTAACCCCTTTTAAAATTTCTGGATCTCACATATATGATAATGATGATGATGATGAACTTGTATAGGATATATAAGTACACATACATCATGATCGCATTCATCTGTCTATTTGTGATCGATGTACTTATTTAATCTAACATGTCTAATTAATTTATTCTTCAGTTTACTAGTGACATGAAACAAAGTTGAATTAATCTCCTTGAGACTAATTTAATTCGATGTTGTACATGTATGCATGATAATAGGTTATAAGTTGTTTTTGGGTGCTTAGTCCCCTTTCTTGTATTGGAAAATAAATAATACTCCCTCTATTTCAAAATGTGAGTCTTTTTAGACTTTGCACATAAACTAAGGAGACGATCATCGAACAATTAATTTATATGTTAAATATCTATTTTACCCCTCATTAAATACATTGGAACTATAAACAAGACTAAATTGAAATAGATTAGTATCATTTACTGAGGGTAAAGTTAGAAAAATAATTATTAATTTACCTAGAATTTGTAAAACGATCTACATTTTGAAAAATCTCTCCAAACCTAAAACGACCTACAAATTGAAATGGAGGGAGTAAAGCAATTAATCTCACAAGATATGTAATATGTAGTTCACATTTCTTGTTGTAATGGTCAGAATGAGATTTTTTTTTTTTTGGGGGAGGAACCACAATCATAAATTGAAGCAAGTAGAATTTCATTTTTCATATAGAAATTCGACACCTAATTAGTTGAACTACATATGTTCTATAAGCTTGAGTTAATTTATAAGGAGACAGAAACAAAGTCTGGCGGAACTAGTTACAAATTAATTGCCTCCAAAGTGAAAGAATCAAATATCTTCTCTTGCAGCCCACAAAAAAGACACCTACATGACAGTGATGAAATAATGGAGGGTTATGGTCTTTTGACGAAGTGACACACATAAGTCGAGAATATTGATAGTTACACCATTACCTTTTCTTTTTTTTTTTTTTGATTGTTTAGTTAATAAATTATTTATGATCGAATCATTATCTCTTTGTTCAATGGCAAGATTTAATTGATTTTTTATATTAAAGAGATGGGTTGTGGGGGTCAAATGAACTAGGGTGCTGCAAATGAAAAACATGGGTCGTGATATATATGTTAAGCTCTTCTAGAGTAGAGATAAGAAAATGGACATCAAGAATTGACAAAAATTGGGACCCTAATTGGTCGATCATCAAACCGGCAACACGACCCCACCTTCATCTCTTCCCATGCATTGTTTTTATTGATTTCAAGGAAGATTTTGCCACCCAGGAAATAAAAAGTTACTACCAAACACCTGTAGCTCCCAAAGTTTCCTGTAGTTTTGGGCTACTTGTCGAATGTTTCTCTTTCCCCTTGTTGTCTCTGATTTTTTCCCCCTAATTTGCTTCAAATGTGAGTTTTTTCTATTGAGAGTCAATACGAGTAAGATTGAAATTAATATTCATTTCGTTTCAAATTAATTCTGCTTCTTTTAACAGTCTTCAAACCAGTGGTACGGTGCAATGATGAAATGATTACTGAAAACTGTTGTTTCACTTAATGATACAAATTGAAATTGATCCTGAAATATGAGACTTTTTTTTTTAAAAAAAAAAAATTCACTACAATGAACCCCACTTAAATGTAAGTAAAATCCCCCCTCAAAACTCTTGGTGGGAGTCGAACCCTAGTCTATCACCAGGAAAGACAACAACCTAACCACTAAGCTGTCATTCAAATTCCTCTCGAAATATGAAACTATTCCGTAGATTTTGCACAACATTCCTAATGATGGATAACCGAGCGGCGGTCCGTGCCGGCAAATTATTTTTCCCTCTAATCACTAATAAAGATATTTGTTAACTCTCCCATGCAACTTGATTATCCACGAGTTAGGACTACGCTTTTGCATGTCTTAATATGTATACTATTTTCATTGATTATTGTCTAAAAAAATAGTCTATCTTGATTTCTCATATTTATAATATTTTCAGTACAAATTTCAAAATTCAGTATGAACAATTTTATTTTATTTTTTGAGAGGAGTAGTATATTAAGTCATAACTTAATGAAAATAATTACCAAGTTTTAATAAGAATAAGGTTTATTGTTTCTGAATATATATATATATATGTATTGTTTTGTGATACACTGAATACAGCTGTTAAGGGAGTGTAGGGACCAATATAATGTACAGATTTTAGAAGACTAGGTCATCACATTAAGACCATATTTAAGATAATGACAACTATCACACACCCCCTAATCTCAATCTAGCATTAGTAATCAAATCATCTCACCTGTTTCTCTCTAGATCACTATTATGTGCCTAATCAAATCTCTTGATCTATAACAATCAATACAAGGAGTCATGTCTTCAGTACCACTTTTCTTCAATCGGTCCAAAAAATATTGGTAACATGGTTCACAAGTTTATCTTGTAAGAACCATGAGGTAATTCTCAGGCGAAAACAAATACTCGCATTCAAATTAATTTTCGTTCACCACAGGTATACATTGTACGCATCTAAAATTTTCCAAATAATTAGTTGTCCTAACACATGCTGTAATTATTTACTACAGTACAAACGCAATGCTCGTGTGACATCGTTTGGACAAGGTCCGAAAATTAATTCAACCTTTGGACACGACGAAAATTGTCTTCAAATTAAGACACCGATTAATCATGACTAACTCGACTGTCTAATTTCTCAATAATGATGCTGTGTGAAACTTATTTTACAATCGTTCTTCTTCTTTTTTTTTTTTTTTTTTCTTAGACACTAACAAAATGTGTCACATTTGATTGAGCTTACTGAGATAAAAAGCATCAGAGGGGCAAACTTATCAAAACCCTTTCCTTTTTTCTTTTTTTTTAATTGTGGCGTTTGCGAGAGTGTGCGGAGTGGGCCCACCGTAACTTCGACGTTGACACGTGTCCATCCATCTCCGGCTTGAGAATCACGCGTGTCGGTTAATTAAAGGCCTGATTTTCAGTTCACAAAGCCTCCCTGATTACGTCATACTCGGCTGTAATCACCTGCTTTCCACCCTTCCTAAACACCTACCCCCATCTCATCATTTCCTTACCCAACAATAATGACGGTTAAAAATTCTCGCTTTTAGCTGTCAAAATTTTATCCGCTATATAAAAAAAGGTTTCACCCTAAAATTATACTCTCCTCCCTTTTAAAATTTAGTCGCGCTTCAAACAATTAATTAATTTAAATCTACATATTTTTCTAATAAATAATTATCACTAAATTTAACTAACAACTTACTAGTTATTAAATTACAACATATTAGACGATATAAATTATGGTATCTACTTTTTTAAATCTCTTGTATATGTCCAAATTGATATATTGAATTGAAATGAAGAGAATATTTAAGTGCGGATGTATTTAACAATAAAATGCAGATTACAAGCTGTGTTATGGATTTTTTTTCCCACTATATCCTTATTTTTGTACAGTGAACCACACATCACTTATTAATTGATTTTATTGGAAAATGTATAGGCAAAGTTTGGATGACCCAAGTTTAAATTTCGATAGAAACAAGTAACAATAACTAAGTTGGCCCATAAACTCTGATACCAGATGCATAATATATACTTTATAAAAGGATGAAACAGACTTTTTCTGAAATAATAAAAAAATTGAAAGCAAGCTTTCACCCCGAAATTAATGTATAACGATGACGTTATTATTACTATAAAACGTGTAATTTTTTCGGGTTAAATCTGAGCCGTAAATGGGGGTGTTTTGATATCATCACGCGGTGGAAAACATATCATTGGATTAAAAACAAACAAAAAAAAACCGATGAGAAATGCACACAATATAACCGTGAACACCGTCTCAACAGTGTGGTCCGTACTAGTATAAAAATCAGAGCCCCCTTCTCTTTTGCCAGTAAGCTCAAAAAACAAAAATCAAAATTAACCAAAAAAAAAAAAAGAAAACCATTTGCTCTCTCTGTATTTTTTCTCCCATACACTTGACCCATGCTCTTCTTGTCTCATATTCACTCCTTTTTCAACCTTTTCTCCGATTGATCTAATCTTCATGGAGAGCACCGATTCATCCACCGGCTCCCAGCAGCCCCAGCTGCCGCCGGGATTCCGCTTCCATCCCACCGACGAAGAACTGGTGGTTCACTACCTCAAGAAGAAGGCCGCCTCCGCCCCTCTCCCCGTCTCAATTATAGCCGAGGTTGACCTCTATAAATTCGACCCATGGGAACTTCCCGGTATACATACTCTTTTTTCTGATCAACCCTTTTTCCCATTTCATCTCAATTTCAACAAACTTTCTGATAAATGTTTTTTTTTTTTTCTCTTTCTGTTTTTGGGTGGCCCTTTTTCGGTTATATATAGCTAAAGCGACTTTTGGTGAGCAAGAATGGTATTTCTTCAGTCCAAGGGACCGGAAATACCCAAACGGGGCAAGGCCGAATCGGGCCGCAACGTCGGGTTATTGGAAAGCTACCGGTACTGATAAGCCGGTGCTTACCTCCGGCGGTACACAGAAAGTTGGTGTCAAGAAGGCCCTGGTTTTCTATGGAGGAAAACCGCCTAAAGGAATCAAAACCAACTGGATCATGCATGAATATCGACTTGCTGACAACAAAACCAATAATAAACCTCCTGGTTGTGATATTGGCAATAAAAAAGGATCCCTCAGGGTAATTCTCATCAATTTTTACATTCTTGTTGGTAATAATAATGATGATATGATGGAAAATGCAAATAAATTTTTTTTTCTTTTGGGTACAGTTTAACAGTCTTTTCTGGATGGTTTATTTCCTAGGATATGATTGTGACTTTAAAATAATTTTTTTTTTTTTTTTTTGGGTGTGTTTGAGACATGACTTGAAGTTTGTTCTGAATTATGTTCTGGCCTTCTTTGTTTTTGTTTTTTGTTTTTATTTTTTCAACAGCTTGATGATTGGGTATTGTGTCGGATCTACAAGAAGAACAATCCACCAAGACCACTGGATCATGATAGGGATCATGATTTGAATATTGATATGATGCCATCATCAATAACTTCATCCCTGTTGCCTCCATCAATACCTTTATCTCAACACAAGTTTCAGGGAGGACTTAAGGCCGCTTCAAACTATGGTGCATTGCTTGAAAACCATGAACATCACATGTTTGAAGGAATGATGTCCGGCGGCGGAGCCGATGCGAACTCGCTGTCTCAGTTAACTTCATCTGCCTCAAAATCTCAACAACTCCCTTTGGGTGCTACAGATTCAAATGGTCTGCCTACAAAGAGAACACTTCCAGCTCTGTATTGGAATGATGATCAGGGTACCGCGAATTCGCCTTCCACCAAGAGGTTTCTTTCTGATGGCAGTGGTGATGGAAGTAGTTTGGGGAGGACTAATAACAACAACAACGATGAGAACAATTCGATCGCGAGTTTATTGAGTCAGCTGCCTCAAACATCTTCATTGCATCAACAGGCAATGCTGGGGTCACTTGGTGATGGGGTTTTCCGACAACCTTATCAAGTCTCCGGGATGAATTGGTACTCTTAGTGTTTAGTTTCTTGGAGGTGGGCTTTATTGTGCTTGATCATTTGCATGGAGAGGGAAGTTTATTAAAGCTTTTAAGTTGATGATGATAAAGGTATTTGCCATACTTCTGGTATTAAGCAAGATTGCTGGATTGGATATATGCGATAGAAGAAGAGTTGAATTTCTTACAAAGGTTTGATCTTTCTGTGGAGCATATGTAATTAACCTGTTTTTATTGTGAGGCCGTGTATATTAACAGCCACTCCCATATAGAAAACTTTACTATAGGTTGGTTTACTGTAGGGAACTTCTTCTACCTTTTTTTTTTTTTAATCCTTAGAGAAAAGATAGAAAAATATAGAGAGTATACGTATTTATATATAATATATATATATATATATTGTTCTAGGATACAATAAAAACATACTGATCATAAAATGCAGAAATTTATAAAACAGTATTAATTTAATTTGCTGGTTGATTGTATAGAAAAGTTAAATGGGTATTTTGATAAATTTGTGTGCATGTTTTTGTAACCCTTTATATAATCTAATTTGAGTTCCTAGCTTGTTAAGTGTTGTTATTATCACATAATCTGTTTATTTTTTAATATGGCGCAAATGAAAATTGATACGTTTCGACGGATTGTTTGAATTTTATTCAGTACATGATTGTTGTCTAAAACCCTAGAATTCTGGTCCGAGTAGTTAATGATTTTTTTTTATATTTTTCCTTCGACTAATTATTCCAAACACCCTATCGAAGGTAACCAATTATTTTTCAAGATTCCACATAAGTAGACTTAAGAGAAAATTCTTTTAAGACGAGGTCAGGCCAAAATTATTATTCTTAAGATTGTTAGGAGGTGAAAGATCTACTAATAACATTACATAACTTGATACAGATCGTTAATAATGGGTGATTAGCTTAAATGATGGATACAAACTTCTTAAGCTGTAATATTTCGACACTTAATCATGTCTTTTAAATTTTTCCAAATTGTTTAGTGTCTGGATCTTTATTGAGTTTGACATCATAGGAAATCTGCCGGGCCCCAAACAATGAAAAAGATTATGCTATGATTAAAAATAAAAAAGAAAGAAAGAAAGAAAGAAGCCAGTGGTTTATTAGGCTAATCACAAAAAGCCTAAACTAGTTCTAGTGCAAGATTAGACGAAGACTGGTAGAGCTTTTGCCATCATTAATTAACCAGCAGTTAGCAACTCTTCATGTGGATCCCAATTGAACTGGTGCCCAGATAAAGGCAAATTGATCCTAATCTTTTTTTAAAAAAAGCTAATTTAACTGATTAATTCTAGGTACGTAAGAGGATTAAGGGTTTAGTTTGTTGTTACTACAACAAAAATTTATAGCATGCGATCATAATCTCGTTGGGTCGATCCAAATTTTTTTTATATGCGTATAAAACAAGCCGATCAATTCTAGATGGTGCCATTGAACAGCTAATTATCAAATTAATCCAAGAAGATGTGTCCAATAGTTTGATTTTTAGCTCGTAATTTCATCAAAAAAAACTTTGTTTGGATTCCTGAATAGGACGTCTAACTGGCAGACGCGCATTCTTCTGCTTAGCTATTTCTGTCTAATTTCAATTTGTTACAAAGCTATTCATAATGAAAAAGTTTGACTAGAGCATCTTACTCTTACTGCATTTACTCATTACCTCGCATTTTATGAAACAATTTGCACCACTACTCACTAACAATTGACAAATGTATATCACGTACTCCCTCCTCCAAAACACAAAACACTTATTTTGAGACGGAGGTAAAAAATGATTACATATATAAAATAATAATAAATTTGTACCTATAAGCATATATCATCGCTTTGTAAACACGTATTTATGCAAAAGTGATCATCTGGATACATCGTCAATTGAAAATTGTATGTAACATATTGAATTGAATTCTGTAAAACAAGTAAAAAATATATATATCCAAACAAAAAAAAACAAGTAAATATATCCTTATTCGGTGGTTAATGGTAAGAGAATTTTATTGTGCGAAGACGAAGTTTATTCCTTTAAAAGCATTCACTAGGAAGAGTAACATTGGCAATTTGCCGCACAATTTATTAGAAAGTTTCTTAGAAATACTGCTATATTTGATTTGGCATGGAAATCCTCTCCCAAAGAGCATATTTTGGAAATGAGAGATTATGAATGTGAACTGCTGGCATATGCATACTAAAAGAGATCAACAGGAGGTATGCTCAAGCAAGATATTACTCCAACCGAATAATGTACATATTGGATCCCACAAAAAAAAAAAAAGAAAAAAGGATAACAGAAAGCAAAATAAAATCATCAAAAAGAAAATAGTTCGGTGGAACTTTTCTCTAAAGAGGAAACTAATCGTGCTCTTTCATTTTGTTCCTCCCCAATAGTTTGATTTTCCCCCTTGCCATTTTTAAAGAAAGCATTTCACTTTTATTTTCAGCATGTGTACTAAAACTTCAAATAGTGGTTGCTTCATTATACTCTTTCATCGTGATTTCATTATCATGGAATTAAAACAATTCCTCAATCACATCGAAATGAAGAATAGTTCTGGTGGTACTCCCTCGTATCCTTATTATAATGTATTTTGATTTCGTCCTAAGTTTAAATTTAGAATGTCTTTTTATTTAAAAAAAATGAAATATATATTTCCACATTCGTTATATCCTCCTAGTTATTATGAAATATTTTTAAGGTTTTTATTTGAATTAAAAAGACATCATAATAGTTGGGAATTGAATGGCAGCCTAGTAGTTAGGTTGATGTCTTTTCTGGGGATAGACCAGGTTCGATTTTCACCAGGAGTTGTAAGAGGGAGTTTTACTCACATTTAAGTAGGGTCCACTGGGATATTTTTTTTAAAAAAAAATATAATAGTTTAAACTTAGGACGAAATTAAAATACCTTATAAGAAGGATCAGAGGGAGTATTTCTTTTTGTTTCAAAAAATAGTTCATATTATAGGTTATAAATTATACTAATAATAGTACAATTTAAAAATTATAATCTAATTTTTAGGATAGAGATATTACAATTTCATATTCAGCGATGTACATATATATATATATATATATATATATATATATAACACTAATGCACTTTTTTCTCTAAAGATAACAATGAAAGATTGATATCACGAGCTCGATTGAAAACAAAATATCAAGTGACATTTGAAATCTCATTTCCAGTAAGGGATCTCCCATAAATTGATTTATATCCCAAGTGCGGAGTGTAGTTTTGTAGATCATAAGTAGAAAAAAATGATGGAAAGATTAAAGGAGAAATATTAGAAAATCCTACTTCACAAATGGCATTATCTGCCTTTTTTGTTGATGGGACCATTGTTATTGTCATAGGAGGGAATCATTATGTTGAAAAATTGAAACCACAGAAATTCATTATCGTTAATTGCATTCCTTTCTTGGGAAAGAGTACAAACCAACTTTACAATATTTCATTTTATTTATGGCTAAGTTTAGAAATGAATCAATGGGGTGATGGAAATTGCACTCTTTTTCTATTTTTATTTTTTTATTCTCTCGTGGAACAAGCTTTACAAACCTCAACCCTTCACGTCGACTTAAGTTGAGAGACTATACATCATGATTTTGATTTTTATTTTTGGTGATTATTTCATTTATTTTGACTCATCTATCACTCAAAATACCACAGCAATATATGTGAAATGGCGACTGGTGAGTGAGATATTTTTGCGTGTGTTGTTTCTAACATACACGTACGTACATGTACATTCATACGTATGCAGATCAAAATTGGAAATTTACCAAACCAAAATATATACGTAACTTTCAGTTTTTTGTGCCATTTAAGGAATTACGTACACTTAACCTGAGTATTTTGCGCACTCAAAAGTCTTCTCATACGTATCCTGACGTGAACCATGTATATTTTATCTAGTGTATATAGTAGCACAAAATCATCACATTTAAATTTTCATTAATTTTTTTTTTCTTGTCTGTATATAGTGACAGATATCAAATCACATTACAAATAACAATTCTGTTCATACCCTCTTTGTTGCCTTTCTACATCAATTTTAAACATTTTGCTGAATTTAAGCTTCATTATTGCATGCGCAAGTAATGGAAATTGAGAAAGGACGTACGATATAATATTGTGATGCAGAATCAACTTTCTTCCGTATACTTGAGAGGAATAGCTGAATAAGGAGGGATCAACAACCAAGCTAGGATTTTACGTTTACAGAAGTAACCGATAATGTACTTTTCATCCTAAAAATACTCCACTTTGTTGAACTAAAGTAATGCAATAACGTTAACATTTTTGTGGAACAGAAAGAGTGTTATTTTGTAAATACTCATGCAAGATTAATACTAAAGTTAATTATATGCAATCTTAATCTTGCACGGGTTTATCGTGATAGAGTAGTTCATTTTGGTACGGAGGGAGCGACAATTTTGCAGATGAAATCATGTGGTGTTATTGTAATATATGTTCGTTTCATATGGGTTAAGGTGATTTAGCAAAAATATTTATTTAGGGACGTTCAAAAGATATATGTTCTCAACCAGCCAATTAGCGGCAGATTACTAGAATCGAAAACATATCAGCCGGTAATGTGATGGAGCTGATCTCTTTGGGAGTTTTAAACATAATAGTATAATCGGTGGGGGTCATTTGAAATAATATAACCTTTTTCTTTTATGGTTTTATTTATAAGTTGGATTACGTGCGAAAGATGTATATAATGAAAATGATTTACATTAAAAGTAATATAATTATGGAATTAAAAATTCATTATGATGTGAGTGAATTTAAATGTACACAATAAGTGAATGCATACTTAAAAATACACATTGTATTGTCTATATATATATAGAGAGAGAGAGAGACAATATAGTAACTTTTATTCACATCATTAGCTAGCTACGAGTTAATCAAATTTATATTTAGTAATTCGTTCATTCTTGTTTATAAACCACGAAGTTCTGTTTAGATTCAGTTATGCAAAAATATTGAGTAAAAAGATTGAGGGAAAAGGTCTTGTATATTGCTTTTTATGAATGAGACAGTTCATCAATAGACTTTACATCTGCTTAGCCCACAGCTGAAAGTTGATTAACTTGCATTTGATGCCACAAAACCCCGAATTGTCCACTTGATTAATGACTCCACCCCCAACCAATTCCGAATCTTTTCGATTTTTAGACACATAATTATCACGATACAGTTCGCGAACAGCTTTAAGATTGTCATTAATCAAAATGGTCCACCCAACCAAAGATGTTAGGTTACTACAATTTAATAATAATAATAAAAGAAAAGCTGGGACTATCACCCAAGATTGATAGGTTTTAATCGTAATTGTGTGAAATTGAGCTTCAGTCATTTTGAATCAAAATGATAGTTCGATTTTTATAATATAACAATCAAAATTATTATTTTGGGATGGAGGAATTATATAATTAATTAGTTTAGGATGGTAAGGGAAAAAAAAAAGGGTTGATTAGACACTACTAATTTTAGTTGCTTTCTTCAATTGACTAAGTACATTTTCAAGATTTTTGGTGTGGGCATATCCCATAAAGTTTGATCATGTCATATGTCTGAGCTTTGAGGCTAATATCAAAAGTGCTAGAAGCACCACCGGCGCCACCACTATTTTTATCTCCGGCAACAACAGCCACCTATATGTAACTAGCTGCCCTTTCAATGATATAGTTTTGATTTTTACTACTCTCTCCGTCCCATATTTATTGTCCAGTTTGAGTTTTTATTTTTAGTTCAAATTGTACTAAAAGTGAAATCTGAAACTGGACAATAATTTTAAGACAGAAGGAGTACATCAATAGATCTCTTTGCAAAAAAAAGAAAAAAAAATGATTAATAACTTGATTGTACGCCAAAGAATAGTACAAATGCTTGAGAGTTGGGGACAACAGATAGTCGGGGAAGGGTGCGCGGGAGGACTGAGGATGAATCATAAATGAATGAAGTCGAAACTCGAAGATATAATCGACTAATCTCCCCTGCTGTCATTAAGCAACTACTGCAATCTTAACGCTTTTGGTTAAATTAGGTTTCTTAATTACCTCTGTCACAGAAAAATAATTTATATGAATTTTTAAATTTGTAATATTCAATATAAACTATTTTTTATGGAGAGAAAGATATTTTATATCTGTAGTATATATTTCATCCGTACAAAGAAGAAAGTTCTTCGGCGATTATTCTATTTTTGAGACGTACTTAACTACTTACTGATTTTCTGAGCTTAATTAATTGTTTTTTCTACGCTTAACTACTAATATCACTTTATCAAAAATTAACATATTTATACATGCTTAAATTTGAAACTATGTTTAGTTTATTTGATAAACCAAATCTTTCTTTTGGTTGCATCCTCATAATCACCGCGCACTTTCTTGTATATCCATAGCACTTAGCAAATTATTTCTTATCTGAATTTTGATTTTCATTTTTAATACAAATTATATTAAATGCGAAAATTTAAATTGAATAATTATATTAGGACAAATATCAACTTCTAATTTGATTTTCGAGTAATTATAAATTTCAGTCAATTTCAGAGTTAGCAAGTATTGATCATTTCTTAAATAACTAGCTAGTAGGAATAGTGGACTGCACACCTTTTCTTTTTTTTTTTTATTTCATTGTTTCCCTTTCATTACCACAAAGGCACAACTATGAAGAGAAAAGATTTTGCCAAGAGAAAAATAATTTGGGATGCGACTTTAACAAAAAAAAAAAAAAAAAAAAACTTTCAGATTATTACTAAATAATCAACAAGTAGATGATCAATGAATTTTTTATGTTTTGAATTATGGGAACCATTCCATACTAATTGAATTTAGTCAATTTACAGGAACGAATTTGAAGACACCAAGTTGGACAGTAGACAATAATAAATTTGGTGATTTGACGGAGATGAAAGGCCGTAACTAAAAGGAGTCAACCCTCATTCTCTTATCAGAATCAAACTTATTTGTACATTATAATTCATCAGATTTATACGTACAAAAAGTTGGTCCAGTTTCTGCAATTTGAACTGAAAAATAAATACTATCAGTGGTTAACAAAAGAATATAATAATGATGTGGGAACAGAAAACGCAAACAAAATAAAAGGCGTTATGACCATCATGGGTTGAATGTTTGACTAGACCAGGCGACCAAGTCAATAAAATAATTATGCAACCAAAAGGACATCAGCGTGTTTAGGAAGTCTAATGTGTCTTTCCTTCGGGATTAACTAATACTCTCATCAAATTGTAATAAAAATGAAATATCAAACTAAATAATAATTTTAGGACAAAAAGAGTATGTAATTTGAAACACTGAGAACGTGTAATAAAACCAAAGAAATAGAAATGAAAATTGCGCCAACCCTGAAATCCTCAAAACAACCATAATACACCGAACCAAACTAACCAAAACCAGCTGCCTTAGGAAACCTCTGCCTCCTTAACCATGGAAAAAGTCAACACGACATTTTGAACCCTATAAAACCCAAAAAAATGAAAAACCAAAAGAACCCATAAATCAAAAGAGTCATCAAAAGAAGAGAAAGATCAAGACCACAATAGAATAGATCAAACTTTGGGGGAAAAAAAAAATGGTAGAGATCAGTGATGCTGCTGCTATGGAGATGACAGTTTCAGTTTCTACAGAAAGGCTTCCGGTTCTGCAGCGTGAACCATGGAATAATAATAATAATAATAGCTATGTGGTGGAATTGGCATCTTCTTCGTCTTCCGGTTCGAGTTCTTCAAGTTCCGGTTTGGATCATGTTCGTTACAATAACAAGTCAAAGTTAGGTAGAGGCGGTTGGAATTCAGATGGGCGATTAGTAACACCGCCACCAAGTCAGGAGAGATTCAGAAGAAAGCAAGCTAAGAAGGAGATCCTGAGGAGGGCTTTGACGCCGCCGGTCAAGCGGCCGACTTTGCGGTGGTTGGATTTCCGGCCGACTCCCAGCCGGCTACGCGTTATGTCTACCGAGTGAACGGAATATTCAGCCGGCCGGCCCATTTGCCCTTTAGAAAAAAGATTAGTCTTGGGGACCATTTTTTTGCTCTCAATCACTCAATTGTCACCCTTTGGTGGCGTTTTCTTCCCTTTTTTCTTTTTGGGTTGAAGATTCTATTCTTCATCTTAGAGGCTGTAGCGTCTGTAACTTTTGTACATTCTTCAACTGTTCTTCTCTGTGATTAACGAGTTTTATTTGATGAACACGGTTGCCTTTTGGGCCAATCTTCTCTTTTGTTTCTAGAATGATTTCATTCCAAGAATTCCATTCATAATTTTTCCAGATTTTTCCTTACCATATACAACTGAAGGAATCAGGAGGCAAGAGATGGAGATCAAACAAAGAGAGATTACAATTCTAAAAAACTGCTTTAGATTCTCAATACTTATCTGAGGTTTCAGATCAATACAATGGAGAGCTTATATGTACGGCGATGTCTAATCGTATTCACTAGGCACATTTTTGAAATTCTGAGGGATGGGAAGCATTTGTCATATACACACACACAATAACTATAAGCAAGGACTACATTGACGGACTAAATATACAGTTGTTAGAGACGAAGAAGGTGACTGTGCAGTAACTACGTTCACCCTGCCCCTCGATTTTGAAAACACCGATGAAATAAATGTATGTACCCCCCCGCCACATATCCTTGATATACGAGGCTTTCATCTCTCAAGTGAATCAAGGGATCGAACAGCTCTTATTCATATGGTTTTCCAACATCCAGATCAGTATTGAGTCACTCCTACGAAGATTCAGTAGAAAGCAGAGTAAATTCTCCGGATTGATCAAACTTAGCAGTGAGTTTAAAAGTTTAATCATCACCAACTACATGATCATTGGAGGACTTACTGAAGTAGAATTGGGATTTTCTTCCACGGGAAGCTCAGAGATTCTAGCTTCTGATTTCTCATTTGAATATCTAGAAGAAAGAGACATCAGGAAGGGCAGGATACATGTCAATATGGCAAATGATTCAATCTGAGATAAACCAATCCTAGTATTCCCCATGAAATATTATCAACATGCTGATCATATGTGCTGCAATGTACTTACGTGGAGAGTATTGTCACCCAGATGAGCTCCACGCAATCAACCCACAAAAGCCTTTGTTCAACCGGGATTACACCATAGGTAATAAGGTGAGCAAATGGCCACAACTTCCAGCCTGCCTGAATCATTGTAAGATAGAATTCAGGGGGCATTAAATATTGCAAAATTACAATCTCAATTTGTGTTTCATAAAAATGAACAGCAACCTCTTAAGATTTGCACATTAGATCATATCATCTTTTACCAATCCACATCTGATCCTGACTGAAAATATTCTGTCACTAGAAAGTTCTTCAACTTGCAACAGATGTCTAGAGATAAAGGTGAGAGCTAGCTTGAAAAGTTGCATACATACATATCAACCAAGCATAAGAGGCAAAAGGGCCTCAACCAGGCAGGATTGACTGAATCCTAAACCATGAAACAAATGCAGCATTCAAATTGGAGTACCATGACTCGAAAAATGCAGATAAACATTATGACTGCAGTTTGACCAAAAAGCTAAAACATAATGAACTGTGTAGGGAAGGGAATCTTAAAGACACAAATGTAAAAATTAAAATTGAAAAAGTTAAATTACAAAAATTCTGCAACGAATGAGTAGCAAAAGCTCAAAGGATGAGATTTGATCAACCAAGGGATGCATGAAACTGGGAATTAACTGCGTAATGATTATATGCAGAGCCCAAGATACCAATACTAATAATTTTGAGTCTAGATACTAGCAACTACAGATGTAAGTCTCTAGGTTAAAGCAAACATATGTACTTACTGTTAACATGGGCCAAAATGTTGCCTTCAACTCATTAAAGATATTGACAGGAGATTCAAGACGCAACACTGCTACAACTGTGTAATAAATGCTGTTCCAAACAGCAGACCAAAATGTTTGATCAAATGCAACTTTAGCAGGTACAACCCACCAATCATCAAATGGAAATAGAGCCTGAGAGTCATCAAATGTTGCATCGTTGATTAGAGAACAAAAGCTGAACAATACAGCAGCCACCAGAAAGATATTCAGATAAACTATTCACCTCACAGAACTGATAGTAGTAATGAGAAAGTGATCCGTGAAGGGTAAAGCCAACAAGACCAGATCTCAACATACGTGCACGATCAAATCCGAAAATGGGTTTGCCTTCATAGCACTGTACAGTTTAAGAGGTTGAAAGGGAGAAGATCAACTGGAGCTTCAAGAAAGCTGAAACCAAGCAGCCATAAAGCTTACAAAAGAGCAAAACTAACCTGTGCAATCCAATCCCCTACTGAATAAACAACTCCACTTATCACCATTTTGGCAAACACTGGATTTGTCTTAAGAGCTTCCTCATAAGCGCTCCAGTTATGTTCAGGTGCATATCGCAAGATCTCATAAATTGTCCATCCCTAACAGCAGAAAAAAGTATCTTTCTTAGAACATACATGCGTGGAAAGGTACACGTTATACACATACATACATTTGAACCATCTCATTATTCTTTCTTTCAACGATACACACATTATACACACACGTACATTTGAACCATCTCATTATTCTTTCTTTCATCGATACACAATGATTAAGCAAATTAACCTTCAGATTTAACAGTTCAGGAATGGAAATATTTGAAGTAGAGCACAGCCTCTATAGGCTCATTCTCTAACAATGTTCATATGATATTGGGTACATTGTGATTGGGCCAAAATACACAAAACAAGAAGCAAACCATACATGACCTCATGTTTCTATCAATAGCAAGATACTATTGTAGAGTACTTTGTGAAGACAGACGCACCAGTACCTTCAAATATTGGTGAGATATTCAGCATGCAATTTATTTTTGAACACGGGAACAAAAAATTATTAAAAAGAATAACTCCGTTCCTCTACTAACATTTCAAGATGCACAAAGAAGACTGAACACTCTATTGCGAAAAAAAGTAACACTCAATAGAAAGGAACAAGTTTTCTTGCTGCCCGCACACGGCACATCATACCAAAAGGTCATATATCTCATTGTATTACATGAGAAGAGATAAACCAGAAACATAGACCACAAAATCACTGAAGCCAAAATATAAACCTTTTCCAGATGGAAGAAAAGGATGCATCAAAAAATCATGCGCTTGGATCCTAAGTTCAAGTATATCCAAAGGGGAGAAAAGGGTCCTAAGTACAGGAAACAAATAAATCTTAGTATATCAGAGAATGTTCACATGCATATGTACAATTCCTCTTTACGTCATAGAAGGCTAGGACTTGCATAGATTTTTAATGATCAAACAAACATAAAAATTCATAAAAAAGAACTAATTATAATAACACTGATTAAAGAAGCAAATTCTGAATAAAGCACAAGTGTGGATTCACTCACATGCCAGTAATCACTGTCAATAGTAAGTAACTTGGTAATAGCAAAAGTCCCAGCAGCTAAAACAATAGAAGCATTAATAGCACTATCAATCAGCTTGTCCATTTCCTGACCTTCTTTCCCAGCTTCACCATTAGGCCCCGACCCACCAAAACCGCCGCCGCCGCCTCCTCCGCCACCACTGGTGTACCCTGAAGAAGATGTTGTTGCCCCTTCGAAAGATAACCTCTCTTCATTTCCAAACCCATTCACCACTTGATTCACAATGTCTCCTCCACTGACCCCTTCTGTTTCAATCTCTACCAACCCAACAACAATCACATCCGGTTGATCGGTATAGTCATTGCTCTGTACTGGAATTACGTCTAGCTCGTTAGCTAATGAGCCCACTATAAAGTTCGAGTCTTTACGACATCTTAATATTGAAGGATTACAGGGGAAGCTAAGAAATTGAAGTTTGGTGGAGGGTTTTGGTTGGTGAGAATATCTGGGTTTGGGCTTGACGATGGAGAGGAAAGTTTGAGGAGTGGCGAGGCTATTGATGGAGGCCATCTTTGGCCTGAGGGTGAGGGGCGAAAAAACCGTGAGGTAAGTTTTTCTCTGTCAATTGAGCCAAACCAGTGAAGCTGGTGAAGAGGGAGACTTTTATATTTCAGGTATTTTTAAATATAGATTTAATTTTCTTTTGAAAGGTAGATAAGAATTTTCTAATGTTTATTGTAGGCACAGATGATGTGGCTCTGGCACAGTCGCCTGCTGCACTATGCAAACGAGGATGACATCCACATGTTTTTTATAATTGGATGAACAATTTAGAAATATATATATATATATATATATGTGTGTTTGGTTAGTTTTTTAGTGTGTATTTTTACGTGTTTTTTTATTAAGAATGAAAAAAAATGTATTGAAATGTAAAAAAGTATCATCAAATGGGATAGTAATTATATTATTATGAAAAAACCATGAAAAAATGAAACAAATAGAAGATTTTCATTTTTGCCCGCAGGCCACTGCCACCTTTTATTTTAAGGAATTCTTAATTAGGTTACATAATCTCTCTGTTTCATAACGCATGACAATCATTTTGCAATAAAAATACTCACCATCTAGCCAAAAGGCAATTTTTTTTTTTTGGGTGAAGAAAAGATTGCAGCTAAGATCCACTCAAATGGCTGATATAATCATCATATAATAACAGTTTATCACAGATGATCATATGAATCGGAATCTTCTTTGTTGCTACTGTTTCTACTGGTTGTCCATAGTTGCAAAAGAAAGGGCCCAATTAACAGTTTATAAAGTTTGTGGGCAAGAAAGATACACCCTGAAAAAATCTTGAGTATGTGTCCTTCCTTTGACATCTTCAACTGTTCTGGAATGGGGGAGATTCTTGGATAGCATGAAGAGTTGGCTGCTTGGTGAGCCACTCAAATTTGGAGCCCACTTCGGATTCCAAACAGTTCAAACTTGTTTGTTTGTGTATAATGCAATTTATAAAATTTCGAGGTGTGGGATTTTCAGCATATATTGTGGTGTAACCAAATTCTTTGATCACTCTCAACACAGTTACTTGGTTCCATATATTTTTTCTCCAATGTCAATGATGAATAGTCAGTCCAAACAATAGCCATATCATGAATTCAGATGTTAATTATTCTACTGCTGAATATATTTAAAATAAAAGAACAATACAGAAATCTGAAAACCAAAGTATGCGAAGTAAAACGAAAAGGTCAGTGACCAGAGTTTTCCAGATGGCTAACTTGCCAATGCCTCCAAACAACTGTGGATGCTAATACTTTGCACTAAAAGAATAGCATACAAACCTGGCCCAAAACCAGGAAGAAGCGGAATGGAGTGACCAACTTCAAGAATCATTTTTGGGTAGTACAAGGCGATCTCCACCTTCCACTAGTTTTGCAGATCGAATAATATCACCAGATTTTATCTGAGAAAGAGTGTCTCTTCCAGCTGTTGTATACCTGCGGAGGGAAGTCAATACCTTTTCAATCAAGGAATCGACTGAATTCTCACTTCATGCCATTTTCTTCAGATTGAACATCAATGACTGACTTACCCAAATACAGAAAATTGACCCTCATCAAAAGATAAACCGCCTAAGCCAGACTGCGTAAATGATGCACGGTCCATCAGTCTTGTAGATAAAACAATAGTCGTTGCTCAATACAAAACTCAAGAGAAATGGCCCATGAACTTACGTTTCTTTTGTCATAGAGGTAGAAGAAGAACTGATTGGGTGATGAATATTCCTCCGAGGAATCGCTATGAGCCATAGCAACGGCTCCATAAACTGATAATGGTAGAACAGGAAGCTCCCCATCCTTCATTAGAAAAGCAAGAATACAAGTTTAACATGATGAAAGTTCAATGCAACTAAGACATAGTTGACAGTTCATCAGAGCTACGCAGTGTATCACCAACGAACCTGCACACTTAAATATGTCTTGTAAAGAGGCTCAAATTGACCAGAAGGTTTGATTTCAAGGGGAACGCTGTAGCCTTTGTCATTTCCAAGTCCACCATCAGTAATTACGGCCTGATTTACAGATTTCAGCTTCATCCCATCATACGCCCCATCGATCACCTATTGTAGTTGAGGATTCTCACAGGTTGATTCTTCCAACTCCAAGAGGCAAGATCAATGAGGAAAAGATACACTGTAACAATAAAATGACATTTCAGAAGAGGACAAATAGCAAGCAAGATGAATGTTCTCAGAATTTTGTTGATCTAGCTGCAAAAGTGACGTTATGTTTAATTCCAGGGATAAAATATGGTTCATCAAAGAATTCAGTAGAAAAAAGAATTTCAGAGCAAATTCACATCTTATAGATATAATTAGGTCATAGATGATTGATGGTTTCCCTAATAGACGTTGCATATATTTTATAGCAGTAAGAAGTAAAAGAAGAGTTTCACTACCTTACCAGCTTTGCAAAGTTCCCTGCCGTCAATGGTGCTGAATAGCCATCTATGACAACCTGGATTCAAGTACTTAGATAGTTAACTGAAATACCTAAACCAAGAAACACTTCAAATGAAGAGAAATTATCAGTAACACAGTTACGTGGCAGAATTAAGAAAACTAGGAGTGTAAGGCACTCTTCCCCAACTCCGGATTTGCATAGAAACAGCACATGAAACAATGGTTCATGTGCATGAATTAACAGCCCATATAAAGGAGATATAGTTACCCGGAGGGTTGCGGTGCTTCTTGCTTCACCTGCAGCTTCTGGAGAAAACATAGAACCATCTCCCTTCTCAATAGTAAATTCAACCACCCCTCTTCCAGTAAGCCTAAACAATGAAATAACATTTAATTTTTCTTTTGCCTTATTTTGTAGGGGAAAGCCAATAACTATTTGTTCCTTATGCCATGGAATGTATAGAAGCAATGATACAAACGGAATCAATGAAGGATTGAGCTATTCGACTAAAAGAGAAATATTACCTTGGATAATTTAAGAACTCATTGGGCAACAAAAATGATAACCCTGGAGCCTGTTGAGAAGCAAGAGTTAGCCCTATTTGGTTTTTAACACTTACATCAAACTTTACAAGTTCTACAATGCGGTCGGCCACAGCCGCCCAAAAAAAGTTCTATCACTGAAATAAGTTGATCACAGTAGAAAATTGCATTACCTGTAACAGTTCCAATTCTGCAACCGTATCAAGCGAAGATGCAAGATCAACTGATACTTTATCTGGATCCTGATCTTTTATACTCTTAAGAAGGCCTTGTAAACCACCCTGGGATTAAGCAAAAACAATAAAAATCAAAACACATCAGTTGTAATCCAGAAACCAATTGCTTTTAGCTATACTTTTAAAGAATATCAGTCACCTCAGTTTATTCTCTATCCAGTGACAAATTAGAAGCAAATATGTATTTAAATGACATTGATATCAGTTAGTTTAGAAATCTTCAGGAAAAGGCATTTGGACCAAACTGAAAATTTAACAAACAAATAATAGGAAAAAACGTATATTTTCAGTCGAGTAATGCTGGAAGCCCTTAAAAGATTTCATTATCTCACCATTACATTGCAGTCCATCCAGCTTCTGTCAGAAAATGAACTTTATAAGAAAAGACCACATGGCCAAAACATGGAAGAAAGCTTAGAGTTTCCACATATATTTTACAAAAAATATGCAGTACAACTGGACATGTAAATTGTTACAAAAAATTATTCTACCAAACATAAGCAATCAGTAATGGACAAGCTCTAGCATCTTCTTAACTGTGCATCCACAGTTATATATTTCCTTACCTTCCCGTCTACTAGAGATGCATATACAATGGAACCCTTCTCTCTCAACTCAGCAGGTATGCTCGACAATATGGATTGCTTTTCATCTGTAGCAATCTGCAATTGACAGGAATCACTTAAGCACAGCATATCCAGTTCCTTTGCACTTCACATTTCATAATGAGATTAAAAGAATGCATAGGAGGAAAAATGAATGAATAACATTCTGGCAAAGATATCTGCTGGGCTTCAGATGATCCTCCCAAATCAATCTTGTTTCTGCTACAAAACAAAATCATGCTACCTTCAGAGCTTTTTTCACATTCCCCTCCATTGTGCCATATGGTTTCCTCTGCGGTATCCTCAACAAGTATGAAATATCCTCAAGAGAATCCTGTGGGACATAACAAGAATAATTGCACACTGTTCTTTGGAAGAACTAAACTGCAGAAAGCAGATAACTGGATACCTGTATAGCTTTCATGTCAGTGTTGGCTGGAATTGCTCTTCTCAGAGCTAGTTCCCCTGTCCTCGGAATCTTTGTTTCTGGAGAATATAGAATTGCTTCTGCTGGAGGAAGAGACGATGGAGCCCAACCAGCTAAAGGTACCGGACATGTCAGTTGCTGAAAAATAAAGAGGGCAGCAATGGCACTACAAAATTTCTTCTCTAAGCAATCCAGTAAATTTATTCTGTCAGTGATAGTATTACAGCAGTTGGTGGATTCCTGCATTACGTACAGCATTACTGAGTCTTGAAAGTCCCAAGTAAATAAAGTTGTAAAACAAATACTCTGACCCAAGGAGATTTTCACGATTTGCACGAGATATTCATAGACACAATTCGAATGCACATAGACCTATTTTGAAAGGAGGACCTAACGGCACTATGAGGAATGACTGCCTCCTCCTAGAGGCAATATAATCATCAAAGCAAATCAGTTAAGTACCTAAGAAGCTTAAAACATAAAAGAAAATGCCTCCAAACTGTTGATATCAAAAAAAAAATTTCTTCACTATACACGGAAGAGTAAAGTGATTAATGGAACTGAGTGCTTATTTGTCTGAATTCTCAAATTGCAATGCTGTAGCTAAAATTTCAGTTTTAAATGCCGGAATCAAAATGGCTAGTTGAACAATCTTGACAGTATGATGAAGTGCCTAATTGTACCATTCAGCTTCTATTGATTTTGTTTTTCAGTAATGAAATGTACAATTCATTTTCCGCTAATGCATTCATTCTGACCCACAAAATAATTTATAAGGCAACCACATTGGAGTATCGGACTACCGCAAGAAAACTTCCCTTAAAACAACAGCCAAGACAAAAAGACACTACAATACACCAAAAACATAAATAGACAAAGTTGTTTGAGCAGTCAAAGGGTATACATTGATCACAATCCATAATTAATCCCTTCAAAATACACTAAAAAAATTATTCCAGCTTCATCACATCGCATCTACCCAATCAACTCCAGGATCGAATTTTGCAGTACAATATCAACGAATTAAGTAAAAAGTATATGAACTAACCACAAAAGGGTCCTTTCTGGCAAAAATGGAAGTGATCTTTGAGTAAAGTAATCTCCGAGTAGGGAATTGAAATCGGCCATTGAACTGGGAGCAGGGAAATGGGTCATGGACAGTGAGGAAACAGTGATTTAGACAAGATGGGACCCTGCCACTGTTGTTGTTGTTGGTGTAATTGTGTGAGATTGTTGAAGAAGAAGGAGAACAAAAGGCAAAAGCCATGATGACGAAGAGTGAAGAGAAGAATTGGGGTAGTTGTTGTTTTTCTTTTTTTTTTTTTGGCGCGCCTCATCCAAAATCATCCACAGCCTAATCCCCTTCACATCTCCAGGCCACTGGCCTTCGACTCGTCCTCTGAAAGGTCTAAATTACCCACATCAGATTTTATTTTATTTTATTTTTAAAAAAAATATGTCTACTCTGATTTTGTGTTTTCCTTTTATATTTGACTAGGGGTAGTGCTGCACGTTGTGCAGCCTAAGGTAAGTTATAACCCAGTAATTCAGGAATTTTTTAATCCTGTTTTTTAAGTGACAATCAAATCCACATACATGAATAATTAGTTTTAATTCTTTTTGAAACGGAAAAGATATCAAAAAACGGTTTGTACTTTGTTAACCTTTCTTGAAATGTTGGTGAAATTTTTTATTTGATTAAACATTGGTATTGTATATTTACTTTTTTTAACGGAAATAGAAAAATATCTATAATCATTCTAACAAAATGCTGCAATGAGAAAACTGGATTTAATTTTGGTCGATTTAGGAATCTTTCAATTTTCGGTATTATGTATGTTTATCTCCATTCTCCTAAATTTCCTTATCTGGTTTAATCACGTACATTAATCAGACAATAACAATGCATATAATATACAAAAATTCATGCATTAAATTAAAAAAGAAACAAAATATGTGAAAAGTACACCTTAATAATTAAAATAATAAATATTTGGTACAAATGCAATGTGCTTGCATATTAACTTATTGGATTTTACCTTAAAAAAAAAAAAATTGATATTTGCATCCCGCATGTTTGCAGTTGTTTGGGTTTTCATGTACCATTCTTTTCCCCTATAAAATGCCAATAAATTCAAATACCTAATTAGGAGAAAGACCAAACTATCAATTTCTTCATTGCATTGCATTGGTTCATTCATGCACTAACAGCCATTGGTTGATTGTTTTCATGTTTTCTTCAAATCGTTTTAGTAACCATTCAGCCCTGAAACCACCCACATGGAGGCCTTATCCTCGAGTTCACCAAGGCAAACCACTCCCTAGTAACTGAAATACAACATGAGCAAGACAATAAGATCCTGTAAGGACATCAAACCAACTACACGTGGATTCATTTGTTCTAAGCAGTGAAACACAGATTAGTGTCGAGGAATTAATATTCAATAAAACTAAAACCATCATGGTACTGTTATATAATGAACTAAATGAAAGAATTGGTACTACAAAACCACCTGCTTGTATAATTTTTTGTTTAGGCAAATACATTAATCAATGGAAATGAAGTCAACTACAATAAGACCAAATACACAATTTGAACTAAAGCTTAAGACTTTGAAAGATGGAGCCTTTGCGCAGTTCAAAGTTAACAAAGCCTTCCGAAATTAGAGAACTTTAGGCAAGAGATTACCAGAGAATTAGTAATAGTTTGATTCAAATGGTGCAATATATTTCATTACAGAGTAGCTTCTCTTTATCATAATTGCATTCAACTCTCTCCGCCTATATGGCAATTCTATTGTAGTTTAGTTTTGCAATCAAGTTGCTACTTACCCCATTTTGTAGTACATATGGTTCTTCGTTCTAATAGAGTTTCAGTCTAGACTCTAGAGTCAGAATTTCTTCTTCATCTCGTACAGTACCGCTATTCCTATAGTCCAAAGTCAGTTCAAAGTTAGACAATTGTTTCAGTAATAAGTTGTCCTAGGGTTCTAAATAGCCAGATTCACGTAAATCATGTTGAGATATTCAAAATGCATGGCATTTTAGTGTCGTTTCTACTTAGTAGAAATGGTATTTGCGCTATATAAAGCCCAAATTCATGTTAAGTAACTATTGTGTATGCAAATTTCTTCAAATAAGGTGACAAATAAAAAGAACCATGGCTAAAAATGAAATTTCCCATTAAAACTAATACTCCCTCCATTCACAAATAGATGTCGCTCGAGAGATTTCACAAAATTTAAGGAGGCAATAATTATCTTGTTAAAATACTATAATACCCTCATTTATTCTTAATTCAATTGTAATCCCAATAAAATTCACTTTTAATACAATTCTATATTAAACATCACAACAATTTCCAATGTAAGGGTGATATTGGAAAAAATTGACAAAATATGCCTCGATTTGTAAGAACGACATCTATTTTGGAATATTTGGGTTTTCCAACGACATGTATTTGTGAATGGAGGGAGTAGCACAAAAAGAAATACTGTTTCAAAGAAGCACAAATCAGTTTTCTTAGAGACAAATAATCAAACATGTATCATGCATACACATAGAAGTTTGCACCAATTTCGACTGGCCTAGGTTAGAACCCTTTTTCCTAATTGCTTGATCTCATATCCAAATTGGGGAAGGGAGAATGGCCAAAAGTGACAACAAGATACCCTGCACACTGTTCTTCTACATAAAAGAATTTGTTCTTTATATCCAAATAGCTCTACAAGAACACAAAGAAAGTAACTTCTTCATTTTCTTTTTTAGAATTTCATGCACTAAATTAATCGAAACATAACAGCATTGTATAATCTGCAGATCCATAAGTTCAATGGGGGAGGGGGGTAAGAGGGGAACGAATAAATGGAAGAAAGAGATCCAAAAACTGTACCGAATCAGAATACAAATTTCAGTTTACGGGGGAGGGAGGTTTCAGACACTCCTTCAGACCTTCGAGAAAAAGCTATTAAATCAGAAATTACCAGACCTTACTGTAGAACTTCCATTTATTTCGGAGCTATTCCCCACCGGAGCTTCAAAATTGTTTAGGATTGGGGACTATTTTGCGCCGCATCATCCAAATTGTCCGATTAACAAAGTAATAAAGGGCAAGAATTGTCTTTCTGTTTCCAAATTTTCTTCAAAAAGGATTCATTCACCGACAAAATTCTGGATTTTTAATTCATGTCTCCCTAGTACTGTTTCCTCAGATGTCTCCCTAGTACTGTTTCAATCAACTCTGATTTAATCGAGAATTTTGATTCAAGATTATCGAACTCTTCGGAGAGAGATGCGAGGAGGCCGAAAGACAAGAAAGAGAAGGATCCACCGTGAAGGAGTAAGGACAGTGTTGTACCAGAGTTGCAACAGGAAGGAACGGTGAAGAGGCCATGGAAGAAGCCATGAACAAATAGTAGGCAGACACGTGTAAGAAAGAAGACGGAACACCAGACCTAAACAGGCCCCTCCCCGGTGAACTATCCCTTTATATATTGTAGACTAGTGATGTCTGGTCGCGCATTGCGCGACCCTGGCCCATTATATCTGTAGATCTTAAAAATGTTTGTATCTGGAAAAAAAATATTTTGTATTTGGCCCAATATATTTTAGAAATATTTGAAGAATTTAGAAATGTTTTATAAGTGTGATGTTTGTATTTGGCATAAAAATAAATTGTATTTGGCCCGGTACGTTTTAGAAATGTTTGAAGATTTTAGAAATGTTTTATAAGTGTTACTTCTTAAATATAAATAAGCTTAATCAAATATATGTCTTGAAGTAAATGCTAGACAAAATATAAAAACATCCTAATAAGTTTAAATATTAATAAGATAATTTATTGATGTTCTCCATTGGTTGTGCCAAATCTATACTTAGTCTTGGAGATTTATAATAGCTTTGTAGTTAGCTTCCTCCAAGGGGTATACGCTTAATTGTTGGAACTATTTCTTCCAAAAGTTTATAAGTAGTAAAATATCAAAAATATGATTTTGAAACTGGTTAATTATTGAAACTGGTTGATCACAAATATAAGAATGAAAATAATGTAAATTTGCATAGGTTTCAAGATATAGCAAAAAAGAACTCACCTCACCATGGCAAATAAAAAAAAAAAAAGGATAGCCCATTAAAATTTGAGATTTTTTTTCTGTAGGTAAAAATGATGTATAAAAACACAAATAAACGTAGAAACATCGTTCCTTCCATCTCCACCTCAAATTCATAAAAGGCTTCCCCATAAATTAGTTAGAAGAAGTAACCTGAACTATTTATATGATGAGAAACTAAACAAAAGTCCAAAAACCAAATCCAAAAAGTATATTCTTGAAATCCCGAATACAAAAAAAACGCGCTTCATTTGCAAATAAAATAATAACAATAATAATAATAATAATAATAATAATAATAACAATTGGTCAACTGGGAGTGTGAAAAGAAATCAAAAGCAATTAAACAAAGAAAAAACACACTTCATAACTGGCCATATACGAAAAAAAACCTGAGACTCCAGAATTAAAAAAAGAAAACCACTCTAATTGAATGAAACATAAAAAAGAAATTTAAAAAACCACACTTTGTAATAAAAATCCAATTAATCAATTCAATCCAAACATAACTAAAATCATACAACAATTCTAAGCTAACTAACCAAATAAGAAATCACATTATATTACCTGACAACGGCTACGGTAGCTGTAACGGATGGACGCATAAAAATAATAGTAATAACACTATTCCTGAACGGGAAAAATAAAAAATAATAAAAGCCAAACCAATGATCTGTGGAAATAAAATCATTTAAATTTTAATACATGTAATGCCACCATCACAACGGCCAAAGCAAGATCAATGAGAATTTTTTTTTCCTCTGTGTTTATATAGAGAGGTAAAGAGAATATTTTTTGAAGTTGAAATTTTATCCGATTAGGATGTAGTTGATCATCACTAATGAAAATATTGAACATGCTAATAGGAAAGGAGTATATTTCACCACATACTCTCAATTGATGATTGATGAAGAATTTATTTATTTTTAATTGTGGAGAAGAGATTGATTAGGGAGTCGATTGTCGTGGAGATGGGGATAAGGATTTGGATTTTTTATGAACCCGTGATTTTTTTTTGACGAAAATAGGAGGTGGAGGTGAATTTGGACTGCATTTGCCTTTTAAGTCTAGGAGATGTGAAAATAAAAATTTATTTTAAAAATATGATGTGGAAATGTCACATGGCAAATGGTATTGCTTTCTCTTAAGTGTGATTTTTGTTTCTAATGTAGTAAGATATATTGTTCTATATATATATTTTTTTTTTGGACAAACAAACTAATTTATTGCTATCTTCACGAGGCAACTTATTATTACGATATCAAATAAATGTAATCATGTTCGAGTTGGCTAGAATGGATTGCTAGGAATCAGTCCAACTGTTATTTTACTTTATTGAATTTTGTTTTCTCGGGTAAGAGATTAAAAAAAAACAAAGAAAGTGATTTCTGAGTGTTTTACGCATGAATTATCATGTGAAAATTATTATAACTTTTTTTTTAAAAAAAAATTGAATAGTCCAGCAAGAATCGAATCATCGACCTCCTGATAAAAATCATCCTCATCCTAATCCCCTAACAACCCACCCAATCCCCCCCCCCCCAAATTATTATAACTTTTTTTTTACTCTCTATATCATTATTGCATTGACAATTACATTATATTTGTGTTTCCGCTTAGATTCAATTAAACATATAGTAAAATGTCCTTAAATTAATAATTTATAAGTGAATAACTTCAAGTATCTAATAAGTTTTTCTCGTCTCAACTTGGTACTAGTACAAAAAGTGAATAAAATCGATAAAATAATAAGATAATAATATTTTAAAAAATTCTCTATGTATCTATTAGTCCCGCCAATATTATAAATTAATTAAGACTTACCATAAATCAAGATAATAATAACATTAACTTAGTAAAATATGGACTGTTGATACTTGTTTTTTTACCTGAAGATAATGTGAATTGTGCATGGATTTTAGTATTAAGTAGAGTTTGAATACTTGATTAATTCTGTGAATTGAATGACAGTTTAGTGGTTAGGTTGATGTCCTTCCTGGTAATAGATCAGGATTCGATTCCCACCAGGGACTGTAAGGGAGGGATTTTACCCACATTTAAGTGGGGTCTATTGGGGTGGATTTAAAAAAAAATACTTGATTAATTCGGATGGTAAAAAAAACTAAAAATTAGGTAAGTTAGTAAGGATTCTTTTTTCCTTGTAGAAATTTTTTAAATTAATACTTTATTAATTTATAAAAAAGTATAATGTTTTTGTTCCATACAAAAATAATTCACATTTTAATCGATGAATTGTACTAAAAATAGTAGAATTCACAAATTATAACTCTCTCTTTAGGATGAAGAGAATATGTTGCGATTTCAATTATTGAAAAAGCGTATGATCACTTGAAAAATTCAAACCTCAACTAAAAATGGTTACCATCCCCATAACTTCAGTTCCTTATTTTTCCGGCCCGCATTCATCTTTAACTACTTAATTAATTTGTGTTTTTGAGTTGAATACTTATTACAATAGCAAATGAACCCAACGGAAGTAGTAGTTGTGGACTTTTCCTTACGTTTACTGAATTGATACCAAGTTGTATTACCTTGACCTAATTGTATCACAATTTCTTAAACAGTTTATGTGTTTTGACTCTTATATTTTTAATGATTTTCTGTCTTGATCACTTTTTACAACAAAAAGAAGTTTGAATTTAGATCTTAGTATTTTAATCTAAGTGACTATTAATGTACCTTACGAAGAGTGTATCGATCATTGACGAAAACACTATTTCACCCGTCCCATAATTATTGTTCAGTTTGAATTTTCATCTTAAGTTTAAATTGTACTAAAAGTGAAATATCAAACTGGACAATAATTTTGGGACAGAAGGAATGTAAAATTTTTCATTTTCAAAAGGCTACTTTTCTGATTAACTGCGTTTTGTTAGCCTCAATCTGTGACTACTATTTTTCTAAACTATTTTTTTAAAAAAACAATTATTTGCTGAACTAGTTAACCGAGATCGCTCTATTTTGGTGTAATTTAATCCCTAACTCAAACTTTGACTGTAATTCACACATTTTTTTTGGTGTAAAAAAAAAAAAAAAGGCAATCAAAGGGAGGCAAAAAAGCCGTAATTGACAATCAAAATATACTTAATATAATTATATCCTAACCTCTGAGACCTTGCAAATTCTTTAGTTACGACTGTTGTGCAAAATCTTTCCCTTGAAACTCTCAAATGTCTATCTTCACTGAATCTTTCTCTAGTTTTACGTTTCTAATACACGTCGTCAATTGTATCACAAAATATGCAATTCAACGCCAACCAAATTAAACCACAAACACGTACTACAAACAATTTACCCTACCAAAGCTGGATATAATTTGATGAACAAACACTACTAACAGACCTGCGCCATATTTGTCTGTGTGTATTCGTCCTCTCAGATGAATAAGTTACAAATTGACACAAGTGTAAATGAGAACTGAAAAAAAAAAACAAAAAATTAGTGTAGGTGGCAAAGACAAAATAAAAATAATTCTCGATCGGGGGAAATTTGAGATTTGCAAATTTAATTTAACGACCCAGAGAAGAAAAAGTTATTGTAAGCTACTATTTTCTTGATGCGGTATGAATCGTGCTAATTTTTCTCCTTTCTACACCTTCTAAGAAAGAGAGTTATTCTCTACATGCAAAACTAATTAAGCTACTCTTCGGATTCGGAAACAGTGTTTTACCATCTTTTTTTCATTTTCCCCCAAAATAAAAATGAACACAGAAGGATTATTAACATCCAAATCTTAAATAATTGAACCCCTAATACAAGCTAGTTAGGTAGTTAAAGTCTCTGTTGGCATGAAATTTCTAACAATGTTTATGATGATATATAGTTGATTTTGAAGACGTGTTATTATGATCATTATTTTAGAAGTTCAAAATTCTGCATGTTTTTTGGCTCTAAATATGAGAGGGAAGTATTTATTACACTTAAAAATTATTAGGAAAAAAACTTTTTATTTCAAAAAAAATGTCTACCATTTATTCTTGGACATATACGCTGGTCTTCCACTAGCAAATATTCGATGCAACTGATGCAATATGTATGATTGTACGTATAAAATAATTATGAAAAACAGATAATTTTGAAGCAAACGTTTTGAAAATTATGTAGATAGTCTTGATGTACTAAAAAGAAGATGATTAACTGCTACAAGTATATACTAATTCTTCCCATCAAACAGTCGCTAAACATCATTCTCCCCTTATCTCCAACTCTTGCTCTTTTTCTCCCCTGACTTTTAATTTATTGACCATCAATTGTAAGGACTTACGGTATTATTATTAGTACTTGTATGAAGTTCAAATTTTTGGAAGTTAATTTGGACGCCAAATATAAGAGAGTGGGAATGATTGCTGAATATGTTAGGGTACTTTTTAGGTAAATGTTATTATTTCTTTTTGTATGAAAAGGAAAGAAGTTAGAAGTTTATCCCCCAAAAAAAAAAAAGAAGTTAGAAGTGTATACCAGCCACACTTTCATTCGTGGTTCTAAAACGTCGTCTAAACATTTCACCTGTCTCTCCCTTTGACTGTTTCTTTAACCTTTATCCACATAAAATTAATTTGAATCACTGCTGCGTCATTCAGTTACTACGTTACAAAATTTCTCAGTTTTAGTTGTATATTTACGTCATTTTCACGTTAAAAAAAAATACTGTAATAAGAAAGAGGGCGTCACATGTAATGAAATTTCGGTAACACTCCCTCCCTCTCGTAATTATTGTCCAATTTAAGTTTTCATTTTTAGTGTAAATTGTGCTAAAAGTGAAATCTCAAACTAGACAATAATTTTGGAACAAAGGGAGTAATTAACTTCGTTTCCGGTAGACTTTTACGTCGTACTACTATATAGCAGGGCTTTTTCAGCAATCCTCCAATCACAATGGTCGTATAAAGACTCCCGTGTGTGATGATTGATGTACGGCCACAACCACCGGGTGACAGAGACCAACACCGTGGAGTTATCTAAACTCGAAAACAAGTGGCCTCCGGCCGCCATTTGTGACGCCCACATTTACAAGTCAAGACGGGAGTCAACCATTTATGGAATTGTTAATAATATTGTTGTTGTTCCTGTTGAATAAAGGAGTTTATCAAATTAAGAAAATTTTGGAGACATGACTAGAACAAGAGAATGTTTAGTATGAGTACCAAACAACATTATTAATTTATATACGACCTACTAAGCCTAAACATATTCTCCATTCACTCAGAAAAATAATTTCATAAGTTATAAACTTTTTTTCTGACATGGTGTATGTTATTATGCTAGCTATAGTATAGATGGAGTCATAGTTTATTCAATTTGAATTGCATGCGACTGTTATGATTAATATGGTTGTCTTTTTCTTGGCTTTAAGTTGGGGGAAAAAATTGACTTCAGTTGGTAAAAAAAAAAAGAAAAAGAAAAAAAGAGCGAAAATAGGATTGTGAATATGAAGGGTTTGTGTGCATGTCTTAGTTAAATTTATAAGCAAGATTGTGCAATGAAATGATAAGAGTCGGTGTTTCCATCGGTAGATTGTCCTTATCGATCTAGTACTTTGTAATCGATTATTTACCATCCTTAATAACTATATAAAGGCCGATGGGAATGTAATGGTTGGAGACTTCACCATCAAGAGTTAAGACATGGTTGCAACCGCCTAAATACTTAAGTGTGAAGCTCTCTTTATTGTAATAAAAAAAAAAAAATTACTGCTTTCTTCCTGAAATAGTAAATAGTTATATCCACTTCTTCAATATTTCTATTAATCCTAATTATAAGATATAAATATTTTGAACTAATTTTAGTAGTAATAATTTGTACTTTATAATTAGGATAGGAGGGGTATAACTTAGTTAAGTGATCTAAGTTTCACAATATGCAATGAAACCAAACAGAACCATTAATAACAAGTCAGCCGGTACTAATCTATAATGCCAAAATAAAAATTTGGTGCCAATAAGCATTGACATATAACATGTGTCACTGCTAATTTCCCTATGGGGAGGGAAATTAAATTTGAATATTGAAACATTTACATTTTGATGATTACAATTATTGATATTTTCTATCTTCATCCAAACTGAAAACAAGACATGCAAGAAAGAAAAGAAGACAAAAAAAAAAAAAACTAAAGAAACACTTCATGAACTTCTTCTGAACCGGAATGAAGTTGTACTCAAAATAAAAATTTAAATTGAAAATCGTTTCAAGACGGAGGAGTAATATTAAGGTAATACAATCATAATAAAGGAAGAAACCCAGAACTCCAATTCTGAACTTTTCATTCCACATGAGCACCCCGGATACGGCAACGTATTCTGAACTCATCTTAGAATCTTCCCAAACTCATAAAGTCATAATTAACAAGCCATACAATTAAGAACTAATACTCACTTCGGAATTGTGAAATAAAAATACAGATTACAGTACTATATTCATCAAACAATTAAGAAATAAACATTATTTTCATTTTTTTCTGTTAATATTGTGTACTAGGATTTAGAAACTTCTTGGTTCATTAAGAGGATAATTTGTTTGTTATCAAATACTTTGAAATGAGAAATGAAAAAAATGTATCAGCTAATTAAATAATCTTTAATCTTAGCTGCAACGCTTTGTTCCGATACTCTTTACCTCGCATTAACATATATTCAATTCAGTTACTTCAGTCCAACTACACGAGTTTGATTCTCATTGTTGGCTAAAAAAAAAAAAAAAAAATCCATTCGCAAAAAAAAAATTGGAAAAAGAAATATAGCGGTTCGTAGCAAAATTAAGTAGGAACTTTTATCTTTAAATGTCTAAGCACCTATGAGCTCGTACAAGCAGTACTATATTTGAGTACTAGGTGGAGCATTATTTGGACTTAATCTCACGTCAATAAGATGAGATTAAATATCACCAACTGGTGGAAAAATAGGACATGGGGAGACATGGGGAAAGGAAATGTCAAAAATCATTGAACACTTGTGTATACTCCTCCTTCTAGTGCTTACGACCTCTTTTTTTTCTTTTTTTTTTTTTGGTAAATTTTTTTTTTTTTTTTGTGGGTCAACCTTTTTGGTTGAAACTTTTCGTAAATCATTGATTTTTTTTTAATTTTTTTTTGGGATTGAGACTTTGATACTAATTGAAAAAAAAAAAAAACTTTGAAACTAATTTTGTGTTATGGTCCAAACTTACCAATCAAAGAAGGACATTAGAGGCAAGTCCAAATTTTAATTAATCCATTCGTTAAACGCACAAGTCCACGAATTTTGGTATCCTAAAAATAAACTAGAAAAGTAGTCGTTTACTTTGTCAAATAAATTAGAGTGCGAAGTAATTTAACCACATCCAGGTTTCTACTATTTCCCCTGCACTTTAGTCTTAGTCAACGGGCGAATATATTTTACTTCCCCGGGTAGCATATTGCGGCCACAACAGATCCATTCAAGAAAGTCTGTATTTATAGTAGTACATTTGACGAAGGAGAATAAAGATGATAACTATAAAACTGATTTTCAAACAATTTCCACGTAGCTAGTTTTTGCGTCATATTTTTCATTCATGATATAGTCATTACTCTGTCGTTCCAGAGTGAAAAAGTTTTATTTGTTATACTAAATACATAATATTATTGTTTTCTATGGAAAGAGAGCATTACTGTGATACGTGCGTGTTCACAAAGAGTATCAAATTTAACCATGTATAACAATATATCCAGAGACCATTATTAAAGAAATATTGTGCATGCACGTGTACTAATGAAGTACTTCTTCAGTCCCATAATTATTGTCCAGTTTAGTTTTCATTTTAGTTCAAATTGTACTAAAAGTGAAATCTCAAATTGGACAATAATTTTGTTATAAAGGGAGTACTATCTCTGATATTCTCACCGCCTCTATATTAATGCGTTATCTCTAATTGCGATTTCTGTTTTGTTTCCCGGTATTTGCCTAACAGTTAACATACATATGAGAAAAAAAAAAAAAAAAACGTGGTAAGGAATATACGTGGTTCAAAAAATGAAAATAGAAAATGTTTTAGTAGTTCAACAGTCAAAGTGGCAACTTGGCTGCTTATTTATTATACTATCATAAAATAAGGACGTGATTTCATTGAAAGTCCGGTAGTAACTATATATCCACATCTATAAAAACCCTTTTAGTCCCACGAACCACTCATCAATATCATCACTTCTCAATCTTCTTGCAATAAAAATTAGCTTCTTCTAGCAAGAATTATATTGCATACTAATGGAACTCTTCATTTCCTTCTCTTGCTTCATCATCTTCTTGATCATAGTAACCAAACTTGTTCGCAAGACCAAACCTAATCTACCTCCAGGTCCAAAGGCACTGCCACTCATTGGAAACCTTCATCAACTTAATGGCCCTTTACCTCATAGAATCCTTGCTGATTTAGCCAAACAATACGGTCCTTTGATGCACTTAAGACTCGGCGAAGTCTCAACGATGATTGTTTCTTCGGCCGAGTACGCGAAACTGGTGATGAACGATCACGATGTCATCTTCGCCAACAGGCCTTATTTCCTCTTCAGCTACGTACTCAACTACAAATGCCAGGACATTGCCTTTGCTCCACACAACAATTCATGGAGGATACTGCGAAAGATATGCAACACGGAGCTCCTCAGCGCGAAGCGCGTCCAATCCTTCAGGCCAATTCGCGAAGATGAAACCATGAGCATGATCAAAACCATCGCTTCTCAAAAGGGTTCCGTCATCAATCTTACCCGAATGATTTACTCGCTCACTTACAGCATCATCGCGAGGTCCGCTTTCGGTAAGAGGAGCAAATACCATGACCAATACATGGTTTTGATGGAGAGGATCATTAAGCTGATGGGAGGTTTCAGCATAGTCGATCTCTATCCATCCGTCAAAATACTCGAAAGGATTACGGGATTGAAGGGCAAGCTTGAGGACATACAAAAACAGGTTGACGAAGTGCTTGAAAGCATAATGGAGGAGCATCGAGTTAAACATGCGGATCCATCAAGGAGAAACCATGAAGAGAGTGAGGATCTTGTCGATGTCATGCTGAATATCCAAAGATCGGGAGAATATGGAGATCAACTCACAAACGACAACATCAAAGGTGCTATTTATGTAAGTACTCTAAACTCTTGAATTTTACTAGTTCTTAGTTACTCCATCTGTACCAGAAAAATTGTTCACATTATAAGATCTGATATTTGTAATGGTTTATCACATATCAAAAATTCCGATGAAGACTGTTTTTTTAAGATAGAAATAGTATTAAAAAGGGCATATATATTATATTAGTAGTGGAGAAGATCCCTCTATTACACAAAAACTCACCTGCTTGTCGTCAAATAATTAATGAACCTATATTGTTCAGGATGTTTTCAGCGCTGGAGGAGAAACATCATCAAAAACCGTGGTATGGGCAATGTTTGAAATGATGAAGAAACCGGAAGTACTCCGAAAAGCACAAGAAGAAGTAAGAAGGGTTTGCGGGCCACAGGGCAACGTCGACGAATCGCACCTCCGGGAACTGAAATACGTGCAGGCAGTGATCAAAGAAACGATGAGATTCCGGCCATCTGCGCCGTTACTACTCCCCAGAGAAAGCACAGAGCGGATCGTGCTGAACGGGTACGAAATACCGGCAAAATCCAGAGTCATAATCAATGCATTTGCACTTGGAAGGGACCCGAATCACTGGACGGATCCAGACACGTTCAACCCGGATCGGTTCCTGGATTCTGACATTGATTACAAAGGGAAGAACTTTGCGTACATCCCGTTTGGTGCCGGAAGAAGAATCTGCCCTGGAATTTCATTTGCTTTGCCTAACATGGAGCTCCCAATCGCACAGCTTCTGTACCATTTCGATTGGGAACTTCCTGGAAAAATGAGGCCTGAAGATCTTGACATGAGTGAGATTTTTGGGTTGACTGTTGGCCCCAGAAATGATCTTAACTTGGTTCCTACTGGTACTTTTCAACTTTCCACCCTAGCTGCTGAGTAAAAAGTTACAAACAATTTGTTCAATTCATTGTATGGAGTTAGTAAACGATAATTCCATTGTACTACATTTTGTAAGATTAATGTTTTAGGATGTGATTCCTTCCATTTCCTCCTAACTAGCGTGATTTGATGGGGGAGGACATTCAAAGTTTCATTTCATGTAATAATTCCTTGTTTACCATTTACTTTTTTCCATCGATCACTAAATTTTTGAATGAATAATGTACAAATTTTTATGGATTTGAACGATGAATAAATCAATGTATTCAGTAGATGTTTCCATTTCTACACACTTTGTCCTAAAAAAGATTATCCGATTCCAAAGAAACAGTTTTTGAAATTGAATTTTTGAGATATATAACATTTAAAATTATTGTAGAACTGATTAATCCACATGATACTCTAATGAACTCATGTTAATGTTAATCTTTCAATTTGAAATATTAAATCATCCGTTTATAGAAAATATAATAAAATAAAATCATTCAATTTAAGGATTTTAATTGTTTCCATTGAACTTTTCTAGAGACGGAAAAAAAAATGCATTCACATCCTCATCGTGCAATATATACAAATAATTTCATTAACAGAGCATCCACCTTCAAGAATAATGATCTATACCATACTTTTCAACAAACATATATATCAATTACAATTGGTCAGTGTCAAACGAGATATTATTTTGAAAGAAAAAAAAAAAAGAAAAGAAAACATTAAAGTAATTTGCAACACGACTCCTGCATGGTTAGATTCATCGAAACTCAATTCAGATGACTAGTAATGTACTTTAATGTTTTAATTGGGTGACGCGAGTGAGATTTATAGCACTAAAAAATTATATTACCTCCGTCCCAAAAAAATAGTCCATATTGAGTTTTTAAATTTGTATTAAAAATAGTTCAAAACTCAAAACTAAACGTGAATTATTTTTGTGGGACGGAGGGAGTACAAATTAGAATAAAGTTCATGGCATCTAAATCCAAAAGGTTGACTATAGCTGTGTATATATATAAAATAAGCAATCGATCCTTGACCAATACTAAAATTATGGTAAACGATCGACAACTGTTTAATTAACAGTCGCGATCTCCCTCATTCTTCATTGACAAACCCAGTTTTTTTCTTTTCGTTTTGTTATATATCCACATCAAATAACGAAGACACAGTACGTAGTGTGTGAACTGTGAAGCTAATCGCTCAGAACATTGAAAACCTTTAGAACTTTGGGAGGAAAAAATGAAAAGCATTTGGCGACTTAATTCGGTCGCAGCTGCCATTTCTGACGCTGGACATTAACAAGTCATGTGAGTGGTCAACGTCGAGGGGGAGTTGAATTAAGGTTTAACAAGGACAATAGAATTTTCGCCAAGTCTACGGCTTTGCAAGACCTCATGGCTTATAGTAACAGTAACTTAATCCTCTCTCCCCGTCCCAAATAAAACTATGTTTATGGAACTATATAGAAGCCTATTAGGTTTTTTTTTCCCTTAGTCAAGAAAACTCTATAATATACTTAATTGTGTCTAAAAAAAAGTCTATATTGAGTTTAAAATTCAAAGTATGTGAAAAAAAATTTTGGGATAAAGAGAGTTTTATAATAATTAAGAGTATTTTCCTTTTTGTGAGATGAATGGAGTATTGTTTTATGTTTTTAATCTTACTTGCTCTCTAATCATTTGCTTTTCTTACTTTTGACATTTTATAGTATGTATAGGGAAGAATGGGACTTTTTCATTCGAAATTTAGGTAAAGACTGTAAGAGGTATATGGTGCAGTGGTTGTTGTGCTGTGTTCGGGTGGTTGGTTAAGCATACAGCATGAGAGTCTTCGTGCTACTAGCTACTTGTGATCTTTTAACCATTTTGAGGTTGACAATGGTACGTGAGGAGGAAATCTCAAATGATTTTAATTTTATACTCCC
This sequence comes from Oldenlandia corymbosa var. corymbosa, assembly GCA_949775105.1. Lineage (NCBI taxonomy): Eukaryota > Viridiplantae > Streptophyta > Magnoliopsida > Gentianales > Rubiaceae > Oldenlandia > Oldenlandia corymbosa. Next base: position 8,021,293 of record OX459118.1, read on the forward strand.
TATGTTCTAAAATTATTGTTTAAATTGCATTTTCAATTTTATTATAATTTGAATTAGAAATGAAAAACCAAACTGGACAATAATTTCGAGACGGACTTATTTTCTTATTTTCAAAAATACATTTGTATATTTTGATTAGGTTCAACTTTCAAACTATGTTTTCAAAACCGGACACGCTCGAGCAGTCGAACCAGTTAGCCTAAGAACCGGAAGCCTTACCGGCCCGATTTTTATAAAAAATCAGATTTTGTATAACCTGGTCAAACTCGGTCGAACTCGGGAAAAATCAAAGTTTGACGAAAACTAGTACCGATTTTTACATATATTTTTTAAATAATTAATTATTTGTTCGAAAACTAATGTCCAGTACAGTGTTCCAAGCAAAGGTTCTAGTAAAATATTTATTAGGAGATGATATATTTAATCTATATAACTTCTCTACTAGGACTTTAATATATAATAAGTTTATATTAATTGAAATGTTATGAAATAATTATAAGGCTTTGGAGGAGAGAGAGAAAGTGATTAATGTTTTGAAAAGAAAAATATGGAAAGAAGTAAAAGGAGCAAAGGCTTTTATTCATGTAATTTTTGGTGTAATTTTTCTCTCTATTTGTAGCCAAACATAATGGCAAATTTGTAAATACATAATGAGTAGTTGTACATCAAAATCAAAATACTATGCTTAATAGTTTGTTATTTTTACAAATTTTTGGGGTCATTTTATAATTTTTAAAACTATTAGAGTGTTTTTGTAATTAAAACTAACAGAATTTCGTCAATTTAAACGGAAATTGGCTAATTTGACAAAATCGGCTAACGGTTGGATAGCTTAGGGTAATATTGGCTAACTGACAAAGAAAATGATAGAATTGATAACACATGTCAACCTTTGGATAGATCGGCCATTTTTCTCTTCCATAGTAGATGATTTTAAAGAAGGGTAAGATGATAATTAACCAAAAAAAAAAAAAGAAGAGAGAAAATGTTGGAGGGTGAAAGCGTAATTAAGGAAGTAAAACTAAATTCACCACTCCCGAGATCGGCGGCAGAACCCAAATCTACCGCCTCAGACGACATTGGAGCAGAGGCCCAAACCAACGATGTCTCACTGAAAACACTCCAAACGAAGTCACCAACCCGTCGCTACCATTTCCCCTTCATTCTCGCTCACTACGGATCACTTCTCAATTTGGGGGAATAGGATTCATGTTCACTTCTGATCCCTAATGGCCAACTTCTTAGCTCAGTTCCAGAGTATCAAAGCCTCCTTCGATCGCATCATTCTTGCCGGTATGAATCAGATTTTATCACCCCCGCCTTTCTCAAGTTATTGAATTTTCGCTTTTTTTTTTTCTCGTTTAATGAGTAATTTTCCCAGCCTGTGTTTTTCCCTAGCTAGAAGTATTGAGGTAGGTTAGTAGGATCGAAGTTGTAATTGACTTTTCGCTGTGAATCAAATTGTGAATGCTGCTTCGCAGTTGTGTTTGTTTGGCTATAAACTTACTCATGTTGCGATCTCTAGCTAATTCACTGGGCTTCTTTGGAGAAAATGCGGATTTTCGATTAATTGAATGGGTTCCTTTCGCTTCAAGTGCTTAATGTGCCAAGTATTAGGTTTTCGAAAGCCATATGAATCATAGGATTACAGGGTGCGGTTTTAGCAAAATGAGTACATTTCTCTGTAAATGCTTAATCGCTTTTTTGCTTGGACTTCGGCATCTATGATTTTGGCATTGCCAGTGAAGCGATTTGACTCACCAGTATATTTTCACTCCAAAGGACTATGTCATATTTGGGAGTTAGAACCTGAAGTTATGAGTTGTTTTGCTCCAATCATGCACAATTAAGCTGCGTGAACTGTTCTGTTGAAGCCGTTACTTTTTGGTTCATTCATTGACAGATATTTAAATTCCTATACATGTTTTGACATGATTTACCTTGTTTTGTTTCTCTTTTCCTTTTCCAGTTGAGGATGTTAGTGATCTGTGGCCCCTAGTTAAACAGGATTTTGAAGAAAGGTTGCCGTTCAAAAGTGTTTTTCTGAATAACAAGACCCGCAATGCAGTGCTTGTAGATGAGCTCCCTGTTGAGTATATATTGACCACAGATTCAAGGATTCGTAGCCGATTTCCGCAAGAGCAGTCTTTGTTCTGGTTCAGAGAACCATACGCTACCGTGGTCCTTGTCACTTGTGAGGTGGCTTTATTTTCCTAGTCATGAGTATCTTTAGTAGCAGTTTTGTGTCCTAACATTCTTCTTATGTTAAATTATTACTGCTTACTGCTTAGTAGTACTGTCGCCTGAGTTACATGCAACTCAATAAATCTGAGTAATCTCGGCCCAAAACTTTCGACCTATGCTGTTTTGCATGAACTATAATGTGTGTCAAAGTTGTAGATTTGCTATCAATTAGTGTTGTGAGACCTTTGGTATAATGAGCTAACTTCAGAATGTCACACAGGTTTAAAAAAATTACTTGGAACATGTCCCATAGTAGAACTTTGCATTTTCACATTATGTTTTGAAGTTAATGATTCTTGACCTATCCCTTTAGCTGTCAGAGGAAATATTTTTTGGAAGACAATCTTTGAGCCCTCATTCCCTACATGGTTTTATGTTCAATGTGTTATGATTCATTAAGTTTCTTCATTCTCCTTGTTGTTCGTCTTCCACCTCACCATTTGGTTTGCTGAAAGTCGCTCTCTTGCCCAGGATCTTGACGAGTTTAAAACTATCCTTAAACCGCGACTCAAGCTAATTGTTCAAAATGATGAGCGGGAGTGGTTTATTATATTTGTGTCTAAAGCACCAGCCCATAATGATCAAGCCACCAAAATGGCCAAAAAAGTATATGCCAAACTTGAAGTTGATTTCAGTTCAAAGAAGAGGGAAAGGTAAGATGAGTTGATATTAAGAATTCCATTTTGCTATAATTCAATTATCTGTAGATTTTTCAATTTTTCTTTCAACTCAAGTGATAAGAGTAGATCTCCAATAAACTTAGCCAATTCACATTTCTTTGTTCAGGTGTTGTAAGCTTGATATACATGGACCTGATGCAAGTTTCTGGGAAGACCTGGAATCAAAAGTCATGGAATGCATAAGAAATACCCTTGATAGACGGATCCATTTTTATGAGGAAGAAATTCGTAAGCTGAGTGAACAGCGGTTTATGCCAGTTTGGAATTTCTGCAACTTTTTCATCCTTAAGGTAAAAGGGCTGCTAACATTGAAAAACATTTGTGTGTTAGTTGTCTGTAAGGACTAGGTAACAAGAACTGCTTGGTTCTGTTTTAGGAGGCAGTAAATTCGGCTAAGACATTAGGACTTATCAAATCTAAAGCCATAGTGCAGTAGAATCCTTAAGTTACCTCCTTCATAGTGTGTGGTGCTGGTTTCTAGCACATCAGCATTCTTTGACGTTTACTTTTTTACTGAAATTTAGATAAATATGTAGTTGTTAATGCATAGGAAATGCTAAAAGTGAAATTATTGGTAAAAGATAAAGGTCACTTCTTTACGTGAATATCTCTATTTGGCGCAATACAATGTCATTATTAAATTGTGCTACTTATTCCTGGATTTTATTATCTCAACAGCTATTCTTTTTTTCTTTTGGGGGTGGGGGGGGGGGGGATTGAGGTTCAGTTTTCATTATTTATTTGTTTTGAATATGTCGTGTGTATTCACAGGAAAGCTTGGCGTTTATGTTTGAAATTGCCCATCTCTATGAGGATTCGCTACGTGAATATGATGAGCTGGAACTCTGTTATTTGGAAACAGGTGCTTGACATATGTATCTATTGCAACTTTATTTCCAAATTAACTTCTTGTTATATTTGATGTGGCGTTATCGATGTTGTTTAGTTCCCGTTGTTTGCTTGCTATCCTGTCATCCCAATTAACCACTGGTCATGAGCCATGCTTATATTTTTTGAAGGAGGGTTACTTGATTTGCAAGCAGATTATGAATGCTTTAGTCTTGCTTTATGAATGAGGGATGGGATTGAAGTGCAGCGGAAAGTTTCAAGATTGGGATCAATCCTTAAGGAATGGGTTAATACATGATACACCACTACTGTAAAGTAGATTTGGAATTAAACAGAAACTTCTATTAAAGAGTTATAATTACCTGCTAAACTTTGTGGATAGATTTTGGACAACTAATGCTAGAGTATATACATGGATTTAGAACTGAATGATTAGAAAGATTTTGAGATCAAACCAATAGATGAAAATGAGATAATCACACTTACCTTGGGTTGGGTATTTGGAGAGGAGGCCTTAGATGCCTCGATGCTGTGTGGAGAAATAGAGAATCTGTGTCTAAAATTCTAAGGGGAAAACATGACTAAAGAAGCTTTGAAAGCAGCTGTTGAAAGACATATGAAATATATTGATAATCTGCTGACGTGTAATTCCCCTTGTAATCTGCTGTTACATTGATGAGATGGAATTATATTGCTTTTAAAGAACTTTCCTGCTCTATAATGATTTTATTGCTTGTCTTTATTTCAGAATGCATGCTCTCTTTGTTTGTTACTACTACCAAGTTGCTTCTTTATTTCTATTTTCTACTTGGACTTTTAGTTGACAGTGCGTTCTTTTCCAGAAATGATTGCTCTTTTTTCATTTGTAATTCATTAAGATGGCGATCTTTGTTCCCTTCTTCTGAACTCTCCATCCTTCTGTTTGCAACTATCAAGTTTGTAATGCTACCAATCTGCTTAATTGATCTCAATTGTCTGAAAAAAGAACTATGCATAACCATTTAATCTGGTTGTTAATGGAGGTCTCTTAAGTTTAAACTTGCCAGGCTAGTTCTACTTCTTCTCATACATGGCCTTGACCCTTAAAAGTTTTCCACTTTCTTTGTGTCATGTAGTCAATATGGCAGGGAAACAGCGGGACTTTGGTGGAATAGACGATGGTGATGATCAAGCTGCATTATTGAAACCTGGAAAGGAATCATTAACGCAGATGCTTCAAGATGATTCTTTTCGGGAGTTTGAATTTAGGCAGTATTTGTTTGCCTGTCAAGCAAAGGTATGCAACGAAGTCTCAGAGAACTTATTTTGGTTGGCAAATTTTTTTAATGGAATCATATGCATCTGGTAATGTCGCTCAGAAAAAGTTACCTTTATTACTTTCCATCTGGGTTTTGTTTTTCGTTTTTGGGGTTCATCTCTCACACGGATGGAAAATCTTTTTGATATTTGGTTGGTATTGTCTGTATCCTTAGATCGCTTAATTCTTTGGTTCTTGTTATCTCTTAATAATTATTTATTTTCCATAATTTGATGATTGGTTGTATTTACAGTTTTTGGTTTGTTGCTTCTTATTTCAGCTACTCTTCAAGCTAAATCGTCCATTTGAAGTAGCTTCAAGGGGTTATTCATTCATTATTAGCTTCTCTAAGGCGTTGTCTATGCACGAGGTAGTGGATAAATCCTTCAGTTTATTTTCTCTTGTAACAATTTGTGTCGTTTACATTGGTGAAATTTTCATTGCCTGTTTGGCGGTTTATCTTTGGCCAGAGATTGCTACCTTTCTGTATGCGTGAAGCTTGGGTAATAATTGCTTGCTTGGAGTTAATTAATGCAACTTCCTCTCACTTCGAAGATGGGCTAGTGGCACCTGATATTGAACAGGAATTTTATCGGGTTCAAGGGGATCTTTATTCATTATGTCGGACAAAGGTACCATGACAGCCTAAAGCTACAATTCTTCTACTCACTTTATGATTTCTTGGTTCACCCTTCTTGAGATAGCCGCTATAATTTTACTGTAGTCGAAGCTATTGCTCTTCTTCTTTTTTGTTTTTCTTTTTCCTGAATGGAATCATGTTTTGTTGCAGTTCATGCGGCTTGCATATCTCATTGGTTATGGGTCAGCTATTCCAAGAAGTCCTGTGAACAGGTTACTAGGGCACTTCCCTTGCTGCAGTTTCAAAATAGTTTTTTGAAAAGATGGTTCCTTTAATAACAGAATACAGCCATGACATTATTCCTATCTCAATCATTACTGTTTACCTTCCTTTTTGTTGGTTCCTTATTCTTCTTTTTTCTTTTTCTTCGTTTCAAATGTGAGCAGTGCTGCATTGAGCATGTTATCATGGCCCAAGCCAGCAGTTTGGCCTTCCCTTCCACCTGATGCTTCATCAGATATTCTTGAAAAAGAAAAGGTGCCTTTTCACTCATGGTAATTTAGACATTTAGGTGGCCTCCTGCTCTTTCTTCTCATGGCATGATAAATCACCTATATGGCTACGTGATGTAACAGATAAAAACCAAGAAGTGAAAACCTTGCTATGGCATGATGATCTTAAATGGTTTTAGGAATTTTTTGCCTGCATATATGTGATTTCTAGGCATGCCAGACCTTCCCTCATACGCATGAGATGAGAGTTTACATGGAAAAACACGACTTCTGTCAAACTCAACCTATCTTTGTCTAGGGATCAGAGTTTGTACATCTAGAAATATCACTCTGTTAATGGCAAGTATAATTGGAATGTCCTGATAGTCTTGGACAAATAATTAATCAATTAAGTAAAAGTGAGGATCTCTAATGGCCACATGCATTCTGATTTTACGGTTTTAGAAATATTATCTGGTCTGTTGGCTATCTCAAACATCTTCTGTCATACAATTGGACTAAGCCTTGATCGATCATCGTGGTATTTCTCCTTCCAAAAACATGGATAATGATATCCTTTTCCTTTCATTTTGAACTTGGAAATATTAAATATACTGTGCATGAATTATTTAAATTGCTCCAGTTAAATCAGGTTCGGTGTTCTGAGAATATATTGTAGTAGAAAAAACCTTGATTGTGTATCTGAAAGGTTGCCTTTTGTATGTTATCCTTCAACATTGCTAAATGAAATCAAACTTTTCCCACCTGAGCCTCCGTTACCAGTTACTTATCTCACAATCTTTGTGTTCAGGTGATTCTTCAAGAAACCCCAGAGGTAAAACACTTTGGTATCCAGCGGAAACCACTACCCCTTGAACCAACTGTACTTCTGCGTGAGGCAAATCGTAGGAGGGCTTCTCTTTCTGCTGGAAATGTGTTTGAACTATTTGATGGCCGACCAAATGCTATTGACAGGTAAGGGAAGCTTATGACTTGTGATTGTATTGCATGTTAGTTTTTGTGTCTGCAAGACTGCGGGCAATTTTACTTTGCAATTGATGTCTTTGGTAATTGAGTGTTGGTGATCTTTGAGTTTAACCAGATCAAGGCTTTGTTTTCACTTCTATTCTTCTTGGAAGCAGTTCTTTACCATTATAAAGTTGAACTAAATTAAAAAATGGGTAACTAAATATCATTTGTTTGTATGTTTAAAAGCTTTTTTCAATCTAACTTCAGATATTTAACAGTCCCAGGAAAGTTTGGAGTTTTGAAACCTGGGTTCTTTCATTTGTCCAATTCAAAAAGCGTACTCTTTTGTTGCTTCTTTCTTAACATACAAAATTCGAGTGAAATGTTTTGTATTTCTATATTCATTTTCATTCACTCAAATTGACCAACAGCAGCTCCCCTTTGGCAAAAGGACATGCTCTATCTATGCCGCGAACAAATTCTTCACCTGGAAACTTTGAGAACACAATTGATCGCCCTATGAGGCTAGCAGAAATACATGTTGCTGCAGATCATGCGTTAAGGAGTACAATATCTGATGCAGACTTGAGAAAATCTCTATCTTCCCTGGAATATTTTGAGGTATGTAAATGGAGAGGTTTGATGCATGTATAAGACAAATTTTGAGGGTGGCAAAGGGTTTTGTTACTGGAGCGCATGATATTGTGTATTGTTTTTGTTTATTTAGTAAATAAAACTTTTCAATGAAGTTTACTGCCATGTGCAAAATAAAATACAGAACTGTTGCAACATTGGATGCTTATTACTTCTCTTTCTGGCGAGTTTGTGATGGAAATTTTCAGATAAGTACTTTTAGAAAACGTTTATGATGGAGATAATATTTCCAGATTTTATTGATCACCAAATTTTTGTGGTTGCAAATTTCCTCTTGCAGCAAAAATATTTGGAACTGTCCAAAGGTGCTGCTGACAATTATCATCGTTCATGGTGGAAGAGACATGGAGTTGTCCTCGATGGAGAGATTGCTGCTGTTTACCATAAACTTGGGAATTTCGATCTTGCTGCCAAGTTGTATGAGAAGGTTTGCGCACTTTACGCGGGTGAAGGATGGGAGAATTTGTTGGCTGAAGTCCTTCCCAACTTAGCAGAATGTCAAAAGATACTAGACGATCAAGCTGGCTACCTGGCCTCGTGTGTGAGACTGCTCTCCTTGGACAAAGGATTGTTCTTGACCAAGGAGCGCCAAGCATTCCAGTCTGAAGTTGTTCGTCTTGCTCACAGTGAGATGAAGCACCCTGTACCACTGGATGTATCCTCATTGATAACATTTTCCAGCAATCCTGGGCCTCCGTTGGAGCTGTGTGATGGGGATCCTGGAACCCTATCTGTGGCAGTTTGGAGCGGGTTTCCTGATGATATTGCTCTTGAATCTCTCAGTCTCACTTTGACAGCCACAAATAGTGCCGATGAGGGTGTTAAGGTTCTTATCCTCATCTCTGAAGTCCTAATTTCCTTGGTTCCAGTGGATGATAGCATTGTGTGGTTACATGACGTTATGTTATGTTTTGCAGGCACTGAAGAGCACTGATGCTACAACTTTGAAGCCTGGTAGGAATGCGATTATGATAGCCCTACCTCCACAGAGACCAGGATCCTATGTTTTAGGGGTTCTCACTGGACAGATTGGTAATCTGAGATTTAGATCGCATAGCTTTTCAAAAGGTGGACCAGCTGACACTGATGATTTTATGAGTTACGAGAAACCCACTAGGCCTATCTTGAAGGTACTTTATCTGCGATACAGCATAATACTCTTGGCAATTCCTTGCTGGAAAATGAATGATATTGGACACCTTCGACCCTGACGTGTTAAATTTTATCCAAGAAGAATCTAATGTATCTAAATTTATCTGATATTAGTTCCTTCTTTAGGTGTTCAATCCTAGGCCTCTGGTTGATCTTGCTGCTGCGGTTTCATCTGCTTTGCTTATAAATGAGTGTCAATGGCTTGGCGTAATTATTAAGCCAATAAACTATCCACTTAAGGGTGCGGAACTCCATGTTGATACTGGCCCAGGATTGAGTATTGAACAGGGACATGGGATCGAAATTGAGAAGAATGGATCCCTAAATGTATCTGAATTTGGTCAAGGTGAGGGATCTGAGGATCACGAGACCCATGGTCCATCTGAAACCAAGCAATTAACTCTTCAAGATGGAAAAATTGAGTTGCCTGATTGGGCAAGCGAAGTAATTTCAACATTGTGGATTCCAGTGCGCGCTCTCAGTGAAAGTCTCGCTAGAGGAACACAAGCAGGTTTACCCAGTATAAATGATGGCTAACTACTGTTTAATGTATGCACTATGCTCTACTTTGTTATTCTTGACTCTGCTGATTTTTGTTTCTAAATTTACTAGGTGTTGCTGTACCTCAGAGGCCAAGTCTGGTGGAGGGACTTCGAACAATAGCACTGAAACTAGAATTTGGCGTTTCACTTAACCAAAAATTTGAAAAGTACAGATTTCTCTTTCTTGGATATTTCTCTGCTCATAATTTTATTCACTCAACTTCAAGAACTCATAAAGAAACTGCTTTCACCTCTTCAGGACTTTGGCAGTACACTTTACAGAGCCTTTCCATGTGAGTACTCGTGTTGCAGATAAATGCAATGACGGTACTCTGCTTTTGCAGGTATATAGTTTCTCAGGATATGTTTTGTCTCAATCTTCTTGAAATTGAGTTAGCTTTTTTGTCTTCACATTTTTCCACCCAAGTAAGTTCTCCTTTAAGCTGCAATAGCTTTTATACACAAAGTGGCATTGGTGTAACTTAAATTAATCCCTGATAGCAGTCAATTTGAAGCTTAATAGGTACCCATGTCTATAGATTTATGCTTTTGAGAGCCTACGAACTATCAACTTTTAGGTATTTTTATTAGCCTCTTGTCTGAGATTAAATATTAACCCAAAAAAATGTGGAACTTGCTAATATTGAATATCTTATGTAATAGTTTTGGACTGAAAATTAAAAATCCAAAAGCTGATGTTTGTTAATAGAACCCACTTCAGTTTGGAAATGGGAAGTTTCTTGGACAAATTTGTCAAAGGGTTGAACTTGCTGTCAGGGCTTTTGAGTTCTATGCCTTTTGGAGTTCACATCTGATTGTTGATGCACTTCACCAGAATCTCAAAAATTCATATGGTTTTGATTCTTACCATGTTTCAAACAGGTGATACTTCATTCACAAGTAAATGCTTCTGTGGTTATATATGATACTTGGCTTGATCTTCAAGATGGCTTTGCCCATGCTACAAAAGGCGATGCTAGACCTATTTCTGCTTCTTTCCCACTGACCATATCTCCAAAATGTAGAGCTGCAATTTTGTTCAGTATAAGTCTTGATAATACATTGAACAAAGGTATGCTGTTTCTTTTTGTGGTTGAAGAATAAACCAATCTTCGAAGAATAATCAAGTACGGAGTCAATGTTCTTTCCCCAACTTTTGCCAGAAGGCTACAATATCTGAGAGTTTTGCTTATTAGAATTCTGCATCTCTATTTTAACTCACACTTTGTTGCTAATGGCTTTTTCTTGGATGAAGTGTATAAAGTTAAAATCTCTTGAAATTTTTAGTGATTCGCAAATCAGATTAACAAAATGTGTGGAAATCCTGTGTACGGTATCATTCTGATCGCCTTGAGAGATATCTTTGTCATGCATACTGCAATATGAAGCTTGGAATTTTGAAAGATTTTTTTCTTGAAATTAGATCTATAATCTGATTCAGGAAAATAGACCTACTATCTGTTTTGTGGTTTTAATGAATTTATTTATACAGATCAAGTAGAGGCATCGCATCCTGATAGCATACTGAATGTATGTTATGGAATATCCGGTAGTAGAGCCCTCGGAGCCCACACCCCTATGGATGTGGAAGCTCTGGGATCTGATGATGCTGTAAGGCAGTTGGAGTTCAGAAGCACTCTTGTTTTGCAGCGGCCTGTGCTGGATCCTTGCCTTGCAGTTGGTTTCTTACCTCTTTCTTCAACTGGTCTTCGAGTTGGGCAGCTTGTCACCATGAAGTGGAGGGTTGAGAGGTTAAAGGATCTTGGGGAGAATAGTGCTTCAGAAAGCAATGAAAACCTTAAGGTTCTACTTTCTCTGATTTTACTTATTTAAAAATGTTTTTTAGAATGCAAATTTACTTTTAAGACATTCCCTTTGTTTGGTGCTTTTGTCTTTTTAAAGTGAAGGCTAGCGACTATTTTACATGTTCTTCATATGACACCAGCCAGACCCTTCTTCGAGATGCTTGATGCCTAATATTCTGTTTCATGTAGGATGAAGTGTTGTATGAGGTACATGCTAATTCTGAGAACTGGATGATTGCTGGAAGAAAAAGGGGATATGTTACACTCTCCACTAAACAAGGTATTTTCGTGGTGGTTTTCTCGGTTTGTTCAAATCCATTAGATACCTCAGGCATCATACTAAAAACTTCAAGTGGTACTTGTATAGGTTCACGGATAGTTATTTCAGTATTATGCTTGCCGCTGGTTCCGGGTTACGTCCATCCCCCTAAACTAGGTCTTCCAGATGTGGAAGCGGCAAATATAAGTTGCAATCCTCCTGGCCCTCACCTGGTCTGTGTCTTGCCCCCAACCATCAGCTCTTCTTACTGTATACCTGCATGACTGCTCTTTTTTATATCATCTCGGCATTATACCTCCACAACTAAACTGGTTTCCAGTACAAGAAAGTTCATTTGTAAAGTTACAAGGTTTTTCTTCTGTGCCTTCACCTGGAATTTTGTAGGAACTTCTGCTACTACCGGCTAGGACTAGTCGTTGATGCTTTGCTTTTTAAAGTTTTTTAGAGATTTGTAATAGTTGTCTTCAGCTCTTGTACAGTTTGTCAACTACTGTTTTGTAATAGCTAGAATTAGTTCCAATGAAGCCTGTGATTGGTAGATTCTGCCAGATTTTTCTGCTTTTATGTATCTACTTTTGTGTCATAATGTCTGAAGTTGTAATCAAAGATCGTTGAACCTAACACTCTGTTTCTGATTTACGGAATTTCATGCAAAACGGAGCAGAGATTTTTGACTTTCCATCATGTTATTAAGGTGTTCGCTCGCTTGTTTTCAATGGTTTTCTTCTTCCAACCACCTTCAGTCAGTCCGGTGGTTATTTTATTGCGGGATGCGAGATCCTGGGGACGTGGGAATGCATAAAAAACCTGAACTTGCTGGTAGTAGTGCTCCTTCGGCCCTCGAAGTTGGACTTGAATACCATACTCTTGAATTAGTTTCTTCTAACAAAAAGAATCCTCTGATTAGTCGAAATTCGAAAGTTGGGTTTAATTGATAATCATCATGTATCAAGCATTTTATCTGATGATGGAAATCGACAACTTCGCTTCAAGCAATTCCCGAAAGCCTGAAGGTGCCAAAAAAAACCCAAAAAATGATTGGCAAATTAGGTCCCACCGAGATTTGAACTCGGGTTACTGGATTCAGAGTCCAATGTCCTGACCACTAGACCATGGGACCTGCTTGCTTATGAAGCCTGACTTACTTTAATTTAGTTCACTCTTTCTCCTTGTTACAATTTTTAAATTTTATTGTAGAATTCCTCTTGTACGTTGATATTAGTTATTTGAGTATTTTGTCCATTCAAACCAATAATAAAAGAGAATAACCTGCAGAGATCAATGTGGTGGAGAAGGTTGGGTAACAAATTGTAATCAAGAGACTACAAAATAATTGCGAAATAAAACAGAGAAGAAATAATTGTAAATGACATAACACTTTTTTAGAGAATATAGAATAAGACGTAACGTAGTTTTAGCCTCTAATTTTAATAACAAAGAAAGCAGTTCGTGCATCAATTCAACTGGTCGGTGGCTTCTCTCAATCTAAAACTCGGAAGAGTACTCCAGTAGTAGTGTATTAATTGGTACCAGATACCACCTAAATTAATAAACTGATGGTCGGAGGGGAAAAAGAATTAAATCTTGAAGATTCCTCAAGAAGAGAAAAATAAAATGAAACTAAAGTTGGTTGGGATAAGAACAAAATGTTGTTGTTTTGTCTCCATCCGAACTCTCAAACGTGCTTCCAAGTTTCGAATTTAGATACTAATGTCTGGTACACAGGTAAAGCATCAAAAACATCAATAAAAAAAATTAAAAAAAAACACTAATACATTCCTATCTGAATTGTTCAGTTCAAGGAAAAGATTAGAATGTTAATCAACTTCATGAGGTAGGCAGTCTTCTTCGCTTCCACTTCACCTTGAAAATTTTAGGCCACCCCCAAAATTTATATAGGTTTCTTATCCACAGATGGAAAATAATACCTTTAAAAAAAACAAGAAGCAAAGTTCTAGCTAGGGATGATATATAATTGTTGACGATTGAAATGACATACAACCACAACTAATTAATACTTAAGTCAAAAAAATCAGGAGGTTAATGTTGAGTTTCCACAAGTTCATATTGTGTTTAACTAGCATTACTGGTCTTTTTATTAAAACGGTTTTGGTTGAAAGATTGACTTTTATGATCCATTTCATGTCATTTTTTAAAAATTCCATATAATAATTTTTTTAAAAAAATGTTTCCATTGTCTTTGCGGTTGTGATTATTATAGAGTGACAAATAATGTTGTGATGATGAATAACAATTTAATACTACTAACTAAGAAAAATCGAATATCATTTCTAAATAAAGGAATCATTCACACAGGGTCCTAACATACTAAAAAAAAAGGAGTTATTCATATTATTTTCAGAAATCGAGTTCATATTAAGAAATTATGATACACACAAAATACCCAGACAGTCAGCATATTAGGTTTTGGTTAATACGGTATTGTAATAACAATTAATGTCTATCATGTCAAAATTTGACATGCGACCTTGGACATGACATTCTAAGGTCATTCTCCGCTTAATTTTCTTCTTCTTGTTCTTCTTCTTCGTTGCCCCAAATGGCGTTAATAGTTTAATCGAGTTAGATCTTGATTTAGATGTGTCACCTTGTTCCGACAATAAGTACCTCAACCCAAAAAAAAAAAAAAAAGGCACTTCCAATTATTATTTCATACTAGATCTTTTCGAGCACTAGAGCATGCTACACACAACACACAAGTGGGGGCGACTACACAAGTGTTTGTAATTATGTTTCCAGAGTAAATGGTACTACTTCTACTACTTGGTCAAGTAAAAAAAATTAAACAACGTTAAAAAAACATCAGAAACTAATTAATTAGTTCATCTTTATCATAGATACCCCTAGAGCATAATCATGCAACTCTTGTGTTCTTTAATCACAACTCTTCTTTCATTTTCTTTTTTAAATGTAGGACCAAAGGGTTATTAGATCCATGCAGCACCTGTTTCCCGACAATTAAGTGCATTTCAAGCATCCCAAAAAAACCAGTTGTAATTAATTAAGAGGGAATAAGAAAAGTACAGGTGGGGGGAACGGACCCATTAGATTTAACAGCCTTATCATAAAAGAGTACATGATCAGTAAACAGAAGGAAAGATTCTGTCTGCAGATCAGATTCATGGGGTTCTGATTCCGCAGAATTAATAAAAATTATTGATTTTTTTAGTTGTTGCTGTTTCTGTTTTGTAACCTTACTGGTACACATGGAACTGGAAAATGTCAATGCTTATGTTTCTTTTAAGTTTTATCTATTGGAGTATGGAAGAGTAAAATATATAAGAAGAAATCATTCTTGTCGTATGTATGGGTGTTAATTGACTATCGAGTACATTATTTCTTAAATTTTGTAAAGTTTACATTCATAGTGAGAGAATATTAAATTAAAACTAGCTACTAATAAATCGAGAATATATCATAAAGGAAAAAGTTGCTATATTGGCTTGTACACTTCATCTCTGAGTCGCAAAACAGAAGTTACTATACAATAGTGTTTTCTAGGCAAACATGATTTTTTTTTTTAATATTGAGGAACAGAAAAAAAAAAAAAAACTAAAATTTGTGAAGGTTGTCTATCTGCTACTTCTCCCCAATGCATTATGTGAGTATATCATATTGATATATAGACATAAACATCTGTTTATAAGTTTATTCTGTTGTTTCTTTTTGTTCCGTGCTTTAACTCAAATTTCCATTTAATTTTCTACCTGTTTTTGGTTTAAAAAAATTGAGCCGCAACGCGAAACTCAAAACAAGATCACAGTGTGAAAAATATCATTTTAATTTGTTTGATTAACCTAATGCATATAACTCCCGAAGCGGAGGAATACTTTGTTCATGCCTGAAAAAATTATCCGGATCAACCCGATGCTTTATTTGCGCCAACCTCTTGAAATTGTCTTTGAAATACGCGCGTCCCCAGCTAGTGGCTTCTCCATAAGTATCGTCAACGTATTCATTCTTCCCTAAGTCCAAATCCCTGTAATTCTGGTACCCAGTCCTAGGTTTTTCGACGAAATCCGTCATATAATCATACATCTTGTAAAGCCAGTCCACTTTATCATTGATGGTCGGATCATCTTCGATACGCCAAAATACATGATAATGAATAATGTATAAAGTCCCGGCACGATGAGGAAACGGTGTCGCATCCGTCGCGATTTCGCTCAATTTGCCACCATAAGGTTGTAAGAGAAGCGACCCTGATTTTTGTGCTTTACCTTGTACAAATGTGTCAAATATTCCTTCCCATTCATCTTCGGGGATTGGCAATGTGACATAATCCGATTTGGCCTTGTAATGTTTGCTAGCATAATGCTGCCTATCCAATAAGTCTTCCAAGCTTTCGTGTCCCTCGTCGAAATCGAAATACAATGTTGTATTAATCCAGCTCATCTCCGTACAATGCTTGCGCCTCACCTCTAGTTCGGGAAAATCCCTCTCTAATAAATTCAAAAGCTCTTGTGCGGGTCCGAGGTATAGTCCATGAAATCCAACGGACATGTTTGGCTCGCCGTCCGATTTATTATTCGTCCTAAACATCACGATACGTATCATGATGTTATTAGGCAACACGTTTATGTTCTCTTGCCACCGGAAGACGAGCCGAGCCGCACTGTGCTCACGCGGCTTTTCCACCGCAAATGCGGTCACCACGGGCGGGACTTCGACGATCCGGAGCTTCCATTCGAGTATGACGGCAAAACTCGCGGCCCCGCCTCCTCGGATCGCCCAAAAAAGGTCCTCGCCCATCGTGGAGCGGTTCAAAATTCGCCCCTCGGCATCCACGATTCTAGCGTCCAGCACATTGTCCGTCGCTAATCCAAAATTCCTCATCATCATACCTTGACCACCGCCGCTAATGTGGCCTCCTAAACCGACCGTCGGGCAAACCCCGGCCGGGAAAGCATGTGTCAAACTCTCATTGGCGATTTTGTAGTAAAGCTCGCCTAAAGTCAACCCGGCACCAACCCAAGCCGTCTTCCTTTTCAAATCCAACTTGAATTTGCGAAACCTTATTGTGTCTAACACAACAAATGGTAAAGGGGACACAAACGAGAGGCCTTCATAATCGTGGCCCGCACCCAAAATCCGAATCTCCAAATTATACCTTTTTGCACAAATAACTGTGGCACTAACCTGATTTGGATTTTCTGGGGTGATGATTAAGTAAGGCTTTGGTGTTTTAGTGGAATTGAAACGTAAATTTCTTATGCTTGAGACAAGCAACTTGGAATATGATTCCGACCAAAATTTGTGGGTAATGTTTTCAATTTTTGTGTATGGGTAAGACTCAGAAGAAAGGCATGCTTCAAAATTTCCAATTGGTCCGTGAAGCGATTTCAGCAATAGTTCTTCGTGAGAGAATGCCAAGGAAAAACAAGGAGAAGAGCACACTGCAAATGCAAATGAAATGATGAAAACTAAAGGGATCACCATTTTTCTTCTTGTTTTTCTTTTTTTTTTTTTTTTGCGTTCGGTAATGTCATTTCACATAAATATGCATGTTTGAGTTAATGTAACTGAAGTAAAGAATATAGGGGAATGAGAAAAATTAAAAGCAAACAATTTAATGCTCACGTAGTATTAAAAGACATTTATTTGTTTCAAGCTCACAATGCATTAATCTAGCCATGTTAAGGAAGTCCCTTAATTCAACTGGAAGCTACCACTTGTTGCAATTAAACTCTAAAGATATTTCAATTCAAATAAAAAAAATTGTTTTTTTTTTCTCTCTCTTTTGGCAAATTTGGTCCTAAACTTCATAGCAAAATATCTCCATGTTGCGAATTTCACATCTATGATCGAGAACAAAATTAGTTCACTTATACTAATGTCTTCAATTCAAATAACAATTTTACTCTCTGTCAAGACCAGACACACAACTTAACGTCGCAATTCCGCTTCATTAAGTACATTGCTCTTTCTTCAAAGTAGTTGAGGATCTCGACGCGATACTACTCGACAGAGAAAACAATATCATGGACCAACAATTAATCCTTAATTTGACAAATGATCCAATACAGTACTACTACTACATGAAAAAGGGTGCAGAAAATTAATCGTCCTTTAACAGCAAGTGGAAGGATTTCATTTGCCTTTTAAAAAAAAAATCTTAAAGAAGATTATCTGTGATGGCTACATTAATTCGCCGTGGAAACTTGGGAAAAAGAAATGGGGGTGAGTATATTTTGGGGATGCCGACAGGACAACGACCATAGTCTCACGTCTCACGTATAGTTCCAACGTAAGTTAATCAAAATCAAAGAAACCTACTCTACTCAATTAGGTCAAACTCTAACAAATTACTATTAAGCCATTGATTTTTCTTAAACAAGTCATAAGTATCATTAATTTCCCACCGCGAATTCCGTTAGTATATATGGATTCTCTAATGATGTGCACACACAAAAATGACGGTTGCGCATCCACACTAGTAATGGAGTACTACTACTACTACAACCACCAGAACTTGATTCTCTATGTCCAAAATTCCATAGACTAAATTTGTGCCTTTTGGAACACTAAATACTTGTCCTTCCTCCTCTCACAAAGTGATAACGCAAATGTAGCAGCAAAAATGGGCGCGGAATCTAGCATTTAATGGTGTACTACTACAATTTAATAAAAGAGTTACTAGTATCTGCAAGCACTCCCCTCTCTCACTAGGTTTTTGTTTTGTCATTTAAACGCTTTTTTTCTGTACCAATATATTTAGCATTTACAACAATGATTGATGCCTTTACCAAATAATACTAGAACTTTTGATAAGTAGGACAAGAAGAAAAATGTTCCCAATTGTTTCACGTCTGATAACACCATTTAATGTTTAAAATTATTTTATAAAAAGATTTTTGTTTTAGATTGTTCAACAACAAATCGATTCTAATAATCAACTAAAAGATGCTTAAATTGTAACACAAAATTTTATAGTAAGAAAAATTATTCTTTTCAAACACATACAGAATTAAAATAAAATTAATGAATTCCTTCCACTCAACTATTTTACATTTGGGTTTCACATTTTAAAGTTTCGGGGTCTAACTCCGTTCTCTAAGAAGTGATTTTGCCAAATACTATTATGGACTACATATGTTAGCGATTTGACTGATAAAAAAGAAAACATAAGTGGAAAACCGAAAACCAAGTAGCATAAACAAGTATTTTTAAGCGTGACTCCCGCCTCACATGGCAGATACCCTTCTAAATTAGGGGGCCAAAGAAGGCCAATCGACAATTAATGTTCCATCAGTCACCCGTCTTGTTCACTCAGTTTCCTCCCTCCATCTCCTATTTTCCGTAGCTTCCATTTGCCCCAATCAAACCGTTACGATGCTGACCTCACAACCATCTCCCTGACCAAACTTCATTTCCCATGTTATATCGCCATTCTCGTCCGTCTATATTACTAACAAATCACTTAATCGAATTGAAATTATTAACGTTAATTAATACTTTTATTATAATTATAATATATATATAATAAAGATAAAAGTTGAATATTTCTTTTCGTCAATAACACTTTACAAGTTCCACCATTTAATTTAATTAAGAAAACTGCCGTAATTTCATTGTAGATAATCCATGTTATTGACTCATTTGTCTATTACAAAGTTGATGATAGTGTCTTAAAAACTTGTACTATAATTTTGCCTAATGGGTAGCAGGAGTTGAATCCTTCCCACAATATCAAGAGTTTAATTCTCAATAACTTGAGTGAAAGTGGCTCTAGTTACATCATTCGATTCTCTATTCTTTGTAGTATGTTTAATAGTAACATTCTTCGGACAAGATCTTTATGATTTTGCACAGGATATTATACACCTTTGATGTGAAAAAGAAAAAAAAAATGAAACGTGAGAATATCATAAGATATAGTAACTCAATCACTTATTAATATCCTCTCATGATCTTCATCAACTTTATACAAAGCGCACCAAATATTCTCATTCAAACACTAAATAAGTAAATATCATGCAAAGAATCTGGTGCCAACTTTGTTCACCCTGATTCTTGTTCACTACCAAACTAACTTTCTAAATTAAAATCGACAAAATAAAAAAACACACTGTATATTTTGTAACTTGAACTTTCCATTTTGCCTTGCGGTCTTCATGATTTCCTTTTTTTCTTTTACATATCTTATATCATATATAGTAATGTATTTTTTTTTTCCTTATCAAAAACAAGGAAAAAAAAAAGTTGGTAGTAATTAACAAATCAATATCATCAACAAAGATTGTTGAATCTCCAATCCAGCCTAACTTCATTAGACCCAACGAAATGATGATTGGGCTTCTTGAACGACACGATGTGGCTGCTGACCATAAACGCCGTAACCCGTTCCGAAACCCGGATATCCTCCATCTTCAACTCCTGCAACCTCTGTACGTACTCCGGCACGTGCACCAGGTCCCACACCACCCCGGCCCCACCGGGCTTCAACACCCTCACCACCTCCCCCAGCACCCTCATCCTCTCCGCCGCCGCCGCCGCCGATCTGGTCCCGAACTCCTTCCCCACCGTATGGACGAACACAGAGGATACCACCACGTCGAAATAGTTGTCGCTGAACGGAAGCGTCCTCGGGTCACCTGCCCTGCACGTGACGTACTCCTGCACCCCTTCCATCCCCGCCGTCCTCAGCGTCGTCGACAAGCCCTCCTTCCGGGTCCGGTTCGGATCCAGACCCACAACCCGACCCGACGAACCCGACTTCTTCAGCTGCATGGCCACCGCGTTGAGCAGGATTCCCCGGCCGCACCCCAGGTCGAGGGCCGTCTTCACCGTCGACCAGTCGGAGACGGCGTTCACGATGCGCTGGGACATTTCCCAGTGGAGCGAAACAGAGGAGTAGAAGAAGTTGGCGGCGGCGAAGAAGAGGCAGACGGCGGATAAGGCGGTTACTGAGCCCATGAAGCCAGCTAGGAATCGGGCCAAGCTCGGCCCGATGACGGGGATAAAATGCTGAGTGAAGTAACATATGGGCTCGAAGTAAAGGAGGAAGAAAACAGAGAGTGCCGAGAAGAATACGGCGTGGATTAGCAGGAAAAATGGTGTGTGCCAGTCCTCCATCCCGTAGATCGCGTAGATCTGTGTCCAATCTCTTCCTGTTTTGCCCATTTTATGAACCCAAATCTCTTTTTTGGATTCCTGTAGTTTTTGCTGATAATCCAACAATACTGACTAAAAGTTGTGTTTGATTTCCTGATCGAATCTGCAATCCGGTGATATTGCAAGTGTTACTATTTTTGGGTGAAAAGTTAAACCAATTGAGATGGAACGCTAAGAATAGAAGTTTATTGTACTGGGATTGCTTTGACAATCTCTCAGAAACTTACCACTTAAATGGAAGTCTGATTAGCCATTTCTGTTTTGCCGATAATATTGCAGATACCCAGCTCAACAATTTGTTAATTTGGTATTAGAATCTGCAGGAAAGACAACCAAGTATGAACACAATCCACTCAACTAGTTAAGCAATTGCAGAGGAGATGAAGTATTCCCTCCAAAAGGGAAAATGGCAAAAACGACTTTTGTTTTGGCCAATTTGAAATGAGCCCAGTTGGAGAAAAGTTCCAAAAAAAAAAATTGAAACTTGATTCATTAAAACCAGAGGGCCAGTTTTAGGACCTGAAAAACCAGTACATTTCTTGAACTTCCAAAAGTAAAGTAGGGAAGGACAAAGATGGAAACTTTAAACTCACGAAGTAAATGCTATGGGGGGCCTTGATGAAATGAAACAACAGAGCAGCAACCAGCAAGCAGAAGCAGCCCAACAAGCAATCAATCAGATCTGTTTTTGTATAGTTTCAAGTTTGATTGAAATGCAGAGAGAATAAATATTTGGTGATCCCAACAAGGAAATATATTGATGACACTGGGGTTGAAGTACAGCTCCTATTTACCTAGATAGGAATGAGAGAAGAAGAATGGCAAAATTTTCAGAGCCCCTTTTTGCAGAGCAGTTTGTCCTATAAGCAACCCCACCACCCCCACTCTACTACTACCCTTCTGTTCATCAAAAACTGTAGAGTTACACTTAACACCCCTTATCTATGGCAGCAGCAGCTTTTGATTAATTGAACTTGCTGTTCATCCCACAAATAATAATGAAAAGACTTAATAGAGCAGAGCAGGAGAAGCTGTAAGGCAGTATGAGAGAAGTATGAAAAACTTGACTTATAATAAAAGTACACCATTCATAGAAGGGGTGCTTTTATAATATGGGTTGAAAACAAAAGAAGGCAAATTTGGCTGATTCTCTCCCGTTGGTTGAAGAAGATGAATGAATCAATGAACTAATGAAATTAACTTCCTTTTTTAAATAAATAAAACTTCACCAATTCCACGCGTTGTGGTTTGTCGGTTTTTGGATTTATGAAAGATGGGAGAGAGGAATTAAGTGTAAATTATAGGGAAGCCGTAGAGTCGAAAGTAGTAAGACAGAGAGGAAAGCAAAGGAATTACTAGCTTTTAAGCATTATTAGTAGGACTAGTACTACTTCTCACACATAGTCACACACTAGAATGATAAAGAGTGAACGCTGCTTTCCTTTTTTGAAAAGCTTTTTTTTTTCAGGGAGTGGAGTGAGGTAATGCAAACTATTTGACATTTGACAACGATTGGCCAATTTGATGGATTTTTCTTTCTCCTGCTTCTCTCAAGTTTTTTGAAAGTTTAAATTTTAAGGAAAAGTACCGGGGCTTTTTTTTTTTGCCCTTTTGGTAATATAATTTGTCATCAACACGTAATTTTGCAGAAATTACTTATTGTAGAAATGTATTCTGAGAGTTTAGCTTTGTTTAGTTTTAGTGGAACTAATAACACTGTATGTAACAATTGTAAGAGTTATGTCTCAACATTATTTTTAAAAAATTAGTATAAAACCTGTGTTTATTCTTCTGTGATGATTCATTAACTTGTACTCCCTCCATTCTATTTCAATAGGCTCACTTCCCCTTTTAGAATGTTTCAAAACTTAGTCCTATTTCAGACAATTAATCAACTTTTTCTATAGACTTTCTAATATACCCTTCCCACTTTTACTGAAATCAAGAACATTTAATTAATTTCAACTATTACTCTCTCATATCAACTAATAACTCATTAATGAGGGTGTGGTAGGAATTTTATTTAAAATTAACTACATAAACTATATTATCCACTTTTTCTTAATTTTTGTGTATGTCAAAATGGGATTATTGAATTGGAATGGAAGGAGTATATCATAGTGTTATTCATCCTCACACCTTTTTCTATTTCTCTTCCTTTTCTTCTTTTTGCTTTTTTCCGTTTCGGTTGTCTGAATGCCTCTCTGTTGCTTCTATGATTGATTTTGACTGATTTTTTTTTTTTAAAAAAAATCTTTTTGATATAAATAGATTAATCACGAAGGAATACTACTACCAAACAAAAAATTAATCAAATATGGCCAATCACGAAATTGATAAATTTCGTGTTAATCAATTTGTAAACTCTTTTTATATTTTGCAAAAGTCTCGACCTCTTCTTCCTCTGGTAATCTCCTTTCTATTTCGTTGACTATAAAAAATACCAAACAAATTCTATAGAATTCTGCATATTTATTTTGGCATGAATTCAAAAGGTGTGTTAAACTTAATTAAATACCATGCCACTTATTGCAAGGAATCTTATCCAAACTAGGTCAATTGTTTCCTTTTTTGTAATCCCTTGTTTTGCATTCTAAACCAATGGTTTCCTTTAATTGCATCAATTTTCAATAGTAATCATTTGATTTATTATTATTATTATTATTATTATTATTATTATTATTATTATTTTGTGTGTGTGGAGCAGTTGACAAATGCTGTTTCAACGAACAATTAGAGCTGAAACTGAAAGAAATGGATACCGGTGACGCTTGCTAACGAATGAACTAGTGGCCTTAACTTTCAAGAAATGGAAACCTAAGAAATTAAAAAAAAAATGTTAAGATGACGAAAAATTCAGTTTGATCAGATCTTCAAATGAGGTCATTTGGCAATGGGGTTGTAAAACACCAGTTCTTCTTGCTTTTAATGAGAGTCGCAATTAAAAAAAATAAAAATAATTTTGCAATAATTTGTCAAAAATAGACAAATTGAGGTCCCTCCACTTGAAAATTTCACTTGTAGACCAGGTAAAACTACTGGCTTACTATACTTGTTCAGTTGTTTGCCCGAGCCAAATTATTCATAGAACCGTCCAAGGTTTAAGAAAGATTGAATGCGAAATTTTATCTGCAAACCAATAGGAAAAAAAAAATTATACTATGAAGTAGGTTTTGCATTGTTATCAAGTGTACCCTTCAGAAAAAAAAATACAATTGTGTGTAGTTCCAAAATTTTATTTTTGTTACGTCAAAATTATCTTTAAAAATACTTTATTTCGGAACAGAAGTTTGATAAAGTCATAAGTTGTTGATGTTTTACTTATTACAAGAGTTATACTCGTTCCGTCCTAAAAGGCAAATTATCCAGTATACCCGGGGGCACCGTGCCCCCCTCCTATTTTTTACATTTTTAGTCCTTATTGTACTTTTTTCTCAATCTTTTTATATTTTACACGTTTAGTCCCTGTGAGTTTTTTCTCTCTCTTCCAAAAAAGCATCCCTAATCTTTAAACGAGCATATCTCCCAATCCGTGAAGAATTTGTGAACAAATTATATATGAAATTTATAGTACTCGTCGAGATCTATCCAACAAAATCCATAGTGAATATTTTTTCGGGCTTAAAAATCACTTAATTCTGATGGACAGAATAGGGGTGGATATCCAGTTTTACAAGATGGATAACCAACTTGTTCTAAATTGGTTATCCATCGTGTTCATGCTGATTATTCAATCGGTTTGAACTGGTTATCCATTTTGTTTCTACTGCTTATCCATTTGGTTATCCAACTTCTTAATTCAAAATAAGTTGGTTATCCATCTTCTTAAACTGGTTATCCAATGGACTTACATGCTTATCCAAATTATTTGTAATGGTTATCCACTGTGTTCATGTTGATTATCCAACTTGTTTGTACTGGATATCCACTGTGTTCATGCATATCCAACTCTAATCTTTCAACGAGCATATCTCCCAATCCGTGAAGAATTTGTGAACGAATTATATATAAAATTTATAGTACTCGTCGAGATCTATCCAACGAAATCCACAGTAAATATTTTTTCGGGCTTAAAAATGACTTAATTCTGACGGACAGAATAGAATAGAGGTGGATATCCATCTTTTTTTTTTTGAAGAGTGATTGTCAAACATATGATTGGATAACAAGTACGAACAGAATGGATAATCACTCCAAACCGGTTGGATAATCAGCATGAACACAACGGATAACCATTTTTCAAAGAAAAACGAAAAACACATTTCTTTAATTTCTGCCCGTAAAGTTTAAATGCATTTAAAGTTCAAAAAAATATTCAACATCGATCTTATCAGATAGATCTCGTCGAGCACTATAAATTTCATGTATAATTCGTGTTATAATTCTTTACGGATCAAAAGATACAAGGAAAAGAATAATATGAATGTAAAATAAGTTGGTTATCCATCATTTTAAACTGGTTATCCACTGTGTTCATGTTGGTTATCCAACTTATTTGTACTGGATATCCATCCATTTGGTTTGCATGCATATCCAACTCTAATCTTTCAACGAGCATATCTCCCAATCCGTGAAGAATTTGTGAACGAATTATATATGAAATTGATTGTACTCGTCGAGATCTATCCAACGAAATCCACAGTGAACATTTTTTCGGGCTTAAAAATGACTCAATTCTGACGGGCAGAATAGAATAGAGGTGGATATCCATCTTTTTTTTTTTTGAAGAGTGATTGTCAAACATATGATTGGATAACAAGTACGAACATAATGGATAATCAGTCCAAACCGATTGGATAACCATTTTTCAAAGTAAAACGAAAAACGCATTTCTTCATTTTCTGCCCATAAAATTTAAATACATTTAAAGTTCAAAAAAAATATTCAACATGGATCTTATCGGATAGATCTCGTCGAGTACAATAAATTTCATATATAATTTGTGTTATAATTCTTTACGGATCAAAAGATACAAGGAAAAGAATAATATGAATGTAAAATAAGTTGGTTATCCATCATTTTAAACTGGTTATCCACTGTGTTCATGTTGGTTATCCAACTTATTTGTACTGGATATCCATCCATTTGGTTTGCATGCATATCCAACTCTAATCTTTCAACGAGCATATCTCCCAATCCGTGAAGAATTTGTGAACGAATTATATATGAAATTGATTGTACTCGTCGAGATCTATCCAACGAAATCCACAGTGAACATTTTTTCGGGCTTAAAAATGACTTAATTTCTGACGGGCAGAATAGAATAGAGGTGGATATCCATCTTTTTTTTTTTTTTTGAAGAGTGAATGTCAAACATATGATTGGATAACAAGTACGAACAGAATGGATAATCAGTCCAAACCGATTGGATAACCATTTTTCAAAGAAAAACGAAAAACACATTTCTTCATTTTCTGCCCGTAAAGTTTAAATGCATTTAAAGTTCAAAAAAAATATTCAGCATGGATCTTATTGGATAGATCTCGTCGAGTACTATAAATTTCATATATAATTCGTGTTATAATTCTTTACGAATCATTAGATACAAGGAAAAGAATAATATGAATGTAAAATAAGTTGGTTATCCATCTTGATTATTTATGTTAATACTGTTTATCTAACTAATTAGTATTATTTATCCAACCTGGTTTTTTTTATTATTTTTTTAAAAAATAATAAACTAAATTGGTTATCCAACTCGTTTGTATTGGTTATCCAATCATTGGTTTGTATTGGATTATCCAATGCGCTAATGCTGGTTATCCAATGGATTTACATGGTTATCCAAATTGTTTGAACTGGTTATCCACTGTGTTCATACTGGTTATCCAACTCGTGCACACTGGTTATCCAACTTACCGGATATCCAACTTATTCTACCCAAAGAAATTTGATCATTTTTAAACTCAAAAAAAATATTCGAAATGGATCTTGTTGAATAGATCTCGACGAGTACTATAATTTTCATGCATAACACGTTCTCTAATTCTTTACGGATTATGAGATATGGTCATTGAAAGATTAGAGATGTTTTTTTTTAGAAGAGAGAGAAACAATGACAGGGACTATACTTGTAAAATATAGAAAGATTGATGAAAAATACAATAAGGACTACTCGTGCAAAAAATAGGAGGGAGGCACGGTGCCCCCGGGTATACTGGATACAGCCTCGTCCTAAAAAAATAATCATATTATAAATATAAATTTAGTACAATTTACAATTTATTATGGAAACTATATTCCGTGGAATAGATGGGCTGATCAAGTTAAACAATTTAATTAAGTTAATTAAACAACCTTAAAAATGAATACAAATTCATATGTAGTATGGTATAGTACATCACTATTCATTTGCTAGTTATATGTTCTATTCCTTCAATTAAATAATCAATGTTTTAACTTTCAATATCAGATAACTAAAAATACTAAGCATGAAATCCCCTATTCGTTGATCTTTTGTTAAAGGACTAGACCAAAGAGTTGAGTTAGGCAGCAAGCGGCAATTAAGGAGCTGCTTGGTCAACAGGAAGCAACGAAAATGACATCATAATAGCGATATCCGAGAACTATATATATATTCCTATCTTGCTACAATATTTTTGCCACAATTTTTATACAAGTAAAAAAAATATTAATTTAAATTAGTGATTGAACAGTTGGGTTTACACAACTACATTTCAAAGTTCCTCTTTTAGATATCGAATTGAAGAAAGGTGCCATACTTTACCCATGAAAATGTAAACGGAATCCAAATACAGCCTTAAACCCAAATGAATGAGCTTTTCGAAAATTATTAGAGTGACTACTTTCTTTTTCGTTTTCAAAATTGGTTTTCTTGGATATTGTTATTTATTTACGGATTCTTTGAAATACTTTGTCAACATGTCATCTTTTGTCAACGCGATTACACCATTAAAGTACAGTTATACCCTTCGCAAAGTGAACGAGGCCTGCCGACAATCGCCTTCTGACCGGGGGCAATCTTGAGATGTAAAAGAAATTGTTATTCTCTTGCTCCTAGCAAAGCAAGTAAAGTAAAGATTTGTAGTTGAAAAATCCATCTAAATATAAAACAAAAGAATTTATTTATTTTTTTTAATGGACGCCAACCGGTGGAATAACGCGGTAACACCGATCTGACGACTGACGTAGGAGACCGGTGTGGCAAAATTTGACGGTGGCAAACGCCGTATCCTTACCAAAGAACTGGTCCAGTACGTATAAGAGAGCTCCGGTACAAGTAGCTTCACTGGATAACTCAAGAAATTACGTAGTATTTTCTTACATCATTTAACTATTTTTTTTAAAAAAAATAAATTTCTTGTCATTGCTAGTTTAAAATTGATAGTACTATAAGATTAATATTCGATCGAATTTCTATCACCTTCAAATAAACTTGTTGAAAAACATTCATTATTTGAAGTGATGAAAATAAATCGATCGGCACTCTCTCTTTATTTCTCTTCACAACAAAAGATTTAGATGATTTTTCTCTGATTTACTTTATGCAAGATTTAGGTAAATGTGTAAAGTAAAGATCAATATGAAAACACTTTTTACAAAGCTGGTGGAAAGGTGTCATAGGGGCCATTTTAAAAATTAAAAAAAAAATACATGTAATTACCTTTTTAAAAGAAAATTAAATAAATCAATGCTTTTAAGGAATGCAGTTTATTGTTTTTTGGTTGACGAAGGTGCGAGAAAGATGAAAAGTTAGCGAGTAAGACACATTAATAAGCAATACACACTTAAGCATTTGTAAACTTTGACGCCAAGACGGAGATGAATGTATATATCAGTATATATGTAGTACTTCAAAGATTTCTAAAACGTCAACATTTGGCATCCCTTCCCCAGAAAAACAACATAAGAATCAAACAAAATTTACGTCAAAAAATAACGTGTGAAGTTGATCGCAAATTCGCAATGCATTATTGTTTCCCCCCTATATATATAATAAAAAGCAGAGTGAAGTTCACCCTGTACATGCAGCAATTAATGAAGGTACAGAGGAATCAAACAAATTTAAATACAAAGGACCATATTAAATCAATTATGTATATGAAATTAAGACATGCCCACATATTAGTTGATGATGAAAACCCTCAAGAATTTGCGGAAACTAGATATTAAGATTCTGTCTAAATATGTACTACTACTTAAATTGAGCGAGGGACAAGGAGAATAAACTTTTCAGAATTTCACCTTTGAAAAAATTTAGAAGTTACTATTTTACGAGCGTGGCATAAATTTATTCTCTTTGCAGCATCCATAAAATTACTATTTCTTTCATTAAAAAAAATAGTTAATATTAGAATAAGAGAATTATACTTTTACTCTCCTATTCGGAACATCACTTTTCGTACAAATTGTACTGAAAATAAAAAGACAAGAACAGTAGTATATTAATTAGTTTAAAATAAAAGTTTTGCTTAGTGTAACATGCATCTTCTAGTATCGTGCTTGTAAAAAACAAATTCATATAGCTTGATTTTATGTGTGAAGCCATCTTCAAATAATTAAATGCGAACAGATTATAGTTGATGGTTTTTTTTTTTCACAATATTTCATGTTGCTGGATTATCTTTTCCAACGAATCGACTCACTAGATAGTTGTGGTTGATGTTGTACTAGGAAAGAAAAAATGGTCCGAAATGTAGCAAAAGTCATAACACTGACGATGCAAAAATTAGCTGAAGATATGTGTCCGATTCGATCACGACACAATTCCAGCTGCCTGGATCAGGTATTGGCCAATTCCATCCAAAAAATCTTTTCATAAGTGGGCGACTGCCTAATTATTTTGCCATTTTTGCCGCTTCCATTTCATCCATGAATCCAAAATGTTTAAACTAAAACAAAATATTACAAATAAAATTAATTTTTAAGGTAGAAGAAATATGTTTTATGCCCTTAGTTTTCTTTTTTCTTTTTTTTGGATCAAGTACATTATTTCGTCTTAAAATAATTATCGAGTTACAGAAATAATGCAATGGAAGTTTATGTGTTTAATCAAGTCGCAAGAGTCAAAGACTATTCCACTGAATGGAATAGTTCCTACTTTCCTAGTCTTCTAGTATGAACGTTATGACTACGAGGTAGATTCCGCCACCACGTAAAACCGTCGCCTAAAGAAACAGAATAGAGGACCCATTCGTTGACTTAATGATGAATGCAATTAATTTAAAAATCACCCAGAAAACTGCTTTTGCTTTGCCTTCTAATAATTGATTGAAGAAATTAAAGAACGGTCCAAATCTAGATTCCTTAGATCATAATTATCATTATAATTTATGCATAATTCCTTCTAAATACTAAAAATTAGTCAAACAAGGTCAGTTGGTTACCTAATCTATTCTTTAATTCTTTTTTTTTTAAAAAAAATTCCTTGGGAAAGTTTAATTTCCGGTGAAGGTACAAATGGTGCAGTTTTAATTTATGATGAAGAAGACCCAACAACGTAGCCATCATCTCAGTAAAGTTCGCCGGAGAATTGGGCGAAGAAAAGACCGAAGAGGGGGAGCCGATACTTTTCCTTTCTGGGCTGCCACCGTCACCTGTTTAGAATACGTCAAAGGCGGGAGGGATCCCATTTCAACTTTCACATTTAGCCCACACTCTTCAATGGGCATTAGGCCCAGTAGCAATAAAGAATTTAGAGGCCCTTTGACCATTTCGGTTTCTTTGAAAAAGGATGGAATCAGTCTTTTGCATGTCGCAATGAAAGCACTGTACATATACTCCTCCGTCCCACAAAAATAATCTAATTTCAAAATGTACAACTCTTTTTATTTTAGTTAATTCATCAAAGTACAACTCATTTTATACTCTCAACTTTCACTTTTATCCCTGTCTTCATTCTCGATCATCCAAATCTCAACGCTGAAATATTTTCTCTTCCTTGTCGGAGAACAAATTATTATTACAGCCATCCAATTCAGACTACAGTCAATTATTGAAGATGAATAAAATTGCCACACTAAATTAGTTCAGAAATTAAACTATATTTATTTTACCTTCATTGTAAGAGGTAAATCGATGTTGAATAACTGGAAGTATTTCGTTAACATCATCATCAGCTTCCTCCCGACGGGTCTTCCGTCGTCGGAAGCCATATTATTTTTCTTTTCTTTTATTTATTTTTTTTGTTTCCATTTCTTTGGGTTTATACTTAACTAGAAAAAAAAAATTAATTCTTGGAAGAATGAGCGTAGCAGATCAATTAGGCCTTGAAGGAGTTACTGTTGTTTGTGGCGGCGGCGGTGGCAAGCCTTTTCCTTTGAAGAATGAGCGTAACAGATCAATTGACGGTGGAATGTTACAAGGTTATTTTAGTCATTTAATAGAATTTAATTTAGACTTTTTAGAAATTGGACTATTTTTTTAGACAAGATTTTTTTATCAAACTGAATTATTTTTGTGGGACGGAGTATAAAAGAGAGTTTTCTTAGCTTTAACCAATTAAAAAGAAGAGTCGTAATCTATTAGAAAAAGAACACAACTTGGCCATTGTAATAAAGCCAATGAAGTCAACTGTTTACAATACTACTTTCACCTTTTTATTAAGAATAATAGCCTATGATGACTGACAAGGGTTATTTTGAATGAAGCTGGGTACTGGAAACTAAAAATAGCAAAACACAGTTCTACTGCCAAAGCTGGCATGTACCCTCTACATTCTAATTGTGTCGCAGAGTTAGTGAAATGTAATGGTACATATAATTTCTCCTCGTAAAACTGCAGGCTCTTGTATCAGCTAGTATGTAAAGATAAACATTTCCCACCTGCAAAAGATGTGGATGTTCAACATTAAAATGCTGGATCAGTTAAGTTACTAAAGAAACAAAGTGGGACCAAAATGTATGGACTTTTACTCGTGTAGGAACTTAATAAATCGTAAGAATAAGAGAACAAATGCATGCAACCAGGTTGATATCTATTCTTTCGGTAACTCCATCATTGCCTCCTCAAGTAATAGATAGACCTATTTCTAAATCAAACATGTTCACTAGGTATCCCTGGACAGATAGACTAGTTCATAAGAAAGGCTAAATTCCTAATGAAACACTGAAAAGAACCTTTCAAGAACTTTCAGAAGAGATGACAAACCAGGTGAAGCCTTCCTGTCGATGGGTGTTCCTAGATACACATTTGACTTGGTAGACCTGCCAAATACAGCCAATAGAACAAAGTCTGAGGAACGAGTATTTGTAACAGTGCAAGCTTTGAAATACGGGGAGGTATCTTTCCATCTCACTTACCTATTTAACCAGTCCAAAGTTAACCTAGATGAAATGCAGATCACATGCAACACGGTTCACAGATTAGATGAGTCCCAACTCGCATAAACAGAGCCAATTATCTTTTCATGAAGCTTTGCTCCACAGCAAGCTATGATACCCCTGTCAAGACCCTCTAGGTATATTCCCTTTGAAAAGTCCAGTGCTCGCCCTCCTGCATCAGTTACCACACCACCAGCCTCTTGTACAAGGAGTACACCAGCAGCATGATCCCAAATCTTCTCCTTGTACCCAGCCCTTGCGAACTTCATAAAAATCTCAGCATCTCCCCGAGCTATAGCTGCATATTTCACCATGCTGTGAACTCGAAGAGGCTTCTTTCTGCCATATTGTGTCAGAAGAAAAGAGTTAAGTCTTCAAAACACTGCTGAAGCACGAAAGCAGAAAATGGTAATCATGCACAGACTGCATTTCCCCAACTAAGAGTTGAAGAACAAAGTTTAAATGTAATATATGAACTAGCTGATATGAAAAGTTGTCACCATCCATAGCGATGACTTTTCAGCCATTGGACCTTTCAGCAAACACAAACCTAGTGCGAAAAATGTCCATAACAGCAAAGACGGGAACGATTCCATCTTTTATGAAGTTGAATTCACATAAAACATGCTCGACAGATAAAACTGAAAGTAAATGATAATCATGCATCAAAACTTCAATCAACCAAGTATAACCAACCAATACCCTACTTAAATGTTCAAATAAGATAAATGAGACCCACACTCAATACACAGCAAAGTTTGAGTTCTGTACTAACAACAAGTGATAGAGTATTACAACCTAAGCCCCACATTATGAGCAAGTCCAGCTGTGAAGGCATGATTTGTGTTAGCTTGCTCTACAGGCTCACAGAAAGTTGCCAGCTCTGGATCCTCAATAGAAGATACTCGCACCAACTTTGCTGAATTAGGCCAAATGAGCTTTTTATTACCATGAAGAAGTGGCTGCATCCAAGCTTCACCACTGCCTCTTCTTGTGTACAAGATACACCCTTCCTCCCACATGCCAGGATTAGTCAAAGACAATTCTGGTGTGGCTTGACAAGGTGGCTGGTTTTTAACAAGCCAATCGTTCTTTATTGGGTAATTTGGGCAGCCAAGAACTCCAATAACAACTTTTGAATTATTGATTAATGCAAGAGCAACTGCATACTGGCTACCACGCAAGAATCCTACTGTTCCATCAACAGGGTCAAGGACCCAATGCTTACCAAAGGGACCACCAGCTGAATTGCACCTGCTAATTGCCTCGAGGATTTGGGTCGACCCAAGAGCTTGAGCAGGACACTTTAGACCAAATCTTGGTGCTTCGTTCAAACATTCATTAACAGTTTTAACAACCACTTCCAAGAGATTTGCCGATTCAGGCTTTGAAAGAGTTTGAACATCTTCTTCGGCGACAATGGAGACGTTATCACAACCAAATGTTTCTGATAAAATCCAGCTTATTGTTGCTTGCACACTCCAATCTGTCAAGATAGCCACGATGCAGAAAAAGAATTCCAGTCACAATTAAACTAAAGATATAAGCAGTTTGGATTAGGGCACATCCAACAAGCAAGTGTAGGAAGAGAAACTTCAATGTTTCATACAATTGATAAACAACTCACTAGAAGAAATGAGGAAAAAATTAAAGCAAATGCGAGTAGTAGTGATCAAAGAAACATTGCTGATATGATAAGAGCTCAAAACATCTTCAGTCAACTCTAAATTATGACTTTGTTGTTGAGTATACAGAGAACAAAAGGATTCTCATGTTCAGGAGTCTAAATCAAACCATTATGAAATGCGGCAAAATTTCATAAAGCAGTCAAAGACCAAAATAAACCACCCTTCTACTCTATTCGAACTTGGGAATTGAGATCGTCCATGCCACAAGGAACATGATTAGTGTCCTGCTCAAACCATACAGCCAAATAAATAAGCCAGACAGCACTCCAAATGGTTTTACTCCCCTATTTGCCCCTCGTCGAAGATACAGAGCAAGTACATTTCTAAGAAAAAGCAGACTCCAATCTTGCTAATCTGGAAAATCGAATTTCTAAATTTGTTCCTATCTTTTGAGGCATTCTCATCTGAGAAAGCTGTCCTTATAAAACCATAATCTGCGAGTCTGTAAGATAAAGTTCAACCGCTTTCCACAGTGCAAAATTTTCTTTTGATCTTTGGGCCACAGGAGTCCAAAAATATATAGAAAGTTCAAATTCACACCCCCCAAAACCTTAATTTAACCACACAAACTGCCTCAATTCGCCCACTTTTTCTTTCTACAAAGAGCTGTCAACAGATTATTGCTCCAAGAACTATACCTCAAGCAACTGTAAATGCCAACTTAAAGACAATGGTAATCAACGGAACGGAAGGTGGATTAATTAAGCAAACAAACTCAAGTATCATCATCTATTACAATCTGCTAAAACTACAACGTTTTAGTTTGATTTGATTATCAAAAGTGAAACGTCCTTCCCAGGCAAATGCAAATCACCAAAAAAAAAAAAAAAAAAATTAAAAGGCACCACGCAGCTATAGATTAAAGTTGAGAAAGTTCAACCAATCAACAAATAAAAATCGAGCAGGATATTAATGCACGAATGTTAATAAAATTAAATATCTTAAACATGAACCCAAATGAAACCCAAAACGAAAATGAAAACTGTGAAAGAGAATTTTATGTTTTCAAAATTAATAAAAACAACTCACCAGCAACAGTGACCGGGGAGCTATCGTCCTTAGACTTAAATTGATCGACAAAGGTTGAGGAAAGCAATCCCTTTTGTACTTTTTGACAGAGTAAGCAAGCCATGTGCACCGCTCGCACAGCCACATTCAGTTCTGTGGTGTATTTATCGTCCTCCATCAGATTGATTTCAACGAGAATGACCCAAACCCAGATGAAAGATCAACGTTTTACGACAAGGGTTGGCCTAGCCTAGATTGGTAAAGTAAACCTCGCTTCCTCCTGCATGGTTGGTAACTGGGCAGAGATGCCAACGCCAAATTATGCACCTTAATCCGGGTTTGGGTTTGGCAATTCGGCACTACCATTTCCCTCTTATTTTATGTGTGGAGAAAAATTGCATTTTTGATCCTCAAAACTTTAAGAATATGAATGTCGCCCTTCCACTTGTTAATAGTGACAAAATTCCCTCCTAATAAGTTTTGATCACAGCTGCCTCCCAAGACTTGCATTTTTATTGTACAGTCCATACCATTACCATGGCACTTTTGTATTATTTCTTACAAACTTTGTTGCAAAATCTAATTATCATTATATATATACACATGAATCTCATCGTTTGCCTTAAAATATAACAAAAGACAATATTATACTTGTTGGGATAGATGGAACTGGATGGTATAATACCGCATCTTGCTCATGTATCACCACTTGATCTAAGATAGGCCATTGAATCCAATAATTGATCACAAAACGACCAAGGCTTTCATTTAAAGTTTTAAATGAAAAGTATTTAAATAGAGTTTAAACTCTAGGTTTCTATTTTGGAACGTATTTTCAATAGTATTTTTTAACTCTACTTATACTGACATGCAATCTTAATTGACACATTCAAATTACCTCATAAATTTACAATAATATTGTAGGAAGTGGTATAGAAAGGTGGAGTATGGATCTTTAACCCTTGATCTTGTATTATGTTTATTGGTTTCCAAAGTCATTACTGAAATGAGGAAGAGAGTAGCTGAA
This sequence comes from Oldenlandia corymbosa var. corymbosa, assembly GCA_949775105.1. Taxonomy (NCBI): domain Eukaryota; kingdom Viridiplantae; phylum Streptophyta; class Magnoliopsida; order Gentianales; family Rubiaceae; genus Oldenlandia; species Oldenlandia corymbosa. The sequence continues at coordinate 8,056,976 of OX459118.1, forward strand.
CTCAAGGTCTTGTTGTATTACTGCATGATGATCTTTTTAATCGGTTATTCCCAGTTCAATATTCACGCCTACCTAATTTTTCTTTGTTCCCTTCAATTGATAATCTAAAACTTTCTAGAATATGATTCTCTTGTATTACATATATGTCATATTGTTGAACAGTATCATTACATTCACTTCAATATACTCAATTGTTTGAGTTGGTATCAGAGCTTATGGGCTTACCTATTTGAGTGTTCTAAATAAGTTATGGGCTTACGAATGAGGAGAAAATAAACGAAACATGTTGCGTAGAGGCTTCATGACTCTTCCGTTATCACCTGAGAAAGAAGACTCAAATTGCGATAGTGCAACAACAAGAAGTCTGCTTCGTATGAAAACGGGCATTTTGTTCAGCACATTAATTATATATATATAGGCTCTGGATAAAGGAGGGAAAAAGAACAAAGCACCTAAAAGATTGACGTTTGTAGTTTGGCGTTGACACTTTCACATGCGGAGATTAATTGTACTCCATGCCTTTCAATATTCCACTTTTGATCGCGAACTCAAATTAATTGTCTGAAGGGAAAAAAAAATTTAGACTTTTATTAAGTTTTGTGACTTTTCTCTTTGGAATGTAAGGGGGACGTTTGGTTTGGAGAAATGCCGATTCAGCCCATTCCGACGGCGATCAATCATAAATGAATGTAGTTAGGTTTCATTGTTTTTGTAGTCACACGCGTACGTCCTACTCGTACATATAAGTTTGATAAGATAGTAGCACATATCAATACATCAAAACTCTACCTTCCTTTTTCCATTTGCTCCCATTATGGTGGGCAGTTGGCAATTTGGCCTTTGCCCTTTTACTTTCTTTTCGTCTAAGGAAGTTCATACTTAAGAGTTCGGCGTTGGACGAAACTCTCCAATGAGCAATGGCAAATGAAGTCACGAGAACTATATAGGGAAAAAAAAATCAATTTAATCCTAAAGTTTGGCCCTCTAATTAATTGCATTTCAAAATATTTTAAGGTGGTCAATTTCATTCCAATGTATAAGGTGGTGTTTTAGACAACATTTTGTTTTAGTTTTTTATTTAGATTTGAGAGGAGATTTAAAATATAGTTTAGTTTTTGATTTGGAAAGTATATTATAGTATAGTGATCATTTATGAAATTAAAATAGTTCAATGACCAAAATGAAGACTTTACAATAGTGTAATGACCAAAAGCAAGACTTTATAATAGTTCAGTGACCAAACACAATAAATACTTTACAATATTCAATGACCAAAAAGAAGACTTTACAATAGTATAATGACCAAACGCAACATTTTAAAGAGTAAACTAAAATGTTATTTGGATAGTGCATTGGGTTTTGTGTTTAAGAGGTAAAATAAGACAAAAAGTAAAACAAGAGGTTGGACAAACAACGCCTCAAACTCTGGCCAATTTCATCCTTCCGATTATAAATAGTATTTTTTGTCAGAAAAATAGTCAATTTAATCCTAAAAGTTTGCTATGGCCAATTTTGTATTTTTTTTTAAAAAAAATCCACCCCTCGACCTTATTTAAATGTGGGTAAAACCCTTCTTATAAACCCCTTGATGGAAATTGAACTCAAGTTTAATATCATGAAGTACAATATCCTAACCACTAGCATATCATTCAATTCCCTTTAAAGTAGTCAATTTCATCTTAATCATTAATATTTTAGGTAATTTTGTCCTTCCGATCATAAATTAATAGTCTAGCAATTGACTTAATTAGTCAACTAACCTGTTTTTTTTTATTATTATTCTTATAAGTCTTCAGGACTAAAACGACCAGTTAATTAGAATGATTAATAAATTTAATTTTTTAATGAAAAAAATTATTTAATATCAATAATTTATTTAATTACTGTCGAATAAAATATGAAAAATGTATAGTTTTTTCTTTGTGGGTCTCATATTGAACCCTTAAATAAATAGCCTAAACTACATTTTTTCTCCTTTATTTCCTTATTTTTTGTATCACTACTAGGGGTGTGCATGGTCTGGGTGGTCCGGTTTTTAGTCTAAACTGTATACCAAACCACTAGAACGGTTTGAACAATTTTGAATCCAAAACCAAAACGTTCCGCATTTGAAAACCAGACCAAACCAATCCGTAATCGACGATTTAGTTTTACAGTTTCTCGGTTTCGCTCCTACTTTAAGGCCTTTTTTAATTTATTTTTTAGGCCAAAACTTAAGCCTTTCGTTTTTTTCTGTGACAAAAAAAAAAGATTTTTTTAATTTGTAACAAAAAAAAATAACTTTTTCTACCAATTTCAGTTCAACACGTGCAAAAAATTAACGTCGACAACTTTGAATTAAGAAACACGAGTTCAAATAGTTACGGTTCAACTTTCAAAAGTACAAAAAAAATTTCAAAAAAGTAAAAAAAAAAATGTCAGAAAAGCTTTTGAGAGGCAACAAAATAATTGAGGAAAAAGGGGGGGGGGGGGCGGAATGCAGGATGAACTTTTGAAATCCAAAAGAAAAATATAGACAAAAAAAAGGGTAGAAAAACAACCCAGAAAGAGAGATTTAAGGGAATCGAAATTGGGGGTTATGATTAAACATAATATTGAGTTAATTAAGTCTATTATGTCACAAGTTGTGATTAATATTATACATTTCTATATTTTTGTAGAAATTCTAAAATATGTAGTTATTACTAAACGGTCTGATCTGGTTTAATGTACGGATTTTGAACATGAAATCGTAAACTAAACTGTTCTTTTCGGTTTCCAAAATTTAAAACCACCGGTTTCAAAATATAACTTTGAAAACAATCCAAAACCCAAACCACGGTCTGGATTGATTTGTTTGACCGGTTTAAACCAATCCATGCACACCCCTAATCACTACATCTGTTTAAACATTTCATTGACTGAAGACAATTATGTAACATTATAATAAAAATGATAATAGAATTATAACATTCTACTAGTTTTAACGAAGGAGCGAAAAACAATTATGCAATTAATGACTATGTCGAATGTTATAATGTTACAATCATTTCATTGCGAAATAACCATATAGTTTGGTTGTATTTTGGCGCAGATATTGCTCAAGTGATTGTATTTTGGTGCACACACAATGAGAAAACTTGGTTGTATTTTTGTGCAAATATATTGCTTAAAAGTTTAGTCAATGGTAGGTTTAAACTAATGAAGTAATATTTAAAAACAAAAAAAAAAAACTAAATGCAGTTTAGGTTATTTATTTAAGGGTTCAATACGAGATCCACAAAGAAAAGAATACATATTTTTCTTATTTTTTAAAAAGTAATTAAACTAATTAACGATGTCACGTGATTCTTTTTGCTATTTTATAAAAAAATAATTAAGTTTATTAATCATTCTAATTAACTAACCATTTTAGTCCTGAAGTTTGAAAATAATAAAAAAAATAAAAAAATATGCCGGTTGACTATATATGTCAATTGCCGGAAAATATTAATTTGTGATCGGGATGATGAAATTGGTCAGGGTGTTATACATTAGGATGAAATTAACTATCTTAAAATACTTTGGAATGAAATCGGCTAGAGTGTCAAATTTTAGGATTAAATCAGCCATTTTTTTTGTCGGAAAGTACTAATTTGTGATCAAAAGGATGAAATTGACCAAAGTGTTAAATATTGAGATGAAATTGACCACCTTTACTTTGGGATGAATTTGACTAGAGGGCCAAACTTTAAAATTAAATCGAACATTTTTCCGAAGTTTGAACTCAAGATCTTATAATATAATTTCTCACTATTGTCATCCTGTCGAGTTCCATTTATAGGTTTAACATTAATTTCTTCCTTGAAATGTGAACAAAAATGTTAAACTTTTTTCTTAAAACATGATTGCTATCCAACGAAGTTTATCTATCTCCAAGGTTTGAACAATGTGCTCAAAAAAAAAGGTTCCAGGGCAAAATTAGCAACAATTGCTCGTTCGGAAATCCTATTCTAGCCCAAAAGAGATGCTCTTTTCTTATCCTAAACACCAAAGAGATCATCTCACAAGCTCAAATTTCAGGGTAGACAAAGTTTGACACAATGTACCATAAGTCGACCCCAAAAGTAAAAACACGTGTATTTCTTTTTGCATGAATCGGCGACCTATAAGATCCCCAAGAAGCATAAAAAAAATTGAGATTTGGGAGATTGCTGAAGGGTTGAGGATGATAGATTTTAAGGTGGTTGAAAGAAGGATGATTTAGTTTGAAAAATATCATTAGCAATAAACAACTTTAATCTGGCCTTTAAGATATATTGTTCTTTCATGGCATAATGAGCTTGACGGATGTTGATGTATGGTAGAAATTTTAGTTAGATTGGGAAATAGTTGCAGAGGTAGAGTTCCTTTATGGTTTAGCTGAGCAGTTTATTTTGAATGTTTGAATTATGACTACTAGTGATTACACATAATAGGGACTTTGCTCTTTGTGAGGGAGCTAATCTTAATCAATTTTGTAACTGGCATTTGTGTATACTAGTTTCAAATTCTCATTTGATGTTGACTTGAGCTTTTCTGGATTTGTTTGCATAAAAGATTTTTGTTCATCTTCGGCGTGAATGCATTGATGAGTTCTTGATTTGTCTATCAAGAAATCTGTATTGTTCAGAATTGACATACTAAAGATTTAGAAAAAGCTGCAGAATAAGATCATTATTCTTTGGATTAGTAGCTAGAAAAGACACCTGAAAAAGTTGCATAGCCATCGAAACTGGAAACAGGTATAAACCATTTGTAATTTGTAAGTGCAGAATAGAAGCTTTCATAGGGGAAAAATTGGTCGATTTAATCATAAAGTTTTGTCCTCTAGTCAATTTCATCCCAAAGTATCATAATGTTTAACACTTTAGTCAATTTTATCCTTCCGATAACAATTTCGTATTTTCCGTCAGAAAAATGGCCGATTTGATCATAAAGTTTGGCTCTTTGGTCAATTCATTCTAAAGTATTTTAAGGTAGTTAATTTCATCCAAATGTTTAACACTCTGGCCAATTTCATCTTTCTGATCACAAATTATTATTTTCTAGCAATTGACATAGTCAACTGGCTTTTTATTTTCTATTATTTTCAAATTTCGGGACTAAAACGACCAATTAATTAGAATAATTAATAAAATTAATTATTTTTGGAAAAAATAGCAAAAAAAATCACGTGACATCATAAATTAGTTTAATTAGTTTTTAAAAAATACAAAAAAATGTGTATTCTTTTTTTGTGGGTCTTACATTGAACCCTTAAGTAAATAACCTAAACTGCATTTAGTTTAATTATTTTATTTTATTTTTCAAATATTATTTTCATTAATTTAAACCTACCGTTGACTAAAATTTTAAGCAATATATTTGCAAAAAAATACAACCAAGTTTTCTCATTGTATGTGCACCAAAATACAATCACTTGTGCAATATCTGCGCTAAAATACAATCAAACTATATGATTATTTCGCAAGTACAGAATGAAATGATTGTAGCATTATAACATTCTACATAGTCGTTAATTGCATAATTGTTTTTCACTCCTTTGTTAAAACTAGTAAAATGTTATAAGTCTATTGTCATTTTTATTATAATGCTACATAATTGTCTTCAGTCAATAACATGTTTAAACAGATGTAGTGGTACAAAAAAAGGGGAAATGAAGGGGAAAAAATGCAATTCAGGCTATTTATTTAAGGGTTCAATACGAGACCCACAAAGAAAAAAATATACATTTTTTCGTATTTTATTCAACAGTAATTAAGTAAATTAATGATGTTACATGATTTTTCCCATTTTTTATTAAAAAATTAAATTTATTAATCATTCTAATTAACTGGCCGTTTTAGTTCTGAAGACTTAAAATAATAATAAAAAAAAAAGACTAGTTGACTTAGTCAATTGCTAGACTACTAATTGTGATCAGAAGGATGAAATTGCCCAAAGTGTTAAACATTAAAATGAAATTGACTACCTTAAAATACTTTAGGTTGGAATCGACCATTGGATCAAATTTTATGATTAAATTGGTTATTTTTTTTGCTGAAAAATACTAATTTTGTGATTGGTAGGATGAAATTGGTTAGTGTGTTAAACATTGGGATGAAATTGACTAACTTAAAAATACTTTAGGATGAAATTAATTAGAGGGCCAAACTTTAGAATTAAATCAACCATTTTCCCCTATACCGGTATGAACTATGAACGTTGCTAGGAAATTCTTGCACAGATTGTCTAAAAATGTATCAGTACCTATTGATCCATTAATTGGAACCAATAATAAACTTTTAGCAAAAGTATAAAAAGAGCCCTTTTATTATAATGTTTACAACCAAAAAAAAAATGTTTTAGATTACAACATATAACTACTAATAAATAGATTTGGTTATCCGTTTAAACTCCATTGAGCAGAGATTTCCTACACAGAAAAGAATGTAGAAAACAATCTTAAACTCCTTTCAAAAATATATTTTAAGGATCAAACGAGATATTAGTCTAACGTGCATGCATCCGCTTAGGATATTTTTTTTTTAAAAAAAAAAAGTCGAAATCCAAAAATGGGCATGAAATTAAAGAGGGTCTCTCTCCTTGATATGACAAGGATCATGCATGAGATTTATGAACCTCGAAGATAAAGCTAGGCTTCCATTCTTAGGTAGTTTTTCATTTAACAGGCTCAATCTACAATGCTAATTAAAATTGTTTCAAGTACAGTAGGTATATGTCATGTGCCTCATGAACGCTTAATCGATATATTGCTCCAAACTATTATTCTAAGGACAAAATGTTAGATCGGCCCCGCCGATCGATTTAATGCGAGAAAAACCAAGAAGAAGCAACCTTTAAACTCTCAATGAGAGTCCAACATTACATTACCGCTCAGTCTTTCCAAATTATCAAGGCATTATGTATGTATATGGCGCGCGAATTTCAAAAGGACAGCAGCACTTCAAGATCCCAGCTATCCACGATTATTCAACGGTACAAATAATGCACTCAAATGTCAACCTAACACGTACGTGGTTTTCCATCCCCCTGATCTATTCTATACTTTGAATCAAACGTATTGTGGATGAGCAAATTTATAGGGTTTCATAGCATTTATATCGTACCATTAAACATACTAGCTAGCTAGTAAGATTTATCTCATCTATAGTATTGCAACACAAGCGTGATTTATTCTGCTAGTTAATATAACGAAACGGTGACATTGACATATTGCGATTTATTCAGTCCGGTCCTTATTATAAGGTATTTTGATTTCGTTCTAGGTTTCACCTAGAATTTTTAAATTGAAATAAAAATCTTAAAAACATTTCACAATAATTAGAAGAACACAACGAATGTGAAAATATATTTTTAAGATTTTTTTTTCCAATTAAAAAGATATCCTACGTTAATTTAGAACGAAAACAAAATGCCTTATAATAAGGAACAAAAAGAGTATTTGGTTCCTTAATAACAAAAACATGACACAACATATTGTATTAGCTTGGGTAAGATAATAACAATAGGCTACAAAAATTAACATTGATCAAGCCAGAAATTTATTCAACCGCGGTAGGTACGTCCCAGCTAGTTGTTAGAGTGTATGTCAATATCCTTCTGCCAGAATTTAGTTGTTATCAGAACTCTTTACTTAAACCGATGCGAGAATTATAGTAAGCATTGATCGTGATGTCAAAGTGTCATTTTCTGGTTCAATTTAAGGCCGACGAGAAGAACTATTGCCATTTGCCTCCCCATGTACTAGTGGACCCTTCTTAAATTAAATGAAGATGTAGGATATTCCATCCACGTTACGGGAAAAAATTTGCCCAAAATACATGGATGAACAAGCTGTTGATTATTACCAATTTGGACCTCCAGATGCCTATTTCAATTTGAGATGAGATTACAATAAGAAAATATAATACTTCCTATGTCCAAAAGATTTTGAAATTTGTATTAAATCAAAACTCAATTTGATTTTTTTTTAGAACGAGATGAGTAGCAAAAATGATAAATATTAAATGAATGAAATGATACGAAAAAAATAAACTAAACTGCTCAATCAATTATTTGAGTCATTTTACGGAATGAATTCAGAACTTATGTTATTAGTCTTTCCTTTAACAAAAATGTAGTTGGAGAATTGTCAAAACTCATGACTTAATCACTAATCAACCAACCAGGTCCATTTGTACAAGTGTCCCTCCTATTATCCAAGTCACTATAAATTAATGCACCTTCTTATGTATAATGGAGAGTTCTCAACCTCTAAAAGCAACTAATAATATTCGTAGTATTCAATCTTCATCACGTACATAAGGCGAGACCACCTCGTCGAAACTGACTCGCGACAGACAACATTGTTGCAATCGAAAAACAAAAACCCAATTTTTGTTCTTTGGTACACAGTCACTTATCTGTGTCCTACACAGCAGGCGGCCGGCCGGTGATATGGTTTGCTTCTGTTTCTTGGTGGATCAGAAGAGAAGAATACGGCGGAGCAAGCCGGTGGCGGGGTCGTGCTCACGGTGCGGTTGCAGCGCCAGCGTGGCTGATATGCAAACTTCGACAAGGTTCTGTTACATCCCATTTTATTGGAAATCTTGGAAAGCCATCATCTGTAGCTTCTGTGGAGCAATTCTTAAATCCTACCGATAAACTTCTTTTTGCTGTACAAAAGGGATCATCTTTATTTTTCATTTTTTGTAAATGGTTTTGTTTCAGTGCCTCTTGAATAGAAACTTTAGTGATTCTTTCTCTTTTTTTTTTTCCCCCATCCGATCAGTTTTAGTATTATTTTCAACCACGATTTTACCCCATCTTTACTACGGGTGTGGCCGGAAGTTCGGTGAGATGATAATAGTGAAAGATTATGATTAAAGGTATCGGTCCAAATTTCTGTCGTACAATCCTTAAAAAAAATATCTAAACCGAAACGACTAGACAACCTTTGTTTGATTCATACTCTCATCCTGTCCGCATTTTGATTTGTCTTATGTTTCTCATAATACACATTTTTAATTGACAAAAAAACTTTAAAAATATATTTCACACTACTTGTATTCTCTTAATTGTTATGAAATCTTTTTAAGGTTTTTTTTTACAATAAAAAATACATACTATGTGAAACTTATGAAAAGTCAAAATGCCTTATAATAAGGACCGGAGAAAGTATAACAAAATATTTAAACATTGAAAGTACTATCTTTTCATCGAAAAATAACTCTAATACCATCAAACAAAAATGCAAATATGCAATTGTTTTTTCTTCTGTTAAATATCCCCTTTTTTCCATGAAGTTTATCGATTCTCTTTAAAGTTCAGTTAATTTTTTTAGTGTAGTAGGCTTCCCCCCTCTTCCTTTCTTCGTTTTTTTTTTTTTGGGGGGTGGAATAAGGTAGGTAATTGTTGTTAAATATTTTAGAAAAGTTAAACCAAACTATCATTTTCCAGTTGGATGCATGAACCCATTAAATGTTTTGATGCCGGGGCGTGATAGGAAAGGTGTAGTGTTTTCCGAAGAAGACTAAAAGGTGCAACTGTGGATACAATTGCACTGCTTAAGTAATTAAAAAAAGAAAGTAATAAGACGATCTCAAAGTTGCCAAATGGGGCAACTGGCACTGGACATCATACTGGGCAAGGGAAAACCCAAACAGATTAGTGGAAACAAAGCTATCACTTCCATGCACATCCAATTTAATGTAAAGCATCCTTAAGAAATGGAGAAAAAAAAAAAGAAAAAGAAAAATCTTACTTGATTACAAATTGTCAGTTCATCCCATGCCATGTAGAAGTAACATTGAAATAACCCCTCTCACACCGTTTTCCTCAACAAAAACTAAAAGAAAAAGACCACACTGTCATCAGAGCGACTCTAAGCTTATTCTAATTTGGGCCTGCATGATTGGAGGATTGCAAGTATATTTCAAAGAATCCATGTGTCTGGTGGATAATTTTGAAAAGTTTCAAGCCCGAAAGTTTAGCTTGGATTTTGGGCTTCATATTAACTGCCGGGGAGAACGCATCTGTGTAAATCTCTTCTTCTTTCCTGTCAATTTCATAGTCCTTTTTTCAAAAAATGAGAATACATAAATAAAAAAAATCATTTTGATATTTATGTATATATTTTTACATACACACGCACATGCACACGCACGTATTAGATTCGTCATCTAACTTAACTTTGTGATATCTATATTTTCCATTTGGGACAAATGTTGATTATCGTTTTTGTAAAAAGAATAATCATGGCCCTATAACTAGAACAATATTGTGCGAAAAATACAATCTCTACCTCTTGTTTGTCTTCACCCAATTCATCATTAGTTGTTTAAGAAGTTTACATGTCTCATAAGAGTAACATGTACTTTCTAATTTAAATGGAATCTAATATTTTCTCTCGAAATTGCAATACTTTAATAAATAGAATTGATTTCTAAATAAGAAACTATTGGAGGTGGTCAAGATCATGTTGAATGAAGTTGATTTAATATATGTACCATCAATCTAAGAAACTATTGGAAGATCAAGATCCTATGGCGAAGGGGAAAAATTGGCCGATCTACCCAAAGGTTGACATGCATTGTCAATTTCACTCTATTCTTTTTCGGTTAGCAATATTACCCTAAGTTATCCAACCGTTAGCCGATTTTGTCCAATTTACCAATTTCCGTTTAAATTAACGGAATTCTGTTAGTTTTAATTATAAAAAAATACCCTAATAGTTTTAAAAATTATAAAAATAACCCCAAAAATTTGTAAAAATAACCAAACAGTCTTTTTTCACTTTTTATTTAATTTTTTTTGTTTTCTATTTCTTTTCACTATTTCTCATAACTATAAAAAATATATTATATAATCTTTTTTTAAAAAAAATTATTTATTTTTAAAACACTATTGTGCAAATTTTTAGATATGCATATTCGTTACTCATAGTTGATTTACATAAATATATTAATTTTTTAATAATATGATTTAACAGTAATAATATTATTTTTTTAATCTATTTTTTCAATCTAAAAAATAAGATTATTTAACTAAACCTAATTTTGCACAAAAAATAAAACATTTAGCATAGATTAAATTTTTTTATTGGTATACTTTAATGTATTATTACAATATAATTCAACATAATTTAGATTGTATTGTAAAATTAAAAAAATAATTAAACTAAAATATAAATTTTCTTTAAAAGGCCAAGTACAAATAGAAAGTAAAAAAATGGTACAAAATATTTTATAAAAAAATATGTATATTTATCATTGCGAGAGTTTAACATTTCGTGATAATTTTTGTGAGATATTAACATCTAACTTTAGCAGGAAATCTTTTTTTAATAATAATAAAAAAAAATCTGCTCCGGTACTGGGCTCCACCTTTAAAAAAAAAAAAAAAGATCGCCCCAGTGAGAATTGAGGTCTCGAACACAATAATAATTATCTCCCATATTAAATCACCTGACCATCCAACTCAACCCTCTCACCTTTAGTAAACCATGCATAAATGTGGATAAAATCACTCTCCTGGTTAAAAATCCTTGGTGAGAATTAATCTTATATCTACTATCATGAAGCTCAACAGCCTAAACACTAGATTATACACTATATTTTAGTTTAGTAATTTTTTGAATTGGATAATACAATCTATAGTTTGTTTATTCAATTTATAATAAATTAAAATGTACTAATATATTAATTTTTAATCTATGCTAAATGTTTTACTTTTTTTTGTAAAAAATTGGTTTTTAGTCAAAAAAATATTATTCTTTAAATTGAAAAAAGGATTAAAAAAACTAATATCATTATTGTCAAGTTATATTATTAAAAAATTAATATGTTTATGTAAATCAACCATGAGTTGCAAATATACATATCTATAAAGTTGCACACTAGTGTTTAAAAATAAATAGTTTTTTTAAAAGATCATATAATATATTTTTATAGTTATGAAAAATAATAAAAATAAATAGAAAACAGAAAAATTAAATAAAAAGTGTAAAAAGACTGTTTGGTTATTTTTACAAATTTTTAGGTCATTTTTATAAATTTTTAAAACTATTATGGTATTTTTTATAATTAAAACTAACAAAATTCCGTTAATTTAAACGGAAATTGGACAATTGGACAAAATCGACTAACGATTGGATAGCTTAGGGTAATATTGGCTAATCGAAAAAGAATAAGGTATAATTGACAACGTATGTCAACCTTTGGGTAGATCGGATAATTTTTCCATCCTATGGCTATGGTGATCGTACCATATGGCAGTCTTCCACACTTTCGTCAATAAAGTTGCTATAGCCTTCCAAGCCCTATTAAAACTACAAAGTCTTACTGTTGAATTATTGACCAATGCAAGCACTTTCAGTCCAAAAACAAAGTGCAAATATCGAATTATTATTGACTTCTTCTTTTCTTTGACGATGACTAAATAGTAAATATGGAGAAAACGTTAAATAGTCCAATTTCTCGTTTTCATTACTGTTTTATTACTACGTTTTTCTTCTTACCAAAAAAAAAAATGGTTCCTTTTTATCTTTTTCTACTTAAAAGAACTCACTCTTACAAATTCAATATTGAGAAAATTCATTCTTTTTGTGACCAGAATCGAACCCTTAATATCCGGACTTATTAGGGTGAGGCAATATAAAATGTTAGTACCCCAAAATTATATTAGTACGAAACCAGATGCGGTAATAATCATCCAGCAAACGTCAAAAGAAAAAAATAATAAACAGAGAGAATTCAGAGAGCGCACCGATCGAGACGGAGAGCCCAGGTCATAACGTGATTGGCGGTGCCAATTATTCCTCTTCCGCCGCAACTTGCGATTTACTTACTTTGCCCGATTTGGGTTTAAAGATATGTTTATGGTCTTCTTATTCATGCACTTATCCACAAAAGTCACATATAGAAGATGATGATAGTTGCTCTCTGCCTTCTCTGTTAATCTCAATTACAAGGTCATTTCATTATCGGTTTTCCTTGTGATTAGTTAATTAACATCTAACTATTCTTTCAAGGAATATCTTAACTAATCCTTTTGTAGATGTGTACCATTTTTTACAGGAATAACTCCTGGCTAGTTTCGGTTTGAAAAACACTTATTTGGATAATATTTTATTTTGGATTTGGGACGAGATTTAAAATGTAGTTTAAATGAAAATTTAAAAAATTTATTTAAGTATTTTTTATAAATAAAATTATGTTATTTATCTCTGTCACCGGATCACCTTCACCACTTCTGGTCGGCCGATGGCATTGATTGGCGGCCCGAAGATGATGAAGGAGTTAGGTGGTGGTAGATTAAAATTGAGTAAAATTAATGTTTACTATAAGTTTTAAAAAGTGAATTAAAATGTTCTATGAATATTATTTAATTTAATATTGAGATTTATATTTAAGAGGTGTTTCAAAAAAATTTTAGGTTTGAGGTTGGACAAACATACACAACTCTTTCGTTTGAAACGATTGTCAAGAATGGGATGACTTTGCTATAACATTTCATACAAATGTACTTACTACAAGGGGTAAAATAAAATGGACTTTCCACGCCAGATTGGGTGATAAGGCTTGATTCATTGTCGCCTAATGGGGAGGTTGATGATCACTTTGATCGTGTCAATAGACATACAGATTATGTTTAAAAAATACTCCCTCCGTCCTAAAATTATTGTCCAGTTTGGAATTTCTCTTTTAATACAATTTGAACTAAAAATGAAAATCCAAACTGGACAATAATTTTGGGACGGAAGGAGTAATACAGAACAAAACAAATAAAACCTATTTAAAGTGATTCTAAATTGTAAATTCAATACAAAATCCTATGAAACGACTTCGAAAGAGCCCCTTTCTCCCGCTTCTAAATTGTAAATTCAATACAAAATCCTATGAAAAAGAAATACGGATTTAAAAAACGAAGCTGATAGGGACGTTGGTGTTCGTGGCCATGTGCCCAAGGTGCGGCGGTTAATTGAAAATTTGTTGAATTCTTTGTCCAAAAACCCCTCAAAATCTTTAGCGTCACACTTAACGGCCCTGTTAACGGTCGAGATTCCGTTAACAAGAGGCACCTAACGCCCCGTTTTGTTCCGTTCCTTGTATTTTCAGGCTAGCTGGGAAATTGGATTACAGCATTACACACAACAGCACATGGGGGGAATATGAATCATTTTTTCTTTTCTTTCTAAATTTCTTTCTTTAGGCATACGCCCCAATTAGAGCTTGACTTTTTCCACATTTTGGGAGGCAGGCGTAATGTTTTGTTGTCCAAATTGGCAAATTCGTTGAGTTTGGTTCAAAGGAGAAAAAAAAGAAACGAACATAAATAAAAAAGAAGATGTCGAGAATAGGGAGCGGTGTCATTTTCAATTACTAATTTGTTTGTCAATTATGGACTAATGGAATCAAATTAACGTCTAAACTCTTCTTTCTTCACTGTAATGTATCTAGTTTAATTTTTGCAAAATAGTTGAACAAAGAAATCCTTGTAAGCTTACAGTATTGAGTTGATGTACCACAAATGGACATAGTTGATGAAAATTCTTAATAATGAAAAATGAATGCTAAAATGAAAATTCCGAATCATGTTTGATAAAAAAAAAACATTAAACTGATTATATATATTGCCTTGTAAGTTAATAATCTCTCAATCAAATATTCTGAAGCATTAAAATGTAGTTATCAAACAAATTCACATTCTTTTGATGACTCATCGCAATATAAAAGGAAGTGTAATGCAATTTTAACTCTAAACCATTTCTTTTTTAAAATGCTGCATGTTATTAATATTAAGTACCTATACCATTATAGCAGGTCATATTATATGCCAAATTATGAAGATCATGAACATCATTACGGCTAACTTAAATTATTTCACAATATTCTAACGCCGAAATTAAGGAATTTAACAACATCACCACTTCTTGGGCTTTCAGAGACACTGGTGTTTGATGCAAGTCAGTTGTTAGTAACTGACAACCTGTGTGTACATGGATACGAGTGAGACCAAGTTGTATCGCTTCTCTGAGAGCCATGAGGCACATCATAGTTTCGACCTGAAAGGAAGACAGTATTTGAAGTGGTGTGGGTTTTAGTTGTATTATTATACTCTGTGGCGATGTTATCTTCCATGCACCGGCTGCCACCAAAGTTTTGGGATGAAATGATCCATCAAAGTGGATTAAAGCATCAGTTGATGGTTGGTGGTTTTGATTGCTTAGTTGTGTGATTCTTGAAATGGAAAAGGAATAAGACTGTGTAATTGTATGGTCCCTTTTTGTCAGTCTCTGGTTATGTTGTTGAAGATCAGTCTGAATAAGTCTCCAAGAAAATGTCGAATTTTGGACATGATTTTGCCAGACTTTATTATTCCTATCTAACTAGATTATCCAAAATATGATAAGGAACAGATCAATATCTTTTGTAGTTGGTCCAGATTGAATCCAGTTTATATACCATTCTTGAAGAGTTGTTGTGGTGGTTTGTATAATGACTGGAAGAGTGGATATGCAAAACTCCAGGTTGCTTGAGAGAATGGACAAGTTAAAAAAGATGAAAGTTATCTTCTTCCTGAGTACCACAATGGTGACATATAGTATTAACATCTACTTCTCTTCTGCTTAGACCTATTTTGGTGGGTAACACATTCAAAACAACTCTCCATAAGAGTAATTTAAACTTTGGTTGGACCTTATCATTCCACAGCTTCTTCCATGCATTAATTTCTGATACCAGGATCGAGTTGTTCTGATCACCAGAAGATGGTACTAGATTTATGGCTGCATAATAACCAGACTGTCCAATATATTGTCTATTATTAGTGGGAGTTCAGTATAGCTTATCATTCTGTAGGTGTCTTTCTAGATCAATAAAATTTCCAGTGATATGAGGGATGATGTAATTCGGAAAAATTGTCCTCAAGAATTGGAGTGAGGTGCAAGAAAAGAATCTCGGTTGATTAGATTAGGATGGTTAGGATTCCAAATTATCCGCTATATGAATGTCTTTCCCTGAGATCACTTTCCACTTAATATTGTGATTGAGGAGTTCAGCCCCCCATAAGATATCTTTGAATCCCCAGGAGAGATTGGTATGATTCTATTGTGAAGGGAAAGTTCCACCTCCACAATATTTAGCTCCAAACAGGTTAGATATTAGGGATTGTGGATTTGACATAATCTTCCAAGCATGTTTAGCCAATAACGTCTGATTGAATTCCTTTGAGGATTTAAGCCCTAAACCTCTATGCAATTGTGACTTTGCTCTCTCTTTTCCATGATCTCCAGTGAATACTCCTTTCTAAGTTGTCACCCTTCCAAATGAATTGAGCAATAATTCTGACTGGTTCCTTAATAGTTGATTCTGGTAATTTAAAAATTCCCATTGAGTAAACAAACATTGCAGAAAGAGTTGACTTAGCCAATGTAATCCAACCAGGCAGAGATAACAATTTAGATTTCCAATCTGTAAATTTGTCTCTCAACCTAAAAGTGAAAGTCCTGAAAATCTTTTTTTTTTTTTTTGTTTTTATTAAAATCCTATGACAAATCTAAATACTTACTTTGATATTGCCCTTGAGGAAATTTCAAGGTTATATATGTAAAGGATATCATTTTGTGTGTAGTATTAAAGCTCAATAAGATAGAAGATTTTAGGAGATTAACTTTCTGACATGAGAAAGCAGCATACTGATCGATCAATCTAATTAAGGCTTGAATTGCTGTTTCTTCAAGAATCAAAACTAGGGATCAAAACTATTCAACTTTTTTTTTTTAAGGAAAACATTACTTCATTGCTAGAAGTCATCCAGCTATGCTTAATACAAAAAAACTATTCAACTTATTAAATTATTTTTTGAAGGTTGTGCAAATCAATTAAAATTCACGAGTAACTAGGTTAAATCATAGATACAACATAATGTCCTAAGAGTTGCATATGTGTGAATTTAGACCTTAGCCTCTCTTATTGCAAAAATAAAAAATGAATTCATCAGTATATCTTAGAAGAAACTTACCAGTGTTTTATTGATAACATATTACATATCCGAGCCAAAAGAATAAAAAACTTGACGAAAGAACGAGGTCCTCCAGAGACATTGTTCATGTCGTGTCAACTCCGTCAATTAACTCCGTTACTCTGTTCACTGAAGACGCGTCAAAATAAAATGAAGGGGCCCCAGAGATCCATTATCCCAGCAAAGCAACAAATACTAACATGCTAACATCCCAATCTTTGAATTTATGAGTTTTGTAACATGCTAATTTGCTTTTTAATTATACTCCATGCAAATTACCATTATTTTCATTTCTAACAATTTCATGCACATTATAAAATCCAAAAAATCCCTCAATTATAGAAAGCCATCAGTTTGCATTTGTGACCAAAACAAAATGCAGAAAAATTAAATAAAAAAAGAAGCATATTCAGCTGGCAGGCGCAGAACTTTCATAGCTTTTTCTTCTTTTCAGTTTTCTGCTAGCTCAAGCTGATAGGGGGGGCATCTGACTGAAGCAAGCAAAGCTACAAGAGGTTGCAGAAACCTCTGTTCATAAACCATAACAGCCTGTTATTGTAGTTTGTGGGTGGGGATTGAAGGTTTTTATTTTTCTTTTTTCTTTTGGGGGGAGGTGGGTCCACTCTTTTTGCTCTTTCCTCTGTGTAAAAATGACAGCCTAATCAACAGCCTGGAAAGAGCTGTTGCAGTTTTGCCACTTCAAAAAAAAAAAAAAAAACTTCCATTGATGGGATTTTATGCTACCGTCGAGGTTAATGCTCAATGGGTCTTCGAATTCTTCTTTTTGTCTGAAGTCCACCCCACACTTCAGTCTTCAAAAGCATTTCAAGGTTTCCTGGTCCTTTGAACCCAGTTCAGGTTAGTGAAAAAAGCCTTCAACTTTAACTTCTCCCTTTCCAGAATTATAAGCTTCGCAAGAAAGATAACATCTTTCCTACATTATGCCTTGTTTCGACTAGCTTTTGCTTTCTGTTCTTCTTTTCCCCCCTCCTCACCCATTAGGCCTATTTGAGGTAGGATATTTTTGTTTAGAGATAGATCTGAATGTATTGCGGAATTCTTTGTTTCATTGTGATTGGCCTACTGGGAAACTCTTGGAACTGAATTGTACTTGCTAGCATTCCATCCATCCTGCCTATTGAAGAGTAATTTTCAGTTCAGTTCTGGGTTTATTTACTGGAATATTGATTGTGGGGGTTTGGGAGTTCGGTTTAGGTTGTGTGTGGATAGGAATTTAAGCACCAAGATGGAAAATAAAGGGTGGCTGCCTGTATTGGTTCAAGTTGTTGTTCTGGTTGGTCTAATGAGTCACGGATCACCTGCCTCATTTACTCCTCCTGATAATTACTTGCTTGCTTGCGGGTCTCAGCAAAATGTCACCTTTATGGGTCAAACTTATGTCCCTGATTCAGTTCAATCTTCAATTGCTTTGGAGAGTGACGGACATTCTGTTGTTGTCACTACTAATTCTACTGCCCCACTCCCTATTTGCAAGTCTGCTCGAATTTTCTCCGGTAGAGCTTCGTTCGAGTTTGATATCAAGCAAAAAGGAAGGCATTGGATCCGCCTTTACTTTTACCCTATTCCAGGCTATGATTTGACCTCTGCCTCATTCACAGTTGTTACCGAAGAGTTTGTGCTTTTGAAGAACTTAAGTTTCGGGAACTCTACTGGTTCTTATATGTTTAGGGAGTACTGTGTAAATGTCACTTCGGGTGCTTTGAAGCTCAACTTCATTCCTTCAAACAATTCAGTTGCTTTTGTCAATGCAATTGAAGTTGTATCATTGCCAGAAAAAATGCTTTTTGACCAGGCTCAGTCTGTGTCTCCCGTTGGCCCTTTCAACGGCCTTTCTCAACATGCATTGGAAACTGTTTATCGTTTGAACATGGGTGGTCCCCTGATTACTCCTCAAAATGATACTCTGGGGAGAACTTGGGAGAATGATGTCAAGTATATACATATTAACAGCTCTGCGGCAAATGTTTCTGTAAGCCCCGGAAGTGTCATGTACCGAGGAGGCGTCACCCCTGAAATAGCCCCGAATTTTGTTTATGCTACAGCTGAAAGCATGGTTGATGCCAATGTGCCTGATGATAACTTCAACATCACTTGGGTTTTCAAAGTTGATCCAGATTACCTGTACTTCATCCGGTTCCATTTCTGTGATATACTCAGCAAGGCTATGAACACTCTCGTGTTCAATGTTTACATAAATATGGATCTCGCAGCTGGGAGCTTGGATTTGTCTAGCCAAGCTGGGGACTTGGATGTTCCATATTACAGGGATTTTGTATCCAACTCTTCGGATGATTCAGACACATTGACAGTGAGTATTGGTCCAGACCCCAGTTCTGATTCTTCGAATGCAATCATCAATGGTTTGGAAATCATGAAGATTAGCAATGCAGTAGGTAGCTTGGATGGGGAATCACCAGTTCACACGCTCCTTGTTTTGCCTAAAAAAAAGAGCAAAACAGGAATAGTTGTTGGAACTGTTGTTGGAGCGGTTGCTGCATTGGTAATCATAGGATTTTGCTATTGTTGCTTGTTAGCCCGCAGGTCAAAGGCAACTCACCAGGCTCATCCCTGGCTTCCTCTACCTCTTTATGGAAACTCTTTGACTGTAACAAAAATGTCTACCACCTCTCAAAAAAGTGGAACAGCAAGCTGCATTTCCCTTGCTTCTTCCAATGGTCGGTTCTTCAGTTTCCAAGAGATAATGGATGCAACAAATAAATTTGATGAAAGCTCACTTCTTGGTGTAGGTGGATTTGGAAGAGTCTACAAGGGAACACTGGATGATGGAACTAAAGTGGCTGTCAAAAGAGGAAATCCAAGATCTGAGCAAGGTCTTGCGGAATTTAGGACTGAGATTGAGATGTTATCCAAGCTTCGCCACCGCCATCTTGTGTCTCTCATCGGCTATTGTGATGAAAGGTCTGAAATGATACTGGTATATGAATTCATGGCAAATGGCCCCCTTAGAAGCCATCTTTATGGAGCAGATCTCCCGCCTCTATCATGGAAGCAACGTCTTGAGATTTGTATCGGAGCTGCTAGGGGACTTCACTATCTGCACACTGGTGCAGCTCAAAGCATTATCCACCGTGATGTGAAAACGACCAACATACTCTTGGATGAGAGCTATGTAGCAAAAGTTGCCGATTTTGGTCTATCTAAAACAGGGCCTGCTCTTGATCAGACACATGTTAGTACTGCTGTAAAAGGTAGCTTTGGATATCTTGATCCTGAATATTTTAGGAGGCAGCAGCTTACAGAGAAGTCAGATGTCTATTCATTTGGTGTCGTTCTTATGGAAGTGCTCTGCACCAGGCCAGCTCTGAATCCTGTTCTTCCAAGGGATCAAGTGAACATTGCAGAATGGGCAATGACTTGGCAAAAGAAAGGCATGTTAGACCAAATTATGGACAAAAATCTTGTTGGAAAGGTTAATCCAGCTTCTCTAAAGAAATATGGGGAGACAGCCGAAAAATGCCTGGCTGAGTATGGGGTTGATAGGCCATCAATGGGCGATGTACTGTGGAATCTGGAATATGCTCTCCAGCTTGAGGAGACCTCTTCAGCTCTCTTAGAGCCTGAAGATAATAGCACAAACCATATTACTGACATTCCTTTGACGTCGCTTGAGCAATTTGACAATAGTACGAGTATGATTGGAGGCGGAACAGATGATGATGCGGATGATGCCGCCACAAGTGCTGTTTTCTCTCAGCTAGTGAACCCACGAGGAAGGTGAGAATGAATCTTTAAGAAGCTTGGCCTTGCCATTTTCCAACCCGATTTTGTGCTCTTCTTATACTCTAATGGATTTACCACCATTGGTTACATTGTTGATTAGTAATTCTTTTTTACCTACAATCTTTTCTTATAGTGAAATTATAGTGCATGTATTATAGACGATAAAAATGGGGAAAAGGCATCCTCCAAAATTAGAGTCCATTTACCCCAGAATGTGTATCATTCTGTTCGCTTCAACAAATAGAATACTAAGCTGTACTTACAACACACAGGAGGAAATATTGATATGACTGTTCTTACCTTTGTAAATCATACATGAATTATCAATGAACTTTGGCCAACAGTTTTCATTTTTTTGTCCTTTTCTCTCTTTAACTGATTATTTTTCCCTTTTTTTTTTATGGTTAGAGAGGGAACCTGTTCTTGTTTTACACTCTTTGCCTTTTTCTCTTGAACTTCATCGAAGCATTATGTGAAATGCGACTTATGGTTGGTAATTTCTAGGCTAGATGCATGTATTTCAGGAGACTAGCAGTAAATTAAAATGTAGCACAAGGTTGAAGCCTATGATTCTGTCTTTCTTTAGTTCTACTTCAGCTGCTAACATTTTCCTTTGGAGTGCATGTCTCTGAGCAGTTAATTAGCCAATAGAGAACAATCAATGTGATTCTCTTATCCATGTTGTTGTAAATGGAAAATGGCGGATGCTAAATATCAAAAAAACAAAAAATAGAAATACATCTTGTAAACTGTAGACACACCACTAATAAAGTGCATGACATTAGACTCAAAACTCTTGGCAAAATGTGGAACTATTTGATCCTTTTACTCACTTGCGGCAAACTATTCCATTGCCACCGCTTGTACAATCTAAGGTGCCATATGCTGTGCTTGGTGAATCCTCTTCAACCAAGGTTTTAAGTGGAGAGAACACACAGTACTTGCAATCTGGAGACAAAAGCGAAGCAGTCCTGTACTTGTCTTCGCCTCCAACAACTGGCATTGCAACGCCCGGCTTTGCAGGGTTCACGAAATCCGGCCTGTAAGTTTTGCCGAGGACACCTTCCACCTTTGGATTTAGGCCAAAGAATCTGAACTGTGCCTCCAAATGAGCAAAGCAGTCATCAGAAGGTATCCCATAGTTGTGGATCCTGTCATCTTCCTTTGTCACAGGAATGACATTCACAGAAATCTCTGCAAATTCAGGGATGGTGATAGTGGCACTAGCCTTTGAAGCTCTGTGAATCCTGATCAACGACCCTGCGGATACCCACTCATACGGGAAATCCTCTGCGACCTCTAGCTCCATTCCATCATAGGAGAACTTGAGGTGCTCTTCCTCATCATTCCATGTTGCTGATTTGATAGCCTCAACAGAGAAAGAGTGGGAGTCGAAAAGAACCCCCAGCGCTTGGATCCAGGTATAGTCTCTTGGTCTGCCAGCCGGCCTTAAACCAATGAAGCGGGCGTTAATCTGGAGATTAGGGTCCGAAACCAAGGTGAAGTGGCCATTTCTTTCGCCATGGAAGTAGAAAACTCTCCCATCTCCACCAATGAAGCGGGGATCCTGGCATGCTGCTCCCTTGCCATTACAATTTGGTATCTGTGCTGTTAAGTATCAAAACATGCAATGTTTAGTAATTAGAAAACCAAGCAAATGACCTGAAATGAAACAGGCAAACAAGAAATGAAAAGCAAATGCAGGGAAAATGAGTGCAAAGTCTTTACTTTTGCATTCGGCCGAGCACAGTGGTGAATCACAGTTGATAGAACAAATTTTGCCATTGGTAGGAGATGTTCTTGATGGGCATTCTTGTGGACAGGCGGCGTACTGGAGGAAACACGGGCTCCCGTGATTGAAGCAAGTTACCGTATCCTTCTTGTTGTTGGCTGCCTCTGCTATGATAGCAGCAGAAAGCAGCAAAACAAGAAACACCAAATGGCTTCTTGGAATCTGAATCATTATATCTTTCTCTTCTATATCTTGATCTGGAAGCTAGGTTCGATGTCGGTTGAATGCCATTGGTATACCATACTATCCACCTTTATAATAGCTATAATCAGGAAAGCTGCATAGTTGACTTTTTTTAAACCTTTTTTTTTTTTTACTAAATCCTAAGTCCACAAGTGTTTTTGGGCGTTTTGGATTTGTCAGATCACGATTTTCCCGGCAGATGTTAATGTTATAAGAGTGCATGGGTTACTGCAGACTAGGAAACTCCTGAACATGGAGACAATCACATGACAATTTAATCTTTCGAGCATGCTGTTAATTACACCATTAAAGAAGCTAGTTAAAATCGTTTCAAGAATCGAGATAACTACGTGTCTCGATGATTTTCAAGGAGTTCAAGTTTTTGCGTTTTAACCGTGGTATATGAACACAGTTAAGGCGGTGGAGATATGCCTTCAGCATTTCAATTAATAGTTAAGGCGGTGAACTTTGTTCTTAACTACAGTCAGTTTGAATGTGGTAAAAATGGGGAATGAGGATGATGAAACAGAGGATCTGTTTTCATGGGGGATGCATGTGAAGAAGATGATCAAAAATTGGGGGGCACCGAACCTCATCAATCATCAAAGAAAACCCTGGATTCTCTCGCCTATGTCTTCTCAACCGACAGTGGCAATGAAGCTGGAATTTTAAATTCCATGCTTCATGAACCTTCTCAAACATCTACATACTTTTTCGTTTTAGATCAATTCTAACCTTGAAACAGAAAACATTAAACCTAGGGTAAGATTCTAGTTTGTGGACATGTTAATGGGCTAAGTTCAGTTTTTCAGCTCTGCAATAAAACGGCCCAAGTCTCGCGACAAACTTGCTTCCATAATCCATACTCTGCACTTACAATCCCCCACCATTAAAATACTCTGCACTATTCATGTCCCTTTGGACGCCAAATCTTGCCAACACCTCCCTCCAAAACTAGAAAAATCTTAGAATTGGATAGATTAGCCACACCCCTAACTTGGGGATGTTTTGTATTTCAGCCTCAGGTTCACCCCTATTATATATATATACAAAAATACTCTGCACTATTAAACAGTCAACTATTTTTAATTTTTTAAAAAAGATAGTGATATATACAGAGAAAAATTATAAGGAAAATTTATGAGAAATGATTAGTCAATCGTCTAAATTATGTCATAACCTTAAATTGTAAAACTCCAAATGGAGAGTCTTAGAAATGAATAGGTATGATAATTTCTAGTCATTTTTCCTTGTCATTTTTTCATATCATTATTCTTTTCAAAAATCTTTCGCTGGCAGCAGCCCTTTTTGCACTCCCGGTTCTGCCCTTCCAATATTGATTATTGTTTGAAAAGTTTTGCCTTCCATAAAAAAATTTATTCGCTTTATGTTCATTTATGATTATCTCATTATGAAAAATACATGAGTAATGATTATCTCTAATATGTGTTCATTTATAATTGTCAATCCCGTGTAACGCACTCGTCTAATAAACATGTAGTAATGAAATATAATGGAATGTCCGTAATAGGTTATCCTGAATCTTCCTTCATACTTGGTGGGCATATTAGTGATAAAAACAAGATAATTATCAATTAATACACTCTTTACTATTACCGAGAGTATAATATGAAATGGCGTAAGAATTTTTCATAGTGTAATATTTGATTTTTGTAAGTCGCAATGTATTATAATGGAAGTAAACCTATTTTATTTTATTACACTTTCATAGTGTAATATATATATACTAGTGATGTCTGGTCGCGCTGTGCGCGACCCTGACCCAGTCTATCTGTAGATCTTAGAAATATTTATATTTGAAAAAATAAAATTTTGTATTTGAAGCGATATATTTTAGAAATGTTTGAAGGATTTAGAAATGTTTTATAAGTGTGATCATAAAAATATTTGTATTTCAAAAAAAAAGAAATTGTATCTCGCCATGTATGTTTTAGAAATGTTTTATAAGTGTTACTTATTAAATATAAATAGACTTAATCGAATATATGTGTTGAAATAAATGTTAGACAAAATGTAAAAGTACCCTAATAAGTTTAAATATTAGTAAGATGATTTATTGATGTTCTCCATTGGTCGTGCCAAATCAATATTTAGTTTTGGAAATTTTTAATAGCTTTGTAATAAGTTTCATTCGAAGGGTATACGCTTAAAATAAAATTGACACTTTGTAACAAAAACCTAATTGATCAATTCAATTTAGACTCCATAATTAAGAAAAGAAAACCACTCTAATTGAATGAAACATAAAGAAAAAATTAAAAAAAAAAAACGTGTCACGTAAAGTGCAAAGAGGATTTAGTAATTTAGTTAGGGTTAGACAAAAGGGCAATTTAGTACTTTATTCATGTCACGTGGCAATCATAGGAGGTGTTTGAAAGGGAGTTTTTATTTCTAATATAGTAGGATATATATATATATATATATTAAAGTAGAGTTTTCAATCGAACACATGGCGTAAAATTAGATAGACTAATCCACGTGGTAAAAATTTAGATAATCGAATCCACATGTCGCAACCACATCATCTCATCATTTAATGATAATTTTTTATTGTAAAATTATAAATATGTAAATAACAAAAATGATATATTTCATCACAAAATAAACCATCATAATCAAGATGAGAAAAAAAAAATCCCCCACCACATCCAAATTGTTATCTATTATATATAGAGATGGTTCATAACTAATTAAACATTATAACTTATTTCATAGAAGAATCCATGTATTAAAAGATATTTTTTAATCGGACACACAACGTAATAGATATTTAATTTTTAATGTAAAATTTACCAATTTGTAGATAAAACTCATATACATTAAAATATATGTATTAATAATGGTAATAGATTTCTCATTGGACATATTTATTTTCCCTTTAAAAGTATATATTAAAAATGGTAAGAATTCTCATTGGACGTATTTTACCATTACATCAAATGGGTACAAACCATAAAATTATATGTGAATTTTTAATTGGCACATATCCATACATACATGTGGATTCTTAAATAGATGATATAAAGGCACATATTACCCTTAAAATTAAATATGTTGATTTCTAGCGGGCACATATTTATTACATATATGAATCATGTGCCCGGCCGTAATGGCAAAAAAATAATGAGCAAAAATTAATATTAATAGAGTATTATTTATATTAAGTGCCGTTATAGAATGGGTAATTTAACGGGAATTATAAATATATTTAATAAATCTAATGGGTAATATATTTTTTGCCCATTAACATGCAATACTAATAAATTATTTTTTTGATTACTTTGTATAAAAATTATAAAAGAAAAGTACTTAGATTAAGAATAATTATATATCCGTTTAATTATAAAGAATTACAGCTTCCCGAGGCCTAATAATATTAAACTATACACATGATTATTTAAAAACTTACGCAACATAATAAATGAAACTATTCGTCAACGTAATTATACTATAAAAATATATAGTTTAATAAATAATTTCAAATTATTTCATCATTAATTAATACTCAATATTGGTGCTACATAATTTTTTTAAATCTTTTTCTTTGCATATGTATCTTGAAATTGAAGTGTGGTATGAAATTTTCATCGATAAATCTTCTAACCTTGATAAAGATTGGTAATTTACAACAAAATATGAAAATCAATTAGCTGTTTATTTTATTTTTTTCATATGATATAATGGTATAAAAGGTTCACTTTATGATGATAAAACAAAATGTAAAAGTCAGTAGGGAGATAGTTTTTCAAAATGAGAAAAAGAATAAAGGTATTTGTGAAAGGAAAATAGTAGAAGAAAAGCATATTTCGGAATTTATAATATTATATGGAGGAAAAAATCATGTAAAGAATAAAAAAAATATGAAAAAAAGAAAACTGAGATAATAGTGGAAAAAATGAAATAATCGTTACAAATTTTCAAGAAATGAAAATTTAAAAAGAGGTCATCTAATTTAGAAAAGAAAAAAGACGAAGGCTATGGAACCAAGAAAAAAAATGAAGTTAACACTACATTACATTATAGGAAAGACATACAAATAAACTTCTAAAAAAGAGGTTGCAAATGGATATAGAGAGATGAAAAATAAAGATAAGTTTACGAAAAAAAAAATAATGAGAAAGTTTTCTGTTAGAGAGATCATTATAAAAAATTAAAAGAATACTTTTAAAATATATAAGACCATAAATCAATGAAATCCTAAAATAATTATCATAGTTAAAATAGACAATAAGTTACATTTGATAATTTTGAATATTGAAAATAATTCTAAATGTACTTAAAATAACAAAAATATTGGCACTAAAAATTATATAATAGCAACTTATATTTTTATCGTTGATATTATCTTTTTACACATATCATTCAGATATAAATATCATAGAATCATTAAATTATTAAGTTCATATATATCTTGAACAACCCACACAACGTGCAGGGTAAATACTAGTATAAATAAAAGTAGATAGACCGTAATAATGTAATTGAAATGATGACGTGACAATTACATTACTCCTTCCATTCTAAAATACGTGTCGTTTTAACAAAATGTAGAAATTCCAAAATAAGTGTCGTTCTCACATTTCAATGCACTTTTTGTCGAAAGTTTCCAAAATTACCCTTAAAAGAGTTGATGCTATTGGTGGACAATTTTATAATGGGGTTGGTTGAGGATATTTAAGTAATTTTATTACCCTATTTAAGAGTTTCTTAAACTATGTGTAAAGTGTAGGATGACACTTATTTTGGAACGAAGGGAGTGCATCTCTAATAGTGTAAATAATTGGATAGTTTCTCTATCTCAAAAATCACACGGGCACAGCTCACGGGTGTTAAATTGAGTAATTATGAATTCGTGAAGAGGAGGAGTGATCAATGGTTTTTTTTTTTTTTTCCCTAATTCTTTTCACTCTCATTATCGAGTAAATTTTATGATCACGTTCTTCAAGACCAATTTTCGCTTCTAAAAAAGTAATTCAATTTGTTGAGTTAAAAAAATTTTCAACCTGAAAAGAGTATGTGATCTCTTAACTTAAAGTGAAAGAAAAATTCCTAGGTGAGAAAAGTGGCATATGATATCGTATTGCATTAGAAAAATGTGGCACCTTATTTAATTCAATGTGGCACCTTATTTAATTCATTTATAAGTCTCTTGGGAATCGAACAATGGCCGCTGGTTAAGGTTTTCCTGGGAAACAACCCAGGTTTGAATTTCATTGGGAGAAAGGATTTAGGATGGGATAGTGGGAGGGCAAGAGTTGAAATAGGGTATACCTATCTAAAATTGAATCAAGTTTAGTAAAATAATGCAGAAGAATGAATAGTGCAAGTAATACTCCTCCGTTTAAAAAAAATAATTCACATTGAGTTTTGTACTATTTTAGGATATAAATTTTCTTGCTTATATCCTCCTATGTCTCTAGCTCTTCACGTTGGTAACCCAATGATATTGTTGAATTGATGTATGGTTTGATTTTAGTAGTATGGCTAAAACTTCAACAACCCACTTGGGTTCTGGGCAATTTGGCCAATTTAGATCACGAATTTAACGCAAATTTTCGAAATCTGTTGGTGTTAGGAAAGTCCTGCACTTGCACGGTAACACTGAAGAAATGATTGGTTAATTCGATAATCCGATTTGATATAATGAGTATCTAAGATGTGATTAATGTGTTTCAATGGTTTAATTTTCGTGTTTTGTTAGTTTAATGAGCAGAGCTTAATTGCTTCCTTATTCGAACTTTATTAATTAGACGAGCGCCAGAGATTGAACTTGTTCATAACATATGGCCATTATTAGCATGCAGAATTGCAGATGGTAATGAAATAGTTAAATGAAACAGCTGATTTTTAAGTACAATTTGCCAAATTAAGAAATCTCAATTTCATCATGGATGCATGTGAAGAATTTAAATAACTCGCAGAGAGATTATAGTACACCCTCCGTCCCAAAAATTGTCCAGTTTCATATTTTATTTTTAACGCAAATCGAACTAAAAATAAACATTCAAATTGAATAATAATTTCAAGACGGAGGGAGGGAGTATCTAATAAAATAAATTCACATGAGGCCGGCTCTTAGTGATGATGACCAAAACGTCGATCGGGACAAATTGACGACTTTTATAATCACCATTTTACTGTGATTTTTTTTTTCTTTTTTTCTTCTTAACTTTCTAAGGCCGAGATGCGGACTATATGATTTGTATAATCAATTGGAGGCTGAGGAGGGAAGAAATGTACTCCAAAAAGACTGCTGAAGTGAAAAAATTATTCAGTGTAGCTGCTGTACCACATAAGATTGTGCAGCCAGATACAATAATAGGGATAAAGTAGTAATTTTGGAGAGAGAAAAGTAATTTCTACGAGAATTATAACACCAAAATAAGAGTCGCAGCAACATCCAAAGGGGATATCTCGCATGAGATGACCTACTCCTTCGATCAGAATAACAGGAAACAAAGATGAGAGAACATTACGTCGGCTCGTTAAGGAAACTTGTTATTTTGGGCCTAATGATGAAACTAATTCTCCCTGTTGGCTTAGAAGTTTGGCGAGTGGTTATCTTCAAATCCTCCTCCTCCCTCTCTCTCTCTTTTTTAATAACAGATGCGACGAAGTCTACAACACCAAACCATTATTGCGTGGTAAAACATCAATAACGTTGTGTTCTAATCATGATTACACTCCATCAGTAAGATCATACCAGTCTTAGAAATTCCCCAAAACTATATGTGTCTCGTTAAAGAAATTAAACCTGCCCCACGTCTGGAAATAAAACTAGTGCTTGAAGGAAAAAATGGGATAAATTCACCGGATGAGCAAAGAAAAACGACTGTTATATTTCACCAAATTTAGGATCCAAACTCGGATGGGAGAATTAATAGAAATGCTGTAGAGAAAAGGGTTAAGGAAGCATGCATCTTGGATTCTTCGTTGCCTAGTTGGTTTTTCTACCTTATAATAAGATGCCTAATGTATTGATTGCCTAATTTATTGTCATTTTATCTTGTGTAGATCATAATCTATATGTGGAATAAAACTGGAGATCCATTTTGTAATAAATATAAGCACATACACAAATGTTTGATCATGAACTTCATGCATGTGTTAAGCCATGTAATTAAGAGGGATATATACGTCAAGACTAATTCATCCTGCACTGTTCCAGTGACTTATTTATCAGTAACTACTTCAAGAAATTGTTAAAAGTTAATTACAGGACATCTCTTTTTCTGAGAAAAGGGAGTAGTATTCATTGAGTTCAGCATCAACATAACCAATATGGTCCCAACCAATTAAATTCAGAAATTCACACCTCCAGATGTCCACATTACACAGTGATTTTTCGTTAAACAAACTATTGGAGATGTTACGTAGAATGTCATAAACGGGAATCCATTGCCAACTTGCCAACAAACGCTTAGGCTTGTTTGGCCAACATTTTGTTTTAGTTTTTGATTTGATTTTGAGATGTGATTTAAAATGTATTTTGAGATAAAATTTAAAAAATTGTTTAGGTAATATTTTTAGAAAATCATCGGACCACCTCCACCACCGGCGGCGAACTGGCCGGAATTTAGCCGGAATCTGGCGGTGGGCGGTTTGGCGGCGGCCGGTGGCGGCAGAGGTGGTCCGGTAATTGTGAATGAAAATTGTGTAAAAATAATTTTTGGAATATTTTTTAAAAGGTAAATTAAAAAGTTGCTTAGATAGTATTAGAATTTGTGTTTGAGAGGTATTTTAAGAGGTAAAATAAGTCAAAAATGCAAAAAGTGACTTGTTCAAACAAGACCTTAATTTCCTGGATTAACTTAATGAATATTCCAGTGCTTCTTTCCATCAGTGAAATTGCTGGAAATAAATATACTTAGATGACTCGTGCACATTGGGTCGCAATAGAAACAGTCTCTTTGATTATAACATGATGATCTAGGGCTATGACATGAATTGATATAATTACCAAGCTCCCATTCATCTTCTTTATTACTTATGCTGTTTAGGATGATCATCAACATTTTGATGTCACATAAATATTATTGCTGTATGGTAATATTTCGAGTACATTATTTGTTACACAGAACAGTAACTTATTGAAGTACTACTACATTTGGAAAAACTTCCATTTACAGATAATTGTAAAGAAGGGAAGCATTTTTATTCATCAAGACTATTCCAGTGTAGGCCGATCATTTCTTGCAGACGATTCCAACGCCGCGGGACAATCCACTGCTGCATTTCAGGGTTCCATACTCAACCAGAAATGGGCTGTTCTTGCTGTTGCCATCATTGCTGTTTGGTTTGAACAAGCAGTCTTTGCAATCTGCAGAGAGAAGAGAAGTTGTTCTGTACTTATCTTCACCTCCAAATACAGGCATGGCATCACCTAATTTAGCCGGAGTTTCATAATCAGGCTGATAAGTACGTCCAATGACCCCATCAACTTTCGCGGATAGGCCGAAGAATCTGAATTGAACTTCCAAATGAGCAAAGCAGTCATCAGAAGGTATCTGGTAGTTGTGAACTCTGTCTTCTTCCTTTGTTATGGGAACCACATTGACTGCAATTTCCACAACTCGGGGGATGGAGAGGATCACTGAGTTCTTGTCAGCGACCCTTTCCAGCTTAACATTTCCGTCTGGTGAGTTCCATACAGCCAGAGCTCCTTCGGAGAGGGAAATTTCTTCGCCATCGTAAGAGAACTTAAGATGGTCGATTTCATCTTCCCATTTGGCTGCCTTGGTGGCCTCAAGAGAGATAGAATGGGAGCCAGAAAGAATACCAAGGGCCTGAATCCATGTGTAGTCCCTTGTTCGGCCAGCAGGTCGGTGGCCAATGAATCTGGCATTGATTTGTAGGTTAGTATCAGAGACTAAGCTGAAATGTTCGTTGCTCTTACCATGGAAGTAGAAAACCACGCCGTCTCTACCAATGAACCGGGGATCCTGACATGCAGCCCCGCGTCCATTGCAATTTGGTTTCGCCCTGTCTACACAAGTAACCACATAATCATCAGTAAATAGTTAAAAGAGAAACAAGATATATGATCAAGTTGATGAATGGTTATTAGGTCTTACTAATGCACGTCGCCGCGCATATTGGAGAGGAACAATCGACAATGCAAGCTTTCTTATTTTGGCCATTTGGTGTTGTGGTTGGGCATTGTGCTGGGCACGGCATGCTTATACCGCTACACGGGCCAGAGGAACAGGTAACACTGTCGGTTAGTGTTTTCTTTGCAAGGACTTGTGACGTCCATGTTATGCAAATCAGCTGCAAGAGGATCAAAATGTTAAGGGAACCTGGTATCTTCATTGCTCAACGAAAAAAATGGAGGAAATGAGGTTTTTGGCTTAAGATAGGTTGCATTGGTTGAAAGTTGAAACTGTAAAGTCAATTTATAGAAGCTGGAGGTTGGAGGATTATATGTTCTAGTTCCCTTCATCGAGGGATTCCCACATGATAAAATTCATTTACTTTTTGATGTTGCTAAATTGTTGGAGTAGTTTCTCTTGGGCCGGCTCCAGGTGGAAATTAAGAAGCTTCTCTCTTTCATGTCTGCAACAGAAACCCTTTGCGTCTAGTTAAAAAGCGTTACTTGATGATTACCTTGCTTGTAGAAGGGTTTTAAGGGTTGACTTTCATTGTGTGAAGAAAGAAAGATGGTATAGATAGTTTTATTTTTACTTGCTTTTCTGTTTTTCCATCTGCTAACAACATATCCACCCTTTTCTTTTTTTAAATTTGCCTATATATAGCTTCAAAAAGGAAAATCCTATGTGTTACTCCAAAATTCGGGGCTTAAAAGATTTCCAAACATGCACGCGAGAAAGGTAATATGAAAAATGACACATTTTTCTATTAAGAATCAGACATTCTTTCTGCAGAGTACTACTGTATACAGATACAGAAACTAACTTTTAATGTGTATACAGACAAAGGGCCTCTGCATTTTGCAGGGACTAAGAGAAACATAACATGAAGAGAAACTCTACACTAAAATCTATGAAAATGGAGCTACCCTAGAAGTCACCATGGATCAGAGCAGGCCAAAATGTCCAGCCAACATACTCACAACACAAAACTCTATCCATCTAAGGCCGCCACTGACTGGGCTAAAACTACCCAAAAAGAGGGGAAAAATCTACTTTTGATTTCAGTATATCAATTGTCAACCCTATTAGCTACAATCTACAAAAGGGTCATATGTCAAGCAAAATGATCTCATCCTTTTTTATGTGTATTCCACTTAACTATCTGTTGTCGCATGACTACATCATATAACAGTTTGAGGTCCAGACAAGCGATTCCGGCCTCTGCCTTTACGTACATTTGCAAGGGTAGTGGTCACAGAGCTGCCTAATGCCCCTAAACCACTAGCTCCCATTAACTTCAGATTCATATTCTTGAACAAATATAACAACTTACCCTGAGTTCCTCCACTGACCTGCAGCAATTCTCGTGCCTGTTCTCGAGATAGAACTGTATATAGCTGCACTTGTTGGTCTGGCAAACCATTTTGATTGTAAGCTGCCTTTTCACCAGAATGTTTACCATGGAAATCATCCTCATGCTTTCCTAAACTAACACGCAAAAGCCCCAGCGATTTGGGCTCTTCAGTTAATGGATTAAAGACAAATAAGAGCTTTCCACATTTTATATCAGGCTTCTTAAACAGCTCTACCAAAATGTCATTGCTTGGACCAATACTCTTCTGTACAAACTTCCTAGGATTACTTTGACGAGCTTTTGTCGCTAGTAATATACGTGAAGCTTCTCTTAAGCCACTAAGAAAGGCACCATGCATGGTCGCGGGATGTTGTCGAATTGTGGCCTCGCCCGCAAAAAACAGCCGAGTCCCAACACTTTCTGAAAGTATATCATAATCACTTCCAGATGATTGCACTTGGACATGAGAATATGAACCATAAGAAAAGGGATCACTGCTCCATCTTGTACAAATAGATTGTATGGGGTTAGGCACACTAATGCCCTTTGGGCCATATATAGCTGCATAAATGGCAGAACAAAGATGAGTAGGCAGGGCAGGTGAATCTCATTTAGAGCAGGCAAAATTATTAGCTGTTTGGACAAAACATAACATGAACAGAATAGAGTAGAAATATAAATACCTCGGAGGACATTCAGAACACGATGAATCATAATGGCTGGATCAGTATCTTCAAATGATTGTGCAGCTTCTCCAGCCACCAGAGCAACTAATACTGCTCCACCAGAGACAGTATGGTAGCTGTAAAATAAGAAAAACTCTCCTCGTCTATGGCTGAACTCATTGAGACAGCCAAATGTATCTAACTCTTCTCCCCAGAAGTTGTGAGGAAATAACATCGCAACCTTATTTAACAATCCAAAACCTAGTCTTTCTATTGCTTGTAATTTCCTTTGCGGCAATTCTGGCTCAAATCTTACTGTTTTCTTTTTTAGGACCCCAAGAGGAAGAGTACAAAGGACCATATCTGCTTCAAACACTTGGTCTCCGGCAACAACTTCAACACCTTCATCGCCATACCTAATGGTCTGAACAGTCTTTCCATATAAAATAGGGACCCCTTTACACAATGCTCTTATAAGCCCCCAATTTCCACCAGCAAGAAAGCAATGATCACCACCCATTTCATAAGGATCATCCTGATCCCAGTAAGCGGCAGAAAGCTTTGAAAGGCATCCAGCATTAGCATATTCTAAATTCGCAAAATGCCAATCAAGGAGTTGTCTTTCCTCAGGCGTTTTAGCTACACCAAAAAAATCTCTGAATTTCTCTAAAACTGAGCCTAAAGATGTGTGGTTCGCAACTCTGCCCACTACCCCCCTCAATTGACTTACTTGGTCAAGTAGCTTATTGAAGATGAGTTCCACATTGGAATCAGCTTCCTTATCAACTGGTGATCCATCAGGCTTGTACAATGGGCAGTTGTCTCTCACCTTGTGAAGGGGAATTGCCAGTTGTCTAGCTAATACTCCTAATGGATTTGCATGAATACCAGTGATCACGCTTCCTCCAAGATCTACAGCAGCGAATGTGCCGTCGTGACCCATTCTCTGAGTATATACCCTTCCCCCTGGTCGGTTCCTACCTTCAAGGACCATCACCTTAAAACCAAATGACCTCAGCTGCCGAGCTGCGGACAACCCAGCTAGGCCTGCTCCAACAATTATTACAGACCCCTCAGATCCCTCCTCTGAACTTGGAGGAGAAAAGGAAGGTAAAACTCCAAAGTTTATGTACCCATTGTACAAAAGGAAATCATAAGCAATGCTCAACAATTTTTCATACTCACTACTTACGGTCTCTCTTAATTGTCCCTTTGAGAGCCAACTGCGAACATTAGCTCTCCACGTCGCAAGTATATGATTCCTTACAACAATATAATCATTTTGCTCTTTCCCTCCCAACTCAGTGACAACCCGAGCTTCAATCTCTTGCGGAAGCAACTCATCTATGGGAAACCCCAAAGATAGAGCTATCATGGCCTCGATTTCAGTTTCTTTCTCCAAATCCTCCTTAGTTCTCTTTTTTTTCTTTGAAGCACCACCACCTATCTGTGTCTCGATTAGCTCATCCATCAAACTTTCATCATAATTCTTCAGAGCAGATTTGCGCCTTGTCGGCCTCTTTGAAACCGAGCCATCTGAAACTGGGGTGGTCATCATTGCCTTCACAGACATTTACACTAATTAATCAGAGATTCAAATATACCAAGCTTCCCCTCCCCTCTCCCTCCCCCAACATGATTTCTTGGATTCAAAACCCAATACACTGTAATCAAAAAAATTTTCCCTTTGTCAAGTTCATGATACAAGTGACAGACAAATCAACACTAAGAGACAAAACCCGGCGAATCCAATTCAAATTTTAACTACACCAGCCATATCTACCAATTGAAGAAAATTCCTAATGTCAAAGCAAGAAACAACGTATTTTCATCTCCAACTTTACAGTTCAAATTAAAAACCATCAAAACTTTCCAACCAACACTAGAGCTGAGTTTCTGTACGGAATATCAAAGGTTTATGCAACAATTCAATGCAACCAACCAGAATGGATAGAGAAAATAACCAGAATTAAAATTTTGAATCAGAACGCCTTCGAAGGATTGCATGGGAAGTAAGAACTTACAGTTGAATTGCAATTCGACCGGTGAATTGGGGGAAATTTTGGCAATGGCGCTCGAATTAGGGTTTTTCAGGTAAGGTGAAGTGGAGTTAACGGTGATTTGGAAAATTCTTCATTTGGAGGGAATTACAAGTTTTATGGGCTTAACGGCGACAAGCGTAGGCCCAGCAGTACTTCCGTTAGACTTAACAGTTTCAGAACAGAATATTGCAGCTTTGCCCGGCTTTTTATTGATTGTGATTGGAAGTCTGGAATTGTAAAAATCAAAGAGTTTCACAAACTCAAAGGACAATAAAAAATCACCACAATACAGCCGAAATTTATAGTAATCTGTCTATCTAACAAGTTATACTCCCTCCGTTCCATAATTATTGTCCACTTCGACAAAAAAATTTTATTCAAAAATTATTGTCCAGTTTGACTTTTTATGGATTAAGTTACACATTTGACCTTTAATTAAAAACTTCATTTCACTAGATCCAGAGCTTTGAACTGCAAATCGGAAAGCAACCGGAGCTTTGAACCGTTCATCGGAGTCCACAAGAGATCAGCAATTGTCTTGCCGCCTTATGGCCAATCACGGCGGTGATTTTCCGGCCGGCGCCCCTCAGAACCAAATTCAAGAATGTTTCAGGCCATACATGGTATACCAGATTCAGGAACATGGACTTATTCGTAGAGTAATGTTCTATTTGCTCACATAATCATCTCAAAAACACAGGGGATTAGTAAAAAATATTGTGAGGAGATCGAAAATAAGATATGCCGAGGGAAACGGTGGTCCGGGTTTTCTGAACCGCATCAGCATCCGCCGTAATCAGGTGGTTGCCATGGAATCCCACGACCAAGAACTCGAAGACCTCGAGATTTTCCAGAAGTACACTGCCGAACGTTTCGCCGACCTCCTTCCGCCGCCCACTCCGACTCTAGGCTCTGGTCATTCCTCTACCCCGAAAAACAAGGAAAATGGCAACAACAACAACAATAGTGGTTAGACGCCGTCATCAATTTCCGCCGTCGAATCTCCGTTATCGGAGTACAACCCGCCCGCCGATTCCGACACCATTATTGTCAATTGAATGGTTCCGCAAGCGTTTAGACGTCTTCCTCTGCTGCAAAGAAGAGTATAAGGCCGTATTTTCTTCAATTTTCGTTCTTGAATTTCTATTGAATATATGAATTGGGTTTTGAATTTCCGGTGCTAATGTGAGAAAGAAGTGGAGACCTTTACCCGTTAAACAATTTTTTATGCAGAGGTATATCTGGTTATTTAAGACAAAATATAGTGAAGTTTGACAAAAAATAAAATCTTTTATTTTAACCAAATTGGACAATAATTATGAGACGGAGGGAGTAATAATGTATGATCAACCGTACGCTACAAAAGAAAGATTTTGTATATCTACTATTTTTGCCCAATTTCAAACACAATATTTTAGATTACCATAATCTGGAAAAAAGAAAGAGAGAAAAAGAAATGGTAATATCTAAGTAATGTAAAGGGGGAGTTCACCGGGTCAGCACCAGTTTGTGTTCCGTTCCCGGTCGGTAAACCCGGTGAACCCCCTTTCTCCTTCTGGCTTTGTCGTCTCCCTTTCTTCTTCTCTTTGCCGTCTCGTCTTTTCTCTGTCTTACTCCTTTGCATTCAATTCAATAAGCAAATTCGAGCAGAAAAAAACCTCATAAAGGGAT
The DNA here is from genome assembly GCA_949775105.1 of Oldenlandia corymbosa var. corymbosa. Lineage (NCBI taxonomy): Eukaryota > Viridiplantae > Streptophyta > Magnoliopsida > Gentianales > Rubiaceae > Oldenlandia > Oldenlandia corymbosa. The sequence continues at coordinate 8,094,562 of OX459118.1, forward strand.
TTTAGGGATTCAACCCCCTTCCTTAATCAAACTCATTGGTATTCAAAGGTGAAGACATCCCAATTGAAAGTAGATTCGTGAAACCTAATTGCCGGTCACAAAATTGCTGGTTCTGGAGCCGTCCTCTGCCGGCGATTGGGATGCCCACAAGGCTCACCACCACCACAATAATGTCGAGCAGCAGGACCGGAGGCCTCTCAAGGGATTCTCAAGCTGCTCCTTCTGCGAGTGAGTTGCTGGGCATTCTCGAATTTGATTCTGACATGGCTGGTAAGCAAGGGGCGGCGCCGGTTGGTAAGGTGAACGATAGTAACAACAATATTGAGAAAGATGATGGGTAAAATGTTTATGGGTTTTCAGACTTTTTGGTTTGGGAGACTCCTTCTATGGTTAGTCTTGATGATCCGATCGTGCCTCCTCAGCGGGAGAGGGGGGCGATGATGATTGTTCTAGCGGCGCCGGAGGCGACCATGCTTTTCAGGCCATTGGAGTTCCTCCACTGCCTAAGGTTTATTTCTATTCCCTCTCTGACTCTTCTTCCCTTTTCTTTAAAGCCCAAAATGTATATATGTGATGAAAACAGTACTCTCGTGTTGGTATGTTCTTTTTTTGAGTATATTCATCTACGTAGCACTGATGCAAGAAAGAGTAATGCTTAAATTGAATCTATGGCCGATTTGGATTACCGAAACCTGGATCTGACTGGAATACATTTATTAACTAAATCAATGAGTTGTGGCCTTAAAAGAGTTTGTTTTCATTATGAGCCTGGCTGTGGGATGATTATTGCAATTCCATCACTCAAATTTCCATCTACAAACTGAAAATGGGTCTCTTAAGTGTTAGAAGGAGCTTTCTGTTGCTAAATTTTTGACGTTGCTCTTCTACAGAACCGAAATGCTACGTGTGGACAACACGAGGAGGAAATACTTGTACAAATTCGTGAATTTCAGAGTTGGAACCTAATTTGAATGGTGAAGAAGCAGAGTTTGAATCCTTTGGTGGATTCCAGTTCCTTGAAGCTGATCAGCAAGTCTATCAATCCAAAAAGCAAGATGAATATCTCGACAATGTTGAGCAACCAACATTAGTTTGTTTCGATGAGGTGACTCTTTACATCCTTCATAGTTTTTAGTTTGATATATATGATTATTTAAGCCATTCTTTTTCATTTTGTTAGTTGTCAAGCTGTAATTACTAGGCATATCTTAAGAAAGAAAGTCACTGGCTTTTAGAAAGTTTGTTGGAATGGGTGGTTGAATTGTAGGTTCACATGGAATAATCACACCCGGACATAAATCTAGATATTGCTCATTCAAAGGTAGACTCTTCGGATAAAAATCAAGAGTGGAAAATCATCTCATTATTATTTCTTTCTGTAGACTCCCTCAGTTGAATGGTTCAATGAATCAAACAAATTATAGTGTAAGACCAGGGTGTAATTTCGTTCAGAATTGTAGCTCTTTTGTGTATTTTCTATGATTTTCAATTACACTTGAATTGTGATTAAGGCATGAGTGTTGTAAGGGTAGTAGCAGAACAAGAGAAAGACGTTTGATAGAGCCACCTATGGCTACTCTGAAAATTTTCAGCCGAAACGCCTAGCATCAACCTTAGATGGTTTGGTAGAATTAGCCATTGGTGCTGGTAAAAGATTGAAATCTCTTGGCATTGCTGCATGTGCCAAAATAACCGATGTATCTCTGGAAGCAGTTTCATCGCATTGCCATTATCTTGAAACATTATCATTAGATTCAGAGGGTATACATAACAAAGGCGTCATCTCGGTGGCCAAAGGATGCTCGGCACTGAAAGTATTGAAGCTACGATGCATTAATGTCACCGATGAGGCTCTAGAAGCTGCGGGAGTCTTTTGTAAACAATTGGAGTTAATTGACATTGTACAGTTTTTAGAGATTCACATACAAGTCTGCCTACTTTCCTCTACTGTTAATCTCTCCTACAGTCTTTTTCTTGAAATATTATCATACAGAAAATGTTTTGTGGCTTATATACTTCCCGAGTAATCGGTGTAAATACTGAAAAGAACTTGATTTCGAACTTGAACCCAGCATGACCTCATAAATTCTACTGAACCTAGCTCAAGCTCTGTTTATAACCTTTCACCTCGCAATAAGAAGCCATCTTCCCTGCTTATCTGCAACCTCAGAAGATTATTTACTAACACATTCAATAGCTTGTCTTTTTTGTGAGATCTTTTTTTTGCTGTATTATTTTAACTGTTCTTCATTGTTACAGGAATATTTAACGGTTTCCCCTTGTTACAGGAGTCTTTGTGCTATAGGAAAAGGTTATAAAAAGTTGAAGAACCTTACATTGAGTGATTGCTATTTCCTAAGTTACATGGTTTGCAAGCTGTTGCAGCGGGTTGTTCTAATCTGACACATCTTGAGGTAAATGGCTGCCACAATATTGGAATAGCAGGACTGGAATCTATTGGAAAAGTTTGCATGTACGATTCTTCATGGTTTTAGTTTCTGTTCTCTTTATCATTACAGAGGTCTCAATAATGGTTAACAGTAAATCAATTGCAAAAAAAATTTGAGATCTCTTTTTTTATGTTCAATGTCCAGTTATGATCTGTCCCTTGGTACTTCTCCCTTTGTTCATTGAAAATTTTGCTTTACTTCTGTAGGAGCCTTTCTGAGTTGGCGTTGTTGTACTGTCAGAAGATAGGTGATCTTGCCCTTTCTGAAGTAGGGAAAGGTTGCAGGCTTTTACGAGTTCTTCCCTTAAACCTTTCTTGTTATAACATTCATGTTATCAAATTTAAATTCATGGAAATCATCATCATTGATAGGTCCTGCTTTACGGTTTGGTTTAGGTCCATAGATTGGATTCATACGTATCAACATTGGTATTCATGAAGATGAAGACCTTCGCATTGCTTTTTCATTTACAAAGGTCACGTACTTGTATTGAGGTATATAAAAAGTTTGTCTATTAATTGCCTACTGAATGACATTTTTGGGCAAGATCATATGTTCATTATTCTCATTATAGAATTTGTTTAGTTGTTTTCCATCTGCTATAACTTTGTGTTTCTCATAAAATGCACGACCAAATGCACAACACTACAATCGCTTATTTTTATTCGCTTATTTTTATTTGACCGGTAATAGATTTGCTGAGTATAAATATTAAGAAGGTTTCAAGAACTCAGACTGCCATCCCTTACTGACTAAAATCAGTTTGACAACAGACTCGGGTAATACATCCTAGGTTAACACGTTAAATCATATGACGTGGCACGAACCCACTTGGCTTTGACAACAGACTCGGGTAATACATCCTAGGTTAACACGTTAAATCATATGACGTGGCACGAACCCACTTGGCTTTCCTATCGATTTCAGTACGTCGACTCATTTCCTCCTGCTTACCTTTTGCTTCTATTAAATATAAAAATTACATATTCCACTGTATACAATTAACCAGGCTCCAATCCCTATTCCGTATTGTGCAGCGCCCCTCCCCTAGTATTTAAATAACGTGTCACTTTTTTCTTTTACTTATATTTAGACTCTTACTTTTGAAACGTGTTAAAGTCGTTCTGTATACATCATAGTTTATAATTGAATTGTGATGTTTCAAAAGATAACAAATGACTAACATTAAATGGCTCATTTCATGTATTGCAAAAAGAAAAAATTGTTCATAGCTTTTGTCACATAAGGACATAAGGAGTGAACGAAAGAAATGATTACAGTCTATAGTAATAACATATGTGAACGAAAGAAAAGGATATATATATATATATATATATATATATATATATATAGTTTTAAGACAGACGGATCATTTTATACAGGGTAAGAAAAGTAATGATTGTTTGTAAAAAAATAATCAAGTATTATTTTACAATTCAATGTGTGTATTATAATTTGATGGAATGCATATTACAAGGCTTTTTTTTTTAATTATTATTTTAAGAACGACATTGTTACATCATGAATAGTAATAATACATGCTAGTCCTTCCCGTCCTTATACAATATAAAACATTTTGATTTGTTCTAGTTTTAACCTAATACGTATTTTTAATTGATCAAAAAATTTTTAAAATATTTCATAACAATCAAAAGAATGCAACAAATGTGAAAATATATTTTTAAAATTTTTTCGTCCATTGAAAATGTATGCTAGCTGAAACTTAAAAAAATATCAAAATATCTTATATTAAGGATCGGAGTAAGTACTAACTACGAGTAATATTTTTGCGAGAAAGGGGAAAAAATAAAAAGAAAAAGAAAAAAGAAGTAATTGACACAGTTCCTGGTAGTCCTCCTATTTTCTCCCTCCAAACAGGTTCTTTTGCTGCAGTTTGATAAACAAAGCACTACCCAAGCGGAAGAGACGATGATGGCCTTATCCATTTACTCGGCCCCTTCACTTCGTCCTCAACAGACTCTCCAATTTCTTAAACCAGTCGTTACTCATCATCGTGTGAGCATAACTTGCCGAGTCTCAATTCCAGAGCTTCGTCAATCCGTCACTCCCTTTGTTCCTGAGGTATTGAATGTTTCTTTCCTCAAAAGGGCAATAGTTTTTTCCAGGAATCCTGCCTTGGGTTGCTAGAAATTATTCAAAGTGATCTTGGGTTCTTCCCCTTTTTTGGAATGGTGTTGATTAGGTTGAAAAGGCGGTGGATGCTTTGTACTCCGAGTTTAGAGCTGTGGATAATTTGGTGGCCCGTAATACTGCTCGGGTTCTTAAGGCTTTCCAAAATGCCCGTGTTGGGTCTCATGTAAGCATTTTGAAATTGAAACCCACATTACGTTTTGTTTAGTGCTGTGAAGTTCGTTAATGCTAATTGTTGATTGCTTATTGCTGCTACTAGAGAGAATGTGATCCGATCGACTAAAAATTGTGCCTAGTCTTTACTGTTGAATTTTGATTTTTTGTTATCTTGACCTTAGGCTTTCCAAAACCTGTATGTGCTTTTGCCTAACAGTATGTTCATTCGCCGTGTTCAACGAATTTTGTTACCCATTTAGACTCTTTTCTAATGTCTGCTTCAGCACTTTGGTGGGAGCACAGGCTATGGACATGAAGAAGCTGGCGGACGTGAGGCTCTTGACCAAATTTTTGCAGAAGTTTTTGGTGCTGAATCTGCTATTGTTCGAGCACAGGTTAGCCTGTGATGACTTCTATCCTTCCGATAATCAAATTCATTACTAATTTGGGCTTCCCAAATGCTGAGTTACCTTTTTCAATATCAGTTTTTCTCTGGTACACATGCCATCACTTGTGCTTTGTTCGCTTTTCTAAGGCCTGGGGATGAGGTTAGCAATCTCGTAGTTTCTTTTAAATCTTCAAGTCTCAAGCTAGCATTAAGTTGTTTGTTTACATTTAAGGTTTGTTGTCCATGGTTTTCAAAATGGAGTTTGACTGAATTGATTTTCAGCTTCTAGCGGCCGCTGGTGCTCCTTATGATACATTGGAAGAAGTTATTGGAATCAGGGACTCAAATAGAATGGGATCTCTAAAAGATTTTGGAATAGAATACAGAGAAGTCCCGGTAATGTTGTTACACTTATTATGCTGGTTTGTTTTTGGTAAGTTTTTGGAGATCCATTTTTCTGATTTTTATCCGTTTCTGGACATCTTCAGCTTGCAGCGGATGGAGGCCTAGATTGGGATGCACTTAAGACTGCCCTGAGACCAAAGACTAAATGTGCACTCATTCAGAGGTCTTGTGGCTACTCCTGGCGTCGCAGTTTGAGTGTCAATGAAATAGGGAGGGCTATTGATATTATCAAGGTATTGACTGGATAATCAACTGTGTGAACCATTTTACCAAAATCTAGTTATACAAATGATAAACAATGATGTGAAGGCATTCATTTCTCTTCTGGAAAATCCTTGGAGGCCTTCGAATCTTAATTTGGATTTACACGGGGATGTTAGTTTAACAAGCATGGTATCATACAGATGCAGAATCCAAACTGCCTGGTGATGGTGGATAATTGCTATGGTGAATTTGTGGAGGACATTGAACCCCCTATGGTTGTAAGTGACATATAATTCCCCCCTCCCATTGAATTGTAATCTTGTTTATGAAAGGTTAATAAGATTGAGGACAGGGTGCAGATCTAATTGCTGGAAGTTTGATTAAAAATCCTGGTGGAACTATTGCTCCATGTGGTGGGTATGTTGCTGGGAAGAAGGAATGGGTGGAAGCTGCGGCAGCCCGCCTATCAGCTCCAGGACTTGGAGTGGATTGTGGTTCAACTCCCGGTGACATAATGCGGACATTTTTTCAGGGTTTGTACCTTTCCCCCCAAATGGTTGGAGAAGCAGTGAAGGTACATTACTTTTGTTTATGGGTCTAGATGCCTTATATATTCTTTTTTTATACCTTGAATGATGTGTAAATGTACTCTCCAAGGGAAGCTTTTTAATTGCTGAAGTCATGACAGCTAAAGGATACAAGGTTCAACCTCTTTCTCGGGTTCCCCGTCATGATACAGTGCAGGTTCGTCTATGATTGTCTCGAGAATAATTATATTTTTACTGTTGAAGTAGATGGTGATCTCTTGTACACCTTGAGTTTTCTCTAAGTGCAAACCCATAATTATTTCGTGCCATGCACTCCTGATTTGGTATGCTGGTAGGCTAGAAAATGATAGCTCCTTAGTGATCACATATGTTTTTAGTAACTTATGGGTGTATTTTGGTTTGGGATTTCAACCAAATAATTGATTTCTTACCAAGTTTTTTCCATTTAAGCCCTACACATTTCTTTTTTCAGGCTGTGCAACTTGGAAGCCGTGAGCTTCTGCTTGCCTTCTGTGAAGCTGTACAGAGAAGCTCACCAGTAAGCTCCTTTATTCGTCCAGTTGCCGGTGCAACTGTTGGCTATGCTTCAGAGGTAAGGATATTTGGTTTACTTTTTGATTAAGAGAATTCTTTTCACCACCCAGCTACTTTTTCGGATATTTATTGAGGATGCTCACTGGCAGAATTTATGAGCTGCAAATTTTCTCTCTTTTTTTTTCACGGAGTGGATTAATATTTGTTTGTTTACAAGTAGTGAATGTGCCACAACACCTCAGTAATATGTTGGCATTTTCATCGTGAAGTCTGCTTTTGAGTCTTAAGTTTATTTGGAATGCCAATCATAACATTATTCAAATGATTGCACTTGGTTTAGGTGATTTTTGCTGATGGAACCTTCATTGACGGGAGTACAAGTGAACTCTCGTGTGATGGACCTTTGAGGGAGCCCTTTTGTGTTTTTTGTCAGGTTAGTGTGACATTAGCTTTTCTTCGGAGGGGTTACAATAATTTTTCGTAGAGTTTTAAGACCAAACTGGAGTTACTTCCCTAAGTCTCCAACTTCTTTGTCTGTGGATCTTGTTATATTTTTAGACACTACTGTTGGAAAGGTTGACTGCTGTATTGTGTTTCTAACATGCATCTACTGTGCAGGGTGGCACCCATTGGACACAATGGGGACTAGTCCTAGGAGAGATTCTAAAACTTTTGTGAGGTGGATCTTGTGAAAAGTTGGGTCTGAGGCATGCACATGTCCGTATTGTGGCGATATCATCTTGACATTCGAAGATTGTGCCCACTATTGAATACCATGGGCACCATAAAAAGCAGTTTTGCAATGCTCTATCCATGGATCTCAAGGTGAGATTTTCATTTTGGCTAGACTTGAAACCCAGTTCTATGTTTTGTACTGTGTTTTCTGCATTAGTATGAAACCCAATGTTCATACTTTGCAAGGGAATAAGATTTGAGCATTAATTGCGTTTTCTTTTCTTTCCTGTTTACCCCGTTTCTTAATTTTGGTTTATGTATAGAAACCTTAACTCCCGAGACTGAGGATTGACAGGTCCCTGTGTTGGAAGAAAAGAGTTGCATGTATTTGTAGTTCCACTTAAATTGATGTCTGGCTTCCTGCTGTTTCGCTGTTTTCTTGTCAATACATATTTCTTTAGTATATCTTGTGTGTTGCTTGACCTCTGTCTATATAAAAATGCTGTAGGCTCGGTTGCATCTTGGAGCAACACAAAGGAAGAGAAAGACTCAGACATCCGGTGATTTACTGATGTTGCTGCTATCTCTTCTCGTAAATATTTGTTACTCCTCCCCCCTGGCATATGGATGTGTTGTAATCCACGAACGCGTATCCTGCCAGGAGGCGAATCACAAAATGTTTTTGAACAGATTATGGCATAGAGATGAAGGGTATAGGGTATATTACATCCCTAATTTTTTTTTATTTTTATCTTTTCTGATCATGTATACCCCTAATTTGTTGATGCTTTGGAAAGAGTTTCCTTCTTGTTTTTCATAAGTTTTTTTTTTTGCCCCTTTGAATTACAAAGAAGCAAATCTTTTCATATCATTTCTTACCATCAGTATGATCATGATTGAATGAAATCTGATAGGGAAAGAAGTGTCGTGGATGTGAAGAAGTTTTTACTTGTGGAAGAAAAGGTTCCAACAATGCTTTCTGAGGCAGGACTCAAATCGCATGGGACCTGGCCTTACTATTTGACAATTACACTTTCAACGATTTGTTTCACCCCCAATATCCATAATGTCCAATCAAACTGCCCAACGTTTTGTTTATGCAAGAACTGACATGCTACTTCCAACTGCAAGTACATCTCAAATAGACTTGTGGAACTGAAAACAAATCAGAAACCAACAGATTTCAGTATCCTAATGAATATAGACAAGAGAAGGAAAATGGGAACTCTTCTGTGTCGTTGACATCTATTACGCCTCAGCTCCCCACACGACGGCGGGGGCCCTAGTTTCCTCTTGTGCAAATGTCAATCTTAAACTGGCTATATATGTTTGTTTCGTTTTTCTTAATTAAGAAGTGTAAAAATATACTATATATTGAAAATATGAAAATATAAGTTGGGATTAAAAAATAAATAAAATTATGCTAATAAAATTTAAAAAAACACCATAAAAAAACATTAGAAAGGGCCGAAGAAAGGCATAATATTACTATTCTGTCAAACTCAAATGACTCTTAATACATATATTCTTATTCCTTCCACCCTATAATGATCCAAGTTATCATACGAAAATAGTACTAGTATATGAAAATAAATTCTTCATTTGCGTTTCCGTTTCCCTTTATATTATTGAAGAGCTCCTTGGTTGTCCCAACTTCTAAACACCATGTTCCACGTTGAACTTTTTCTTCAATAGGCATGTTTTTTCTTTTCCAATTTGCTAATAATATTTTTCATCTAAAAAGTTCCCAACTTTTGCTGGAAATATAATATACATTGTGAATTTGGAAATTATGACGATAATAGAATCATTAATAATTTTCTGGAAATATAAAAACCAACTAAATCTGGAGACGAGCCACACAATTACAATTAAAATTTAGTAAAACATATTTGAGACCTGCAGTTCCCACGTGTTTCAGCCATACTCCTAACGTGTGCCTTAGTCAATTAATTGATTTAATTCCGAATCTCAGGTTCTGTCTTCAAGGCGCGTTTCGTATGATTTTCTTTTCTCTCCTTTTTTTTTTTGTGTGTAATTTTAAATTATTTTCCTCCGGAAATTCCCAAGCGTCTGTTCGTATTTAAGAGCTCTGAAGTAGTCATGGAGCTTTGAATTTGGTAGGTCGTTATTAGAGAAGAGAAGTAAATTGAGACGCTGTTGTTCATCCGTATTTCCGTCTTAGTTTCTTCCTTCTGAATTCCATTCCCTGATTTTTCATCATAATCTTACTGATTGATCGCAGCTGAGGAACCCTGTAAGTACACCTTTTCCCTTAAATCTTGCTTCATTCTTCAATCTCAAGTTAAATTGCTATCATCATTAGTTGATTTGGCTTTGTTTTACACCTTCATAGTGATCGTGTTCCATATTTCTGCGTTTTCTGGGTGCTGATTTTATACATTCTACATTTGATTGTTTCTTGTATGTGATATGGCGTAGTATATTTTTCCAAGTGCAACTTTATCTATATGAGTTTATAGTATGTTTTTCTTTGTTTGCAAATTAGACTGATTCATTTGTTTTAAACTTAAATGAGAAAGTAGTTACGGAGCTATGTCCTCTATGTACAGCTTACCAATACAGTAGGGTAACTGCTTTGTTGTTGTTGAAGATTTGCTCAACATCAGTGATTTAGTCATTAAGCTGTAGTATGGTAACCAGATTGTGGGGGTATGCTATGTTGTTCGCTTTGCTCACGCCGGGGAGAGTGTCACATAAGATGGACTCCTTGAGTATCTTTTCCTTCTTAGTTCACGTTAACTGAAGGTTAGGCAACAAGATTGGAAGTGTTAAGAAGATCCTCTTCGAGCTCATGCTAAATGTGAGTCCAATTCATTCTTTAAGGTATGGAAATTAAGTCGAGTACCGATAGTTGTAGTTGTTGGGGAACCTGTCTGTATGAGGTGGGCGGTCTGGATTTCGGCTAGGCCATCCCTTGCTGGGTATTAGTATTGCTCTTCTTTTTACTTACTGCTAAGCCTGCAGAGTTGGAAAATCTTTCATATCGTTCAAGCATAAGTATATTCAGCTCATACTTGCTGTCAGTTTCCCTACCTTATAAACCGTTCTATCTTACAATTTGGCTGGGTAGTAGTCTCAACTTTTGCCTGTGGATTTACAGATTCGCCGAGCATGGATCGGGGACAGCTTACATTTATGGGATCTACTGTTTGTGTTATGCTCACCTTGCATTTCACAATACAACTTCTTACTCAGCACTTTATGTCCTGGAAGAAACCAAAGGAGCAAAAAGCCATAGTTATTATCATATTAATGGCTCCCATATATGCCCTTGACTCCTATGTTGGCTTATTAGATCTTCTTGGAAGCAAACCCTTTTTCACTTTCTTGGAATCTATCAAAGAATGCTATGAAGCCTTGGTAAGTGTTTTGGGGGGGAAAATCAGAATTCATTATGTTTTTATATTACTTGATTCTTGTTTAGAAACTTAACCATTTCTTTTAAGTTTTATGATGCAGGTTATGGCCAAGTTTTTGGGTTTGATGTACACGTACTTGAACATATCCATAAGCAAAAACATCGTGCCAGATGAGGTTAAAGGAAGAGAAATCCACCACTCCTTCCCCATGACCCTTTTCATGGTACGTTTGCTGCTTCTTTTCCCATTGACTTACTTATTATTGGATATCAATTTCTACTGCAGAAAAGTAGTATGACTGTGTAAAAATTCAAAAGTTGTTTCTAAGCAGAAGTATTGAAAACTCCTTATACCTTGTCTTAACAAGTAACTCAGTTTTGCTAACTGCTGCATTCTTGTATATCAAACTGTAAAAGCGGAATCAATTAAAAGCTCTTGTTTCAACAACAACATACCCAGTATATTCCCAACTCGTTTGGGGTCCTGGTGGGTCAAGATGTACGCAGCCTTACCCCTGTATTTCAATACAGAGAGGTTGTTTAAGTAGTACGACCCAAGATGCATTGGTGCATTTATGTACCGATTTCCGGCAACTTCCACCAAATTAAGAAGCGTCGGAATTTAAATGAGTCATTTTGATCTAATCCACTATTAGCACAAAGCTGAAAGAATTGTCAATAATGACTCTTCCAGCTCCATTTGCAATGGATACAATTAAAAGCTCTTGTTTACAAGACATAATAAAACTCCCCATGATTAGAGTGGATGACTGACTATGTTCCATTGTTGAACGTCTTGCCACCTCTTGTGCAACAACTGAAGTATCGTTTGTCTAATTTGCAGCCCCATAGTGTCAAATTGGACCATAAGTCACTGAAGCAGCTGAAGAGTTGGACGTGGCAGTTTGTTTGGATACGCCCTGTTTGCTCCATCTTAATGATTGGCCTTCAGATTCTGGGATTATATCCTGATTGGATCAGCTGGATCTTCACCATCATATTGAATATATCTGTTTCGCTTGCGCTGTACTCCCTTGTGCTTTTCTACCATGTCTTTGCGAAGGAGTTGGCACCACACAATCCACTTTCAAAGTTTTTATGCATCAAGGGAATTGTTTTCTTCTCCTTCTGGCAGGTAAATGACTCATATATGTGACTGTTGTGGTAACTTTATTTAAAAAAGCAGAATGAATGAAATCTAGCTGCAGAGAGATCTTGAGGCTAAGATTACAGTCGTGATGTTATCTTTCCGTAAGTAAACTGATCCTCTGGAATGAGTAGCTTATGAGAAGTTACTGGGGCAGCTCCTAGATTCAGTAACTATTTTGTGTGAGATGTCGATTAATCGAGTTACACTGTCAATTTTGATGTCGTTCTCAAGTGTAAATCACGGGGCAACTTATCATATGAAGTATATTATGTCATTGGAAATTCAGGCTGTTGTAGAATTTGGCTGAGATTTACTGAAGTTTTGACTGTATGTTGATCTGTGAATGTAATATATAGCACAGTCCTTTTGGAAGTTCTCAACTATTCATTAACCAACCGCCTAATAATGTTTACCATTTTGCAGAGTATAGTGCTGAGTGCTCTGGTGTCATTGGGCGTAATCAAGTCTAATTATTTCTGGCTGGATGTGGAGCATCTTCAGGAAGCTCTTCAGAACGTGCTGATCATCATAGAGATGGTTTTCTTCTCCATCTTGCAGCAGCATGCTTATAGTGCCGAACCTTACCGCACTGCTTCACTTTCAGCTCCAGGATCTAGTGAGAAAAAGAATGAGTAGATAAGAACAATTTTGAATTTAATTTTGGACATTGTAGAATGTGTGCTCTGGGGAAAAACTACACCTCTTGTAAGCTTTAGACCTTATTACTTCTTTTCTTTCTTGGAATACGGTCACCATAGGAAATTAATTGGAATAATTACAGGAGATGTATTATTTACTAAATGTTATTGCCGTTATATACATTTTATCCGGGACTATCTCGTGGTAAATAAAGTGCAACAGGATTTCCTTATTGTGGTGAAGAGCAAGAAGCTTTGATCAAGAAAATGGAGTTGATTTTCATGCTTTATTTACTTGCCAATTCACCAGAAGAAGAAAAAGTAGATTTAACAGAATAGGACTTCCATGAGAAGTTTATATACGTTGTTGGTTTGAAGTTTGCCTTGCTGTTTGGTCATGACCTCACGGGTTCCAGGTGAAAGATAAGTGAAAGGAGTGTGAGGTTCCAGGTGGAATGAAAAGTGAAAAGAAACACATTTGATACTCACTCCATAGACGTCTGGTTTTAGTCTTTTACATTTTCAATAGATGTTCTCTCGATACTAAAATGATTATCTTTTACATTATTACAAATCATGTATTTATTATATGACTACATTACGATTCACGATTCTGGGGTTGTCTCAAAGACTAATATGTGCATATAAGTTTTGATTCGAGACATTACCACCTTATCATTTAGAGAGGTGTGTAAGAATTTAAACATTTATTACGTATGAGAGAAATTCTCTTACTCGTTTTTATGATAAATTTTGATGTTCTTCCCATCTGAAATTGTTTTATAATTACGTATTGTGCTCATAGTATTACCTCTTTTTTTTTTAAGTTCTTTATATCCTAATAAAAAGAGAAAAATAAGGGAAAATTATAAGACTTTTCAATGGTGATGAAGAAAACAATGATCCATAAAATTCTTCAGGGCCAAAAAAAAAAAAAAGAGGTTCCGCAACTTTTTCAGCAAAATAATGAACCGTGCTCAGAAGAAGACGAGTCTGCACTGAAATCGCGTTATCAGCCTTAAAAAAAAAAACACCCACACCACCACCACCACCACCTCAGTAGCCGTTGAGATTTTCTCAAAAGCTTCATTCAATTCCCTCCATTTTCTGTTTCTCCTGCAAAATCCCCGCCGAAAATTACACTTTCTAATCGTCTGTTTCGTCTCGTCTTGATGGGTCATTCTCGAAACCCTAGCTTTTGAAACGTTCCTAATCCTCCGTTGAGAGGATGTTCTTTATTTTGGTTCGCAGTTTGCAAAGCCTCGGATGGGTTTTTGAGCGATTGGACTGTTGAGGTAAGAATTTATTCCTTATTGCAATTTTTGAGGCGATCGTTTGGGCCCTCGTTGCATTGGAACTCCGAATTAGTAAGCCTTTCTGCAATCGTATGATGATGTTACTTGCTCTATAATACAACTTGTGTTTAGTACTCCAGCTCGTTCATATTGTTTGTTATTGTCTTTTTTCTTTTATTTTATTTCGCCGATATGAAATTTTGAGAACTGAATGCAGTTCCTGTATTTGATTTTTGAAACCATATTGTCTATGAATTGTTTCTATTGTGATTGAGAAAATGTAGAATGTCAAAAGGATACGAAATGCTTTTTTCGCAAATTTTGGCATCTTATAAATAGTTGGGCTAAAACTACTCTTTCCTGGTTTTGAAGAGTAAAAACTGTCTGGTTTTTATATCTAAGGTTACAAATTTGCCATCTCTCTTTTCAGGTGGAAATCAGCTTAGTTGAATGAATTTTCAGTTGGTTCTATGAATTGTTTGTTATGTTTTGGTGTCTTGTCATGAATATAACTTGATCACATTAGCCAATGATATGATTATAGGTTGCAATGAGAAGAACTATTTTTCAGAGTGTCAATAGGGTCGCACGAGATTAGTCGAAAATGGCCACTGATGATGAGAAAGTTTACACCCATGAAGAAAAGATTGAAAAACTTGAGTACACGGTTGACAACTTAAAGAAAGCTATTGAAGACCTGCAAAGAACTCAGGATGAAAAATTGCAGCAACTTGAAGACCGATTTCAAAAGTTTGAAGCCATGCACAGTGGCTCTGCAACATTGAAACAGTGCAAGGAAACCCGTGGTAAAATGCCTCTTCCGTTTTTCAATCAGTGTTGATGTGTACTTCTATAAAAGGATTCTTTCCTTATTATGAAGGTGAATTTATAAGCACGCTTAACATTTGGGTGTCTAGGTATGACACACAATTACCCAAAGCAATTATAAAAAGAAAGTGCATTTGTATGGTTGCTACCTGCTTTGTGGCTCTATATGTTTGTGCATCTACTTTCATGTTTATTCCGTATGATCCACTGCAGAGGAGAACTAATGGCATTCATCTTGAAAAAGGGTTATATTTCTTAAGATATCCAAGCAGCTTTGTACATGTATATTTGTACATGTATATGTTAAACTCTGAACTTTCTTTATTGCATGGCACTTGTTTTTTACTTTTTTCCAATCTTAATTTGCAATCTTTTAGAAAAAAAATGTGTCTGCACTTCACTCTATTAACCAGCTCATGTGAACTCAACTGGCGATCGCTAAATGTTTTTCCAGGTAATAAAGCAGTGATGGATCATGTTGTTAATCAGGAACTGCATCCTGGACCAATTGATGAGTCTGTATTAAATCTACAGCATGATCATAGGTCCACATCCGTATGGCGGGGGCAAGATTTTGAGCCACTTACATGTAGGAGGTGTGATGGTGCATTTTGGCGTTTAGGTGCATTGGACCCTCGTGTACAAAAATTGATGATAAAAGCTGGATTTTATGGTGTGTATAAGGCTGGGCATATACAATTAGATCACGCGTTAATCACAGCACTTGTTGAGAGATGGCGCCAGGAAACTCACACGTTTCATTTACCTATTGGAGAGGCTACTGTCACTCTGCAGGATGTCTCTGTTATGTGGGGTCTTCCGATAGATGGTGAGCCGGTCACGGGGCATGATATAACTCGCACAACAGAGGAATGGCAAGAAATGTGTGAGGAACTGTTGGGATTTAGACCGCCATTGAGTGCTTTTGATAGCGGACGTCTCAAACTGAAATGTATAGAGGATCATTTTGATCTTGAGCCATTACAACCAGATGCCCCAGATCATGTCGTAGAATTCTTTGCTAGAGCACACATACTCCAGCTTCTTGGTGGTTTATTGCTCCCAGATGCCTCAAATAATAAGGTGAAGTTAATGTTTTTGCCACTGTTGTGGGATTTCGACGCTGCTGGTAAACTCAGTTGGGGAAGTGCAGTCCTTGCTTCACTATACCGTGCATTGTGTCGAGCTACTAAGCCGAATGTTGATGGTGTATGTGGTCCCTTGGTGCTTCTACAGGTACCGCTCATGGTTTTGTTTATGAAGTTCCTCGAATGTTTTTATCATTCTTCATGCGCATGTCTTGTTTATGACTTGTATAACAAAAATTGTGTAGCTATGGGCATGGGAGAGAATCCCTCTCATCCGTCCAGAGAGGCTAACCCCACGAGAACAATCACTTCATGTTCCCAGTGAAGAAGATCACCCTTTGCCTGCTGGTCCTTATGGCTCTAGGTATATTAGACTTCTTTTTTTCGAAAAAAAAAAAAGAAGAAAAAATATCAATATCATTCTCAAGTTACCTGTGTGGCATTGGCTTGTAACTTGAAATGTGTTTGCAGGTGGGATGTGGGCTTTAAGCTTGAAAAGATAGGAATGCATGTATTGGTTGTGTACAGGGACATATTGGACTGCATGAAGGATGACCAGGTCTCAGATATATCCTTAAAACTCTCTGCATGCCTTACTATCAGACAATTAAGCATTCTTTCTAATGGTGAAACTGACTTTTCTGGCCTTTCTCTTTCCATTCTTTTATATGTTGTTGATGAGAAAGTTTCAGGCCTCCGGCACCCTACTTCTTTAAAGCAATACTTTCTTAAGATGCATAAGTTGTGACTGAGCTTTCAAGGCTAACTTTTGGTGGAGGAGATTGGCAGTTTTCCTTCTTTTGTTATCACAATCTTACTTTCTCATGATTGAATTTTCTCTGTTCTTACCTTTTTCCTTATTTTTTCATTTTACATCTATTGATCATGCTTCCTAATTACTTGGGCTTTTATTGCAGTTTGTGTGGCAACCATATGCATATATCATTGGCAGTTTGCCAGACTACTGCTTGTCTGGCCGTGAGATTTGGCAAACAGTGTCCCCTCTTCTATGTTTTGATGTAGTAGAAATGCATTATCCAGATCGAGTTTTACGTCAATTTGGCCAGCACCAGAATATCCCTAGCGATTGTGACACTTTTCGAGAACTCCACTCAGTTGATCGACGCGGAAGACAAAACACTGATTGGGTCCAACACCACAAGCAGTACGTTGACATGTGGTCAAACCGCCGAGCTCGTGTAGTCTGCCAGCCTCTGATTGATGGCCCTATGGGGTACTCTGATCCGTACATGATATGGTATCGTCGGATTACCCGTCTACTGATTGGAAACCCTGCCAATCGTACAGATAATGGATATCAAGGGGTTGGTGGCATCATTGAACTCATGGTAAGAGGTTAAGAGTTTTTAAGGTTTATATGATGTGTGATCATCACTAGACTTTTATTTCAGCATTGGCATTATGTATCTATATGATCCTTCTACATACAGGCTCAAAGCTTGCAACGCATATATCATCGGTGCATTGATGCTATAAATCAGTCAGATGAGGGTGCCAATTCGGACACGCTGAGAGAAATCCAGGACATATGTAAAAATGCTTTAAGGGGAGCACATGAAGATAGACGTCTTGCTTTACGTCCTGAGCTAGCTCAACCATCTATAATGGTTGGTAAAGCCAGCCCATCTCAGGTTAAGCGTCGAAGGCCAAGAAGAGGAGGAAAAATTGGAACATTACTTGGTGAAAGGTCAGCATACAGTTCTGGAGACATTTATTCACCTTCAGCTCATTATACAATGCTTCCATGTACTCCATCATCGCAACCATACCCTTCGCCTTCATATTCACATGAAGCCTTTACACCTGATGTCGAGCCATATGTTACACTGGCTCCTGAAGTAGCTCATGAGGAGATACCTACGGATAACAAGGTTGAGACTGATGCTTCTTTGTCGGAGCACATTGATATTGTGACTGTAGCCCCAATGCAACAGGATAGTTCCACAATGCCGCAACTGATAAACAGTCCGCAGCCTAACATTTCAGAATTGGATAATATGGTTGGAGCTATTGCTGTCTCACCATCTTCAGCTACAGATATGTTTATTCCATCAGAATCTTTATGTTCACAGGAGGATGATATGATTATGTCCGTTTCAGAGAGATCAAAATTGAAGAAGAGGAAGGCAAAGTGTTAATTCCAAATGAACAGAAGAGAAGTTTTGTAGTGCAAGCAGTAGTTTAAATTATTTATGTTTTGTTTGTTCAGGTGTGCTCTGTTGTTTTTTGTTTATCTATACAAATCTTTACTTTCTAGTTTGTAAAGGAGGAAAATAAAAAGTTATGTACATTTACTTTATCCTATTTCAGAAGCCAGCAAAAATATGAAGGTCCAAATTTTCGAGAGAATGAAGAGTTTTTGTGTTAAGATGTTAAATAATAATAGAGGAAAAAAGAAATGATTGGCCTTCGGGTTTTGTTTTTTTAAATAATTGTTTCTGACTTTCTAACTTCATAAATTCTTCTGATTATATAATATCCTTTAAACTAATAGATGTGATTTTTCCACTAAAATGATTTGCCATTAAGTGTATGGAAATAAAAGTAGTAGACTTGATTGTCCAGTCTTTTTATATATTCTTTGCTTTTGTGAGGTAATCCTTGCCTCAATTAAGAGAAAGGGCCACAGAAAAATCTTTGAAAGGGAAAAATGGGGGGATAGAGGCTCCTCTGTTCCCTGTCAACGTCTCAAATAGTAAAATTAGACCTCAGGAAAGATGTATAAATTCACAAGTACAAATATCCATTCTTTCCTTTATCCTTTTAGTTCAACTGTGTTAATAGAACATGAATAACCCACCTCCATTCACAATTAGTTAAATATCTTGATCACATTAGCAGCTGCCATGACAGCATTTCTGCAAGTATCCAATACTTTCTCAGCCTTAAACTTGCCTCTACAGGCAAATGATTTGTTGAGGAAGCATAGCTTCTGGGGATTGAAATTGACTGAACCATTGAAGTGTTATACTGCTCCGCAAGCAAACTATTGGCTGAGAAGTAGAGCTTCTGGAGAGAAAGCTACATTTTTGAAAGTTTGTAAGCATAATAAAGGTGGGATTTTTATAGGAGATGCAGGACGGAAGAGGATTCAAAGGGTGGTGCTGGTAAGGTTCGATAAAGGGTTCGGATTTAACGGTCTTGGTGATGGCGGAGGTGGTAAGGATGATGGTACAAATACAAGGGTTGTGGTTAATCTTATTCTGGCAATTGGCTTAACTTACCTCACCATGACTGGACAACTTGGTTGGGTTATAGATACAATTGTCTCTGTCTGGGTACAGCTCTCTGTTTCTCTGCCTCCTCTTCTTGCTGCATATCTCTTGTTTGTTAATATGCGTAATTTTTATCCTTTTGTTCGAAACATTGTTTCAATTTCATTTGAATTTTTTTGCCTTTAATGCATGCAATCTAATATAGGTATGCAGTCTGTTGTTGCTGCTTGCCCACCAAAATGATATTGTTGCTATTCTTGCATGTGGACTCATTTCATCTTTTACAGTTGTGGTGCTTAATTCACGATTGGATGTTGACTTTTGCTTCATGTTGTGAATCTTTTCGTTCTGAATGATGATTTATTGCATCATTCATGCTATCAGCTGCTTGCGGTGTTGCTACCAATTGTGGGCGTGGGAGCATTCCTCTGGTGGGCTGGAAGGGATATGGTTCAAGGCAGTGTAAGAAAACTCTGTACATAATGTTCTGCTACTGTAGGCTTGTCACTTCGAAGCTCACATAGAACATGCTTTTGGAAAGGGTCATTATGTGCATGGGCAGAAGTTTTAATGGTTAACCACTTGCTCGGAGTTCTTAGTCTCGGCATGAAATGTGCACTATATTATCCATTTTTACTCCCTAAACCAAGAGCACAGTTGCGATGTATTGGTTTCCTGATGGTCGATTGGGTATATAGGTCTTACTCACAAGAAACCTCAAGTGCAATCAATTTCAGATAACAATTTGGTCATTGTTCGGTGATGTCGCAGAAGAAGCTTCTTTTTTGAAGCTTCAATGTCTTCTTGTTACAAGCAAAATGTTTTGCTGATTTCCAAGTTGTGTCCAATTTGTATATCACTCCGAATTCTACCATTTCTTGCCAAAACTACATTTTTGGGTGGTGCTTATTCTATCTTCTGGATAACTGATTTCGCTTTCTAATTTATGCAGTGTCCAAACTGTGGGAACGCTTTTCAAGTTTTCAAGTATGTCCAGTCGGAACCCTTACTACAGTCAATACTTACTAGGAAAGTGATGAATCTCTTGTTCTTACATTTTCTCACATTTCATTTTCCGAAAATGGCAGGTCTACTCTCAATGATGATTTACAGCTTTGTCCATTTTGCAGTCAACCATTTTCAGGTAACAGTTCCGGTTTTCTCCTACATAGTGACCCGTACAAACATCATCATGTGGAGTTGTTGCTTTTTTAATCTATTATTATTGCAGTCAGGTCCCATCCATGAATTTCACTTTGTTTCTTGTAGTAGTGGGAGATGAATTTGTGAGTGATCCGGTGAAATTCTCAAATCAGTCCCCTACTTTGGAAGAAGCATTCAGTGATTTCTTTTCTGGTTCTAAGAGAGGTTTGTTGCTCTTCTACATTTCTCAAGAATTATCTGCATGCTATTTCCTCTATCAAGCCTCATAAAATCCGGAACTTGAAAGATAGAGCTGCTTGTACAGGGAAGGACTCATCGAAAGCTGTTGTTGATGTTGAGGCTGAAGTCAAAGATGCAGAGTGAGAATGCTAGCTGGCGTTCTTATCCTGTCATGGCTATTGGTAAGTAAACCTGATTAAAAGTTCAAACTGATTTAAATTTGAAATATATTTATACTCTTGCCGCCAAGTTTAGTGCTGGTAGATTTATTAAGTTGATGCTCTTTGTCAAAGAATCATATTTACATGAGATGTAGGTAGGAGCTAGTCATGAAAGCCTTTGTGTCTGGCTGAGGCCACAAATGCATCTGCATCTAACTAGTCATAGATGGTTCAATTGCCTTAATCATGCTTTCCGTAACTACTCTTACCTACTTCTGCAGACGAAGGCATGCAAAACTATTTTCCTAAGAACTTAGTTGCTGTGGATGATTTACTGGTATAATTCTATAATGAATTTAGCTAAACAGAAAAATATGCCATCATCATAACAATTGTAGAAAGTCTAGAACAAGAAGTCTGAGTTGCTTTTGATGTGCCAGGGTAGAATGTTTTATCCATTTCCTTGTACTTGCTTGTCCTCAAACTGTTTTTTGACGAGATATCTGCTGGGGTTTGCATTCAGATTCTGTTACGTATCAATTTTGTTAACAGAAGGCTTGGTTATACCATCTGCAGACAATATATTGTAGCTTGAAAGGAGAGAACAAAATGGCGCACAGCAGCCATCCTCCCCACGGTGAATATACTGCCTCAAAGCAATGATTCATCATACAGTTTTGCTGCGGATTGCAGATTTTGGATTTTGGAACCATTGTCCAACAACAATATGGATGTTGCAAAGAGCCATTTGCTTATTGTAGCTTGTGTTATGATAGAATGCTGATGCTGTGTTACAGTCATAAGCTTAGAATAGATGCATTTCTGGTGTTTGTATAGTTCGGAGTGGAATAGGCTACCTTTTCCACTTGAGTGTAAAGCTTTTTTCATTTTATCCTGGCACATTGACTAGCTAATTATTAGATTACATATATCAGTGAATGAATTCTAAACATTTAAGATTATACATCCATTTGACGTAGGTTATATTCGTCGATTGCAAGGTAAGATTGGTTTGAAAATGGAGGGCTATCCGTATTAATCAACAATCAAAGAAATTCGACCATGATTGCCATCACATGATAGACACCCAGATCCCAGTTTCAAAGGCAGCTTCTAAAGTAAAACAAGATTGACAGTAAGCAACAATATGTCCGTTGACTCATTGAACGTCTAAGGAGGACATTTATAAGAGGCATCAACATCAATCCAAACGAAGCTTCCTACCCGCATAGTGTCGGAGCAAACAGTAGGTGATCATAGAAACATATCTGCCCGAGACCATTACTTATTTGGATAGATTTAAACATTGTAAAGGAGTATCAACAGGTTGAAGGAAAGTGAGGACGGATAACCAAGCAAAAACCTGAGTTTTCACACATGTTCTTCGATCAGAAGGTTCATGTACAAAGTTCCAAAAATGTACTGTCTAATAAAAGATCAGAATCATCTCTGTGCAACTGCACCTCCAAGACCATAAAGCTAAGTGAAACCCTTTATTCCAGGCATTACCTAACATGTCCAGCATCAATGCGATTCTGCAACTTTCTGCAGGGAAAAAATAAAAAGGAAAGAGAGTTAAGGGATGAATGTGAAATGTTAATAACAAGTACAGTTCAGTCTAAAAACAATCAATCATTTGTGTTTGAAACACTAGTTCATTGTTGGCCTATCTAGTACTACAAACAACTTTCACCTAAACTTTTATCTTTCAAAAAGGGGGCAATCAGCCCATTATAATGACAAGATAAATATTGGAAAAAGGATCCAAAATCAAGAAAAGTTTTATTCATAAGCCCTTTGAAAAGCAAGTCATCGCATCAGGGTTAGAGCTGGTAATGCCAAAAAGTTTATTCATTTGACTAGAATAATGTAGCTCATACCTCATCCTTTGTATCTTTCTTGCCTCCTGTGAAGAACTTGTATGCACCAGTGATGGCCAAACCCCATCCAGCAAGAGAAACTATCACAAACTGCATGAGATAAATTCTGATGAGTCTCTCAGTACACTCATTAAGGAGATAAGAATCTACATTTCAGCTAATTCATCAAGTGAACTTAACAGATATCTGACAAATGCAATAAAACTGAACATCTGCAACATTTGAACAACTTCAAAAGAAGCAAGAAGAAGCAGCAACTTTCAAAGAAGCGAGTAGAAGCAGCAGACAGAAACAATACCATGTCGAAGAGCCAGTCGGGAGAAAGAATGCCAGAAACAGATTCAAGAAACTCGAACAAAAGGTAAAACACCACCAAATCAAGAAAATAGCTAGTGTTATCACGTCATTCATCTCGCCTAGATTAAAGCTTCTGCACAATTGACACAAAAAATGGATATGCTAGAGCAACATAGTTTGGCAATTCTTTCAAACAAGTTAAAGTTTCTCCCAGAACTTCATAAATTGCAAAAGGCTACGGTCCAACAGTCATACAAATCACTAAATTAGAGCTAGATTCCAGAAGCATTCTTGACTTCTTTCTGCAAGCAGTCACAAGAACATAAAAGAGAGATACATGAACAAGCATATTCAGTAACCCAAGCTTGACTTCTAATCTCACACCACGACCGCAAATAATAACATTTTCCTTTCCATCGTTAGAAGAACGAAAATGTTATCTGGAATTCCTAATTTCCTAGTGGTAATCTAAAACCATGAGAGCCTACAACATAGGTGCCAAAGACATGGATACGGGAAAATAACTTGCCAACACTGTAAAAAGACAGTACAATTACCTTCTACATGACAGTACACAAACTCCCAACAAAAAAAGAGAAGGGGCCAAAAAACAAAATTGTAATCAACCTTTCCTTCCCAACAAGTTTAATCCAACTTTCCAACCTATAATAAACGGGCAAACTAGAAAAGAGATAGCATATGAAAATAGTAATAGAGGAATTGCATTAAGATAGAAATTCCGGAAAGATTGAAAAACTTACGTGCTCCTCTTTCCATTTAGATGGACTCATTGGATCTTCCCAGAAATTGACTTTCGGCGGCCCATGGTGGTCTGCATTGTATTTAACAACCAAACAATCATTATCAATGAAATCAAAACTACTCCTGATTTTGAAGATTAAATCGCTCTATTCCCAGAGAACACAATTATAACACTTCCTGTCAAATCAACGCAGTTGATATAGAAATCGAAACCTCAATCAAGAGCCAAAATCGGGGTTGACATAAATATCACCAAACCACGTGTTTGAAAAAGATGAAATGTAAAGAAGATCTGACACCGTGGAATGTTTAATCAAAACTGGAAAAAAAAAAAAAAAAACACACATACACACACACAACTGAAGATAAGCTTACCACCACCGCCGGCGAGACCGCGGCGCTGCAAGAGAGAGGCAGCTTGCCTAGTGGACGGAGCTGATCCGGAAGCGGAAAGCCGTGTTAGGTTCGCGACTTTACGAGCAGCCACCCACGCTGCCATCTTTGAGCGTACGGAAAGGAAATGGAATTTGTGCTGAAGTTTTCGAGAAATGAAAGGGGCGTCACGGTGTGTGTGTGTGCGTGGCGATTGCTAGAGAAGAAGCTACTGAAACTGTGTACAAGGAAGATCATTCCAGACAAAAGGAGCCCAATTGGAGATGGGTATGGAAAATGGACTTCAATTTTGGGCCATATTTATGCCCCAATTTCGTCCAACTTTAGAAAAATTACTTTGGTGGTCGCTGGTAACTTTTACAAAATAATTGCCCGTTTAACTGAAATTGAACTGAATAATCACTTTTGAGATACCTTTTCAAAAAAAAAAAAAAAACTTAAAAAAAAAACATTTGAGATAGACAGTACTCCCTCCGTTCCGAATTAAGTGTCGTTTTAGCAAAATAGAAAAATTTCAAAATAAATGTCGTTCTCACATTTCAATGCACTTTTTGTCCAAAGTTTCCAAAACTACCCTTGAAAGAATTAATATTATTGGTGGATATTTTTTTAATGGGGTTGGTTGAGGATATTCAAATAATTTTATTACCATATTTAAGAGTTTCTTAAACTATGTGCAAAGTGTAGAATGACACTTATTTTAGAATGGAGGGAGTATCTAACAACTGTTTTGCAGTTTAACCTTTTGAGGAGCTAAAGTGGTAAAGTGCTTTGGTTCCCTTAAGCGAGATCTCGGGTTCGAGTCTCGTAAATGAAAAGAGCAAT
Organism: Oldenlandia corymbosa var. corymbosa; assembly: GCA_949775105.1. NCBI lineage: Eukaryota > Viridiplantae > Streptophyta > Magnoliopsida > Gentianales > Rubiaceae > Oldenlandia > Oldenlandia corymbosa. The sequence continues at coordinate 8,119,391 of OX459118.1, forward strand.
GTTGGGAGAGCTTCCCTCCAAAAGGAGAACGATCCGGCTCGGTGGAGATTAGTTTGAGTGCAATGCACTTAAACACCGTGCACAGTATGAAAAAAAAAAAACCTTTGGGGGAGGGGGGGGCTAAAGTTGAGGAAATGTGCAAAATTACTGGACCATCCTACCCCAACATTGCAATAATTCTGTCACATTTGTACATAAAAGAAGTGACCAAAGTGAACATTTAAAAAGGTTCATAACTGAATTCCTCAACCCCAAAAAAAAAAAAAAACCTTAGCAACTAATGGTTATCCATGATGATACATCTTGTTTTTTTGGAGCTGCATGATGACAGTTGAAATTTTTACATTCTAAATTTCTAATACAACATCAGCCATTAAGTTTAATTGTAAATAATTATGTTTTGTGCAGATGAACCAGGATAATCAAAAGGAAGCATAAAAGGTTCATAAACAGAACAGATGATCAAAAGAAGAAAGATATAATATATTATATACAACTGCTGTTTAAGGATCTCACACTGATATTGTAAGAACTGAACCAAGCAACAAATAAATTACAACTTTTAAGAGGAACAAAAAAGGGCACAGAGACAGAGGTTATGTAAGTAGTAAGTACACAAGCACGGGAATATAGGCCTTCTGGAGTTTAAAGCCGAGAGCGTATGAACACCTTCTTCTTATTTGTTTTTGGAGAAATTGGACTTTCGGAAGGCTCATCAGGGAACTCTTTCAAAGGTTCCAACCCCAATGAATAATCAGCACAAGTCTCATTTTGCTGCTTTAGTTTGTCCACATCTTCTTGCATTTTCTCCATTTTTGCTTGCATCTCTTCCATTGCAATCATAAGGTCTTGTTTCTTAATCCCATCCGAAGGTTGTGAATAAGGTTGATCCTTTAAGCTCTTTCCAATACTATACACTTTTATGCCACCTGCAGATGATGTTTGGAGGCGAAAAAAGCATCAAACATGAGCTGAATGTTCATGGCAGTTGAGTTGCTGTGCAAAGCAGTCAAAACTCAAGAGGGTGTTTCCAAGAAAGGAGGGAAATCCAATTTGTAGAGCCTACACCAGTCAGGATATGGATCGCGTATACGAAAAAACATAGGGTCCGAAACTCCCATATCAAATACATGGAAAAGTTATCAGTCATATTTGTAGTAATGTTTCCGCCTTTCCGGGAAGAAAAACCTCAAGATTTCCCAAATGACAACAGAATTTGTATACCCATAGTGAACTGACCACAAAACAACTCAAAAATCAAGAGCATAACCACTTAACATACATGTAGAAGAACCATTTCTTAGAACCTTTCGCAGAGGTCATGTTAATCTTAAAGCAGAAAGGATAACATTCATATAGAAGTACAAAGATCCTTAAAGCCATAAAAATTAGTTCACCTAAGAAGAAATGCAATTCTTACTATTTTCCATAGCAACGTCAAAAGACAATCGAAATCTGAATTTAGGCTGAGCAGGAATACCCGGTGATTGGTTACCCATTTTGTTTGCACAGGACTAAACTATAATGTTATCCAACTCGTACCACCATACAGAAATTCATACACTAAGTCCGTACCGGGACACTAATACAAGAGTCTGAGGCAAAAGGAAAATCTCTCTTGTTCAGTTCATCAAGCAACACAATCACTTAAATTCGTCCACCTAGACTTGTATTGTATAACAATAAAAATAGTATCTTTTTGCCTCTAGGAGTGCTTCATGAAGATAAGTTTTGAAATTCGACCACGAAAATAAATGAAAAGACAAAATTTTCAGCTAATTTCTAGCCATGTAATCAAGGAGCTCAATTCAGATGGCCATTCGAAGGAAAATACAAATTAAAAGTTAAAACGTCCAAAAATTCCAAAGAAATACGCTGAATATTGGGGAAGCATAACAGAGAAGATGAAGTAGGGGGGTCCTAACCGGTAACGCTTTTGAGGGACTCGTCGACGGCGGAATCAACGGCGAATTTGCCGAGATTGGTCAGAACACGGCCTATCCTTTCACGGCGATGAGGGTCCGGGAAGTACTCGTCCGATTTCTGGGCTCCGTTAGATCTAACGGCCTCCACGACTTTGCTGCCGGAGGTACCATCACCGGGGGGAGGTTTCCGGGAGGCTTGCCGGTTAAACAGTCTGGAAACACTGGATTGGAGGTCGTCCCATTTGCCCATTGTTTTCGGCCTAAACTCTCAATACTACTTCTTTCTCAGCTTTATCTCGTCCTTTTTTTTTTGGCGTTTTGTACCCTGCCCATTTTTCCTTTTCTTTTTTCCCCCTTTTTCTAGTGTTCCAACATCAAAATTGGCATTTTTTCTTTTACATGAAATAGACTAGCAAACACGAAAAAAATATTGGGTACAATAAGCCATTTTTTCTTTGATTAATGACAAACAAACTACTACTACTTCTATTAATTTGTGAATAGATTGTAACTGTGTTAATCATTAAGGCAAAACAGCCAAACACTAGGTTGGTTTCATTTGGCTAGTCGAACCGAACGTATGGCCAAAGCAACTAAGTGCAATCGTTTCATTACTCTTGAAACATACAATACCGGAAGCTAAAAACCGATTTGCGGGTGGAATTGTAGTACTATCATATCACTAATTTTTTGATAATTTAAAATTAACTCTTTTTGCAAATACTCCCTCCGATTTGCGGGTGGAATTGTAGTACTATCATATCACTAATTTTTTGATAATTTAAAATTAACTCTCTTTGCAAATACTTCCTTCGGTCCTAAATATAATGCATTTTGATTTGTCATAAGTTTCACTTATTACGTATTTTTTACTATTTCCTTCCGTCCCATAATTATTGTCCAGTTTGAATTTTCATTTTAGTTCAAATTGTACTACAAGTGAAGTCTCAAACTGGACAATAATTTTGGGATAGAGAGAGTATTTTTTATTGACAAAATTTTTTTAAAAATATTTCATAACAATCAAGATAATAGGGCGAATGTGAAAATATATTTTTAAAATTTATTTTTCCGATTGATATAAATATTAGGTAAAATTTAGAACAAATCAAAATATTTTATATTAAGAACACGAGCGAATATTATGTTTTTGTTAATTTCTACCCATCATTTGGTAGACAAATCGGATCTTAATAGTGAACATGAACTGACAACTTTATGTAACACGTTTCAATGAAATTCTTTCATCACTTGAATAATGTAAGAGAAAACTAGATACACTATTTGTATCTCGTGTCGGTTTGACTAACGGTGCTGAATATACAGGGTATAATAGTATTCTACAATCTCGATGCTTTCTGTGGGAGCCTACCGCCCTGTCTGGCGATTGAATCGCCTTGTGGCGTCCCAATTCCGCCGCACCGCCGGCCACAAAATCTCCGCAACTAGTTGTAATCTTCCCACCATCACCACCGCCCTTCGGCATCGCGTTTTTGCTTCGGTTCTCCGATTTGACATCCCGCATGGTTTGATCAACAATCTCAGCAACTGCTTTTCCTCCTGTGCAATAAACGAAACCTCAACATTTAAAAATGTCCAGCAAAACAATCAAAATAACCAGATCGATTAAATTAATAATCATAATATGCAGATCGCAGCATTAATTTGACAGGACATCACACCTGGGACCAATTTGTAGCTTTCGCGGAGGGCATAGTTGGCAGAGTTTTGGGCCAACTTGTTGGTGAAAAGGCCGATCTGCCATCGGGTTTCTTCGTCGGGTACGTATTCGGTGACCCTTTGAGAACTGGATCTGAAAGCGTTAACAATCTAGTAATACAGGCAGCCACGTTCAACACAAACAATGATTGCTGGAACAGAATTTTACAGGCATACCGTACGGGGGCAATCGTAATTTCGTATAGACTAATTTGCCAACAATGATTTCTTGCGATTTCAACCTTCCTTAATCATGTTACATGAGCACCATCATGGAGACAATAATTATGACTTTTATGTCCATGGCGAGTGGCGATCAATTAAAGTGCAAAAAGAAAAAAAGAAGAAATCCTAGAGAACACCCATCTAGGAATAAATTAATCCATGTAACTCCAAAGCATTATTGATTCCTGAGTACATCAAAAGATGAAAATGGTGGAAGAAAATTCATCCACTAAATCAAATAGGCTTAAAACAACAGTAACAATGATAGTAGGTTATAAGGAAATACGATATCATAAACCAAGCCCTTGCATACATTCTTTGGTCTTCCATCTTCATTCTCTGTCGGATCTTGAGGGATGGGCTATTGAATACTAATCATGATATGCGGGCAATGCAACCGCCGGGACAAGAAACGGTACAATCCGTATAGTTCTGAACGCATGGCCACAGGCAGTCCGGCTTGGGAGCCGTCAACCCCTTCACAGCACAACCCTCGAAGCAGACGAATCCATTAGCATTACAGGTCTCGCAGCAATCCAGTGATTCAAGTGGACAGCCATTTCCGATGGGAACCAAGCATTTTTCGAAGTTCGCAACACAAGTACTGACACAGGCTGTGGTGGGAGTCCCGAGCCCCTGTGCCACGCAAGACAAAAAGCAAACCACGTTTTGTTGCAGACAGCTTTGGCAACCAAATGTGGTTTGCAGTTGCAGCGTTAGTGCGTGAGCAGCCGGAGGAGGGGATAGGAGGATTCCTCCAAAGAGGAGGAGCATATACATAACTATGGCCATGATTGAAGAAATTGAAAAGGTTGCCAAATGCCAACCAAAACACAACTACACATGATGTATTGGAGTTTCTAACAATGTTTATATATATCCAAAGTCAACTTAATTATTTTATCTATCCAGCTAACGTGCTAGCTAGTTTGTGAGCTAACACGAGTAGTATTATGTAAGATACCATACATTAAATAAAGTTATTAACGCTGTTTCCCTTGTAAAACTATTGATTGTTTATAGATTAGGATCATTTTCAGTCTTTGACCATTCCTTACAGCTCAACAACGAATATAATGACAAGGATGAACATGCTCGTGTTGAGTTTACTCATCACGAATATCGTTGCAGGGCACTGGCTAATACATAACTGATAAACCAAAGATTAGTATACAAAGAAAATATATACAACCAAATGAGGGATTTTGATATTAACCTTATTATTTGCTTTCTAGCCTGTCCGAGGTTTTACATGGGATTCAAAGATGTTGAGAATATTGAATATTGAAAATTGTCAAGTTCTCTTGTCCCATATTGAAAACGGTACACTCTTGAAACCAATATATAACCATATGTGTTACTCCCCTTATCACCAATTGGTTGTAAAGTGGAACTACATGTGGGCCTATATTTGGGTTTTCAAGATGCTATCAGAGCAAATTTTATCCGCAGATCTGTATGACTTGTGGGACAGGCTTTGACTGACCCGACATTTATATTCGGGGTTTGATTTACCTATATCTTTGGATCTTCTACTTTTACTTACCAAAATATGGGTCTTCTATTTCTACTTCTTCTTCTATTTTTACTTACTCAAATTTGGACCTTCTATTTCTACTTTTTCTACTTACCTAGTTATATCATCTAGACCTTCTATTTCTACTTCTTCTTCTTCTACTTCTACTTACTCAAATTGGGTCTTCTATTTCTATTTCTTCTACTTATCCGGTTATATCTGAGGATTTACTGATCCGCCAGTTTATCCATTTTGTCCAACCCTTTTTTTCTTTTACTTCTACTTACCTAAATTTGGGTTTTCTATTTCTACTTATTCTATTTATCCAATTGTATCATCTGGTCCTTCTATTTTTATTTCTTCTTCTTCTACTTCTAATTACTCAAATTTGGACCTTCTATTTCTACTTCTTCTACTTTCTCAGTTATATCTAAACCTTTACTGATCCTCCAATTTATCCGATTTGTCCAACCCCTTCGGTCTTGAGAGGGAATGTTGAGAATATTGAATATTGAGAATTGTCTAAGTTCCCTTATCCCACATTAAAAACGGTAAACTCTTGAAATCAATAAATAATCACATGTATTAGCTGAAATCACACGTAGACCTATATTTGGGCCTTAAAAAAAGACTAGAAGACATTTTGTGCCGAATTCGCTAAGGCATCTGGTGTGTTCAAAACAATATGGTGGGTTCCGTCATATTTTTTTCGCTCATTGTGCACTGAACCATTTCTAGTAATCTTTTAAAGAAACAAAGGAAACTAGAGATGGTCAATGAACAGATTAACCAGATTGATGACTCGATTGATAAGCAAGACAGGCAATTACAGCAGTTTTTTTTTTTCACATAATGCTGAACAAAACACGATCAGACAGAGAAAGCAAACTTGACACATAGCACCAAAGCCACAACACGGAACTAATACCTACAAAGACAAGATGCAACATATGATCACTAGTCACCATCTTGGACTTGCTGCCAGAGTGACTAATTAGTCTTTGAATTTTTCAGTTTGGTTTTTCTTCAAATATTTGATCTGGGGAAGCAACAGTTCATCCGCAAATCGATTGCCCATAAAAAATTCCTTCATCATGAAGATCCTTAACACGTCTTCCGGCGATTGATTCACCTTGTCACTTCCCAACTCCACCGCACCACCACCCTGCTTTTCCACTCCCGCCACCAAATTCGTGGTATTACTTGAAATTTTCCTGCCACCACCAGCAACCACCACCTCCGCCTCGTTTTTGCTCCGGCGGTTCGCTGACTTGACATCGCGCACAGTTTGATCAACAATTTCAGCAAATGCTTTTCCACCTGTACAAAAGAACCAAAATCACAAATGAAATTTGAGCAAAACAATAAAGATGCCTAGATACATCACTAATTAGTTTCACAGACCCGGGATCAGTTTATAGCTTTCGCGGAGAGCATATTTGGCAGAGTTTTGAGCGAACTTGTAAGTGAAAAGCCCGATCTGGGATCGCGTCTCTTGGTCCGGCACGTATTCGGTGACCATTTCGGAACTGGATCTGACACCGCTAACAATCTTGCCGGCGGCGGAAGAGCAGTAGCCATATGACGTTTTGCATGCTTCCGTGATGGAAGGTAGAGGGTTTGGGGCGTTTCTTTTCACCGTTCAGTGGTTGAGCTGATCAAATCCCAGATGCCCATTATGACTAATTTAATCAAACAGCGGTTAGGAAGAGACAATGGAGAATTGGCTGGCGGAAGCCAAGCTTTTGCTCAACAGTTCAAGTGGAAAAAGAGTAAAGTTTACACTTTACACAACGCCTGCTTTGAAGTTTTTTAACATTTGACTTCCCAATTAGAGGAAGACCCTTTTTCATCTAAAATGTCTTTTTAATTAAAATAAAAATTTTAAAAATATATTTTAATAATTAAGAGAACACGATAATTATGAAAATATATTTTTAAATTTTTTTTTTAATTAAAAAAGAATTTCTATTTTCGCTTGATCAACGTATGTCGTACAATCAAATTTAAAACTCTAATTCTGGGTTAAAGGAGGGAAATTTTACAACGGACTATAGAGATGGCACCCAAATCCTATAATATTGTCATTCTGTGGTTATTAATGTATTGTATTCCTTTCAATATCAACTAGATACTTGGCCCAGACAGATGTCCGGGCGCCCTCTCTACTTTAATTTTGTGTTAATAGATAAATGAATTTTTGATTTGGAAAAAATAAAATAACTTCACATTTATTTTTTCTCTTTTTTAGTCAAAAATAAAAATAAAAATAAAAAAATCATCTGCAAGAGGAGAAAAAATATTGAAAAGTACACCGATGCAGAAATCATACAAAAGAATATGGAGTAATAAAAGAGATAAGTTTATGGACAAATTTAAATGGTATCTTAATTTGATTGATAAATGATAAGTGTTAGGAGTTAAAATTGTGTAGCTATTTTTGTAAATTAGATTTTGTTTTTCCGGATAAGAAGTTTTTTTTCTTTTAAAAAAGGATGACACGTGGCTGAATGGTTAAAGCAATATGGTGCTTTAATAGGAAATTACCACATCAACATCATGTATTCTGCTTTAATAGGGTAAAAGGGATTAGAAAAAAAGGAAAAAAAAATAGATAGGAGCCTAATTAAAATGCTTGTTAGGAAAGTTTTATTTTTTGAAAGAGACTTATGAAACTTAAATTTAGATTAATTGGAACAATGATTTTAAACATCTACATTATATACCAAAACAAAAAAAAAAAAAGAAGAAAAGAAACCTCTAATACTATTTTGCCTAGAACTTTAGTAAGTTCACGCACTTTTTTTTCAATCTCAAAATGACTGTATTATTTTCATTAACGAAAATAATTAGTATGCAGCGTGGACAAACGAGTCAAGCACTTGAAACGAGTCAACCACAAGAGATCCAACATGGAAATGGATTGCTCCGTGGAATTCTATGTATGCCTTCACACACCCACTGCCATTTTTATAAACAACTCTCAATTTGCACCATCTTTTATAAAGTTTTAGTAAAACAAACGAATAATCGGAGCATTTTGTTCGATCTATCATTTGAAGAAAAGATGAATTTACGATGAAATTATTCACGATTGATATCTCAATTATTGAGTAGTAGTATGTGTATATATATTGTTTGTTTAATTACATAACTGTACAATAACTTTTACTAAAAATTTATAAAAGTTCTTTGAAGTATAAGTAGATGTTGTTATATAGAAAACTTTTACACTATATTGCAATATATAGTTGTAATTATGTCTACGAGAAACAAATAAAAAAATTCTCATCACATCATAATAGTTACAATGATTTTAGATATGAAAAGTTTGTTTCAAGACTAAAATTAATTCAATTAACACAAATCATTAAACATATTTCACTGATTACATTCACATTTTGTTTTAAAAAAAACTTAGGTATTATCACATTTATCACAGCTTTATATAACATATATAATCATTATTCAGTTGTCTTAAAAGTATTTTGCAAACTAAATCATGACGAATCAATTTACAAAATTTAACATCTTCATTAGTCACACAATCTTGTAACCAATGCCATATTTTATTTTCCTCAAATTTTAAAACTTTAATAATCTCAAATCAATTAACACTATTTTCTCCAAAACATTGTCACACTTGTGCAAGAGATATCAAATTTTAGCCAAGGTCTTCCACACGTATCAGATCAAACAGGAAAAAATAGATTAAAAGGAAAGAAAAAAAGAAAAAGGGGAAAAAAAAAGAAAAAAAAAGAAGAGAGAGAGTCAAGAATATACATACTGGTACGAAATTCTCTTCTTTTTCTCTCCCCCGACGAAAAATCACCATTGGCTTCCGACGCTGTTCATCTAATCCGACGGCCTACAGTTAACGAGGGAGGGGAGGCAGAAAGGATCAACCGTCATCGTTTCTTCTCTTTCTCCTCTCTCTCTATCTATCAGATTGCTGCACAAATCAATCTCTGTGCAGGAAAATATCGGTTCTTGATTTCTTTTTTTTTTTTTGTAAATTTATAAATCTATTACTTCACCATGAACGAGAAGGCCGGCGTTTCCAAGGAGCTGAATGCAAAACATAGAAAGGTTCAAACTTTGTTCTGTCAATTTATAATTTTTTATTTTTGAAAATTCATATTTTTTGGAATTTATGATTTTTCTGATCTTGATTGCTTTCGATCGATGATTTGGTCGGCATGCTTGGATTTGGGCTAGTTATTAATAAACTTCTAATCCTACAAATACTGTGCTCTATAATCACATCATTTTATGATTTTGGTTAGGCGATTTTAATCGGGAAAGAAAGTACTAGTTGATTTGGAGCAAAATGCTCTTAAGCCGATGGCAATCATATAAATTTAAAGAATCACTTGAGCGGTTTTCCCCCAATAATCTCTCATGCTGATTAGAAAAAACAAAAGAAAGTAAAGTGAAGTTTTCTTGTTGAAATTCTTGCAGTCTGGGGAAATATTTTTCCCGGAAGGTCATAGATTTAGCTAAAATTTGTTTTTTCGAGCTGCATTTTTTTAGTTTGAGCTCAGGTTAAGGGACCTATTGTTTTGCTGAGGTATTCAAATGGGTGACAGATTTCTTTATTTTATTTTATTTTTTTCCCTCGTGTTTAGGAAAGTTGCCTTTTCAGTTAATGTGTTTACAGAACTGCAAAACTAAAAGGACCTGTAGATGATGCTGCTATGCAACAAATTGGAATACACTAATAAACGAAATGACAGTGAAAACTTCAAGTGAACTTTGGAGAAATATGCATCATCTTGTTCCATGATCTGTTGTTAGCTGTGCCTTTTTTTCTCAATTGTTGATAATGGGTGATAGATTTATAGGCAAAGCAGCAGCTCCTTTTTAATTTGTCTATAAGATTAGAGAGTGAGCAGCGGAGCAGGAAACAATTGATTAGAGTCCGGTAATGCCACTTGTGTTTAAGATTTGCTTATGTTGATTACAGAAGTGGGGGTTTGGGATATATGTCCGATGTAGTATTAGTATAGGTGTTCTAATTGACCTATGATGGAGTATTATCTTTTTCCTACTGCACTGACTTTTTCTGGCTGCTATTTAAGCTGTCTATGTGCAATTATAAAGCTTGTTCTACTTGTGCGCAGATTTTGGAAGGGCTTCTTAAATTGCCTGAGAACAGGGAATGTGCCGATTGCAAAACCAAGTATGTTATTTGAAAGTTTCTTTGAGTGGGAAAGTGAATTGTTATTTTAATACTCTTATTAAATCATGAAATTAGAAACAGTATGTTAAAAATTTTACGCCCTCTGTTCCAAAACATAGTCCACATGAATTTTGAGATTCCCACTGAAAAATAATACAAATCTCGAACCTCAGTGTGGACAATTTTTTTGGGACAGAGGTAGTATCCTTTAACTTAAGCCATATTTGTGACTTGTTATCTCTTTCTCTCCGTTCTTTTTCCTTTTTCACCCCCTTTTTTCGTTTAATGCAGAGGTCCACGATGGGCTAGTGTGAACTTAGGCATCTTCATTTGTATGCAATGTTCTGGAATCCACAGGAGTCTTGGAGTGCACATTTCAAAGGTTATATAAGTTTCATGGCAATCATAGTATTAAACTTGTCTTATTCTTGAGGTCTCCATTGGAGTCCTACCTTTGCCTATGATTCAAAATGACTTGACAACGGATCTAGATGTAGGGGTTGAGACAACAATTAGGAAATGTTATTTGGTGGAGGATGTCATCTGTCTTTTCTGTCGAACATTTACCTGTTGTTTTGAGGTGATATTAGCATTTTAATATACGTTCAACATTTTCCCTGATCTTGTATAGGTAAGATCCGCTACACTAGACACATGGCTTCCTGAACAAGTGGCATTTATTCAGTGTAAGTTTATATATGCTTTTAGATGACATAAGCTTTCTTTACTTTTGTGCATTGAAAACTTTATAACTGTTGCTTTATTTGTTCTTTTCATAAAAAAAAAAAAAAAAAATTGTTCGTGGTTTAGCAATGGGAAATGAGAAGTCAAATAGTTACTGGGAAGCAGAGCTACCACCCAATTATGATAGAGTTGGCATTGAGAACTTCATTCGAGCTAAGTATGTCTGCTTGAAAATTTAGAGAAATATCAGACTCTAGGACTTCTGATTCTGTAAGTGATTGTCAGCTTTGTTTTTTTTTCCAATTTTTGAAACAGGTACGAGGAGAAGAGATGGGTTGCAAAGGATGGACAACCAAGGTCGCCTGCTAGGGGACTAGAGGAGAAGCCGTCAGTTCAATGGCAAAGACCTGTTGAAACAAATGCACATGGATTCTCTGGCCATTCTAGGAATTCATATGTTGAGAGGAAGAACTTTCATACATCCGCTGCAAAGGAAACCTCTGCTGCTGGGAGAACTGGCATTCCAGCGCCCCCGAGAGGACAAGAACCTGTATGTTGGTTGCTTCCATTGTTAATTATGTTCACGTTTTTGTTCCAGTTTGTTGATTCTTTCACCATTCTGTACACAATTGAGTGGTGACTCTGGGGATTAATGGCTGATTTATTGATAAAGTTCTGTCATTTATCCTTTTGGTGGTGGTGAAGTTCCACCGTAACCAACCGTCATGTGTTTTATGCATATTTCATTTCTATGGAGACACAATGATATGTGAAAACAAAGCAGACCATCTAAACTCCTTACTTGAACCAGTTTCCACCTCTAATCATCGTCCTCGATTTATCCCTTATTTAGCCTGTTCCTTCCATTTTTTTTTCTGAGTTCAAGGATTTTGGTATGCTGGTAAATGGGTTGTTTGCTGAATAATTTTGATGTATGATTCCTTTCTTTTACTTGATGAACAGGTTGTTCCAGCCCCAAGGCCCTCAACACTTCCGCAAGAAGTTCAGAAGACAGAACCTGATGCGTCTGAATCTACTAAACATGTTGCAGAAGCTGCCAAGGTTGATTTTGCTACTGATCTTTTTGACATGCTTTCAGTCGATACTCCTAATGAAAATGGGTCCGGAGCAGCATCTACAGATGATATGTGGGCTGGTTTCCAGTGTAGGTGTAGTAGATAAACTGATATTGATTTTCTATCTGGCGTGCCTGATTCATTTTGGTGGTTGTCCTCCCCTGGATCTGACATTTTGAATCTACAGCTGCTCCTGAAACATCGACAGCCGAACCAAGTGCCCCCACCAAACCAGATGACAATAAGACTCCGTCTGCCACTGGAATTGATGATTTATTTAAGGATTCTCCATCAATCTTACCTACTTCTACAACTGAGAAGCCTCAAAAGGATGTAAAAAATGACATCATGAGCCTTTTTGATAAGGTCCCTTGCTACGCTACTGAACTATAAATTTTAACTTATCTACTACCTGGTTTCTAGTTATTCTGTGTTTAAAGTTGGGTGGTTATCTTTCGATTCTTATGTTTTCAGTTGACTTCTTTGTTGTTTGAAGCAAGTTTTCTCTTTATATTTCGTAAGTATTATCTGAAAATGGTTGCTCTTCTTAAAATAAATTTTCTTCTCTTTGACTACTTCAGTCCAATATGGTGTCACCCTTTGCTTCTCATCAACAACAACTAGCTATGTTGGCACAACAGCAGTTAATGGCAGCAGCTGCTGGTGGAATGCTAAAAGTTCCAGGCAATGCACCACAGGGGCCAAATGGCACCACCTTACCAAATCAAAGTTGGGCAAATGCTTACCAGTATTATGGAATGATGATGCCATCTGCTGGAAAGAGCGAAGTGGAGAAGTATATGCAGGTATGATGCATTAGTGGCAAATATCAATTAGTATTACAGCTTCATTTGACATATATTCTTTGTTTCTGTGCCAGATGGGTAACTTGGGAACATCACAGCCCCTTGGCGTTGCTGCACAATTTCCAGCATCCAGGTAATATGCTTTTTATGTTAGTATCAAATGCTCATGATATTGGCCTTTAGTTTTGGGGTCATGTTTTTTTGAGAATAGCTTGTTAAAAAACTGAATCACTTGTTTTCTGTTCTTCCCGGATTTACAACATGCTAATTACCATTGGAAGATAGGCATTCACTAGATTCAGTCATTTGGATCACTAGCTACATTTTCTTTAATCTTGTGCTTCTTCGAGCCAGTGGTTTCCTGTATAATGGATTTAAGCATTCTTTTACCTTTTATTTATTGATTTGTTTTGTCTTTAACTACTATAGAAGTTCTGGTCGACATTCTATATAGCTTTTACGGTCCCTATGTTGTAATTAAGAAGCTAAAATTGCTCGCCATACATGAAGAAGTGCATATTCCTGATTTATTTTACTTTTATTTTATTTTTGGGGTTATGGTGTTGTAGCTTTTCTGTGGGACAAAATACTTCCAGTAATGGTCACACCGGTTCTGGAGTGAGCAAGCAGACACCATCCTCTGTCTCTACTGCTGCCATGCCAAAGAAAGGCGACGAGTATGATTTCTCCTCTTTGACTCAAGGCTTTTTCTCAAAGCAGTAAGTCTCTTCGTACAGGGAAGTCCAGACTGGCCATTTAGTCATAGATTACCAGATGAGAGAGTTACATGAATAGTAGTTTTTGGACGGTTCCCCTATCAAGGGGATTTGTACACCTGTAGAGCAGTTCTTGCGCTTTTATCATTTGATGGTTTTGCTTCTATTTAAGCTGTACTTGGATAATAAAGGGTCCACATTGATTGTAATCGGAACATCATTTTGCAGCACTTTATAGTTACACTTAATTACTGAGCCGTACAATATCTGTGCATTTGTTCTAAGTCTGTCTATCAGGGATATTTGTACACCTATCATGAATTTACCATACTGCGCTTTTCTTAGCCCATCTGATTAAACCTCTGGAAGGATGTTTCGGTATGGCAAACATCCTGCTACCACTGCTTCCTTATTTGTGCTGTTCGAAGAAGAATATTGAGTTTGAAGCAATATAGTAGAAAGAAATTGGAACTGTGGTACTAGTTGGCGTTTTCTAGCAGTGTTCTTGGCCAACCGACGTATCAATGCATTCTTTCAGTAGGAAATGAAAGACCAGGACGGGTACAGATGCTCAAATGTACCCTTCCCGTCTCATTTTAATAGTAATTGGGAGTGAACGAGTATGAAAGATTCAATGCCGTGATGCTAACCTAATATCTCGTGCCGTACGATTTCATCTATCTTAATTGTGAACCACACTAACCCTGTTAGTAAAATCGTCAACGGTGAGAATGAAAGTTCTGAGAAAACGGGTGCTCCATGATGAATTGGTCTCGCAAAACAGCCTGCTCTTCTTTAGCCGACAAAATATACCGAAAATGCAACCAGCCATGTACATAATTCGTGGTTGCGTGCCTTCAGACATTTTTTCAGTTCCTTTTCTTCGTTTTCATCTCAGATTGAGAAGGAAAAATCTTTTCTTCAAAGGATCACATGAATGTCAATTTCAAGATCACAAAAACTGATAAAAGGAGTTGACGTTATTGGTTAATAAAAAACTACGGCGCCATCATCATCAACATGTGGTGTACAAATTTGGTTCACAGCAAAGCTTTGAAGATATTTGTGGTATCAATTTAATAAGTTATAAGTGAACCTACTGATCCGAGTTTTACGAGCTTTTAATTTATTTATTTTTTAAAGCGTACAGTATTTAATTATTTAGTTTAGCACGGTATTGCTATTTACAGTTATAAAAATTACTCATTTACAGTCGTTAGGATAATTTGCCCCTAACAAGCAACCTTTCTCCTCAAACTATCAAATTCAAATTACTTTCTATTCTTCTTCAACTCCCAAAAAAAAAATCAAAAAAATCAAAATGTCAAATTTAAAAACAACAATTATTAATACTACTCATTTAAATTTAAGTAAATTTTAAAAATATAAACAACAAATATTAATACTAATCATTTAAAAAAAAACTAAGTATTGAAAAAATAATAAATAACTAAAAAAATGAATATAACACAAAAAAATTAAAAATAAAAAAAAATAAATTAAAAAAAATTTCTGGTCCAAGATAGCCGGTCCACCGGCTGGTCCTCCACGGGTAGCCGGTTTTGGGCCGGCTATCTTGGACCAGAAATTTTTTCTTAATTTTTTTTAATATCTTTTGTGTTATATTCATTTTAGTTATTTATTATTTTTCAATACTTAGTTTTTTAAAATGATTAGTATTAATCTTTATTGTTTATATTTTTAAATTTAATTAAATTTACATGAGTAGTATTAATAATTATTATTATGTAAATAAAATTTAATTTAGTGTAAATTTTATTTTTGTGTTATTGTTATATTTATTTTATTTTTAATAAATGAATAGAAGTATTAAGTAATTTTAATAATTGATGTTTATTATATTTTTAAAATTTAATTTAATTTAAGTAAGTAGTATTAATTAGAATTTTACTAATAATTTACTATTAATTAATATTAATTTGTACGTGAATGAAATTTAATTTAGCAATGAAATTTTTTATTGGTTGTTTTTCGCGATTTGCAATTTTTTTAGCTTCTTAATTTTTGTATATCTAAATTTGAAAGATGGGGAGTTTTTTTTTTTTGGTTTGAGGTTGGAGAAGAAGAAAGGAGAAGAATAGGAAAAAAAGGAGGAAGAAAGGAGAAAATAGGAGAAAGAGGGATAAAATTGTCCTAACGACTGTAAGTAAATAATTTTTATAACTGTAAAATGCAATTCAGTTATTTTAATGGCTTTGCGTCCTTGACAGAAAAGAAGGGACAAATGGAAGCATACGAATAGGTAGGTGAGACTGGAGCATTCCTTTTATAATAGGAGAAATTGGTAGATGTGGCAAAATTTGTTTCGATAAAAAGATAGATGATGAACGAGACTAACTAGCTAGCTATAACTAATGATGATTTTGACTAATTTTGATATGAAGTAGTATATATAAGGTTGAAATTCACACGCAATTTGATAGCGCATATATTCATCACCTATACTAAATGAACTAATAACAAAAATCGTATTGCAGATCTTGATAAAGACGTCTAACTTGACTAGCTAATAAGCTGCAGTTGAAGTCCTCCATTTCTTGCAGCCCTAATGTTTAGACCTCACAGATGAATGCCATTTGTACTTGTAGATTAATGGAGTGTAGTCAATCTACCTACGTATAAAAATGTTAAAGAATACGGAAAAATGGAAATTTGTATGCACCGCATGACAGAGATGTTTGAAGAACTCCTTATATTTGGTAATTACAAACTTGATCCCATCTTGATCATCTAACATTGAGCTTTACTATGAAAGAACTGAGTAGTGTATTTCAATAACTTCGTTACATAGATAAGGCTAAAATCAACTAGAAAGATTGGAAACAAACATCTTAACAATCAAAAGTCGTGCTCTTTTTATTCATTTTTTCAAAAAAATAAAAAAAAAATGAAATAAAAGTGGTGCTATATTTTTCATTAACCTCGTAGGCGAAAATCCTCCTCCACCACCGATATACTGAAATGATAATGCCCACATGGAAGGGGTGCAATTAATGGTGAATTTCTCTTCAAAGGAAGCATGGTCGGTTTCCGTTTGGGGAAGATGTAAATTAAACGTCGAGGCTGAGCTGTTTTGCACATGCCGCTAGTGTGAAACCAGGAACACACGTCTAATACTACACACGTAAATCGTAATTACTTCTACCACTCCGCTAGCTGTAATATCCAATAAAAATAAATTATTAGGAAGAGAAGAAAATAAAGATACTAACTAATACTCTCCGATCCTTATTATTGCTTAAATTTTATTTATCATTTTTTCTCAATTGAAAATGAAACGTTAAAAGTGTAGATTTCATTTAACGTTTCATTTTCAATTGAAAGAATGCAATGAGATTTCAGATTAATCAAGATTTTTTTAATTAGGACCGGAGGAAGTATTAAGTATACTTACTAGCTACTCTACTTACGTCTCAGGACAAAAAAATTATTTGGGTAATTGGACAAAAAATTGACTCCAAACGTAAATAGTCAAATAATCGTACTACCTCCGTCCGGAAAAAATAGTTCACATTGAGTTTTCAAATTTGTACTAAAAACAGTAAAAAATTTAAAACTCAACGTGGACTATTTTTGTGGGACATAGGGAGTATATTTTTTAATGAAATGTGACGAAAATGAGCCTTTTGAAATGTATAGGACGAAAATATTTTTTTTGTCCAAATGTATAGGACGTTTTTCGTGATTTAGTCATTCAAATTTTCTAGTTGAATATTATCTTCTTTCTTTCTTTCTTTTTTTTTTTTCTCCCAGTTTTTCTTTGATAGTAAAATTTGTTACTCCGTGAATGAGCTGGTTCAGTAGTAAAACCACCCTTACTTCAAAAAGAGGTCATGAGTTCAATTCCCCGCTCCAACAAAAAGTGAGGGGTTAACTCTCACCTTGCCTATTTGCACTTCTAGGGACTTGTTATGAGCCCCCACTCCAACAAAAAGTGAGGGGTTGACTCTCACCTTGCCTATTGGCGCCTCTAGGGACTTGTTAAGGCTAACCCACTAATGAACCCCCACAATTTCGCACCCGAGCTTGTCACTCCAGACTTGCCAACTCTCGCAATTTCGCACCCGAGCTTGTCACCTCGGGCTTGCCTAGGGTGGATTTTTTTTTTCGGGCTTGCCTAGGACCCACTAATGAACTCTCATAATTTCACACTCGAGTTTGTCACCCTGACCTATTGGTCAACAGGTGAGGCGTCTTATTACTAAATTGCACCTCTTGATAGTGGGTTTTTTTTTAAAAAAAAAAGGGGATTAATAGTGGGTTCCCCACCCACTATTAATACATGACATGATTCAAACCTGTGATCTATTGATCAACATGTGAGGCGTCTTACCACTAAACTACACCTCGTTGTCTGCTATTCCTGTAGGTTATGGAAACAAAAAGATCCAGAAACCTCGGCCGGAAGTAACGGTCACATACTTTGCCGCTCATGAAAAGGCCGTTGACAATGTACCCAAAATGCCAACATTAGTGCTGCTCTGACAAATGATCCAACCCGCCACCCCTTCAGCTGTACCCTAAATCATACTATAAAATGCCCTTAAAACATGGGGAGTAAAGTTAATTTAAGATTCCCGAAATGGATTACCTAGCTACAGTTAATTGGAATCTTTTCAAACTCGCAACTGGATTGCTAAACGTTAAATCGGCCAGGCTCCTCGGCGATCCCAAAATCCCAGGATTGGTGAAAATTTCTGTCTGCCCCTTTTGACTTTTGAACAAACACACAAAAGAAGAAACCTTTTCTTTTTTTTTTTCCTTTTTAATTCCCATTACTGGAAGGGTTTTACTTACAGAAATTATTAAGGTAAGAGATCTATTTGACTGACCATAATAAATTAAACGTACTAGCATTAAGAATGTCAACCCCACATGAAAAGGCCTCTTTACTCGACTAAGGCAAGTAAAGAATCACATTCCCTTTTGCCGCTTTCCTTCTTCATTCAAGTTAACGAGTTTCGTTGGAGTATTTTATTTTATTTTATTTTTTTCGTTGGAGTATTTTAATTATAAATACCGTAACAGTTTTACTTAAAAGAAAAAGAATAATTTGAAAGCATGGAAACTGTGTTCTTCTTTATTTGTGAAAAACGGTGTACGTGTTACAAACCCAAAAATGTACATACTGTATATATTACTCCATTTGAAATGTAAAAATGCTGCATTAGGAACTATTGACGAAAAAGAGTTACTAGCAGTATGGATTGACAAGTTTTGCGGCCATCAACATTCATAATGTAATTAGTAGCTCTCTGCTAGTGTCGGCTTAATTTATTTTGATCAATCATTTGTTTCTCAAGTGCTTGATGTAAGAATCACCATTTTGCATATTGCATGTATTAATGATTCTCAAAACTAATTAAATTTTTCGCCTACTTGGCCAGGAAACAGTCCATTATTATGGCTAAATTCCGCCTCTGTCAATTATTCTGCCCAAATCATCCTCACTTAACATTCAATCCAATGAGCGTGTATCTTTTTGCAACTTGGAGAGATTAATTTGAAATCTGTCAACTTGACTTGACTGTACAGACCATAATACCCGTATGTTGTTTTATTTAAAAAATAAAAAATAAAAAAAATCGATTATTGTGTGAATTGTAATAAACGATATTAGATTATTGAATTTAATTTTCTTTTTTCTCCTGACAATAGAACCTTAAGCGTCTAGAAAACATATTGTGAGGATATATTTTTATTTTTTGTTGGTGAGAATATTGTGAGAAGACTAAAATGTCTAAATGGTCCTTTACATTTGGGTCTACTTGAACTTACGTCCCTTACATTAACATTTCAATATCGTAGTCCCAAACATTATGTTTTCACACTTTTTTGGTCCCATTTCACTATTTCCGGCTGTTGACATTCCGGAATCAGGGGTATTTTTGTCTTTTAATTTAATTTAAATTTTAATAAAAATTTAAATCATTAAAAATATTTTAAAATTTAGATTTCATTATTTAATTGTTAAAATATTATTTATTAATTAAACATATTATTATAAAATTTTAAAATTTACATTATTTTCAAAATTAATTTTTTCGTTTATCATTTATCTTAGGTCAAAATAAATAGTAATTATGTTGCACTTTTAACCTTGGACCCACTGTAACTCAAAAAATTTACCGAGATACAGTAAATAATTCAAAATTCAATTTCTTAAAAAAAAAGAAAAAGTCAAACCATTTTTTTTTACTCTGACCGCTATAGTAAACCCTAAATGGTAATTATGTTGCACTTTAATCTTGGACCCACTATAACTTAAAAAATTTACTGAGTTACAGTAAATAATTCAAAATTTATTTTTATAAAAAAAAAGAAAAAGCAAAATCAAGATTTTTTTTTAACTTTAACTGCTATAGTTGAATTTTGAATTATTTACTGTAACTCGGTAAATTTTTTAAGTTGCAATGGGTATAAGGTTAAAAGTGTAACATAATTACCATTTAGGGTTTACTGTACCGGTCAGAGTAAAAAAAAAAAAATCTTAGTTTTACTTTTTATTTTTCTTCTTTTTTTAAAAAAATAAATTTTGAATTATTTACTGTAACTTGGTTAATTTTTTAAGTTACAGTGGGTCCAAAGTTAAAAGTACAACATAATTACTATTTATTTTGACCTTAAAGTAAATAGTAAATTAAAAAAGTAATTTTGAAAATAATGATAAATTTTAAAATTGTACAATAATATTTTTGATTAATAAATAATATTTTAACAATTAAATAATAAAATTTGAATTTTAAAATATTTTTAATGATTTAAATTTCAACAAAAATTTTAAATTAAATTAAAAGACAAAAATACCCCTGATTCCGGCATGTCAACGGCCGGAAACAGTAAAATGGGATAAAAAAAGTGTGAAAACATAATGTTTGGAACTACGATATTGAAATATTAATGTAAGGGACGTAAATTCAAGTAGGCCCAAATATAAAGCATTTGCACATTTTAGTCTTGTGAGAATATATTTTATGATCTGAAATACACATAACGTTGCCTTTAAAACTTTGGCTATATTTTATTGGAAAGTCAAAAGTGTTCAATTCCAAGATTAGGCCGAACAACCCAGAAATAATTTTAGAAAAAATCAACTACATATAAACAGTGAACTGATAACGCGGGGGGCTCTATAAAAACCTCGTCTTAGTTAGTTAGTCTGTATTTTTCAATTCCGTCTCTCTCCTCCAGAAATCCAGACTGTTCTGCTTTCGGCTTCTCCACCGGAGAAGAAAACCAAACACGCAAAATCCCAAAATCTAAACAAAACACCACCCTAGAAATGATGAATCCTTCCCAATTATCCCTCAAAGTCATATTCATTTCCACAAGCCTTCTCTCGGTGGCGGTGGCTCTGAAGCTCTCGGTGCCAGCCATCACCGATTTCGCCGTCAGCGAAGTCCCGTCCATTTACAACGGCATCTTATCCTGGCTCAAGCCTCCTTATCTCTACCTCGTCATCAACTGCATCATCATCACCATCGTCGCTTCTTCCAAGCTCCAGTCCAAGTTTGACCACCACCACGCGCCGCTCCCACCGGAGTCCCACCACGTGCCTCCCATGCATCATCATCCTCAGCTCGTCGTCCCCCCGCCTGTTCAGGCGGCTGAAGTCCCTCTGATGCAGCCTCGTCATCATCTGATTCCTACAGACAGCGACGTCGACGTGGTATTGAGGGACGAACCGGTTGGCCGCGGTGTTGACGTCAGCGCGCCGCCGCAACCGGAGCCGGCGGTCACTGATTTCGCGTACACTCGCAATAGTTACAGCGAATTGGTGGATAGCTTAGATGCTGGTACTAAGAGTAGTTTGGTGGATTTGGAGTTGGAAAATGAGTTTGTTAGCTCAAGCAACACCGCGGTGGATGATGCGCCGCCGCCGCCTCCTCCCCCGCCGGAGCTGGAAATCAACGGTTATAAGGACGAGTTCGTGATTTCGAAGTCGACTAGTATTAGTCGAAACGACTCGATGGAGTTTGCGTATTCTACGGAGAGACCGCCGATTTCTTCCAGATTCGGCCACCGCCGAGCTGTGAAAGCCAGTCCGGAAGGTAAGTACATATTCTCAGCTCTCTCTCTCTCTCTCTCTCTCTCTTTTTGCTTTTTTAATAACGAATTACTAATAAATCTCATATAATTTAGATTTAGTGTTACTAAAGTATTTTGAAATTTCGGGAGCTCAAGCTTTTTCGTACGGAAAGTGATAAGTAAAATTCCGGCGAAGGAGCTGGAGTGGGCCGGAGAGGAGTCAGCAGTCAAAGTGACCGTTGGACCAATAGGCTGCCCGTTTTTGGGGTGAAAAGAACGAAAAGGAATGATTGGGACAAGTAGACCACTTACGGCTGCTCCTCCCTTTAGAGTGTGGTCCAACTTCTCACCGACTTTTTGAAATTTGAACAGACGAAGTTATCCCATTCCCCGCTTGGAGTTTACGTCATTAGGGCCAGAAGGCGATCCTAATCAATGAGATCACCACCACATCTTTCCAGACCCCCCTCCCCCCCATACCCCCTAAATATAGAAGAATCCACAAAAAAATTAATTCCATCCTAATCCACTCCCAAAATTAGCTCATTCCTTTGCAATCTGCATAACAATTTCATGTTTACGTGGGAGTGTTACATTTGATGGGATTCACCTACTAGTTCCATTTGATAAATATTAGTGGTTATGTATCTAGTTGAAACTGTTTGTAATTACCAACATTTGACAATAAAACAAATGTGGGGGTTAATTTGTTGGTGGTGAATATATTGCAGGTGGGAAAGCGGCGCTAGGAGTGTCAAAACCCAAGAGGCAGGACACGCTGGAGAGCACGTGGAAAACAATAACGGAAGGACGTGCGATTCCGTTGACGCGGCACCTCCGCAAATCCGACACGTGGGAGAGGGAGTCCCACCCTCACCGTGGTGGTCGGTACAACCACGTGCCCCCACCGCCGCAGCATCACAACATGTCCAAGTCCGAGACCTTCAACGACCGCGGTAGCCGGAGCACCATTGGAGTCAACACTAATAATAATAGTAATAATAGCAGAACACTGCAGAGATCATCGGGCGGTTCCGGCGGGAAGCTGAGGAAGGAACCGTCGTTGGGTCAGGACGAGCTGAATCGACGAGTGGAGGCGTTCATTAAAAAGTTCAACGAGGAAATGCGGTTGCAGCGGCAAGAGTCGTTAAATCAGTACATGGAGATGATCAACCGAGGGGCTGCTCACTAAACCATTCCCCTTTTGCTTTTTTTTTTTGGTTTCTTTGATCGTCAAACAAGTGCTGTTTGATAGATAGTTTTGGTTTGTTATTCGTTATTGCACATAGAAAAAAACTCTCTCTTTCTTTACATACCGAAAAAGAAAGGAGAAATGAAACATGTCAGTGAAGATGGAGAGATGTTCATACATCATCATAGGCGATATTCACCCATAGCAATTTCTTGAAATGAAAGAAACAAAAAACACCAATTTAATTAGGTCGCAAGTATATTTCATGGAGCTCAGCAACAACCATGGCTATCTCAGATGCAAGCAGTACAAATTGAATTCCAACTCCATTTACATTGATACTGATTAACCGTCCTTTCACAAAATCATTAAGTTCCTTACGGTCTGGTCCAGAAGGGTACATCGATTGAATTAAAAAAAAAAAAAAACAGGGATAGTTTTTCTTCACTGATTTGAGGTACATAGAGCCCCAGAATACTGAACCGAACCAGAAGGCAACATCTCCTTCATTAATGGAGTTGTGGTGTAGTGCTCTTTAATACTGTATGTCCCAAAGCAACATCATCTATAACTGCTGAACAAGGTTGCCCATGCTTTTTGACTTATCTTCTCAGCTCCCAACTCCCTCTTCAGTTCTCTCTTCACCCTTATCATATGGAGTTATGGGGCTTCTGCGTGCCCTCTACCTGTTATTGGCTTGACCAAGCCGGTATGAAGACCATACCTATTTCATCCCGCCCCTGCTATTCAATGCACCGTTCTTCTTCTTTTTAAATTCGACTATTTTGAGTTCTCCGAGATTTCAGAAATCAGCCATGTAATAGAGTTGAAGGACACATGGATATAACTTACAATGTTTGAAACTTGAATCGCCTACATTGCCATTGTAGTAGTGGGGAAAAGCCTGTCTAACAAGGTGTAGACACCTCCGCCTAATAGTAGAGCACCACTGCACCAGAAAATGAGACAGAGAATCCAGCGATCACAAAGAATGTGATTGTAATGGCAGGAAAAAAAAAAACTTGGTTCATATTAGCCGTGTGAGGATCCACTTAACAATTTTATTGTACTAGGAGTTAAGATACGGTCTTATAGATAGTGACCAATGTGCCCACTGCAGTAACAACTCAAAAACCATTCAATTTATCATGTAAATCCAATATGATGAATATCATAGTATTATCTTATACTAGAAACTTCAAAACACATAATGAGCTCATTATTGGGTAGATTAGGTCGTACACTCGCGTAAGTAAAATGTTATCTCATTATGAAGCAAAGTAGAACTCATTGACAAGGAATTACCTCATCGGGTTAATCCATGCTGAAAACTTGTGGAAGGAGAGAAGGCTCTGTGTAAATACATGCCATGGAGAAAAGTCAAAATTCTGAAATCAATGGGCCAAAAAGGGAAACAAATCGCTGAAATGAAAAGGTAAAATAGTGAAAGACAGGAGGAACCCCCTCCGGATAGGTAATGGACAAAGATTCATCCTTTAACGTATCAAACATGCTACAAGAAAATCACAACACCACCAGTTGGCTCAGGAAGTCTACCTGCAATGCTCCAGCAAAGGAGGCAGCAAGAAGCAGAGGAGTAACGTAGCCCGTGGTGTAACTCAACAGTAAGCTGGCCCCTACCACTGGGTCCTGAAAAACATCAAAACAAGTTCATTAAACCACTTTGAAACAACTGTGCGCATAAAATAGTCAATTTGCAAGTATGCAGCAAAAGTTTCCTTTTTCTGGTATCTGTTTTTCATGAAGTTGAAGTTCTTCATCCAACGATAGAAACCAAGCAAGCTGATATTTTATCCATTATGGAAATCTGATAAGCTCCGCAAAATTATGAACGATTATAGCCACTATGTCTGTGTTCTATAGATTAGATTGATGAGACTATTCAAGAGGGGTGTCATAGAGTAATCTTAGTAATCATCTTTATCTTCTCTAATCTAAGTTTTTCCTGATGGTTCATGCCTGCAGTTCCAAATTTACAACTAGTTCCCCTCAAAATATTGGAAGTCCAGCAAGTACCCTGGAAGCAGCAACATATCCGAGCAAGGTAGCCAAGACCGGAGTACTACAAGGTGATGCTGCTAAAGCAAATGTAAGCCCAGCCAAGTATGCTTGAACACCTGACAAATGGAGGTACACCAATGTCACTAATGACACCAAGAAAATAGCAGGTAGTGGTATAAAAAAGGTACATTACTTGAAGGAAACTTAGCTGCCGCTGTTCGGGGATCAAAATTGTCGAAAAATGAGGGAAGCTGAATCTCAATGATCTGCAACATAGGCCAACAGGACATTGGTCAACCTCAAGAAAAATTAGTTCAAGTTATGAAGAGACATCAAAGGTAAAAATGTCATGCTATCAGACTGCAGTAAGTTCATAAAGCCACACGCTTCATGCCATTTGTGATTTGATTGAAGTCTCTACACTCAAAAAGAACTAGCAATGCATGAGACATAAAGGACCGAAATGCATGACATAAGCACTAAGCAGACAAAACCAGGACTACAAGAGAGCTCATTTTGGTTGAAAATATGACGAATTTCAAATCACACCAATGTAACCTAGCAAACAGTTCCAACATAGTTATGTGCATCATAAAACACTAACTGCAAAATTGCAATTATCACCTCTAAGAGATTAGAACCCATCACAATTGCTAGACAAGAAGCAGCCACCGGCAGGCCCTGACCTATCTGACCATAAGCCTTCCCAGCAAACGAGGCAGCTACTCCAAGCAATGCCAACGTAGTCGCCAATCCTAGTGCAAATGCAAGTGAATCTCCAACCACCTGGAAAATGCAAAACAGAAGCAGGTGAAGTAAGAACTTCAAAACTTACAATTAGCATTGTGATAACTCCAAAACAAGTACTACGCTCACATGGTTTATTCATGTCTAATTTAGTGATTACATCAGTAGCTAGCATTGCGTCAATGAGACATCCCAAAACTAGAATGGCAACTAGAAAATCATACAACTACATTCTGCCTAATAAATGATTCAGCCTAGAACCGAAACTTAAAAAAGTACAAATTCTTTGGTTCTTTTTGTTGTGTCTAAGATAATTTCCAACAACCATTGTGTTCACCAAATATTCCAAATTGTGGCAGTGATTGAAAAGTTTTAGGCTTAACAAAATTCGTTCTAGAAAAAAGAATTGATGATGAATTCAAATAGCATCTGACCTCTGCTCTGCTTCTTCCCGAGCCATATGCCCCTGCAGAAATATCCATGGAGGTAAGCTAGCTGTACAACTGAAAGCCAAAACAAAACAACTATAGATTTAGGGATTCAGTCTTCTAACCAATGTAACCGAGGGTGAGTGGCAAGACACTGAGAGTACATGGCGAGAGGCTAGTTACCAGTCCAGCACCAAAGATAACAGCCAAACTGTTGATGGAAAAGTGATATACATCGAATCACAACAGAATTCAAACGCAATCTACTCAGGTAAACGCCAATTTAGCGATAGAAACCTTGTGAAACTAAGGGCAGACAATTGGTTTAAAACAGCTTCATTCGCCTGCTGGCCAGCTGAATATAAAAGGCTTCCAAACCAATCTCCAATGCCCCCATCAGCTAAAGTATAAAGAGAAGTAAGTTCTTCCTGATCCACAAAAGCGGGAACAAAATTAACAGATCAAACATCAAGAGTCATATTGGCCAATCTCATAACAAGTAAGGACATAATGGACAACATAAGCATCATTTGTTCTAAACAAGGGTGCCCATCCAAAAGTTATCAGGGACAGAAGAACGATTGCGAAAGTTAGGTGTAAAGCAAGTGGTACTGGTACCACAACAATCAAAAAGAAAACTAACTCCAGAGGATAAGCCCGAAAAAAAAACTACAGCAATGAATTTATCTAGGAAATAGTCCTCACACTGATATTTCCATTACTCGAAGCATTTGCTGCTTGCCCAGCAACCAAATTTCCCGCTGCAGCATTGAATAAGTGAATGAGTTTACTTGAATTGAATACACAAAACCAATAAAACCCAAAAAAGTGTGCAAACAATAAGCGAAAAACCCAAAGGAGAGAATGGAAATTTAAGAGAAAAACCTCACGGAACAGATGCATACCTGTTACAGAACTGACAAGTGCAGCAAGCTTAAGATTGTTTCTGGCCCCAATCTCACTGGAAGACTTAATGGGCATCTCTGTATGCTTCTTGTAAGTACCTTTCAAAAGATACAAACTGGGAATTAACTGAATTTTCTTTTTTGGTGGTCAGGATTTCGAGCGACAAAGGAGAAAGAAATTACAGTTGGGAATCACAAACATACCAAGAGCAAGAATTCTTCTGGGTGGATACTTTGAAGAAACGCCAGTGTAATGAAGCCGCAGGCAACTCATATTACTCATCGTTGCCAGGTTCATTTGTGACACTAAAATGAAAGCTTGAACACAAAGAAGAAGACGAGGACGTAATATGAGTTGAGAGGAGGAGGAAAGTACAGCAGTGTTTGGAATATTTAATGGGAGGTATAAAAATCAACGAATCAGCAGCGATGAGCCTTTGATATTTTTATAATCCAATTCGGCGATTCTGGTTAAGTTAATGTTGAAGCCTCAAGAGCTAACAGAGAATAAAGGGACAACAAATCCTTTGGAATGCAGATAATTGATAAACTAACTACCGTACTAATCTTTTTATTCCCGTCGGCCAACTACGATGAGGGACAAAAAGGTCGACGCCACTTAATTGGGGTCTTTTTGTCATGTAAATCCACGAAATTAGTTTTGATTTTTAATTCTCCCACTTTGAGTAGTTTTTTTTTTTTTTTTTTTTTAATGGGAAGCTGTTGGCGTAAGTTGGGTTTTTTTTTTTAAACCGTACCTAATATATTATTGAGTTATAAAAAGATTCATTACATTAAGGATTAGGCTATATTATGCATATTTTGAATCGACCTCTCTTCTATTAACTTTAACAAACTTGCAAGTTTTAAAAGATAAAACTAGAGTAAAAAGTTGAGAGATTGTCTGGTAAGCTTCAACCGGAGCTAAAGATAGATCCAAATTCTTGGTAAGTAATTCACAATCAGTTAGGATCTTTATATTCTGCAGGTCGAGATTGGCCGCTTCTTTGAGGGCATATAAGCACGTCATTTTTCGGTTTGAAAAGCAGAAAGGACATACGTAGGAAGTGCCTTAATCTGAATCACCATAACATGAGAAGACTAAATCTTTCAAACTCCCGCCGCCTTCCTTATTGTCGGATTAAAAGAGCCGTCCATCACAATAGAGGCTGGTGATGTGGTGTGACCATCTATCAAATCATGCATCTATGTTCTCTGCAGGGCGTTTTTCTCTCCTTGTTGAAAAGAAAAAGTTTCAACAAAAATGGTTTAAACTTCAAATAAAATCGCATGTCCTCTTGGATTTTGCATCTTAATCGAGTATAGGGAACAATAGGATGATATTATTGGCTCATATTTTATGCGTCCCTTCTATATTATTGGCTCAATAGGATGATAGTAA
Organism: Oldenlandia corymbosa var. corymbosa; assembly: GCA_949775105.1. NCBI lineage: Eukaryota > Viridiplantae > Streptophyta > Magnoliopsida > Gentianales > Rubiaceae > Oldenlandia > Oldenlandia corymbosa. The sequence continues at coordinate 8,147,985 of OX459118.1, forward strand.
TTTTACTACTAGTATTTTAGTGAACAATCTATAATATATTATATTTATTTATTATTATATTAAGAGAGAAACTAAAAAAAGAATTCTAGGAAATTCTATGTGGCATTTTTATAAAAATTCTAAAAAAAAAAAGTTTGTGCATTTACATTACAAGTCCTAGGAATTTATGGAATTAATTTTTTTCACACCTATAATTTTATGTTAATTGATGGCTAAATAGGAAATAAGAGTATGAAATAATTATCATTGAGTAATTTTATCCGGATGGAGAGTATTTCTCCGGGGATGAAGGAATAAAATGAGCAATCATTAATGTGATTGATTCCTTTCTTTCTTTTTTTTTTACAAAAAATGTACCTTAATCGGAGTGACAATTTGATGTTATTATAGAAAATATATTGAAATAAATGGAGCAGTGTTCATGGACTATTTATCCGGGTGTGAAGGTCATTAATGTAGATTGATAGCTTTTTTTTAAAAAAAAAAAATACCTTAATCAGAGTAACAATTTCATGTTATTATAGAAAGTATATTGAAATAAAGGGAGTAGTATTCATGGATTATTTATCCGGGGCTGAACGGATTATATCACAATTTTTACTTCGGGAAAAAACACGAATGGAGTAGTATATTGAAGAGATTAAATGAGCAATTACTAATTTTGATTGATTGTTGTTTTCTTTGTAAATTGTTACGTAATTGGGGTTTTAATGGACTCACCAACTACAAATTCACTATATCACGACGATTTTTTTTATTGATGAGTTTTTTTCTCTGTTATATCATCGATCACATGATATAAATACCTCTGAACTCCAGAATCATTGTATCTACGTCACAAAAACCTTCCTCCACCCAAAATTAAAACAATGTCGACATCACGTACCAGCAACCATTTTGATTTCATCAAAGACTTGACACTAATAATCGACAAATCTGATTAAAAGTTAAATGTACGAATACTACACGTCTGGACAACAACTTTTGGGGAAGACATTGGTCGAAACTTTACTTATTGATGAACAGATAAAATAATACAATTTAGTTTGTATTCATGTAGTTAAATGATATGTGTGTTTAAGCCGATTTATGTAAGTATTCTATATTCAGTAAAACTATTATTGCAAGTTGTATTTTTGTGGTTTGTCTCCACTGTCAGGGTCAAACAATACAAGTTTCGGTCGATAAAAAACTCTAGTGAAAATTTCAAAAGCTTCTTGAAAATGGACTTGGAGAGTCTAAGCAAATCATTAACTTTAATTTGACGGGATACACGAGAAATTACAAGTAGAACAAACATAAATAATTGAGTCACATGACCCAGCTTTTTTCCACACAGAATGGTACTTAGAATGCATGCTATCAATCCAATCATTCTACAACAAAAATCTCCAACCAGTAAACTTCACTTTAAGGGAGTCATTGTTGCTATAATTTAAATTCAATTTATCAAAGGAGAGAGTAGTAGAAGGAACCTCAATTAACTGACCGTCCGAAGTCATCGTCGGAAATAGAAAATTGGGAGAATTTTTTGCACAAAATGATTCATTATTCCAACGATTAACTTTCCATAACACATCTTTTTGCATATTTATTTTCAGAAAAGGATAACAACATAAAAAATATTAAATGCCACCTAACTGTTTACTTTCTTTTAATATTTACCCCGTTATGTCATGTAAAATTTCTTACTTTAATTTTTCAAAACTAATATCAAACATGCTAATTACTTTCAACTAACAAGCCCGCTTTCACAGTATATTTTTATTACATTTTCCTGATTATTAATTTACTCTTTACTCTATCATCAATTAGACAAGCAAATTAATGTAATATTACATCTTTTTTTTTTCTATTTACAATTGAATGATGTTTGCATTTCTATTATTTTAAAATACAACAATTGTTAATATTTTCCTTTTAAATTTAATACGTTACTATTCAATAAATACTTATTACCCTTTTGTTTCACAATTTTATTATATTTTAAATATGTAACTCATACAAAATTATGCACAAACCCCGTGCATTGAACGGGTTTAGCAACTAGTTGAGACGATGATGTAATCATGAGACAGATTAATTAACCTCCACACTGTGCCCTATTTTTCTATGAAATGGAAAAAAAAAAAAAAAAAAGGAGGAAATTTCTAGTATAACTGTAATAAACTAGTCCCAGCAAGTAACTTGAAATGACAAAATAACAGTCTGTCGACGTTCACGTCTGCACACATTTGGCCACATATTCTAACTGGCCCCAGAACTCCAAATTCTACATGAACATTTTGGAACACAAACTCGGTCAACGGGTTGATGAATCATCTGCTTGAGTCCAGACAGGAGAGCTCAGCTAAGAACCAAGTGTGCCTTTCAGCTCGGAATTCTGCCAAAATGCAATTCATTCTGCTCAGTTAAATATGTAAAAGGAAAGTTTGCCGATATAAGTGAATCATGTAGAGGCTAAATTCATACTAATTCTTTCCGTTTCAAATGAAAGGACGTGTCCCAGACACGTCTGAATAACATCGACCGTAAAATTTGAGTAAAGGCTTGAGAGAGTAGATATAGAAGAGCACACTATTTTTTTTTATTTTTATTTTTTCGAAATGGAAGAGCACACTTAAACGCACACAACTATTGTATAAATCACCCAACAGATTCTAGCTAACCCCCTAATTTTCTTTTATGGTAAGTGGATCAGCCCTAGTTACAGGGCCTCCTCCATACCATCTAACCCGAACTCTTCCATAGGTATAGCCGACTTTCTGTTGATTTGTGTGTTTGTTTCTCCTAGCACTTAAAGCTCCTACGTCTAATCTCTCCAAATTGACCCGTCAAATTCTAGCTTTACATGCAGAGGTCTTAAGCACATGAAAGCTTGTTTTATACCATTCATATTTAATCTTCAATAGCTTGGGTTTCGTCATTCTTAAATGTCTTACTCTGGGTTTAAAATGTTACCATAGACTATTGAAACTGTGACAACCACAGTTCATAAAAGCAGGCCTAGTGGCAAATGCAGTAAAAGATCATGTTGACAAATTAGCTTATATTTGAAGCTTCATACACCAATATAAAGAATGCTACCAGCTTGTATCAAGATAAAACCCTACAACTAATTAACCATTAGGGGCATACCTCATTTGGTGGCTGATTAACAGAACCCTTCCTCAGTCCAATGACAAAGATTCCCTCAGGGTCCACCCTAAAAAAGGTAACTGCAGGAAGAAATCAGACTAAGATTTTAATGTAGAAAACACTGCTTGCATGCATCACATGTAACTTGCATGAGTAGAAAATTAGATAAACTCTTACAAGCTTTTCCTGCAGAATTTTATGGGAAAAAGAAAATAGACACTATGAATATACTGTGATGAGAATCATAAATGAAAGCAATCAAAGTTACTGAAAACTGAACATGAAGCACCAAGAAAATTGTTCCGTTACATGGGGGACCAGTAGTTTATCAGGTTACGTGAAGTACCAAAGGCAACCTCAGTTTTACAAATAGTCTACCCGCATGGAGGGTCAAAGGCTTAGTGTTTGTATCAGAAGACATAAAACTTGAGGTGACAGAAAAGCATATCAAGTTTCCTGGAGGTGTGCACACACTTTTCTAACCAGTTTACAAATTTTCCTTTTACCCAAAAAAAAAAAAAGGGCTTCTGCCATTTCCACAAAATGGTTGTCTGATGATGCAAAAATATAAAGAGATGAAATAGACAATTTCCCTGAACTTGCACCAGGAAAATTGTTCTGTTGCATGGACGACCAATAGTCATCAAGTCGGATGAAGTACCTGAGGCAAACCTCAGTTCTACATATACTCTACCCACATGGAGGGTCAAAGGCTGGTTGTATCAGAAGACACAAAACTTGAGGTGGAAAAAAGTAAAAAACAAGCATATCAAGTTTCCTGGAGGTGCACCATATGCCTTTCTAACCCGTTTACAAATTCTCCTGTTACCAAAACGAAAGGGCTTCTGGCGGTACCACAAAAGGGTTGTGATGACACTAAGAAAGAAAGAGATTTTCATGGTATGAAGTATAAACTACTGAGGAAGTTTCAGATTGCAGAACTAGGACAATAACTACCAAGAAATAGAACAACTAATCAATTAGCTGACCAGAGAATTTAAGACATTCTGAGAGCATCTGGCCAATGCTTAAAGTGCAAAGTGTTAGTCAGCAATCAAGACTGCGATTCGAATTTCAGGAGATGCCTAGTGCAGTTAGCAAATGAATTGAGTGCATAGTCAAAGATAATTTCATTTCATATCTTTGTCCACTAGGTAAAGTTTTCATAATGGGCAACTGTAAAAGAAATTTCTTGAAAACACTGTACGTTCGGTAAGTGACTAAATAGGACAAAAGGACTTAAATTTCATTGATGAGTATTTCTTCTCCTACTGTACTTTAGACTCTACCATTATCATATGATCACACAAATGTACTTCTACTAAATATCAATTGCAACCCTGATAAGTCAAGCATTAAACAGTTACCTGTATCACCTGCTTCCCATCTCTTCGAAACCATAAATTCTTTGAGTCCTTCGAGAATATACATCTTACTGCCAGCATTTATCCAATAGCGGTAATTAAATTCCCATTCTTTTCCTTCCACATCATGGAATCTGATTGGAAATCCACGTGGATCATTTATATCAGGGAAGAAAGCCTGGTGAAACACGAGATTCTATCAGTAACATGAGGATGTGAGAAGATGACAGATAAAATCCAGAACTAATCTTCATGAAGTAACCAAGAAATAACACCGGTAACATTAGAACAGGAGAAAGAATTTTCAACTTGGGTTGCTATTTGAAACTTGCAAGCTCACCTCTGCACACCTCTTGGGTAATACTAGACGCGAAAGTTTCATGTCAACGTCAGTCTTGGACAACTGTTTTTCAAACAAAGGAGTGACCACAGATTCGGAGCTAGATGGTTGTCATGGATCAGTCCAAAAAAAAGAAACAATTACATCAATACATTTATGGAAAATGAAGCACATGTCAACTTGTCCATGGACTATTTCCTGCAAGACTTACTGGCTTCACAAGTTTGAGGACAATAAACGAAAACATTATCCATTTCAGAATGAAAGATACATAAAAAATTACAGTCAGAATACCCTGCACCACCCCCCAACACCGCCCTCCCAAGTAGTTTATATTAACAATAACAGCTGTCTTCTATGAGGATACTTTCTCGATATCTGTTGCAATTCTGAGTCAGTGCAATGAGGCCTGTATTGAGTTTCTATGCCAGATTGTCCATGGAGGCCTTGCTGTATTTCTAAAGGCAGGGATCTATTGCGTGCCTAAAAAACAGTATCAAATGTCATATCATTAAAGGAGATTATACAGGAGCACTGACTAAACAAGCATCCAACTTTCAGCAAATACCATAATTAGGGGTAAAAAAAAGAAAAAAGAAAAAGGATTTTGCAGGAAGAATGACCATCATCTACTGTATGATTGAATCCAATTCTTTGCTTCTATATTAATCAGCAGCAACGTGTCAATACAGAATGAATATGATAAGCTCTTTTCTCATGACACTTTCTCTGTACAAATAGTAGTCCAAACACTTAAAAAGTTCCATTGTAAACTTTGGCAAAATAAAAATTCATCAAAGAAAAGGAATGGGCCTCTTCTTATAGGTTTAAACGTAAGTCTCAATGTAATCTAAACAGAAGATGACAAGCAACAATTGCCTCACCACTGTGTTGCAAGTTCAATGATTATAAACGTGATGTTCGAATTAAAGTTTACATTAGATGTGAACTGACATGGAGCATTTCAAGATTGAAATAAGTCTTATATAAGAAACTCAAGAAAAACCTTTATTTTATCTTAATACTGTACAACTCTTTTTGTTCCCATCTCCCTTTATTTGTTGTAACAATTTTTTCAAACACCAATACTTCATATAAAAGGTCGTGACAGATTTCAAACAGAAGAAGGTTCATAACACAATGAACACAAAATACTAAGGCGATAAATGCATAGCACAGTAGATAAAGGAAACCAACAAGAGTCATCTTACCTGAGCAAAATTAATTCTTGAGCACCCCATGCAGATTATTCCACCAGAATCCAACAGCATATATGTGTTAAATGACACAATACATCCACAATGAACCAACTGCATAAGAAAGAATAAAAAATTTGAGCGAATCTTAAACATGGTCACCACAGTTGGGTTTCAAATTGAACACTTTTGTGTTATTATTATAATCTGACTTAGATGAAAAGCCAACAACATTGTCATTGATTCTGATATCCATCATCAGACGAAAATCCCCCAAAAAATAGAATAAGCAGTTGATTAGTTTCCCATTAAACGAAAGATGAAGTAACTACATTTCCCAAACTCAATACATGGTCCAATTGAATTACCGATATACCCAATTACATCAGTTAAAATGAAATCTACTCACCCTGCCACAAGATTCACAATCCCTCCAACCCTCGTGGCCTGAATGGAATGTATCACAGAACTTGCCATCTTCATAAATAGAACTGCAAACAAAAATTTCATATTAGGCCAGATCGCTACACCAAAAGAGAGAAAATGGCACAAAACAACATTGAACAAAAACCATCAAAAGATTGCTTCAGGAACAAGGAAGACATGTAACTGCAGAAATGAAACATATAAACATGCAAGATACCACAGAATTGACAACATTAGTCCAATGAATGGCAGATAAATTGCCCCAGTGATAAACTCAACATCAGCAATTTCACCCTTTAAAAGTTGTATACAAGAAAGAGAGAATCAAAAGAACTAAAACCAGCAAAACAAAAAAGATCCCATTTCTTGGCATTTCCAAAAAGAATTAAACATCAATCCCAAAAACAAATGTGAATTGATGCGTGCATGTAAATTTAGGAAATTCAGAAAGCAGAGTAAGCCATACGCGCAACGGGGACAGAGCTGAGCAAAGTCGCCGCTGCGAAGGCGCCAACCATTTCTAAAATGGTCAGAGCTGGAGCTGAAATTCCGACACTGAAGACAAGAAATTCTTGAGATTGAATTAGTGCCCATCATAGGTATGATGAAGAAATCAGGCCCCAAAACAAGGAATAAGCAGAAACCGAAAGGGGAAAAAAGAAAACTTGCAAAGGGACAGCAGACAATACTGCTTCACTCTTCAAGAAAGGGACAGTAGAAGAGAAAAGGGAGTGAACAGAGAAAAAAGTGGGGAGAAAAAAAGAAAAGAAAAGAGAGTCAAAGAGGCTTTGGAAGATTTCTAGGAAAAGTATGATTAAATAGTGGTCCGGTGACATTTATCTGAGATGAATCATCACAATCTAGGATGGTACAAAAGATTTTTCTGACACTGGGTTTTTCATATTTCCAAAATCTGGAAAGTTATTGCTGTTGGGGACTAATTTAGAAGATTATTAGTAATAAATATATTTTGGGTTGAAATATCTGTACTAATTAATGCTTCAAGAGTGATGCTGATTTGCTACAGAATCAGACTCATAAATAGGCCGTTTTCTTTTGACCAAATTTTTGTACAAAAATAACGAGTAGTTTTAGGCTGCGGATTAATGTCTCACAAGTAAAATTGTTCTTGTTGCATTTCTACTGAACCACTTGTTGCCTACTTTTCAAGCATTTTGAATGAACTTTGTAACGCTTGGCCGGATGTAATTTTGCATGAAAGGAAGAAATGGCATCAAGGCTCCAATGTATCACTTAGGTTCGTTACAATCAACCAGGACCCTGTTCATCTTAATCATCCAATTTGATAAAACCACATTGGCATTGGGATCTTTACGCATTGCTTATCAAAATTTGATTTCTCTTACAAATTGTGATTCACAAATAGGTAATGTAAAACAAAAACTCAATCTAATAAAATCACCTCAATTGATACACATACTATGAGCCCACTAAAGAGAAGTCGGTCTTACTCTTACATGCTGAACCTAGACCACCACCCCCACCACCTATGTTAAAGATTGCAGCTCAAGAGAACTGAATCATATTAGCTTTTCAGCAAATTAGATTCTTGGAATCTAGCTTTACATTTTCATCTCTGCTTGCTCCCATTTTTAGAATAAAGATTTGGCCACCGCTCTCGTCTTCCAGCATTCTTCGCTCTTTTCATCTCTACTCCCTTGTTTCTGCAAACAAAATAAAACAAAAACCAAAAGAAAGAAGGAACCGGTGACGGACTAGAAGAGGGGTTCAACTGACACTAAGCCCTTTAACTTGCCCTACTCTTTTCCAGATGGAAAGCTCTAAACTGAAGGAAAAGAACATAACAAGAAATATGAAATGGAACACGATCGCACCAAACAAACACAAGGAATCACTTGTATCTATAACCTTGAAGTCAAAATTGCCATAAACAAACACAAACCTACAAAGAAGCCACTGGGGGTGCATGAAGCAAAATGAGAAGTTATTTGAAACCAAAGTGCTCCATCTCAACACCATATATCTAATCGTCCATAATGAACTTAAAAAAAAACGCATTCTTAAGTCTAAACTAAAGAAAGAGTACTATCAGCAAGAATTTGAGTGATGGAGTGAGGTCCCTAAAACAAAAATAGGACTTTTTTACATTCAGAAAAGCAGAGACTAGTTGTTCCAATATTTCTTTCTCTATTTTGTTTGTGCTGAGTTACAAAATTAGAATTATAAATTCATCCCGTTACAACTCTATTCCAAAGTCCTAACACCAAAATCTTCTCACATTGCTCCCCTCAGAAATTTGAATGCAGAGCAAAAAAATAAAGGGGGAAATCTACCAAAGTCCCAATAAAAGCTCTAAACGATTACATTATCCAACAAACAATATTTTGAGTCTCGCCCCAGCAAGTATTGTGAAGCATACAAACTTGCATCGGCAACCAGAGTACCAGAAAATTTATACTACATTAATTAAAAAAAAAAAAAAACCTCAAAAAATTCAAACCAACTGACCCGTGGAGTCCACGAGATGATTTTCTGTCTGTGGCTGAAAGGTTAATATGAAGGAGAAATTACAATCGTAATTCATATCAGCTCCAGGCCTCCAGCAGGGTCACTGACAATCGGTGTAATCTGATGAAAGGTCCATCGGAACTGAGCCATTTACCGATCTCTCTTCTTGTTCCGGTTCTTCGCCATGTCTGAGGCCAAAAAGAGGTTACATTTTCTATTTTTCTCCTTTTGACGAAAATTGTTCAAGGGAGGAGAATTTATAGAGTTAGTTACAAGAATTTGGGCTTAAGAGAATAAATGTGACAAATTACATCGGGCTTTCCTTTTTTATCTTCGCGCTTCTATACGTAATTGGGCCGTTTTCTAGTTCTGTTTTTTTTTTTTTTGGTGGATTAAGGGTTATTTGATGACAATTAGTATCGAGGTGCCTACGATTGAGAGGAATTAGCCACTGTTGTCCATCGTGGACACTCTGAAAAAAAAAAAAAAATGTTATGTAATTTTTTGTCGGAGTGGGAACTGGGAAGAAGCCGATTGTCGGCAGTTCTGGGTGCCTGGGTGGTAGGTGTATAATCCGGTTGTCTGCAACAATTCTTTTTGGTAGGAGTTATACAAGTCTGAAGAATATGCATCTTTTGACCAAAAAAAAAAAAAAAAGAATATGCATCTTAGCCGAGTAATAATGTGCTAAGTTTGGTTTCCAGTTTGATAAAATGCACTAGCCTTGTAATTGGGTTGTTATGTTACACTCCATGCATCATCACTTATCAAAAACTGATGCGTCTTACAAATTGCGACTCATTTGTCTCTCATCAACTTCTCTTCTCCTAGGTTTGACTGGTGGTACATTCGCAAAATATGAGACAAAAAAAGAAGTCAATCTAGAGCTCTTTTGATATGGATATACTAAACCTAACCGGAAGTTGTTCTTACACACTGAACCTAGCATTGAACTACAAACTTCCTACAGAAAGATTGCAGAGCAAGATAACTCAATCATATAGCTTTTTGGCAGATTTGATTCGTAGCATCTTGTTTTCTATCTTCGACATTTTCTCCTCTTCTTGCTCCATTTTAGATAAAGCTTTGGCCACGGCTTTCATCTTCCGGACATTCTTTGCTCTCTTCATCTGTACTCCTTTCTTCTTTCTGCAAAAGACCAAGAATTGGTGATTCCTAAGAGTTGCGATAACCACACCATGAACCACATTATAAAATGAAGCCCTGACTCTTAGGCAGAAATGTCCAAGCCCAACCATTTGAGGTGCATTTTACAGGAAAGACACAAAAAAAAAAGAACAAGAAGAGGCATTTAACTCCTACTTTTTCAGATCAAAAGCTCTAATATCAAATGGAACACAAAGCACAAATTAACACAAGCAATCACTCGTAAACCCTGCATCTATAATCTTGAACTCAAAATCTGCCATAAACAAAGACAAACCTACAAGAAACAAAGAGCAAAGCCTAACACAAGATGGGATGTTATTTGAACTCAAAGCGCTCCATCTCAACACCATATCTAGTCCTCGTTAATGTACTAGGAAATAACATTCTTAACCAAAAAGAAAACACCAGACTCGCCACAATGATAGTTGTACATAACAAGTCGCACAAGACTGAAGTCTACAGAAGAATGGCAGTATTACTACAAGTTATATCTTGTTCCAGAACATAAAGCACTCAACAAGCAATATATACTGTATCAGCAAATAACATTCTGACCGATGGAACAAAATCATGACTTTTTACATATAGAACAGCAGAATCTCATTAAATCATTCTGACTGTATTTCTTCCTTTCTTTCTTTTGTTGTGAATTACAATATCAGAATAATAATAAATTGATTCCGTACAAATATATGCTGTAACACAAAATCTTCCGACAAAGGCTCAATATTCGATTATGTTGGTATAAATATACGAGGCACACTGTATTTCAGCAACTAAAAATCATAATCATAAATTCAAACCAACTCACCCGTGGAGACCAACAGCTGATTTTCTTACAGCTACTTCCGAAGTGTCCATGGCTGCAAGGTTAATACGGAAAAGATAAAATTAAATTAAATTTTAATTCATCAGCTTAAGCAAAAAAGCAAGTAAACAAAGCATCAAAAGATCATAAAATTAAGTATACCTTCAGGAGCACTGACAACCGTGTAATCCGATGTAAGGTCCATCGCGGCTGAGCCATTTTCAGATTTCCGCTTCTTGTTCCGGTTCTTCGCCATGGCTGAGGCTGTTTCTTTGCAATGACGAAGCCCTATGTTGTTGCTTTTAGGAAAAAAAGATCATCGTTGGGCTGATGTCTCTATTTAATACAGTAATTGGGCTTAAGTGAATGGATTACGTTGGGCTTCCTTCGATGTGGACTCCTATCATGGAGGGAAGATTAAAAAAAATAAAATAAAATAAAAAAAGAAAAGAAAACGAAAGCATCTCTGGATGCTGAGAGTTTGCATCCAATCTGCCTCGCTTTTAGAAACTAAAAATCCATATTACCAATTTTTTATTACCAGTATTATTTAGGAATATATAAAAAAAAAAAAAAACATAAACAAAGTTACAAAAAGAACCAATTAAGTAGCAAGCTACGAGTTTTCCTTTTTCCATGTGAATTTTAAAAAGTTATTTAAGATTTTTTTTTTTAATATTAAAAAATGAATACCAAAAATACTCCTACTAGAAGTGGGGTCAACTCGCAACAAAACGGAAAACATGAGGAAAAAGTGAATTGGAAAAAAAAAAAAAGTTACGAACTGTTATACTTATTTCGTTTTTTTAGTGTGTGTTTTTAGGTTTTTTTTTATATTGAAAATGTAAAAAGGTTTATTGTAAATGTAAAAAAATATGTTGAAATAAGACAGTTATTATTAAAATAATTTTAAAAAACCATCCACAAAACCAAACAAACGGATTAATGTTTGGAACCAAAAATTAAATTCAACCAAATGGACGGACCAATCTTAGAATTTACTCTTTTCCGACATTAGAGGTTTGTTGAACTTACTTACTGACTAGAATTTATTGCAACTGTGTTTGCGATTAGTCATTTTGGCCTTTCACATTTGAGAAGTTGGCCTTCACATTTATCAGTCTCCCACTTTGGTTATTGAAATCAATTCTTCTAATCTTATCCATTCACTCACCTGAAATTAATATTGATCTGCACTATTTACTTCAAATAGGTTTCTCCACTTTTTGGGCACTATTTACTACAAAGAGCCAAAGAAGTCCCAATAGGCAATTTATACGGTGAACAGACATATATGATGCACTGATTTTAGAAATTGTATTATACGCGCATAAAAAGGGAATAAATTTAATTTTTTCCCCCACAAAACTCACGCGCAGACTTTATTCAATTCCATGATTTTATTAAAATTGAATATAGTTTCAAATTATTCATAATTACTATATGCGATTTCCATGACCAAGAAATTCAAAAATTTTAGTATGATATTTATACTATTATTTTGCATTATACATGAAACAAAACACAAATATTCATGACCTCAACATATAATTATAATGTTCATAGCAACATAATTGGAAAACAAAATAATAAAACTTATTGTCCAAAGACTAAAAAATATATTTAAAACTTCCATACACCATAAAATATTTATTAAAATATATTACATTGTTCACTTGATTCAACCAGAACTAACATGAAAATACTAGTTGAACATTATGGAAAACTCTAAATTACATCATGAACATACGAGTACTACCATAAAATATACGTAAGCAACTATTATCTGTTGTCAAAGCACAAAAAAAAAAAAAAAACTAACATATAAAAATTATGAAAGTTAAATACAATTAGTATGAACTTGATTAAAGCAGGTTATGAATCAGAACTCTAATTACATTGCCACCGAGTTAATATAAACATTATAATACAATATACGTGTATGATTGTATGAACTTCTAGTGTATATTGTAAAAACATATAGTGATTCTTCCTAATCACTTTTACCCATCGAAATTCTTTTTTTTTTTCCCTTTAAATATGGTACAATAGATAAGGTAGATTTTGATTATGAATTTTATTATACTAGAAATGGTAATTTTAATTTTGAGATCCTATTGAGAAAATTACGGGTTCGATTGTCTGCTAATATTAATTCCATAATTAATTTAATTTATAATAAATTAATATCCCTAATTTTTTACCGAAAGAGCGCGTGTAAATACAAAATCTGTGTACCAAATATTGTGAACAGGGTGCACGGTATAAGCTCATTATACATGATAAAATTCACATATGTAATACAAATTTATGCTTGAAAAGTTGAATTTTGATCATTAATTTATGAAGCCCTTATTTGACTATAATGTGAAGACATAGAGATGTCAAAAATATTATCAGTCTATGACTCTCTGTAGTTTATAATACATTTAAAGTAAATATTCTTTCAGATCACTTGGTTCGCTCAATAAAGATGGCAACATCAATGGAAATTTTACTGTGAATTCAAGACCACATAACAAAAATTACCAAAGTATGAAAATAGTATTTTCCTACTAAAAGTCAATATGGTGATATAGTAGAATATTAATCTCTATAGTCTAAAATACTTCTTCTTTTTTTTTTACATGTTGCAGATGTCGACAATAGTGACTAATCACTCTTGCTCATAGTAGGCATCTCGATGAGTGAAAGAGCTGGCCAAAAAAATTTAAAATTGGTCCATGTCCATTGCGAAGTTCAAATTTTAGATCTATGATAAAAAATACTTTTCTTTTCCTTGTAAGTTTGTCGCATTGGGAATCTATGAAACTTTTATCATATGCGAGTTTTTAATGGTCTCTCAATAATGTTTGATATATGAATGCAAAAGACATCTATAATGTATAACTTCCAAAGTTCACCAATTCACCTACTGCCATTTTCAATCAGACATTAAGAATTGATAATTAATTAATCAAACTCTTAGAGTCTTCTTTGCCTTGCTATATTTCAGTATTTATTCTTTTTGACGTTCGTTTAATCTTTTACCACGTATTTTACACGGAGTATTCTCTTTCATTTTATTATTTTTATACTTGTTCTCTTTGAAGAACTAAGTATATCGAGTTGATGTACAAATTATACAACCTAGCGAACTGTTCTGTAATCATATTTAGCATTACGCATGGGCAGAAGATAACTAGTTTATCAAACAAGCCTAATTAGTTCAAAATGTTACGTGTTTTGGGTCTTTTCTCGTATGATCCCTAACGATTTTTTTGTGATCAACAAAATGACAGTTTGGGGAACCCAAAATACAAACGGTGATAACATCTTTTTACGTTACTACAATGCTCAATCTCTCTGTGGGAACACTTAGAAGGAGGTAACATGTAGCAGTGTAACTAATAAGGTAATGGGAACTTTGGAATTGAACCTTATCCAACGTTATCTAAATCTAATCTAATTAAATTGAATTGGTAGAAATGGGAAAAAGTAGCTTTAATGATGGTCCAGGGAAATATATCAAATATCTTGGGGGGACAAAATCATGAGGAGAGTTGGTATGAATTGGTGAACTTTGCAGATCCAAATGCACAACTGTGTGGAGCCACCCAAATGCATCTCCATAACGTGTTTGGTTGCTTAATTTATGCCTAAAACATGTTGCGAGTCAATTCTAATACTCCATGTTGTGAAGGAGTTGTAGTAATTGTTTGTATCGATGTCCTCTTGTGATCATATTAATTCCTAATCATGTAAGCTCCCTTCTAGAATATGAACGTGGCTTTCACGATGTTTGCAATGAAAAGCGCAAATATAATCCCCAGATGTATGTAATTAAGTTCATTCTTCGTTAATCAGCGAGTCCATATGCTAATAATGATTTATGGATTAACGGACATTTTTGTACTACTAATAAATTTATAACTATTTTGCATACTATTAATAAATTTATCAAATTCATCTGTCTAAACTAAATGATTAGAATGATCTCATGTGTATATCTATTCAAAACTACATAATAAAAATAGAAAAGAAGACATTTAATATATAAAGAAAAGTTACATTTAATTTGAGACAATTAGCAAAATGCACCTACATTGATATCAATAATTAGAAATGCAATTGAATGCAAAAAAAAAAAAAAAGTAGAAGAAGAAGGATTACAGAAATACAAAAATTGGTTACCCTTTTGTAACATAAGAAAATTAACAAAAAAAGAAGTATAAATAAGAATATGAGGAATATTCATTTTTGGGTGTGCAATTTGGTGTTCATGGTTGGGGTGTAAATTAGCAGTCACCAAAACACCAAATTGGTGTTGCTGTTGGGGATTGCCTAAGAAACTAGTGACATACTATATTTCTCTATAAAAAAAAATGACAGTGACTGCGCGTATTTTGTGTTGTAAAATTATATGGTCGCAGAACAAGGGAGAAAAGAAAAACAAATAAAAGGAGGAAATTCTAGAAACTCGATTGCATCTCATTAAAGTTAGGGATCACACAATTATTATTATTATTTTTTAATTCCAACTTATACCGATTGTATTTTCCTTCTTCTCTTTCCTTTAGTAATGATGTAAATGAATTGATGGATGTGTTTAAATGAAAGAAGAACAATCTCATCATGATAATTATGTTGTGAAAATCAATTAATTCATGTTTATTAGTATTATTTTTAATAGTGAGGAAACTTTAAACTTATGTTACATGCCAACTATAGAGTTGGACTAGGAGTCTCAAAAAGACAGTATTTCTAGTGTTCTGTTTGGGGTTTTACCAAAATATGTAGCTCTATGGATATCGATAAACCTAATTTAGCTCAAGAATCCGCTGCTTTGTTTCCTGGATGTTTAACAAAGAGAAATTCTAGTAGCCATTGGTTTAGAACCAGCTTTATAATTATAAGGAGAACGTTGCTGTAGAGGTAGGTGATTGATTTCTGATCATATAGCAGATTCGTTGCCTCCAAACTTCCATTTATTCGTTTAAAGCCTAGCTGCCAAGCTAGTTTGAAGGCCAAAAAAAAAAAAAACACCCCAGAGTTGTGCTTCCAGTATAGAACAATGTCCTATATTCGCCACGAATCCAAATATCCACAGACCTTCATGATAGTTATGAAACAAACGAATTCTCAAACTCAACCGCGACTGCTAAATGCAATTCTTCCATTTTCCGCACACTGACTAATAAAAATGTTACTACTACTTTCAAGTTTCAAAAAAAGGGGGGAAATGAAAGGGAAAGAGAGCGTGGCATCAAGCTCGGCCATGTGTGGGAAAATAGTCAAACTGGAAAGAGAGAGGTTAATTAGGAATACGAAAGCGTGAAGCAGCTGGTCGGTCCCCTTTCACAAAATGAGAAAAACAACGTCAACGGCTTACAACCAAATAATGGCCGGGGGGAGCGTGAAAGTGGGGCCTCGCTATCCGAAAATCAGAATCCAAACATGGCATTAGTGTCCAATTGATAAGGGAAGAATTAACTTAAATTAACTAATACTGCGATATAGGATTTTGGGACCCAAAGATGGAGACAGGGTTTTGTTGAATTAATTGGTTGCTTTTGTTATTGATTTTTTTTTTTTTTTTTGGACTTCCATTACATTTTGATTTGAATGTTGTTTCCCCTGGATTGGCGGAGACAACCGTTAACCTCTTATGATGTTTTTTTTTTGTTCATTAGTCTGCTGTGTAGTTATTATTCTAGTTCAAACTTCAAAGTTCAAGCCCAACAATTAAGAGTCAAATCATAATTTTCGCTCAAAAGTTTTTGTCAATAGTAGGGGAAAGGGGATCTAGTTAGAAGCTCATCCGCGCAGGTTAATTGTATTCTTGCATGGATCAGCAATACCCTAATTGTATGACTGACCATTAAGATCATCTTCACTCCCAAACTTTGTATCAATTTCAATTTGATGCCTTTAAAATGATGTTTTACTTCATAGATGTAAAACAATATACACATAAAATCCATCAAGCAATGCGTGTTAGGATGTAAGCATATATACATTTGAAATGTGATGACTGATGAATCCATGTGCTACGATACTAGCATTTTTTGGATCTTTGATCACGGATCCATGAATCATAAGACAGTATCAAAAAATGGGCCGAAAACACTGTTAATCCATCCTTTCAAATTAGCTGCATCTCCAAAACACTGTTTCTGTCGAAGCAAATTAACTGATGACCATCAAAACTTGAGGAGTACTCCTTATTTTAACCCTGTCATGTCATAAAAAAACATTAAACAGGTGGGAATGAATAAATGTTCACTGTGGTCTGACCCTGTCAGTCAGTTGGGTTAATTATGCTGCCTGTACTATTTTTAAGTCCACAACTACAAGGTGAATAAAAATAAAAAGAGAAAAAGATTGTGAATCCATCATCATTCTTTCTTCCCACAGTCACATCTGATTTCGATAAGCCCCTACATTGTTTTAAGCTCCAATGATTTTTCAGTGTTATGTTTTTTTTTTTTTTTAAAAATTTCTGGTTCGCAAGAAGGTAAGGACTCTGGATCCAATTAGAACGACGGTGTTTGTCCTAATTTTCAGATATAATTGAAGTTTTCTGAAAATAATGTCTCTGATTGAATTTGCATCTGATTGATGATTTTTATAATGATAATAAATTTTGTTTTTCTTACAAGTTGAACAAATTTTTTTTTAAGATACAACAAAAATACAAAATGCATAACTAACTCAAATGATTATATTACGTGAATATGATGCATCGATCATGTTCTAACCACGATTTATAAGTAAAAGATATTGATACAAGACACAATTTTCTGTCTGGGTTGCTCATATTTTTTTGTTTGGAAGGTAAACTATATAGATGTAGCTAACGAGTCCAAATTATGATCATCTAACACTAAGAGGACAAAGATGAGATCATAAGCCTCTATTTTAGTAAACGCAACTTTATTATACTGATAGTACTTATTATGCTCGTACCATATAAGATACTGTTTTGCCATTTTGTCACGTCTTTTACAATACATCTTTTTTTGGGGGTTAATTAATTGAAGATTCAGGTGCCTTTTTTTATGATTTATTTTTATAAATATACTGGACAGTTATCAGATCTAAACGGCTCCAAAAGAATCCCCAAACCACCCCCATTTACCATTTTCAAACAACAATAACTTATTACAATTCATCAAAAACAAATCAAACCCTTTTTAGTTTTTTTTTTTTTTCAGTAGAAAGAGATCTTTCCGTTTTCTTTTTGTAGTATTTCTTTTCATCATTCTTCGTTTATAGAAAGAAAAACCCAAAAAAGTTAATTAAACACACCATCAAAACCACCTTTTAAGGAGAGAGAAATTAATCTTTCTCCATTAAATTTAACACCTGCGGAAAAAAAGATGCATTCTTGATTGTGTTTTCCCCTTCATCTTCATCATCATCAACCTAATTCGACCTTAAAATTCCCGAATTTTTCATTTACCTGCAAGGAAACTTTTTCCAGAAAACCCTTAAAAAAAAATAAAATTATGAACTGAAACGTTAACACGTTCTCTTTTTTTCTCGATATTATCCATAAAGCAGACATTTTTCAGACAAGGTCACAAGCCCCCTCTCTTTTTTTTTTCTTCTTTGCCATTTGCCATCTTCCCCGAGTCATATTCTTCTAATCATATTCAAAATTTTTAAAAAAGTTTTTTTTTTTTGGGTTTTTTTAAAATCCAATTATTATTAAAGCTGTATAACAGCTCAGAGTTGCATTATTCTTTCAATTTCACTTTCTTCACGCTTTGTTTTCACGTTTGTGTTCTTCCCTGCCAAAAAGCCAACATTTACACAAACGAAAAGAGAGGGTTAACACCTTCTCAGGTTTCTCTAATTTGCTCTACTGAAACGGCGCCGTGATTATCCTGTAACTTCATTTGGGGGACGATGATACAATTTTCTTGAAATTTTTATCTGGGATTAGGGTTTTAGAGAATCATGTCTTGGACAATGTCAGAATTCTTGGCATTGTTCGAGTCCTGCTAATTCCGGAAGAAAAAACTTGGAAAATTAGACAGTTCTTTCTATTTTTGTTCTTTTCCGAAAATTTAGTTTCTCTTTTTGATAGGAAAAGAAATGTTGTCAGTTTCGCCGAATTCAATGGCTAGGAGTTCGTTGGAGGAAATGCTAGATTCCCTCCGGCGAAGGGACGAGGAAGAGAAGCCCAAGGATTTGCCGCCAGCTCTTCCCACCCGGCCGAGGCCGACTTCCAAGACTCGACTTCCGTCTGCCAAGCGACCATTGCCGACTAGTTTTGAATCAGGGGAGACTACAGAAGCAGACAAGTTGAATAATTGTGCGAAAAAGGGAGAAAAGAACTCCAGGGGGCACAGACCGACTAACAACAGTTTTGGCTCTAAGAAAGCAAAGCCAGAGGAGTCCAGTGAGTCTCCGTATATTAGAGTGCCGGAGAAGAACGAATTTGAAGAGAGATTGGAAAAGGACGACGGTGCAAATCTGGCTAATTCCGCCCCCGCTTCACTGCCCAAGTTTAGAGAATCCGAGTGGGATGACAACATTGGTTATTTTATCAAAAAGGTAAAATCAAGATTACTGAAAGGGTTGTATGTTTTGCATTTCTTAACATTTCTCCTTTGTTGTTATTGTGATTAAATTAATATGGGCTTTGTGGGGTTATCTGAAGGGGATAAGGTACCAAATGGTTTTAGTTATAAAAATCACTTTTATCTTTTAGATCAAGAATCGTTTTTGTGAAGATTCATGACTGAATTTGGTTGTTCCGAAAGTTCATTCTCTGTCTCTCCTCGTATTTTGTTCTCGATAGATTTCTGAAATTCTTTTGCACTCCGTTAACTTGATTTTAGTTGTGAAAGAGGTATATCTGGTGATTAACTATATCGTTTTTGGTTTCTTACTATGCTGGCAATGTATGCATATTTCGTCATTCATTTAAAATTGAGAATCTGGTTACTGTGGTGGGTCCTTAGGCCTTGTACTCCTTGCTTGGGTTCCCTCCTTTTGTGTGTTTCAGTTATGAAAGGATGTTATTAGTCTGCAGGAGGTGATTTGATATTAAGTTAGTGTCTGCAGGTTCTAGAGATCTCCATTAGGATGTGATCATGCGCTGTTATTTTTTCATTCTGTATTCAACATTAAATTTAGATGGTTCTATGGTTTCAGAAACTCCGTGTTTGGTGTCGTCCACGAAACCGGCAATGGGAGTTGGGACAAATCCAGTCAACTATAGAAGAGAAAGCTTCTGTTCTACTAGCAGATGGAAGTGTGAGCACAATAGTGTAGATTTTCTTTTCTTTTTTTTTGTTTTTTTTTGGCCCAAGTTTCGTAAACTTTTTTCAAGAAACTTAAAAATTTTTGGGTGTAGGTTTTGTCTGTTCCACTTGCGGAGCTCTTACCTGCAAATCCTGACATTCTTCAAACAGTGGATGATCTTATACAACTTAGCTATTTGAATGAGCCATCAGTTGTTCACAATCTTGAACACAGATTTTCGCAGGACATCATCTATGTAAGTTTACTTCCAAGAAACTTATTTCATTGCTCCTTGTGTGATTTCAAATTGCCTACAATCAAATATTTTTGTCTCTCGTGCCCTGTAGAGTAAAGCTGGCCCTGTTTTAGTTGCAATCAACCCCTTCAAAGATATTCAGCTTTATGGCGAAGATGTAATTGCAGCTTACAGACAAAATCTGTTGGACAGTCCTCATGTTTACATGATTGCGGATACAGCCTACAATGAGATGATGAATGGTGATACTTACTAACTGAGAATATAGATAGTTTTTCTAGCTCTTAAATTGAAAAATATTAATGATGAGTTTTGCTGATGCAGATGGAGTAAATCAGTCCATTATTATCAGGTGTGTGGATATGTTTAGTTTTTGACAAATGTTTTGTTTCTTTGATGTTAATTTTCGTGGTGATCGCCTTTTGATTTATCTTGAGTTTATGCTGTAATTTAATTTATTTTCTCGTAGTGGGGAGAGTGGAGCTGGGAAGACTGAAACAGCAAAAGTTGCAATGCAATATCTAGCTTCCCTTGGAGGAGGCAGCGGTGGGATAGAACACGAAATCCTGCAGACGAGTTCCATTTTGGAGGCCTTTGGGAATGCAAAAACATCTAGGAATGATAACTCCAGCAGATTTGTTAGTTCTCTTCATCAATGTTATATCTATTAACTGTTGAGCATTGAGTTATGTCTGACATCAACATTCCACAGATTCCACTTTGCCTCACATGTTATTTTTTCTGTTGCAGGGGAAGTTGATTGAAATTCATTTCAGTGCAGCAGGAAAAATTTGTGGCGCTAAATTACAGACATGTATGTGTTTTTCCCTTGGAATTTGCAAATCAAATTGCATTACTACGCATAGACTTTTCACTTTGTTGAGTTGACTTGATTCATTTTTGTTATCTTTTGTCCCTTCTGAACGGTGGCTCCTGATTGGACAGTTCTACTAGAGAAGGTATGCATACTTTGTTATTTCTCCTGTCATCCCTTATCTTGTACCTTTTCAGCAGACTAAACTCTTCAAAACAATTCAACCAGTCTAGAGTTGTTCAGCTGGCCTGTGGTGAGAGGTCGTACCACATCTTTTACCAACTTTGTGCTGGAGCCCCTTCAAGTCTCAGAGGTGCTGACCCCCCCTTGTCATGGTTTCTTAAAAGGATCTTTGATTGATTTACTCCCTTCTAAACATGCTTTATTATGTAATGTTTGGTAGTCACTATTAGTATGAGAATTAGGCATATGGGTCCTAAGGCAATCTATTTCTTATCGACATAAAGAATTCATCTTAGAAGATTGTGCTTTTACGGATATAATGGCTTGTTTACTTCTAATGAGCATGTTATGTTTGTTGATTGACTTGAGCTTTCTTGTGTTTTCTTAAAGATTCTACTTAGATGATTCAAAGTGGTTAGTGTGTATCCATGATTTTTAACAGTTTTACCTATGGTTACTCGTCAAACATTTATCTGGGAAGAATCAATTTTTGCTACTATACCAAGTTGGTTGGAGGTTTTGAGTTCTCGCTACTAAAGCTTGGAATCTTCAGAAACTTTCTCAATTTTGAGGGTTATTTTGGGGGCATGTACTTACTTTTCCCTTGTATAGCATTCCTTGTTACTTTTCCCATCGCACATTGCAAGAAGCATATGTCACTTGGTATAACAGGTGTCGTTTTTGTTTCATTTTTCGGTTTTAGCAGACCATTTTGCATCTTTATCAGTTAATTATTCTTTCCAGAGAGACTCAAGTTGAAGGAGGCAAAGGAGTACCACTATCTCAAGCAGAGTGGCTGCTTGGCTATTCATGAAGTCGATGATGCTCAAAAGTTCCATTCGCTTAAGGTAAAATCTCTTTTGATTTTAAATTTTTCAATCGATGCTTATATTAAATTTATTTTATCATTTGTTTTATGTTGTTTATATTTTCTTGTACACTTCTGGTTACCAGGAAGCCTTCGGTACCCTCAGAATTTGCAATGAGTATCAAGAATATGTTTTTGAGATGCTTGCTGCTGTATTATGGCTGGGGGATATAGCTTTTCAAGTGAGTGACAATGAAAACCATGCTGAGGTAGTGGATAGTGAAGGTAAACTACTAAAGTCATTTTCATTTTTTTTTTTTTTTGTTTTTTCTCTGGTAATGTCAACTCTTCCTACTTGTCCGTATTTGATTGTTATGTTTGTTTTGCTTGCGAAAGGAAATAAATATGCTGCTCATGTGGTCTGTCTTGTAACTGTTTTTATGAGTTAGTATTTCTGGTTTGTACTGTATCATATTTGTAATTTTGTGTTCCTTGGTTTTTCTTGTCTTGTACACTATCTTGGAGTATTTGAGTGTGAGTGGATTACTAACCTGTTTGCATTTTATTCTTATGCTGGCAGCCGTTACCAATGCATGCAGCTTGTTAGGTTGCAGTTCCCAGGACCTCATTCTAACTTTAACCACTCGTAAAATACGAGCCGGCAAGGATATGGTAGCGAAGAGATTGACCCTCCAACAGGTTAATAGAATATTTCATTTACTTCCCTGTTTTATCATCTTTCTTTTCTTTCGTAGGATGATCTATCTTAAACAACCTCAATAACCATGCCTTTATTGGACCATTTAGGTTAGCACAGTGTCTTCACATATTTTGTGTATTTCACATAAAGTTCCTTTGCAAGTTCTTTAAGGTCCGGTCCCCTCTTGTCAAGTTTTTAATTCTTTATATCTACTGCACTTATTGGTGATTATTAGTATTTTTGGTCTGTATCTATACTGGTAAACTCAAGAATGCTAACTTCTGGTTCCATTTTCTCAGAGTACTTATATTTTTGGGAAATGGGAAATTTGTTGGGATGAATATTCGTACCACGGTCTCTTATGCACATATTAGACAAATGAGTGTTTTCTCTCGTTTTCTTATCTTCACTTTCTTTCTATTGTATTTATTACTTATGTTTATCTCTTCCAGTGTCTCCATACATCAATTTCAATATTCACATTTCTGCTACCCCACGTTTGTTCAGGTTTAAATTTTGTGTCTTTAAGATGCTGATTTATTAATCACACTTGTCTTATGGCTGTTCTATGAAATTTCCCTTTTCACTTTTGCTTGAAAACAAATTACTAAAATATACACGTCGTCTTATCACATTTGTGCTCATTCAACATGTACTTACAGTTGTTCTTTGTCTGATCTTAGGCCATTGATAATAGAGATGCTTTGGCAAAGTTTATCTATTCGAGCCTGTTTGAGTGGCTCGTAGATGAGATCAATAAGTCACTGTCAACATGCAAACAATTTACTGGGAGATCAATAAGCATTTTAGATATATACGGATTTGAATCATTCAAGGTATCTTTCTTTTGAGTTGGCAATTGGTCTTTATAAGGTTTGAGATCATTCGTTTCTTGAATAAATGGTCTGCTATTTTCAGAAAAACAGTTTCGAACAGCTCTGTATAAACTATGCAAATGAGAGACTCCAGCAGCATTTTAATCGGCATCTGTTTAAACTGGAGCAGGAGGTAAGATTCTATGTCTTTCACAATAGCTGGCAGAGTATGTGATGAGGTTTCTTCACATGAACTTCCTTTCTTTATTTGTTTGGTAAAGTATTGAGCAATAGGAGTGTGAAATAGAACTTTTATTATGCCGGAGTTTATTTTAGGACTTAGATAGTCTACCTTTTTGTTGCTCCTTTAATCTTCTGCAAATGCATGCTGCTATCCTTTTTATGTCCTTTCCATTGAATTCGTGCTTGTGAGGACTTCTTCTGATGATTCATTTGATACAACTTTACCAGTTTCTTTGGTGCTATCTTAGAAGTTTCAATTCGACATTCTGTGATGTGTTGTTGTGTATAACACGTCTGGAGTTCATTGTACTGATCATGACAGTGTTTTGATGAACAACTGAGATTACAAAGGTTTCATGGTACAGGATTATGATGTGGATGGAATTGATTGGACGAAGGTAGAATTTGAAGACAATCAAGACTGTCTGAACCTGTTTGAAAATGTATGGTGTCCCTACCTCTACCTTTCTCTTTGATGAATATGTGATACATGATCTGGATATTCAAGATTTCAGCTTCCACAAAGAATTGCTTTTGTGTTAATAGTTACAAGAACGGGCCTTCTTCTTTCTTAATGATATTTTCATAATGTTGCAGAAACCTATTGGGCTGATATCTCTGTTGGATGAGGAGTCAAATTTTCCTAGGTCCTCAGATTTGAGTCTAGCAGATAAACTTAAGAAGCACTTGGGTGCCAATTCTTGTTTCAAAGGAGAAAGAGGTGGTGCCTTCAGCATTCACCACTATGCAGGGGAGGTTAGTGTTCATATACGTAGACCTCAAGATTTGAGTAAAGTTATCATAGAAACCAAAGCCAAAGCTGTGCATATTAAATCGTTTGTTAATCATGCAATTTTTCAATGAGTCGTTTGGCTTGCAGGCCAGTTAGTTGTTCTTTGTTGCTTTATGGTTATTGCAACAGGCAGAAAATCCCTTTTTTATTGCATGCTTGTGTGTGGTAAACCATTTAAATGATGATAATTTCTTTTGTCATTTCAATAACTAGGTTCTTTATGACACAAGTGGCTTTCTGGAGAAAAATAGAGATCTGATCCACTTTGATACCATCCAGCTACTATCTTCTTCCAGCAGTTATCTTCCTAAATTGTTTGCCTCTTTAGTGACTAAAATGTCCTCAAATGTTGCAAGTCCACCTTTGCAATCAGGAGTATTGGTTTCACAGAAGCAAAGTGTTGGAACCAAGTTTAAGGTAATAAAGTCTTCCTTGGACCTGGTGAAAAAGGGGCAAAGGGAGTTTCTATATCTTGTACTGTCAATGGGTTATTTATTAGTGAGTGAGCATCGATGCAAAAGGCAAACAGAGGAGGGGCAGTTTTTTAACTTAGTTATGTAATTGGGAATGGGTGTGAATGCTTGCCTCTTTTGCAGAGGTGAAATTAACACGTTTGCATGGCTTCTATTTCATCCAAAAGAGCGGAATATTATTATTTATTTATTCTTTTTGGAGTTGGCCTGTTGCATTTATCCCCTTTCTTTTAGCGCGGGGAGGGTATATTGAGTTTCACTCCCAGATCCTTGCTTCAATGTGATGTAACTAGTTTCTTAAAGTAGTTCTAATCTTCTGTCTTGTGCTATTCATTTATGCTTGCAGGGTCAGTTGTTTAAATTGATGCAGCACTTGGAGAACACTACCCCACATTTCATTCGTTGCATAAAGCCAAACAACAAGCAGCTCCCTGGACTCTATGAAAAAGATCTTGTACTGGATCAGCTTAGATGCTGTGGGATTCTAGAGGTTGTCAGAATTTCAAGATCTGGGTATCCCAAGCGAATTACCCATCAGGAATTCGCCAGAAGGTATAAGTGGGAGACCTTTAACTTAATATGCTATTTCTGTTCTTAGAAAATTTCTGACATATGCTCTTCTGGCTTTAGGTACGGATTCCTTCTTCAGGAGAATCATACGAACCAAGATCCATTGAGTTTGTCAGTTGCCATATTACAACAATTTGGTATCCTGCCCGAAATGTATCAAGTTGGTTTGACCAAATTATTTTTCCGTGCAGGACAGGTAAACTGTATGCTGTTAAATTTTTACTTTTATTCTCCAATTTGTCATTCCCTGACATGGAGAAATGATATCTTAAAGTGCCACATAAAGAGTCTCATTTTTTTGTTTTTTTTTGTTTTGGTGAGCTACAGATTGGTGTATTGGAGGACATAAGGAAACAAGTCCTTCAAGGCACTCTAGAGGTGCAAAAGTGCTTTCGTGGTCATCGGGCTCGTCGTTACTTCCATGAGCTCAAGCAAGGAGTAACTACTCTGCAATCATGTAATTAATATGCCCATTGAATCATGTTATTTAGAATCTCTTGATATGATTCTTATGTGCTGGTTATATACGCTTCATGATTTCTCACATTAATCCTTTCCTCTATAGAAGTTTGGTATTATGTGATGTACATGTGTCAGATCACATTTTGTCGAGAGAGATTTGAATTACTTTTTTTTGCAAGTTCCAAGTACATGGTATGCTTTTGCATGGATGTTTGCAAAACAATTCAGTTCTGGTTGATGTTTTTCTTGCAGTCATTCGCGGTGAAATTGCCAGAAAAGAGTATGGTGCATTGGTAAATAGACAGTCTGAGCAGCAGCTTACTGCAGTTGTGCAGATACAATCGGGTTAGTATTTCACGCAATTCAATTGGGTTCCGCTTATTAGATAATGTAGACATCCTCTTTAATGGTTCTGTTTGATACAGTGATCCGAGGCTGGTTGGCTCGAAGGCATTTTGTGCACTTGCAGAGTTCTGGGACATTGCTCGTTGATAAAAATAAAAGAGGGAGGAGGCTTTCGGAAGTGATGGTACTCTATAGTTCTAGTTTCTGTTATTTTCTTAGCACAATATACATACTTATGTGTCAAAATTTTTCCAAAGTAATGTGCCATTGCTTGAACTTTTCTCCACTAATCTGATAACTGAAGTATTAAATGATCCTGAAACTTTGTTGGTATGAAATGTCTGCTTGCATATACGCACTTGCAAACCCAACTTCCTCGTGTCTTGAACGTGATGTCTAATTTCTTAACACTAAATTTTGTGGATGTTGGTTATTAGGGATTGGCTCGAGAAAATTTGCCTTCTGTCGTGGAAGAGCTTCAGAGGCGAGTTGTATTGGCAGAAACGAACCTGAGTAAAAAGGAAAAAGAAAATGCTGTGTTGAGAGAGCAAGTGCAAGAGTTTGAGGCACGTTGGTTAGAGTATGAAGGCAAAATGAAGTCGATGGAGGATATGTGGCAAAAGCAGATGGTTTCGTTGCAGGTCAGTCCTTGTAATTAGTGTAGGAGAATAGACTTCTTTAATAGTTGATGGTTTGGACTTGTCTGGTGATGTCATTCGTCAACTTGTATCCCCGCTTATTACTTGTGGACTTGAATTTAAGATGTTGAAACTTGTGTTTTAATATTGCTTTTGCTTTTTGGATGCAGATGAGTCTGGCCGCAGCAAAGAAAAGTCTTGGTGCCGACCAAGCAGCTATTCAACCTGCAAGGCTTGAGGGTTTAACATCACCTCGTTACTATGATTCCGAGGACACAATGTCTGGAGGAACTCGAACTCCTGGTGGTAACACCCCAGTGAAATTTGGTAATAATGGTTTAGATGTTGGAACCGGTGGGCGAGAAACTAATTCCGGATTGAATTCAGTGGGTCACTTGGTGAAGGAGTTTGAACATAGGAAACAAACTTTCGATGATGATGTCAAAGCGATTGTAGAAGTGAAGTCAGGAGAAAGCTCTTACGAGGAACTTCGGAGACTAAAACTTATGTTTGAGACCTGGAAAAAGGATTACAAGACCCGTTTAAGAGAAGCTAAGGCAAAAGCAAAACTAAATAAGCTTGGGCATGCAGATGGAGAGAAAAAAACCCGAAAATGGTGGGGAAAAAAGAGCAAGAAATATTAGCTTTAGATTTGCCTTTTCTGGCTGTGTACGATTTGTAGGTGGGAGTTGCTTTTTTGGCAACCGGAATTGGTGTAGGATAAATTAGGATGCAGGGAAGCGATTGAGTGTGTATAATCGGCTTAGGACTGAAAGGAAGTTACAACTTGCTTGGCTATCAACTCAGATGTAGATTTCCTCCAATAGCTTCCGTCTGCAGTACAGTAGGTTTTAAGCATAAGTCTTGTATATAGTCTGTTGTGTAATAGTAGCTCATAGCCCATGTTAGGCTGTAGTTAGTAGTAAATACTAGTGAGTATACGGCGGAAATACATGTTTTCCCCAGTTGCAACTTTGTAAGAGGGAGCTTTGTTGTAAAGTAATGATTTTTGCTCTCAATGCCCATTGTCTTCCAAGTAAATCTGAATCTTCCAATCTTTGAGAAATATGTGAAGGTATAAATGCTTTCTTCTAAATCGAACACGAATGGTATTCCCTATGTTCCAATAATTGCCAGCGAAAAGTGCTCTTGATTTCTTTCGATAATCGATAGAGGGATTCTGTAGCAACATGGCTAGTGGATTTCTTGTGTTTGTTCTTGATGTTTGGAGAACATTAGCTAGCTAGCCTTCAGCTTCTTAGCATTAACCCCAAAAAGAAAAAACAACAAACAAAATTTAATTAGCTAGCTTGATAGAGGAAGGACAAAATCATTACTGAAGCAGTGATATACTTGTTAATGGATACAAGAGCACCAGAACTTATAACAATTGGAGTCAAATGTAAACTAAACTGTTTTGCATTCACAAATTTTCATTTCACAATAAGCACTAAAAAAAAATTTACGATCCAGGAACAAATTTGGTGGCATAGACCCAGGCATTGTTAGCAACTGGGTTGTCAAGGTGATCCAACAGATTCTCAAGAGGACCTTTCCCAGTGACAATGGCTTGGACAAAGAATCCAAACATGGAGAACATGGCTAGCCTGCCATTCTTGATTTCCTTAACCTTAAGCTCAGCAAAAGTAGTTGGATCATCAGCAAGTCCCAGAGGGTCAAAGTATTGGCCACCTGGGTAGAGGTTGTTTCCCTCACCAACACCATCAAGTCCATTAATTCTGAACCCTTCAACAAGTCCCATCAGAACCACTTGGAATCCCAGAACTGCCAGAATGCTCTGAGCGTGAACCAGGTTCGGGTTGCCCAAGTAATCAAGTCCGCCTTCGGAGAAGATCTGGGCTCCTGCCTTGAACCACACTGGCTCCTTGAAGTCTACTTTAACCCATTTCTCAAGCACTTCTGGGGTGATGCATCCTAGTGCCCCAAGCATAGCCCATCTTCCATGGATAACCTGAACATTTATTTTTCCAGAACTTGGCTCATTATAAGGTATTTAAGAAAAGACTAACATTTTGTTAAATGAAAAGTAGAGTATTAGCATGGTGAATTAAACACCTCAAGGGCTCTGTTCTTGGCAAAAGCCTCAGGATCAGCTGATAAACCAGCGGTGTCCCAACCATAATCACCGGGGAACTCTCCGGTTAAGTAAGAAGGGGTCTGAGCTGAGAAGGGACCCAAGTACTTGACACGGTCTGGTCCGTACCATAGCTCATTACCCTGTTCATTACCAAAGTGATAAAACATAAAAATCAGATCTTTGCATAACTTGATCAAGTGAAACAGAGGAAACCAGAAAGAGAAGGATGTACCATGGTGTATTTGCCATTGCCCATGGAGACAAATTCTCTAAGTGGGTTGGCATTTTTGGGTTGTCCCAAAAATGGGGTGGCTCTGACCACAGTGCTGGTACTAGCTGCAGCTGCCATTGACATGGATGATAGTATTTTCTCTTCAACCTTGAGCTGACTGAACTAGCAGGCTTCTTGTTATGCTTTCTGTTCTAAACTGTTGGTGACAAAGGGTGCTACTTTAATGTGGGATAGATGGCTTGATGTTTGTGGGGAAATAAAAGATGGGTGGTCATGATTTGCGTGGATGAAAATTGTGGTGGCTGATTTTGAGAGGTAGAACATCTACCAATCAGGAGGCTTCAAAAGATTTTAAGTATCTCCATCTTATTATCTCTCTATCCACAAGTTTCTTCCTTTCCAGGTGGATTTTTTTTTCCCCATTTTTCTATGGTTATTACTTTGAGTTGACAACTATTATTGCAGAAGAAACAAGAATATGCCACAACCCCCCATCCCATCCATCCTTCATCCAAGATTTCCAATTGCCACTTTTGCAGTAGTTTGATCAAATTCTCTCAACATAAATAAAAATATCTTGGTGCAAACAAATCAGAGATTATAAATGAGAATCTCCTGTCACTGTAAATACTCATCGTCCACTTTATTATACTGTCCTAGTTTAACAAAGAAAAAGAGAGCAACGGAGTACAAAATCGAAATGATAAGAATGCTTGATGATATGGTAACTTCTAAAAGAACACTTAAAAAGGAAACCTTACCAGCATCAATATTCGCAAGTATTGATCTCCAAAAATGTCTGTTTCTAACAGGTGGAAACCATGAATTTGTAAAGTTCATGAGCCGGACCGATTCTTCTGCAAATGAATTCTTGCCAATATGGCAGCCACATATTTCGCTTAGTAGACATTGCATTCCTGCAGCATGGGATGGGAGAAATCAATGTACTTTTCCCAGAGATGTTTGTATTTTTGCTTCCCAATCTTCAGCCATGGCTTTGAATTTCCATTAAAATGCAAAACAGCTCCTTTCTCTACTAAATGAGGATCTACATTTGTGTATCCAAATCCTAAAACATGCCAATTTGGATCCAAAGGTTCAGTCAGTCCATAGAAAGTCAAGAGCCCCGGTGGCAAAGTACCCAGCTTCCATAATGTCCTGTCAATGTTTTTCTCCTGCCAGTAATGATAAATCCCTGTGACATTTCTTTTTCTCCATTCTACTAAATCAAATACATTCATTCCAAATGCCCAGCCACATGCATCAGGATCAAAATGCATGCGAATTAATGGATGCGAGAAATTCAAGTACTTATGATACCTGTGGAACCTTTCCATACAAGTTTCAACAGCTCCAATTACATTTCCATTCAAATCAGTTGTAAACAATGCAGAGAGATCCTTGTGAACCACAACATCATCATCCAGAAACACGACTTTCTCGAGTGTTGGAAAAACTTCCGGAATGTAGAACCTGAGGTGATTAAGCATGGAGAGATATTTTGGATTGCGGTATTTTATGGGGGTCTTGCCATCATCTTTGCTTCCAGAGAAATAATAGCTTTGAGTCTCTGAATCTTGGAGCTGCTTAAGAACTGGAACATAAGAAGCATTGAGCCATTTGAAGTCTTCAAATTTCTGGACATCAACTGTCACACCATGGAAATCATTCATCCTAAACCATGCGCTCATAGGTGCATAATTTACTTCATCAGAGACAATGTGGAAGACTAAGAGATTAGGATTCTCTGAACTCAAAGCTGTTGAATTGATCACAACCGAGGTTGCAAGAATGTTGTCAGAGAAAATACAGAAGTGAAAGAGATTGTTATCCACTAGTTTTCTGGCCACCTTAGACTCCACAATGGATTGCTCCTTCCTGAATTTTGGATTCTTGAACCATTCAAGGGTCAGTCTAACACCGAGACAGTAAAAATTCCTTGGATCGCCTCAGCGGCAATCTGTCCATACTTAGAACTCTTCTCATTAATTGATCTGGTTTCCAGTTCCAGATTATCAATCTTGTCTTTCAGTTTTACAATTGTAGTCGCGGCATCATATTCGAGTTGCTGTGCTTCATTCAGCAAAAATGCCATATTCTGAATTGCAGCTTTCGACTCTGCCAATGTTGATTGAGAACCATCATGGTCCCTTATGGCTGCATCAGAGAGGATGACTTGCAAATGGCTAATCTGAGAAGTCAGATCCATTGCAAACCGAACATCACTTCTTTCATTTGCAATTTCAATCAAACCTTTAGCAATAGAAATCTGATCATTCATTTGCCTTGCTAGAGAATAAGGGCTCAACATTTCTTCAGTGACATTAAGGCTTTCTAGTAACTTCTTTTCGCTGTTAGTTCTCTGAATCATATCATAAGCAAGCTCAACATTAGCAATCCACCTACTTCACACTGACAGTTAGTACTATACTAGTCCTTTTACACTAGCATAAACTAACCTAAGAAACACCCAATCAGATCAACTGACTTTAAACTTCCAATTCGGTTACATACATAATACTCCCTCTGTCCCAAAATTATTGTCCAGTTTGAGATTTCGCTTTTAGTATAATTTTAACTAGAAATAAAAAACAATAATTATGGGACAGAGAGAGTACATTCTTTTGAATAGTATAAGAATCAAACACATAAATAAACCATTTATATTTGCTATCAATACGTTAGATATGTAGATTGAAGTAAAGAAAGGCACAATAAGCGAGATCATTTTTTAACACTGGAAACATAAACCATAAAGACTATATTGTGACTAATATCAATGCATCTCCAAGTGAAAGGCAGCCCCTAGCTGAGTGATCATTGCATGCATTAATTCATTAACATCAAAAAGAAAATGATGAAATAATAATAAAAAGAAAATCAAAAAAAAAATTACACCATAAAAGGGGAAAACAATATGTTGCTTCATGATTTACGAATCCAAGAGGCTCACAAAAATTGTGAAAAGAAAAAGAAAAAAACCTGGTGATTAGTCATTAAGTACAAAACATGCATGCATATGATGCGTGAGTGACAAATATAACTCAGGAAAATGTCCAAATACCTCAAGAATTGAAGGTTTGAAAGATGGATAGGGGTGTTTGGGTGAAAGAAACCAGAGGAAAAGAATCAAGAAAAGGGTTAGGATGGTTAAACAGCATAATGTTAGAGTTGGGTAGTGTTTTCTTCGAGTGAGCAATCTGGTTCTTGATCCAAATGATCTCCGTCTCTTCATCTCAACCACTCTGCTATGATAATAAAAAAATCCTGTTTGTGTTTATCATATACTAGGTGTTAGACCCGTCCGATGGACGGGGAAGGCATATACATTTAGACATTTTTACATAAATTTTGTATTTTTGTAAAATATGTAATGACTTCAGTTTTAAACATGATTACCTATGGATTTACAAAAATTTGTTTTTTTTAAATGACATTTTAAATTCACTGGTGATAAGGTTTATACAGATCTCTCTAAAATTTGTTAGGATTTGGTACTCTCTCTAATCAATCTCTGTGTTAGGATTTGGTTCATGAAAATAAGGGTTTGGTTTTTATTATTTTGTTTTTGTAAAAAAAAATTATTTTAGTTGCTTTTTTTTTGGTTTTATTATTTTGTTTTATGCATTTTTAAGTCTAAGAAATTAAGAAAATGCCACATAGGATTAAATCCTATGTGGCATGTACTTCATGCCTTTAGTTTTCTCTCTCTGATTTTTGCCTTAGTATAGTATATATAGGAGATAGATAGATAGATATGAAAAAAGAAGAAACTCCACTTTTGGTCCCCAAATTTTTACCCCTCACACAGACTAAATCACCACAAAATTCTTGGTGACTTGCATATTTTAGTCATCCAAAAAAATTATTCAACACTTTTGGCTTCTCATTACACAATAAAGAAAAAAAAAATCATAAAATAGTTAATTGATATAAAATTATACCAAACGTGCTAGTACATTTTTGGACGAAAATTAAATTTCACCCCAATTTCTGTTACATAACAAATAAAAACACTACAGAAGTTTGAAAGGGCTTACATACTTTAATTAAATTACGGTATCATCTACTACTGTTTATGTTTATTTTAATTTAAACAATTACTGAAAATATAATTAAGAAAAGTTAAATGTGTAGTAAATAATTGCAAAAATGGGGCAAGGGTGAATCGAACACGCGACCTTCCAGAGCTTCAGTCTGGCGCTCCGTTTGACCTTTGACTTCTCAAGATTCAAGAGTCCCTCACAACCCAAAACTGAACCGGTCCCCAGCAGTACAATTACAAAGTATAAAACACATTCAGATGACCGTAAAACGTCCGGACCTTTGAATTCTCTATTTTCCGACGATGATTCGTGAACCTGTTTTTCAATGAACAAATGAAATCGAATATGGAAACGAGAAAATTTGCCCTGAGTAAGAAGAAGGTTGCCCAAGTTGGTGCTAATGCTGGAGCAGGAAGCGACAAAACTGGAATCCAAGTACTGCGAAGAAGCAGCAG
Source organism: Oldenlandia corymbosa var. corymbosa (assembly GCA_949775105.1). Lineage (NCBI taxonomy): Eukaryota > Viridiplantae > Streptophyta > Magnoliopsida > Gentianales > Rubiaceae > Oldenlandia > Oldenlandia corymbosa. Next base: position 8,182,085 of record OX459118.1, read on the forward strand.
CGGCGGGAAAGACTCGCATTGGGACTTTCTTGTAAGTTTTATTTTTTAAATTAAATTTATCGTCCCGTTCTTTCGTGCGAATTTGAAAGGTTGCTTCTGGAATTTCGATGCAATACGTTTTGAATTTGATATTGCTGGGGTTTGTTCTCTAATTCGATGTTATTTGTCCAATTAGGGTTTTGTTGTTAATCTTTGCAATAGGATACACGCAGAACACTTTCTTATCTTCCTATTTGATTTCTTTGTATATTAAGGTTGTATTCTGCACTTTTTGATTCTGCTGCTTAAGCTGATTATCAGATACTCTTTGTTGCAGTATCATTTCTTCAGTCCTTCCTCTGTGATTATAAGATTCAACTCACATATTTTTCTTGTCTTTCTGATTTTGCATCCCGTCATGTTAGCCCTAGGAATAAAACCAAAATTAATCTAAGTACAATCACTGTGGATATAGGGTGTTTTGTACTTACATGGTCTTTTTCAAAGCGCAGGATGATATTGAGGCACCCATGTGGGTAGATCTCGCTGAAGAATGTCAGTTTGCTTACCAAGATAGGTGAGCATGTTCTTGTTTCATTATAGATTTTTTACTTGAATCTTCATTCAAGATATGTGTGAGGATTATGTTCTGTTCTGACTTCTGTATATGAAACCATGTTACAGGGATGATGAATGGTTCAACATAAGCCATCCGTAAGCAACCTCCCTTTGTTTGATATGCTTTTGGTTTCACTTTCATCTTAGCATAATGTTCTAGTGTTTCTGATGCTTCTAGGTTTCATCACTGTTCTGCCCAGCAGTTGATCTCTGCATTTGCTTCGGCTAGTGTGGGCTGCACAAAGTTGGACCTAACTGTACAGGAACTGTGTTCTCCAAAACTCCCTTGTTCTGTGTCAAGATCGAGAGGCAAAGATTATCAAAGCAGGAAATGGGGCCAGAGAAAGGAGAAGTTAATTTTTGATCAGCAGCATCCGGCCAATAATTTGAAAAAGATACCTTTATCTGGAATTTCTGTTACTGAGAGGGTGTCGAGTAACAGAACATGCAGTGGAAAGTCAGTCGGTTTTGGTGGTTCGCAATCAGATTCAAGTGAGAAAAGTAGCTTAACTGAAATAGCTAAACATGATTATTCTGAGGTTTCTTTAGGTCTTCAAAAACTTCGTTTGGGATCTACATGCTCTGAAATGGCACAAAGCAATTCATCTAGCATTATCTTGTCTGAAAGTAGTGAAATTCAACACCAGAAGTCCTTGGATAGTCGAGTACCTGTGCAGACTAGTAGTAGATTTCTCTCAGAGCTCAAGATTAGTTTGAGGAAAAGTTGTGTTACCAGGCAGGCATCAAGAGTTCAGGTGTCAGAGAGAAGGCAGTCAGACGGTCGAAAGTCATCTTCCTCTAAATCCAGCGTGGGTTCCTCCCTAACTCATGGTTTTGATGGCAAGGATCTAATAAATAGAGATAATAAAGACATGACCCCAGGCAGTAGATATGTTCCACGAGATACCATGACTTCCAGTAACAAAGTCAAAATAGCGAAGCCTTCATCAACTACTAATGCTAAATTGAAGACAGGAAGGTCTGCATTGCCATCTTTCAAAGAGCGAGGCATCCAGGGAAAGGTATAATTTTTCTGAAACTTACTTGGCAAAGTGTTATCTGATATAAGCTTATCCTTCTTTTTTTAATGATTAATTTTCCCCGAGACATCTGAATTTAAATGATTGATGATTCCTGTGTATTTGAAGTTTAGAGATCTTGTTTAGTTTGATCTTTGGACTCAAGGAAGTAGGTTGAAGCTGGTCACACTAACATTTTGATTTTCTTTCGGTCATTCTAAATGGATTTTTTCTGACAGGTTCAGCAGCAGTCAGCTCGCTCAAACGTTTTGGCACCTCATTCTATCAATAACCTTTCTTCTGCAGCTGCAAATTTAAAGTGCAAAGGAAAAGCTGTTGGTGCCTCTGCTCGTCAAATTTCAGTTGGTGGTAAGGAGAACCTGCCAAGAGGAAAAGTGCCAAACGCCAAATTTAAAATAACCAATGATGTTATGCAAGTTCAGAAAGTAACTGGAAGGAAATTGCCGGAGAAGATTGGCAAAACTACCAGAGATGTGCAAGTTCAGCTAGTAATTGAAAGGAAATTGCCAGAGAAGAATGGCAAAACTACCGGAGATGTGCAAGTTCTTAAAGCTATTGGAAGGAAATTGCCGGAAAAGAGTGGCAAAACTAGACTGGATAGTGAAAAGGTATGGACTACACTTCTAAAATTATTTCCCTGACTCTTGTTTTATTATTATCCCGTTTTGGGTACGTAAGAAATCATGATCCTGGAACACTCAGTCATAACTCCTTCCCCCTCATTACCCAATGCAATTCTCTTCCTTGTCTCTATCGGTACTTGTGCTTTGAAGTTTTGCTACAAACAAGAATCAACCGAGTTCTGGGTTATAATCTTATTTATGTGTGGGGATTGGCTGACGTTTAAGTGGCGATCTGCATTCCTTATTAAATAATGCTTGGTTAAATGAGTGGACTTTTATAGGTTGCATTCTAAACCGTGTTTATCCGAGTTCTGCTTCTGACAAATCCTAAGTAATTAGTATTCTTTGGGCTTCAGGTATGCATGTGGATGTTCTGAAAGGCATTGAGACATGAGGATATCTAACGCCATATATTTTTGTTGTGTTTTCTTGAATCCTCCTGTAACAACAGGTAAGACTCTGTGGTAAAGGTGGAGGGAAGCCGGGAACTCTGGTTCAGAAGGCTTGCCACTTTAGGTAGGAGAGCAGCGTTGTAGAGTGTACATAGTCTGACCTTATAACCTTTTTCAGAATTGCTCCATATCCAATTCGACTATCGTCCTCCGATATCTCTTCAAAGTTTTGTAAGAGGCCGTGCTGAGTATCCAGCTTGTAACCCTACTGGGAGCACATAACTCTCCCTCTCTCCTCAATTTCAAAATTAATTCATTCTGAATGAGTTATCATTGTCTTGTTCATGGTTCTGTAATCTTTCTCTCATTTGCGTATTTTCACATGACAAGTTCATTTGGCAGAAGACTGAAATTGCTAGAAAGGGGGGAGATATGTTTGTTGTATTGTACACCCTATTTAGATTTTTGCTGCAGCAGAAGAAACAACATAAACCCTAAAGGGTGCACGTGAAATCAAATCAAGAAATAAAAAGTCGTGGGGTTATGGAAAGCGCGAAATTTCGGAGCATCATAAAAAAATTGTCGTGATGTTTGGTTACTTGGATCGTCTACTACTTACTAATAACAGCAAACTGGAGATGGTTCCAAAATAATGTCATGTGCAACGGTTGCTATGCAGCGATGTCCCCACCCTTTTCAGTTCATGGCAGCAACAACACAATAGCTGTTTCAACGTTGTTTCTGATCAAAACAATCCATATAATTTGGTCCCCTGGCTATGCTGCTCCCCCTACTCCCTCATAACCTCTGAATTTTCTATATGCTACAAGCTAGCCATTGTTTTGATCGGAAACAATCCATATAATTTGATAGAAACAATGAATTCATATGGTAGAAATGTTCGTTTTTTAATGTGATGTACATCAAAATACACACACATTACGGGAACAAGTGAAAATATCACCTGATTTATACAAATGGGAATGATGATCACCTGATTCATCCTTTAGAAAATAGTCAATTTAGCTGTTAGAAAAAGAAACTGAATGTTAGGCACATTATTAGTTAAGAATACGGCTTGAATGTTGTTTTCATCAGCAAACTAACAAGAAGGAAAATAATTGAGGAAGCAACAGCAACAACACTGACAACAACAAACAACCCAAAATTCTTTTTTTAGAAAAATAATTAAAAGAAATTTCCAAAGAACAATATTAAGAGAACTTTAAAAAGAAGGCAATTAGCAATCAACAGTTATAGACTTATAGTTGAGTGGAAACGACTCATATGTTCTTCACCAAATGTCAGGTGTTCGAATTCTCACCTTAACAATTTGAGTAACGACGTTAAATTTTTGGACTAATAATTTTCGTCCATCAAGATATCCATAACTCATATCCCCATAGTCACACGCTGAGTACAACATGCTATATGAAAGAAAGAAAACAAAAGGACTCTGTACTGAGAGAGTCGTGACTAGTGAGAGTCGTAAGTGAAGTATCGAAAAAGGACACTTCCGCTCCCTAAAAATGGCCATATTATCGTCGTTTCGTATAGTCCTCGTGTAATAATGTCAGCCTCTGTAAAGTAATGCAACAATTCTTTTGTATCGTACATATACTCTCCCTTAATAATTTAGAAAGGCGTGGATTTTTTTTATTTTTTTTTCTTTCAGTTCATGATAGAGTACTGTGTATTATTGATTAACAAAACAACAAAAATGACGAAAGTGCGCCGAACCTGTGTTGTTCAAACGTATTTGGGGGCAAAACTGAATGAGAGAGATTGAGACTCCAAAAATTCTTTGATCAATGATCGATCGTGTTTTATAATAGTACTCCTTCCGTCCTACAAAAATAATCCACTTTCAAAATATATAACTTTTTTAATTTAGTCAACTCAATCAATGTACAAGTCATTTTAGTCTAAAATTTTCCTATTCTACCCCTGTTACATGCGGCCAAACAGTACCAAGCCTAAATTTGAAACCTAAAATCTTTTTCTCACCGGGGAACAAATCACCACCGCAGCTATTACCCAATTCAGCCAAAAAGAAAAATAAAAATAAAAATTGCACAATCAACCAATCAGCATCTTTCCATTTTCATCATCAATAAAGCTGAATGATTACACCTTGGATTGAAGAAAAATCCCATGGCTATGGGACGAGGATGATGTTTAACCTTGAGGAAAAAAAGCCACCCTGTTGCGACGAAATTTATATATAAGATTGGATCTTGAAATCAACGATAAAACATGTTAAAGGAAGTGGAGGCGGCGGCGGTAATGGGGAAGCTGCCGATCGGGAGTTATGTGGAATTGGTGGTGGGTGAGTGGAGTTAATTTTTTGGGTGAAAGTGGTTGGACTGATGGTAATAAAGTTACAAGGTAAAAGTTTTAAAGGATGTTATAATCATTTTACTTCTTTTTTATTTTGATTTTTTGAAATTAGATTATTTTTTTGGGATAAGATTATTTATTAAACTGGAATGAGACTGAGGGAGTACTTAATAAATATGGAGAATATCCTATAAATATTCTTATCTTCATGTATATCTCATCTTGCCTACCTTTCATTTTTGCTATGTATATATACCTATCTAGCTCCCTCCATATTCGAAGTTCTCTAATCATCTCGAGCTATATATGTATATATGTATATCAGTGGATATTTTTCCTAAAAACTCTAGAGCTCTCTTGTCTACTTATGCTCCAAAAGCCAAAACTACTTATTTCATTTATTTGGGAAAAAAACAAATACAAACTTCATAATTATCTAATTAATAAATTCTAATAAATCAAAAGAACCCAATATATATATATATATATATATATATATATATATCCTACTATATTAGAAACAAAAACCTCCCTTTCAAACACCTTATATGATTGCCACGTAGCATGTAAAAAGTACTAAATTGCCCTTTTGTCTAACCACAACTAAATTACTAAATTTTCCTTTGCACTTTACATGACACGTTTTTTTTATTCTATTTTTTCTTTATGTTTCATTTAACTAGAGTGGTTTTTTAAATTGAATTGATCAATTAGGTTTTTGTTACAAAGTGTCAACTTTGTTTTAAGCGTATACGCTTCGAATGAATCTTATTACAAAACTATTAAAAATCTCCAAAACTAAGTATTGATTTGGCACGACCAATGGAGAACATCAATAAATCATCTTACTAATATTTAAATTTATTAGGATGTTTTTTTATATTTTATCTAACATTTACTTCAACACATTTAATCGATTAAGGCTATTTATATTTAATAAGTAACACTTATAAAACATACATGGCGAAATACAATTTCTTTTTTTTTTGTGTGAAATATAAATATTTCTATGATCACACTTATAAAACATTTCTAATTCCTTCAAACATTTCTAAAATATATCGCTACAAATACAAAATTTTATTTTTTTTCAAATATAAATATTTCTAAGATCTACAGATAGACTGAGCCAGGGTCGCGCATTGCGCGACCAGACATCACTAGTCTTACTATATTAGAAACAAAAACCACATTTTGGAGAAAGCACCACCATTTGCCATGTGGCATTTCCACATCATATTTTTAAAATAAATTTTTATTTACACATCTCCTAGACTTAAAAGGCAAATGCAGTCCAAAATCCACCTTCACCTCCTATTTTCGCCAAAAAAAAAAAACCACGTGTTCATAAAAAATCCAAATCCTCATCCACATCTCCACGACAATCGACTCCCTAATCAATCCATTCTCCACAATAAAAAAATAAATAAATTTCTCATCAATCATCAATTGAGAATAAGTGGTGAAATATACTCCTTTCCTATTAGCATGTTAAATTTTTTCATTGGTGATGATCAACTACATCCTAATCTGATAAAATTTTGAGTTCAAAAAATATTCTCTTTACCTCACTATATAAAACAAAGGAAAAAAAAATTCTCATTGATCTTGCTTCGGCCATTATGGTGGTGCCATTACAGGTATTAAAATTTAAATAATTTTATTTCAGCAGATCATTTGTTTGGCTTTTATTATTTTTTATTTTTCCCGTTCAAGAATAGTGTTATTACTATTATTTTTATGCGTTCATCCGTTACAGCTACCGTATTCGCAGTTAGGTAATATGATGTGATTTCTTATATGGTTAGTTAGCCTAGAATTTTTGTATGATTTTAGTTCTGTTTGTATTGAATTGATTAATTGGGTTTTTGTTACAAAGTGTGGTTTTTTAAATTTGTTTTTTATGTTTCATTCAATTAGACTGGTTTTCTTTTTTTAATTATGGAGTCTCAGGTTTTTTTTCGTATATGGTCAGTTATGAAGTGTGTTTTTTCTTTGTTTAATTGCTTTTGATTTTGTTTCATACTCCCAGTTGACCAATTATTATTATTTTATTTTATTTACAAATGAAATGCTTTTTTTTTTGTGTTCGGTCTTCAAGAATATACTTTTTTTTGGATTTGGTTTTTGGACTTTTTTTAGTTCCTTATCATATAAATAGTTCAGGTCGCTTCTTCTAACTAATTTATGGGGAAGCTTTTTATGAATTTGAGGTGGAGAGGGAAGGAATGATTTTTCTACGTTTATTTGTGTTTTTATACATCATTTTTACCTACAGAAAAAAATAAATTTCTGAATTTTTAATGGGCTATCTTTTACTCTTTTTTTTAATTTGTCATAGTGAGGTGAGTTGTTTTCTTGCTATAACTTGAAACCTATATAAATTTACATTATTTTTATTCTCATATTTGTGATCAATCAGTTTCAACAATTAACCAGTTTCAAAATCATATTTTTTGATATTTTACTACCTATAAACTTTTGGAAGAAATAGTTTCAACAATTAAGCGTATACCCTTTGGAGGAAGCTTACTACAAAGCCATTATAAATCTCCAAAACTAAGTATTGATTTGGCACAACCAATGGAGAACATCAATAAATTATCTTACTAATATTTAAACTTATGAGGATGCTTTTATATTTTGTCTTGCATTTACTTCAAGACATATATTTGATCAAGTTTATTTATATTTAAGAAGTAACACTTATAAAATATTTTTAAAATCTTCAAACATTTCTAAAACGTACCAAGCCAAATACAATTTTTTTTTATGCCAAATACGAACATTTCTGTGATCACACTTATAAAACATTTCTAAATTCTTCAAACATTTCTAAAATATATCGAACCAAATACAAAATAGATTTTTTTTCAGATATAAATATTTCTAAAATCTACAGATATATTGGGCCAGGGTCGCGCATTGCGCGACCAGACATCACTAGTATATATATATATAAACAAGGGAGGGAAAAAAAGACGCGGGATCGTATTTTATCCTTTTTACGCTTTGCCTTAACTGATAAAAGAAGGAAATATTGAGGTTAAGGATTCAATATGAGAGGGAAGTCACTACTTTGCAGATCCAGATGTAACACTCCCTTCGTCCCAACTCCCAAAATAACATGGACAAATAATTAGGACGTGTGCATAGATTCTCTCATCCGCATAAATTTAGAAATGCCTTATAATCATCCATTTTCAAAATGTATGTAGAATGGTTTAAAAATGATTGATGTGGAAGCTGTTTATGTTAATTTTGTTCACATAAGAGCGGGACGACTTCATCATTCCTATGCTCCTTCGGCTCAAAATGATTATCTTATATAAAATAATAATCTAAATCAAATACTCCATCCGTCCCATAATTATTGTCCACTTTGCCCAAAAAATTTTGTCCCAAAATTATTGTCTAATTTGACTTTTTATGGATCAAGTTACACATTTGTTCTTAGTAAAAAACATTATTCATAAAATCTTAATGGTTAAACAATTACTTATGTAGGGGTATATCCGGTTGTTTAAGGTAAAATATAGTTAAGTTTGACCAAAAATAAAATCTTTCATTTTAGTAAAATTGGACAATAATTATGGGACGAAGGGAGTAATCATTTCGAAATGGAAAGAATAAGATAAAAACTTATAGGTTGCTATCAATTAATTGGTTTAATCACGCGCGTCATATGATTCATTTGATTAGTAATTGACTGAATTCAATTAGACTGCATCAATCCTTTCAAACCATGGTTTTTTTGTGGCAGATTATTGGTAATACATGTTTGAGTTAGAGTTTCTATTATTTATCAAAATCAATGTAATCACGTGTTACAATTAAACTAATTTTTATTTAGTACTCCCTCCATTTTTTTTATATGTCTTTCTAGAGAATTCATCAAAATCAAGAAGACATTAATTAATGTAGTTAAAATACAAATTTACCCTTATTAATGGTCTATAAAACCCTTCACAATCTAATAGAAATTCATGATTAATATTCATTTCCGATGTAAGGACAATTTTGGTAAAAAGTAGTCAAATGTGCCTCGATTTGTAAATACGACATATATTTAAAAAAATTTACCAAACACTAAAACGATATATATTTCAAAATGGAGGAGTACTAGTTACATGCTAAATAAATGTTAATGTATCATAAACATAAGGGAAAGTTGTGATTCAAGAAGGATATGTTATGATTATTGAGAATGCGAAAAGAATAGAGAGAAAAAAAAGATCAGCCGCATGTGAAACAGTGAGTGTGGTCTAAATTTGTACTATACATTGTACGAAAGGTCACGTATACATCAACCTCAGATAATCGAATCTGAAAACCTTCTCTTCTTTTATTCATCTAGTATTTTTAATTACTTTAATTTTCTTTTTTGATTCAATGACAAAGGCAGCAAACACCTAGTACTGTACATTAAATTGACGCACCTCACATATGAGAAACGTCGAAGTTTCGTTCTCTATTTTGGGTCTAACCATTTGAAGGTGCTCATTATGTAATCTCTGAAACCTATATGGAACTTTCACTGTTAACACCACTAAATAATAATCCGCACTAAAATTAAGATATATTCCCTTGTTATTGTCCAATTTTAATTTTTAGTTGTATTTCAATTTAGAATAAAATATAAAAATTCAAATTAGACCATAATTTGGGGACGGAAAAAGACATATTAAACGAATTGGATGATAAAAATAAAAGGGCAGACTTGTAAGTTGAATAAATAGTTGATACATTTGTCCGCTACCGCTCTCTGTCAACAGAGCTATCTCCACATGTACAAAATTCTTGGTGTCTTCTTCACCTCTCTATTAGCTCTCAAAAATCTGGTTCACCTCTTCAACCACTTACTCCATATATTCATCTGGATTCAACATTCTCCAAATTTTATCATCATAAACACAAAATCTCATCCTCCATTTACAAAACAAAACTAACATAGAAAATTCATTCCCCATATATTATATTAAACCAAATATATTCTTCTATATATATACAACTAGTTACTAGCTAAATTAATTAATGATCGATCTCTTCTGTTAACTAAAATGATGAACATGGGTAGTCATCGAGGGCAAGATTTTTCCAGACACGACTTAAACGGAATGATGCACAGACACGACGAGGACGAGGACGACGACGACGAAGACGAGGAATTCGACGACGAGGAGACGGAGGAATCGGAGGGAGAAAGCGGTGACGGCCACCACCACCACCACCATTGCAAGGGGATGATGACGTCGCTGTTGGGTTCTTCCCGGTGCAAGAAATGGTTCCCGGGCAAAGTACTGGATCCGAGATCCACATGGATCCAGGAATGGAACAGGGTTTTCCTGCTGGTGTGCGCAACCGGGTTATTCGTGGACCCGCTTTTCTTCTACACGCTGTCCGTCAGTGATAACTGCATGTGCCTGTTTGTGGACGGCTGGTTCGCCGTCACCGTCACGGCTCTCCGTTGCATGACCGATGCTTTGCACCTCTGGAATATGTGGTTGCAGTTCAAGATGAACAAACGTCCCATTGCTTTTGCGTCTTTTAATTCTGTCACTTCTAACGGCGGTGATGACGGCGGAAGCGCTACTAGTCCAACCAGTGCTAAAGCTGTGGCCTTGAGATACCTTAAATCCAAGAAGGGTTTCCTTTTCGATCTCTTTGTTATTCTTCCTCTCCCCCAGGTCAGTGGTTTTTCTTTCTTTCTTTTTTTTTTTTTTTTTTTTAATTTTAGTTTGTTTCTTCTTAAAACTGAAAATTGATTGTCATGAATTAATATGAATAATAATGTGGAAATCTAGCATTTTCCTTTCCATAATGTCAAGGGTTTTTATCGATTTTAGAATAGTCGGAAAATTCGATTAATCGGAGAATACTCCTGATCCAAAACCGTGGTTTTCTCCAGAAATTCTAGAGATCGGAAAAATAACCATCGTCGGAACTACATAAGAATTTCGAGGGTCCGCCAACCCTCCGGCCGTCAGAAAATATAAGTGATTTTTCTTTTCTTGTGAAATTTTCTTTCTTTCAAATTATTGAGGCCTCCAGATCTCGAGTTCTAATTCCGCTATCGAAAATAATTAAATAGAAAGTTAGTTCCGTCACTGATTAATGAATCTCTTTTTCCCATCACTATATATTCAGCTGTGAATATCGGCATTTCGACAAAATCAAAATCGGATTATGGTCCGTGAGGCTAAGAACATGAATGGCAGAAGGATTTGATTTTTGTAGTTTAGCGGTAATTCAACATTTGTGAGAAAAATGACAAAGAGGCTTGCATGTCACCGTTCGAATTCAATAGTATGCATGTGAAGTGAAGATTGGCTTCACATATATTTTTCAGTAACTTACATTTCAGTGACGTACACCTTTTTTTGTTTTGGGTTCCTTAATTTACATTATTTTGTGATGAATATGGTAAAAAACATGGTTGTGTGGAACGATGAGAATCTAGCTTTGATTAATAAAGTAACCTCAATTAAGTAAAATTCACTTCAAATTAATCACATGTAGCTAGCTAACATTGTCAATTTACCATATACGACTAAGCATTATATATGGCATATCATGGTTTGCCTAAATTTGTTTTGTTGTTTCACTAGTGTGATGATTAATTTCATTGAAAGAGAAAGGTAGTTCAACAAAAATAATTAATTTAATGAGAAAGGTAGTTCACTATAAAGAATTAATTTAATTAATATCCCATATTTCGTTATCATTGTGTGATTAGTTTGTTATTTAAGGCAATGAGACACCCAAAAAAATGTCAAATCTACGTGCTAATGACTGATTCATGCATCAAATGTGTTGCAACTCTATACTTTTATCACTGATGATAGATAAATTGATGGTAATTATATAGTCGCAAATTAACCCTACTTAGTGAGAATTTGTGGTACGAGATGGTTAAACATGGACATTGTAGTGGAATCGATTAATATGGTCTTTAAAACATCATGTAATTTGTGTAATGGCGTTTGGAAATATATGATTAAATAGAGGTGGTGTAAAAAAAATGATTAAATAGGGGTATAAGTCTCTCATTTGGTGCAAATTTCTGAAATATTTTCACCCATTTGCTTTATAAATTATGATTCCATGGAGTTTAATAAAGCAATCTCATTGATAAAGAAGATGGGCTGCTAATATCAAAATGACACTAGTGCAATATCGGCTCCATTTTGGAAAAGTTAACTTCGAAGATTTAGGTACTGAATTAATCTAATGGTCCTTAACTTGGTGCTTCAGAATCTCTTTCATCCCTCCTCTTTTAAAGAATTTCAAAGTAATTTTGAAACTTTGATTATCGTCCAAATGTCAAAGATTGCAAAGCGGGCCAATGTTTTGTCTGAACCGTATTTTGAATCTTTTGCTCGGCTTGTGAGATTGAGAAGAGGGTGCAATGCGTGTGATTCGTAGTAAAGATTCGAACTTGAATCTTTCGCTCGGATTGTCCTTGAGAGGAACCATAGTTGGAAGTTGGGAGCTGATTTGGAAATTCATAAAATTAATGGACCAAAAACAAATAAAAGACACAGAATTAAGAATAATTAAAGCACATTAACAGTGTAGGTCCATTAAACAAAAACCCCGTTTTTTAATATATATATATATATATATATATATATATAAATCCATCCTAATGAACCCTACTTAAATGTGGGTAAAAGTCCATTTTACTATTCTTGGTGGGAATCGAACCTGGTCGCGTAACCACTAGTCTTTTAAATCCCGTATAAAAGAGGCTGACTATAGTACTCCCTCCGTCCCATAATTATTGTCCACTTTGCCCAAAAAATTTTATTCCAAAATTATTGTCCAATTTGACTTTTTATGGATCAAGTTACACATTTGTCCTTAGTAAAAAAACATTATACATAAAATCTTAGTGGTTAAACAATTACTTATGTAGGGGTATATCCGGTTGTTTAAGGTAAAATATAGTTAAGTTTGACCAAAAATAAAATCTTTCATTTTAGTAAAACTGGATAATAATTATGGGATGGAGTGAGTATTTAACTAGTATTTTGTTTAACCATCGTTGGCCATACACTCATTTTCGATTCCATTGGATTCTCAAGCTTGCAGCTAAGAATGATCGGTTCTTTTGTAACTTTTTACGGCTGAAAATAAAACTTTTATGCCAAAAGTCCCAAAGCCTCAATAAATATTCAATCTGCTGAGAGTTAATTTATGTTACTAAATATTTGTACAAAAGAACATTCATTAAATGAAAAAAACAATCGCATCAACTGAATTTATTATGTATGGCGACATTAAGAATGAAAATTTAATGGAGTGAAGATCATATTGAAAAGGACAAAACTTGAAATAAATGGAAAGGACAGCAGAATATGGACTTATCCCGACTCACTGGCCCTAACTGTAAATTGGTGGGGGAAGAAGCGAATCTTTGTTTGACGAAATGACTTAGGTTATCCCTTTGTTTTTCTTCCGCGCTCTTTTTGTGTGGATGAACCAGAGATAACGACTTGGTAAAATGTAACAATAATTTTAGAATACAAGTTACTTTAATACAAACTTCCTTTGATTTTAATATTTAATTTTCTCGAATTAAAATAATATTGAAAATATGACTATTATTTTGAGACTGTGAAAGTATTTTTTCTTCTTAATGTAAAAATACTCTAATTTTTATAAGGAAAGTTCAACTTTAGAATTTTATTCCAGTTTCCACTAACAGATGAGAGTGTTAACAAACTCTTGAAGTTAATAATTGACCAACCATTTTTCTCTGTCTCGGTTTCTTTTTAAATACGCTCTCCGTCTCGAAATGATCCTCCAGTTTAGATTTTTATTTTTAGTTCAAATTATACTAAAAGTGAAAATTTAAACTTCATAATGATTTGGAGGCAGAGGGAGATTTTGGATCCTAATTTTCATTTCTGAAGCTGTGAAAATGAATGCAGATTGTGTTATGGGTGACCATTCCAGCACTGCTGAAGAAGGGTTCAATCACAATGGCGATGACAGTGTTGTTAATCATGTTCCTCTTGCAATATCTCCCCAAAATCTATCACTCAGTTTGTCTCCTGAGACGAATGCAGAACCTCTCCGGCTACATTTTCGGAACTGTTTGGTGGGGAATTGCCCTCAACTTGATCGCGTATTTCGTCGCGTCCCACGTAAGGAATTGAAGAATAACATTAGTTCGATTTCTTATATGATTCATATTCACGAGATTTCGGGGTGATTGAATAAGAAGTGAATGTGTATATCTATGGGAATTTTGCAGGCAGTGGGAGCTTGTTGGTATTTGCTGGGAATCCAAAGAGCAGCAAAGTGCTTAAAAGAGCGATGCAGGGTAACAAGTGGATGTAACCTTCAAATGCTGGCATGTGAACAGCCCATTTACTATGGCACAACAAGACTAGTGAAAAACCACTTTCGCCTGATTTGGGGTGAGAATAAAGATGCCAGGTCTACTTGCCTGGAAAACTATGACAATTTCTACTATGGAGCTTTTAAATGGACTGTTCAGCTTGTTAGTAATGATAATCGTTTGGAGAAGATTCTTTTCCCCATCTTTTGGGGGCTCATGACTCTCAGGTAATTTGCTACTAATTCACTTGCATCTGGATTTTGGGACATCAAAAGTTAGTATTAAATTTGTTTAAAGTAATTGATTGTGGATTTGTGGTTAGTACGTTTGGAAACCTGGAGAGTACAACAGACTGGTTGGAAGTGGTGTTCATAATCATTGTCCTAACAACTGGGCTCCTTTTGGTTACTATGCTTATTGGAAACATCAAGGTGTGTGTATGCACATCAGAATGTAAAGGTTCATTGCTTATATTCTTTATAATGATAATGAGGAACTGATGAAATCTCTGAATGGAAATTGTGGAAAAAGTAGGTGTTCTTGCACGCAACGACGTCGAAGAAACAGGGGATGCATTTGAGGATGAGGAACATAGAATGGTGGATGAAGAAGAGAAAGTTGCCTTCAAACTTCAGACAGAGAGTGAGGAACTACGAAAGGCAAAAATGGGCAGCGATGCGTGGAGTGGATGAATGTCAGATGATTAGGAATCTCCCTGAAGGCCTCAGAAGAGACATCAAATATCATCTCTGTTTAGACTTGGTTAGGCAGGTAATCCAATCTTCTACAAGCTCCAAATTTTGTACTTAGAAAAATAGTCCACGGCTGTTGAATTCGTCACAAATTCAGAGGACATTTCTCTATTCTTAGGAGCCGAATTCCTAACGAATCCAACTATGGATCATTCAGGTACCTCTGTTTCAGCACATGGATAACCTGGTCCTAGAGAATATCTGTGACAGGGTGAAGTCCCTCATATTCACAAAGGGAGAAACAGTACGTTCTTAAGCTCTTCAATACACCCATCCATTGCGAGAATTATTCATCAATTTTCCCAATATTTGATCCTATTTTTCCTTTTCAGATAACAAGAGAAGGCGACCCGGTTCAAAGAATGTTGTTCATAGTAAGAGGCCATCTTCAGAGCAGCCAAGTACTCCGGGACGGTGTCAAGAGTTGCTGCATGTTAGGCCCTGGAAACTTCAGCGGTGACGAGCTCCTGTCGTGGTGCCTGAGACGGCCTTTTGTCGAACGCCTGCCTCCATCTTCTTCAACTCTGGTGACTCTCGAAACAACCGAAGCGTTTGGATTGGAAGCTGAGGATGTGAAATACGTAACGCAACATTTTCGATACACATTTGTGAACGAGAAAGTGAGGAGGAGCGCTAGGTACTATTCCCCTGGATGGAGAACTTGGGCCGCCGTGGCGATTCAGTTGGCCTGGAGGAGGTACAAGCACCGTTTAACGCTCACTTCACTGTCTTTTATTAGGCCAAGAAGGCCATTATCCAGGAGTTCTTCACTTGGTGAAGACAGGATCAGGCTTTATACTGCTCTTTTGACTTCACCGAAACCAAATCAGGATGATTTTGAGATATGATGAAGTGATGAAGATCAGGGGAACTGGTTATTTCGAAATTCAGCGTATCCCTTAAAGAATATCTTGTTGGTTCATTTCTCTATATCGAATGTATAGTGCAAAGAAACAATATATATATATATGGCTTATCTCCTACCATTATGATCATATTGTACTTGATATAAAAGTATGTACACCTTACCTAGGAAGGAATGTTTTATAAATTATAAAGCTGATTGACTGGTTGCAGTCTCAGCCATTGATTTCTATGATTAAGGTGTTCTTTTTACAATCCAGTCAAATCATAAGATTCATTTGTACAAAAGGGTCAAATTAGTTTGCCGGGAGAATTTTCTCCTGATGTCCTGCATAATTGGAGAACTGTTGCAAAAGGAAGAATAATGGTTGAATTTCAATTCCGGAGAAATGAGAATCCACTCTATTCCAACTGTTGGCCCCCAGTACAAAAGACCAGGACGATTGAAAAAATAATGAAACTTTTTGGTCCTACATATATATAGCGCCTAATAGTCAAA
Organism: Oldenlandia corymbosa var. corymbosa; assembly: GCA_949775105.1. Classification (NCBI taxonomy): domain Eukaryota; kingdom Viridiplantae; phylum Streptophyta; class Magnoliopsida; order Gentianales; family Rubiaceae; genus Oldenlandia; species Oldenlandia corymbosa. Next base: position 8,198,541 of record OX459118.1, read on the forward strand.
AATGAAAGAAACTGGAGAAGCATAAATTATAGAATCAGGCGGCTACTGCCTTCACGGCTTCAAAATGGTCTGCCTCAATCTCCGGTGCCGCCGAGCCCCGGAAGAGCAAAATGGCAAGGCTACCAATGTTAAAGTATATGAAGCATCCGTGGCAGTGAGTTACGAACGAACCAAAATCTGTCCCAACGATGCATTGCCATCCAGGTCCGTATGCCCTGTCAAACGCCTGAATCGAGAAATCAATAAACCTGAATCAGCTACATGAACCTAAGATCATTCTTCAAATTTGCCCGAAAACTAACGGTAAAAAGTGTTTTTTTATACCTTCTTAATGAAGCCAGCAATGTCGGTGGCTTCAGTGACATCGAAGAAATCAAGTGCCTTGGCAGCCAAATCAAGTGCATCTTGTTGCATGGTCTTCAGCATATCCGTTTCATCAATTACTGCTTTACCTTCCAGCATTTTTACAACGGCCCTTAATCAAATTTACAACTCAACTATATCACCAAACTGGCCTGAAGAGAAATTAGAGAATGAACAGTACCTGAAGAGAAATTAGAGAATGAACAGTACCTAAATAACACTATCCGGTTACGTTTCTTCCATTTCATGAATTGATTATTTATAGGGAAAAAAGGAGGAAGAAAGGTAGTGGCTTAGACACGTTGATGGGGAGATCCAATTTCCCCAAATTTTGTGGCTAAAACAGATATGAGGTGCTGATTATTATGCTGGGGAATTATTCCAGATTGGATGGCATGACGTTGATTGAATGCAGACGGATTTATAAACCCAAGTGGGGGATCAAAAAAATTTTTTGGAGCAATTTAGCTGAAATTGAAGTTGTCTGTATGCTGATTTGTGAGCCAAAGGTTGAGGGAAGCACACATGGTGGGAGAAAGGAGGTGGCATATTGTGTGAAGTATGAACAAAGCTTGTGTTCATTCGTGCTCTAAAGTCTAAAGTCTGAGCTAGCAACTTACAAAATCAACAAGAAGAGGCTGTGAAATTTTGATACGGAAAATGGATTAATGTGAATTATCAGGATCGGAAAAAAGGATTGGAAATGGATTTCTCTACCCTTTTGTTTCCATTATATATTTAAACACGTGGATTTAATCTTCTTATTATTGGATAACTTGTGGGTTGATGCCATCCGTGGATGCAAGGAAATTGGAACTTGGGAAGAATATTCTGATCCAGGTCAATTTTGAAGAATCCCACAAGAACCGACAACCCATTCTACTAAAACGAAAGTTTAGTAAGACTATTAATTCGGACGGTTCGGTGCGATTTGAGTGAATTCGGTTCAACTTAACTGTTTTTTTTTTCTCTTACAAGAATCGCTCGAAACCAAACCGATTTCTATCCTTCCGAACCGAACCGAGCCGATTAAATAATTGACTGAGCGGCTCGGGGGCCGTTTAAACCGAACAATAAAGATCATAAAATTAGGTCAGTTTTTACAGGATTTCAAATCCTGATTCCTGAACTAAATCTTTCCTGTAAAAGTGTAAATAACTAAATTCAATTGCACTACTGGAAGTTCAACTGAAAGTCCACATTCTGACATTCACATAATCACATTCAACATTTCGATTCAACATCCAAATTCTAATTTCTAAAGTTCAACTGAAACTGAAATTTTAAAGTTCATAGGCCACACACCAAAAGCCCGCAAGTGTTAAGGCGTACACAACATGAATACATGATAACAACGTCAACAAATTTTAAAGTTTCAGAAACTGAGAAAAAAGTATTTCTGTTTTAACATCAATAGAATAACTAAAACATTTGGCACAATTGCTAAAAAGTAAAAAAAAAAAAAAAAAATAGAAATTCAGAACTTCAGTCTTCAGTCTTCACTCCTCACTATTCAGTCTTCAACTTAGCAATGGCAGCATACATCGGCTTCATTGCAGCCTTCAACACTTAACAGTTCAACAGGCAGCAAGCAATCTGGAATTTTACACTCAAGTCAGCAAATTCAGAAGTAAACCAACTCACGCAATCAAGTTTCAGGTTATAATAGCCATGAAAAAAATAAAAACAGTCATGAAAGTCGAAACAAAGTAGAATATACCTATTATTAAATTTCAGTCCAGGTAGTTTGATCACAGCAAACCCTAGTGCACCACAGTTCTCTTTCTCTTTTCAGCAGCTGAAAAAAGAAAAGAAACAAACAATCAGTCAAGTTGAAACTGCTAAGCTGAAACTTTAAAGTGTAAATAAACAACTAAAACTGTAAAAAATTTAATCTTCTTCCATGCAAAAGAGGTCTTCCCAACTCTCTTCAACACCTTCTTTTTCAACTTCCCCCCGAAACCAATCCTAAGTGCAAATCAAGCATTGAACAGTCTTCGGAGTTAAAGAACTCCTAAACGCATCCAACACCCTGCTACTTGTGCTAAAACAAGATTTTGAAGCTACAATTGAGACATGAATGGCAAAAAGATCACGAATTATCAGAGAAAAGATAGGAAACCTAGGGTTGTTCACCTTCCACCAGTTCAACAATTCAAAATTTGGACAATCTGGTTCATCATCCTCGCTCAAATACTTGTCCAATTCTGATTTTTCATTTATGTTTATGTAACCACCAGCTTTTTCATTTTTCTTCTTCACAAACTCACTCCTAAACCTATCTGTAAGCATTTTTGAAGGCTTGATATCAATCGGGAAAGGTCTTTTCCCTTATGAAGTTGCTTGAGAAGAACTGGAGTCAGATTTGGAAGGCGTACTAGAACTAGGTTTAGGGGCATGGATTCTAACATATTCCGCAAACAACTCATAAATGGCATTTTTAACAAATTCATATTTATTTTTTCCATCCACAAACCCATAAAATTTAGAAAATACAACTTCAATGTATTTCAACTTGTTTCTTGGATCAAAAACACATGTCATTAAAACAACAAGATTTATCTTCTCAATAGAACCATCATATTTATCAAACTTCTCCTTCATCCTTTCAGCCATCATTTTTTGACCAAAATCATCACTTTCATTAATGATTTTCCTAAAAAAAAAATCAATGCAATGAATATCAGTGAAGAAAGCATCCGAAGAGACAGATTTTGAACGAGATACCTTCAAGGTTATCTCTAAAAAATGCTGAAGAATACCAACAACCCTCCTAGCTTCTACTCAATCTAATGAAGTAGGCAATCTAGGCATAGAATTTGGCACATCAGGATCAAACCTCAAAGTGTCTTTAAAGTGTTGATTTTCCAGTTTCATATCTTTTGAAAGCTCTTTCATACACTTGAGCAGTTTCTAGCATTAAATATGTACTATTCCACCTTGTACAAACATCCAATACTAGATTCTTAGAGCTACAATACTTCTCAATTTCAACACATTTCTTAAAACTTGCTATTCTTTTAAGAGAATACCTAATATACTTAACTGCAGCCCTGAATCCTATCAACACACTTACCAATATAAGTCAAACCATCTTTAACAACCAGAATCATCACATGAACAACACAACGAACATGCAACCATTTGGCACCCAACACACACTTTTCTTAGTGAGCAAATTGCTCTTATAAATACTCTATGGCAGAATCATTAGAAGAAGCACTATCAACAGTTATTGCAAACACATTTTCACAGGATTAAGCACTTCATTTGGAGCTTCTGCTCTGAAACACTGCCATGTACTAAGAACTTGCTACGACGTGGACTTTCTTCCATTATCCCTTGTACTTTCTGCAACTTGGATGATCCCTCTACTGCTCACCTTTTTTGGAATTGAAGTTTTTCTACTGAAGTCTCGCACCTGGCAGGTCTTATACCACATTTGTTGATACACCAACACTCTTCAGGAGCCATTTGGATAGCCACCCTTATCCTGCAGCTGCCTCGGGAAATAATGGAATTGGTTGCAACCATTTGCGACATGATTTGGTTTGGCCGAAACCAAAAATTCCATGTGGTCATTTCTTGGCTGCCACACAAAGTGTAGTATCTGCAAATTCTAATTTACGGGGTTTCCATGAGGCTCATAAGTTGCCAGAAAGATCATCTCCCATGTTGAATCACAGCTCATTTTTGGGTAGGATTCTACAAGGCTCGAGGGTTTGGTTTGACGCATCAATTTCCAAATGGTATCATTGTGCAGGTCTTGGCGTTTGGTGTGCTGCAGAGGATAGACCTTACCTGCGTGCCCAGGCTCGACGAAAACATGGGATTCAGGACTCTTTTGTGGTTGAGATATTGGGACTGCAAGAGGCTTTATACCTAGCAAAAGAAATGAAATTTCAGAATTTTTCAATCCAAGGAGACTTGAAAAATGCAGTTTTTGCTCTCCACGGTGATTATCCTTGCCCAGTTATTTACTTACATGTCATAGAGGATATTCGCCGAAGACTGGAGGTCCTGCCTTGCCTTGGCGTGTATTGATGTAGTCGGACGGATAACGCGATAGCTCATGAATTAGCTTTTTATGTGAAAACAGTAGCTCTATGTTTGAAATGTGGCTTGAGCCACCCCCTTTTTGTCAATCGCAGTTGGGCGAATTCCAACAATCTTAATAAAATCTTTTTATTCTCAAAAAAAAAAAATCAAAATCTCAATACGTTGATGACCAAATCACTAAACTTATTTAAAAACTTTAAATAATTTGTTACAAAATTAGTCTCTCAAAAAAAATGTAGTATAATTTCAACAGTCCAATTTCGTTTTAGTAGCTCACGAATTAATTATAATATAGAGCACCTAGGTACACCTACCTAGGGTGAAACTCGCGCGACCAAAAAGGGGGGATATCCCGATATTTACAAAACTACCATCAGATTAATTACACATGCCCATCAAAATCCCGGATATGAGCAATTTTTTGATTTTAGAATCTCGAAAACTGTTGTTCGCTCCTAAAATCCGACCATTAACCATATCCATCAACCTCTTCTATTCAATCCAATACGTTTCAAAAAAAAATCAAAAAATATTATAAAATCATTCCTGCAGCGAGACAACAAGAGATTTTGCCGTTGGTGGTACAATCGAAGACGGAATCATATTGTTCTTCAAAAACCCATTATTTGGGTTGTAATATATGCCACTCAAAATGAAAATCAAGGTAATTTATGGTCAAGTTCTTCGGTTTTGAGTGTTTATTCCATGTTTAAAGTCCTAAAAATGTTATTTTTCACTGAAACGTTCATGTAGAAATTCTATGAATTCTACAATGTTCATGTAAAAATGTTGTTTTTCGCCGAATTCCGATCTGGTGGTGGAAAGAAAATTTAGATCTAGAAATTCTACGACCACATCATCCAGTAGCCTAGAAATTCTGGTTGTTCAAAAAATGAAAAGGAATGGAGGTAATACTATTAATCTCTTCAACAATTGATATGTTTTTTTGATTGGGTTATGTAGATATAAGGTATGTCCATTCGATTATAGATTTTTGTTCATCAATTTTTAAGTTTTCTTCATCGTTTTGTTGTTGGTTTTGGAAAAAACTAATAGATCCATGCATTATTCATTAGTTCGCATTTAATATTCATCTTTGAAACTAACAGATTCATCATAATAATTGTGTTATTAGCTGGTTATTCATATTTAGTTTTCTGGTTGGGTTATGTAGATCTGAGGTCTGTACATTTGATTATAAATAGTTGTTCACCAATTTGTTAGATTTACTCATCCATTGGTTGTTGATTTTGGAAGGGTTTTCCAGATCTGTTCATTATTCATCAGTTACCCAGCCATTATTCATCGATAATAAAGGGTTATTCATCATAATAATTGCGTTATGTGATTATTATTTATTTTTTGTTAATTGTTATTCATCTGAGTGGATAAATAAAATATGTATATTTTGGTCATATTCATCCATAATATGTGGTTATTCATCTATTTGTATATTCAACATATTGTTCGAATGACCTATGCATATACATCGATATAGTTATTCATCATTCCTAATGAATTTATGATCTAATACACTATATCTTCTGATTTTAATAAATAAAACATGATAATTCATCATACCTGTCAAGTTATTCATCATTAGTGAAATAGTTATTCATTTAGTATGTAATGGTTATTCATCATACTAACCTGACATGTTATTTTGTTTTAATGGTTATTCATCATTTTGAAGATGATTATTCATCTCCAATAACATTATTATTAATGATTAATAGAGTTTTGATTGAATCTAAAAAATCTCATATATTGTGATGTTCTTTTTTGTTTGATCATTGGTAAAAAAAATACTCGTCAAAATGAACTAGATCGGTCGCGAATCAAATATCTGGTAGAGTTGCTGAAATCAAATAATCAACATAAACATGTCGAGCAACGCGGATCCTTCAAGATCTTATATGTTAAAAATAATTACTAATTTTTCTGTTCAATTTTGACATAATACACTACATAATTAGAATTTTGTTAGCTTAGTTGCTGACATTAACTCATTGTAAAATATACTCTTGTTAGTATTCTTGATCAAAGTTATTAATTCTGTTACGCATTATTCATTCACTAACGATATATTATTCATCTATCAAAGTATAATTATTCATCTGCAAAGACTATATATATTCTTCATTTTAGTATTGTTATTCATCTAGGTTGGGACTATTATTCATCAAGATTTGCATCGTTACTCATCTTTGTGAATATCGTTGCTCATCCATAAATTTACTCATCCATATATACAATTTTACCAAAAATAAAATCCATCATTTAAAAAAAAAATCTCATAAAATAAAATAATATAAAATCTAACAGGATAAGCGTTAAAAAAATAATAGTTTGAAATTAAATGTGTGTTAAAAAAAAGGATAAAATTTAGAGAATTTAATGCATGTGTGGTATCATAAAAGCCGGATTAAAAGCTCCACTTATGTAGGAGAATAGTGTATTACACATGACAATCAGGTACACCTTCCAAAATATACCTAGGTGCTTGTTATTATTTGCCCTCATCAATTCCATATACAACTCCAGCATTTACTCCTAAAATATCATAATCACTAAAATTATTTTAAAATATTAAATAATTTGTCATTTCCTCCGTCTCATAATTATTGTCCAGTTTGGGCTTTCATTTCTAGTCCAAATTGTACTAAAAGTAAAATTTCAAACTGGACAATAATTTTGGGATAGAGAAAGTACAAAATTAGTTTCCAAAAAACATGTATAATTTCAACAGTCCAATCTTGTTTTAGTAGCTCACGAATATGGAATACAACTTCGGCATTTACTCCTAAAAAATCATTATTATCTTGTGCCATGCGTATAATACTCATACTATCCACCATTGTGTGTGTGTTGTGTTTCGTTTCCCTTTGTTAAAGAGTAGTAAAAGATAACCCGACTGGAATTGGAAATTCTTCTTTTTTTGGGCAGCTGGAGATTCGTTGTCTGCATCCTACCAATAAAGAGGTGAGATGGTGATGGTTGTTCGTCTGACATATCCAACCCACCAATACCTCCCAAAATTACGTGCCACCGACTCCTTCCCTTCGTGTCGGTAACTAAACTAATGTTGTTTGTACATCTGTAAAGCCTAATCACTAAAATCATTAAACATTAATCCATCGTCTTTAAACTAAATTCACACTCTGACGGTCCATAAAAAATAAAATTGGTTCAACCAAATCTATCAGCGTTTTAAATCAAATTATTAATATCTTGGTCAGAAAGAAAACCATAATAAATAAACAAGCATTGAACCCATTGCTTGCATTTCCTTCGCCACCTTTACCTCTTCACCATCCTTTCTATATATCATCATCTTCCTTGCAATTTTTAAGGTCTCTTTGATTTTCTTCCCTTTTTTCACCACCCCCAAAACCCACGAAAAAAAAATTGTGGTAAGAAGATCGGGGTATTCGTCTTCCTTTCTTTTCCTTCAACCTTAAAAGCATCGTCCACCGGACGGCGGCGACGGTTATGGCGCCCCGTCTCTTTTCGTGCTTCGGCCGACGCGGCTCCGCCTCGTCATCTTCACACGAGGAGATCGCCACCGCGGATATCTCCGCAGAGGAGCAGAGGAGGGGTGGCCCGGTGGTGGTGGAGCTGTTCTCGTCCCAGGGTTGCGCCACCTCATCGGAGGCGGAGCTGCTCTTCTCCCGGCTGGGGAGAGGTGACTTTAACCTGGAGGTGCCGGTGATACTGTTGGCGTATCACGTTGATTATTGGGATTACAAAGGCTGGAAGGACCGTTTTGCGTCGAGTTTATGGACTGTTCGGCAAAAGGCCTACGTTGAGGCCCTAAACTGTGATACTATGTTCACGCCCCAAATCGTGGTTCAGGGCCGGGCCCAATGTGTTGGAAATGAACAAGATGCGCTGTTATCCTCCATCGCGTCTGCATCAAGGATCCCTGCTCCCACCTTCCAGGTTAGAATTTTAGACATGATATTAGATTTCCTTTGTTTTGTTTGGTTTTTTCTTTTTGTTGATATTGAATTTTCCTTTTATTGGTGAGTGTTTTTTTTATTATTATTTTTGCTTGGATGTGGATTTGATACTCAAGTTAAAACTTTTAGAAGCAATTTTGGCTGAACTTATAACACCCCAAGTAATTAGAAGTACATTTAGGCTGTGGCGCTGTGCTGATAATGTTGTGGTTATCATTTCGTTTAAAGAATGTGACTTACATAAATGTAAATGAAAAACCTAGTAATGTATGATAAACTTTGATCCAAAACACAAGCACTTTAGTTTAGACACACAGTCTAATCTTATCCTTTACATTTTTTATTCACATAAGGTCACTAGATTCATTCATTTTCAAATGCCAAATGCAACTTCTGGTTCTAAACAAATTCGCCTAGTAATTTCCAACTCAGATTACACCATAGATTTTGGGGTCTCTCTTTGGGGACAAAACAATGAAAAGATTTTACACCTATATTTTCACAAAGTTGGTAAAGGTAAACAACCATCACCAGGTCAACAACATAATTCACAACACATTTGAAGTTTTGCTAATAATATAACCCGGAAAAAAAAATTAAAAAAATTACCAATGATCATTCCAGTACAGGGGAAGTAACAGTTTACATATGGGAAACACTTAGGTTGGTTTTCATTAGTGTTTTCAATCTGACATTATGACTTGCCAGTTATGACTAATCATGTCTGAGGTTATTCCAAATCATAACCAGAAGGAAAGTGTTCCATATTGAGCCAATTGTGATTTGTGTCAGTATTTACTAGCACTTGGGAGCCTTTTTTGTTCTTAGAAACTGAGAGTTTGGATCATAATGAATTGAACAGGCCACATTCCAGATGCCCACACCAGAGTCATTGCAAGTCTCCATTACCGGAGCTCTAAGAAGTAAAGTGGATCATCAAGGTGTGAACATCATGGTTGCTCTGTATGAAAGCGGTTTGGTAACTGATTGCCAAAATGGAGAAAATAAAGGCCGTGTCATTGCCAATGACTATGTTGTTCGGAAACTTGAGAAGCTTTGCTTTGTTAAAGATATATCCGCGAAGAAGACCATTTCTGGAACTGTTAACTTCTCTCTCTGGGAGGGCTTCAACGGCAGTAAATGTGGAGTTGTAGTTTTCGCACAAAGTGCAAACCATCAGATTTTTGGTTCGCAGAAGTTTCAGTTGCCAGAAAATCTTTGAGGATTGTGATTTAAATCCACAGATGTGAACTGTAAGATTTTTGAAAAAGCTTGCAGTGATCAAAGACTTCCGCCTTTTCTTGGAGCTGTAAACTCTTGAATGAGAGCAATTGAGCTTGTATGGTTTTGAGACCAATGAAGGTCGAAGTTTTCCTGCTATTATTTTGTACAGATTCGTATTTAGGGTTAGCATAATGGCTTGTTTTTCGTTTGCATCTTCTCGACTGCTGGATTTTGTGTTCCATTAAGACCTCCATCTGTAGGTTTCCATTTAACACCATTGCAGGGTTGGCGAAGTTTTGTCCTTTTTCTATTCTTCCCCAATTTGATCATCCTGAGCTATGCCGCATTAGGGCACGAGTCCTTGCAAACTAAGAGCCATGATATAACTTAGCAGGTCTTGTTAACCGACCTCCAAAGATAACATCTACCATATTTAATCATAGAAGGGAAAGAACTTCAACTGGTTTTGAAGCAGTTGCTATAATACTTGTCATCACGCCAAACGAAACAGCACGAACCTACTCATCATTATACATGACAATTTATCCAATATGTTGGACAACCATAATGTCAAAATAATAGTGTGTTAATGATGTAAAGATGTTATCAGATTGGAGCCCTCTTTGGGCACCATATTTGGCCACCAAAACCAGTAAGCTTAGAAGGCTGACCGATAACACAATAATACACGAGAGCGAGCTTCTTACTATCACCAATTTTACATAAGGAAATAGGACTACTGGGATGAAGGAGCGACTGGTCATAAACGCCCAGGCACATGAATCATTGTGCAATTAATCACTAACTCAATCTTTCAATGTAAAAGTTTCCATCTCTGAGAGTTGACACATTTGAAAAAGAAAGATGCAAAATATCTACAAATCCAAAATGCCCATCATCTCTACCACTTCACCTTTACCTTAAGAAAATTGTCTTATTCTTCTCTACACAACACTTTGGACCTGCTACTTCATCCCTGTCCTATATCCCACAGAAGCAAACCCAAATCTAGAAAGAGGGTGGGGTGACTGTTTATGTTTTCAATTCAACCTAAAGAAAATCCTCCCTGGATATTGTTTAGCGCCTTACACTGAATCTACAGCCTCAACCTGCTGCCGAGCAAGATATTTCTCCCTTCGTTCTTTCTGCGAAACAAAAGAAGATAACTTAACTACCACTGGAATAGACACACAGGATGATAACTGAAAGTATCAAGATCCCCAGTATGTCAACAAAATGAATCCCATGTACTTACCCACTCATCTATAACAAGACCTTCCCCAACAACTCGGGGGCCTGCATCAGTTGCAGGTTTCTTCCGTGCCTCAATTGCAGCTTCAGCTTCGGCCAACTGACGTTTGAGTTTTTCCAATGCCTTGATGTCAACCAAATATAGTAAGTTAGGTAACCAACAGTCTAAGCCCTTAAAATTGCATAAAATCGGTGGCAAGAGTTACTTACAGGAGTAGAGCGCTCTGGATCCAAAAATACAACACGCAGGACACGCTCAACAGTCACTTGATCCTTTTTTTCATCAAACTGCAAAGAAAGGAATTTTTTCAGCCAAGAGAAGAAAAACTAGAAGCCTTGCTATCTCGGCACCCATGTCATTAAGAGGGTATCAAAAGGTGCCAATGGCAGAACAGGATCAAGATCACCTAATTAATGCGTCTTGATGGGAATACTGCGTGCAATTAGGGAATATTGCATGTTTATTTCAACCAATTAGTACATCTCTTCTCTATCATGCATGAAATGAACTTTGGCTTCATTGTTCACGTGAAGTTGGGTTCTTATGTTCCTATGCATGTCCATGTAGACCCCATGTTGGGTGGACATCATCATCCGTCAAGCTATAACCACTTGATTACTTTTCGGGCATATGTATAAAGGAAATGAAAAGAAAGAGTTGCCTCAAGGGGAATTTAGGAGTCCATATCGGCATGACAGAAGTCAAATCCACAAAAACTACAGTTCAGCTGAAATAGGGTACAACCTCAAATGTTAACAGTTCCTTCCAGGACCCACTAATATTACAGAAATTAATGTCACACAGGACCTGTACCTAAAAATCTCAAAACAGAACAACCCCCCCGCCATAAGATAAACAGGCATTCTCGTTCCAGTACGCTAACTTCACTAATACAGAAGACCACGTAACTAAAACTAGTTGATTACTAAATTTAGATGAAAGTAGAAATAACAAGATTTTAGATTCCAAATAAACCATTACGCAGCTGTATGACAACCATGCATGAGTTATGTTAAAAAAGATATCCGAGAATGTTCCCAGAAAAAGTTTGTTGAGTACAATTCTTTCAGAAATAGGTAAATCACTTTGAATTTAGCATAGATTTACATCACTTGCATCACAAAGTGTAAGAATCTCACGTGGAAACATTTTCCATAATCAATTTGAGTGACTGATTCTAAATGTAATTAACTCACTGATGCAGGCAGCAGTTTTTGAGGAAAAGCAGTATAAATGTTTCCAAGCAACTGTTCTTACAGGATGGAATTAAACTAAATGCATCAATGTACTATATTACTAGGCTTCAGATCGGAGTTGCTTTAACTTTTGATAACTCACCAGCTCAGGAACATAGTCTGTTCCTTCTTTAACCTTGAGACTCATGATTTTGAACTTGACTTTGCTTTTCTGCTCTGTTGGCGGTTTTTCGTTGTTTTCAGGATGCTCCACAAACTTGAAGACTGGAAACAAATTCAATTTCAAATGATTAGGGCATAATTTCCATTTTTCAGTAAAAAAGTTTTTTGACACATGTTCATATACGAGTCAAGCACAAAAAGGAAAAGCCAACTAATGTTCAAAGTACGGAAACGACTATCTAAATAATTACCGGTAGCAATTATGCTTTCCCCAGGAGCAAGGATACCACCAGGAGGTCTCATATAACAACTCTTTGGTGCAGTAGTTTGAAACTGAAAATGCGACAACATTGAGCCAGAAAAAGATTCAGAATTCCCATAAAAGAATTCATCAGGAAAAAATGGAAATAATCTATCATGACATTAAAAGAAGATGCCTTTTTGAATAACAGTAACGACAATCATCCCAAAAAACAAAAGCCATGGACGCCTGCTTTAGCACATCCCCCAGAAAAGGAAAAAAAGTAAAGTAATGATGACTACAAAAGAGATACCTTAAAAGCCACATGCGACTTGCTTGAGTTCTTAATCCTAACAGCACTCTTCACCTGTTTCCCCGGCTCATCTACAATTTCCATGAACCACATCAAGAATTATGAATCAGTAATCACAATTATTTGTTCAATACTCAAAACATTTGCAACTAATAACTGTTATAATCACCTCGGCACAATTGGATTTCATTTTACTCCATAATCTCACCAAAAAATATAAAAATAACAAACAAGAAGGAAGATATTGAAGCAAAAGCGTAGAAGAAAGAGCAGAACACACATGGAAAGTAGAGATTATTGGTCGGATCAAGTCGGAGGCGACGGCGAGCTGGAAACAAGGATCTAGCAACGGAAGAAACAGAAGTAGAAGAGGAGGAGGAGCTGGAGTTGGATCCGACGCCGTTTTGGAAGCTGTGCTGCTGGCTATTAGTTTGAAGAATTTGAGTAGAAGAGGTAGATGAGGAGGTAGTTCCAGATTGCCAGAACGGGCATAGCCTCCATAACTTGCCTTCGGAGTGATGCGACCGGCGGCTACCGTGGTCAGCTATAGCCATATCGGAATACTCACACAATTCCGCCTCTCGTCGGCCAGCACCGCCGCTGTTTTCAAGCTATAAAATAGTCGTAGCGGTGGTGATAACGTCAGCTCCGGTGCTGAAACAAAGTCAAAACGACTGCGTTGACAGTAATGTTGAGGGAAATGGAGAGGGAAAAAAAAAGTCAGGGAAAGTAGTTGAAATTTTTTTGTAATGTGTTGGTCAGGTATTTATATATGGTTGTCGGAGTTGGGAAAGAGGTTTTTTTGAGTTTCATTTTCACAGTTTCTAGTTTTCTATACGTTGACGGAAAGGAGAATGAAATTTATTACTAATTTTACCGGTGCGTACGTGCTCAAAAGTTACAGCTGTGACAGCGACAGCCCTGAGTCAATGACTCGGAAGTTTTTTTAATTCGACTTTTCATAGTCTAAATAGTAAATACACATTTTTAGACTATGATTAGTAGTTTAATCTCATTCTTTTCAAAATTTGACCAGTATCGTTTCTTTCTTTTTCTTATTTTTGTTTTCTACTCTTGTCTTTGCACCTAGATCTTATTAATCGAAATAGAAAAATGTCTTTTTTTTTTACGTTCTATATTTTAATCTGTTAATCCCTCTGTCCCAAAATTATTGTCCAGTTTGAATTTTTATTTCTAATTTAAATTTTATTAAAAGTTAAAATCTCAAACTGGACAATAATTTTGGGACTGAAGGAGTACTATTTTCTTTTAACATTTGGAGAAAACTATGAAATTTTAGAATGCAATCAATTGATCGGGGGTAATAGAATTATTGAAAGTTAATGAGAATGTGTTATGGTTGTCCTTTTTCAATGCTTTGCTTCACGATATTAGTCCACATTGGGAGAAGCCGCTAAACAATAAACGATTTGAACATGAAAATTGATGCCAATTTCATTTTATAAATAATTTGTTTTTAAAAAAGTGATTGGAATTGGACTGCATGCACTTTCATTATCGTCCTTTGACTTTCAAAATCGGAGGATTAGTCGTAGACTCATAGTAATAGTCATCTTAAGAGGATGGCAGAATATGCTTCAATTATTATAATATTAATGTTTTGTGCATAAAAGGTACTCCCTCCGTTCCATAATTATTATCCAGTTTGTATTTTCATTTCTAGTTAAAATTATACTAAAAGTGAAATCTTAAACTGGACAATAATTTTGAAACAGAGAGAGTATATCAATATATAATCACGAGCTTAACCCTGATTATGCCAAGAAATTAAAGGGTTCATACATTCATATGAGTGAGGTGATCGAAATATAAACGAGTTCTTGTGATTTTAGGGTTTTCTCGTATGGAGCGAGGTTTTTCTTATTGAATTATAGTTTCTTCATATATAGTAATTGGGATGCATTGTCAATTCATGCTTATCGTTGATTAGTTGTACATTAAATTGAAAACAAAATCTAAGTTGAAGATGGTAATTAACCTCTTCAAAATGTATCACTTAATGCTTCTTGAAGTTTTGTACGTACTATCTAGCCATGTCACTCTAAGCTTAGAGATAATCATATAAAATACTCTTTCTGTCCCAGAAAAATAGTCCAGTTTAATAAAAAAGTTTGTCTTAAAAAAAATAGTCCAATTTCACAAAAGTCAAAATTAATTGAATTGAAATAACTTAAATATCCAAAAGAGTAGTAGAAAAGAAAACAATGTCCACTTACTTTGTTTTTCATTTTCTTTTTAGTTTTTTCTCATTTTTTCAAATTATTATATCTTTCAATACATGAATAATTAAAAAATATGTTATATATCAAATTAATCTACGTAACGAGATCTTTCCATCAAAAGCCATTGTCAATATTTTTTTTGAGATAAAATTTTTTATCAAATTTAAGTTGTAAAATAAATGCATATGTAGTTAACTTTTATAAAAATAACTAAAAGGGGATTAGTGGAAGTTAGGGGCATAAAATGATTTGTACATTTGGTGTGTTGATCAAATTAAAAAAATTGTACATTTTCAAACTGGACTATTTTTCTGGGACGGAGTAAGTACTATTCTCTCTGATTTGAAAATATCGTCCAACCTAAATTTTTATTTATAATATGATTTGTAAATAAAATATTCAAATCAAACAATTATTTTAAGACTTAGAAAATATGCATGACAATTACAATATAACCTCATCTGCTGCACGTACAGTTGGATTTAAATTTTAATCTCATGAGCTGCATGGTTCCAAA
Source organism: Oldenlandia corymbosa var. corymbosa (assembly GCA_949775105.1). NCBI lineage: Eukaryota > Viridiplantae > Streptophyta > Magnoliopsida > Gentianales > Rubiaceae > Oldenlandia > Oldenlandia corymbosa. The sequence goes on from OX459118.1 coordinate 8,214,073, forward strand.
TTGCAATACCCCCACGAGAAAGACTATAATTTATATTCATGTTTTGGAAAAGCAGATGGCATGAGGAACGGGCCAATTTCCATAATATGAGCATACAAAAGTGAATAGATGGAATACTAAAATTGAAAGTTATAAATAATTGAATGAAAACTAGTTTAACTGCGGTATGTATATTTATAATTATTTAATGATTTATATACCGAAACAATAAATGATTTCAAGTTTCAACTAGTACTAAGGAAGAAACAACTTCCACCAAACTTATCAACTTGAACAGTTGCAAATTACTACTACAGAAGATCAATTGTACACATAAAAATACGTACAGTAAAACAGAAAAGACAGCGAATTAATGGAGTAATCCAACTCTCCTACCCAACTAGTTATCAATAATGTCGCTGTTTCATCATAATCATCGTCATCAAAGGAATAATTGCGGAATCAGTAAATCTGGTAGCGGATTTAACTGTATTTATCAGCCTCAGTCGGTGTAATTAGGGAGACTTGAAGTAGTTGAGACGGGTTTGTTCGGAAAAGGCAAGTGTGCAAGGAAAGCATAAATTGTGAATGTTCATTTTCAATTTTTTACCATTGTTGGCTACGTAGGTTGGGTTCTAGTTTCGTTGGGTGGTAGTAGTAGGAATTAATTAGGCAATTAAATTTCGCGCAGCTTTTAATCATTTCCCGAAATCCAGAAAGTAATTACGCCTACAATTCCCACTTCCCAGTTCCCAGGTTGCCTCAAGTTGTTGGGCCTCTTGGTGCAAAAAGTTACACATGAATCATCTTAAATTTGAAACGTATCAGATTCCTTATTGAGGCCCAAAATGACCCACTTTACATGAATATTGGGTTCCCGCCCTCCGCATTGAATGTAAAATGTGTGATTCTGGGTTACATCGTGACAAAATGTATATACAGTATAGGGATTCAAAGGCTTTTGACCCAACAAATTAACTTCTTAGCCAGATTTGGATTGTTTCAATTCACCACGAAAAGCAGGAGTCCATTTTGGAAACCCAGCTAGAAATTGAAAGAACAAAGAGAAATAGCTTTACTCTCCTATAAATATTCCAGGGAATGCTTGATTGCAAAGTGACATCAGATTGTTTAGTGCATCAGGTTGGGATGCATATTGCCTCCGACCAAAATTTTAGAGCAAAAATGTTCTTCTTTCATCGGATGTTCCCGAAGGGACTACCGGAGAAGGACGAGCAAATGTATTTAGATTTGGCAGGATTCAATTCTTCCACAGAGAAAAGCTTGACATCGTTTAATATATTGCTCCATCTATTCAGAAATGTTTAGAGTTTGGATTTTTGCTTTAGTAAATTCAAACTGAATAATCAAATTATACTAAAATAAAAATTCAAATTGGATAATCATTATTCATTGACACATAGTACTAGAAACGAAGAAAAAAAAATTACCTATTAGTTGAGGTCGACAAATTAAATGTGCATGAGGGCTTCAATCAAAGAAACCATGAAGCATGCAGAAAAATATTTGGTGGGTTACAGCTTACAACATATTACATAACATTTATATTTTCTCCCTCGTACGAAATAACAGGGAAGAAAAAAGAAGAAAAACAAAAACACCGTTTGACTACCAGGGATCGAAGACCTCTGATATGTCACTGCTAGGCTTGTTACAATGTCTCATAATCAATGTAACTAATCTTATATGCAAATGTAAACTTTTTTGTTAAGACTTAACCTCCTTTTCTTTCTTTTTTTTTTTATTGGATGGCCCCAGTAAAAATCGAACCTTCGACCTTTTAGTAATAACTATCCCCCTCCTAATCCTCTAACCATCTCACCCAACCATCCCACCCAGACTTAACCTCCTTCAATACTGTTGTGTAAATGAATATTCGATTGATAGATTGTTGATTCTGGTGAACTAGTTTGTATTGAATTTTAACATTTTCTTGGTAGTTCTCCTCGGTGTATGCATATAATTCTCGCAGCAAGCACCCGCTGTTTCCATTAACCTTAAAGCGACTGAGAAATTGAAATCACTATAAAAGAGCCAACATGAACATTGCCAGCCATTATAGTCCTCATAATCGACTAGTCACGCAGCTTGTAGGAAGGTTATGCAAAAATTGCTGGATTTAATGAAAATCATATTGATATATCCTCATTAAAAACTATGGATTTGGAGTATAAAAGCTTCATGTTTACAAAGCAAAGAACCCTTAAAATCTAACAGTACTAGGACCCCAGCTACTCAAATTCATGACACTCTTCGCAGATGTTTCTCTTCTTCTCACCATCTGGGCTGCTTCTTCTATGTCCTTCTTGCTGTCCCTTAACACTGGGATCGATCTACCCGGCGCTTGATTACGATCATCGATTCCGGCCACTGCTAATCCGAGACTTGCAGTCAAACAGAACAAATGTCTTGCCGCGATCGCGCTCATATTTTCTGTATAGCAAAATGAATGTTTGTTGAGATGATTATGAAACGATATATGGAAGAAATGCAACTAAGAAGTGATAGGCGATTATTATTGTTGGTGTTGAAGAGTGAGAGAGTGATTAAGCTTATATTTATATAGTGCACAAAAATACCGAGTGGTTACATTTTATTTAATTAAACTAAAAGAAGTATAAAGTTTAGGAAGCATCGTTTGGTTTTTGATTATTAAAACTAGAAACAAAAACTCGGTCTCGGTTTAGGGGACGTCGTTTCTCCCCCAACGGTATAGGTTAGTGATGGTCCTAATCATCCTGATTAGAATCTTTTGTTTACTTCTCCCAAACAGTGACTTCCACCTGCTACTCTGCTTTGTTTTACACTTTGTTTTGGAGACTCGAGTGTGGCTCTATTATTAATTTTAATGAATTTCTGAGTCTAGCTAGTTTCTTTGTGATTTGGTTCTTGAAATTACTGTTGATCGATTGTTCGGTGTGATCATTCACTTTTGATTTTGTCCGCTTTCAAGGAAGTTTACTAATTAAAGTCCTCATTAATTTAAACAATTAATCATCCATCTGAACCTGAAATTCAGGTGAAATGATCATATAAAATTGTGGGATTAGGGCCATTAGGCCCACACCTGATTCCCTCACCTGCTTTGATTTGAATTGCGACGGTTGATGACGATGACTGCAAGAGCTGCAAGGATATCATACAAATTGGTTATTCAAAATTGCGTTGTATTACCCTCGATGTACTTGATTTATAAAATGCTCCTCCTCCAACTATACCAAGTGTTTGTAACATTGGAATTAATTGCTATTGGAACCTCACGGTAGCTAATTAATTGCAGGGTAACGTAGTTTAGAGTTGCAGGGTAACGTAGTTTAGAGGAGTATTCTGTAATATATATATACATTTTTAAAAGTGTGTTCTAAGCCGGAAGTCTTCAAAATTAATTAGTTTTGCGCAGTCGTAAGCTTAAAGCTAATATCCAATTAGATTAGCACATTTGTACATAATTTCAAGCTATTATAATAATGGTTTTATGACTTTAAAAACTAAAAATTGCAAGCTGCGCGTTAACTTAAAATATTTCTACTGGAAAAGGAATCTTAATTATTGTTTTGGGGATTGCATGGCAAATAATTCAATCAGCTGGATAATTGACTCTTATATATACGTTATACTCGCTTCATGATTAAACATGAAAGTTTTTGAAGTTGGTTGCTTGCTCGGTCCAAGTGTTGACTGACTGTTGAGTTCTGATGCCCACCACTACTGATTTCTCAGAAAGAAATGAGATGCTACAGATTTGAAATTATTGTGGGTTTTCGTAGAGTTTCAGCTCTTTGATTATTGTACTAGAATTGTCATTTTAGATCTTTTAACTCTCAATTAACAGTATATTTGCAATGCTAACAAGCTGTAAGAAATTTTCAATTGTAACGTTACTTGTTTTTTAGATAATAAAATATAACTCGTTTAACCTCAAAATGATCAACTTATAACAAACAACTTTTTTAAAAAATAAAAAGAATAATATCCACACAAATACGTTTTAGTTGACATTGCTGCCCAAAAGTATAAAAAGTATTCTCCCTGTCTCAAAATTAAATTCAAACTGGATAATAAAATTTTGGGACAGAGAGGGTATTATTTTAGAACACTAAAGATAATTTTGTTTGAAAACTATTAGTATTATTTATGAGTGCTTTTATGGACCAATAAAAAAAATGTTTTAGGGGAATAGCATACTCTTTTCGTATTGACTGTAAATTTATAGCTCTCTCTGAGAAACGAAGCTCCATCGGCTGGCGTAGATGTTGTTGCCGTCTTGCACCAAAGTTTGCTTCTCTGAGCTCAATTAATTGGCTCTTTAATGATACTACAAGTTAGTGAAACAATACACACCAAGATGGATTTGGGATCTGAGAGATAGTAGAAAGTATCCACCCTAAGGTCTTTTGTATTTACTAGCTTCCCAGCCATTTTGCTTCTCCAGGAAAAAGAAAAGGAAAAAAAAAAAAACTATTGGCAAACCGCCTCATGATTGATACTAATCGAACCAAATTAATTTGATTTCAATCCTAAATTAGTAAAACCAAACAGAAACATCTAAAACAATTATTTTAGGACGAAAATATAATTAACACAAAAAATCTTGATATAGAAAAATTGGCGGATTTACCCAAAACTTTACATGCTTCGTCAATTCTACCATATTCTTTTTTGGTTAGCCAATATTACCCTAAACTATCCAACCGTTAGCCGATTTTGTCCAATTTGCTATTTTCCGTCTAAATTAACGGAATTCTATTTTTTTTAATTATAAAAATATCCTAATAGTTTTAAAAATTTATAAAAATGACCACAGAAATTTACAAAAACTATAAAATAGTCTATTTTCAGTTTTTATTTAAAATTTTCTATTTTTTATTTCTTTTTACTATTTTTCATAACTATAAAAATATACTATATGATCTTTTAATTTTTTTTATTTTTAAACTTTAATGTACAAATTTTTAATTACATCATTGTATGTCATTTTTGATTTATATAAGCATATTAATTTTTTAATAATATAGTTTTACAATAATGATACTATTTTTTAATCCATTTTTTTCAATCTAAAGAATAAGATTATTTAACTAATACTAATTTTTCACAAAAAAATTAAACAATTCGCATAGATTAAAAAAAGAATCTAGTGGTATACTTTAATGTATTACAATTTAATTCAACTGACTTTAGATTATATTTTAAAATTTAAAAATAAATCAAAACTAAAATATAAATTTTTTTTAAAAGGCCAAGTACACACAGAAAGTAAAAAAAAAAAACACTTATTTCATTTCTACGTTGGCCCAACACAAGAATATAGTGTCGTGTCATTTACAAAAATGGTACAAAATATTTTATAAAAAATATGTATATTTATTACTGTGAGGATTTAACATTTTGTGATAATGTTTTGAGAATTAATATATTTAACTTTAGCAGGAAGTTTTTTTTAAAAAAATAAAAATAAAAAAAATCTACTCCAGTACTGGACTCCACTTTTTTTTTTTACGTTAAAAAAAAATTAGATTTCTCCAGTAAGAATCGAACCTTGAACACAGTTTTAATCATCTCATATCTTAAATCACCTAACCATCCAATGCAACCCTCTTACCTTTAGTGGACTCCGCTTAAGCGTGGGTAAAATCACTCTCCCGATTAGAAATACTTTGGTGACAATAAATATTATATCTACTCTCATGGAACTTAACACCCTAAACACTAGACAGTACCCTATATTTTAATTTAATAATTTTTTTAATTGGAGAATACAATCTATAGTCTGTTTAATTAATTTGCAATAAATTAAAATGTATTAATATAAATTTTTTTAATCTATGCTAAATGTTTTTATTTTTTGTAAAAAATTAGTTTTAGTCAAAAAAGTCTTATTCTTTAAATTGAAAAAGATGGATTAAAAGAATAATATCATTATTGTCTAGCCATATTATTAAAAAAATTAATATGTTTATGTAAATCAATCATGAGTTACAAAATGTATATCTATAAAGTTGTACTATAGTGTTTAAAAATAAATTATTTATTTAAAAGATCATATAGTATATTTTTATGGTTATGAAAAATAGTAAAAAGAAATAAAAAAAGAAAAATTTAAATAAAAACTGAAAAAAGACTATTTTGTAATTTTTGGGGTTCTTTTTATAAATTTTTAAAACTATTAGGGTATTTTTATAATTAAAACAAATAGAATTCCGTTAATTTAGACGGAAAATTACAAATTGGACAAAATCGGCTAACGGTTGTATAATTTAGGATAATATTAACTAATCGAAAAAGAATAAGGTAGAATTGACGACGCATGTAAAATTTTTGGTAGATCCGCCAATTTTTCCAGACTCAACTCAGTGGTGGAGAGACATCTAATTTTAGTTCACGATAAGCGCATGTTTAGAATTTCACGATATAGACTGAACTCACCCTTTAGAATATTTTTCACATTTGAAATTCTTTTTTTTTTTTGGGGGTGGGGTTTCTATACGTGGGGAAAAGGAAGCAATAATGTGTCCTTTTCTAAACCGCGTTTAATTAATTATTTAAAAAGAAGGTGATTATTTTTTCCCACAATTTCAAAATGTCTCCTTTTTCATAGTAGTGCTTACTGCTTGATAATAACTACATCAAGATCATCATCTATCACAAGTCACAAAAAAAAGTTAAAAAAAAAACAAGAATATTTGGTCCTAGTTAGGGCCCCAGTAGATTAAATGGAAGAGACACGCGGCCTTCTCTCCGGCTTTCCTCCGTGTTTCACCGTGAAACGCCGCCGACCTGGCGAAAGCGCTGCTGATCCTCTCGGCCGGCGGCTCAGAACTTGAGATGGTGGGATCGCAATAGTCGGAAAACACCGCCAGAGCGTTGGTATTTTTCTGCTGCAAGGTCTTGAATGCCGACTCCAACTTGCATACTCTGGCGCCACTCTCCCCCATCTATCTAAGGCGATGATTTTTTACACTACTAATTAAATTGATCAGTGGTTAAAAAAATTTAATGATGCAAATCCGGGGTATATACATTAAGTCGATATGCGAAATGCAGGTATTTATACGAAAAGGAAAGGGGAGAGAGTTTAATTTGGGCGACAAGGGAGATGTTAAGAAAGCATGAGGAGAGTCCCTTGGAACAAGGTTAATAGGGGGAAAACCATGGGTAAGAGACCGTTGGTTTTGCATTTCTGCGTAAAAGGGCCTAACTTTTCAACGCTCCATGTGTTGGGGAAAACGCTGTTTAACTGGCGATTATAACCCAAGGAACGAAAAACGTACATGGTACATCTGATAAAGAAATTCAATATGCCTTTTTAAATTTTCGAAAATAAATATTATAATTTCTACTAAAAATTAAAAATTCTAATTGGATAATATTACTAGAGTATAACTTAAATTTTGAGTAATGGAACAATATAACATATTCTGGTTTCGGCCTTGTCGGTGAGAGAATAAACTAATGAGTACGATATCGTTTTTAATCGTCAATTGTTTCATTTTGGGGTTTTTCAAAACCTTACTTAAAGGATTCTGCGTATTCACTCCGTTCATTAGTTTTGAATCCGACGCCCAAAGATTTTAACACAATAATTAATTTTGGAAACACGGAAAGACACATTTACTGTATTATAACAGTACTTCTCACGCATTAGCGAAGAATACAAAAACTTTTATATTATTCTCATCTATCCTAATTATAAAACATAAATTAATAATTGTTATAAAATTAATATTAGATTACTAATATGAAACTAAGTATAAGAACAAGAGTAATATAAGAAAGTGGAGAGAAATAAGGTACTTATATTCATATGTGGTTTGAAGTATGAATGAGCTCCCTATTTATACAATAAGTAGGGGATCAAACTATAACAAATGAATCACCTATCATTAATGCTAAATATTACAGAATCATATCTCCTTGATTGTGAATATAATAATACATATTAATGTGGACATTCAATCAAATCAGATTTTTCCATAACACTCCCCCTTTGAATGTCCATCGTTGCGGAACAATGCCTCGTTAAAACTTTATCAGGAAAAACTCTTTGGGATAAAACCTTATTGAAAGAAAAATAGTACATTTCCATGTGACGCTGCCTCGTTCAGAACCTTGTCAGAAAAACCCATTGGAAAAAAATCTCGATCAAGGAAAAAAAAAGTACAGCGTGGGCTACTCTCTCTATTAAGTACACCACTAGTAATCTTCTCGTTACATGCCAAGTTATTAACCGTGTTCAAGATCGTTTAAGTCAATAATAGACAGATTACTTCGACTTCTCATGCAGACGATCGTCTTCATATACCTATATAATCTTGAGTGTTTTATAATAATGGAGATGCATGACCATCATACCTTGAGGTCTCAATATACAACATCCAAATTTTGATTAATTGATTAGATGAACCGAAACTTTATATGGTACTTCAGGACCAAATTGCTCTACATTATTAATAGAAAGTCAAGAAGAAGAATCTATATACACATCAAGGTTTTAATCAAGTGCACTCAACATGTGTTGAATATACAAATGTTAAACTATTTAGACCGAGATTCTATTCAAGATCTTTTGTTATTCTTGCTTCAGGCAAGTAGCAACCTTTTGAATTTCCTTAGAAGTATTAATAACTATGATATAACTCTTCAGAAGTTTTATTTATATTCAGACTATTTGAACTTCGTGATAAGTTTTGATAATATTCAGGCTTTTGAAACTCTACAAGAATTTGTTACTAACCAAATTACAAAACATTTAAATAGTTTATCATACGAATATGATCATATAAGCTCAGACAAAATCACCAGCAATCACACAATAGACAAGCATGATATATCCAAATACATAAACAAGTGCATAAATAATTATACCTATTAAATTAAAAAATATGAACCTAAATATTTATCTAGACACATGAAGACAGTAGAACTTGTGCAAATCATTTGAATTAATTTCTCGAGAATAAGGATCATGTCCCCTATTGAATCCTTCAGGGATTTCGTAAAGACATCATTATCAAATGTCACATATTAAGCATCAAGTGATCACTATATTAAAGAGACGCATTTCTTATCTTCATTTGCTACCAGATTAGCAAATAACGGAAGATTTTTCTTTTCATCCATCACAAGATAAACTGGACTTTAGGAAAAACTTGTGCAACAAAAAGGTTGCTCGATAATCTTTTGCACAATCACCCACCAAAATTTAGCCGGTATATCACTTGCCAAACTTCTAGTTCGTCAAGTGTGTATTGCGTCTTTTCATTTGTTGTGATCAATAAGTTTAATAACTGCATCTACAAGAGACTTTCATTTCATGATCCTCATTTTCATTTATTTTACTGTTGCAGCATAAGTAATTTTTATGTCGACATTTTATTGCTGACCGATTCCAAGTCTATTGGTAATGAGATCTCCCAATCATTAAGTTTCCCAAGTATGCATATACTTCTTTTGGAAGTTAATTCACCGTAATGGGAAATTATTCTAGTTCAAAATTCTTATGAATTATAATCACTCGTATTTGCCATCCCTCTAAATTTAAATCTTGTCATTTATGAGGATTTTTATCATTTGGAATCGATGATCCTACTACTAGTCAAATGGATATTTAACTAAAAAATAGTGGTAGACAGTCCTTCTAGGACACATTATCCAATTCTGAGTTTTAACAGTCTTTTATATATTTACACATTCGGTCAGGTAAACATCTGGTCTTAAACATTATCTCTTAAACTTCAGGTTCATATCATAGAGGATCTAATGAGATAATGATCTTGTCTATTTTATTTATGAATCGGTTGTTTTAACTTCTACCCCTGATGCTAGGATAACTAACTCGCCAAAATAATGATTAACCAACCGAGTAGTTAATAATCTACCTTTTGAGAGTAACTAACTCGTCAAACTAATACGACCAGTCTATCAAGTAATTAATCCAACATCAATAATCTCAAACATTGGAGATTCAATATTCAACATATATTTCTGACCTCTTTTAGAGGCTCCATCATTGTGTGCATTGTGGTGGAATAATTATAATATGTAAACTGCACATCTAATATTTAAAGATGGATATGTATGGTTTCTGACCGAAAACTAAATATCTATAATGACATGTTTGGTCTTATGATTATAATTGATGCCTTTTGTGCTTCAACACTTTCTCAATTATATATGACGCAATTACTTTAATTACATACAATAGACGATTTTACTGGACCACTTCATTGTTCCTCTTATAGGCACTTGTTGTTCAACTTCTATCATTCTGGTATTGAGTCATATACTCACCACAACTCTCAAATCAAAATTCTCGTAAGAGCAGAACATGAAAATCTGCAAGTTACCAAATTAACTCTATGATTAAGTTTTTGCAAACTTCAGGTTGCAAGTTAACGAGAATCATACATGTGGCTATCTTATTGACATATCAATTGATATTCTAATTTGTTTGAAGAAACTCTTAGTTCTCCAAATTTAAAGCATATAAGCTTTCCTGTTTTGTCTTGAAACACGAATGGCTTAACTAGTTATGCCAAATTTTAGAATTTATCTTCTGGAGAAAATAGTGAATTAATTATTCAATTATACCAGAACAATTTCACTTCAACTCTGAGAGAGTATTTGTTATTCAGTTATTTTCATTCTACCATAGTATTCTTGCTCTTTTAAAAATAAAGTATTGCTGCTCTGCTGGAGACAACAATGAATTTTCAAATCCAAAATAGTTGTGTTGGTAGAGCAATTTGTATCCTTCTTTGATATCTTGAAGAATATAATATATTTCAATGCACTTTCTCATTCTAATATTCTCTTGCTCTTTTAGGAGCAAATTTTGTTTACTATTGTTTTTCCAAAGGCAATGATGAATTCGTTATATTTGCTCTTCAAAAGCATTTATTTGTTTTCACTCTTCGGGGTACTTATACTTTACGGAAGTTTTCATCTATCTTTACAAAATAATTCAATGTCATATGCTCTACTGGAGCATTTAGTTGATTTCGTGTTTATCATTGACTAGCATCACCTTCAGGACGATTAATAAATCTAGAATATCAAGAGAGGTATATGAGTTGCACTATGTACTAGACATACTTTCACCATTAACAAATTTAGATCTTATTTTCTTTGAAATATGTAAATAGAAAATGTCAATTTAAATAGTATCATTACTATAGTGGCCAAAAGATCACAACACCTTCAGGGTGTTTGACATATTAGACATTTTCATCTCTAAATTAATTTCCACATCAGATGTTTGATAAAGAAATCACCAATATCTAAAATAGTAAAGTCGTTTTTAACGAGACCATGGTCAACATCATCAGCACTATTATAAATTATATTTGTCTCTATTTTCGTTTCTTCTTTCTTCATCGATTGCTAATAGAGATCTGTAAGTTGTTTTGGCGTATGACATATACACGACCAATTGTTCGTTATATCATATCAAAGGCTTTTTTTTTTTTCCAAAGCCTTTCTTTTCTTTTCATCATTACTTCCCAACTTTTGGTTGGTAGCGGCATTTTTTTTTTTACCATATGGCCGCTATAACGACCTTGAATTGATCATCATTCAATCTCTCACATCAGGTGTAGAGTTGTATTTAGTATTATACTTGCCGTATTATTGTTGTAGATTTAATGTCTACAATTTGTCGCAATGTCCGCTCACTTTCAAGAATGTAAAGAAATCAATTCAGAAGATTTCATCAGATATTTCATGATAATGCTACTACTGGAGCAATTGTCGTAATATTGCTACTTTAGGAGTAATTTTATTTTGTTATTATTAATCTTTCACTTCGGATGAAAAATTATATACAGTAATTGTTCACTTACTATATGAAGTGAGAAATTTCCAATTAAAAGTGACATATTTTCACGAAACAATAATAGTGTATACAACATAACAAGAAATAATAGACTACTACTCTGGGAGCAAGATATTGATGCAGTTAAATTATATCAAATTATGGAATAACTTTTTCTTTTACAAAAATTCTAACTTTATGCAAATCATCATTGAAAACATACTAGCACTTATTATTGTCAACGTATATAGCAAATCACTACACCACATAATATTTTTACACAATAGCGACAATTTACTTTTCGCATAATTTTTTTATAGGAAAAAGAAAACCTACAAATATGAATATGCTACAAAACCTTAATAACACCAACAATACTCAAACATGTATTGAACCAATAGGTTATAATTACTTTAAAAGGGTTTAGATTGACCAAAACAAGGTAACAAAAACTCCACTATTTATCTCCCCTGTTTTCTTTTTACTCTTCACAGAGGATAATATAAATAATATGCATCATAAAATAATCATCGAATAAGGCATTGATATTAACGAGATTATATCATAACAAAACATGTAATTTAGTTTATGGAATTAGAAATCAAAACAAATGCAAAATAATGAAAAATCGTGGATGGATTTTTGTCTAAGAACTCGTTGACTAATAAAATCACATGTCACTCAGACATCTCAATACAAATCAAATAGTATGATTTCAATGTGCCGAATTCGCTTTCTCAATTTTGAATTGACAATCCTAAACCGAAATCTTGAAGTGACTTGAGGTCACGGTGCTTTAGGCGCTTCAGGTCAGAAAAGCCTTTTAAAATATTCATTGATCCTTCATGCCTTTAGAATAAAAATACGCACCAACTTCAGGCGGTGGTAGAGTTAAAATATTCATTAAGGCTTCAGGCCTTCTGAATTAATACACACCAACTTCAGGCGGTGGTAGAAGCCCTTTAGCTAGAGTCTCGTACTGATAACGTGTTATAAAATTAATTCTAGATTACAAATATGAAACTAAGTATAAGAACATGAGAAATATAAGAGAGTAGAGAGAGATAAGAGACTTGTATTCAGACGTGTTTTGAAGTATGAATGAGCTCCCTATTTATACAATAAGTAGGGGATCAAACTATGAGAAATGAATCACCTATCATTAATGCTAAATATTACATAATCATATCTCCTTGATTGTGAATAGAATAATACATATTAATGTGGACATTTAATCAAATCAGATTTTTACATAACAATAACGAAATTAATTCAAATTTATTTCTTATAATACAGAATATCAACGGTAGGCCTGGTGCATCTACTTAATTACACTAGCAAGGAACCACTGTAACTTTTCATCTAATATTATGGCCGGGTGAGAGAGTTGTTATTTTTGTAATAAGAATTTGTGGTGATATAACGACTTGGTCGAGAGTTTCATTCACAAAAAAAAAGAATATTATTTTCATGAGCATCGTTAATCTAGAATTTTCTGAAAATTTATGGACCAAGTATATTATTTTCCGGTAACATTAATTATCGAAGAGAAGAGCAACTCTAACTAGGTCAGTGCCATAAGATTTCTGATTGATTTTTTGAATTTTTAACAATTAAATTTTAATGTAAATCAATTTTTTTTCCAAAGAAAACAAATGCAGAATTCTTTTTCCAAACTAAAAATAAAATCAAAATTAAGTAATGATTTGAAGACGGAATAATATATATATATACTAATTAAATATGAGATTGCGGCCAAAGTGAACTTGTAGTTGCACACTTGCGCTGGAAGTTTCCTACTTCCCTGGTTTCCCCTGGTCCAAGTTTCCAAAGTGTCCAAGCAATATCCTATAGCTTGGCCAGGCTAAATAATTGACTTGGATAGTAACGAAGACCACAAAATCAGTACTACTAAACTTGATCTCGCTCATTCAATTTGAAGATTGGAAACACACAAATTACAAAAAGGAAATAAAATAAATTCCCTTCAAAATGAGAGAATTATAATTTATATGGACTATAACTAATGACGCCGGACTTGTTGTTACTTTTGATCTTTTCCGATCATCTTGCCCGGAGGAGGCCGGAATGCCCTACTTAACATCTTATTCTTATGATTCGATCGCGAATTTCACAAGATACCCAAGAGTTGTGAACTAAAAACTTTGATTAATAATCTCAATATATGTTTGTATGTATTACACTGGAAAATTCTCCCGATTTGGAGTATGTAAGATTCCTAAAATCTAACAGTACTTGGTCCCAAACTACTCAAATCCATGACTTTCTTCATCGATGCTTCCCTTCGTTTAACCCTTTGGGCTTTGTCCTTACCGATGGTCGCCATCGCCGCCGCCGGGGATTGGGAACTGCCACGGTTTCCGTAAGCCGAAAATCGACGCTGGGCCTGATGATAATACTGATTCACAAGCTGTTTGGGCTTGGCGTGCTGTACCGAACTGAAAGCCTGCTGAGTCCGGCCGGCGCCGACTGCCAATATGCTGGCAGTTAAAAAGAACAGATTTCTCGAAGCCTTCATGTTTTTTTCCAACACACAATGGGAAATTTTTAAGGTTTATTACGAGAAAGTAGGAAGAAGATTTGGTGACTCGTGAGATGTTGATTTTGCCGGAGTCTGTGAAGATATATATAGGTGGACGAAAGCGTAAGTTTTGGAACACGTGAAATAAAGCTGGAAATGCAAAAAAAAAAATACTGTACGAAAAGTAAAAAAGTTGGAGATGCAAAACCGGTGGCGCTGAGACCTATAGTTTAGGAAGCACCGCTGGTTTTGGAATATTGAAAGTTGAAAAACTAGCAGCGAAAGTGGGTTTCTCTGGTTTTGAGCCGGTGTTTTTTAATGTTAAAAACCGCCCGGGATTATGGAGAATCTTTTTCTCCCATAGTACGGGTTTGTCTAGTGGGATTTTTTTTTAATCATTTTTTTCTTCAATCCAATATTAAATTACTCTCTCCGGTCGTCTTATTATGAATCATTTTGATTTGTTATAAGTTTCACTTAATACGTTATTGTGTTATTGGGTTACTAACACTAATTACATTACTGTACCTTAGTTTTGGACGATTGATATTTAATTTTTAAATGACAACTTTTGAAATGCTAATTATATCAAGAGTTACCACCTAAAGCATACTGAATTGTGAATTCGATCCTTGATCGAAGAATTATTAGTGTAAATTTACGTTACAAATAAAAAGTATACGCTAAAAATTAATTTTCATATCTAAAGAAATTCAAATGCGTGAGTTTAAATTTGCTTGTCTTTATAAATAACTAATAATATTAAAAAAGAAAGAAGCCATGCAGACAACACGGTTTAATGCATCAAATGACTCTTTTTTCTTGATTGAAATTACATAATGGTTGTTTAGTTTCTAATTTATTATTTCCTCATTATTCATCTGTGAGAGTCCCGTTGTCCTTGAATCTCTCATCAACATATTTAAATTTAGGGAGGAAAAAAAAAACAATAGGATTCAAAAAGCTTAGGATAAACAGGGTCCTCAGCAAAACATACAAGACTTAAAAACTGTAAACAGCCTGAAAAGTGGATCTAATGTCAGCAACTTAACATAACAACGACATTACACAATAAAATAAAGGGGAAAAAAAAAAACCCCCAAAAGGCCGAAACATCCAACTTAATGACACACCAAAATCTGTGGACGGAACAATGGAACATGTACATAAATTACATATAGGCTCCTACCCAAGGGGGAAAAGAGCTTGATAATCAACCTTCCAAATTGCCCAAATAAAGTCATCTTTTATTTTGATTTTTTAAACTAGAAAATGAAGTACCCATCTTTTCTTTTCTTTTTTTTTTCCATTTCAGCATTACTTTGCTAGAGGCTTCACTATACAGCTCGATAGCAGCGTATATAAATCTCCGAATTCAGTTTAAATAATTAAGTTCATGCACATCTAATCCATCATGTAGATTTTTTGAAGACGAAATGGCAGTTCGATAATCAATTATATGGTCCAACAAAGGAAAAAAAAGAAGTATCCAAAATTCGGAACTTGATTGAAAAATTATCATAATTACAAATAGCTAATAAGTTACATAGACTACAAAGGTCGACGGAAGAACGCAGGCTTAATTTGGAGCCCAACTGCTTAAGTACATGACTGTTCTCAATGATTCCTCAGATTGTCTCAACTTCTTAGACACCGTCGTTGAGGAAGACGGTGACACTGTTGACGTCAAACTCTTCTGTGCCGACTGAGAATATGACCTGAGATTCGTCTTGGCATATTGCTGTTGCAGAAACTTCATTGCGAAATTCCATCTGCAACATCCCTGGTCTTTCAGTGCTCCAATACTCGCTACTGCCACCCAAGAACTCATTTTTCTTTTCCCCTTTGCTGCTTCTTTTATTATTTTTCCTTAATTTTTTCAACCGAAATTGAGAATGAAATAGTCAGTGAAAATGAAGTAGATTGGTTTGTGGATTTGGTGATTGGTGAGGGAGTGTTGAGAATGGAGGAGTACTTTAAATAGGGAATTTGTTGAAGTGAAATCTAGGGGGTGGTTTTTGGCTATGGATAAGGGGCTGCCCCTGGTTTTTTTTTTTTTAAATTAATGATGGGTTTTGTCTCATTTGTTGTGTGCCTTTGAATCGGGACATAATTCAATCAACAACAAAAAGGAAAGATGAATAAAGCTAGTGGTGATGGGCGTAAGGATGGACCATTTGGCTTGCCCACCATACCGACGACAATGATAGGTTCACGCAAGTTTGGTGCTGCGGGATGATCATTCCACGGGTGAAAGTGAAACGAAAAACGTAATTATTTATTTTGATTTTGTTTTATTTTTTTTCATGTGTATATGTATAGTTTTTGTGCGTCTTCCCGAAGAAGATGCGCAGTTATAAAATTTTGTCAACAACTTTATGCTTGCTTATCAAATGTAGGAGTATTGGAAAAAAAAAAAAAGCCAACAATGATAGGCAGTGAAAAATAATTAATATATGTATATATAGTAAAAATGCATGATGATTAATTAACTTAAATGTTTCAAGTCTAGAATGAAGAAAATCTTTCTTCTTCTTTGCTCTCACCTCTCTCTTACCACTAAAAATTTTACTTCCTCCCCATCCTCCATTAATGAATGATTATAGGTGGGGCGGGATGTAAGAAGTAGGTGGGATGGTTAGGGGTTTAGGATAGGGGATGATTATTACTAGGAGGTCGATGGTTCGATTCTCTCTAAGGTCATCTCATTTTTTCTTTTTAAAAAAAGAATGATTATAGGTGGGGCACCCTTTAATTTCTTTTAAGTTTTTTTGGCTATTCCTTTGCTCTCTCCTAATTGGATGTTTTTATTATTTTCTTAATGGAAGTATAGCTCTCTTGTATATTTTATGTACTACTTCCGTCGCAAAAAAATAGTCTAAATTAAGTTTTGAGATTTATTCTAAAAACAGTACACATTTTCAAATTCAATGTAGATTATTTTTGTGGGACAAAGAATAACTATTATTCAATGGATCTGATAAAAAGAAAAAGATATATGAATCGACAAGAAAGGTAAAGATGAATATGACGATTTACAGAACAACAAATAAAAGAATTCTTGATATATGGGACTTATAGGCATAAAAGTTGACATTCAGAGCCAAATCTCCAGTTATAATTTCATTTAATTAGAGCTGACTTAATTTGTTGTAATTTTGGTTCTCTTTACAAGTTTTTGGATGCTATATCTTTCTACTATAATTAGAATTGCTCCACAATCTAATCAAATTAGTTTAGCCTAACTATGTACCCGGTATTGAGTTCATCCTTTTTATGTGATTAGGTATAATGTGAAAGTCAAATTAAATGTAGGTTGTTGTAGTCTAAACCCTGTAACTATTTATTTATCTTACAATGATAATCGGTTTTAAAAATTATATATTGTATATATAAAATACATTGACTGATGTGCACACATTATACCATAATAAGAGGTAAATGTGTAATTTTGGGAAAAAGAAATGCTACAATAAAGTGCCAACAAAATAGTTATTTTTTCACATCAATCACTATTTTTCAGTATATGTTTTTCTGCTACACATATTATTTTCAAAAAATACAATTTTTAAAATAGAGCACTTAAACAAGAATCCTGGGCCTCATTTTAGGCCACTGCCATTCCCCTTTTTCGGTGTCTAGAGAGATAATGTAGAATAGGCCTCATTTCTTATGATACATCTGGTTTAGAAGAAACACTATAAAAAATTGTTGATGGACTGCAAAGTGTGGGGCTTTGGCATCTATAGTACTTAATTAAAGCAACATACAAGAAGAACACATGTTAGCCCCACAATGAAAATTTTTCCACCAAAGGTTTTTTTAGTACAAAATAAAAAATGACACGTGACAGACTAAAAGAAGATAATAAGTAAAAACCGTATTTGCACCACAAAATCAGGGAGTTAAACACGTTTTTCCTGTAATTTGCAATGACTGAATCAGAATCATAACAACAGACTAACAGAGAAGTAAACAAGTAAAGAAAAATATTCTACCCGGGTTTTATTACCTTCTCAGCCTTATCTACAGTACCAGGAAAAATTAACCCACAAACAAAATCAAATGAGATTTGATTCTTTATCCCAAGATTAGCGCTGATTTGATATATCTTTAAAAACACTGCAGAAAGTTTAGGCATATCCTGGCTTTTTGACCTGCAATCGGAAACGAGAAAGTTTTCATCTTTTCTCCCCTTAAAATTTTTCTTGCTTTTGTGATTGATAGTAGACATCAATCTAATAAATACATACAAATCAGTGCGAATCCCTAAACTCTTTCTCTCCTCTCTTTTTCCCACCGATCGATACCTCCGAAATTGTTATCGACGCCACTGCCGCCAAATTCTCCTCCTCCTCAACAACAGTATTGGTTCAATCAGTTTCTTTCTTCTGCCGCCGCCGACTCATGTCACACAAATTATTTGAATCACTTTGCAAATCCGGGAATGATCAAATCCCTATCAAATTCAGAGAAAATTTTCTGATCATCATAGTTCGTGTTTTGCCAAGAAGGGGAGATCGAATCCTTGATTAAATACCCTATCAAGGAATATTGGGTGAGTTATCTTCTGAGATTTGTTATCTATCGAATAGTTTTTTCAATTTTGTTTGAATTTTTGGTCCTGTTCGATGAAATATTTTTTGCATGTGCTGCTATAGTAATGACAAAATTAGTGTCTGGTGATGATAAAATCGGACTAGGGAGTGCGAAAGAATTACTGGAACAATACAACAGTTTCGAAAGGATAGTGGCTGAAAGGCAACGTGAAACAGTGATCTAACCATGGTGAGTTTAAGGTTTTCTTAACATGGATTTTATGGGATTTTTTAGAACCAGTTTCACATAATTTTTATATAGCATTAATCGATGATTCTTTGAATTTTTGTATTACATCTTCAGGAAGGAGACAAAAATACGAAGAAACTAGAAACTAACTCATCCGCATAGTCACAAGTAAAGATCCTTTTTTTCATCTAATTTTCTTTCATGTTAAAGTGATTTTATTTTGTTTCAATTTTTTTTTCTAATTCCTCGGAAACGAAAAATCAAAAAGACAATTAGGAGTATATAAATACACAAAAGGTTAGGGAATGTGAACGGAATTTTCCATTACTTTTAAGCCCTTTTAACAGAATTGTTATGGTATGTGATTGTATATTTTGTTTCCTAATTGGTAAACTTGAACGAGGTGAAGTTTAGGCTCTTAGAGAACTATAAATTGACAATTTCAGTTTCCTCATATAACTGAATATTTAAAAATATTTGATGGTTGGTTCTTTTGTTATTTATATTGTTCTTTTAGAATATGTGGTGGGATTTTTATTCACTGTTCATTTAGTTTTGATATTTGAGCTGTGCAAAGTGGGTGGCGAAGATGGTCAAGACTTCTAATTTTTTACTTTTGCATTTGAAACTGTAAGTTCATTGATATCATTTATTTCATGCATGCTGAAATTTCAACACCTTCAGTACTTAGTGACCGAGTTTAGAGCCCTTTTTTAGCATGTTCGCTACTAAAATTTGTAACTGACTTCTGAAGAAAAATTATAGGTGATTCTTCAACTTCGCAACCGTATAAAGAATATTCAAATCCAACTATGGATCACAACTTTTGATCCCTGGAAGATGACCGATTGTTAGTGAGTTTCTGAATAGTTTTGAGACTGAACCACAAATACATATTTGGCCTCTCTGTCAATGGAATTTAGAGAAATGTTCTGCCTGACAATTTTCATTTTGGATTTTGCAAGGGGTATTTTCATCATTCCAAATAGAGACTTCACACTAAAGTTGAGTTCTAATAACATATGCGACTTCAAAAGACAATGGAGGCATGTAATTTCAAAATAAAATCTTGAATGTTGTTATTATTATTATTATTATTTTTGGTCAAAAGGACGAACGTTGTTATATATGATAGTGTTAAATAACACAAGACAATGCCTCGCGCTGTAGATCCGATTTTATATTATGTTATACATATTATAAATTCTTTTTTGAATAATTTGTTATTTATTTTTCATTTAACCATTTTAAAATACCTCGGCGAATCATCTAGTTAAACAGTGCAGCCTGCAATGGTTTCAAATGCGCACTTTGCATTTGACATCGATAAATGATGAATTTGTTGCTTCTTTTTTCCCCCCTCTTTTGAGAAAGATTTGTTGCACATTTGCTTACAATCAAAGTGTATTACTTTTTAGTTTCAGAAAATTTATAAAAATTAATAAAAACCCAAGTATTATTAACCCTATATGAAAAAAAAAACTTTGTGGATTTTCCATTTTGAGGAATAAAAATTAGAATTCGTAGTGAAAATGAATGGTGACTAATAAAAACATATAAATATCAAATTATTACTAAAATAACTACCAACAAAACAAGGAGTAATTATGTATTTGTGCCTATGCCACATTTTTTTTTGGGTACCTATGCCACATCAATCGATTTTCTCTTTCATTATCTATTTTCATTGTATATATACTCTCTTCTGATAATAAAATGTAATCTCTCCATTCCATAATTATTGTCTACTTTGTCCAAAAAATTTTGTCCCAAAATTATTGTCTAATTTGACTTTTTATGAATCAAGTTACACATTTGTTCTTAGTAAAAAACATTATCCATAAAATCTTAATGGTTAAACAATTACTTATGTAAGGGTATATCCGGTTGTTTAAGTTAAAATATAGTTAAATTTGACAAAAAATAAAATCTTTCATTTTAGTAAAACTGGACAATAATTATGGGACGGAGGGAGTATTATTTTTATGAGATGAAAAAAATATATATCTTATTACAAGGAATTTGAAAATGAGGTTTTAACCTGATGATAAGTTTTTTAGTAGATCTCGTAGAGATCCAGGGATCAAAACCCATCCGTAATATATAAAATGGAGATTTTTCCTACTTCTATAAGTAGTATCCACCGGGATAGTTTTTTTTTTTTTTAAAAAAAAAAATCTATACATCTTAGCTATTTATTATGGTATAAATGGATTAGGAACTGCCACTTTAAATTTTTTTCTTAGTGTATAATGCATTACGTATTTCGTGTTCGAATTCATTACTTTGACTCATTTGAATTCGAGTCATATAAATTCTTTTGAAAAAGTAAAAATATCACAACAAATATTGTAAGATTTATTTTAAATTTATATTTAAATAGTTTTGAATATCGCCTGGTTATGCAACGTGGACTGAGATTAGTGTTCCTTGCAAAATTTGCATTAAAATGAGATTTGGACACTTACATATATTATATAATCTTTATTTTTTCTGTCACGAAATGTGTCCAATTCAGACATATATTTATTTAATTATATGTAAAGTTAAAATCTAAATTGAATAATCGTAGACAGGCATTAAAAAGAAAAACGAAAAAAGGAAATAAATGATTTAGGCCAAAGAAAAAGAGGGGAAAAGAGTAGAAAACAAAAGGAAAACTTACATTTGAAAAAGTCCAGCGTCACGCATTCACCCTCACACACTTCAGTGTTCTCCATCCCCATTTCCCCGCCGGAAGTCGGAAGGCGCTGATTAATCAGACATCTGGTTCACAAGGATGGATCGCCGGAGCTTCATCTTGTTGAATAGCTCGTCATTGTTTACCGGATACTGATTTTTGAAAATGCTTCGGATTCACGCCGCTTGTTGTTCCTATGGCCCTTTCAAGGTCGATTTCTTTAGCCGTCTCTTTGAATCACACTTACTTTTTGCAAATTTTTAAGTTAATTCAATCTGTGTATTTGCTCTTCTATCAATTGATTATACTGTTTATATGTGTAACTAGTGTGAACCGTTTTTGGCGTGACTGGAGAAATTTTAATTGCTTAAATATCTGAAATGCGGAATCTGTAAAGATGAATCAACGCAACAGCTTAGTTTTTGTGTTTTTGCTAGGTTATTTTTAACTATAGTGCAAATACGAGCTGGAATGCTAGAGATTCTCTCTAGAGATAAATTTCGAATGCCAGATTAATAAGGCTTATATCTGCAGAACTTCTCTAGTTCTCTTGAGACAATTGAGAATGAATTGTCATCTTACGGCGAAATTTATTTGCTCTCTTTTGTGATGTTGTGTATGCTTGAAAAGCAGTACTCTTGTTTGAGTTCACGGAGGTTCATTTTTGTTATACCCATATAGGATTGATATAATTAAACCAAGACAGGTGCATTCATGAGGTTTCTGATAAATATGTTTTATGTAGATTATTGGCAACAGCTAATGTTAGGAGAGTTGCTGATACTATTTCCCTGAGCTCAAAGACTAATACTTTGGAGGTAAATCATAGGCTGGTGCCATCTCCTGGTGGACTTCCTTATATCCTGGGCCGGCTGTGTTTACACTGGAAGGTTTCGTGTAAAGGATATGTTTCGTATACGTTATGTGAAGCAAAGCAAACCTTGTCAGAAGCTGGAAGAAGTAAGAGAATTATTCGATTTTCAACCAGTCATGTAGTTTCAAATCATGCCCATATTGCCTGGAAAAGATTTGCTCAAACTTGTTCGTTTACCACGGTTTTGCCTCCTGTAAGTAGGATTGCATGTGCTGTAAGCCTTGCCTTGACTCGATCAAAGCTGGTAGCTCCTGGCATATTGGCTTTTGTGATTAGAGAGCTAACATGGAGAAAAACTCTGATGGCAGAGGCAGAAGGCTTCCCAACCAGGGATACTTTATACATGCACGCACAAAATGGAAACATTCAGCTGACCTCATTTGTTTTTTTGCTACTTGAGGGTTTGATATTGTTTCTAAGAGCAATATATTTAGCAGTTTTGTTCTGCCCTTGCATAGCTATGGCTCCTTTTGCTGAATCCCTTGGCTCCGAGTATAGGACAACATGGTTGCAGACAGTTCGCGTTACTTTAGAGAAAGCTGGTCCAGCGTTTATCAAATGGGGTCAGTGGGCTGCAACAAGGCCAGATTTATTTCCTAGTGACTTGTGCAGTGAGCTGGCTAAACTCCACATGAAAGCGCCAGCCCATAGCTATGCGTATACAAAAACAACTATTGAGAGTGCATTTCGGCGCAAACTTCATGAGATTTTTGAAACCTTTGAAGAGGAGCCTGTAGCATCGGGTAGCATTGCTCAAATACATCGAGCTACCCTAAAGTTCCGTTATCCTGGAAAACAAATAAAGCCTATTCTAGTGGCTGTAAAAGTCAGACATCCTGGTGTTGGTGAGGCTATTAGGAGAGATTTTACTTTGATAAATATATTTGCTAAAATTGCTGCTTTCTTCCCCACATTGCAATGGTTGAGACTTGATGAAAGCATTCAACAGTTCGCTGTGTTTATGATGTCTCAAGTCGATCTTGCAAGGGAGGCTGCCAATTTAAATCGGTTCCTTTACAATTTTCGTCGGTGGAAGGATGTATCCTTTCCAAAGCCACTGTATCCGTTGGTGCATCCTGCTGTCTTGGTTGAAACATATGAACATGGTGAAAGTGTACAGTACTATGTTGACAAGCTTGATGGACACCAAGACGTCAAAAGTGGCTTAGCTCACCTCGGAACTCATGCACTCTTGAAAATGCTGTTGGTATGATAGGAACTAATCCTGCATGTTATCATTATCTGCTGCTTTGAACTGCATTTGAATTTAGGCAATAGGGTACCATATAGTTGAGCATATAAACACTGGACCTAATCAGCTGGGGGACTAGTGGAAAAACCGGTTAGAAAGAATTAAAGAATCCTTGTTTGTCAGTAGAGAAACAAAAGGCCGCTGCAAATTAAAAATGGAGAAGAAGCTCCTTATTCTGGTGTCTAAATGGTTTATAATTTTTTTAAGAACAATGAACAACTACTACATTTGATTTTGACATTTTCTGAACCACAATTTTTCTGTTATCTAGCTTTAAAACTGTCAAGTTCTTATCTGCTTTAACTATGTAAATGGTCAGAATGTCCTATGTGATTCATTTGAGACTCTTAAGATTTATCAGCTATTTTCTTTTGGAATAGGATCTTCTGTTCGGTACTCAGCATCTTGACTTCATAGTTTAGACATGTTGACTTCTTTGTTTTCTGGGTTTCATGCCCAGCTGGACAATTTTCTCCATGCAGACATGCACCCGGGGAATATTTTAGTCAGAACAACTCGTGGCAATGCTTCCGCTAAAGGTCTATTCAAATTAAGGCCACATCTCATTTTCATCGATGTAGGCATGACTGCTGAACTATCTGTGAATGATCGAGTCACCCTACTTGAGTTCTTTAAGGCTGTGGCCCTTCGAGATGGCCGCACTGCTGCAGAATGTACTCTTAAATTGTCAAAACATCAGAGCTGTCCGAACCCAGAGTCATTCATTCAGGTGCTTCACTTTTCCTGTGCAGCTTTCTTCTGGCTGAGAAACTGATTTTTGGGTGTGTTTGCTGACGTTCTATGCATCATTAACTCGAAATTTGATCAATGTACTGTAAAACCAAATATACTTTCAATATTGTTATCTGGAGACTGGAGTAGGAATAAAGTATTATATATTGAAGATTTGAGCATTTTGTGAAGTGATTAATTTATTTTGAAATACTATATCATTCTTAGAGTTATGCCAAGAGTATAGTAGAATTCATCAAAGTGAGAATCTCTATTTGCAGTATATCAGTTATTATTGCACCACACAACTATCTGTTGATGACACTGTCAGTTGCCATTACCACTGAACCTAGTCTTCCTGTCATTTCTGGCTGAAATTTTGCCTGTGCTATGCCGACACTTTTATGGTGTTGTAATTGGGAGGTGGTTGAGTGAAGGCTTTGATTTTATTTGATTAGTCAACCTCTTTGATGTCATTCACCTTGCAGAGTTTTATTATGTTTATTGCTTCATTATAAAATTTTCCCATTATGTGTAGGAGGTGGAGAATACCTTTAATTTCTGGGATACAGAAGAAGGCGGTTCCTTTCATCCTGCGGATTGCATGCAACAAATGCTTGAACAAGTCAGGCGACACAGAGTTAATATTGATGGCAATGTTTGCACAGTGATGGTAACAATGTTGGTGTTAGAGGTAAATTGCTGTTTTTCCTCTTCTTTTATTGTTTGGTCAAAACTCTAAATTGGAAAGATTTAACTAATATATTTTGGATGTATTCAGTGAATCCTATTCACAAGCTCTTTAAGATCAAAAGTTAGCTCAAGCTGAATTATTTTACTTGATGATTAATAAATTTTAGTCTTTCTTGCATTGAATTCACCTCAAGTTTATGTTCAGTAGAAACACTGGAGAATGGAGATGTGATTGGTTATTGTCGGTGGGGTTGCTAACATGATGCATGGGTGATGCCTTTTCCAATTCGTAGTTAGTCTTAGCATGATGAACCATATAACAATATAAGCATTATATCTGAAAATTAATTAGCATGACTAACGACTTGAGTTGCAATGGATTATAAGATCTTGGGTCCTGCTTTGGAAACTGGTCCCTGGTTACTCTAGAATTTGTAACATGGCTGTGCATGCACTATGTTGTATTACTGCCCCTTTCTTCTGATTGATGACAATATGATTTACCGCTTGAGTGGCAATTCGTCGAAAGATTTTGTGTCCTATTTTGAATCTAATCCTCGTTTAACCTAGTTTGTGTGATTCCGAGATCTGATGTCTGTAAGTGCATGGAATGCACGCTGACACCTCTGCCTCTGCGGACTGGCATATTGACTTAATATACCATCTGTAATAATCTAAGGAAGAGTTCTTTCTATTTCATGTATAGCCTAAGTGTCATATACACTTTCCGGAAAAAAAAAAAAACAAAAAATAAGTAATATAAGTTCTGGTGTAAAGGAGTTCACATGTGTTGCTATCTTAGTCTGGGGATTTTAAAGTGGCTATAAGTATTGCTGATTCAGTCTTTTTTCCTATTCCTTAGGGATGGCAGCGTAAGCTTGATCCCGAGTATGATGTGCTCCGAACATTGCAAACCTTACTCTTCAAGGCGGACTGGGCGGAGTCTCTTGTGTACACCATTGAAGGACTTATGGCCCCATGAAAGCTTCGGTTCCCCAGAGCACTTATTGAAGTACTTGTTGAAGAATTTATCTGAAACGGAATAGGTACACGAGTTTTAAATGAAGAAATAAAGATGAGCAAATCCTGAAAGCATACTTCTGCTCTGAAAATGCCGTAGTTTTTCCTTCTTTTTTTTTTTTTAGTTTATAGATAGTTTTTCCTTCTTCTGCTCTAAATAGGAATTGCTTCTTTCTTTTGTTTTCTTTCCTTTTCCCAACTTCACACATTGTACCATGTTAGCATTGAACACGCGAAAATGACACAACAAATTTTGAATAGAAATAGGAAAGATGAGAGAAAGATCATACATTCATGGATAAATCATAGGTCAATATCTCTACGTCCATCATCTGTGATTCTTAGACTCAAATTGGAGAGTTAATGTTAACTTTTACTAGAAAGCATTGACCTCTTTAAAAGTATGAGCAATTTGCAAGATCTGTATATTTTACCTAGTGGTTACGTAAGTTGCACCACTTACTGAGTAATATATTGGTATGCACACAATTAATTGCTTTCAGTAAGGATCATTGGTTTTAGGCAACCGGTATTGACACCACGGGATACTGATTGGTAAGATCAATGGTTTGTTGCAATGCTTAGAGAGCGTGAGCAATAAAACGATGATATGTTTTATGTATGTATATTTAGAGAGTTTGAGTCTCGCCAAATGCAGAAAGGCTACAAAGGAGCATCGGTTCGCAAGGGTGAACTCAAACCTGCCTGCCTCCAACTAGACTTAAACATGTGAAAATGGGCGAATTTGATTTATACTGATTGTAACACGACAGGTTTTCTCTAATGGAAAGGTAAGCTAATTACATAAGAGCAAAATGTAATGTGGAAAGGACAAGACCAACGAAACCCTGCTAACTAGAAGACTAAAAAAGTGAGCAGCATTTCCACGTCTCTCGCTTTCAATAAAATTCAAAGAACTGGAAAAATACGATTGAGTGCAGCGCTGATGAAGAAAATATGGCAAGCTAGAAAGCGCCTTGGCGAAAAGCCGAAAGCCGCGAAATTCATCAACGCTGCACTCAATGATATTTTTGAGTTCTCTCGCTCATTCCTCCACTCTAATGGGCGCAACTGGGTTAATTCATACTTGCAATTTTATGCCATTATTATAAATAAATATGAGAGGATGGTGAAGTACGAGGGAGCGGGTTTGTACTACATTCTGTCGATGAGGGTATAGATTGTACAGCTGACTGTACTATTCTGCTAGTACAAACTCCTTTGCCGATGTACGATTTTACTACATCTTCGGCAACATGTTTGGTATAATAATTCTAGCACGTGAGGAAATCCACCATGGAAAACAGGCACAATTGTTTTTAACGTCCATACATTATAAAAGCTCTCGGATTCTACATAAAAGCTTCTGGCCATCTGATTACGAGCAAGATCGTCTCAAAAGTAAATTCAAATTTCAGCTAGCAAGTTGGAGTCTTTTCTTGTCTGACAAAAGTCATAAACCAAGGAGGCCTAAAATAGCGACAACGATGTCAAGAAACGGCGTTTGGACAACTGCAGGAAACAGAAATAGCTCAAAATGACCACCCAAGCCAGAGAGCAAACATTTTCAGTCGTACCATCTGAAAATCACTGCAGAGATGATCATCATTTGCGTCAGAACCTTTTCCGTGAGAGATTGCCCTTCCACCATCATTGAAAGATGAAAGGAGACCTGTGCATTGATCTGATTGGAAAGAGGACGACCCACATGTTTCCTGTTTCTGCCGTACAGGGTAGATGCAGCTACACAGCAACCAGACTGCGATTCCTCAATCATAACTTCATATCATCTAATGGTAGATGTACATTATTATTGTTATCATGTAAACACAAAAGCAGAGCAGAAGACTTAGGAGGGTTACACACATGTACGGGCGGAGACATATTGGTTAGTATTGGTAAGAATTTCGACCACCCATGCAAGAATATCATCGACCAAACCAAAAGTCAAAAGAACTTCTCAAGATAACCACATTAGAGCGTATGTGCTTACATCATCCCACATGTCAATCAATGGAATAAGGCGACAAGTTGATGAAACCTTTAAAGAGCAGTTGTATTGTACTCCTATGTCTACAAATCCCTATCAACAGGTGAAAGCACATTTCCATAAGTTGCCTAAAAGTTCCCAAAAATCATGTCCCTAACCTTCTTCAGTATTCTCAAATTTCTTCAACAGCTGCTTTCGGTTTGACCTAAATTCCCCTGTTCAATCCAATCTCTCAAAGAAATACAAGTATCCCATGTCAAGGGGTGGGTTCTTCGATACTCCAACCTTTGAATCATTGAAAATCACCCATCTGCCATCCTTCTTAATGTGAGCGACATAGTGACCACAATGTGTAGAGGTTCCAATATGGCTTACAATTCCAAGCAACTTGTATTCTGCAAACAAAAAATTCAGAGGAATATTAGCCACGGAGTTAAAAGTCATGCATGATAAACGCTTTAACTGAGATTTCCGGTAACATCTGGCAACGGGCTCCACAAGATAGCGAAGACACTGCACAGGGAAGTCATTTGAGCACGGGGTATGCCAAAAACTTACTTCCTCCACCATCAGGTAATGCAGGGTCACCACCAGAAGCTTCAGGATGGTCAAAAATCCAATTTGATGCCTTCTCAATATCATTCCCCTGCAAAAGTCAGATTAAGGATCATTGAAAACGAAATCCTAAAACAAAACATTTTGTAGTTTTTAAGGCCACGGTAGGATTATACCGATTCCTTGAGTGCTTTTCTAGCAAGTTCCACTGGGAAACCAAACGAAACCATAGTGTCAAGTTTTGATTGATCACCAGAAGACGCAGACCCCTTTCCAGATACCGGATCATCAATGCCTGCAAGAAAATTAACAGATCATCAATCACCTTCACAGTCCATCCAATGCATCGACAAAATTACATGGTCTGAAAAAAAAAGGAGACGTTTTCTGCCAGTATAATGTCTGGAGAAAAGTACCAGGGTCATCCATGTGAGCAAATAACCAATTCATTGCCTCTTCCACCCCCACATTATTAGTGTTAATGGCAGCCTTTTGACAGCGAATGTGACTGAATCCCATCGAAGCAAGCTGGGCAACTATAGTCTCATCAGCATTAGGAGGAGACATATCTTCATCATCTGTTCATGCAATATTCAGGGTTGGAATCAAGCCTTTAACATTCAAATGTGAATTGGTATATGAAAAGATTGAATAATCTGATTCGATTTGGAATCGGTATAATACGAAAATAAAAAGAAATCATGAAAGAACAAATGAAGCTACAGGGGTTCAAGGAAAATGAAAACACATGGCTTAAGGAAAAGAAAACAACATCAGTAAGAATGATTAAGTCCGATGGCAGATGAAATCAAGCCACATAGTCTGGTCACAACACTCGGGAAATCAAGATACAAGGAATAATGTTGCTTATGCATTTTGCTTGGTTCTTAGGTTTATTCTTTATGGCAAGAGAGGAAAGTTCATAAGGTTGAGGAGGAGATCTCAGGAGGCTTCAACTAGACTAATTGTTGATATTGTGAGATATAGGATTTAAAGTTTGAAGATTAATGATTCACTTCAAGCTACACTTGTAAAATAGCTCCGGACTAGTTTTCATTTACAGTTGTAAATGTTTTGTTTTATTTAATGGAACTGAGAAATCCAATATATATATATATATATATATATATATATATATATATAATTCCATTCAGCATAAAATTTTTGAAACAGTTCAAACAAATAAATTGTTACCAAAGAAGAAAGATATCTCTCCTGAGTCTTGACAAATGAATACCTCTTAGACATGTACATGCATAAACAAGACAACATTCTTTTTGCGCAGAACAATACGAGCCTGGTAAGACTGTGAAGGAGAAAATTGAGATTAAATTTTAATTAACATACCAGCTTCAGGTAACAACTCCTCCCCGGGTTGACGACCACTGCTGCGCATGAAACTCAAGTCGATGATATCAGGAACATCTACATAGACATCTAATGAAACAAGAAGACAAAAAGAACAATCAGTAATAGCTGTTATTTAATAAACAGCTGTGAGGCCAAAAAAAAAAAAAAACAAAAGTAAGATTATCCAAATACCAAGTTTCTTAGGGACCCAGCCTGCCTCAAGGACAAATTTTCTCATGTGCAACACAAGGTAATCGGGAAATGAGGTTAGACCAGCAGTTCTGAAAATCAAAATAATAGATCAGAATAACAAAGGAAAAGAAAAACAAAATGCCGAGTACAAAGCTTTGGTTGTTCTGGAATTATAAAACTTCTACAGGCAATTAGAACAACAAATAAAACCTAAATGTGTTATAGTTTCAGAGGAAAAACATGTAATCAAAGCTGATTGAAGCTCACTCCATACTCGGGAAAACATAACAAAAAGGAGGGCGAAAGCAACTCACCTAATAGCCGTGGTCTTAGACTTTAAAGCAGTACTATAATAATCATGCACTTCCTCTGGACCGGAAAAACATTCCAAGCAATCTTTCAAATGAACTCGTGGGCGCACAATTTCCTCGTTAGACCTGTGAGTACTTTCTTAAGTAAGCATCAGATTAAAACATGATGTTGCCAGCAAGATAGGAATGGTAGATAGGAACTCACAATTCCTTCCCTTCAGCATGCCTCTCGGCCTTCAACTTCTCAAAGGCTTCCAGCTCACCTGAATTTTCAGCATAAACATTAGAGCAGGAATAGCATTTTCAAATACAATATACAAAAGGAAACTCACCCTTGTTTGTAGCTCTGTGCAACGGAATATTGAGCGACAGAATACAGTCTCTCCTCTGATTGTAAGCAACTTTGCCTGAAGGACATTGTATGCGTTCTTCTATACCAAACTTGAAACTCGTTGAAGGATCAACTATCCAGGTATTTGAAGAGTTTTGTGCATGTACTTTCTCAACTTGGTCAAAGAAATGTAGGAAAAACTCCAGAGCATCCTGGAAATAAGATCGAATCAAACAGCCAGAAGAAAATCATGGAAATAAGAATTCAACTGTCACAAGAGAAAATCAAAGTAGGACAACTCATTCAAACCTAAAAAGCACAAGCAAGATTCAAGAAAGGCCAGTGACAGTCATAACAATTAAGCAAATAGGTAGTGAACTAGGTCAGTTGCCTGTAAGTGATGCCATTTTATAGCAAAACAGATGTGCACAAAAGTATAAAACATAGAACGTAAACCAAATTAAGAAATAATAATAACTTCAGCCCATGGCTTACATATAAGCATATTGCGAAAAAATCTGACAAGTCAAACCAGTAGAACCCTCACATTAGATCTAATTGAACTATGAACCCTACAAACAAGTACACAAAAGCACATGGGAAGGACTGTATGGCAGCAACAGCAAACAAAGACCTGAATATACCTGTTGTCTCATAGTTGAAAATTCAGGATGGTTAGCAGCAATTACTGACTTGAACATGCGGGGACGAATGCCCTCCTGTTTCTAAAATTGACAACATAAAATGGAACAAAAAAAATTGTCAGTATTTACAGTTAGCACATCAGCAACACATATTTACCTTGCGAGAGGCTACTTGCATAACAACAACGGAATTCATTGACCAACAGAAAAGCAAACAATGTATAATACATGCTCATGCAAAAGGATAAATTGAGCTTATCCTGGAAAGGGAAAATTAAATAATAACCAAAAAATGACAAACCAAATCAGATTTTAACAAGATCAATATCATATAAAAGATCAGGCATAAGCATACATTTGCAATAATAAGTGATGAAGCAATAGTATTTGAATCACATAATCAAAGACAACAAAATTGATAGAAAGATGCAGCTAAGATTCACCACACTAAAACACATCGACTTCCTACGTAGTATCACCTTTCAGTTGCAGATATGTTATTAGAGTAAGAGAGAGTACCATAAAGGGGCACTATACCTCGGTTGCTGGAAGAGAATATTTACCAGAGAGCATGCCATGTGCCAATTTTGTTCTGCAAAAAATAAAGCCGAGGCATAAATTGTAGCAAGTTCACAGACAAAACTAGGCATCGTGGAAAACAGTAGACAAATTACTTACAGCTGCATGTTCAAGTCCACCGCTGGATCGGCTATTGCAATATCAAAAGCTTCTTTCAGACTCTGATTCACAAAGTACCTGGTGCGAAAATAAGATAGTTATAAGAACTCTATGAGATAGACGAGAACTCCCACAGTGAGAAATTAAATCTGGAAAGAGTAAATGAACAGAAACCAAAAGGTACATATGCTGAGAAATTCTTATAAATGATGTAAACGTACCGAGAGCAAAACGAGCGAGTTGAGAACAATACTTGCATGGTCGCCGCCATGTAGCAACTGCAGATCAAACAACAACCAAAAAAATAATGAAAATGTACAACTAATGGGTCTGGAAAAGGAACTTTTTAAAGGGTAAAAGAGGTACCTATTTCCGAGATTAGCTAATCCAGTATAACCAGGTCCAAATAGTAGTTCAAGATCTTCTCCACTTTCTTGAATGCGGTTCCAATCAAAGTTGGTGTTTTGATCAAGTTCCATTTCAGCAGTAGTCATTTCAGTCTAAAAACACAATAAAAGACATGAAGCTCGCGCAAATGGAAATAGAAATAAGTAGAAATTGGCACCAGGATGGTACAGACCTTTTGTAAAGCTGTGAATTCAATGCCAAAATGTGCCAAATGCTGTGCCAAAAGAGGATCCTCAACACTATCGTCCTCCGGATAAGAATAAACATCTGAGCTGCCAAAAATGTGAATTCATGATTTCATTTGAATGGGAAAAAAAAAAGGTGAATACAACCAACTACAGTTCCTCCATTCCGATTCTTTTAAGGTTATAGATATCTTATATTTGAGAATAATAACTCCATCTAAGACATCATAACATTAATTTTCATTATGTATTCACACATAAAGTATACAATACCCAAATATCTTATCCAATATAAATAAATAAATAAAAGAATTAAGCCAAACAGCTTGCTAGATCTTCATATGAACAAAATCACTGAAACCAGCAGCAAAGCAGATGAAACAATGCATACCTAACAGAAAAGAAAAAAAAACAAAGATGGAAAAAAACGATTTAGAAGCAAATATAAATTCCATAGGTAAGTAAGTGTCCTCATAAGGTCCAAATCCTAATAAGTAAATAAATACGTAGGGCCTAGAAGAAAATTAAAAAAATAAAAATGCATTACAAAGAGAGGCATTTCTGCACATAAAACTAAAACAGACCTGCTGTCTCCAACTCAGACGTTATGGTGCCAAGCTTCACTGCAAGTGGGTAGCGGGTAGCCTCGTAATGCTCAACAGCATGATTGTTACCTCCGCTGCCATCAAAATTTCTCCTCCCACAGAGGATCATACCATCAGTTAAGTTTAACCACAGATTTTCAGTCTTATCACACTTGGCACATTTCCACCCAGTTGGGGGAACAACGACACCATTATCGAGCTGGACCAACTTTAAGGCATAATCACTTTGTTTCTTCTTATCCGCTACCCATGCAGCAACCTGCTCTTTCCTCTCAGCTCCCTCAACTGATCGAATTTTATCAACTGCCAATCTTACCTGCAACTCATAAACAATTTCTACATTGTTAGTAAATAAGATTGCAAAACATATATGATCAGGAACCTAGATAATTTGTAGAAAAATGGAAGATACCTTCTCTGGAAGTTCAACAGAAGGAAAAGGAAGGGATACATAATCTGGTAAGACAACAATATTGAAGATTTCCTCATATTCAGGTTCATTATTATCAAATCCTCCATCAACACCTTCAAGGACAAATAAAAAGGAGATCATTAAGTTAAACATTTAAAAAAGCAGGCAGAAAAATATTCTTGGAAAAAAAAGAGCTTGGATAAAAGGATGTAGATAATAAATAACCAAATAAATCAGCAACTGATACCTTAGTAACATTGTTTTGTTCTGGTTAGTTTTTAATAGACAGAGGCGAGGATACATGGCCTTAGAAAGTTTTCCTCTTAGATGTGGCACATACGAATACGTTGAGGAGTTCAAATCCACTGACCATGAACAGTTTTACTTTCAGTTATTTGTCACAAATGTTAAATTCAGCGAAGTTACAACTATAGTTGAGACTAATCTATTCTCACCAAAAAAGGCTCATACAATGGAACCTATTTTAAATGAGCAGACAGCTTCTCCATCGAGTGTTGGGCCATGTAAAATCAATCAAAAGGAAATTTACAAACCGGCATGATCATAAAGCCTAAAGTAATGCGGAAGTTAGGAACCTCAAAGAGTTATGACTCAGTATTATCAAATGTAACTTCCGCAGACACTAGCAAGAGAATGTAACAAATTTACCATACCTATAGCTAACAGAGTAGGCTTTTTCGACGGCCTATCTTCACTAACAGGCTTCACGGTTCGCTTTATATGCAAATATACAGGATGCTTTGTCTTCTCGTAGTTCCATCCCACGTAATCCTTCCCAAATGCGAGAAATGAGCACATATCCACAAATAGACCACCATCGGATTCCTGAAAATGTCCAAGGACAATAAGATTCTACAGTAAGAACAACAACACATCAACCAAGGCAAGCAGCATTAAATTACAAGAAGAATAACAAATTACTGTAAATCGCCCTGAGGTACAAACGTGTTCTCTTAAGCGAAAATTCAAAACCTCTAACAAACCCTAGTTATAGAGCAAAACAAAAAGTCTATAGCACATCGATTGCAGCACAGAATTCAGCAAGTGCAATCCGAAAGCAACATGGAGGCGAATATACAATAACAAAATGCAGAAAATTCAAGCTCAACAGTAGAATTTGAACAATCAAATTAAAAGTTACTACCGGAGTGTCGAAAGAGACGCAGCATTCATGCTTGTAAACGCGATTGGTAGGTCCTGGAATTCTAACGTGCGACAGGTTCGATCGCAGGAGCTCCATGGCGGTTCCGCGAAAGCAAAGCAAAACAAATAATCAATCAATCAATTTCACCGCTTCGAACTAGGTTTTTAAGGATAAACAAAGCGACGGAATGGAACGTGATTGAGTGTGTGAGTGTGATTCTTTGCCCTAAGCAGCAGCAAAGGGGGAGAGCTTTGAGCTCAGTTTTGTATAATGGGAGAGAGAACACGGAATTCAGAGGTTTTAAAAAATTATAGGAAGAGACTGCAGTCAGTCTTCTCTCCTCTCCGGTCTTATACGTTTTGAAATCGAGTACACTCCTCCAGAAATTAATGGGCCACATGATACAGGATCATTGAGAGCTCATGTCCCTAATTAAGTTTAAACCACTAGCTCCTGATACCCAGTTTTTGAGATAAAAGCCCACAATATACAAGATGATGGGCTCCTCTTCACAATCCAATCTCGAGTATATTTTCTCTTTTTTTTTCCCACAAGTTATAGTCGTTACATTAATAGAATCATTTTTTTAATGTCTTTTTTTTAACAACAATAAAAAAAAGACTATATCCTAAAATATTAAAAGAATAATGATACATACATGAAAAAAATGATAAGAAAAAATTGCAAGAAATTGATTATACCCGTTCATTTTTAACGCTTTCCATCTGAAGTTTACGTATTTAAGATTATGGCATAATTTAGATGATTGACAACTTATTCTTTGTAAATTTTTCTTGTAATTTTTCCCTATGTATATCACTACTCATCTGAAAATACCACTTCGTGGTTGGGAATCTCGGCCTAGCCGCATTCCTAGTATGAGAGTATCATGGTCTAAAGTAATAAGAAACTACTCTCTCCCTCCTAACATTATTGTTCAGATTGAAATCTCACTTTTTACAATTTGAAATAAAAATAAAAAATTAATTTAGATAATAATTTCGGAAAAAATACTGTAGTGATCTTTTATAATTCCTTTTTTTTTTAACAATAAAATAAGCCACTTCATGGTTGGGAACCTCGACCAAAATGTGTTCCTACTTCCTAGTAGCATGCGAGTATGGTGGTTTAAAATAACAAGAAACCTACTGTAGTGATTTATTTTGTAACAGCCCTAAAATTTTAATCTTATTATTTTATCTTATTATGGTCATATGAAGTTAAATATAGATAATTTTATTTAAGATATTTACTCAAACTAAACTAAGAATGACTATACTCATATATATAAAATATACTTAGGAAAAAAAAATATATAAAGAGAGGCACACCAATAAATCTTAAGTAGTTAGAAACCAAAACTTAATTTTAGGACAACAACTAATATATTATCACTTAATTTGTTGATTAAAAACAAAGAAAAAAAAAAAAAGAGAGGATAAAACAATAACACTTCCTACGGCTATATTAGTGAGTATGGAACACTTTATGGGTTTTAACCTTAAGGTAAACAACGTGAAAAGCCATTAAGCTCCTAATCTGAAATTTTATGAACTAGACAGCTCATCATAAGTCTAGTAGTGAGTAAGCAAAATTTTCAAGTCATGAACATACTAGGATCGGTTAGTCCTTGGAATTCTAGCTACGTGGAATGCATTCATGCTATTCTGAAGGAGTTGAGCAATATAGGTGTGTCACTTAAAGAATAAATTAATAAGTACTAGCTGAATCAAGTAACTTGCTCATCTTAGTAACATGATTCAGCAAGGGTAAAAAAAAAAAACGTGGAAAGGAGACAAGTCAAGTTGAAACATAGGGCTTACTAAGCAATTGAAAGGATGAGCTGTTAGGTCTATGAAATAGTGAGTAAGGGGTCTAAGATCTAGACTTATAGGCAAAGAAATCTGGAGCTGAACAAGTATAAATAGAATCGGGCTTCTCATCCCTTACACACCAAAAAGAAAAAAATAATAAAATGCAGCAATATAGTGAGAAAGAAAAAAGAGTGAGGAAGCTTTCTATTTAGATGAAAGGATGAGAAGGAGGAAGGAGAAGTTAGTGGGTGCAGAGGAGAAGCTATCACAACAGCAAACGTAGAGGAAAAGGTCTAATTTAGAGAGGTAACTAAGTAATCCCTCCTTTAGTTTATTAGAATTTTTAGCTAAATAATGTTTGGATCAAGTAGTTTCTGTAGATTGTGATCTTTATACATATATTAGTGTATTTAGAATGGTCAGAAACGAAGTAGTAGCGTAGAAAACGGTTAAGCATTAGCAAACCCGTAGCCATTGTAACCAGCAGCAGCAACGTCTGGTTCTGCTAAACTAGGCATAATTTTTTGCAAAAAATTCGGATTTAGAAGACATTTATTGCGCTATAAACTAGACTCTTAAGGATTTCTAATGGTATATAATATGTACCCTGCATCGTTTTGTAGTGATAAAATTAAGTCGTCGAAAACGTTCGAAAATACCATTTACTTTTAACCCTAGTAATTAGTGTTTTAAGTTTTAATGTTGAGAACGTTTATCATATTGTTAATTTGGCATTATTTCATTCTTATATAATGAATTAGGTATTAGAGAACGAATTTTAGACTTTATAAGACTTAATTTTATCTTAAAGATTTTATATCGATTATGGCCAACTAACTAAACACAAATATTAAACTATTAAAACTAGAACTACTAAGATATATACATAATTATATATAGACACGTACATAAATACAATATATATATATATGATAAGATAATTATTAAATAAATAATATGAATTATGGACAATATTTAAGTATTTATTTGGTGTCATTCAATACGTGTTGCAGGCAACACTTCCACGGAGGCGACAATTCCAAATAAATAGTACTTATGAGTAATCCTCACTTTTTCTAAAATTATTTTAAAACTGGGAGTATGGATATATTGGAAAAGTCACTACACACAAACACATTTTTTTTTAAAAAAAAATATTTTTGAATGTTATTATTAAGCCCTAAAGGTGATCTTATACGCCTTAGGGTGTATTTGCTGAGTGACTTGTAGTCTGTCTTGATTGTTCGCTAAATGTGGAACTGTGCGTGATTATAAGTCATATTTGAATTTATATGTACATGCTTAAGAGTCCGGGGCGACTAGTTGAGCAAATGTACCCATCGGATGAACACAGAAATTAATGAGAGAGCCCGTGAACAATAGTAGCCCGAAAAAAAGCCAAGATCGATAAACTGAAAGAGTAACCAAGACTTATAAAATCATCTATTAATCATTATCGTCCAATTAGTTATGATAACATACAACTGTCAGATTGTGCGCAATCATAGGGGAAAAAAATGCTTTTGCAATTGAGTTTAAGAAATAAGTAATATTTCATTCTTAACATTAGTGAAAAAGACCAAAATTGGGCCCAAACTCATGGTAGTTTGGGATTCTTAGCTACATTACTGTGTTTAAGGTGTTTTTCTTGTAATTTGATTATAACAATTAAATATGAAAAATTATATTTGAATGATTTAATATGTAAGAGTTTTAGAATAATTAATTATATCAATGTCATCGGTTGAATACACAAAGAAATCGATTAGAAACCCGTGATTACACGGATTCTATCTAGTAATATGACTAAAATCAAACAAGAATACAATTACAATTTACAACGATACTTTATTCCTGCAGCAAAATCATGGTAATAAAGTAATGCAATAAAAATTTCAGGCTTTGTTTGTTTGATTTTTTGGATAGTTTTTTCAGATTAATATATTAATAATTGTCTCATCCCAGCATACTTTTTTACATTTCTGATATAAATTTTTACAATCCCAATACAACAAACACCTAAAACCAGTGTTGTTCGACTCGGCTCGGACCGACCGCTTCAACCGGTTAAACCAGGAACCGGACCGAATATCGAGCCGAGTGACTTGAAAAACTCCTTTTCTTTGATTCGGTCAAAATCGCTCAAAACTCCGAGTGAACCGCAAATCGGGCAAAACTGAGTCGACCCGAGGTTTGCTGATTTTTGCTTCTTTTGACCAAATTTTTACTTTTTTCTCTCGTTTTTCGTGTTTTTCTTTCTCTTCCCTGGTCCTAATATTTTCCTTTTATGCTTCAATGACCCGATAGCTTTTTTCTTCAAGAATTAATTTGTCATTTCAGTCCTAAACTTTTGACTTCGACTTATGAAAGGCACCATTTTTAAATAAAATTATTTTTATTATTTTTTTTTATCACATATCAACCTTCATTATTTCATACAAATTGCAACCATAATTAAAATATGTCAAAAATGATTATTTTATTATACATTTTATTAGTAATAAAAGTTGATTATCTTCTAAATTTATGAATTCTAATTAAAAATAATTAGATCGTGGTAATTTTTAAGTTAACATATTTATTTTAAATGTAATTAAATACTCTAAGATATTATTGTTGACATTACTATAAAAAATTACATGAATATTAAGCCTTTTTAATTATTATAATATATTTAATAATTATATATTATTTATTACGTCATAATGACGCCATTCGAGTCGACCCCCCGAGTCAACCCGAATCGACCCCTAAAATTTCTCACCCCTAATCTTGCTGAATCGGTGTCCGAGTCGAGTCTGATAACGCTGTTTAAAACACACACTAAAAAACGAAATACATACCCTCATATTTTTCTGAATATATAAATTCGACAAATTTGATTCGATTTTACCAGTCATTCAGACTCCGTTACATCAACCCTTTCAAACTTCAACAGTCAAACTACAACTGTTATACTTATGAGTGATAACCAAGGGAGCTTTAATATTAATCGCTGCCATTTTAGAAAATTGACAAAGTGATGTTTTATGTTATACTAAACTATGCCTAGTGGTCAAATTTGTCAAATTGATTATTTTAATGTATATAATCTAAATGATCCAAAATATACCGGGTCAGTCTACCCAGTGTTATGTATTTATTTTACTGGAATAATATATTAAGAAATACAAT
Organism: Oldenlandia corymbosa var. corymbosa; assembly: GCA_949775105.1. NCBI lineage: Eukaryota > Viridiplantae > Streptophyta > Magnoliopsida > Gentianales > Rubiaceae > Oldenlandia > Oldenlandia corymbosa. The sequence goes on from OX459118.1 coordinate 8,254,280, forward strand.
CATTTTGAGACGACAAAAATAGATTAGGAAAGATGAGAATTGGACATTTCATACTAATTGAGTTATCACACACAAAAATTTATTTTTCCCTATAGTGAAATAATTATTTTATTCAATTTTTTGTTTCTAATATATTATTTTGAAATGATTATCTAGTTTGAATTGGACAATTTCTTCGGAAGGGTGAAAGTAAGACAGATTGACTTGGTTGATGGATTTGAATTTGTCACTCTTACACTAACGACCAAAAAAGACCCAAAACTATTTATAATTCCACAAAACCGATGTGTTAGGAGGTTGATTGATCGATGTTATTAATAACACAAAAGACACACATCACATTTTTTAAAATATGCCTGAAAATAAAGACAACAGTATATATCCATGCTTGTTTTTTTTTTTATTAATACCAAAAAAAAAAACATAGTATAGTACTATGTATATATAAGCTGCAGAAGCCAGAGTAACGATTTGTTCCGCCCAGATAATATCCGTTTTTGTTTGGTTTTGTTTTAGATAGATTGACAATAAACGGATCAGTGGGAAAATAAAGCAAAGCGGCAAAATCGCCCTTCCTCTGCTTTTCCAAAACGCCATAAAAGTAGTTAAAAAAAAAAAAAAAAAAACAAAGGACGCCAGTTTGCAACACTCAATCATCAATATACCAAACAACACGTTCCTTCGTATCCTCAGAACACCCTTCTCCCTAAATACACGCCACCATTTTATCCATCACCTTCAAACCAACAAAAATTAAAAGTCTTTACTTACTTGAAAGAATCCCAGAAATTCAATCAAAAAAGTCTCACTTGACTCTTTTCATTTCGTTTTTATCTTCTTTTTTCTTTTCATTTTCTTTTTTGATTTCCTCTTCTTCTTCCTCCATATATGTATTAGGGTGTAGTAAACCTATGATTTCACTTTGAGTACTATATATATATATATATAAATGCATATATATGTATATTTCTTATCTATCTATATCTGTATAGTTAAAATTTTTTTTATTATCATGGGTTTCTTGAAGTCCCATAAGAGGAGCAAGTGGTACAAGTGCTTCAGACCCGAGAGGCATGAAGATTTCCCATTTGAACCGGTTCCTTGTTTAGCAAATGGAGGGAAGGAGAGCAATATTAACATCCTTCGTAACAACTTTTTGATGGCCTTATCCGACAATAATAACGATGACAACAAGTTGTCTGCTTCTTCTAATTCTACTTTTTCCGACGCCGGAGCAGACCCCAACAAGAAGTTGTCGAAATCCCGCCGGAGTTTGTCTCGTGCTTTCAAAGCCGTTTTGTTTCCCATCCCTTCGGTAAGACTCGGTCAAAACTTTTCCCTTTTTTTCCCATCAATGGGCGTTCTTTTCCTATTTTTATGGGTCCGTTATTACACGTTCATGAAATTTTCTTTTTCAGCATTTTAAAATTCTGATGATTCATGAATTCTACTACTACCATTTTTTGATGTTATTATTTCATCAATTCATTGAGTTCTTCGCCGTTGGATGTTGCTTGGTTCAACGGCCGTTTTCTGGGAGATGATTAATGCTTTGAATTGTCATGAAGGTTTTGGAGGTTATTGATTATACGTTTCCTCTCAGGCCGAACATTCTTTCCACATAATAATAATTGAATGTCATCATCATTTCTTGGTTTATTTATTCCACTAATTTAATTTGGACATCTGCGCGTTTTGTTTTTACATCTGGTTGTTTTTGTTGTTTCTTAAACCTTAATTGATTAGAATTGAACTAATTATTAGTGGAAGTCGGAAAGTAGTTGAACTAATAATCTTAACATATCATTTCACGTACGCAGGCTAAGAAGAACAGAGGCCGAAAAACAGAGCAAGAAAAATCATTTCGATCACTCAGCAGTGGTAGCAGCCGTACTAGTTCATCTTCAAAACTAGGGAAAATGCTTAGATCTTTACGGGGAAAGAAATCATCATCTTCATCAACTACATCCATATACAAAGACCCGTCAGATTTCGGACCCCAAATCGATTCATCATCCAATGAATCCTCAATTTTTTCATCCAACTCCGTAACGCCAGCTTCATCTTTAACCACCTCCCGAGCCTCATCCATTGCTTCCAACTCAAGATCACCTTCGGAAAGGAAGAAATCCATTGAATTTGTTGACGAATTCAAGCAACTGGAGAACAAATCAAACGCCACGGTTTGCTGCTCCAGGGTGAATAGATTTGGCAAACTAATCATCGGGCTTTTCTTTTTGCTGGTTTGTTTGGTGGCATTGGTTTTGTGTGGGAAAGCTTTGGCAGTTTTCTGCACCTCCACGTGCCTTTTCTTGGTCCCATGTCGATTCAACAAAGGGGTTGACCATCATCATCAATTTTCTTCTTTACAGAATGATGGTGTTGACTCCGTTGACATTGACTCTGATGAGCACAAGAAGAAAGTTATACTGGAAGGATTGCTGGAGAGAAGCCGTACTACTCGGGTACTGATCTAGTCCACATTGAAGAGAGACTTAATTTTAATTTGGACATATTCTTATATATAAATAACATGTTAGTTTTTTTTGGGGTTAATTTTTAGGTCACCTTTTTGGTGACTATGGAGAGCGGGGATGGAGGTGAAAGATATAAGCAAATGCACAAAAAAAATTCGGCCTTGCTGATGATTCTTCCTCTATTCTGTAACTATACCTTCCGCTTGTTTTAGAATTATTTTAATCTTTCAATTTTTTTTTTGGTTAAATTTTCAAAACTGAACAATGTGGAGTGAGTTTGGTAGAGGAACTTGTTAGAAATGTTAGGCATTTCTTTTTTATTATGCCATTCGACTTTCTTTCGTTGTACTTATTAATTACAGGAGGGTGGATCGATCGATTGATGAACATTTTGTAATACATTTTCCGGCAATGAATGAAAATTGTGCAATTATTATTTATGCTTCTTCTTTGTTTCCCTTGTATATTAATCTGCATGTGTAGAATCATATCTATGTTGCTTGGTTGCAAAGGGATAACATCATGGCAAGAAAGGATTTTCATGCAATGACATGCTGTAAATAATCTGCATGCGTGAAGCGTGACCATTAATAACCAGTCAGCGTACGTACAAGGTCGTGCTACTTTTAATTCATTTGGAATAAACAGTGTTTCTTAGACTTCCAGTCACGAATTTGTTGATAATGAGGTCTCAGGGTAAGGAGACAAAATGATTGCTTAATCATAAAATGAAGACAACTTCGAGCCATATATATAAATATACTCTCAACTAAACTGAATAACTATATGGCTGGAAACACGTACCAATACGTGATTCTCTATTACTGACATAATCGGTAGAATGATACCTCTTGGTGTTCAAAGAATGATAACTCTTGGTGACAAAAAAAACTTTAAAAATATTTTATAACAATGAATGTAACATAACAAATGTAAAAAAATATTTTTAAAATTTTGTTGTTAATTATAAATGCATACTAAGTGAAACATAGATCAAATCAAACTGCATTTTGGTATTAAGGTACTATAACAAAAAATTATTCTGTACAGTTTCGAGCTGAATTGCAGACCTACGTTTCATCCGGCCCATAATCAACAGCCCAATAGATCCAACGGCCCTTTTGAGTTTTAGCAACAATTATCCCTTTTATTATTTTATTTTATTATTTGGGTAAAAGCATCTCTGATATTTCTCCCGGGAAAATCATTTGATTCTGAGACCACCGCACTCCACCACTAAGCCACCACCTGAGTTTCTTCCTATGGTCCTCAAATTCATCTTCCGTCCTCATTCTCCCAACTTTAACTTACTCTCTCTGTCTCCCCAGTACTTCCCGAAGCCCCTTTCTCTCCCCTTTTCCTCCACCAAATCCTTTACCCCCACCACCGTCGCCGCCACCTCCTCAACCCCTTCTTACGGTCCCTCCCTTCAGAAGGGCTACAATCCTTCTCCCATTTATCCCAATTCAAAACCCCCAGAAGAAACTCATAATCCCATTTCATTTAACGAAGAGAACTTCACCCGAGTGTTCGACCTTGCCGCCCTTCGTGTCCCCTCGGAGCATTGCTTTGCGCTAGAGAGCCGCCTGCGGGGGCACCTCCTTAACTGGCCTAGGATTCGGAACATTGCCAGAGTCCCTGGAGATGAAATTGATGATGAATTGAGAGAATTGTTTGATGATTCTTCCAATTCCGATGGCAACTCGATTGGTGATGATGACACATTGGTGAGTTTAAACAGACGAATTTACGGAAAGGCTGATGGGGATGGAGAGCCATTGAGTCCAGTCCTGTATAGGGATAAGTTATCCAGGACTTTTAACTCCAAGGGGTATGTAAAGTTTAGGAATTTGGCGAAAATTTCAAGGCCGAAAAAGGGAAGGCAGAAGAAGAAGGAGGAGCATGGAAATGATGGGGGAAAGAAAAGCGGGAATGATAAGAATGGGATAGCTTTAGTGCAGGTTGTTGAAGCTGAAGAGGAGGAATGTGAGGGTGGTGATATGAGTGGTTTGTTAGGCTATGAGTTTAAGGGAGTGACCAAATGGAGGGGTTCCACAAGATTGTTGCTTTTGGATGAAACTTATGTGGATAAGAGGACTGAGGACTTGCCTGCCGCCATTAAGGTTTTTCTAGTTTCCCTTCAGTTTGGCTTTCTGCATTTGAATATTGTTCACGACACTTTGTTTTTGTCTTTCTAAGACATGATTTAGGATGCGAGATGCTGATTAGATTTTTACTATGGTTTTTTGTTGGAATCATATTCTGCCATTTCTGCTTTGCATTTCTCTACTACGTATTCAACTCTGGTGTGAGGGTGGGTTTATCCAGTGAAGAGATTGCTAGTATTTTGCATGAGTTGTATGCCTCTATGGATTTGGACTTTATTTACAGTATTCATATGTCTATTGGAACTTAAATCATCTTTTAGCTACTTGACTGACTTGCTATGATCTTCTGAATCTATTATAAATTCTATCTACCTTGTATGTTACTTTTTTTCTGTGTGCGAAAAGAGCTGAAGAATTTTAATTACTAAAGAAATTATTACTTTCTAGGCACTTTTTGAACAGTATAATGACAAGAATGGGCCATCGGCTATTGAGCTAGTGAAATGCAAGTTGACGCTGTTTTATAATTACTGGCAGATGAATGAGGTACGTTCCAGTCATCAGTTCGTTTAATCATAGCATTTTAGCTCCTTATGCTGCTTTTTTTGCTTGTTATTTTGATGATGAAGGAAAATCATGATATTCTTGTAGGTTCTGGAAACCATTTTACCTGAGGGTATGATTGTTCCTTCAGGTTTTGAGACCATTGGGCATATTGCTCATCTGAATCTGAAAGACGAACATCTTCCATACAAGAATATAATCGCAAAGGTACACCATCGTCCATCGGTCTAATTTGCATTCCAACTCGTGCATTTATATTTTTCCTGATCCGTGTTTCTACCCGAGTACGGTTTTATCTTCTTAACAGGTAGTTTTAGACAAAAACAAGAAAAAAGTACAAACAGTTGTTAATAAAGTAGACATCATCCAGAACGACTTTAGGACGATGCAGCTTGAAGTTTTGGCTGGAAACCACTCTCTTGTGACTACTGTGATCGAAAACGGGCTGCGGTTTCATGTCGATTTAGCCACGGTGTAAGTGTAGAGGATAAGAGATTGGAATATGAGGATCAGGGTATGGAAATCCTCACATTTCATTTTTTTCTGTCTGCAGATACTGGAATTCTAGGCTTTCAACTGAGAGACAGAGGCTTCTGAATTACTTTACACGCGAAGATGTTGTCTGTAAGTTGACTTCAAACTCTGTTTGGATCAAAGTAATAAAAAATACTATCTTACTGTCTTTTACATAGTTACTTTAAATTATGGCCATCTTTTTTATATGACCGGCTTACATCTTTCGGCTTACATCTTTTCATCTGAAAGCAATCGCACATTGTAAGAACACAGGGTTACAGGTTGTCTAATAAATGTTCAGCCATTCTGTATCTTTTCTAGTTTAACTCCATACTGTTGGCTTTAATTCTGTTGCCTTCAGCATTCATGGGGTTATTATTTTCTCAGGTGATGTCTTTGCTGGGGTGGGTCCAATAGCTCTATCAGCTGCTAGGAAAGTTAAGTGTGTTTACGCCAATGATTTGAATCCTTGTGCAGTTGATTACTTAGAAAGAAACTGTGTGCTGAATAAACTGGAGCGGAAGATCAAGGTATGGTTATCATTAGTTTTGTCCTAACCATCTTACATCATGGGAGATTACTTGGGCAATAAATGGCTTCTTTTGGACCAAATTTTTGTATAGACAAACAACGTCAACAATGAACGTTTCTCTTACTTAACGAAGGGGTTGTATTGGATTAGGACTTATGACGTCAATCTTCTGGATGACTTATTCCAGTGGTTCTGTGAGGTCAAACTGTTACACGGAGAGTTTATTGGGGAAAGATATATTTGTCCAGATCTTTTTTTCACTCTTTTTACTATTCAGAACAGTTGCTTCGAATGAAACACAACTTACAGTGTTACACAAGTGTAGGATGTGTAATGTACCTTGACACCACACAGTAAGATTTTGATTTACATATTGATCACACCTATAAATTTTCACTGGATGCTGGAAGGATTTAAAATAATAATAGCTAGGTATGTCATCTATGATTCTAAAATCCATATCATGATTTTCAGAGAGTAGTTAGCAGCTGTAGTTTATAGACAATTGTAAAATTAGTTGCAACTTCTGTTCAATTCTTTCAAGAAACTTTATATTTAATAAGGATGAAAGGACAGTGTCACTCGAAGTTTCAACTACATTGAGTTAATGAAAGTCCCTAATTATCAGTTTCATGATTTTATACACTAGTGGGGCTGTCAGAATGGCCATATTCTAGCATTGGACTACTAATCATACCATCCAAAATACATGTTGAATGATACTAAATGGTTATAAGTTTTGGATAAACTCAAAGTCTGTTGGTACCTGTGAATTATACAAGAACTCAAAATCAATTGGTTTCGTTTCATTATTGCCTGACTTTAAAGTTCCAACTCTTCTTGTACTTACGAAGTGGTGTAAGTTGTGGATACTTTTTCAGTCTTGTGCCATCATTAGTAATTAGTATCTGGTAGTTAGGCCCTGCAGTGGCTTTTCTTAGAAGAATGATCACCTGTGAGATACTTTGCTTCTCGTGCTTGTTCCTGTGTGTTGTATATCATCTCCTTTATGAAGATATTTTTAGTTTCAAAGCTCTTAAAGACTCTATTGAGTGAAGTTAGCATTATTAATATAGCTTGTTTTATTTAGGTTTTCAACATGGACGGAAGGAGGTTTATTGACACTATTTTTGCAAGTGAAAAAGCTCGCCCAATAACACAAGTAGTCATGAATTTGCCAAATGACGCGGCAGAATTTCTTGGTTTGTCCATACTCTTGATAGTAATTCCTGACAAATCTTGGATGCCTGAGAATTAAGAATTCTGGTTAATTTCCTGGCAAAGAGTTTAGCCACCTACATGATTACTGAATGAGTTTCCTGGTTATATAATTTATTACTAATTCATAAGCAGTGATATAATTCTTTTGTCGATTGTTGCAGATGTCTTCAGGGGAATATTCCGAAGACATCAGAAGGATAAAGAGCACCCTTTACCCAGAATTTATGTGTACGGGTTCTCAAAAGCTCCTGATCCTGAGTTTGACATCCACGAGGTACACTTGAATTTTACAGATAAGAATCAATTTCTGCAGGTCGTAGTGTTAGAATTTGGTTTCTAAAAATTGTAACCTCTTCCCGTGCCTGGTGGTTGATTGCTTATTGTTTTTTCCTCATATATATCAGCGCATCAGAATCGCTCTGTCTGAGGTGGCTTTCGAAGTGGATGTGCGTAAAGTTCGCCTTGTTGCTCCAGGTAAATGGATGTTGTGTGCATCGTTTATCCTACCTCACATCGTGGCATATGCAAAAAACAGTGCCAATCTTGTAAACTAGAGATGTTTTTGGCTTCGCTACCTGAAGATCAGGTGTAAGCTAGAATGTATATGTGTATTCATCAAACCTCCAGGTTCTTTTAGTCCTTTTTTGTTTTGTGTTTTTTTTCCCTGCGGATGCAGGAATTATTTAAGTTAATGTTCAAGGTTAGTTTCTGCCTTTTTGGAGAGAATAGCTGAGTAAAGAATGTACAAATGATCCAAAGACTTGATCCCGAACTTTCTGTATACTTCTATGATCCAAGTTAATGAAAGATCTCTAGTTTTACTTTCTTGCCGTCGAAGAAAATGATTATGTGGTTGTGCTTTTCAAGGATTTTTTTAGCCCAGTTCATTTCCAATGTTGCATTGAACGTATACTTCAAAGTTTCTAAGTTGCAACCAATTTCACAAATTGGAGAACCACTTAGTAACATCATTTATATGTAGTTAGGCTAGAAGCCTAGCTCTAGCCTAGCTATAAGGGACAACTAGTTTGCAACTTACCAAAAAGGCGAAACACTACAAAGAGAGGTAGCCCAAAATGGTCCCCCCTCCGAAAGAGGTTAACTTGATGGCATATCAGTTTAGTATGTAGAGATCTTTTTGATGAAAATAAGGCCAAGAAGGACACATATACGCGTCATCCAATTGGAGAAGGGGAAAACAGTCTTTAATAGTATTAATTTTTTCATACATATTGATATTCATCACTCCCAAATCAATAAAGCATTTAATTCATTTTAATTTTATTTTTTTTAGGAAAAAAAAAGCATAAGAAGAGAGAAATGAAATATGGTGGTGGTGGAGCAGCAGAAAATTGCAGTAGTTTCCTTCCTATAGGTTGCCATTAAGGGAGAGGAGGAATTAGAGCAACTGTTAGCATTGCCTTTTTGCTAGTAGCGTGAAAGCTTTATCTACTTATAGCAAACCGACCCCATTGGCCTTAAGATCCCTTTTTCTTCCTCACTTCTTTTTTTGTACTGGGTTCTGCAATCTGCTGACTGCTCTGAGAAAGACACAGACAATATCTCACTTACAGATTCAGAGATCTATACATTTAAAACAGCTTCTCTTTTTTTTCTTTTGGGCTTCTGCCTTTCTCCTTTTTTGTATCATGAGAAAGATAACAAAAGCATCATTACAGTTTTTTACCAGCTTGACCCTACATGAAACTGGTACAAACAACACTGCATATTTCATCCTTCACCTGCAAAAGTTTACAAAAATAAAAAAAATTGAAACGAGACAGACTACTGGAGAGAGTCTGGAACCCACCTCGTTTTATGGACAAACAGAAACGTACCAGCCAGGAATTGAAAAGCTAATAAAAACCCCCCATAGTGTCATGAAAAACATTTAAACAAGGAGTTTCATGTTAAATGGAGTAGCTAGGATCACTGTAAAGAATGGGTAGCTAGTTAGTGTAAGCTTTTTTCTTCATAATTGATTTGGGTTCATGCTAATAATATGATGTGCCACCATCAATCCAATAGCCGTCCTCAGAGCCAAAAAATCGTGGGAGTTTAAAGCCAAATGCTAAAATTGCCACATAATGCTAAAATCTGTGCAACATGTATCTGGGATCTGCGAGGGTAAACAAAGGAAATCCAAATCATGAAGAAGGCTTAGAGAGAGAATCTGGATTTTGAATCATTATAGTATGAGTGGTCCCTGATCACCTTTTCTTTTTTTGCGTGGGGATGAACCTGGGAAACATGTTTGAGGAGGAGGAGGAGGAGGATAATAATCTTTGAGCAGTATTAAGATCTTTAAAGTGCTGGATAAGGACGTAAGGCGGCTAGCTAGCATCATGATTAATTGATGTTGGAAGTTGAAACCAAGTTCAATCTGGTCGGAATCGAGGTCTGGGTTCTCTTCTTTTTTATTTTTTCTTGGGAAGATATACACTGGTAAAGCAATTAATTTTCTTTTTTTCCACAGCCAAAGATCAATCTTAGTAGCAAAGAGTGAAAACACACACACACACACACACACACACACACAAAGACTATTAATCGGATTGTCTTAGCAATTCCGAAATCTAAAAAAAGTGTGGTATGCAGATAGATCGTAGTAAATCTTATCCTCTTACAGATTTGATCCAAATTGTCCTGGATAATCAAATCCCAACATTCTAAACTATATGAAGAGGAGAAAATTCAGTTTAGTTTACTCACTGGTTGACACAAAACAAAAGAAACTCGGAGAAATTAGTATTGGACTGCTTAGATAATTTAGGCCGTATAGCGTATACAGAATCAAACGTAGTACTATAGACTTAAAAGTTAAAACTACCCAATAATGAAGATAAATGATAAGAGGGAAGAGCCGACAAGTGTGAGGAGGGGATGCGTTTGGGCAGAGTACTACGAAGTGAAGCAGTACTATTTTGGAGGAGACAATGGTGGATTCTGGGTGCTCTGTAAAGCAGATCAACGCTCTGCATGGAATGATTGGGATTTGTGCTATCTATCTTGCTACCCCCTCCCCCCAAACGATCCCTATTCCCCCCTCCACCTCTACAGCTTTCTCATAGATATTGTGTGTTCTGGTTTGTGATTTAAATTTACCATACAACAACAAAACAAGGGACCACTTTAAGCGTGCCTACATTTTATGTTAGTGATGACACTGAAATGTGTACAACTATTTAGTATAATTGTAGTGTTACAATTGTTTCAAATTCGTTGAATTAAACATGAAAAATCAACAATTACTTGATACGTGTGGTATATAATAAGAATAATGATTATAACGGTTTAATTATAACTAGAGTTCGAATTCATGAACTGACACTCGTGAATTTGAATTAACTAGGCTAATTTAGTCAATACCAGGTTTCAATACTGATGCAAATGTGAAAGCATGAAACAGAAAAATCTCTTCTTTTGAATAGGGTAAAATTTAAAGCTTGATATACAAACCAGTTAACACCAAGAATGAATTAATGGGACACATGAAGGAAAAGGACAAGTATAGTTTTGTATTTTGTCTTATGCAAGTCGTAATGGCAGTCCAAACAAGGCAGTATTAGTTACGAATTTCCCAATGAGGGAGATGGTCGGTCCTTTGTTTTTCCATTTTTTGAAATATGGGGGAAAATCTTTCACAATCCTACTCTCTCTTTCTATTTCTTCCATTGGCGGATTCACTTCGTTTCTTACTTGTACATATTATTCATTTTTACATATGACCAAAATCTTTAGTCTCAAGATCTGAATATGATGGATTCATTTGCTGCCCAGCTTTCAGTATCTGGGTTCATCCACCACATGCTATGTCACATCCCTCCTCAAAGAAAAATACTCAAATTGCAAAGCTGATTCAGAAAATGATGATGGGTTAATACCCATTTCTTAAATGTCCAAAACATTGTAAAAATATTCACATCTAGGCATGGTTTCTTTACCTTTTGGTATTGGGCAGTTTTGATTTGCGTGTTTCCAATGTATGTTAATCTGCTAGATCCAAATATACCCTCGTCCAGTACGTACTACTACTATAGGTAGCTATGATTCAAAAAAAAAAAAAAAACTCCCACTGTCTCTTTGATTCTTCATCTTCCTGTCAATTTTTAAGACGAAAATAATCGAATTCCCAGGTGGATGATTTGTTACTAATTTTGTCTAAAGCCTACCATACCCCAACAACTGCGAACTGTTCCAGTTCCTTACTGAATTTGTACACCCCTATTGCTTCATGCGGAGTCTAACAATACAGTAGCATGCAGATTGTACTTTAAGTTTGCAATTTGCCGATTTTACCATGATAAAAAACAGTGAAAAATAATTGTACCCTTTAATTCCATTTTGCTAGTACTTCATGGCTGTTGATGATCAATAAAGAGAGGTTCTGGTAATAGTGAAAAAGGGAGTGAGCCTAGCAATTAATTTTCCCAAGGCATATCTACCGTGCAAAACCCACAAAGCCTTTTCGACTCTAACACAAAGCTCTCTCTACACTCTATATATGTTGTCCATCTGCGTTTCTCAGCTGTAAATTCCGGTTGGTTCCCCCTTCCAAAAAGCACACTTTTCTCTGTCTCTCTGTTTTTCTCTTTCTCTCTCACTCAATTTCCACAGGAGAAACCAAAAAAAAAATAAAAATGGCTGCTTCTGTCCTAAAGGCCACTTCCTATGATCACAACACAAACCATCTCATGTTGTCTGAAGATCATCACCATCATCATCATCCTCCTCCTCTCCCTCAACACCTCCAACCTAATCATAACCTTCATCTTCACTATACAACTAAAACAACCAAACAGAGTAATTTCAGTACTGCTCGTGGCATTGCCCGGAAAAAGGTACTCAAGGCAAATGATCAAGGAAAGCCTAAACAGAGGAAAAGAGGGATGGGGATGGTGCAACTTGAACGTGAACGTCTGAAGTTGGGAGTTCCTCCATCCTCATCAGAAGTTCCTCCTCCTTCATCATCATCACCACCATCACCCGGAGTTTCGATTGCTGTCATCCCTGCAGCTTCTCTTGGTCAGGATTCCACCGTTTTGCAATCCACTGTTCCATTGCATTTGGCGGCTAAGTATGGGGCCTTTGGTTATAGTACTAATAATGTGAGTACAGGGGTTATTGGTTTGCCCTCTAACCACCAGCAGGCTACGGCCTTGTGGATTCCGGGGGTCGGATTGTTTCATGGGCAAGGGCAGCTAGTTCCTGATGTTAATATCCATCGGAGTTCTTATTGTGTTCCAAATGGGAGCGAGGCTTCAAAAGAGCTCTCTTCAACTCCAAATGTGATGAACTCTTACCCTGATCGTTGCAGTTTTTGCCAGGTTATTCAATCTTACCATCCCACCACCACATAAAAATGGGGTCTTTACCTTTTAAATGAAACCCATTCTTAAACGTTTGCTTCTTTTTTTTTTTCTGTTTCTTGTCCCTTCTGGTTGCAGAAAAAACGGAATTATGAAGGGCAAACTGTGATGTGTAAGCGAGCCAAAGACATGAATCCAGGAATGCCCACCTCTGGATCGGTTGGATACAATGTTGGGAACAGGCAAAACAACCAGGAGAGAACACCTCAAGCATTTGGGAAAATTGCCAGTTTCAGTGCTGGTGGTACATATTTTGCTAGCCACACAGACAAGGTGCCCTCTTTTAAGATATTTGATGTCCTTTGTCTTTTTGGTTTTTAAGTTTACACTTTCACAAAAAGGGCTAATCGTCCTAAATCCCTTTTGTTTCCTTCAATGTTTCCAGGATTTTTTATAATCTTATGACATGCATTTCTTTATTGAGTGCTTGAGTTTGATGGATTTTTTTGTCTTATATAAAATATATACAGGGTATGGTAGATGGTGTAAATGTTCAAAGGAAGCTGGGAGGTTCATCAAGGGTCGGAGGAACCGGAAGCTGCATCATGGAGTACGAGTTTTTTCCGGCATATGGCAAAAACAGTGAAATGGATTCAGATGAAAAAGGTCTGATGATGATAAAGAAGCTGGCTTTAGGCGATGGTTCAGAGTTTTCTTCTCCTGTTGCTTCACTAATGATGTCCGGTGGTGGTGATACGGCTTCCTGCGTCACAACCAGAACAACATCTAGCGGTGGTGCTGGTTTTGTTGGCGCCACCAGTCCCATTGATCTGTCCCTGAAGCTTTCTTATTAGATACCAGTAGACAAAAGAAAGAAATGCAGTAGTTGGAGGGTTGTCTTAGTTTTGTTCTTTTCGAAGTTTGTCTTTTTTACGTTTTGGTGAAATGCATGTTATCAAGAACCGAAACACAACTTTTTAGTTGCCCTTTTGTTTGTCTAACTATTATCAAACTGTCCTCCAAAGAAATGGAGCTATACAGATTCTGGTAGTTCTGAATTAAAGTCTTTTGGTATCTCTCTTTCTCTTTCCCTCATTTGTGTCAGTGGCCTGTTTTATATGAGTAATACTGTTCAGCTTTAGTGATCTTACATCCAGTGTGAAGTTTCTACTCGGGATTCACTCCTTTCAAGCATAGGATCTAAATGAGTAGTTTTGCTTAATCGTCTGTTCATGTTACATTTGTGATAGATTCCTCTTGGTGGTCTTAAAATTAACATGATAGTATGAAGCAAATAAAGTGTGACAAATGTATACTGGGAATGTGGGATCATGTGCAGAAGCATTTTTTAACGACTGATTTCTTACAGAAGTCAAAAGCTGTAAACTTTAACTTTGATAAATAAGCTTAAGAGTTAATTTTTGGACAGTAAGCCAGAGAGTGTACTGTGGTGTTACTGCACTTTTTTCAAAACCCTAGGAAAGGGGTGATGATCTCTCTGAAGTCTGAACTCTCTGCAACTTTTTTCTGGATGATCTATAAAAGATGTTGCCTATAATAGTTTCCTTACTCTATGAAGGGCTGCCAAACAAAGATTGCATCTGAGAACTTTTCTTCATATAGAGAGTCCAAATTACTGCTTTACAATGTGGTTTCAAAACAACACGAAATGGGCTGTGTTCTGAGCTTCGTTACAAATTAATTAGTGTACTACTTAATGAAGGCTTCTTGTTGTTTTGTACATTAATGTGCAATGGTACAAAATTGTCATTAGTCTTGAGGTAAAAGCCAAAGGGCAAGAGGGGTTCAGTAAGTGTGGATGCTGCTTTTGGGGCTTTGCAGTAGTATCAGTACTCAGCAGCAGTGTGGGGCGGGCAGGTTTGCTAGTGTTGTGTTGCTTTTTGTCATGGATAAACAAACTTTAAAAGAAGAAGGGAATTAAGACTAACGAATCAAAATGGCGCATTCAAAAACTTATCATCTGCATAAAGATGTGGAAATGAAATAGCCATGATAATGGAACAAAGCGAATGTAACAATCATTTTCTTGTACCGAAAAGGAGGAAAATAGAAAGGAAAAAAAATGAGGAGGAAAGAATCGTGGACGGCAGGATTCGAACCTGCGCGGGCAGAGCCCACATGATTTCTAGTCATGCCCGATAACCACTCCGGCACGTCCACTTGATGGTGCAAGGTTGTCAGTGTTTTTATAATTAAAAAATCTAGGATCCATGCAAGAGCATCAAATGATTGTTTTAAAGTTTATATTACTGTAATTACAAATCTTGAAATTCAATATCTTTTAATTGTTTAGACTGAAAGAGTGCGATACAGCATTTTATTAGTTATTTTTTGGCATTTTTTCATCAACAACTCCCATTGCATCTATGTACATATACCTTTTTACCTCATAGAGAGAATGAAAAATAAATTTGTAAGAGTTATTTACCTTACATTGTGTTTGTTAGATGGCTGTAATTAGTATGTAAAGATCTTGAGGACTCATTTATTATAGATTGGTTTCAAGGTGAATGTGCTTAAATTGGTTAGTAAGTTAATTGTACATTATAAATGTAAAGAGTGATGATACACAAACGAAAAATTTGACAAGAAAATTTACAAGAAAGAATATGATTGAATTTTAAGTTTCCTCTATAACTTTCAAACAAATAATAAATTCCTAAAAGTAAGTTGCAAATATGAATGGGAATACTTCATTACTTGTTAAAATTTTCTTTTGTATTTTCCTGCACAAATTATTATCTAAACGTGAATTGTTCAGAGCTAAAATTAGACACATTTTGATTTATTTATTTATTTATTTATATTGGGGAAGCTTTCGCTTAACTTACAAAAAGACTAGATATCGAGACCACTTCGGGAGGTAGTCAAAAGATAGTTTAGCTAAAGTTATATCTGGGGAACCAACAAAATATGCAACCCCAATGCACTAGATAAATCTAATTTTGCTAAAGAGTCGGTAACTTCCTTACCCTGCCTTTTGATATGTGAAATTTCTAGTAACCAATAGTTATGAATGAAAGCTCCTATAAGCAAGAGGACATTGCCGGAGGTGAATGATGCGTCCTCTTCCGTTAAAGCATTGGTTTCCATATCCCAAGTCTTTTTAGGCAGATATTGTTTTTCCATTAACAGGCTTGAGTTCTGGTGTAAGCCCATTCAAATGAAACGAAACTTCTGGATTGCCCTGATGCCAAAAGCCCAAATAAAAAAAAATAATATTCAAAGCGTAATGGATAAGGAAAAGGAGATTGAAGCATTAAAATAAAAATATTCCTTTGCGATCCCCTTTCCCAGTTGTGTTGCCTTGCCCCCACCGTCCTACACTCCTATCCTTAAAAGAAGAAGGAAAAAAAAAAACAAAAAAGCGAAAATGAAAAAGCAACCTTCACTTTCCTCCTCTTCCCTAGTTGTTCCTCCTCCTAATTTCATTCCTCCGCGAACGACGCCTACATTTTATAAACTCAAATCAGTCAACGATCAAGGAAAAACCCAAACAAAGTCAACATAAATCAACAATCAAAAACCCTAACCCCCTCCTCCTCCGACGACGACCACCACGATGCAAAATCAAAACCACCACCATCCAACCACCACGGCGGAAGCCGACCTCCCTTCCCTCTCTAAAATCAAAGTCCGCTCCTCTTCCCCCCGTTTCCCTCCCCCTACCACTCCTTCCTCCGCCGAAACTCCCACAGCCGGTGCTCAGCGTCGGATTGGCATCGCCGTCGACCTCTCCGACGAGTCTGCCTTCGCTGTCAAATGGGCGGTTCACCAGTACCTCCGTCCTGGGGACGCCGTCATCCTTGTCCACGTCCGTCCTACTTCCGTTCTCTACGGTGCCGATTGGGGCTCCGTTGACCTCTCAATTGTTGATACGGAGAACGAGGAGTCTCAGCAAAAGCTCGAAGACGATTTTGATACTTTTACCACCACCAAGGCTTCTGATCTGGCTCAGCCGCTTGTCGAGGCCCAAATTCCTTTCAAGATACACATTGTTAAAGATCATGATATGAAGGAGAGGCTTTGCTTGGAGGTAGAAAGGCTTGGGCTAAGTGCTGTGATTATGGGGAGCCGTGGCTTTGGGGCTACCAGAAGGGGAAGTGATGGAAGGCTTGGAAGCGTCAGTGATTACTGCGTCAGGCATTGTGTTTGTCCCGTCGTGGTTGTGAGGTATCCTGATGAGAAAGAAGGTGGAACTGCTCCAGTTGTTTCTGTTGCCTCTGTGGCTGAAGAGGATGAGGAAGATCAGGAGTATCATGATGCTTCTACTGAAGATCGCAAAGGTTAAGTTGTTTATTCCTTTCCTCCAGTTTCAAAATGAAAGCCATGATTTATCAGGTTATACATAGCTGATTTCAAGTGTTCTAGTATTTCGCAAATGCAATTGTTTGAAGGTGAAATTATATTGTCTCGTTGGGTTGAGTAACTAGAGTGTCGGTGGGAATTAGTTTTCTTTGTCTGATTTGGTATGTGGCAACGTTGTATTATGCATCTTGGTACTAGAGCCTATTATCAGGAAATGTAGTTGCCGGATAAAGATAAGATAAGAAATTGCCTGCTGGTAATTTGGGTTGTTACTTACAGGGTGTTTGTTCCTGACTCCTTGCCTGTGTTTTGTCCCTGTTCCTTGAAGAATATACTGTGTTGTATTTATTGAACTGGGGTTTGGATGCAATGTCCTGTCCGTGTGATCTAATCTTCCACTAGAGATGTATGAAATGAAACTATGAAGTATGAAATTGGTCGCAGGAAATCTCTGTAAACTGAAGAATCGTTATGTGTCTGGAGTCTTGCTGACAATTTATAGCAAAATAAAACTGCATATGAACAAAACATTTTTCGCGTTGAGACATGTGATTGAGGAGACTGGTGAATATGTTTGTAATTTTATACCTGTATCTGTTAGTAATTTAAGCTCTAACTATCACCTGAACTAGGCTTGCATACTCTGTAACTCTGGTTGAGATATATAGGGAATCCATAGTTTTCTTTTATGCATCTAAGCAACACAATTGTTTCTTCCTGTTACAGATTCCTGAACGATTGTTGGTCATGGTGTACCTCTTCAGCTTCAGGTAGGTCTTGTGTTCTCCGTTTGTTGTCCTCATGTCAAGCGTAAAGCAGTCTAATGTGTAGATTCATTACACTTTTCCAATGTAGTTATAGGGAATCTGGTGCATGTTTTCTCTGTACTTATGTTTCTTTTTCATGCTATCTATTTTCGCAGTAACCACTGTGTAGAACTTCGCGGCGTACTAGAGAGAAAAGGGCTTTTGGGACTGAATTGACTTGGTTGATGTCTGATTCATGTCATGTAAATGAGCACTAGTTACTCCTTTAGCTCATGTTCATTGCTTCATGGGTTAAAGGGTGCTTGCTGTATCTCTATGGATTTGTTTTGGTAGTAACCGTACTTGTCATTGGCCCTCCTTATGATATGTGAATCACTCCATTGGGGCTTATGATGTATGAAACTCATGACTAAATTTCCTCGTGTCTTTGGTATTTGTATGTTCCTGTCTGCAATAGTAGTCTTGATCCACATTTGTGTTTCTAGTCTCATGACTTTCTTGCTGTCTGAAGTTCCAAGGCTTCCTTTTTATTCACTTCTTGTGCCTCACAAGTGTTTATGATTCCACAAAGAAAGTGTACTGGTAACATACCGCTTGTCACAGATTATGTGTCACTTTGGTTGGGTGGGGGGCGGCAGAAATGTAGTTTATATGGAGTAAGTAATAAGATGGTTTTGGGGTTTCTGGTTAAATTGTAGGCTGATCTTGACTCCTGTCTGCGGTCAATCCACTAGGCCTCGATGTCATTCTGGAAATTGTGTGTTCCTATTCATGAAATAGGATGAGAACATGTTAGTACGCTGAAAAATCGTTGGACTTCTTCAGGTGTGGGCCGATGATAGGATAAGAAGTATCAATAAATCTATATGTAGCCCACAGATATAGAACTTGTTTACCTCGGGCACTATTTCCTCGAAGAACACTCCTCGTAAGCGAGTATCCATCCTTTTCCTTAGTCCCTCAGGGGACCTAAATGAATGAATGTCATTACTCATTATTACTCTGTTTAATGGGTTTTTGTTTTAGGAATTAGGATTAGTCTCTTTGAAAATCTCCTGCAACCAAACCATCAAGTTTTTAAACTCTGATAATCCTGCATAACCACATGATTCTTAAATCTTGTCTGGATAGACGGCCAAGACCCCAATAATGTTGTGGGTAATGTTGATAAGCACAATTGAATATGCCAAAAACGCCTAAAACTAGAACCGGATGGTCCCTCGCCCATGAGCCCCTATTAAACCCCCCTGCCTGCCCTCTTAACCTTTCATACATCATCGGCTGGCTTTTCAGCGGCACGCGACAAAAATTTTGATCCAAAACAAGACAAAAAAGGAAAGTAAATCATCGGACGGACGAGGACACTTCTAGTGGAACGGGAGTCTTTAATTATTAGAGGGTTCAAACGGGCAAATAAGTTTCAAAAATTAAACAGGTAGCAAAAAATGTGATTAAAACATGTGGTACGCGTAAAACATGTGGTTGAGGCGGCATTATTTTGCGCTTTGCTTTTTCTAAATTGATTAAAACGCAACATACACATGGCCAAAGAGTGCATAAACGAAAATGTGGTAAATAGCCACATATTTTGGTTGGACAAATTATTCTGCTTTTTATCTCTTTGTTTTTTTTACACCAGATAAAGTTGACCGTCTTACATTTACGAGATTTTTGTTTAATATCATAGACCATACACGACATTATGTGGTGAAGCCATCACTTCTTGACTGCGTCCATCTCCATTCATTGAATGTAAACAACCAAAGTTTTGGATTTTTGGCCACAAGAAGTGGTTAACAGGAGCGTAAATTGAAGTATCAAGACCTCTGAAGACTGGATATCGGCCACAAGGTGTTTTAGCCCAGTTGACAAGGAAACATGAATGGGAGGTAGCGTGGGCACTGGGCTCACATCTGCCAGATGGAATTATTCCTCTTTAGTCTCTCTAGTTTTGGTTTCTGTCATTCATTGAATGTACAATGTTCCCGAATTTAGAACAGTTTTGAGTTTTAAGTGTGAAGTCAGCAATTTGGTCAGTTTGGAGTAAAAGCCTAGTTGATAAGAATTAAGAAACATCAATGAGGCTATTGAAATTCGAAAATTAGTAAATTCTTTGTGACCCTCGTTGGATAGTAGTAGTAGACTAGTAGTACGACGATAACTTGGTAAGTAGATGGAGGAAGTCACAAAAAAAAAAAAGAAAAAGACAATGCACTTGAATTGAAAATTTGAAATACTACACTCAACAATCATATAATCAATACAATTGTAGCAAGTTGTAACTATCTATAACGAGGAAAGAAATAGAACAGATAGTTTCTTGCAAGCTATTATCATCCAATAGTCAGCAATTTCGATGAGAAAGAAAGAAAAAGATGAAGAATTGAATCTGAATAAAATTGTTGAAGTTAGCTGGAAAATCAGTGTGTGTAAAGTGATAACAAAGTAGTAGTAGTAGTAGTAATAGTACTCTGCATCTTTTTACTCAATTTAAGCTGCCTCTCTGTTTAGATGGGAAATCCTCCGAATAACTTCCGGCGCATTACGATTATGCCCGCCGGTGACGGCCGCCGTGTTTTCTTGGAAATCCATAAAGGAACCCATAAGTTGCATTCTCCTCCTGAGCCCTGGATGGTGTTCTATTCTCGCCATCTTTGACGCTCTGAAAGATGCTATTAGCTCTGTTTTTTCTAAAGCAGCCAGATTTGACTTCACTTGGGAGGAACAACAAGCATCATCATCCTCGTCCTGCCCAACAAAAGAAACCCAATATCAATAAATGAACAAAACTATCTCTGTGATTACAAAAAGAAATTGAAGGAATTGAATCGAGCAATTGGAGATGGTAATTACGAACATCAGAGCAGTCCTCCTGAAAATGGTCATCCCGGGATCGCTTCAAAACATCATTTCCGCCGGAAAAATATTCACTGCTTGAAGAAGAGGTGGTCATAGGCGGCGCAGAGGAAACCGACGGCGACTGCCCGGACGGACAAGAAGTCCAGGGCACAACCTGATTTTCTCCGTCCTCTTCCTCCCCAATTCCTCGATACTCCTCCTCGTCGCTAAAACACTCTTCTTCCTCGTCGTCATCACTGCTGCTTCCGGCTGATGATCCCCGGTCAAAATCTCCATCTTCATCGGAAAGATGATGCCGAGGCCTCCTGGTCGTCATCGTCGTTACCCTGCCGGAGCTAATGGCGGCGGGATTATTATTACTCCGGGCGTAATTACCATTTTCAAAACAGCCTTCGCAGACGGAAATAGTTGGGCTGAGTTTCGTCCCGGAAGCTTTCCACGGCGTCGGAAATTGACAAACATGACAAAGAAGACATCTTGAATGTTTGGCCACCAGAAAATTGGCGCTGTGGACTTTCTCATCGCACTCCCAACACAATCTCGCTTCGTCCGATTCGCAGAACATCCTGGCCGGTTTGCTACAGAGCTCGCAGCTTCTCTCCATTTTCTTCTTTTTTTCCTTCCCCAAATTTCTGGGTTTTTTTGTTGTTTTTGTTGTTTTTTTGCCTTTTTCTTTTTTTTGGTTCCTCAAAATTTGATCAATCTAGTTTTTCAGTCGTAAACGGTAAAGTGGTATTTATACAATGGGTTTGGCCTTTGGGTGGTTTTGCTGCATTTGGTATATGTTTTCTTCAAAAGTGTGGGCGGTAAGGTGGGAGTTCTAGACTGCTTACACCAAAGCCACAATATATGGGGCATTTTTAAATCTCATGGGGTCCAGTTTCTTCTGGTATGAAATTACTTTCTTTTTGTTTATATGATTCTTGATTTTTTTTTTTAAGTCCTGCTTAAGATTATTGGTCATGGTTTCTTCATTAAGAAATGAGAACAAATATCTATTGGTCATATTATAAAATTGCAAATCTACTCATTTTCATAATACAAGTTGATTCATTGATGTGGTGCTAATTGAGTTCAGGTTTTTTTTTTTTAGTTGTTGCTTTTGGTGGAAAAGAAAATATTAGTAATATTTTTTTCCAATCTTATTTATATATAAGTTATATATATAAAAAAAACGTCATTCACTCATAAAACCGGAAAACCACAATTAGGTTACCCTTGTTGAATTCACCTTGTTACTTAAATATATTCACATACATGGGAGAAATAACAATTGTTGGAGGGTACATCTGAAAAAAATTAATCAACGACTTTTACAAATAAAATATACAAAATAACTCATAATAAATAGAATAAATTGAATTTTGGGACAATAACAATCCTTAAGTGTTGAAAATTGTGTCTTGTAAAATAGTATAATTTTAGATACATTGTCTTAGTATCGCCTTTAAAACTTTCCTGTGTAGGATATTTGATTAAAAGAATGTAAACATCGTGTAAAGCTAGATTAAGTCAAGCTGAAGAACCAGTCCACAATCACCTTTCTGGTGAGAGATGGAACTTGCAAGTTGCAAGGACTTAGATTGAATTAAGGACGTGCAAATGAAGATAATATCATTATTAGTTAGTCTAATTCATAAATAAACTGCAATAGTGAATAAAATAGGGAGTGATTAAATTATGTTTGTGGTAATCATGAGTGGGAATATCATGAAAGATTGAAAGATGTGGCAAAGGCGAAGGGAAGATTTGATAGTTGTGTTTACCACATAAATTAATAACACTAAACATATGGTGGCCGATGGGCTTCGCCCTCTCAACTCTCGATTCCAATTCCGCAATTCGTATGGTATTGGTGGGGATAGAAATGAGAAGAAGTATACATTTAATTTGTTCATATCTCGTTCCATAACGTTCTCAAAAATCACTATTCTGCCGTTTAAAAAAAATAGTTTAAATTTGTATTAATATTAGTACAAATTTTAAAATTCAACGTAAATTATTTTCTTGGGACGGAGATAATATTAAACAAACTTTATTATCTTGATCAATTGCGGGTTTACAAATGCTCATAGTTTTGGGATTGCCCTGACTCAAAATAAAAAAAGAGAAAAACAAAATTGCCTTCATGTTTATGAATCAAGTAGGGCTGCTTTCGGTTGATGATACTTGATAACACTTGCATCGTTGCATTTGGATTTTGGAGGGGATGTACATGTACATACTAATGAATAATGATTATTTATTTTTCCCCTCGCTTTCCCTACTTTATTTATCAAATTATTAGAATAAATTGTATAATGCATAAATCCCCTTTTCAGTTTTCAATTCCAAAATTATATACACTTTGGTGATTATTTTGGTCGTTGATGAGGGGGTGATGATCACCACCACACGATGACTGCTGGGGGAAGTCGAAATTTGAGATTCGGAAAAGAGTTATGCTGACATGGCAGGCGCTGTGCCACATAAGGGATTGTACCACGTGAAGCCCATCCGGCCCTCCGATGCTGACTTGGAGCTTCAGATTGACGATTGAAAACGTTGCATTCGGCGAAGGTTTTATCCTCATATCCTTTCTCTTGTCTTGGAGAATTGAACACTTTGAACTGGGAGCATGGGTGGTGCCCTATTTATTTTATTCGACATAATTGGACTACTAATGTTTATCTTGATTTATGGGAAACTTTTGCTCAAAAAAGGGCAGAAAGATATACCTCAAACCCGGTAACATAACAAAAAGAAAAGGGCTATATATTCCAAATAAACTTATCCCAAAACAAAACATGACCGGATTTGCTTAACCAAGGCAGGATATTGCCTAAGCTAGATGACGTTATGGATAGGTTTCGGAAATCCACATCAAATACTTTCCCTTTTCCTTTTTCATTCTTTCACAAACCAAGTCCTCCTTACATGGAAGCCAAGTAACAGGAACCGCGTTTCGGTTTCGGAACATATACATACTTTACTTAAATTGGATCTTCATCCAACCTCATTCAACTTAAAATGTAAAAATGTTTAATCTTGTTCTTCATTTGTACTTAGACTAAAAAAATGATTATATAGTGTTACCTTTCATCTCTTGACTATCAATTTTGACTTTGTACCAGGTGATCGATTTGTCAATTTTTCTCCTTTGATTAACGTCATGTATTGTCTATATTCATTTTACGAGAAGGGAAAGAAGAAAATCAGGGGCAATCCCATATATATATTACTAAAATCTTCAGACAACAAGTTGTTCCATACCTCGATCAATAAAATAGAATATCCGTGATTGAGAAAATTATCGTTTTCAAGAAAAAAAAAAAGAAAAAGAAAGAAAGAAGGAAGACTATTTTACATGGTGGGGGAGAAGAGGGGAAAGCAGCCCATGTGAAGATACCCTAGGTGGAGGATGCTGGAACCATTAATGAGGCATTTGATCGAATCTGAGTTGCTTACATGGATATCTTGCCTCAGCCGAGTTGGCTTCACCACAGCCTATAATTTGATTCCTGTGGGCGGTGTGGGCTTCTTCTTCTACTACAATCTACACTAACAAGTAGTTAAATAAAATTCATAGAATAATTCAAACAAAATAAATACACGTAATAATGAGTGTTAAGACCCCCCGGATGGGGAAAATGGAACCTCCTATCTTTTCTCGTTTCTGTTCTTTTCTTAGTTTCTGAAGCAAAACCTAAATTTGTGATGGACAAAGAGAATCAAATCATGCTTTGTTTTTATATTAAAACACGTAATAACATTAATAAAGCTTTTTATCCTGTAAACATGTCATTTTTCTAGTTAAGACCAGGATCAAGTTAATTATATAATGTTGACAATCTTAGTTACCAAATTGGCAAGTATTTACTCTCCCGTTTCACAAAAATAGTTCATATTCAGTTTTGACTTTTGTACTGTTTTAAGGAAAAATTTGAAATTTCAATGTGGACTAATTTTTTTGGGACGGAGATGGTATATATTTATGTGGACTAAGGAAGGAGGGGGAGTGGGGGCAGTGATAACCGTGGATAGGGGGTGGTGGTGGGTACTTTGTATCAAGACTTGAAAGATAACGGGTGCTTTTGGTTAATACTTAATAGGGAGTCAAGTTTTGAAGTTCCAAAGCCAAATTGATGTTGTGCGGTGACATAAGTTAGGCTATTTATGGGGTGTGAGACCCACCCTTTGAATAACGTGGGCGTTCTATTTGTGGAACCAATTTTAAAGTCTGCAAAATTTTGATGGCCAAAATGTTGCGAGAATGAACCACAAGTTGTGCGCCATAAACATATCATTCGCAAAACACAGTTTCTGTGAACTACTTTGTGTCACACCTTCACTTATTCTTTCATTTCTATCCATACGCATGACTTACTACTGATGAATCTACGACTTTTGCTTCTTTTTTTTGGGGTTCGTGTTTTGAGGAGAAATAGCTTTCATCCGCAAGTCCTTGAGGCTTCAATTTTCACTTTCATTTCTATGTACGCACATAAATTTGAGCTTTTTTTTTGTCACAAAATCTTTTTGTTTGGTGTATGTATATTTGGAAACTTATTCGGAAGTAAAGAAAAAGAGCAGCATGTGTACGACAAAGCAAATTTCACTATAAATAGTTCGGTTCTTTGACGACTAAGAAACCTCAGGTTTTCAACGTTTAAGAAGACATACATATATATAAAAAATAAAAATTAAAAATGGAATAAAATGGTGAAAACTCTTTACCTTACAATAATATTCCTACTAGTTTAGAATCATTTTTTTTTTTCATATTTGCAGGGTGTCCACCATCGGCAACAATGACTAATCCTCTCACTCAATTGTAGGCAACTCAATGGATAAAACAGTTAGCCCGCTCAATTGTAGGCACCCCGATGGATAGAACAGTTAGCCAAAGTATTTAAGGTTGTTTCATGCCCATGGTGAAGTTTGAAACCTCAACTTATGATTAAGGGTGGAAAGAATCCTTCCACTCCACCACAACTACTTTGGTTATTATTTTAGAATTAATACTTTAAAGTTTAAACGACAAGACTACAACCTTCAAGAAATCCAAGTTGGGCTCCAAATAGAAAGCTCAATACAGATGAAAGGCCCATCAGCATTTCCATTTTGGCTTAAACCATAAAAGGGAGGTCCATCTATCCGCATGCCATAGTTGCTACCGTAAATCTGCTGAATCGAAGCCCACCGCCCACGTATCGACATGTTATGGAAAAACATAAATACAGTGGCCTGTACCGAGGAATTTGATCTAACGAGAACGAACTCTACTCATGAATACTTCATACGAATTTTTGGGGTGAATGAATTTGCTCGACTTTTTGCAAACACAAGCTCTTTTTATTTATTTATTATTATGTGTAAAGAGGAAAATGCAAACGCAAGTGCGAGTGTCTTTTCTGGAATGTATGATCTTCAGAAACAACACAAGAAGAAGAAAAGGCAGTATTTCGCGGATTCTTACAATCACCGGAAAACAAATTGAGTTGTAGGGATCAAGTAAGGGATCGATATTATATACTGCTGCAGAAGCGGAATCGAAGGGGCTGGTTGAAAGGTAAGGATAGCATGATTGACTGGTCGCGGGTCCTTTGAATCATGGGCCACAGCTACAATTGGGTAGAGACCGCTGAACATCATTTGGGCAGGCCGAGGCTATATGGGCTTAGGCCTTTTGATGGATGTCATTTTTTAGGTTATTTTGAAGAGTTAGCCTCTCTTGTATATAAGCTATCGGATTGAATCTAGCATGACAAGCAAACAATGGGAGTTTGAACCTCCCTCGATCTATTCTACGGTGATTAAAGCGCGTGTTTACCTTTTCAGAAAGATGCATGCTCTCTTAAGCGTGAAAATTTCCTTAATTCAGGGAATGCTTTGGTACAGAATAGGCTGTTGGTTTAAATCAATGAATCTGTGTCTAAAGTTCATTCCAAACTAGACAATGTCCATGAAAAGGTAACCCAACACTCAAAGCTGGTTATAGATCTTATCTCTGCTTTCGAGTATCGACTGGTTACTACCGAGTATGATTTGCCTGAACCGGGTGTTGATTGGTAAGTGGATACTTTTGCGTAATTTCGAAATGTATGTAACACAAAAAGAAAATTCGAGGAATGTTGATGTATCATAACATAAATTGTTGTCGCAATATTTCATATGTTGTGTAATGCAAGTTGGGCATTAGGAATCAGTAATTTGAGCCGAAATAGAAAACGTATGATTGTATATATATTTCCTATTACCGTTAGGGTTATAGATGAATTTTCATATTTGTGAAGTATCATATAATTGTATAAAGGTATCAATGCAATACACAGTGTTATCGTCAAACTCTTTAACCACCGCCAGCCTCTAGACCGGCGGCAGGCGGATGAATTAATTGTGGGAAACCGTAGTTTTTTTTTTTTTTGGTTTTTTTTTAAAAAAAATTATTTTGAGTCAAATTAATATGAAGCTTTTCATCAGAATGGGATTTGGATCCAAGAGGCGATTCAAAAGTTTTGTAACTGGAGCCAATGCAAGCTAAATGATTATTGTTGCCATAATTTTCTCAAACATGCATATCTGAGTAGGTTTTTTTTCTTTTTTTTTTCCTTGATAACAAGTATCTGAGTAGTTTTTAGTTAATGTTACAAAAAAAAAAAAAAAAAAGCCTTGGAACAAAAGACAAAACTTATAAATTTACTTTTGCTTTTGGAACGTAGCATATTAATGCACGTCACAATTTTTGTAGTCCGAGGTGGAGGCATGACTCATGAATCACCTCCCTTACTGTGTAGTTTAGTTTATTCAGCCATGCATGTCAAGAACAGGTTATAAAATGTTGTCTGTCAGAACTGGATGTTCAACTGCATTATGCCTAAATATTTACAGCATTTCATCCTCCCGCTGCAACAGCAAGCCTGCAGGCAATTAATACACTTACAATTTTTATCTCAAGACGAAAGAACATTCTTTTGCGTTCGTAGCATAAAATGTCTATTACTAATTTCTTGTCGTCGATATTGAACACTCTGCAAATATATACAACGTCGACTCTGCAAATACATAAAAGTGGAGGAAAACTAAAAAGGGGCGTCCGAAACATATCTTTCGGAGGTTTTTTTCTGGCTGTTCGATCGGAGCTGTGTTACCCGTCTAATCCTTTCCTGTAAGGAGTGAAAACTAATCGAACACGTACTGAGAATGTAATGAGATATAAAAAAAAAAAAATCAGAAATCAGTCGGATCGATCCACTTGTATTGTATGTATGCAGCTGAGGAAGATCGCTTTCAAGCAAGAATTCACACCAAGTTTTCGCTATCAACATATGCTCGGATTTCAATATTGTCTTTAGAGAGACACCAGATGCGGCCAGAGTAAGATACAAAGGGGGTCCTCTACTGTGTTAGATAATTGTCAAAAAGATTCACATATTATATACTATATAACTCTCTTCGCTTCTGGCCCTTCAGGAATTCTGGATGCATCATATAATTAACGACCTACATTATACCCTACCAAAACATCCTTTCCAATTCAGAGATTCCCATCTTATTCACACACTGATATGACTTGTCGAGTGTTGGATGACCCCCTGCTGTGTCTTTGCATTTCACAAGTGTTGCATGCTAATCCGTATATATGCACTATATGTAGATATAATATACATATATATATATATATATATATATAACTACATATAAGTAGCATGAAATTGATTACATCTTATCGGTTCCTGAACTACACACGTTTTTTTGTTTTTTTACCTCACATGAAGATCAATTATGTTATGCTATTGTCGAGTTTTTGTCTGTTGGATCAATATGTTTACCATATTTTCAAGTGGTGGAGAGAAGGAGGCATTGGCATTCATATGTGTTTTGTTTTGTTTTTTTTTTTTTTTTTTTGGTTGGTTTAACTATAAATGGTTATGGAATACTCTGCCATTTCGATGGAATTTTACTACAGAACTGTCGTATTCATCTTCCAGTGATCAGGATTTTCATCCTACTGCGCCCATACGCGAACAGTGCATTTCGTGATATAAAACTACAAATCAGATATTTGTCATCATGTTGTTAAAAAAATCTTTCCTTTTTACCTTCTTCTTCTTCTTATTTGTTTTTTTTTAACACGCTTTACTTCAACTATATATCATTTGATCCGTCAGGAATTCCAAACTTCTTTCTCTGCTATACTACATTTGGCCATATATGCAGGGAATATATGAGTGAGTAAATTACAAAGCCAACTTGAACAAAAACATAACTGAGATATCACGGGATCATTTAACAAATCTTAGTATATTTATTTTCAATTCAATGATCAATCAACATTGAAACAGCCTTCAAACTGCACAACACTGCAGGTATATAAATGAAGACAAATTTATTAATTCAGAGCATGCAGCATATATATATACATGCACTCTGAATCATCAGTGCCCTTCAGAAAGAACAAAGAAAATATCCAGAGAGATAGGGAGAGAACATTTGTTCCTTTTATTAGACTAAGCAACATTATTCATGAATTCCATCATGATGATATAACAACTCTCATGATCGAAAATCAATCCATTATGCATGGTACAAAGATTATAAAAAAAAAAGAAAAAAAAAGAAGCAAATAACACTGGTGTTTGAAACATGATAGAGATGAACAGTGTAGTTAATAATCAAAAAAACAAAACAAACATAAAAGTAACACGTTACATGTCATTCATAATTCCCATGTCTTCCATGAAAAGCTTGGAAGAAGAACAACCATGTTGTTGTAGTTGTTGATGATGATGATCGCCCAAACCAGGGCTCAATCTGAACATGAGGATGCAAAACTCCATCTGGTTCAAAGCTCCATCTCCATCCATGTCACCTTCAGCCAGCATGCAGATGATTTCGTCGTCTCCGATGTCATGAAGCCCAAGTACTAAAGTGCTCCTCTTCAAGCTCTCAAACGTGATCAAGCCTTTGCTCACATCCATCAACAGGCAGAACCCAGTACACAGCTCCTTCATCAACCCTTCATACCCTAATCTCTCAATCATTGATGGGAAGTAATCATCAAACACATAGGGATCATCAATCTCCATCATCTCCATCTCCATCTCCATTGCGGCTGCTGACGACATTATTTCTTATAAGTATTAATATATATGTGTGTGTATCTCTCTGGCTCTTATCTTACACTTTATGAGCTGATTTTAATTTGCTGGTGTCCTGAAAGTAAGGAAAGCTTCTGATGAAGAAATAATATAGAAAACTAATGCAAAGAGCGGCGGGAGTATATATAAGAGATTCCAGCCAGCCCCTGCAGCCTCGAGTAAAGATAAAAATGACTTAAATAAATAATTAAATGAAGGGGAAAAAGAGAGAGACAGTAAATCGTGACGGGTTATAATAATAATAATAAAATCGGGGGAATCAAAGTAGGGCAATTTTGTTTTTTTGAGACGGGGTGCTCGTGAGCCTAGAGAGGGTAATGTCTTGCATCATTCTTTGGTTGTTTGTTATATCTATCCTTGGATTTAGAAGCACGTTCTCTTTCCAGGAAGCTGCTTTTTCAGTTTTTTTGTTCAGGTTGGAATTGTTCTATTCAGGAAACTTGGATTAAATATATATTTAAACTCTTTCCTTTTTTTTTTTTTTCTAAAATTCTTTTTTTTTTAATTTTAACGTACATGTTTGGTACAATATTTTATTTTGCACACAGGTCTTCTGTACAAAAGCTAGACAGATTTGGGACCTCTTATATTTCTCTTTGGATCCGAATAGGATTTCGGCCAACTTCATCAGTTATGAAATGGCTATTCTAACTTGGGAACACTTTTATCCGTGCCTCAACTTTAGAGATTAACAAAGATTATCTACACTTAATTTGCTTTAGTTTATGTTTTAGTGGTAGTCCTAAAAAATATCTTTCAATCAGGGAATGGGATTTCTTTCATCTGTCTTTTGACAAGGTTCTTTTTTGCCCGTGAACTTTGGATCCCTGAGGAGCAATAAAAAGGGTGTTCTATACATAAATACTATCCCTAATTATTTGGTACATAATCATAAGGTAACCATCTTAAGTACACACATTACTCATACCATATGTCACATTACAAACCTGCATATCTGTTTCGAAATACCATAAATTACTTCTTACACACATTTAGAAATTTTAGATTAACACTTGCACTAATCTTGTTGTTGACGTAATCTTAATCATTTATGCCATTTTTTTATAAGGTTGTTCATACCATGGTTTAAACATAGGTTATAGTTAAAAATGACCTATGCCTATGTTAGGATCTGATACCATAGCCACAGGCTTAAGCGAACAAATTAATTCAACGAGTAATTTTATCACGTAAACCAAGTATTTATTAGTGTTTTGTGGCTGACTTTACGGGTAAGAATATATGCAATCAGCCAATCATACAATAACATGCTTTTTTTTTTTTTTTGCTTTTCCTTTTCTGTAATTTATTTCCTTGTTGATATATGAGATAGGAAAAATCCCTTATCAATACTCAATAGCAAGATTGAGCAGGTACTTAGGTATGCCCCAAATAGAGTACTATATATCATCTTTTTTAGGCCGTGGTACAATCTCCACTATCCGCTGCTGGACAAAGAAATAATCATTCCAAACTTTTGGCTTTCCCATCAAAATTAATTGCATTTTTCAGACAAGGACATGCATGCAATTAATCCAATTATATTGGAATAACATCTTCTGTCTTAGATGTTTTTTTTTTCTTTTATTGAACGCTTCGCATAAATAAAACAAGATTATTTCGTCAAAATTAAGTTCAAACATATAATATTTTGGTATTATTTTATTTATAAATAAAATAACATTTTTTTTAATGTCACGGTATTATACAACACATCATAATTTGAGACAAAATATAATCACATGCATATATTATCCGTACCGGTTATGAAAGGCTATCATAAACGAGAAGTTGTTGTCAATAATACCCCACGCTAGTCTTTGTAGTTTGACTGATTATTAATTGATTATGACTGGGTGCCAACCAATTTGGAGAAGTTTAATTAAGACTGATCCGTTGGAGCTTCAGTGAATAAGTAGGCGAGATTGAAGGGGCTTCTTTGCGATTTATACTTTATTATTCGTCTCATAGATTAAGGAGATAAAAAACTTTAGTTTTGGAACAGAAATAGTATTAAAATTAGTAAGTTTAAAAGTCCGCCTCATGATTATTTATTATAATATTAGTATGTGCTTTTGTTTTTTTGTTTTTTTTTTAAAGGATGGATTATTAGTGTGTAAATACCATGTGATTCATGTAGTTAGTGCATGACTGCATGGTTGCGATCTTTTCTTCCTTTTCTTTGTCGTGTTTCTGCCACTTCAAGCGAATAATTGTAGCTCTACAGTGGCTAACAAATTTTAAATATAAAGTTATTGATTCGTCAATAATAGAGGGAACAATGCCGATTTGTTAGCAGATGGTACTCTGCCCCTTTCGCTATTTATCTACAGTAGCACCCAAAAGCTCTGTTTTATCAACCACATATTCCAGAGATATTGATCGAGAATCATGCTGTAATTGTAACTAATTATAATTATTGGACCCTAAAAAATTGAAAATATAACATTAACAAATTAACTTGAATGCATGTAAACTAAAACATTTATATATACATTACGGAAGAGTATAAAGTTATGTTCAATCTTATAACAACATGAGAGCGACGATCAAGTTCAACCAAAATACAAAAAAAGAACCTGAAATTTTGGAAGTTCATAGAAATAGGACGTAAAGGAAAGTTCGATGAAGTATCCCAGTTCATAAAAACCAAACTGTAATGGTCAGTACAAAAAAAGGGACAATATGGAACTATGGATGGGTTCTAAAACTTAGATATATGGGTTAAGACCTATGCATGGCCACCACTTGGGTTTTCAATTGAAAATGAGCGAGTGATTTGGCCCCAAAATTTCATTTTGGATGTTTGGTACCAATGCTTTAGAAACTTGGACCGGTTACGAGGTTTTCCTTGAAAGTTTGGAAATTTATGAATTGCCTCCTCAAGTCTGAGCATCAAACAAAGTTGGATACTGTTCAAACTTCGAATCATGTTTTGGGTATACAATAGTCTTAAATTTCCTTTGGTCAGTTATTTCATCTATCTTGATCTTACAACTTTATTAACAAGTTAGTTGTTGAAGGTAGATAGTTTACAGTATATAAAAAAGAGGAAGGAGAAAGGAAAAAAAGGACTGTGCAAATTACGATATAATCGTAAATAAACAAGATTGTAGTCAAACTATGAGAAAGTATACAATGATGAAATTGGAAATTCCTGCTTAATTTATATTGATTCGTTTAAACATACATTTTCTTGCATAAAAAGAAAATATAACCATTGTTAGATATAATCATAGACATGACTTGTTGAAAATGGACATTTTCCGTCCACTTTGCAAAACTTAGAAAAGTACGAGGGGTCTTTGGATAAATTGCATATACGTTCAAATATATATAGCAAAGTGGGGGTTTCCTGAATTAACCCAAAAATAAAAATGTTTAAAAAGACAAACATGTTGCATCCTAGAAAGTGTTGCAAAAGAATTTCTATGTCCGGCCAGATTGTATACCTCATCTCCTTTTAGCAGCCCAAAATTTATTCATAAGTATATTTCAACATCGGGGTTATGCATTTTTTTTTTATTGATTACACCTTCATCCCATAATTATTATCCAGTTTGAGTTTGTATTTTTAGTTCAAATTGTACTAAAATTGAAATCTCAAACTGGACAATAATTTTGGGACAGAGGGAATAAATTGTTTTTAGTACAATTGACTATTTATAATGTAGATTATTTTTTGTGATGGAGGGAATATAACTTTTTGTAAAATTATAAATAATGATGATATTGTTGTAACTAAATGTTATAATAAATCGGGATTTAGCTATTCAAGTGAAACCGTTAATCCACTTAACGCAGTTCCAATGTCTATCTCTTAAGTAAGCCAAAATGGAAGGAAACTCCATACGAAACATCTCATTACAGATTTCTTTATAGCAACAGAGAAGAAAGCTAACAGAGATTATAGGTAATAAGCGTACTGATCACGAGCCAACTTCTAGGAATTAACACTAGTATACGAGTTTTGACTCAATGGAATCAAACGGAAACACGATCCTGTTTGCTTCTTAAACTAAATCTTCAATCAGGTTGTAATTTAAAGCGATCGAATTTTACTATAGGTGTTGTAGTTGAGTCAGGGGTGGCTCTCCTACTAGGCAAAATAGGCCATCGCTTAGGGCCATTGCTTAGGGCCCCGAAATCGGGAGAGCCCCTATATATATATATTAACTAAACTTAGTGTTAATAAATATTTGAAAAAAAACGTAAAATTCATAAAAATAAGCGATTTGTTGAAAATGTGAAGAATTAATGAAACTCTTACATGCCTCGAGATTTTCAAAATAAATTATTTTCTTTACGTAGTTAATATAGCTATATATCTCATCACTATTATAGTAGATTTAAAAATTTTAAAATAGACATTAGTATTTTTAGTTTTCTATTTATTTTTAAAAAATTATAAGTACTTGATGACAAAAAATTAGAAAAGAAATTGTCTTAACCTTCAGGACTTCATAAAACACAATGATATTTTAGACAATAACGCTTTAGGTATATTTATGAACTAAAAATTTTAACGGATAATGTATATATTTGAGAATAATAATTCAACTAATATACTTAGTTATATTAAAAGACTTAATTCTTTTTTAAATGCTTATAAGATAATGTTAACTATTATTCATGTAACAGTTGGTTCAATAGAAAGAAATTTTTCAAAACTTAAATTAATAAAATATTACTCAAATCGACAATGTCACAAGACAGATTAAAATGGATTTGCAACCAAAAAAGGTAGAAAAATAACTTAATATAAACAATATTTTCAAAAAAAAAATGCTAAAAAGATAAATTTAATATAAATAATATTTGAGAAAATTTTTTTAACCTTACTTGCTATGGACTCACAGGTTTATGGTTGTCACCGAAGAATAAAGAAGGTTAAACTTTTTCCCTTTTTTTTAGTTTCTTTATTATCAAAAGGCTTCGAATTCATAACTCGCCTTAAGCTCCAAAAAACATTGAGCCACCCCTGAGTTGAGTTGTAACAAGAGATCGACTCATGCATCTTTAACCAGATATAGGTAGTGAATTCAATCTGTCACAAACGTTGAATAATCTTAAATACTTAACTCATTTACTGCACTCATTAAACCATGTACAATTCAACAAGCGAATTAAACAGTACTATTGATGATAGACATATAATACCAACAAACACTTGTCCAAGTGGTAAAGATATTGGATCAATTAAACTATGACCTGGGTTTGAATCCGGGTATGTGCATGTAATAATGATTAAAATACTTGTTGATAGAGTTTTACCTCTAGAAAAAGACCTACTTAGCTCGAATCCGGATTAGTCGGAGCAATATTTTTCGGACACCGGGTGCATGATATACCAAAAAAAAGATGATAGACATATAACATGCTGAAAGAAGTCTTAAATTTTAAAACACTTGTCTTACTCATCAAAATATGTTACAATTTACCAAGAGAATTAATCAGTTGTCGGTGAGAGACATATTACTATTTTATTTATGAACCACAGAACGTCTCTCGTATCCAAGTATGCATCAAATTTTTGATATTTATTGTCGAAAGTCTAATTTCATATCAATAAAAACGATTGCCAAAAGACACTTGAAGATGATTTTGATTTAATTCCCTGGGGTACGCAGCATTAATTAACTAGATAAAGGTGAAAGGAGAGATGTCCTCCCTGCAGGTAGGTACGTTGGTATGTCATGGATTGAACTCGAGAAATGTACATTGCCTGGTTTGGACGACATGGACTACGAAAATGAGAAGTAACATCCATCCTTTAAATTTGGTTGGAAGCTACACAGCTTGACAACATATACATTGGTTTGGTTTCATTTGCTAGCAAAACTAAATAGTACCTCTGTATACGTAACGACAGGACCATGAGATTGTACAGAAGAAAAAAAAAAGAAAAAAAAGACAGAGACGCGGATTTTTGCTGTTGGGAGCAACAACGTTATTATGAAACCTTGCTAGTTTTGGTATTAATGAAGAAATCATTATATAATATATATAGAGCTTTTCAAAGGAGAAAAAAAGAAAAAAAGAAAAACTTGAGTAGACAAGGATGGGCCAATGGTCATAATATCCCTCATTTAATGACATTTGTCGTTGAAGAACGCAAAGAAACAAGAAGTACTCAATTGGTGTCCGTACGAGGGTGAACTCCAAAGTCCAAAGTGGATGACAATATATTACAGCATCAATTTGCTAAAGCCTTTAGAAACCAGTACGTACGTACGTAGATACTACATGAAACACGAGTCTCTTATGTCATCAATGTTGAGGTCACATGCATTCATCCGAGAATCTGATCATTTCATCACTCTGTGTAAAGTTTGTTGATCTCTTTCTCTTTCTTATTTACACATGCAATTAAACTCTTCATTCATTCATGCAGCCGCCATAACAGCGTTTTTTTTTTTTTCCCGTTTTCTCTCTGACCTTTTTAGCTTCAGTGTTCAGACTGAAGGGAAAGATGCATTGATGAACGCATGCAGGCTTTATCATGCATACCTGCAAATATTGCAGATCAGAGTCAGAGTATAATAAAAAATGAAGGAATCATGCATATTGGTATAACATCTGTTCTGAATAATTAAGTTGGCATACCAAATAATACTATTAAGTTAGAGGGATGCTCTTTAAAATCTTCTATAAACACCCACATGACTCCAAAATTAAGGAATAATTATCAGTGCATCCAGAAATGAGGAAGACGGCACGTTTTGCTCAAACATATATATTTTGAGTCTTAATTAATGAAGAAATTAACTGGGCAGTTACTTAACCAACTACTTGGATGGATATTGTTCAAGAAGAATCAACAAAGAAACAAGGCTTTGTGCTAGCTTTAACATCGGAGTATATATACATATATTAATAGTATATGCTTAATATTTTGTCTGGAGCCGCCCTGTCCGTACGAGGTGAAATCACCATTATACGAAAGCATGGACAACCGTACGAACGATGGCGTCGTGTAGGAATAAGGATCGTGCATCCCTTTGGATCACAGTCTGAGAGAACGAAGAAGACAAAAGACAGAGTTATGAACTACCCACCAAATGTAATGATGTATTGAAAAACCAAGCGTGTTCCACATGTAACACGCAAGTTGTAGTGCCTTCTACTATTTCAGTATTTTGTACTAGTACTCACTGCTCATTAAGATTAAGAACATTTTTTTTTTTGCTTAGATGCCCGAATAGATTACATTTTTTGGCCTATTAGAACAGATTTTATTTTCAGTTGCTGAACAGCATTTGTTTTGTTTTGGATCAATTTGGTTTAAGCTTTTACATGATTATAATTTTACAAGAATACAAGAAAGTAGTAAAAATTGTTATCTTCTTTTCTGTTAATTGTTAATTATAAGACATAAATTTTTGATATTTTAAAAATCTGTAACACGAGTAATGTAGATAGTATAGAAATTAAAGTCACTGTACGATTAAAAAATCCATGCAAAAAAAAAAAAAGAAAAAAGAAGAACGATCAAGATGTTACTTTAAGCAGGGGAATCGGGAAATTATTGATTCGAAACTGAACCGTTGAAATGAAACACGTGTCGAACATTCAGGTTCGCCAATCATCATTTTTAAGTCCATGCTTGCCTAATGCCTAATAACTGGTGTAACACGTCTTACAGAAATCTTGTTATGATCTTGATTTAGAGGCTAAGTCCTCCATTCACAACTAAAATTGTCAATTAACGAATCACGAGTTCTCGTTCATAACTAAAAGTGGTACCCATCTTCCAACAGGATTAGACACTCGGGATTGAAGGTTTTGGCTAAAGTTGTATTATGCTCAAGCGTTGGATTTCAATTATCTTTTCAATATTGATGATGTTGGATTTCAGTCCAATTTGATGGTAGGATTAGACTTCTGCTCAAACGCAATTGGTCAGTGGAAATTGTTCACATCTTTAGAGAATTCAATGGCGTAACTGACTTTCTAGCAAAGAAAGGTATATTTTAGGCTCGTGGGTTACATATTTTGGCATAACCCATCGAGACATATTGAGTAACATGTTATTAGATGGATCCGGGACTCCTTATCTAAGGAGTAGTGGTGTGTAATTAAGCATTTTGCTTCCACATTAAATATATATATATATATAAAGTTGTATTATTAACTTGACTTGAGATCACTAATAATGTGGATGATATACTTTTCATGGTACGCAATAATTTGAATTCTGACGTCTTACTCAGTCGCAGGGGGCTTGATTATATTCTCTGACCTCAGCTCTGGTGTGGTGAGAAGATTCCCTCTCATCATCAGACTTAATCACTTAATCGTAGGAATCTTAACCTATTGAAGTCTGTCTCGGGGAGTATCTTTTGTTGAGCTTGGTGACACGCATAAGAGGTAAAAATCTAAAAAGTAAGAACAGGATTATTCTTCAACTTTTCAGAACAAAGAGGCACAAGCCGCACAACGCACAACCACCTTGTGCCTTGGAAATTATAATGGGGAAAAGGCCTGAAAATTGTATTGAAAGTCACAACTCTTGTCATATAACCTTCAGTACTTACTACGGTAGGGTGAAACTTAATAAATAATACTACTAGCGGTGACGAAGGATGGAATTGTACCGACGTCTCTGGTTGGTTACTCCGACGGCCAAGGCGGTATCAAAACCCTAAAACCTGTAAGAGTATTCGTAATTAGAGTATAAACCGAATGCATAAAGCGTACCTTTAATCATGAGGGGTTGATCTCTATTTATAGATTTAGGTTATGGAACCCTTTCTAAGTAGAAAAGTAGTTAGGAACCGACCTATAAGATTTCAGAGGTCGATTGGACCTTTTACCGAACTTGGACCGGCCTAGTCGTGGGCCGTATTAATTTGGACTCGTCAAGCGGGATGCTACTTATAGAGATTAGCTAGGCCTCTATTTTTCTTTTCCTTTCTATATTATCATTTTTAAATTTTTTTTTTTTTTTTTTTACATTTGTCATTCGTCATTAGTCAACGGCAATTTATATTGATTTTATGATCTTATTCTATCTGTTACGGAGAATTCATTTTACTTCTTCACGCTTGTTTTAACTTTTATCCAAACTCAGGTTTATTGATAGCTCAAAAACGGTTGTTTGAGGATGTTTTCTGTTTGTTTGTTTGACTTTTCAATTTTAATTTTTTTTTGGCGCGGGGGTTCAAATTTCAAAGATAAAAAATCAGCCCGCAGCCGGAATTGCGGACCAATCGAAATTGCGATGGGTCAATTAACGCTGTGAAATTTAGTCAAACAAATTTTTTAAAAATTGTCACAGACTTATAGCATTTTTATTTTTTAAATACTACCACGTTCTAAATAAATAGTTCAATTTTAAAAATTTAAATCTTAAAATTAGAGTTACAGATCATTATTATATCCTAAAATTAATTATTAAATTGATAAATAGTCTTGAGATTTTATTTAATTTTTCATATTAACTTTTTAATTTACAAGATGAAGTCATCTAATTTTTATACTTTAGTCTTTCAAATTAGACTATTTTTTTAGATGGAAGAAGTATTATTTAGTGCTTCTGATTACTGATGTGTGAAAACTCTAATTTAGTGATGCCTAAACGTGGCATCATAATTTTATTTATTTTAATTATGCTAAAATTATGAATTTATAATATAAATGAATTGCCTTTTATTTTTTTAAAAAACCCGCAAATTCCTAGTTTTTGGTAGACCCTTGAGGGAGTCCCATTATATATATATATTATATATATTATTATATATTATTACTATAATTATTATTATTATTATTATTATTATTATTATTATTATTATTATTATTATTATTATTATTATTATTATTATTATTGGTGAGGAGGGTGTCTAGTACTCCTCTATTCTAAATATATGTCGTTTTAGGTTTATAAAATTTTTTAAATTGTTTTGCAAAATTGAGGCAGCTCTTATTCTATTTTTTCAATATTATTCTTACATGAGAAATAAAATATTTTTTAAAATGAAATTGTATTGGTTGGCGTTGATGAGTTGTGTGGATAATAAATAATGATAATTTTGCATTTCAAACACATTATTTCATATTTTATTGGTATTGATGAAATTGTTAGGAAGACATGTGTATTTTAAAATGGAGAGACTTTGTGTTCCCCCTTTTTGGTACAATAAGAAAGCCTGAAGTCTTTAACAATCTAGATAACTATATTTTGGGGATAAGTAACCCCCATAATGTCAAGGTTTAGTATGTTGACTAAGAGTTAAGGGAGGTTTTGGTTGTATTAAGAAAACTCGAGAGATACATGATAGAATGAGTGGGGTAAAATGTAGTTCGTCCAAACTAAGAAGAAGAAAAGAGAGGATATATGTCAATAACTCATTCGTTTGCAGTTGATGAACTATAGGTGAGATTAGAATGCTACCTTTTCTCATTAAATGGAGCACAAAAAATTGATATAACATAACAAGCAACTTGTCAGATAATTATGATTCCACATTCAGCGGCACTTTTAAGATATAGTAAAATTTCTATAAATTAATCTTCTACTCATTAATAATCTCTGTTAAATAATATTTTTCTTCGGTCCCAACTCGGAATCAGTATAAAAAATGAAAAAAAATTCGATTAATTTATAAGATAATAATTTTTCAAGAATTTTTTATTTAAAGATAGGTCCACATAATTCGATAAATTAATAAATACCTAAAATAAAAAAATTAGATTTGAAGGTTAACTTAGATCTTAACTTATGTATTTTTATTTATGTTTGTAATTATCATATTTTTATTCCATTAGAAAAATTATAATGTTGTGGCTAGGCTGCAATGGACTTTCTTAATGTAAAATAATAAATTTTTGAATTTTCTTACTTTTACGATTGAAATAACTCTTAAAATAATACAATATTAATTTATCAATAAATTATATTTATTTATTAATTTATCAATAAATAATATTTATTAATGTATAGATTTATTCATTTATAGATTTAAATAATACAATATTAATTTATAGATTTATTAATTTATTAATAAATAATATTAATATTAATTTATCAATAAATTAATATTTATTTATTAATTTGTCAATAAATCTATAAATTAATAAATTTTTTGAGACCAAATATATTAATTTAAAGAAATTTTAGCAAGCAAAGAACAAGCCTTTATAATAAATATAAATATCTCAATTCATCACGCCAAAAAGAAAAATATATAAAACGAAATAAGGAGTGATTAATAGCAACCAACTGTGTCATTCGGGGAAATTCTTACCATCAAATTTTTCTAATTTGAAGTATGGAGCTACTCTCTCTGGTCCTTATTGTTGGGTATTTAATTTTTTCTTAAATTTCGTTTAGTATGTTTTTCTCATTTAAAATAAAATTTTAAAAACGTATCTTTCCCATTTATTATATTTCTTAATTATTATAAAAAATTTTAAAATTTAATTTTAATTGAAAAATATACTAAATAAAAATTAAGACAAATCAAAATGATTTATAATAAGGACCGGAGAAAGTATTTTTCAGTGAAAACTTCCTATTTGAACATTTTCAAGGACAAGTGAATGTATATTAAAATTTAGGCTATTACACAGTAAATCTTGTGCTGCCTACTGCTGGATAACACCCGATGTTATTTAATTGTTTGGAACTTGTATAATAACTATTATCAAGAACAAGTAAATAATTGGCAACATCGTTATCAATGTTTGCAGGTATGACGGTGCCATCCTTGTTGATGTTTGCTAGTATGGCAGCGGCGGGTTTCGTCGGTGATGTATGTAGATACGACGGTGACGGCTTCATTAAAGATGTTCGTCGGTTTGGTAGGCTATATCTTGCTTTTATCAATCGCTACTAGCAAATTTCTAACAAATTAATGAATTTATTTTTATTTCTAAAAAAAAAGTAATTAATTGAGTAGATAATTTTTTTTTCAATAAAAAAGTAACGAACATGCAATTAAATAGGGAATTAGAGCCGAGTACTCAATCGACACCATGAAAATTCTGAGAAATTGCCAAACTGATTCCTAAAGATGAAAAAGATATATAGAGGATGAAGGTACGGGGTTTGTTGTCCTTCGAAGAAACAAGATCTTGGACCAATATTAATTTGTTTCCTTAAGGGTATTGATTATATATATTTTCCTTTATCCATTAGCATATATTGCATTTTCACACTACCTTCCAAGAAGGACGCAACTTTCCTTCACGACGTACTTTGGATATGGACCCGAAAGCTTTCGTCTGAAATGTCCATTTTCAGCTCTTTTCTAGCTTTCTGTGTGGGCATTCCCCCGTTTTAGTTAACTTGTTTAGTTTAAGTTCAATTTGGTCATTTTTCCAGTAAATAAATAAATAAATGCAATGGAATACTTTTAGCTAAGTAGAAATGCTTCGTCCAATTTTTAACCAAGTCAGGAGTTTGTATCTTGCCTTTAAGTGTGGAATAAGTCACATTTTTTGGACTATTACTCCACCCATCGAAATACTTACAAGCATATGAATTATTACAAATTAATTCTTAGGATAAAACTGATGCATGCTAATTAACCCTAAAAGAAATTTCGATTCACAGGAAAGGAAACGGAGAAAGATGGAGGGTCGGGAAGATGTAGAAATGGTGTTGGTAACTTAGCGAGATTGATCGATCATTTGCTCTGATCATATTGATATCGACCTATCGCTACCATTAATTATACCGTGTACCAAGCATTGCATACATGATATATATACGGTTCGGATCACCTGTTCAAAAATTCTATCTCAAAAAAAAAAATCCAAATTATAAATGGTAAATCATACTACAGTTCATAACTAGTGTCACAGTTCGGGCATTGTCCTTGTATCGTTTATAAAAGATTGATGTGTAATTAAAAAAGAAATGATATATTTCTATCAAAAAAAAAAAATGGAATGATATATTGTTAGAGTAATGATTGTTACTAGGAAAATTTGTAAGGAAAATATATAAAGAATGAATCATAAGCATTTGTCGTTGAAACTTAATTTTACGGGTTGATCCATTTAACGGTTAGGGGATAACTAAAATTCAGTTATATTATTTCCTGTTAATATTCTCTGTAAATTTTCCTTGCGTGTATCATCACTCAATATTATTATTATGATTTTGTTTTAAATTTAAGTATTATTTTGTACAACTACAAAAATAGAGAAGAAATCTTTATTAAAATTTGATTTAATGGAGATATTATAGGGAATATGGATAAGCAAAATGTGAGCTAATCTTCTTGGAGTTAGGGTTTACTTTTAGGAATGAATTATTTCTTGGATTTAGGAATTATTTTTTCTTTTATTTTTTTACATAGAACGTTGCCATTTTTTATTTAATAATTTTAGGAAATATAAATTTTATACAGTTGTCACTTCCTTAGAGCTGCTTTAAGTCGGTAAAAGGAAATTTACAATACATTTGTAGGGTAGAAAAATTACAATAAGAAATGAATATATATATCGGTCCAATCCAATGCCCGTACGAGGTGAAATCATTATTGCATTACAGGAGACGAGAAGCATTAATTGCCAAGCTAAGAAACATACATGTTCACATGCATATTTGATAATTGATTCCGTTTGTAATTTTATGGTTTTGATCTGTTATGCGCTACAGCCGCCAGAATGATTTGTTTCCCCCTTCTTTACCATAAAAGCTTCCTATTCCGATGCTAAAAAA
This sequence comes from Oldenlandia corymbosa var. corymbosa, assembly GCA_949775105.1. Lineage (NCBI taxonomy): Eukaryota > Viridiplantae > Streptophyta > Magnoliopsida > Gentianales > Rubiaceae > Oldenlandia > Oldenlandia corymbosa. The sequence continues at coordinate 8,297,774 of OX459118.1, forward strand.
TATTATTTAGTTTAAATTTTTATTGTAAGTAACAGGTGAAATATTAAAATTAGATATGAATGAACATATGCGGGCATGTTTACACGCGCATGGGAAGCTACTACTAATATGTCACTTCTAACTTTATAGAAAAATTGTTCGTATTACAATTTGTGATATGTAGTATTGTTATTTTTTTTTTTATCACAAATCGTCACATCGATTTTTATTTTGAGATAGAGACAATTCATTCGAGAAGAGAAAGAAAGCTGTTAAACCGGCCGGTAATATGCATTCTGAAGTTGCCAAAAGAATATCAAAGCGGCCGGAGTTCGTCATCCCCGCCATCATGATTCCAGGGGAAGGATCATTCATCCATAAAAAATTTCAGTGAAGCCCTGGATAACAAGACAAACGTTATGATGAAAACCTATTTTGGGTGTTAATGAAGAAATTAACTACAGGGTGGTGGTCCAAATGGTCCTATAGAATATCCCCAAATTATGAAAATGATTTGTTTGGATAGATTTGTTCAAACTACCAGTGGACCGAGACGCTATTATGCTCAATTAATTGGTCCAGCAAGCAGTAAAATGGGAAGAACGATACCTTAGACATGAAGACATCCAAGATTTAAGGTCACATTCATATGGATGTTGGATATCATACACTTGTAGATTTAAACCATGAAAAACTCTCGTAACATTAACATTGAATACTCTTGCTTTTCTTTCTCATTAAATTTAACCTAACCTCAGAAGTATCCGTCAACACCTCTCTCCCAAACTTACTTAACACAAAGTGTCAAAGCAAGAAGGTTTTTTAAGGTTGATAAGTTAATGTCTTACTTTTCCTTCACAATACGATGGGTTTTATATACAAATTATATGAATATGAATGAATCAAACATAACTTTTTATGGCATATCTACATCAAATTCATGAAATTATATCTCACTTTAGGATTATCCCACAGTCACGACTAAGTACATAGAAAGGTGGGTATTCAAAACAACATATATAAATACATAAGTTACTTTGTTCTTTGGCTTCTTTTACTCATTTTTGCTTTACAAAAAAAAGACCATTATAAGCTTCTTCATGCCTGATGGCAAACGGCCAACAACTTGTTAAAAACGGAATCAATTTCTCTAACAGTATTAAGGATACAATTTTAAGTTTATGATGATGTTTCTCTTGAATGAAACACTAAAAGTACGTACGATGATACGCTTCTTTTCACGGTACACGATCATTTGAAGTTTGAAGTCGTCGACTTAGTTCGGGTCTTAGGGTGCTTGATGATATTCTCTGACATGAGCAGTTCTGATATATGGTTATATACCTTTCATGGGACTGAATCATTGGAATCTTTACGTTTTTCAGTCCTTTGGATATGTGTCTTTTGCCGGGAGAGCAGTGCCAGAAGAAGAAACCCAGGATTATTATTATTCAACTTTTCAAAACCGCGGGCAAATCTGGCATCTGTTCATGCGCTCTTGGGATGAAGGGTAGGCAGTATTAAAACCAAATGCATGATTGCCGTAAACTTATCACCCGCCTTTGTCTATAAGATTTACTTTCCATCGTGATTTGGCTAGGTGTTACAGTTACCCTAGATTTTACCAATCTCCGGTAGAATTCCCGGTTTTATCCAAATAAAAAAAAAAAGAAGGAAGATGTCCATTTTTTTCCCTGTCAAGGTAATTGAAATTTTTTTTGAAGGGGCGGCGGGGGGGACAATATTCATTCATCCCATAAAAATCATTTATTGATCTTATATTATATTTTAAAATAAGTAACTTAACAATTTAGCAATATGATTGAGGTAATGAGCAAATTAAATTTTCTGTGCTACATACTCACGGTGGAATCCAGAGAGAAACTAAATAATACTCCCTTTGTCCTAAAAAACAAGTACACATTGAGTTTTGAAATTTATAATAAAGACAACGAAAATCTCAAAATTCGATGTGAAGTATTTTTTTTTTTTGAGGACAGAAGAACGTAGTAAACTAGTAATAGATGGCAGACCCGTTGCTATTTTAAATACTCTCCCTCCTGAAAAAATATATTATTTTTGAATGAAAATTAAATATTAAAATTATTATACTTATAAATATTCAAATCATCCAAAAAACTATCACAAAGTTAATAATAAACGAACATGATTCGCTATTCAATTTTTCATATTACATTTTCAACTTCTAAGTTTAGTTTCTCAAATTGATATATTTTTCTGTGGATCTAAAGAATGTTATCTGTCTAGTTTTGTAATTACTATCGACAATGCATTTTTTTTGAATAAAAGAATTGGAAGTTAACTTACAAATGTGTTGGTGATGAAAATCGAGACAAATTAAATCGCTGGATTCATGAACATGCATGATAATTCTGAGAAATTGCCAAACTGGATTACTATTTTTTTCCTCTGTTGGTGGAAGCGTACGAAAGAGCTTAGAAGAAAAAAATGCAAACCACGGGATCTGTTGGTCTGCCCACAAACAAGATTCTTGGACCATTATTATTTTGTGTCCATTGTGTTTCTTACTGAATAATTTTATCCATTAGCATAAATTTGCATTTTCATACTACTTTCCAAGAAGGACGCATTAGGAAAAAATATATCCGAAAAAGGTTTCGCCGCAATGTCCACTTTTTGCTGTTTTCTTGTTTCCTGTGGGCATTCCTTTTGTAATTAATTTCCTTGTGGGTTTCTATTTGTATTTGTATTTTTTATTTTATCTGTCTCCAAAGCCATTTACGGCTGCTTTTCGGGTATGTTTATATTCTGAAGACACTTAAACTAGTCACATGATCATCTGTTATTGTAGGAAATTTTCTTCTCTCCCCCTTGTGTTAGTAGATTACGTATAACACTAAGTGAGATTTTCACAAATTTCTTCATCTTTGTTCCTAAACTTTAATCTATTGGTTGTTAGAGTGTTACTTATGTAAATTAAAAAGATACTTCCTCTATCCCAAAATTATTGTCCAGTTTAAGATCTCACTTTTAGTACAATTCGAACTAGAAATGAAAACTCAAAAATGACAATAATTATGGGACGGAGAGAGTACATGTCTTTTTTTTGAGTCACAAAGTATAATAGTATCTCGTAAAACTGCTAAGATTTTCACCATTAAAAACCAATTTGTCTTGTATTTTAGTCTCTTGTTACAAGAAGGAAAAAGAAGGAACAATCATTTTCAATTTCCAACTTCCATAATCGTAATAAACCCAAGAAAAGCCTACATAATGAGAGATAGTTGTTTTTCTTCTTCATTTTCTTTTACCCCACCAAATTGGTTACAATAATCATTAATCGATTTCTGGTGTTGTGATATGAGTTCTCTCAAATTGTTTTAATAACTACTTTTGTCTTGAAAGCAAGACCAAATTTGTCAACAAATTAATTCCCAAAACTTACTGACCATATAATTTTATGGAGCTCTGAAAATGACAAGCTATTCATCATCATACAGGTTACAGCCTTAACAACAGCTATGGCCTTATAGCTAAGCTACAGATAAATCATTATCGGGGATTAAGATTATACGGACTGATGAGTGACTGAGATATTATGTTCCCATTTTCCCAAACATATCATCAGTCCCTTTCCTGCACCCAGTCCCCACGCCAGCCACCATCATATTCTTGACTGTGTCCAACTTTTATGGGCCTTGTTATCAATTACATATTCGCACTTTAAGCCCAAATGAACAAGCCCGAAGAGAAATGATTTTAGGCTTGTTTAACCATCTTTCCAAGAAATGATTTTAGGCCTGTTTTAATTTCCAAAAAACACCATCTTTCATTTCGGGATTTATATAGTTGATCAACATGAAAGGAAATACGAGATAAACCAATTATGGGAAAAAATGTCGTTACTACTCAAAGTTTTGCCCTAATTGTCAATCATACTCAATAGATTTTTGTTAGCTAACTTTACCCTAATATTTGAAATTTTCGTTAATTTTGTCCAATCAACCCATTTTCCGTCCAAATTAACGGATCTCCTTTAATTTTTTAATAAAATAATAAATTTAAATACAAGAACACCCTAGTAGTTTTTAAAAATAACTCCTAAAATATATAAAAATAACAAAACAGTTCCTTTTTACTTTTTTTTATTTTATTTTTCTCTATTTTGTTCCATTTCTCTTAACTACTTTTAATGACCATAAAAGTATATTATATGAGTTTTAAAAAAAATTATTTATTTTCAAACTCTACCGTAAAAATTAATATTTGTATAGTTATAACACATGATTGTATTTATATAAGCATGTTAATCTTTTTAATAATATAGTTTAGTGACACAGACACTATTTTCTGACTTATTTTATTCTTCCTAACATAAAGATTAAAAACATTTAAATGAAACTAATATTCTACATAAAAATAAAATATTAGCTCAAATAAAAAAAATTAGCATAGTTTAGTATATTACAATTTAACTCAAGAGACTATAACTTGCATTAATATAATTCATAAAAAATAACTAAAATATAAAATAATTAAAACCTTAAAAAAATCCTCCAAACATAAGTTTTTCCTTCCTGAATCTAAAATCTATTTTCTATCACAACAACTTATTACCATATTGTTACCTCCATTCATTTATTTCAAACTAAAATCATATAGAATAAGCTAGTAAGACTTCCTCTATAGTTAGATATATTAATATCTCAAATAATTGTTACAAAATGTTAAATCCTCGCATTGATAAGTATACACATTTTTTTTATAAATTATATTATGTCATGTAGTCTCTCTAGTTAAATTATAATACACTAAACTATACTAATATATATATTTTTTATTTGAGCTAATATTTTATTGTTATGTGAAATTTTAGTTTCATTTAAATGTTTTTAATCTTTATGTTAGGAAGAATAAAATAAATCAAAAAAATAGTGTCTTTATTGCTAAACTATATTATTAAAAATATTAACATACTTATATAAATACAATCATGTCTTACAACTCTACAAACATTAATTTTTACGGTAGAGTTACAAAATAAATAAATATTTTTTAAAAAAACTCATATAATATACTTTTTATGGTCATTAAAAGTAGCTAAGAGAAATGAAACAAAATAGAAAAAAATAAAATAAAAAAGTGAAAAGGGATTATTTTGTTATTTTTATATATTTTAAGGGTTATTTTTAAAATTTTAAAAACTACTGGGATATTTTTGTATTTAAATTTATTATTTTATTAAAAAATAAATGGAGATCCGTTAATTTAGATGGAAAATGGACCGATTAGATGAAAATTTCAAATATTAGGGTAAAGTTGGCTAACCAAAAATCTATTGAGTATGATTAACGACGAGGGCAAATCTTTGGATAGAAACGAACATTTTTCCCCAATTATGGGAAAGATACGCATGAAAGAGTACAAGAAGGCAGATAGCTCAAGGCAGCCATTGCCAGGAATAAGTTGAACAAACTACTACATCCAAAAGATAAACATCACAAGATAGTATATACAGAATTTTGAGTACCATAAACATCATCTATAACATGAAGTTGCAGTCGTAGTAATTAGTACCGATGACTACTCAAAATTGCACACACTTAGAGCAGCTCAGATACAAAACAGAGTTCAAGGATGAGCCAATTATTTCCCTTCAGTCTGAAATCAACCCACTTTTGTGCCTGATGTTCCTGTAAAAATTGTAAATATCATGCACAAACTATTGAAGAATCGCGGTCTATTCGAAAAAGATCCTTCAAAAGTCCGGATCTTTTCACTTTTCCAGTACTCTTTAATCATATATACATTGGACTAACAAAGCATACAATATTTAGAAAAATTTAATTCTCAATCGGTATCAAAACTCAAAACCCTCGTACCATTTCGGATTCACAGCCACAAATCCAAATGTATCAATAATTTTGCAATTGAAAAGTAAAGGAGGTTTGAGCAAAGTAGTCTCACCGGCAATGACCTAAGAGAAAGGTCTAGACTGAGGCGGCGATCTTCTAGTATGTCGGAAATCGGGAGTCCATTTGAAGACAGGCACCTTGAATTTGCCGATGGTCAGAGTATCTCTGGAAGAACAATCGACGGAATCTTCTTCCAAATCGAAGGTAATCAGAATGTGATTCTCGTCCAGCGGTTCCAACTTAGCATTCCCTTTGAACCCACAGTTACGAAACCCGACTCGTACCTTCTTCATCGGTGGCCGGCCTTTCGAGAATTTCCCGATGTGAGAGAATCGGAAAGGATAGCACATCCTCTCACGCTCTTCTTTCGTGAAATTGATGGCCGGAATTCCGTAATGAAAACCACTCCATCCAATGAGTCGACCATCATCTTCAGCGAAAATGGCAACTGGGTCGGTCCAGTCGGCGGGCGGCTGCTCAGGCAACGCCGGAGACGGCGCAGATGGGGTAGCCATTTTCAAAGACCGGTAAAGAAACTTGAAATTATTTGAAATTCGTCCGAAATTGAGAGTTGAAAAAGAACAGAGAAACCCAGATGAGTGATGAGACGTGAGAGAGTGAAATAACTAAGCAGAGAAGTGAGTGAATAACAAAGTACAGAGAAACAGAAAGTCTCAATTTATGGTAAAAAGTGATACCGATCTACTTTCTCGGTGCGGGAGCCATTTAATGATACACAATTATCTTCCGAAGAAAAAGTAACACCATATTTCTTGGCTTCAATTTAGGAGACATCAAACAGGACGATAAGATTGGATTAAAAGTAAAACTTGTTTCTCAATATTTGGTCTTGGTGCTTACATTAGCATTTATGGAGAATTAAGAAAGCTCTGAAAAGACTATGAAGCCTAGAAGCACCACATAGCCTGTGATGACACTGAGCAAATGCGCATATCCGTGTACCGAAGTGGAACTGTGGAAATGAAATGAAAGTATCATTGGCGAGTTTTGCCCGGAGCACTTCAGATGAGCAATAGGAAGAATCGTTCAAATTAGAGTCCACTAATTCCAATGCCTTTCCTTGCGGGTTTAGCTTCCATACCTAAAAAATGTTGACATATTAATATAACACAGTTCCATTACTTTTGTATTGAAGACATTAAGAACAAAAATTGTAAAACTCACATGTCCCAATAGGTTGAGGGGGTAGCCTTCATGAGGAAACGTTGGTCGGTTCCTCTTGCCAGTGACAATCTCCAGCACCATAACTCCAAAGCTAAACACATCTGTCAAGTGTTCTTCTCATGCTTTCGATATTCGATTGTACTACTTACATATACAACTGAATCGTAACCAAGTCTTCCCCTCAAACTTAAAGGTCTTTCTTTAATTCATTGTCTCTTTAAGAAGAATCACTGATCCCAGTTGTTGCAAGAGTTGAAAATAGTGGCCATTCTCGATCAGAGAGTATTTCTCCCGAAGCTTATGGGACATGAACACTATGAAAAACAATTCGTTAAACTTTGAGATATATATATATATATATATATATCTTACTATATTAGAAACAAAACCACACTTAAAAAGAAAGCACCATGATTTGTCATGTGCCATTTTCACATTATATTCTTAAAATAAATTTTTATTTACATATGAGTTTCCTAGACTTAAAGTCAAATGCAATTCAAATCCACCTCCACCTTCTATTTTCGCCGAAACAAAAAAAAAAAAAAACCACTGCTTCATAAAAAACACAAATTCTCATCCCCATCTTCATGACAATCGACTCCCTAATCAATCCCTTCTCCACAATAAAAAAAAAAAAATTCTTCATCAATCATCAATTGAGAATATGTGGTGAAATATACTCCTTTCTTATTAGCATGTTCAATCTTTTCATTAGTAATGATCAACTAGATCCTAATCGGATAAAATTTCGACTTCAAAAAATATTCTCTTGCCTATCTATGTAAACACAAAGGAAAAAAAAATAATTTCTCATTGATCTTGCTTCGGCCATTGTGGTGGTGCCATTACAGATATTAAAATTTAAATAATTTTATATTCACAGATCATTATACGGCTTTTATTATTTTTTTATTTTTTCCGTTCAAGAATAGTGTTATTACTTTTATTTTTATGCGTCCACCCGTTACAGCTACCGTATCCGTTGCTAGGTAATATGATGTGATTTATTATATGGTTAGTTAGCCTGGAATTTTTGTATAATTTTAGTTCTGTTTGGATTGAATTGATCAATTGGGTTTTTGTTACAAAGTGTGGTTTTTTTTAATTTTTTTTTTATGTTTCATTCAATTAGAGTAGTTTTTTTTATTTAATTATGGAGTCTCAGTTTTTTTTCGTATATGGTCAGTTATGAACTGTGTTTTTCTTTGTTTAATTGCTTTTGATTTTGTTTCATACTCCCAGTTGACCAATTATTATTATTATTATTATTATTATTATTATTTTTTACAAATGAAGTGTTTTTTTTTTTTGTGTTCGGGCTTTCAAAAATATACTTTTTTGGATTTAGTTTTTGGACTTTTTTGAGTTCCTTATTATATAAATACTTCGGGTTGCTTCGTCTAACTAATTTATGGGGAAGCCTTTTATAAATTTGAGGTGGAGAGGGAAGGAATAGTGTTTCTACGTTTATTTGTGTTTTTATACATCATTTTTATTTACAGAAAAAAATAATTTTTCAATTTTTAATGGGCTCTTTTACTTACTTTTTTTTTTATTTGCCATGGTGAGGTGAGTTCTTTTTTGCTATAACTTGAAACCTATGCAAATTTACATTAATTTTCATTCTCATATTTGTGATAAACCAGTTTTAATAACTAACCAGTTTCAAAATCATATTTTTGATATTTTACTAACTATATACCTTTGAAAGAAACAGTTCCAATAATTAAACGTATACCATTCGGAAGAATCTTACTACAAAACTATTATAAATCTCCAAAACTAAGTATTGATTTAGCACGGCAAACTGAGAATATTAATAAATCATCTTATTAATATTTAAACTTATTAGGATTCTTTTATATTTTGTCTAACATTTACTTCAAGACATATACTTGATCAAGTTTATTTATATTTAATAAGTAACACTTAAAAAATATTTCTAAAATCTTCAAACATTTCTAAAACGTACCGGGCCAAATACAATTTTTTTTTTGCCAAATACAAACATTTCTATGATCACACTTATAAAACATTTCTAAATTCTTTAAAAATTTCTAAAATATATCGGTCCAAATACAAAATATTTTTTTTTTCAAATACAAACATTTCTAAGATCTACAGATATACTGTGTCAGGGTCGCGACATATATATATATATATGTATATATATAAAATCAAACTGTAAACCGGAAAAAAAAAATCAATCTACGTCATATAGGAGCAATAGTGATATCGATCTCACGAATATTTGACTGAAAAAAACAAAATGCATATGTAGATAAATCTAGGTACACAACTTTCCCCTATCAAAAAAAAAAAAGAAAAAAAAACAAAGGTACACAACTTTGGAAAGAGCTGATTTGCTCTGCATTTTTCAAACAAATTGATTCCATTCATCATCATCATTATAATCCTCTGAAACTATCAGAAATCAAAGAATCCATAGATTCTGTCGAAACACATTAGCAAGAATAGAAGCAAAGGTATCTGGAATCACTCACTACTTAGTAACATCAAGGCCCTTTTCCCCACATAGTTTTACAGTAGATTACATTGATGTTTGTCCTTAAATTTCATTCCATCATCTAGCTTCCAAAGCTGTAATGGTCAATTCAGTGGTGGTGGACATTTTTCTTTCCATGAAGAATCCAGGCAGCGTAGGCTCTGGGACCAGTTCTTGGGTTCCCAACATGTTGATTACCGAAGACATTTTAGGTCTATCATCCGGGCATTGCTGCACGCATAATAGCCCCACATGGATTGCTCGAAGCACTTCAGATTTACGGTATGAATTCCACATATTGGGATCAACCAATTCCAGTGCGATTCCCTGCTGGTGCAGCTTCCAAGCCTATAAGAAATGAATGCCAAATCATGTATATCAGGATAGAAACATGACTACTATTATGGGAGGGATTAGTATTAAGAAAGAAACCAGTATATCTCACATGTTCCAGAAGATTGAAAGAGTATCCTTCGTGAAGAAATGTTGATCGGTTTTTCCTACCACTAATAATCTCCAGCACCATAACTCCATAGCTGAACACATCTGATTTTATTGAATATATCCCCTCTCGTGCGTATTCTGGAGACATATAACCTCTGTTTGATAGTAATTATCATTTTACCAAAAAAAAAAAAAATGTTGTCAATAACATGCAATTAATGGGCACCGTGTTCTTAAACCAACTATTATCCTTGGATCGAATTCTTACGGTGTTCCCACTAATATCCTTGTGTTGTCACCCGTCTGATTCTCTCCAAAGCTTCTAGCTGTGCCAAAATCTGAGATTTTGGGGTTTAGATCGCCGTCGAGCAAGATATTGCCGACTTTTAGATCCCGATGAATGATCCTGAGTCGAGAATCTCGATGAAGATACAGAAGTCCCCTAGCAATGCCCTGGATAATGTGGAACCTCTTAGGCCAGTCAAGTGATTTGCTTCTGGTTTGGTCTGCCAAAAAGTTTTCCTGAAACTTCAGTTATTCTGCTCATGTTTGTTTGGTTCGCTGAGACGAGATATGCTTTCAGATCATTAACATACATATACTCCCTCTGTCCCAAAATTATTGTCCCAGTTTCGATTTTCACTTTTAGTCCACTTTGTACTAAACTGAAAACCCAAACTGGACAATAATTTTGGGACGGAGGGAGTATATAACTTTGAGAAACTAAGGAAACGGTTAATGTTTCATTCAGGAACATATATAACTTTAAAAAGGCCAAAATAGAACAGATTGCAGTTGGAGTGAGGAGTTGAGACTATCATACCAAATATGAAGTAATCCAAGCTTTTGTTTGGCATGTATTCATAGATCAGCATCCTTTCAGCCCCTTCAATGCAACACCCTAGGAGCTTCACTAGATTCCGATGCTGAAGTTTAGCAATGCAGATGGCTTCGGTCATGAATTGGTCTATCCCCCGCTCGTTATTTTCCAAGAGTCGCTTTACAGCAACTTCCTGTCCGTCTTCCAGCTTTCCCTAAAGCATTTCATATTATTTTTAAAATGGGGTTTATCTTCCTCATATTGGAGGGTTTCATAACCTGGATATAAAAGTGGGCTTACCCAATAAACAGGACCATAGCCACCCTGTCCAAGCAAATAGTCAGGAGAGAAGTTATCGGTGGCTTGGACTACTTTAGAAAACTCCAAAAGCGGTAGCTCTATCTCCCTCTTCTCATCATCAATCACTGCAAAGCTCGTCAGAAGTGACACAGGCTTAATATTGAAGTTGAGGATATTCACCAGCGGAATATGCACGTTTATTTACCTTGGATTGGCGTTGGGGGTCTGCTGTTCCTCTTCCAACTACACAACAAGAGAACGAGGCCCAACAGAACAAAGCTAATTGATAATGGCAAGATCACTACAAGTTTTTTTGTTTTCTTCCCTGAAGAGTAATCTACCAAAGAGAAAATTTTGGAGTTAAAAGAAAAAGAAAAAAAAGGAAAGAAAAAGTTAGTTTTACTTCTGCTAACTGCAAATTAATTGCAGCTGCAAACTAGTTTTTTGTTTTCTTCACTGAAGAGTCATTTTCTGCTATACATCATGAGGTTATAAGTTACTTTTCATACTCACGCGACCAGGAACCGTCAAACATCAAAGGAAAATGTCCTAGCAGATGATGTCAACTTTAAACGCTTTGAGCTAGAACTTGAACTGACAAAGAAAAGGTTCACAGTTCCACAAGAACAACTTGTACAGAGGCAGAGATATATTACCTAACTCTGAAGAAGCCAGCCGGATGTATATATCTTGACCAGCTCCAGGGATCACTTTCATGTCAATCAAATCCCCGAACCAAAGCAAGCAACCGCTTCCACCATTTGTAATGTCGAAGCTCGAATAAGCTGTGCAAGAGCAGTTCCTCAAGCACCACGTTCTGCATCCCTGCAGGGATAAATTTCGATCAAATGTGGAATTATGCGTATCTGGCAGCTTAAAGTTTGAATACTTTCGGAATCCATCTCCATTGCCACAATCCAGGGGTGTCTTCCTAATGCAGCCATCTGACCAATTTCGCTGATTCCAGTTTCCAGGATTTTTGGGCTCAAACTTTTCCAGACATCCACAAAGAGATGAATTTTGGACGTTACAACTTCCGTTTGGACCACATAATGCGTAACTGTCGCAATTGTCCTTGGGATTAGACAGATAAATCATCCAGCTCTTGCTTTTATTGTCCCATGTCCAACGCTGTCCAACACCATCTGATCTCAGGGTAAACCTGGAAAAAGTGGACCCTAAGAGCTTGAAACTGTAATATACCTCCACATCATTGAGCACAACTTCATAGGAGAATATTGGATTCGGCCTCAAGTCTGGAACCCCGCTAAGTCCTTGGCCATTCCATGGTCCAGATCGAAAAACCACAGTGCCGTTCCTTCTCTCCAGGTTTTGTGGATAGCCAGAGGGATCACAGTGTTTTGTGTATTCCCCTTGACCTGGATCCTCAGGACTCTTCCAGGATGAATAACTGACTTCTCGACCAGTAACAAAATTATGACCCAACTTCATTCCAGGCAGGAGTGTGTCAGTAGGATAATCAAAACTCTGCCAAACATAATTCTCTGGATTATCATCACCTGCATCTCTGACAACAAGGTTTCCACTGTCCAGCAGTTGCGCGACTGGATTTGCTACAGCGGTTGAATAATTAGAAGACCATATGACGCCATTGGTTCCATTGCGAATTACAAGAAGTCCTGGCTCGATGATCTCTAAGGAACCGCTGGTATTAGCAATAGGAACTTCTCTATTTGCAACCCACACCACAGTTTGAGGTTGAGTAGGTAAGGTAGTAGTATTATACCAGATCCCCATGTACCTGTTAGTCGACTTACTTAGGCTAAAAAAGCCAAGCACGAAGATTCCACCTGCTGAAATCATCGTGTCCCCATCTCTGATGATTTGAGCCGCTGCAATTGTATCAGTGGCACACACAATCTTCAAGTATAAAAGTGAAACTACAAAAACTAAAGGAAGAATATTAACTGTTCCTTTCATCTTCCGAGAATTTGTTGCTTACAACTTTTCCTGTATTGGTTGGCTCCCACTTAAGAATTACAAGCATCTCAGATGTCATAGAGTTGAGTTAAATATAAATACATAAGTCATTCTCAACCAAGTCCACACCTCAAACTTATTTGGCTCTTCAAGAATAAGTATATATAGTTGAAAATAGAGTTACAGAGACATTCGTCGAGGAAAGAGTAGACTCAGAAATCAGAATGAGTAGTATTTTAGTGTGTGTTATATACATGAATAAGTTACGGAGGATTGCTTTCATATGCCAAATAATCCAATCCACTTGTTCGAAGAAATGCTAAGCTAGGTATGTCATCCAACCTCTTGAATTATTCTACTATTTTGCTTCATACATGCGCGATATTCCCTGTCAACTGCGAATAATAAAATCATCTTCTTCATTTTTAATCTGTTTTTCAGACCGGTCAAGCCCTTACTAAGACTTGCATACCAAGAGTCCACAGGTAAAGTTCCTCAGGATTTGCACACCAACAAGCTAGCAGGTTGGTCTCCTCTAATTAGCGGTTTTAGAATTACAAATCTGACTTCGTTTAGAACTACGACTTCAAGTTTGTACTAATTCCGCGAAATTACTGTTAGAAGCTTACATCTGCTGTTTGTGTGTGTGGTTCGTGCTGGTTGAAAAACTCAAAGATTGACCAGAGATAGTTTGAGAATATAACAATCGCCATTCCTGACCTCATTCTTTCCACTTAACTTTTGTGCTTTAAAAAAAAAAATGGAGGAAGAAAAAATTAAAAAAAAAACTTTGTTTGATTACACCAGGCATGCTGCATGGAGTCATATTTTCTGGCAGGTAAGATTGTCTTTATCTAATAAACAAAGCAAAACTCAACAAATTATTGTAGTATTTAAAAGAACATACAAGCTTTGGAAGAAGACTTGACTTTGAGATGACCAATATCTTCAACTCTTCTGACAACTAGGATCTGTATTATTCTTGAAGAGCCAATTAGTACAAGTCCTTAAGTATGAGAGGAAGACTTGGCCGAGTTTGGAGTGTTTAACTTAACTCCGTGACAACTGATAAAGATACTTGCATTCTTGTCTTGAGGAGCCAATTGATACAGAGAAAGTACTAAACAAAAACCGAAGGCATGAAAGGAACAGTTTATGTTCTCCCTTTAGTTTGCGTTGTTCAGGAAAAATGTCATTTCATCTTAAAATTTCACCCGGTCAATTTTATCCTAAAGTATCTTAAAAGTGTGTTCAATGTCATCTCAAAGTTTAACACTAGGTCAATTTCATTCTACAGACATAAAGACATTTGACTTTAAAATAATATTTATGACAATTTTATATAATATTCTCCGCTGTTCCAAAACGATTATGCAGTTTAGATTTTCATTTCTAGTGCAATATATGTACTAATAGTAAAAATCTAACCTGAACATTTTTTTTTTTTTTTTTGGACCATGTAAAGAAAAGTTATGCTTTGAAGACATTAAACGTTGTATTGGCAGGTTGTCACAAGAACTACTAAAATCTGCAAGAATCCAAGTGTACTTCAAACACACAACACCAACATTTCACCATCCGGGTCCAAGAACTACATACTTGCATCTTGGGACTTTTAAGTTGTCTTTTTGCCATTCCACCACATCAACAGTAAAGAGCTGCTCACACCCGATCCTTCCAAGGTGGTAGACACTAAAGAGATCACCAGTTTCCGGAGCTGCGTGTGCAGCCGCACAATATAGCATAAGCACCTATTGAACCAGATCCAGTAGCAAGAATTGAATCTTCAAGCACTTGTCCTTTACCATCTGACGCGATACCGGCCAGGTTTGTTTTCGTCCCACACGGCGATCAGTAGTGCTGATGGCAGTTCCTTCTCACCATAAGAAGAGAGGGTCTGGCGCAGCAACTTCAATACCTCTCCAAATTCAGGTCTTCTTCCCTCATTAACTTCATGTTGGTCGCATTTCTGTTGCAGTTCTCTGAGCAAACTTTAGCTACCTCCAGATTGAGTGCCAAGCATGTGAGAATGGAGTTCAACAACGTTTTGTGCAGAATTTGCCGAATTCCTTGTATGGTCAGCAGCTACCATAATTCCGTTATTGAAAATAAAAGCTAAAGTTGTGGTTCCCTTTTCAAATTCAGGGCCATACTCCTGGAAAAGACCCATCCGGATTAAGGTAAATCTCTTCAACCATATCATCATCATACAACCCTGATTCACTTCCACTGGGGCTCAGATCTATGGTTTTCGCCTTAGAGATGGATTGAGGTCTACAGGTGACGATCTTTCTCTTAGAGGATAAGTGTCCAGGTCCACGGCAGGTTGTCTTCATCGTTCTCGCTTCAAAACTTCTACCCGGATATCGGATCAATTTTCTTCTGGAAACCTCAGACTCGAGCGGTGCTTCTCTTATTTATAGTTGTGATATGAGACGATCATGTGGAGATGGAATCCAATTGGGAATTGGACAAATAGGGTAAAAGGAAACAAGAAAGAAAAGAAGAGAGAAGAAACAGAGGGAAGGGGAGAGAAATTCGGACCTGTATTAACTGTACAACCGTCGAGCTAACTTACTCAATTTTTTTGTTTTTTAAAAAAATCTAAACTGATTGCTAAAGCTAATCAGAATAAATATATCAATAATTAATTTTTTTTATACTCGCTCTTTCCAAAAAGATTTTTTAGTTTAGACTTTGACTTTTAATTTAATTCTAAAAATAAATATATTAATAGGTAAATTATTATTTTTTTACTCGCTCTTCTCAAAAAGATTATTCAGTTTAGACATTGATTTTTAGTTTAATTCTAAATTAAAATTCATACTCGACAATCATTTCCGGATGAAGGGATATATTTAATTAATGTGGGATTACAATTTTGACTCTCATCGAGTTATTGTCCTCGTTGAACAACAATCACAGTCATCTTCATGTCAGAATTTGAAACATAAAGCAGCAACGGGATCAAGATACTACCATAGTGATTAAATGGTATTTTGGCAATGACAGTAAGTAAATAAGTAACCAAAGACTTCTCTAAAGTCTCTCTACGAGATGCCTACTTTAGTTACATATATTATTAATTAGGCCATTCCCTGAACCTGGTATATCATCTATATTCACTCGAAGTTTTTGTTTCTAGCTACTCCATCTTCTCATTTCAATAGTCTATTGAATCGGGGAACGAAGAGGATACCTTTATTCTTTCCTCTTGCTTCCAAAGTTGTGATGGTCAATTCAGTGATACCGTGGGTTTTTCTTTCAGTGAAAAACCCAGGCTGTGTGGGTGCTGGTAGGAGGCCTTCATTTCCCAACGTGTTGATCACAGATGACATTTCAGGTCTATCATCGGGACATTGTTGCACGCACAATAGTCCCACCTGGATTGCTCGAAGCACTTCTGATGAACCACAGTTTGAGTTGGCCAGATTTGGATCAACCAATTCCAGTGCTCTTCCTTGCATGTTTTACTTCCAAGCCTAGACAAAAATTTCGATATCATATTCAAAATAATCCGTCTGTAGCATTGTCGATAAGAAACATGAATATTAGTATGGAACAAAGAGAATAATATGAAAATCCGTATAACTCACATATCCCAGGAGATTGAGGGGGTAGCCTTCATGAAGGAACGAGGATCTAACTTTCCTGCCGCTAACAATCTCCAGCACCAAAACCCCAAAGCTGTACACATCTGATTTTACTGAGAATTGCCCGACTTCAAGGTATTCTGGAGACATATAACCTCTGTTTGATAGTAAGATCAGAAGAAAATTGTCAATGACATGCAGTTTATGCTATCAAAACTAATCAATTGGGATCCACTGGATCAAATTCTTACGGTGTTCCTACTAATCTGCACGTGTTGTCACCAGTCTCATTCCCCCCAAAGCTCCTAGCCGTGCCAAAATCTTGAGATTTTTGGGTTTAGATCTCCATCCAGCAGAATGTTCCAGCTTTGAGATCCCGATGAATGACTCTGAGTCTAGAATCTTGATGAAGATAGAGAAGCCCCCTAGCGATACCCTGGATAATGTGGAACCTCTTAGGCCACTCTAGTGCAAATGCTTTTGGTTTCATCTGCCAAAAAAATTTGATGTACACTTAGTTGTTCTATTATTGTATTTGGCAGGCTGAGATATGGTATGTTTTGGATCAGAAATCAACACAAGAAGTAAAACTGCAAATGGTTTTTAATGTTTGTAAATTAGTGGCAAGAAATATATCAGCAAGTAAAATGTTTTATTTGGGGACATTGTAACATCCACGGAAGTGCGAAATTGAGCAGATTGCAGTAGGAGTTGCCAAGTTGAGATTATCATACCAAATATGAATTGATCCAGGCTTTTGTTGGGCATGTATTCATAAACCAAAATCCTATCAGACCCCTCAGTACAGTATCCAAGAAGCTTCACCAGATTCCTGTGCTGAAGTTTAGCGATGCAGATTGCTTCATTCATGAATTCAACACCACCTTGCGCTGACTTTTTAGACAGACGCTTCACAGCAACCTCCTGTCCATCTTCTAGCTTACCCTAAAGAATTTTATTTTAAAATGAATTCATCTTCCTCATAATTGGGAGTTTCCCATAAACCTGTGGCAAGACAGGCTTACCCAATAAACAGGACCATAGCCACCCTCTCCAAGCATATTGTCAGGAGAGAAGTCGTTGGTGGCACGAACTAACCCGGAAAACTCAAAAAAGGGAAGCTCTATCTCTTTGTTTTCAAGTTCATTCAGGAGATCCTTACCGTGGATTTGTTTAGACGATATTGCTACAACATTCATGAGAAACAATGTAAGCTTATTGTTGAAGTTGATTTGAGTCCAGAAGCCTATCGAAATCAGCGGGAAAGGATGCATGTCTATTTACCTTGTTTTGTCTCTGGGTACCTCCTCTTCCTCTTCTGAATGCACAACAGGAGACCAAGGACCAACAGCACCAAGCTAAGAGATAATGGCAAGATCACAATAAGTTTTTTCACTTTCTTCCCATCAGATTCATCTACAAAGAGACAATTTTCAAGTTAAAAAGAAAAAGTAACAAATGTTAGTTTAGTACTTATTGGAGATGTAGAAGCATAACACACCTAAGCTTCCATTTTCTACCATACATAATCAGTTTTTAAGTTCTGAGTCATTATACAAAGAAAACTGGAAACTATCAGATTAGTAAAAGGAATCGTGGATGTTTAACATCTCGAAGAAAAATGACCGAACAAATGGCAGATGTATTACCTAACTCCAACGAAGACAGCCTGATGTAAATATCTTGACCAGCCCCAGGCATCACTTTCATGTCAATAAAACCCCCGAACCAGAGCAAGCAACCACTTCCTCCATGGCTTATGTCTAAGATAGACAAAGCAGTGCAAGAGCAATTCTTTAAGCATACTGTTCGGCATTCCTCCAGGGATTTAGTTCGATTAAATGTGGAGTTATGCGTATCTGGAAGCTTTATGTTTGGTTCGTTTTTTTAGTGTGTGTTTTTAGGTGTTTTTTTTATTGGGAATGTAAAAGGGTGTATTGAAAATGTAAAAAGATATGTTGGGATGAGACAGTTATTAATAAAATAAACTGAAAAAACCATAAAAAAAAGCAAACAAACAGTAAAATTTGAATACTTCAGAAATCCATCTCCATTGCCACAATGTAGTGGTGTCTTTCTAATGCAACCATCTGACCAATCCCTTACTCCAATTTTCAGGATTCTTGGGATCAAAATTTTTCAGATATCCACAAAGAGCTGAATTTCCAAAGTCGCTACTTCCATACGAACCACATAATCCATAACTATCACAATTATCTGTTGGTGTAGACAGGTAAATTATCCAACCCTGGCTTAGATGGTCCCATGTCCAACTTTGCCCAACACCAGTTGGACTCAAGGTAAACCTAGAAAGAGTTGGGCCGAGGAGCTTGAAACTATAATATATCTCCTTACTGCCGTAAACAACTTCATAGGAGAATATTGGATTAGCTGTTAATCCAGGAATTCCACTAAATCCTTGGCCATCTATACACCAACCTGCCATTCCTTCTCACCAAATTTTGTGGAGATCCACTTGAATCACAGTGATTTGTATAGTCCCCGGGAGCTGGATCCTCGGAACTCTTCCATGACGAGAAATAAACTTCTAAACCAGTAACCAAATTACGGCCCAACTTCATTCCAGGTAGAAATGTGTCTGTTGGATAATGAAAGCTCTGCCACAGATAATTTTCTGGATTACCATCATGTGCATCTCTGACAACAAGGTTTCCATTGTCAAACAATTGCGCAACTGGATTCGGTGCAGCCATTGAAGAATTACAAGACCATATGATGCCATTGGCCTCGTTGCGAACTACTATAATTCCTGGCTTGATGATCTCCAAGGAACCAGCCGTATTCGTGATGGGAACTTCTCTATTTGCAACCCACACCACAGTTTGGACAGATATTGTCTTGTACCATATCCGGACGTACCTGTTTGTGGACTTACTTGGGCTAAAAAAACCTAGCTCGAAGCTCCCTCCAGCTGAAACTATTGTGTCACCATCTCTGATAACTTGAGTTTCTGTTATGGTATCTATGCACAAAATCTTCTTAATCAGTAAAAGAAGTGTAATTACATTAACTAAAGGGTGAATGGTATTTGTCTTGTTCACGCTTTCTGATATTCTTTTATTAATTACTTCTCTCTATCTATTGGCTCGCCAAGAATGTAAATATGTATCTCAGTTGTCTTAAGTTAAATACTAATCAACTGACATCACAAGTCTTTCCCTCAAGACTCAAACTTAAGGCAACTGGTATTAATTCGCTCTTCGAGAATAATTATGGATATATCCCAGTTGTCAAATGAGTGAAAAAGAACAAGTCACTGTCAACCGAGTCGTGCTTCAAAGCTTATGGTCTTTTTTAATTCAACCATAATTCACTAAAATTATGAGAATACAGCATTGAAGTTTGATATACTTCAATATAAAAGTCAATCTCGGCTACAATTGAAATGACTCCATGCAGCATGCCGGAGTATGATACACTGCTTATCAAGTAATTTACATGAATCTATCACAAGTGGGGTGCAATCAATTGTGGTTTTAAGCTTAAGACCTCTAGTTACAGTGGATTTACGATTGGCTAAGGAAGTGAGGTCAGGAATGGCATATTCTCATCCTGTAGATATCACTAGAATATCAACCTCTGGTCAACTTTTCCATTCTCAACCTATGCAACTCTCTATAGCTCTCTCCCTCACACAGACACGCACACACCCACAAACACAAATACTCAACAAATGTAAGCTTCTAACAGTACTGTCGTGGAGTTAATACAAGCTTGATGTTGTAGTTTAAAACATAGTTAGATTTGTAAGTTTGAGCTGTTAAAAGAGAACAAATTCCCTGTTGTATGTGCAGGAGCTTGATGAGCTTTACTTGGTGACTTCAGACGCAAATATTAATAAGGGCCTGACTTGACATTCTTGTTTATCAACAATCATACTCTAAGATCATTTAGTTTACAGTCAACTCTTCCCTCCTTGTTGTGATCAATTTACTAGAATAACACTCTACTACTCTCAGATATTTTATAGAGTTCTGGGTTTAAATAAACATGGCAAGTTAACGGAAGATGACAACCTAACTTGGACGTGACTGGAAGAGATTGTCTATTATATTACTTGATAGAGCAGTCGGAAAATTTTTATATTATTTATTAGGGCTGAACTTCAACTAATTTCTTGTCATCTTCTTCCCAGCAGTACCAACAAACCGTTACAAGAAACTGATTGAATTAAACAAAGAAATCACTGTTCTCATTTGACTGGAACATCATCGCACACTCACAGACACGCAGAGGAAACATATAAACAGAGACGCTGACTTAGCTTGGCATTTCTTCAAACAAGTGGATTGCATTCTATTGGGATTAAACTAGAACAAAGGTAAACAAGCAATTGAATTTGCTCTCTCTCCCTCCACTCATTAATTAATTCATGAAAAAACATATAAAAAATTAATCTTCAAACTCAAGTCACCAATCTCAGACAATTATTATCCGAAAAATGCAGATTAAGATAACTCAAGAAATAAAATAGAACCTTATCTGATGGTGTTGGTAGAAAGGATTTGCTAAGTCTCCGCTCCAATGGCTTACAACGAAGGCGCCCAGAAACAGCAGAATGATCCAATTGGCTCATGAGGCTGCTAAAAGGCGTATATTTCCTGATTTTGTATAAAAGAATACTCTTTCGCGTTTCTCGAATATTTTTCGTAGATTTTGAACGTCAGAGAGGATAATGTTGTTGATTTGTTGTTTATGGTTTGCGGACAGCATTCAGGTTTTGTTAAGAATTAGTACTTAAAATGCTTAATTATTAAATTGATGAAATTTCGTCTTACTTGCCGAATTTAGAGTTCATAATCCTGGTTAGGAAGCCATTTTGACTTGTGTATATTTCTTGACTTTGAATTTTCCAATGTTACTAAAAATGTCAACTAATCTTAACAAAATTGGTCATATTTTGGTAGTTTAATCAACAAAACCTTGTCAAGTTTGTAACAGACATTTGCACTTTTTTAACCTCCTAATTTACAAACACACATGATCTTCTCCAATGAAGCTCGTACTATGAAAAAAGATCAGGAATTTAGCGACCTTGATACAGCTACAATTTACATAATTACATGCTAGAACCAAAGTAAGAGCAACTATATGCCTTCTGGTGCACCAGATATCAATCCCTTTGCAATTTATGCGAAAATCGGCTTACTTACCGAGCTTGTAACGTTGTCATGGTCATTTCATTGCTGACAATGTTTCTTTCCACGAAAAAACCGGGAGGAGTCACTTCAGGGAGTATCCCATCGCTTCCTAACATGACAACCACAGACGACATATCAGGCCTATCTTCTGGACTTTGTTGCACGCATAATAGTCCCACTTGGATTGCTCGAAGCACTTCTGTCGAACAATATGAATTGGTCAGATTAGCGTCGACCAATTCCAGGGCTCTTCCTTGCCGATTAAACCTCCAGGCCTGCATTTCG
This sequence comes from Oldenlandia corymbosa var. corymbosa, assembly GCA_949775105.1. Classification (NCBI taxonomy): domain Eukaryota; kingdom Viridiplantae; phylum Streptophyta; class Magnoliopsida; order Gentianales; family Rubiaceae; genus Oldenlandia; species Oldenlandia corymbosa. The sequence continues at coordinate 8,319,889 of OX459118.1, forward strand.
CAAGCACATTATCATAACGGATTCCAGAATTGTTGATATGGATTATTATAGAACAAGATATATCACTCACATGTCCCAAAATGTTGAGGTAGTGGCCTTCTTGAACAAACATCCTGTTTCGCTTACCACTGATGATCTCGAGTACTAGGACCCCGAAGCTGAACACATCAGATTTTATGGAAAAGAGGCCATCTCCTGCGTACTCAGGAGCCATATAGCCGCTGCTTGACAGAAACATCACAAAAAAGATGTCACGAATTCATTTCCACTCATGATAAATCCTGTGCTGTTAAATTTCTTCTTGATTTGGAAGCATTTGTGTTCTTACTGTGTCCCAACCACTTTGGTTGTGTTGTCAGCGGTCTCACTCCCTCCAAAGCTTCTAGCTGTGCCGAAGTCTGAAATTTTCGGGTTCATATCAGCATCCAGCAAAATATTGCTTGCTTTTAGATCTCTATGTATGACCCTAAGTCGGGAATCTTGATGAAGATAAAGAAGACCCCTAGCAATGCCCTGGATAATGTGGAACCGTTTACACCAGTCAAGTGAGCTGCTTTTCCTTTGATCTGCACAAAAATATAATCCAGATTTAGTTTTTCTGTTCCTGCATTAATACAGAGACTTGACAACACAAAAAAGCCATCCTCTTTTGTTTGTTTTTGACAAATAAATTCTAGAAATGAATCAAAATGTTTCTAGATTACATGCACACCTCCTAATACAAGACGCAGCAGATTGCAGTATCTGTTGATATCACCACACCAAATACTGAGTTCAGAAAAAGAAAAGAAGAACATACCAAATATGAATAAATCCAAGCTTTTGTTGGGCATGTATTCATATATCAGAATGCTTTCAGCCCCTTCAATACAACATCCTAGAAGCTTCACAAGATTACGGTGCTGAAATTTAGCAATGCAGATTGCTTCAGTCATGAATTGGTCAACACCATGCTTATTATTTTCTGAGAGACGCTTCACAGCAATTTCCTGTCCATCTTCCAGCTTTCCCTGTAGTATACGATCATTAAGATGAATCTGTGCTCTTTAACATCGAGTTTCAGAAGTACATTTGAAATGGAATGGAATGTCAACAGACGTACATTCTTGTAACCAGACTAACAGAAATGTGCTAACCAACAGGCAGAAACAGTTCCATTTTGTATATGTGAACTAAGAAGTTATCAGAATTCCAGTTATTGCAATAAGTGCAAACTTCAACCTTTAAAAGATTCAATAGATTGTCAAACAATTAGGTGATTCCATGTTCCTGACTGACACCTACCACATTCGTGCACTGATTCAAAAGGTATTCCCAGCAGCAATAAAATGAAGAGCTTCCAGAACTACCTCAGCACTCATTAGTTTCCATTACTATCACATTCATTCTTGAATTAAGAAGCAAAAACAGGCTTACCCAATAAACAGGACCATAACCACCCTCTCCAAGTTTGTTGTCAGAAGAGAAGTTCTTGGTAGCTTTAAGTAATGTAGACAACTCAAACAGGGGAAGTTCTATGTCTTTGTCATGGCGTTCACTCATAAAATCCTTTTCATCGAACTTTGCTGCAAGATGAGCAACTTCAGGAGACTTATATCTAGAAATGAGTGAATCCAAAAGGTTGCTGAAACCAGCAGAAAGAGATGCACATGGGATACCTTGTTTCTCCAATTGATGCATCTTCTTCCTCCTTTTGATATAAAATAGGATGATGAGGCCTAACAGAAGAACCATACCAAGTGATAACGGCAGAGCAGTGACAAGTACTTTTACTTTATTCCCATGAGAATCGTTGGAAGTGACTGCCAATTTCGCAGTACAAAAAGATAGATTTAGGATAAAAGAAGGTATCCTTTGACTGTCATCCTCAATGAGTTAAAAGGACTTGTGTACTATGCAAACTCATCAAACAAAGCTGATATAGTGTAAGAAGAAAGGAAATACTGGACACATTAAAAGGCATGACTAAAGCAATATAACCCATTGAGAGAGGTATGGTATCACATATCAAGATGCAAAGTAGACATCAAGAAATTTACATAAATGCTGTTATGAAGAAACCAATATGCCGAAAACAACACCCAGACTGAGACACAAAAATCGTAACAAAAATGTAAAGTTCAACATAAGCATTTGGCAAGTAAAATGATATACCTAACTCCGAAGAAGCCAACCTGATGTAAATTTCTTGTCCAGCTCCAGGTATCTTTTTCATATCAACTAAATTCCCGTACCAAAGCAAGCAGCCACTTCCTCCATTTCTTATGTCCAAGCTGGAATAAGCAGTGCAGGAGCAGTTCGCCGAGCATACTGTTCTGCATTCCTCCAAGGATATATTTCTGTTGTATGTGGAGTTATGAGTATCTGGCAGCTTAAAGTTTGGATACTTCAGGAATCCATCCCCTTCACTACAATTTAGGGGTGTTTTCCTAACACAACCATCTGACCTGCTTCCCTTACTCCAATTCTCAGGATTCTTGGGCTCAAACTTTTCCAAACATCCACAAAGAGCAGAATTTCCTAAGTCACAACTTCCGTTAGGTCCACATAACCCATAAGTATCACATTCATCATTTGGTGTCGATATGTAAATCTTCCAGCTATTGGTTAGATTGCTCCATGTCCAACGTTGGCCGACCCCTGATGGACTCAATGTGAACCTTGAAATGCTGGACCCTATGAGCTTATAACTGTAATATACCTCCTTACTATTGAAAACAATTTCATAGGAGAATATTGGATTTGCTGTCAAGCCCGGCTGCCCACTAAATCCTTGGCCATTCCATGGTCCTGATCGAAAAATCTCAGTCCCACCCTTTCTCTCCACATTTTGGGGATAGCCAGTGGGATCACAGTGTTTAGTGTATTCCCCTTGAGCTGGATCCTCAAAACTCTTCCATGATGAATAAATGACTTCTCGACCAGTAACAAAATTACGACCCAACTTCATTCCAGGCAGGAGTGTGTCAGTAGGATAATCAAAACTCTGCCAAACATAATTCTCTGGATTATCATCACCTGCATCTCTGACAACAAGGTTTCCACTGTCCAGCAGTTGCGCGACTGGATTTGCTACAGCCATTGAATAATTAGAAGACCATATGACGCCATTGGTTCCATTGCGAATGACAAGAAGTCCTGGCTTGGTGATCTCTAAGGAACCGCCTGTATTAGCAATAGGAACTTCTCTATTTGCAACCCACACCACAGTTTGAGGTTGAGTAGGTATGGTAGTAGTATTAAACCAGATCCCCACGTACCTGTTAGTCGACGTGCTTGGGCTAAAAAAGCCAAGCACGAAGATTCCACCCGCTGAAACAATTGTGTCACCATCTCTGATCACTTGAGCCGGTATTATGGTATCTGTTACACAGAAAATCTGTTGAACCAAGAATGGAAGTAAAAGCAGATGAACTAAGCTAACCATTTCTACTGGTGATATCTTCATAGTTTCCAATCCATTTGTAACATATGTATATTGATTGGCTCCTTAAAATTATGTGTTCCAGTTGGTGACAATAGCTAAAGTCAACCAAGCTGAAGGTATTCTTTATTTGTACAATAATTAACTGAAATTCTTAAATGAGAGCATTGAAGATTTGAAGTTATTCACTTTCCGATACATGAAAATCAAGGTGGGCTCCCAGGAATATGACTTCATGCAGCATGCTCCAGTACAAAACACTACTGACCAAGCCAGTAAGATAAAGTTATCGAGCCTGGCGTAATCAACAATGTAATTCACCCTAACTCATGGTAATTTACTAAGTAGCATCACTAGAGAATATCCTACATCTCATTCAAAAAATACAAAATTTAAAAAAATCCAACATCTCTTTGGAAAAAAAAGAGAAATAAAAGGAAAAAAGAAAATCCACATCTCTGGTCAACCTTTGAAGTTTGAACATTTCAACCCATACAAACGTACAAAGGAAACATCTCTCCTGCTCTCCCACTCTCTCTCTCTCTCACACACAACACTTAATGATCAACTGTAATATTTTTTGTAGAACTAATACGAACTTGACTTCTGAACAAAGTTAGAGCTGCAAGTTTAAGAGTTCAAAAATTGTGTGGGAGATCAAACTGTGATTTGAATGGAATGGTACAAATTAAGCTTTAATGAGCTCAATTTGGTGACTTGACAATTTACATCCAAATAAGGGCTTGACCAGGCAGGGAAATACCACTTCCTTCCATTAATCAACAATCAGCCTCAAATCTCACTCAACTCAAAAGGCACGTAATACTTCCTTCCTTCCAAGTAAAAACACCAATCTACTTCATGTATTATAGTATCTAATAGTAATATTCTGTGTTTGAATACATACGGTAAGTTAGCGGAAGATAACAACCTGACAGGGACGCAGTTTGTAGCTAGGAGCCTAGGAGAATACATAAATGGAATGAAAAAGTCAAGAAATTTTTAATATTGTTGGGTTGGGGTAACCTCTGTCCTCCAACTACTCACTTGTCAGTCGTCACTCTCAAGAAGACGCATCCTCGTTTTTTCCCAAAATCAAACAAACCAACCTTTACAAAACACTCAGGATTAAAGTTTAAAATCTCCGTCCTAAAATGATTTTCTCTTGTTTATAGTAATATTTTCTGAGGGAGGGACTAAACTAAATATATATTGAATGAGAGAAGAGCTGACTTCCACTCAGCATTTTATACAAACAAGTGGACTGCATACTTGGCTGTTATGATGCCTCATCTAAACTAAATAGAGTACTGAATTCAAATGCTCTTTCAATAGGTATAGCATTAACAGTTTTTACCAAACTCCGGCAACTTGAATTCCGTCCTCTGGGTGAATCCCATTAATGTTAGCAGAGAAATGGTTTATCAAAAAAATAAAATAAAATAAACAGGGGACTTAAGTAGGGCCTAATCAGTACAAATCAAACATTCATAAAGATGTTCAGAATTAAAAACAAAAGAGGAAAGAACAAAATGAAACTGGCTTGTCACTTACTGGGAATCTAATGATGGAATATTTTTCCAGTAACTAAGCAAACACATCAGTTGCTGAATAAGGAAACTCAAACCATGTCCATTCTAATTTCTCAGCTACTGAATTCAATTTGAGTTTTATCAAATCATACTTTTCTTTCGCTTCCAAAATTTTCGTCTTTTTATTTTTTATTTTTTTTGGTTGGTTTGAGACGGAGGGAGTGTCTCTTAATTAAAACTATATTAATTTAAAACCTTTGAGACCTCATTTTCTTAGCACTATTGATTTTTATGTATATATATATTTTACTGGGTGAGGAGTAAAGGAACTTCCATTTATATTTTACTGGAAATTGTCCAGCGCCAATTGAAACACATTTAGGGTCCACACAGAACAAAGTTGTTTAAAATTAGGCCTATATAATGTTTCCTTAGGTCAATATGCAAACTGTAATAAGCAAGGATTTCAATCTCCAGTCTTCATTCTGCTTGTGTGCGGAGCGTTTACTTCTTCAACAATTGGAGACTGAGAAGAGGACCAAAGAAATTTAGCTGCCTACAATGCCTTCTGATGCAGGACTCATCCCTCACCCTCTACAAGTTATCCGAAAACCGGATTAATTGTTTACCGAGCTTCTAACACTGTCACCGTCATTTCAGCACCGACTACGTTTCTTTCGACGAAATAACCAGGGCGTGCAGCTTCTGGAAGTAGTCCATCACTCCCTACCATGAACACTACTGACGACATATCAGGCCTGTCTTCAGGACATTGTTGCACGCATAAAAGTCCTACATGGATAGCTCGAAGCACTTCTGTTGAACAACCCGAACTGATCATAAAAGAGTCGACTAATTCCAGCGCTCTTCCTTGCTGGTTAAGCCTCCATGCCTGGACATTTTAAACCATATCATCAGAACCATTTTCAAATTTATTGATAAGGATTATGGTACACAGCTACCACTCACATGTCCCAAAAGGTTGAGGTTGTGGCCTTCATGATCTAACATTCGATTTCTCTTACCGCTGATAATCTCAAGTATTAGGACTCCGAGGCTGAACACATCTGATTTTACTGAAAAGAGGCCATCTCCTGCGTATTCTGGAGACATATAACCGCTGCTTGACAAGAACATCAGAAAAACAGGAGTCAGGTAAACATGAGGCATGAGATTCTTACAATGTTAAAGGTCACATTCATTTTGAAATGGCAGCATTTGTGTTCCTTACTGTGTCCCAACAACTGTGGTTGTGTTGTCAGCAGTCTCATTTCCTCCAAAGCTTCTAGCTGTGCCGAAGTCTGATATTTTTGGGTTCAGATCAGCATCCAGCAAAATATTGCTTGCTTTTAGATCCCTATGTATGACTCTAAATCGGGAATCTTGATGAAGATATAAAACCCCCCTAGAAATGCCCTGGATAATATGGAACCGTTTAGGCCAGTCAAGTGATCTGCTCCTCCTTTGATCTGCCCAAATGTTTTATCCAGACTTAGTTATTCTATATTGTTTTTGAAAATTGTAAAAGAGAAACCGAAAAGGTACGTGAAATGCCCAATTGTAAAAGAGAAACCAAAAGGTACGTGAAATAATTAGCATTGTGTTTGAAATTTATCTAAGTGACGATTACAAGAAACAAAAAGTAATGAAATGCTTCTAATGAACATATTTACATATTCATAATGCCAAATGCAGCAGATTGTAGTTGGAGTTGAGATCACCTTACCGAATATGAAATAATCCAAGCTCTTGTTTGCCATGTACTCATAAATCAGAATCTTTTCATCCCCTTCGATACAACATCCTAGCAGCTTCACAAGATTCCGATGTTGAAGTTTAGCAATGCAGATTGCTTCAGTCATGAATTGGTCAACACCGTGCTGAGTATTTTCAGAGAGACGCTTCACAGCAACTTCTTGTCCGTCTTCCAGCTTGCCCTGGTGTACATTAAATTAAGGTGAACCTGCGCTCTTTTATTTGGAGATTTCAGAAACATATGCGAAGTGGAACGTTAACAGAAATGACAGTCTTGTGACTAGACCTAAAACAAAAATGTATGCAATATCGTCAACAGTTCATACATGAACTTAAGGAGTTGTCACTTATCAGAATTCCAGTTAGTGAAAGGCAAACTTTGAAATTTGAAGGATGCAGCAGATGTCCAGAAAAGTCTGTTCTTCAATTTTCATGTCTGATACCTAGAACATATGTTTTCTCTACCACATTTCTGTGTATAATAGTCCATTATCTTTGGATGGTCCTTTAGTGATAAGATAGAGCTGATTCAAAATGTATGCTCCATAGTAGTAGAAGGAAGAGACATTTGGAACCACTTTAGACATAATTAGTAGTCATTGTTATTACAGTACTTACGCAGCAAAACATGCTTACCCAGTAAACCGGACCATATCCGCCCTCTCCTATCTTGTTGTCAGAAGAGAAGTTATTGGTGGCTTGAACTAATCTAGAAAACACAAACAGGGGTAGTTCTAACTCTTTGTTATGGTGTTCCTTCACATAAGCCTTGCCATTGCTGTTTCTTGAAATTGCTGGAGTGTGAGTGATGAGATTGACAAAGTTTTCACATTGAGTTATTGCCAAAGGCTAATAAAATCAAACTGAAAAAATTACTATTTCCTCAGGGCTTACCTTCTGTTTTTATCTCTGGTTGTTTATTCTTCCTTCTGTAGGTATAGAATAGGAGGCCAAGTCCTAACAAACCCATGATAAGGATTGATAATGCTAAAATCAATATAAGAATATTTACTTTCTTTCCCTCAGATCCTGCAAATGGGAAAGGAAAGAGGTCATAAATTCTTATGCATCTACTAAGCATCTTGATTATAAGCTGATTGTTTTTCAGCCTGCATGTAAATCAGGTTCCAAAATTTTGGGTTATTTAATATTTACAAATGTCCAATACATATAAAAGCAAAATGTAAAAATATTTGCATGGAAGATTAAAAAAATTGTCTGTGACTGTTAATCGACCAAGTTGCAATTGATACCTCAAGCATAAGGCAATTAAACTATCAAAATATGTTACCTAATTCCGAAGCAGACATCCTGATGTAAAGATCTTGACCAGCAGCAGGGGCCACTTTGATGTCGAATAAGTCCCCAAACCAAAGCAAGCAGCCACTTGGTCCATTGCTTATGTCTAAGCTTGAATAAGCAGTACAAGAGCAATTTTCCAAGCACAATGATTTGCATTCATCCAGAGATATATTTCTCTGGTGGGTTGAATTCTGTACATTTGGCACTTTGAAATTAGAATACTGAAGAAATCCATCTCCTTTGCTACAATCCAAGGGTGTCTCCCTAACACAACCATCTGACCAATTTCCTTTACTCCAGTTCTCAGGATTCTTGGGCTGAAATTTCTCCAAACACCCACATATTGTTAGATTGGCTAGATTACAACTTCCATACGCACCGCATAACCCATAGCTATCGCAGTTATCTGATGGTGCAGACAAGTAAAGTTTCCAACTTGCTGTTTGATTTGACCATATCCATCGCTGTCCGACACCGTTCGAGGTCAAGATAAACCTCGAAAGAGTTGAAATCAGAAGCTTGTAGGCATAGTAAACCTCCTCACTGTTATAAACAACTTCAAACTTGAAAATATCGTTACCCATCGTGTCTGGAAACCCATTAAATCTTAAGCCATTCCATGGTCCAGTTCGGTACTTCAAAATGCTACCCTTTTTAATAATCTTCTGTGGAAATCCAGCAGGATCAAGGATGTATGTATATTGCCCTGGAGCAGGATCATCTGAACTTTTCCACGAGGAAAGATAGACCTCTAAACCAGTAACAAAATTCCGGCCTAGCTTCATTCCCGGCAGAAGTGTGTCTGAAGGATAATCAAAGCCCTGCCAAAGGAAATTCTCCGGATTGTCATCACTTGCGTCTTTGACAACAAGATTCCCACTATCCAACAATTGGGCCACGGGATTGTGTACAGAAGTTGAAGAATTAGAGGACCATATGATGACATTTGTTTCATTGCAAATTACAAGAACTCCTGGATTGATGATCTCCAAGAAACCAGCCTTGCTAATGACGGGAACTTCTCTATTAGCAACCCACACCACTGTTGGAATAGGTATGGACTTGAACCATATCCCCACGTACCTATTACTAGACTTATTTGGGCTAAAAAAGCCGAGCTCAAAGCTTCCACCAGCTGAAACCATTGTATCACCATCTCTGATCACTTGACCTGGTTTTATGATATCACTAACACAGAAGATCTGTTGAACCAGGGAAGGAAGTAAAAGTAAGCTGACGATTTTCAAGGTTGATATATTCATGCTATGCGATACCTGTTTGTTACTTATACGGCAGTCATTGGCTTCCTTAAGAATGTACTCAATATATATAAACCAAGTATCCCAGTTGCCACAGAGTTAAGATACTATTCATTTTCAACCAAGTCATTGGCCCAAAACTTAAGGTGTTGTATTGATTGGCTCCTCAAAAAAGTGTCAAGGTCGTCAAAAAGTACAGAGCAGTCATTTTCAGCCCAGTCTTATCTCAAATATTAAGGTCCTTTAATTCTACAATGATTCGCTAAAATACAAATTTGAGGGTTGAAGGTGTTCAAAATACATAGATTAAGCTTCAATACATGAAAAACCGAACTGGGTTCCCAGAAATATGGAACTTCATGAAGCCTGCAACTTTGCTAATTGCTGGCTGATTAACTTATCTCAAATGGGGACTAATCAACGACGTTCTTAAGTTTCAGTTACAGGTATCCAACCTCTGAATAGCCTTGCAAAATTCCAATATCCACACACACCCGCACAAACACTGTAAGCTTCTAGATGTCAGTTGTTTCTAGAACTAACGCAAAACAGTAAACAAAGTTGGACTGTCTCAGGTTTTAAACAGTTAAAAGAGATCAAACTGCAAATTGGTTGTTCAAAATTAAGCTTTGATGAACTCCACTCCACTTGGGTGTCCTAATATGCAAATCCTTACGAAGGGCTTCGGCCGGCATTGGACATTTGATTCTACTATTTACCAACAATCAGGAACAAAGCTCACTCACTTATAAAGCACATAAATTCTTCCTTCATTGTGATTCATTTGCTGAAAACACAATCTACTCCGACATAGTACCTTATTGTAAAATTCTCCGTTTGAATTAGTAAACGGAAGATGACAAACTGACCACCAGTCTACCACGTGACTGTGAGAAAGGACAAAAATTAGAATCTTGACTAAACAAAGAAAACTGTGATTCACAGAAAGAGAAAATCACTCACGACTTCCGTCTTCCATTTTAGTGGATTGCGGTGACCTCTGTTAAACTAATAATGGAAATGGAATTCAATAACATCAACAAAATTATTTCCCAAACTTTCCCATTCATGTCCTCACAGAAAATAATTTACCCAAAAAGTGTTATGAATCAAACATAAGAAGGAAAGAACAAAATGAAATTCCGTTTGTCACTTACTCGGATTCTAATGATGGAATGGCTTTCTGTATAAATGTAACACATTTCCACTACGAAAGCAAACGGTTGCTGAAGAAGGAAATTACATCCATTTCCATTGTAGTATTTCCATAGCTAGAGCTACTGAATTCAACTTGAGTCAATCAAAATTTTAGGAGATTTATGATTGAGACCCCTTCGAAGTTGTGAGAAACTAAACACTGCCCCTAAACTTAGATCTATGTTCAAATTACGCGACCTCATAATTTGTGAATTTTTATTGTACCATAAAAGGAGGCGAAATCGTTATGATCAATAGACTAAAACAGATGATAATACCGATAATGTCAGACACTGACCTTTGCTTTACTCTTGGCCTTTCATATTTTCTTTTTCAATCTTTATGGGTCCAGAAATTAAGGTTTGATTAAATTTGTTCCTTAATAGGCCCACAAAATTTGATTGTTTACCGGTCTCCCAAGGTTGTCATGTCACGGGACCAACTATGTTTCTTCGGAATATTCAAAAACAAAAACTCTGTGTTTAAGTTAACAGTCATGGAAGGTTTAACAGAAGATGCAGACTTAATGACTAGGACGACACAGTAAACACTTCATAAAAGAAGTCATCAAATTTTTGTTTTTTCATTGTTTTCAGTTTGTTAAACTCCCTTTGAACTAGAAAACATGTACTCCCTCCCTCCTATAATTATTGTCTAGTTCGAATTTTCATTTTTAGTTCAAATTGTACTAAAAATAAAATCTCAAATTAGACAATAATTTTGGGACAAAGAGAATATAAGACACTTATCCTACATTGGAGTTGGGAACCCAATTTAATCAAAGTATATAACTCTTACTCATGTGCCTTCAGAACACTTGTCAACTTCACGAATCATTCCCCTTTCTTCCCTAAAAACCAAACCTATCAACCTGTTTTTTTTTTTTTTTTTAATTTTTTTTACAGACTCGAGTTTATTGGTTCTGTCTCTGCAGTAAAGCACCTCATCTACAATTTTACATGCAAGAACCAAAATAAGAGCAACAATGCCTTCCTAATGCAGGCGTCTATTAGTCATCCTCTGCAATTTATGCTAAGTTTTTATTTACCGAGCTTCTAATGTTGTCATGGTCATTTCCGCACCCACTGTGTTTCTTTCCACGAAAAAGCCAGGATGTGTAGCTTCTGGAAGTGGTCCGTCACTTCCTAACATGAAAACTACAGACGACATGTCAGGCCTGTCTTCTGGACTTTGTTGCACACATAGTAGTCCCACGTGGATTGCTCGAAGCCCTTCTGTCAGAACAATACGAGTTGTTCAGATTAGAGTCGACTAATTCCAGTGCTCTTCCTTGCCGATTAAACCTCCAGGTCAACTCACATGATCATAACCAATCTGAGAAATTTTAAATGGAATGTAGTACAAGAAGTTATGACTAACATGTCCCAGATGTTGAGGTTGTGGCCTTCATGAATAAACATTCGGTTTCTTTTACCGCTGATAATCTCCAGTACTAGAACTCCGAAGCTGAACACATCTGATTTTACTGAAAAGTGGCCATCTCCTGCGTATTCTGGAGACATATATCCGCTGCTTGACAGAAACATCAGAAAACAGAAGTCACAGGTAAGCAATAGACATGATATCTAATCATGTTAAACGTCACATTCGTTTTGAATTCGCAGCATTTGTGTTCTTACTGTGTCCCAACTACTTTAACAGTGTTGTCACCAGTCTCATTCCCTCCAAAGCTTCTGTCTGTTCCAAAGTCAGATATTTTTGGGTTCAGATCAGAATCCAGCAAAATGTTGCTAGCTTTTAGATCTCTATGAATGACTCTAAGTCGGGAATCTTGATGAAGATATAGAAGCCCCCTAGCAATCCCCTGGATGATATGGAACCGTTTTGGCTAGTTAAGTGATCTGCTCCTCCTTTGATCTGCACAATTTTTTTATTTCTACTAAGTTATGTTGTTCCTGCATTTGGATTTCTAAGATATTGGAACACAGGATACAATGCTTGACTGGAGGAGGGAAAAAGGCCATCCTGTATTCTTTTCGATCAATAGCTGAAGTAAAATACTTGAATAGTGTTGGATATTTGTCCAACAGATTACAAGGAACCAAAAATAATGAAATGCTTCAAAAGAACATATTTGCATATTCATAATGCAAAATACAGCAGGTTGTAGTTGTAGTCTATGTTACCTGGTGGGTGTCGTATCAGGTGCGGGGATCTGAGTGTCTGATTCGTCAATATTTTAGAAATTTCGGAGATCTTAGGCTAAAATGCCACACCCGACACTCATACCCAAACCAGTGTCGACACGACACGACACGGGTATTCTCCCCAAATAGAAGAGGGCGGTAACATAGGTTGTAGTTGGGACCTACCAAATATAAAGTAGTCCAAGCTTTTGTTTGCCATGTACTCATATATCAGAATCTTTTCATCCCCTTCAATACAACAACCTAGAAGTTTCACAAGATTCCGATGCTGAAGTTTGGCAATGCAGATTGCTTCGGTCATGAATTGGTCAACATCGTGCTGAGTATTTTCCGAGAGACGCTTCACAGCAACTTCCTGTCCATCTTCCAACTTACCCTGGATATATTAAGATGAATCTTCCTTCTTTAAGTTGGAGGTTTCAGAAACATATGTGAAATGGAATATCAAGAGATATATTCTTGTAACTAAACCAACCAACAAATCTATGCAATATCAGCAACAGTTCATACAGTAAACAACTTTTAGGAGTTATCAGAATTCCGTCAGTGTCGGAAGAGCAAACTGTGAACTTTGAAGGATCCAGAAAATTTCCAAATAATTATGTGGTTTACTGTTCTAATTTGCCGCCTAGAATGTTGTAAATAATTTTATATCTAATTTGTGTGTCTGGCAATCCATTATCTTTGCATGGTTATTTGGAGGTAAGATCTACTAATCACTGATTCGAAATGTATGCTCAGTGGCTGTAGAACACAAAGACATTTGGAACCACTTTGCCACTAATTAATTTCATTGCTCTTACAGTCAATTTTGGATTAAGCAGCAAAACAGGCATACCCAGTAAACCGGACCGTAGCCACCCTCACCAAGCTTGTTGTCAGAAGAGAAACCTTTGGTAGCTTGAAGTAATCTAGACAATTCAGACAGGGGAAGCTCTATCTCTTTGTTATGGTATTCATTTGCATAATCCTTGTCATGGAATATTGCTGCAACACGAGCAACTTCAACTGCCTTATATCTTGAAATGTGAGAATCCTAAAAGCTTGCTGAAACAAGCAGGAAAGATGCACATTCGTTACTTTGTTTTCTCAATTGATGTTTCTTCTTTCTTCTGTTGGTATAAATTAGGGCGCTCAGGCCTAACAGAACCATACCAAGTGCTAACGGCAAAACGGTGACCAGTACTTTCACCTTCTTTCCATGAGAATCATTTGAGGAGACTGCCATTTTTCCAGTAGAAACAAATTGGTCAACTTTAGGACATATGAAAGCATACATTGACTTTAACCATAATGAAACCAAAATACGTGTAGTATGCAAACTTATCAGTAAAGCTGAAGTTGTGGAATGGTATAGACACTAATTGGCAAAAATTTAAGTAAAATGGCTTGACTAAAGAAACATAACCCATAGAAAGCGGTTTGGTGTTAGTTACCAAGACATAAACTAGACATCAACAGATTTTCTTTACGAAACTTCTATGAAGAAGCTAACATTTACACTCAAGACTCAGAGAGAGGAAGATTAAAGGGAAGGAAAAAAAAAGTTCAAGGTAAAACATAGCATATGTAGATGCCTTACCTAAATCAGAGGAAGCCAACCTTATATAAATATCTTGGCCAGCCCCTGGCATCACTTTCATGTCAACTAAATCCCCTAACCAGAGCAAGCAGCCACTTCCTCCATTTCTTATGTCCAAGCTCGAGTAAGCTGTGCAAGAGCATTTCTTCAAGCATTCTGTTCTGCATTCCTCCAGGGATATATTTCTGCTGTATGTGGAGTTATGAGTATCTGGCAACTTAAAATTAGAATATTTCAGAAATCCATCTCCACTGTCACAATCTAATTCCGTCTTCCTGATGCAGCCATCTGACCAAACTCCCTTACCCCAGTTCTCAGGATTCTAGGTTTAAACTTATCCAAACACCCACAAATTGCTGAATTCCCAACATCACAACTCCCAAATGAACCACATAATCCATAACTGTCACAGTTATCATTTGGTGCAGACAGATAGATATTCCACCTTCCGCTTTGATTGTCCCATGTCCAGCGCTGCCCAACACCACTTGGACTCAAGGTAAACCTTGTAATAGTGGATCCAAGCAGCTTAAAACTGTAATATACCTCCTCACTGTCAAAAACAACTTCAAAAGAAAATATAGGATTTGCTGTCAAACCTGGAACACCACTGAATCCTTGGCCATTCCATGATCCAGTTCGATAGATCAAGCCTGAACCTGAACTTATAAAATTTTGCGGATATCCTGTAGGATCACAGTGGTATGTATATTCTCCTGCAGCTGGATCTTCAAAACTCTTCCAAGATGTAACATGAACTTCTAAACCAGTAACAAAATTCCGACCCAGCTTCATCCCGGGTAGAAATGTATCACTTGGATAATTAAAGCTCTGCCAGATATAGTTTCCTGGATTATCATCATTTGCATCTTTCAAAACAAGATTCCCAGTGTCCAACAATTGTGCTACTGGATTCTGTGCAGCCGTTGAAGAATTAGATGACCATACGGAGCTATTCATCTCATTGCGAATAACAAGAACCCCTGGTTGGACGATTTCCAAGAAACCAGTTGTATTTGTGAGGGGAACTTCTCTATTAGCCACCCATACCACAGTCTGAATAGGTATGTTCCGATACCATATTCCCAAATACCTTTTAGTTGACGTACTTGGACTGAAGAATCCAAGTGCAAAGCTCCCACCAGCTGAAATGATGGTTTCATCATCCTTAAGAATTTGACTTCTGGTTAAGCTATCTGTTAGACAGATTATCTTCTCAATCCAAAAAAGAAGTGAAAGCACATATGAAAAAATGTTAACTAATGTTTCATGCTTCCAGTATTTCTATCAGTATCCTGCACTATTTGGAAATGTGAAATAATTATCAATAGGACACACAGGTATAACTACTTCTCATTCTGAACCGAGTTGTTGTCTTTTAAACTAGAAAAGTTCTCTAATTTCCTGAATTTTCTACATAACAAACCGAATTTTAGGATGGTCAACTGTAATCTAACACTGGTTCCTGCAAAGATTAAAACATTGATGGGGTATGGAATACTATATGAATTTTTACAAGTGGAGTTTGAAGTCCAAGATTATGGTAGAAGTTAAGATGGATTTATTATAATTGGCTGAAGGTACGGATACAATGAACCATCTTACGTCCCATAGGCCATGAAATGGGTTTTGAATGACTGGGATATTCAACATATGACAACGCTTTGGAATCTTAAACCTATCACATGTATTTTGCCACACATAATTCCTAAGGAAACATAGCAGCATCTCCTGTCATCATCTAGAAATGTACTATCAAAGGGAAAAAAGAATACACTTATAAATTTTTGCTATCCACAGACTAGGACCAATCTTATGTTTAATTTCCCTCCACCAATCAATTTTATGGGATCCAACTCCTTGTATTCTAAAATAAGGAGAATAAATATGATCAAGAGTCATATATATGAATTATTTAGCGTTTATGGGAGAGGCTGAGATCACTCTCACCTGGGCAAGAAAATCACCTAACAGAAAGTAGTCAGAATATTTTCAGTTGACCCAAACTGCTCTTTTGAAAAGTAAATATTCTTCCTGCAACTTCTCCTGCACCAAGAGGGCAAATAATCAAAATGCGCAAAATATAAGAAATGCACACGTAATTCAACTTAAAATATATGGAGAGTACTGCTGACTGTGATGCCTTAATTGGAATTTTATCAAGCATATTGACTGCATGCTTCGTGAACTATGCGGGTGCCCAGACAAACAAAAAAGAAATCTAAAGCTGTTACGGTTCAAATTGTTTTGCTGCTCAACTGTGCAATTGCAGCAGCATGTCAGATTCCTGAATCATTTCTTTTTTACAGTAAACATTGACAAGCTTCAAATTCAACCAGATAATTTTACCAATTATCTGAAGTTTCTACATTTTTTTTCCCCTCTCCTACTATATAATACTCCCTCTGTCTCATATTATTATTCAGTTTGGATTTTCATTTTCAGTGTAAATTGTACTAAAAGTGAAATGTCAAACTGGACAATAATTTTAGGACAGAGGGAGTACTTGAAGGCTAAAGATTTGTATACCCGCCGGCTCAAGAGAAAAATGCAGTTGAATTGGCATGTAAAGAGAGTGACCTAGTAGCGGGTGATTCGGACAGGCAGTCATCAATCATCACCAGTCAAGGTTTAATGTTAATCTGAAATTATAGCTGTCGTCAGGCGATCACATCAGACAATCAGAGTGTTGTGAGTCTTGTGACAAATTGTAGGATTATAGTTTTTGGAACAATATTATACAAAGGAGTTGTTGAATTAAAAGTGATCGTGAGGACCAGGAATGTTAGTAAACAAAATTAAGATTCATTCAAATCATTTTCTGTTAAATTTTTTTGTAAATTCAGCCATCTTTACAATATTACAGGATTTTTTTTTACCTAAACGAGTTTTTCTGAGACCAAACTGTACGGCACTATACCCGGTTAGAGAGGGAGTAGACAGAAATACATGTATCGAATTTGCCAAATCTGAAAGTAAGGTAATTTCGGATATTGGAGATTTCGAAATTAGGGTAGAGTCGGATTTCAGAAATCCGATAGATGTGTATTTGTGCATGGTCAATTAGGACTTTTGGATTTTCTGAATTCGACAACCTAGTATTAATGAACTTTCAGATTTTGGATATCCGATAGATGTACTTTTTTCAAAAAAAAAAAAAAACTGAATATCCACTCAAAATTTAATTAAATTTCTTTTTCCGAATCACCCAAATATTACATCACTTATTACATTATATAAAAAGGGAAACATAAAAAAAAGAAAAGAAAAAGAAAAGAACAAAGGAAACAGAAGATCATTTACATATGCTATACCGGGGGAGCTTCTCCTGCATTTCTGCTCATTCAGAATTCAGAAAAAAGCAAATGCTCAGGACACATTCGAATCATCGATTGTTATTTGGTCGTTAGTGTTATCGTGGTTGTATCATTGTGATGGTGATTTCAGAGTGGTCTACATATCTTTCCATGAAGAAACCAGGCTGTGTAGCCTCTGGCACTGGTCCTTCATTTCCCAGCATGAAAACCACATTACACATTTCAGGCCTATCTTCTGGGCACTGCTGCACACACAGTAGTCCCACTCGGATGGCTCGAAGCGCCTGCGAACCACAGTAACAAGTCCCCAGATTAGATTCGACTAATTCCAGTGCCCGCCCTTCCCTGTTTAGCATCCAAGCCTAAAGAATTTCAAGCATCAGCTTTTTAGCATAACCAGAATATTTCATTATTCACTCGCTTTATCTCAAAATAAGGATCGTGTTTGTTGTACTTACATGTCCCAACAGGTTGTAGTAGTGGCCTTCATGCATAAACACTTTGTTTCTCTTACCGCTGATGATTTCTAGAAGCAGCACGCCAAAGCTGAACACATCTGATTTTACCGAGAAGTGCCCTTCTCCGGCGTATTCAGGCGACATGTATCCTCTGTTGGAAGTTATCATAACAACAAACAAATAATGACTATTTTGATGGCCAACAAACGAATAAGAGAGTACCGATTGGAAGTCATTCTTACTGTGTTCCAACCACACGTCTTGTTTTGTCTTCAGTTTCATTTCCTCCAAAGCTCTTTGCAATCCCAAAGTCAGAGATTTTTGGGTTCAGCTCAGAATCAAGCAAGATATTTGCAGCTTTTAAGTCTCGGTGAATTATTCTTAATCTGGAATCTTGATGAAGATAAAGAAGTCCTCGGGCGATTCCCAGCACAATTTGAAATCGCTTAGGCCAGTCAAGCAGGGTGCTTTTCTTTGGATCTGCTAGCATAGTTATTAGGAGGGACTTAGTTTGATTAGTCTGTTCCTCGTTTGAAGGAAAAAAAAATTCTATTAGGAGTTGAGAAAGATATACCAAATATGAAGCGATCCAGGCTTTTGTTGGGCATATATTCATAAATCAAGCTCATTTCTTCCCCTTCAATACAACATCCTAGAAGCTTGACCAGATTCCGATGCTGAAGCTTAGCAATGTAAGTAACCTCATTCTTAAATTCGTCGATGCCTTGCTCTGCATGTTCTGATAAACGCTTCACGGCAATTTCCTGTCCCTCTTCCAGACGACCCTAATAAAGAAAACAAGCCTGGATTGAATTCATCAATTCATGTTAAGGTTGTGAGGAGCATAACCCGAACACGATGTGACACTCTTACCCAATAAACAGGACCATATCCACCCTCTCCGAGCTTGTTTTCAGAGGAGAAGTTATTGGTGGCTTGAACTAATCTAGAAAACACAAACAGAGGAAGTTCTAACTCTGTCTTATGGTGTTCGTTCATGTAATCCTTGCCATTGCTGTTTCTGAAAATCGCTGCATTGTGAGAAATGTTATTTGATTCAGTTTCAAATTGAAATATTGCTAAAACCCTACTGCTTAGTCTTTAATCAGCTGAATCATTAATATTGCTGGAGTCTTACCAATTCCATCTGGTTTTATCTTAAGATGGTTTCTGTTCCTTCTGTTTCTGTAGATGCATAATATGAGGAAGAGTCCTAGTAAAATCATGATAAGAACTGATAATGGTAAAACCCAGACGAGTATATTTCCTTTCTTTCCATCAGATCCTGCAAATGAGGGGGAAAAAGAGATCATACCCTATTAACATCTATAAAGCGTATTTAAAGAGGATAAAATATATAAAAAAGAGACCAGGACATATACAGGC
Organism: Oldenlandia corymbosa var. corymbosa; assembly: GCA_949775105.1. Taxonomy (NCBI): domain Eukaryota; kingdom Viridiplantae; phylum Streptophyta; class Magnoliopsida; order Gentianales; family Rubiaceae; genus Oldenlandia; species Oldenlandia corymbosa. The sequence continues at coordinate 8,339,269 of OX459118.1, forward strand.
TGCTGGTTTACCAGTTTCAGTTATGTAAATATAGTTCACATGATTTTGTGTTATTATACCCCAAAAATGTAGTTAATACTCCCTTCTTCCCAAAAATAAGAAGTTGTTTGTTGTAACAAATAAGGCGCTTATTTTTATTTTGGGATACGAGAAGTATGTCACCTGATTCCAAAGCACCCATCCTGATGTAAATGTCTTCACCAGAAGCAGATGACACTTTGATATCAATTAAGTCCCCAATCCAAAGCAAGCAGCCACTTCCTCCATTCCTTATGTCTAAGCTAGAATAAGCTGTACAAGAGCAATCCTTCAAGCACAAACTTCTGCATTCCTCCAGAGTCGTATTTCTATGAACGGTTGAATTCTGTACATTTGGCAATTTGAGGTTGGAAAGTTTCCGAAATCCATCTCTTTCGCTGCAGTTGAATGTCCGAACACAACCCTCCGACCAATCTCCTTTACTCCAATTCTCAGGGTTCTTGGGCTGAAACTTCTCCAAACATCCACAAATCGTTAGATCCATAAGATTACAACTTCCATATGCTCCGCATAACCCATAGGTGTCGCAGGCATCTGATGGTAAAGACAAGTAAATTTTCCAACTTGCTGTTCGGTTTTCCCATATCCATCGCTCCCCTACACCATTGGGATTCAAGATAACCCTCGAAACAGTTGAACTCAGAAGCTTGTAGGTATAGTAAACCTCCTTATTGTTATATACAACTTGAAAGCTGAAAATATTGTTCCCTGTCAGGCTTGGAAATCCATTGAATCCAAAGCCATTCCATGGTCCAGTTCGATACACCAAACTGCTACCATTTTTTATCATCTTCTGCGGAAATCCAGCAGGATCCATGATGTACGTATATTGCCCCGGAGCAGGATCATCTGAACTTTTCCACGATGAAAGATAAACCTCTAAACCAGTAACAAAATTCAGGCCTAGCTTCATTCCTGGCAGAAGTGTGTCAGTTGGATAATCAAAGCTCTGCCAAAGAAAATTATCTGGATCGTCATCATTTGCATCTTTGACAACAAGATTCCCACTATCCAACAATTGGGCCACTGGGTTCTGTACAGAAGCTGAAGAATTAGAGGACCATACGGTGATGTTTCTTTCGTTGCGAATTACAAGAACTCCTGGCTTGATGATCTCTAAGGAACCGCCAGTATCAGCGATGGAAATTTCTCTATTTGCAACCCACACAACAGTTTGAGCTTTTATGGTAGTAGTATTATACCAGATCCCCAGGTACCTGTTAGTGGACTTACCTGGGCTAAAAAAGCCAAGCTCAAAGCTCCCACCAGCTGAAACAATTGTATCACCATCTCTGATCACTTGAGCTGGTGTTATTGTATCTGTTACACACAAAATCTGTTGAACCAGGAAAGGAAGTAAAAGACAAAGTAAGCTGACAATTTTTAGTGTTGATATATTCATGCTATCCAAGGCTTGTTTGTTACTTATATATATGCATTCATTGGCTTCCTCAATAATGTACTTATACATATATATATATATATATATACCAAGTATCCCAGTTGCCACAGAGTTAAGATACTATTCATTTTCAGCCAAGTCTTTGGCCCAAAACTTAAGGTGTTATGTTGATTGGCTCCTCAAAAAAACATTACTAGTGGTCAAGAGATTTATAAACACTAGTTAATTTCAACCCAGTCTTCTGTCAAAGCTGAAGGTCTTTTGAATTTCTACAATCAGGAACAAAGCTCACTCACTTATAAAGCACATATATTCTTCCTTCATTATGATTCATTTACTGAGAACATAATCTACTCCCTCATAGTACCTTATTGTAAAATTCTCCGTTTGAATTAGTAAACAAAGAAAATTGTGATATATAGTCAAGAAAGAGAGAATAGCTCATGACTCTACAATCTTCCATTTTGGTGGATTGCTGTGACCTTTGGTAAACTAATAATGACAACGGAATTCAACAACATTAAAACAATGTTTACCAAACTTTTTCCATTTATGTTCTCTCAGAAAATAATTTGCCCCAAAACGTCCATCCATTAAAAAAAAAATGTGTTCTGAATCTAATATAAAAAGGAAAGAGCAGAATGAATTTGCGTTTGTCACTTACTCGGATTCTGATGATGAAATAGCTCTCTGTAAATGAAACACATTTCCAGTGTGAAAGCAAACCCATCAGTTGATGAAGTAGGACATTCCATCCCATCCCATTGTACTCCCACCGACCCGAAATTATTGTCAGAGTTTGAATTTATATAATTTTTTTTTTTACAAATTGAATTAAAAGTGAAAATTTAAAATGGACAATCATTTTGGGACAGAGAAAGTGTATTTATTTAGAGCTACTGAATTCAATCAGAGTTAAATTTCTTCCCTTGGAGACAAAAGTGGTTGAAGATCAAAATTTGGGGAGATTTAAGATTAGGACCAACAATTAACTTAGGAATTAGGACCTATGTTTCAATTATGCAGCCTCATAATCGCTAACTTTTATGCACCTTACAAGGAGGCGAAACCTATATAACCAGAGAGACAAATCACTGATAAAACAAATTACCAACAATATCATTCAGTGATCTTTTGCTTTACTCTTGAGTTTCATAATTGCTTTCTCAATTTTAATGGGTCCATCTATTAAAAATTGTTTAGATTCGAACTTTTGACCAATGGCATCCTGACATCCATATAGATTAAGAGCAACTATGCATTTTTCATGCGGTAATCATACTGGGCAATTTTATTTGAAAAACCGATCTCCTAAAGTTGTCACGGCTCCAAATATCCGTGTCTTACTAAAACTCTCTGTTTGAGTCAACATGGAAGGTTGAACAGAAGATGACAGGTTGATTTAATCTTCATTTGTCAACTTCAAGAATTATTCCCCTTTCTTCTCTAAAAACCAAACCTACCAACCTTTTTTTATTTACAGATTCAAGTCTATTGCTTCTATCTCTGCGGTAAAGCATGTGGAAACCTGTATCAATATCAATTCAAGAAACAAGTAAGAGCAACAATGCCTTCTAATGCCAGCAGCCAATAAGTCATGCTCTGCAAATTATGCAAATTCCTATTTACCGAGCTTGTAATGTTGTCATGGTCATTTCAGCACCCAATATGTTTCTTTCCACGAAAAACCCAGGACGTGTAGCTTCTGGGAGTGGTCCGCTGCTTCCTAACATGAAAACTACAGACGACATATCAGGCCTATCTTCTGGACTTTGTTGCACACATAACAGTCCCACATGGATTGCTCGAAGCACTTCTATCGAACAATATGAATTAGTCAGATTAGAGTCGACTAATTCCAGTGCTCTTCCTTGCCGATTAAACCTCCAGGCCTGCTCAGTTCAAATCACATTATTGTAACCAATCTGAGAACTTTTTAATTGGAATATCATACAAGAAGTTATTACTCACATGTCCCAAAATGTTGAGGTTGTGCCCTTCAAGAACAAACATTCGGTTTCTCTTACCACTGATAATCTCAAGTACTAGAACTCCAAAGCTGAACACATCTGATTTCACTGAAAAGAGGCCATCTCCTACGTATTCTGGAGGCATATAGCCGCTGCTTGACAGAAACATCAGAAAACAGAAGTCACAGGTAAGCAATAGGCATGAGATCTAATCATGTTAAATGTCACAATCGTTCTGAATTGGCAGTATTTGTGTTCTCACTGTGTCCCAACTACTTTAACAGTGTTGTCACCAGTCTCATTCCCTCCAAAGCTTCTAGCTGTGCCGAAGTCTGATATTTTTGGGTTCAGATCAGCATCCAGCAAAATATTGCTCGCTTTTATATCTCTATGAATGACTCTAAGTCGGGAATCTTGATGAAGATATTGAAGCCCCCTAGCAATCCCCTGGATGATATGGAACCGGTTTTGCCAGTTAAGTGATCTGCTCCTCTTTTGATCTGCACAATTTTTTCATTAGACTAAGTTACTTTGTTCCTGCAGCTGGATTTCTTAAATGGGAAACTAATTGGAACACAGGATACAATGCTTGACGGGGAGGTGGGCGGTTGGGAAGGGAAGGGCCATCCTCTATTCTTTCCAAAAAAATGTTTGAAAGAAATCAATCACTGAAGGGAAATACTTGAATTGCGGTTGGTATCTATCCAACAAATTACAAGAAACCAAAAGCAAATGACATGCTTCTAAAGAACATATTTATCTATTCATAAAGCAAAATGCAGCATATTGTAGTTGGAGTTGAGACCTACCAAATATAAAGTAATCCAAGCTTTTGTTTGCCATGAACTCATATATCAGAATCCTTTCATCCCCTTCAATACAATATCCTAGAAGCTTCACAAGATTCCGATGCTGAAGTTTGGCAATGCAGATTGCTTCGGTCATGAATTGGTCAACACCGTGCTGAGTATGTTCAGAGAGACGCTTCACAGCAACTTCCTGTCCATCTTCCAACTTACCCTGGATATTTTTAAGATGAATCGGCGTTCTTTAATTTGGAGGTTTCGGAAACATATGTGACGTGGAATTTCAATAGATATGACATTTTCTTGTAACTAAACCAACCAATCTATTGAATATCAGCAACAGTTCATATAGTAACAACTTTAAGGAGTTATCAGAATTCCTGTCATTGTTGGAAGAGCAAACCTGGAAATTTGAAGACCCAGAAACTTTCCAAATAATTATGTAGTTTAATGTCCTACTTTACCGCCTAGAACATATGTGTTACTTAACCACAGTTTATATCTAATTTGTAGTCCATTATCTTTGCATGACTATTTAGTGGTAAGATCTACTAATTACTGATCGAAATGTATGCTCAAATAGCTGTAGAACAAAGAGACATTTGAAACCACTTTGGCAGAAATTAATATTCCTTGTTCTTACAGTCAATACTGGATTAAGCTGCAAATCAGGCTTACCCAGTAAACGGGACCATAACCACCCTCACCAAGCTTCTTGTCCGAAGAGAAGTTATTGGTAGCTTGAAGTAATCTAGAAAATTCAAATAGCGGAAGCTCTATCTCTTTATTATGGTGTTCATTTCCGTAATCCTTATCATGTAGTATTCCTGCAACATGAGCAACTTCAACAGCCTTATATCTTAAATGTGAGAATCCTAAAAGCTTGCTGAATCCAGCAGGAAAAAAAAATGCAAATTCAGTACCTTGCTTTCTCAATTGATGTTTCTTCTTTCTTCTGTCGGTATAAAATAGGATGCCAAGGCCAAATAGAACCATACCAAGTGCTGACAGCAAAACGATGACCGGTATTTTTACCTTCTTTCCACGAGAATCATTTGAGGAGACTGCCAATTTTCCAGTAGAAACAAATTGGTCAATATTAGTCCATATGAAAGCACACGTTTGACTTTAACCATAATGAAACTGAAAGACAGGTATTATGCAAACTTATCAGTAAAGCTAAAGTGGTGTAATGGTATAGATAATACTGGGCAAAAATCTCAGTAAAATGCCTTGACTAAAGAAACATAACCCACAGAGACAGAATTGTTGTTACATACCAAGACACAAACTAGACAAATGATTTACATTACATGGCAAGAAACTAACATTTACATTCAGACTGAGACAGGAAGGTTGAGGGGAAGGGAAAAAAAAAGTTCAAGATAGATCATTACGCATATGAAGATGTCTTACCTAACTCCGAAGGAGCCAACCTGATGTAAATATCTTGGCCAGCTCCAGGCATCACTTTCATGTCAATTAAATCACCGAACCAGAGCAAGCAGCCACTTCCTCCATTTCTTATGTCCAAGCTCGAATAAGCTGTGCAAGAGCAGTTCTTCGAGCACTCTGTTCTGCATTCCTCCAGGGATATATTTCTGTTGTATGTGGAGTTATGAGTATCTGGCAACTTAAAATTAGAATACTTCAGAAATCCATCTCCACTGTCACAATCTAATTCCGTCTTCCTGATGCAGCCATCTGACCAAACTCCCTTACCCCAGTTCTCAGGATTCTTAGGTTTAAACTTATCCAAACATCCACAAATTGCTGAATTCCCAACATCACAACTCCCAAATGAACCACATAATCCATAACTGTCACAGTTATCATTTGGTGCAGACAGGTAGATATTCCACCTTCCGCTTTGATTGTCCCATGTCCAGCGCTGCCCAACACCACTTGGACTCAAGGTAAACCTTGTAATAGTGGATCCAAGCAGCTTAAAACTGTAATATACCTCCTCACTGTCAAAAACAACTTCAAAAGAAAATATAGGATTTGCTGTCAAACCTGGAACACCACTGAATCCTTGGCCATTCCATGATCCAGTTCGATAGATCAAGCCTGAACCTGAACTTATAAAATTTTGCGGATATCCTGTAGGATCACAGTGGTATGTATATTCTCCTGGAGCTGGATCTTCAAAACTCTTCCAAGATGTAACATGAACTTCTAAACCAGTAACAAAATTCCGACCCAGCTTCATCCCGGGTAGAAATGTATCACTTGGATAATTAAAGCTCTGCCAGATATAGTTTCCTGGATTATCATCATTTGCATCTTTCAAAACAAGATTCCCAGTGTCCAACAATTGTGCTACTGGATTCTGTGCAGCCGTTGAAGAATTAGATGACCATATGGAGCTATTCATCTCGTTGCGAATAACAAGAACCCCTGGTTGGACGATTTCCAAGAAACCAGTTGTATTTGTGAGGGGAGCTTCTCTATTAGCCACCCATACCACAGTCTGAATAGGTATGTTCCGATACCATATTCCCAAATACCTTTTAGTTGACATACTTGGACTGAAGAATCCAAGTGCAAAGCTCCCACCAGCTGAAATGATGGTTTCACCATCCTTAAGAATTTGACTTCTGGTTAAGCTATCTGTTAGACAAGTAATCTTCTCAATCCCAAAAAGAAGTGAAAGCGCATAAACCAAATGAAAAATGTTAACTAATGTTTTCATGCTTTCAGTATTTCTGTATTCTGTATTATTTGGAAACTCAAAATTAAGTATCACAGACTGCACAGGGTATAACTGCTTCTCATCCTGAACCAAGCTGTTTCCCTTCAAACTAGAAAAAATTCTCTAATTTGCTGAATTTTCTATATAACAAACCATATTTTAGGATGGTCAACTATAGAACCTACCTTGGTTCCTACGAAGAAGATACCAAAAAGCCCAAAATTTAAACACGAGTGGGGTACAGAAGAGTATAACTTATAACAAGTGGAGTTTAAAGTCAAAGATTAGGACAAAAGTAAAGATTGATTATGGATACATGATTTGGCCGAGGGTAAGGAGACCATGAACTCTCTCTCTCGTCCATTGGCCATAAACTAGGTTTTGAATGTCTTAGATTTTTTTGTTCAAAAAAATGTCTTAGATATTCAACATATGACAGCACTGTGGAATCTTCAACCTAGCATGTGTATGTTCCCACACAAAATAATACTATCTATTAAAACGTAACTATAGTTCCTCTCATCCTGTAGAAATGTACTATGCTAGAACAAATACACAACTCAGATCTTGCTATCCATGAATGAGGTGGCTCCCATCTTATGTGTAGTCTCCCTCCTCCAATCAATTTTATGGGTTCCACTCCCACCAACTTAGATTGTAACATGAGAAGGAGAAAAAAAATGATCAAGAGTCAGACATGAATTATTTAGCATTTACTGGAGAGCTTTGATGGAATCTTGAGATCACTCATCATGCATGAAAGTCACGTAATAACTAATAACCAGTCAGAAAATTTTCAGTTGACCTCAGCTAGTCTTTTGAAAATTCCAGTATTCTTCTTGCATTATCCCCTGCACAAGGCAACAACCTGAACAAGTAAAGAGTAAGTAATTGCCCAAAAACTAAAGAAATAAGTACATTGTAGACTCCAAGAACGTGCAAGCATAAAAAGAAAAGCAATAAGATTGATTAAGCACTTAGTTCAACCGAACAAATAAAAGACTCTGAAGTCTGAACCCTTGTAAAGCAATTGTGACAAAAACAAACTTGTATTTGATTAATCTCATAGCCATCGCACCCAAAACAACCCCTTTCAAATCCCCAAAAAGTGACGTGGTTTTATACGGTCAAAAAACTCTCCACAATCTGTTGACATCATTTTTATTTGTCTTAAGTTTCACCCAGTACGAAATTTTTAATTGACAAAGAAAAACTTAAAAATACAAAGAATGTGAAAATAAAGTTTTAAGGTTTTTTTTTTGTCAATTAAAATTGAGTACTAGATTAAACCTGCGATAAATCAAAATGCCTGACTGGAGGGAGTATTATTTAACCAAGCCTAACTCATAATAAAACAATAAACCTAATAGGAGTAACTCTTAATAGGAAAGCTATGATATATCCGGTGACTAAGTACAATGAAAATATATAGTGACAAATGAAAAGAGAAATACATCATCCACTTGCTAAACATGTCTATTTATTAATCAAGCGTAAAAATATAATGTTAGGAGAAAAATAAAACTTTAACGGGAAAATAGCAAAAAACTAGGGGCCATAATTATTCCTCATCAGTCACTATATTTTGTCACTATTTTCATTCAGTAACAGTATCATTTTCCTTGTGCATATACATGCATTTACCTTGAAAAAGAGGAGGAAAAGAGTCAGCTGACAGTTGCCTTTATAAGCATTTCATCAAACACGTAATCTTCATTCTTTAATGAGTAACCGCATCAACCTAACACTTAAAAGAGAAACCAAAATCTAATTCAATAATGTTGCAGTTCAACAATGGAATTCATTACGAAACAGAATGCGATGGTAAACAATAAACATGACGTAACACGCACAGCAATATATGCTTTTTGCAGAAGCTGCACGCGACGAATCGCCATTCGCGCCTTCTTCTTCTCAGCTAAAGGCGTATTTCCCATGGCTTCGGAACTTTGAAGTTTGAAGTGGCTCGTTCCTAATTAAACAAGTTGCCGACTGAATTGGTTCTTATTAATTGACCTTACTTTTTACTCAATTCATCCGTAAAAAAATGATTATCTCAATTTGGATTTTCATCTGTACTATTGCACACACAAAAAAAAAGAGTAAAAGAAATATGAATATAAACAAGAATCAATAAAGGAGTTAGTCTTAACACAAGGACAGAATTCAAACAACAGGACGACGAGGACAGAATTCACAAATTAGATTCTCTTCCAAGATACTTAGTACAATTTGTGCATATATGATGTACATATAGATTAGGGAGAGGATGTTAGTAGACTAGTAGTACACACACATGTACATTTGTTGCCTGAAAGTAGAACTGAAGCTATCTATACACACACATTTTGGTGATCTTTTTCATCTTGGTTCGATGGTGGTGATCATGGTGAATTCAGGGTGGGTTACGACTCTTTCCACGTAAAACCCAGGTTGTGCAGCCTCTGGAATTACTACTTCGTTTCCCAACATGTTGACTACACAAGACATATCAGGCCTATCTTCCGGACTTTGTTGAACGCACAATAATCCCACCTTAACTGCTCGAATCACTTCTGACGAACAATAAGAATTGCCCAGATTCGGGTCCACTAATTCCAGTGCCTTTCCATCCCTGTTCAGCATCCAGGCCTACACAATTAAATTTTCAATCATCATCATATGTTAATTAGCCTGACCAGAGATAATGATGATTTTTTCCGTCGGAAAAGAATGTCGAAGTAAATCACTCACATAACCCAGAAGATTGATGGGGTAGCCTTCGTAATTAAATGTCCTGTTTTTCCTCCCACAGATAATTTCCAGCACTAAAACTCCAAAGCTGAATACATCTGATTTTATGGAGAATGTCCCGCCTCCTGCGTATTCCGGAGATATGTATCCCCTGCAGAGAAGGTAATTAATGGATCACTAAGGAACAAGTGATTTCCATCTATTTTTCTGGGATAGAGGCAGAGTAATATTGAAAAACTTACTGAGTTCCGACTACCATTCTTGTCCTGTCTTCAGTTTTGTTCCCTCCAAAGATTCTTGCTATCCCAAAATCTGAGATCTTCGGTTTAAGATCGGCGTCCAGCAGAATGTTGCTTGCTTTCAGGTCTCTGTGTACGATTCTGGGTTGGGAATCTTCGTGAAGGTAGAGAAGCCCTCTAGAAATTCCCTGAATTACGTTGAGGCGTTTAGGCCAGTCGAGCTTGGCGCTTCTGCTTCGATCTGCCAAAAATCTAGGCTGAGTATATATTGTTGTTTGCCTTTCAAAGTTTCAGGTATCAATTGCTTCTCTTTGATTGTTGTTTTCCATCCATATCCAGTAAGTGACAATTAATAATGGAAATGATATATGTTCGTTGCCAATAAAGCTTAAAATGAGCATAAAGAAGGTTTTTTGGGAGTTCAGAAATACGAACCGAATATCCAGTAATCTAGGCTACCATGACGCATATATTCATAAATCAGGATCTTCTCTTCCCCTTCAACACAACACCCTAGAAGCTTTACAAGATTCCGATGCTGAAGTTGAGCTATACATCGAGCTTCGTTCCTGAATTGGTCGGCGCCTTGTTCCGAAGATTTGGAGAGACGCTTCACGGCGATTTCCTGTCCCTCTTCTAGCACACCCTGTAAGAGAAGCCATATAACATTATGGGATGTAAAGGTTTCTGATGCTGAATTCATTCATATATTAATATAAGGGTTTTCAGGAATTGATTCAAGAAATAGGCATCAGGCAGCCAAACATCAGGTCAGGCTTACCAGATAAACAGGACCATAGCCACCCTCTCCAAGTTTGTTATCAGGAGAAAACTCATTGGTGGCTTGAACCAATCTAGAGAACTCAAACTGGGGGAGCTCAATCTTTTTGCTATCAGGTTCATTCATGTAATCCATCCCAATCGTACGTTTTGAAATTGCTGCAATACGGAGGATAGCTTATAAAGTTTAGTCCTGGAATTGAGTTATTGCCGATGCTTATCAAAATCAGGAGAAAAATATCGCTTCTGTTACCTTCCGGTATTATCTTGGGTTGTTTTTTCATCCCCTTGTACTTGTACATTATGAGGGCAAGTCCTAATAAAACCGTGATAAGGATTGACATTGGCAAAAACCAGACAAGTAATCTTCCCTTCTTTCTATGGGATCCTGCAAATTGTGTCATGAAATGTTTAAATTAATACTTGAAAGGAGGTGATGCAAAATGAAATCTCAATTAGTACTCCCTCTGTCCCAAAATTATTGTCCAGTTTGGATTTTTAGTTTTAGTTCAAATTATACTAGAACAGAAAATCAAAACTGGACAATAATTTTGGGACAGAGGGAGTACTACTTTTCAAAATGAAGCAATCAGGAGAGTTTTACCTAATTCTGCAGAATTCACTCTGATGTATATGTCTTGACCAGCTACAGAAGACACTTTCATGTCCATCAAATCTCCAAACCAAAACAAGCATCCACTTCCTCCATTCCTGATATCTAAGCTGGAGTAAGCAGTACATGAGCAATTTTTCATGCACATTGACTTGCATTCATCCAGAGATACATTTCTCAGGAAGGTTGAATTCTGTACATTTGGCAGTTTGAAGTTAGAATACTTCAGGAATCCATCTCCTTTGCTACAATTCAAGGGAATCTTCCTAATGCACCCATTTGACCAATCTCCCTTAGCCCAATTCTCAGGATCCTTGGGTCCAAATTTATCCAGGCATCCACAAATCGTCGGATTCCCGACGTTACAACTTCCATGTGCTCCACATAATCCATAACTATCACAATTATCTGACGGCGCAGACAAGTAAATTTTCCAACTTGAGCTTTGGTTTTCCAATATCCATCGCTGTCCGACGCCACTTGGAGCCAAGGTAAACCTCGAAAGAGTTGAGCCGAGAAGCTTGAAAGTGTAGTAAACCTCCTCACTGTTATAAACAACTTGAAAGCTGAATATTGTATTCCCTATTAGTCCTGGAACTCCATTAAATCCTACACCATTCCACGGCCCAGTTCGATAAGTCAAATTGCTACCCATTTTGATTGTCTTCTGGGGAAATCCCGAAGGATCAAGACTGTATGTATATTCCCCTGGGGAAGGATCATCTGAACTTTTCCAGGATGTAAGATAAACCTGTAGACCCGTGACGAAATTCCGGCCGATCTTCATTCCCGGCAGAAATGTGTCAGTCGGATGATCAAAACTCTGCCACAGAAAATTATCTGGATTGTCATCATTTGCATCTTTAACAACAAGATTCCCAGTATCCAACAACTGGGCCACTGGATTTTGTACAGCCCTTGAAGAATTGGAGGACCATATAGTTATATTCACGGCATTTTGAAGAACAAGCATTCCAGGCTGGATGATTTTCAAAGCACCTGTTGTGGTATTCAGGGGAACTACTCTGTTTGCAACCCAAACAACAGTATGGACTTTAATGTTCTTGTACCATATCCCAACGTACCTGTTGGTTGAGTTATTTGTGTTGAAAAATCCCAGTTCAAAGCTTCCCCCAGCTGAAATGATAGTTTGACCATCTTTAAGGCCTTCGCCTGCTGCAATGGTGTCTGATACACAGGAAATTTCTGGAATCAGGAACATAAGAAGAATTATTAGATGGGCAAAGGATGGAATGAAGACAGATTTTTTCATTTTCTTTTTTCCCTTTTCGGAATCCTGGAAACAAGAGGTTTGACGGGGATTACAAAAAAAAGCTCAAAGGCTCAAACTTGAAGTTGTTTTTTTGATACTTTGAGAATGCAGTTGAAATTCAAGTTTGAATTCTGGTTAAATTCAAGATTACAGAAAATGTTAGTTAGTTTGGATTATAGCAATAAAATATCTTAATATACAAGTCACGATCAATAAGTTCATCTAGTTGAATAGTTTATACTACAATTTTTTATATATGCAATGATAATGGGTGTTTTTAAAGGCTTGAAATGTTCCACCAAAAAATAATGAGCATGAATTAAAGTGATCATTCAACCGCTTGATCAATTTTCAACATTGACTACTGAAACAAACTCGATATATAATAAGATATAGTAGTAATAGTGCAAACTGCAAACAGAATTTTAAGGAGAAAACTGTTCAAACAGATGATATATATTCCTGGATTGAATTTGAGGTAACAAGTGAAGTTACTCGTTACTTTACATAGTGGCTGGTAGGACTAAGACCTACGAAAATGAAAATGAACTCAGCAAGGATTTGAACAGGAGTAAGATTTCTTCGATGATCATTTCTTTTCTTTTCTTTCTTTTTTTTTTTAATTAGAGGAAGCAAAATCTAGTAAAATATCAAATACATATTTTACCTGAAAGGCACTAACAGTATCATATTCTAATTATAACATAAAAACATATGATAACGACCTGCCTTCTAAAAACGTTATCAAATAATTTACTGTAAAGTTAGACCCTCCGTAATATGTTCAAAATCTACCATCCAATCTCTACAAAGTACAATGAAGCTCTTTGTTGGCCTTTTTTCTTTTTTTTTTCCTTCTTTTTGTACTAATGTTTTTGTTGTATTAACTCTGTCTTGGCTTTGACTGTTTGACATTGGTCACCGTAAACAGTAACGCTCATAACCTAGTCTAGCCGCAGTCTGATTTATCCACTTCGACCTTTACTGAATAATGATCGATTAAATAATTTTACCCGTGGGCCTTCACGAAAGGGGATGATGAAATACTTTTTCCCTCCTAAATTTATTGTTTAATTTGAATTTTTATTCTTTTAAAATTAATTAAATTAAACAATAATTTTAGGACGGATAAAGTATTTTTTTAATTTTTAGAAGCCGCACAAACAACTAAGTTGTAAGAGATACGTCAGAAAACACGTTATGGATTCTTCTCTTTTCGTCACTTGAGCCATTATGGTTGCAGGTAATTCTAGATTTTTATTTTCTTTATGCATATCTGCTTCTCCCTAAGCATCATCGAAACAAGAAATTAAGCGAGATTAAGTAACGTAAGCTAATTGATTTGAAGGGTCAAATGTTGGAGGGTTTCGATGTAATCTTTGAGAAATAGTTCATAAAGAACTCGGTTTACTTTATACTTCTGGCCTCTGGGCAACATGTATATTATTATTATATTATATGCTCAAACAAACCTCCCCCCACCCCATCAGAATTTTTTATAATAAAGATACAATTACAAAATTAAATTTACCAATCCCACAAACACAGATTGAATAAGTGCTGAATGTCCCTGAAAGAGATGGCAAAATTAATCAAACTGGATGGCTGAACTTGAAGATGCCATTGTCATACATGTATCTGAGTAGGATAAACAGTTAGAATACTATTTTTTCAAATAAAAAAAAAAAGAAGTTAAGTCTTCTTTAAAAACTTGGAGTATTAGTTAATATAAGCAACAGCGTAGACACGGCTTAAGATGAATTAATGGCAAATTAACACATCAGGCTCTCTCTTCAACCTCTGACAATTTTGAGGCGCGCGCGCATCTTGCTTGCTAATTCAGGTATCATCTCATTTTAAGTCAACTATCTAATCCTCACTTTTACTCTTTTTTTTTTTTTTTTTTTAAATTCCCTTTTGGTATTAACTACTTCAACTATAGATTGTACTACATCATACAATATACTTCTCTCTCCTTTCTATAGCTATTTTAATAGTGCTTGACTTTGTTCGAGACTAAGGAGTTAATATTCTTCAAAAATCCATAACTTCTACGATAAGAAAAAACCAATGAATGTATATGGCTCGATATTTTCTCTTAAGTACGTGATTCATAACACATTCCGGAAATACAAAGGATGCATAAAAATGAGGGTGACTCTTGACATAATGTGTTCATGTACAAACAAAATAATTGGTACAAAATGAGTAAATGACAAACAGTGCGCCAACATAATCATTCATAACATTCACGTGACTCTGTCCGTCCAAAATAATTGTCCAATTGATTTTTCATTTTTAGTACAATTTGAACTGAAAACGAAAATCTAATTGAACAATCATTCGGGACAGGAGGTATGTATCGTTCAGGTGAACACAATTTGAACCTATGATATGTGCAAAAAGGATTCTAACATACACATAATGATAATACAAATGTCGCCCGAAAGGCGAGAGAGCAACTACTTTAAAAATTGGTGAGCTTCATCGGGGCTCTATGGTTGTGATCATGGTGAATTCCGGGTGGGTGACCACTCTTTCCATGAAAAACCCAGGTTGTGTAGCTTCTGGAATTACTAATTCGTTTGCCAACATGTTAACTACAGAAGACATGTCGGGCCGATCCTCTGGACTATGTTGCACGCACAATAATCCCACCTTAATTGCTCTCATCACTTCCAAAGAACAGTACGAATTTCCCAGATTTGGGTCCACAAATTCCAGTGCCCTTCCATCCCTGTTCAGCATCCAAGCCTGCATAGACATTCCTTACTCATCATCACATATGCATTGATCACCAGAGGAAATGGTGTGAATATGCATATTTTTCACTCACATATCCCAACAGGTTGATGGGGTAGCCTTCGTGTAGAAATGTTCTGTTTCTCCTCCCACTGATGATCTCCAGTACTAAAACTCCAAAGCTGAATACATCAGATTTTATGGAGAATGTCCCACCTCCTGCGTATTCCGGAGAAATGTAGCCCCTGTGTCACAGTAATAATTATAAGAAATTAAGGATGGTATCAATTAGTATTATGTACTGCAAAGTGGCATTTTTAAATGCCTGATGATTCTTACTGTGTTCCGACCACCCGTTTTGTCCTGTCTTCGGTTTCATTCCCTCCAAAGATTCTAGCTATCCCGAAATCTGAGATTTTTGGTTTGAGATCGGCGTCGAGCAAGATGTTGCTTGTTTTGAGATCCCTGTGGATCACTCTAGGTTGAGAATCTTCATGAAGATAGAGAAGCCCCTTGCAAATACCATGAATTACGTAGAAGCGTTTAGCCCAGTCAAGCTTCGTGCTTCTTCTCCGATCTGCCAAAATTTTAGGCCTTAGTTAAAATACTGCCTCAATTACATATGATTAAGACTGCAGGATATGTTCGATTGATGTTTTGATTAGGTATAATTTGCATTTAGTTGCTTCTGTTTGTATTGCTGTTTTCTTTCTCTATAGATACCATTAACAATTGAAAGTTGAAATGCTAATTTAACATGAAATGAACAGAGTATGTGTAGTGTTTAGAGAGACTAACTGAAAATCCAATAATCCAGGCTTCCGTTGCGCATGTATTCGTAAATCAGGATCTTCTCTTCCCCTTCCACACAGCAACCTAGAAGCTTTACAAGATTCCGGTGCTGAAGTTGAGCTATACATAGAGCTTCATTCCTGAACTGGTCAGCGCCTTGTTCCGAAAATTTCGAGAGACGCTTCACAGCTATTTCCTGACCCTCTTCCAGCAGACCCTGTAAGAGAAGCCAATCAGGAAAGAACACAAAAACCAAGTGAAATGTGAATGAATACAGTCTGAAGTGAGTAAGTCATTTGATGATACCAAGTAAACAGGACCATAGCCACCCTCTCCAAGTTTGTTTTCAGGGGAAAAGTTATTGGTGGCTTGCACCAATCTATAGAACTCAAACTGGGGGAGCTCAATCTTCTTGCCTTCAGGTTTGTTGATGTAATCCTTGCCACTGGTACGTTTTGAAACTCCTGCAACAATATTGCGAGGGTTAGTCCTGAATCCTGGATTGAGTTATTGCCAAATCTTACTAAAATCAGCAAACATACTATATCGCTTGAATTTTTACCTTCTGGCTTTATCTTGGGGTGCTTTCTTATCCTTCTGTACTTATACAATATCAGGCCGATCCCCAACAGAACCAGAATAAGGATTGATAGTGGCAACAACCAGACGAGTATACTTCTTTTTTTCTTTCCATCAGGCTGAACATTGGCTGCTGTAGGTGTATCAGGGATTGCTGCATGATTAAAGAGTTGATGACGTTTTGCATCATAGAAAACTAAAAGGAGGTGATGAAACCCACAAGAACAAAGTTCATTATCTATCATCAGGCAATCAAATTTAAGAAAATATGCTACCTAACTCAGAAGAGGGCATCCTGATATAAATATCCTGACCGGCAGCGGACACTCTCATGTCGATTAAGTCCCCATACCAAAGCAAGCAGACAGTTCCGTCCTTCATGGCTAAGTTTGAACATGCAGTACAAGTGCAATTTTCCAAGCACCATGATTGGCATTCCTCCAGAGATATGTTTCCCCTGGTGGTTGAATTCTGTACATTTGGCAATTTGAGGCCTGGAGACTTCAGAAATCCATCTCCGCTGCTACAATTGAATGGTGTCTTCCTAACACAACCCTCTGACCAATTTCCATTGTTCCAATTCTTAAAATTCTTGGGCTCAAACTTCTCCAAGCATTCACAAGCAACAGAATTTGTAAAAATACATATTCCATTTGCTCCACACGATCCATAAGCATCACAGGCATCTGATGGTGCATTCAAGTAAGTACTCCAACCTGGGCTTTGAATCTCGTATTTCTGTCGATGACCCTCGCCATTTGTATCCAAGGTAAACCTCGAAAGAGTTGAGCTGACAAGCATGAAAGTAAAGTAAATTTCCTTACTGTTGTTGACAACATCAAAAGTAATTATATTACTATCTGTCAATCCTGGAACCCCATTAAATCCTTTGCCAGTCCACGGCCCTGTTCGATACTTCAAATTGCTACCATTTCTAATCGTCTTCTGAGGGAATCCAGCGGGATCAAGACCGTATGTATATACCCCTGGAGCAGGATCGTCTTCGGCCTTCCATGATGTAAGATAAACCTCATGACCCGTGACGAAATTCCGGCCAATCTTCATTCCAGGCAGAAATGTGTTAGTCGGATAATCAAAACTCTGCCACAGGAAATTCTCCGGGTTGTCATCATTTGCGTCTTTGACAACAAGGTTCCCGTTTTCCAGTAATTTTGCCACCGAATTTTGCACGGCCCTTGAATTATTAGTGGACCATAAGGTGATATTCCTGGAATTTTGAAGCACAAGAATCCCGGGCGGGATGATTTTCAAGGTACCCGTTGTAGTATTCAGGGGAACTGCTCTGTTTGCAACCCAGACATTATCACCATTAGGATCTTGAATGTTCTTGTACCATATTCCAACGTATCTTCCGACTGAGCTATTTGGGCTGAAAAATCCCAGCTCAAAGCTTCCATTAGCTGAAATAATAGTTTGACCGTTTTTAAGGCCTTGAGCTAACGTTATCGTATCTGTTACTACACAAGAAATGTTATGAATCAGGAATGGCAGGAAAATTAGTAGATGAATGAAGGATGAGATGTGGGCAGATTTGTTCATGGTTTTAGTTTCTGGATTTGCTGGGAAAGAAGTGGAGCTCAATGTAATTCCAGAAGAATATGATTGAATTTGAAGATTGAATTCGGTTTCATTTGCAAATAAAAGACTTTTGTTGCATTATAGTAGTAAATTATCTTCACCACAAGTCACAGTCAGTGTGGTGTTTTGGCGTATCACGGTAGGATGATCAAGATCTCATTAGTTCATTAATTAATCAATTTGTTTCTAAATTTTTGTTTGCATATTCTCAACTCTTAATGAAAATGCATGTAATTTAAGACTTCAGAAATATTCCACTGGAATGTAGAATGAATTCCACGAGGTCTTGAGTTTCCAACGCTTACTAAATTTGGTTTAAGCTCAGTGGAGTGATACAATCTTTTGATGACTTGCTAATAAGTACAAAAACTTGCATTTTCAAATGCGAAAACGGTTCAAATAGATATACATGTTTATTGGGGTTGAATTCTAGATAAGGGAAATTGCTCCTCACTTTACATCTTCGCCGGCAGGACTCTGGCAACATACATTCATAGACTTTA
Source organism: Oldenlandia corymbosa var. corymbosa (assembly GCA_949775105.1). Classification (NCBI taxonomy): domain Eukaryota; kingdom Viridiplantae; phylum Streptophyta; class Magnoliopsida; order Gentianales; family Rubiaceae; genus Oldenlandia; species Oldenlandia corymbosa. The sequence goes on from OX459118.1 coordinate 8,358,034, forward strand.
TGCAAATCTTCAAAGAATCTAACTATGGAAAATATCTTCTGACAATTACTGATTGATTAATCATAACACTGGGCCACGTGGCAAATCACACAAACATAATTTGATCATCTAATATTTTACCACCCCAGAAAAATAATGACTAAAAAAAGGCTCATAGCTATTATATTAGCTCTCAAAGCAATAAATCATTATACTACCATAATTACCCCTAGTTAGTCCACGTATCCTATTTCCCGTATAACTCGAGTTTTAATTTATCTCTTCCCAATTAACATAGGCACAAATTTAGCTGATGACCATCATCCTCTCAGTTCCTTCTAAACCATTGCCTTTCCAGTTACAACGCTTTCTATCCCCATCCGTCATAACCAGAGAGTCGTCTCCTCGCTGTGGGTGGGCCGGAGATGGAAATGATGCGGACTCTTATTTAGATGGATGAAGATTCCGATGTTACCAGTATGATTTGAAGGATGCTCATTGAGACATTGCTACCGACCGGCTCCTCCAGAACAAAAGACTCAAACCGTCAAACGGTCATTGTGTCCGAGCGTAAGGAATACTAAACTCTCTGAAATCATCTCCGTGAATTGCCTTTCAATGACGATATATACTCCTTCTGTTTTTTTTTTTTTAAAAAAAATTTCACATTGTACTAAAAATAAAATAAATTACAAAACTTAATATAGACTTTTTTTTTTCTTTTTTGGCTTCAAAGGGAGTATCGATTTGTTTACCGTTCTCATCATCATTGTTCTTCTTGGTTGATATTCACGCAAGAACCACAAATTTGAAAAATAAAATAAACAATTTTTTTACTGATATAGTTCATCATGAAGATCGAACCTTAAATTTGAAATTAAAATGGTTCTCTTAGTGATGTGTTCCATTTTATGGATTCTTTCTGATGTAAGGATCAATAATTTGTGAATATGTGATTTCTGTTGTGCTTGTTACTGATCCTTCTAGTTTAATTCTCTGTAGAAACTATAGAGAAGCCGCCACCATTGATTCGAAAATCTCAAGCCTTCCCCTCTGAAATAATGTGCAATGAGATAAGAAAAATGATCGATCACCCCACCCCGTCTCAAGATAGGCAATAATTCTGGGGAGAAGAACAGGGGAAAAAGTTGAAACTAAGAAGAGAAGAAAATAATAGATAATTGAGAAATTTTGGATAAAAGGAGGTAGAGAACAAATTTAATAAAGAGGGCACCACTTTCGAATAATTTACATTAGGAGCATTACTATTCAACTATATAAACATGGCTTTACATATTAAAAAACTTATTAATATCAATTTAATTACTTCGAAAGTTTATTGATTTATTTTTTCGTAAACCTGATTACTGATAGTATAAGAATACTGAAGTAGTTATTGATTAGAAAAACTTAACATAATAAATATTTCTATTATTAAATTTTAAAAATTTTACTAATATAAAATATACGATATTAACTTTTTTGAAGAAATTATATTAATTTAAGTGCCGTAAAAATATTGCTCATTTAAATATAAGGTTTTGGAAAAAGAATTTAGACAATTTTGATTAATGTGAAAGCAAAAAATTATTTACTTTAATAAAATTAACATTATATAGAAACATAAAACCACCTACTAAAAATTAGAAAATATAGATATTTATTTTTAAATTCAACATATTTATATTATTTTCATATTACTATTGATATATTATGATTTATGCACTTTGAAAACAGAATTTAATCTATGTGTAAAAATCAAATGAAGGGAAAAAAAAAAGATTTGATTTCAAGAGTTAGAGTCATGTTTGCATTGTTGAACGATTGTGCCTTTAATACAAATTATCGAAGAGTGTTGCTCTCTTTATTAATTATTTTTTATCTACTGCCCTTAATCCAACTTTTCCCTAGATAATTAAGCTAGAAAGGAGATAAGTAATTTGACCACTCAAAGGCAATCTTGTTAAAATAGAGATTTATTGCTCTGGAAGTTAATAATTGCTTTGGCAATATCACTCATCATAAAACAAAACTTGGTGATGCATGGATCATAGTCCCCTCCCACCTCAGGAGTTATTATTCTATGGATAAAATATAATGGTATTCTTCATTAATAAAATATATTAATTGTTATAGCTTCTACCTCCTCTTTGGTACCTACGGTATTAGTATGCTTACACTATTTTTTAGTGTGGAACTTTTTTTTTTAAGGACGTAAGGAAGTATGTTTTAAATTATTATGGATGATCGACCAATAACCTATTTCTTCTTACTACTTCCGGAAATTGATATATATAGTAAAAAAATACAAGTGAATACAAAATAGTTATTGACGTGGAGTATTATATTTCTCCCATTTTGTTGTCACTTTCCCCTTAAAATTTTATTATTTTCTTAAAATTACACTTTTATCCTTGATTATAAAATACACATTAGTGACAATAGATTTTCAGTACTTTAGTTTCATTGTCTCTATCATTGTTGTTCCACTCCCTCATATCTTATATCAAGAGACCATTTTAGATTTGTATTATTTTTAATACAAATTTTACATCTTAATGCCAGACTTTTTTTTTTTTTTGGCGACATGGAGAGTAATAATGTATGAAAGTGAATTTTAATATCGAGTCCATGGATTTAATCGTCACGCGCAAGCAATAATTAATTGTCGGGGGTAATTCTTGACATTCAACAATTAGTTATGAATTCTTGATATTAATTGTCGGAGTAATTAAATGCTGTCTTTGATGTTATAACTCACTTGATTAAGGTACATTATATTAATAAAGGTATATATACCTGCAGATTAATGTAGAAATTTATATACAAACTCAGGTTGAATGCAGAAAGAGACAGTAGATTGAATATATCAGGAAAGAGTTGGCGTACGATGCTATTTGCTATCAGGCATGTATCTATCTGATTAGGCTAAACACAGTTATGAAACACATGGCTTAGTTGCGAGGTGGTCATTTGAAATCTGTAGAGGTCCCCAATCCATCATTTGTGATGGGTAAGTTGAAAGAGCAGGCCGTGGAGCCTCCGGAATAGTTAGTAACGTTGTTTCCCAACATGAACACCACGGAGCTCATGTCAGGCCGTACTTCCGAGCTAGGTTGCACGCACAATAAACCCACCTTCATTGCTCGCGCCACTTGCCACCGTGTCACATCGTCGGAAATGTCGATGTTACAGCTAATATAAATCGTTATTTTCGACGATGCATATGTAGAAAGCCTAGTTTTTTGCAATCGTTACTCGTAGAGTAGAGTTTTTCTTTCTTTTTTGTTTCTATAGTGGAGATAGCCGCACGTAATGACAGATCACGGCCATATTATTAAAAGCTTGTGGTAAGAATGGATTTCGTTCTAGTGCTCGAAAATAATATTCTAAAGCTTTCGTATGTTCTCCATTTCGGTCAACAAAGCCATCTAGACTTCCTTGTAGCGTCCAAGCCTACGTAACATTTTCATTTCATATATGTATGTGTGTATATATATATATGATATTAGCATGACAAAGAAATAACAATTTGTATAGAAGAGCGCATGTACGAATATACTACATATGACTGACATGTATCAAAAGGTAGCGGTTCCCTGTGATTCTCTGCCCGCTGATAATCTCCAGAACTATGACTCCGTGAAAAAATCTAATGTGGTGGAGATGCACACTTCTCGTAATACTTCCAGGCCCATGTACCCACTGATTAAGATCATTAAAAAAGTATCAGCTTAATCTCTATGTATCTTTCTTTTCAAAGGGGGATCATATTCATATCGAAATGAATGTGATTATTCTTACGGTGTTACAGCTGGATTTTCTGTGATTACAGTCCCGGTGACGCATCTAGCTAACCCAAAGTCTGCGATTTTCGGTTCATATCCTTATCCAGCAGCACGTTCTCGGGCTTAAGGTCCCTGTGAACAAATGTTATTCCGCAATCTCGATGGAGATAGAGAATTCCCCTGGCTATCCCCTTTATAATTTGGAACCGGGTAGACCAATTAAGCTGCTGGTTTCGTCCTGTTTAATAAATAGGCCAAGATTTATTAGTTTGTTGCCTGAATTTATGACAGCAGGGACAATGGGTCTCATACTACTATTTGTTTTCAGGAAGTTAAAACCTGAATACAGTATGATTGATTGCACTCCTCTCATTTCTATTATGAATAATAACTTTCCTCGTCATATTGGTAGCAAGCTAGGTTTCAGGTAAAGTTGAGAAAGACTTTACTGAATAAGAAATCCCCAAGGCTTCCGTGATCTCATTCTGATCAGTGCAACACCCTGGAAGCTTCACAAGATTCATATGCTGAAGCCTAGCGGAGGCAACCTCATTCCGGAATTCCGTAAAACCTTGCCTGGCATGTTCTTTCAGACGCTTGACCGCAATTTCCTGTTCCCCTTCCAGCCGACCCTAGGATGGAAATCAAGCAATCCTGTTAGGAATCTACTCAACCGAAAACCTTAAAATCGAGAATGCATTTTGATTCGTTTTTTTACTGAATGAGTGAACTCCGTTCACGTCTATCCATGTGGATTCCGACTTCTAAGAAGATAAACAATGTGAGACAAGAAGATTGTGTCTCATTCTCTTTTAGATGTCTCTGCCATATCCTTCAGCACCTCATAAATAAGACAAACATGTAAACAACAGTTTTATTCTTGAAATGAAGCCAGTTGGTTTTGAAAAATGTGAAAAAAATCTTTTCTTATCTTTGATGAATTGGTCATTAGTGATTTGCATTAGGCAGCTTACCAAGTAAACAGGGCCGTAGCTTCCCCTCCAATAAAATTTTCAGAAGAGAAGTTATTAGTGGCTTGAACCAATGTAGATAAGGCATACTCCCGGAAAGTGCCACTACTCCCTTCGTTAGGCATAGGAGTCACTGCAATGGATAAAGTCAGCAATGTGATACATATAGTCTTGGTCTTGAATAGAGTTAATGCCAAATTGCCTACTTAAATAAAGTCTTTGTTACATGTTGTTACCTTCTGCTGGTGGTGGTGGGTTTAGACATCTCCTACGGATTAACCAAGCGACGGCGAGGACCAGTAAAAACATTACAACACTTGAAATTGTCAAAACGGTCATCAGAATTATGTTCGGACCTTTTTTCGAATCTTTCCTTTGACCATTTCCAATTGATTCTGATTCTGCAAGTAGGAAAACAAAAATGTCTTTAAATACTCTCAGACCTACTGATCAGCATAAAGCTTGATCAGAACTTAGACTACAGTCCTGCAGACATATCAGCATCTTCTATTGATTGCTCCCAGCAAAAATTCATCTTCTATTTTCTACGGTGGACTGCTATTCAAACTCATAGTAAAACAATGGATTTCTTGTCTTTGGTCAGTTCTTTTCCATGAAAAAGATAATAGTAATAATAAACCACCAATTGAAGAAGCGGATGGTTTCATCGTAAGTGATCAATCCCTCCATCGAATCATCCATAAATTGTTGTTGATCATCATCGTCAGTACTCACCGCCGATGAAACATTAATGGTTGTTAAACGGGATTTGATCCCAAATTTTTGTTCATGCCCTTTGTGATGGTGCTGCCCTAATATTCATAAACAAACGCTTCGCAGTCATTGGCGGTGGGGAATAGAATGGTCACCTATTGCGAGGATATGGTGTCCAATCGGCTAAGACAATACTTTCAGAAAAAGGATTCGACCAAAATCTCAAGAGGAAGATGCCAATAATAGAAGAAGGAGGGCAAAGCCAATTTTGATTGTCCGTGATCAATTTTGATTTCCCTTCTTTTAGTTTTGATCTAGGCAGTAATTAATTTATTTTGCAAATTTCCTTACTGATATTTATTTTTAAGGGAAGAGAAAATTATGACATAGAAAGATAAGTAGGCAAGCCACGTAGGGTGAGATGGGAGGGTGAGTTTTTAGGTGAGCTCCCTATCATTACTCTTTATTTTATTTATTTATTTATTTTCTATTATGCTGCATTTCCACCATTTTTGTTCACGTAACAACATGTTATATATGACTAACATTTTGATACATATATAAAACACAATTGGAGTGCATACATTCTTTTGATCGAAGTATCAAGTCAAATAGTAGCTAAAATTTGTCAACAGAATAACGGAGGATGAGTCATATACATAACCTCTTTTAGCCACACCTTGTCATCAGTTAGTCCAATATAGTCTAGCATATGCTTTTTATACTTCTTATAGGCAACATGTACTAATACTATATGGTACCTCAACAACCTCTCCCTTCATCAGCCAAATAATAGTTTACGCAATCTGACAAACTCAGATAGGAATAATGCAATTTATATTCTGAAGTCTCTGAAAGAGATGGCGAATAAATTTTATTTTATTTTTTTTAAAAAAAAACAGGATGGTTGAGGATGCCATTTTGTCATGCATGTATCTGAGTAGGATTGACAGTTTAAAAGATATTTTTCAAATAGAAAAGAAGTTAGTCTTCTTTAAAAACTTAATATGACACCGCGTAGACACGACTTGGAGGAATTTCAAGCTCTTCAACCTCAGACAATTTACAGGCGTAGCTTGTTAATTCAGGAAATATCAGTTTTCAAGTCAACCATCACATCCTCGTACTTTTTTATTATTATTATTTTTTGGTGTGAACCACTTCAGTTAACGATTGTAGATCATAGGAGTACAAAATAGCCAGTTTTAAAGGGTCCCTTGTAGTATTGAGGGAACTGCTCTGTTTGGAAGAGCATAACAAGTGCATCATGGTAATCAGAAAAGAAGGCAAAGCTGTATGTTTATTGAGTTTTACAGAAGTGCCAAATTATACAAAAAAGAACATAGGCTCCTTTCCTAAATTACAAGAAGAACCAAATCACTATATAATTATAATCATATCATTTTATTCATTGCCAAATCCGAAAATATCTCTAACAACATCTATGAAAATTACTGATTAATTTAATATGAAAAAATAATTAGATTTAATGAAAAAGAATAAAACTTGGTGATGGGTGACTGAGGGCCATAGCCTCCTCCCATTTCATGGGTTATAAATCTTTGGTTGAAACTCCATTCTTTTTTGGTTAGCCAATATTACTCTAAGATATCTAATCGTTAGCTGATTTTGTCCAATTTATTAATTTCCTTTTAAATTAACGGAATTCTATTTGTTTTAATTACAAAAACATCCTAATAGAAATCCTAAATTAGAAATCCTAAATTACAGTCTTTTATTCTGTTTTATGACTGTATAGGTTTTTTTTTTTTTTTTGGGATACAAGAAACCATAAAACGGGTTCAAGTGTTCTGTTGACTCAAGGTTTTGTTGTGCTAAAGGCAACCACTTGACCTAAATTAGAAATCCTAGCTATCATTCCATACTACTAACTTATGGATAAGTGAAAATCTTACAGTCTTTTATTCTATTTTATGACCGTATAGGTTTTTTTTTTTTTGGGATACAAGAAATCATAAAACGGGTTCAAGTGTTCTGTTGACTCAAGGTTTTGTTACTTCAGGTATTTTAACTGCAATAGACCAATCCTCAACATTAGTACATACTCTTCAATCTGAATGGTTAATAATGCAAGTAATTATGATGCTATTGAGCTATGCGTCACTTTTATGCTGATCATTATTGTCAATAGCACTTCTAGTTATTACATTGAGAAAAAAAAAGAAATAATTTTTTGTAAAAAAGTAATCTTTTAGTATTAAATCAAGATTTTTTCAGTGGTGAAATCAAATACATGAATGAAAGAACAAATCTTTTGCCAAAATTCATCTGTTGACAATTAGCCTCCTGTCCATCCCAATCGTCATCAACAAAAAAAATAATAACAATAATAATAACAAAAGATCTTTGGAGTAAATTCAAGAAAACACTTTACCATGTAGGAGAATCGTCCAATTCTTGCCGTATGTCTGTTGTTTCTGGCCAAAACTTCTTATTTGGCGAGAGAAGATTCAGGGAAAAGGATTGAATCCACTCCAAAGCCACGGTTGGGTCTGCTTTCGGTCAGATCTGAACGATTTTTTAAAGCCTTCCGGTCAGCCTTCTTCGCTCCATTTAATGAATGAGGACCCGATGATGAAGAACAAATTGAAAATCAAATATGAAAATCCCATAGTGAGTGATTGAATCTTGAATTGAGGGATTTTGTTGATGATGCAATAGTGATCGGCGATGAGGAGGTGATAACTACTGACGGCGGCGGCAACCAGTAGTAACTGCCGGCAAGTGATTGGTGATGGTGACGGACGGCAACAATCGGTGGCAACTGTGGTTGATTGGAGTGGGAAACAGACAACAGTAGTGGCAATCGACGATGATGATGGTGACAGCGGCAGCCAAATTACACGAACCTTTGGACAGTGATAGCAGAGCAGCAACAATTGAAAGATCGAGATTGTCAGGAAGAGAACAGAGCGGCGGACAGCAGCGGCAGCAACTGGAGAATCGCGATTGATGATGGTGGCTATTGATGGATCGACAGCTACACGGACAGCCAGCAACAATAACGACTTCAATGGCAATGACAGACGGAACAATGATTGACAAAAGCAACCGACGGCAGTAGCGGTGCAATGGAGCGTTGAAATTTTGATGTATTTTGTTCTTGAGAGGAGCAATCAAGAACATAGAGCATATCGGATTCTTTATTCTTTTGAAAATTGAATTTGATTATGGATGATAGATTTGATTTGAGAAGATAATTTGGAAAATTAATTAGTTAGAGTAATTTATGGGAAGTTAGTAAATACACACCGCTGAAATTGGAGAGTGGTTATTACTGATTTCCTTAATCGTAGTTGATAAATTTGATTTACAGAATTGCGGAACCTTGTTTTTTTTTTCGGATGAAAACAGGACACGTGGCATCTTTCTTTTGCAAAAGATGTTTTTTTTTAGTTTAGGCAGGAAAAAAACCTATGTAAAACTGACACGTATTCTCAGTATCATTTGCTTTCATGAAGTGTAAAGGGATTTATTTTTCATCTCTCTATATAACTTTTGTAACCTTTCTTTAAAAGTTTGTGTGCGTTCATTTTTTTCTTATAATATACTGTGTGTTTTTTTTCCTATAAGCAAATTATCCTTTTACTATGTTGTTTTCTTTATAATGTATCGCGTTGTACAGTTGTCAATGTATTGGAGTTACTTTAACTATCTTTTTAAAAATATTCTCTTAATTTTTTATAATAATCTTTCTAAATATTCTACTCGTGTCATATGTTTTAAATTTTCCCTCTAACAAAAAATTTTATCATTATTTCTTTCGATAAACTTATCTTTATTTTCATCTATCTATATACCTTTTGCAACCTTTCTTTAAAAACTTGTTTGCTTTTTTTTTTTCCTATAATGTAATGTTTATTTCATTTTTTTCCTTGATTGCATAGTCTTTACCCTTTTCTTTTCTTAATTTGATGAACTATCTTTAAAGTTTCATTTATTGAAAAACTTGTAATAATTATTTCATTTTCACCATTACCCTGGATTGTTTTTTCATATTTTCTTATTCTCTACATAATTTTTTTTCTCCATATAATTATCTTTAATTTTTTAATGTGCTTTTTTTTCAACTGTTTGTCTCTTACAAAAACTTTTCTTCTTTTTCTCGTTTTAGAATTTTTCCTCTATCGATCTCTACGTTTTGTTTTATTAACATAACGTTAACTTTTTCTACCATTGTATCTAATTGATTCTTTTAAATTTTACTACATCTAACCAAATTTTCATCAATTTTAGAAGATTCATCAATGAAAATCGCATGCTAAACCTGATGTCCAAGATGCATATGCAAAGAAAACTGAAAAAAAAAAACTATTTAGCATCGGTACGAAGTATTAATTTCTTAACTACGATGAAACAATTTTGATTCCAGGCAATCGAAAATATGCATCTTATTATTTTTTTTTATCTGGACCATCAATGTTATAAAGAATAAATTAATTTAAATGGTATTTTTTATAATTTATTTAAAAAAAACTTATATTATTTGTTATATTATGACATTTAATTATGTTCGATCGTTGCTAGAATGATTAGAATTTAATGATTACTATCGAATAAATAATCTTTTTGTTATAATATCATTATCCAATTTGGATTTTCATCTTTTTGTTCTCTTAAGCGAGAATTACTGATACGTGATTCAACAAGCTCAATCCGGTACGGGGAGAATCGCCAACTTTCTGTGCCAGAATCCTCCAGCGGCTAGACTACGGGTTAGTCCAATGCCAGGCTTCAACCCGCGAGCTCGCCAATATATGTGTTGAAGTAAATGTTAGACAAAATATAAAAGTATCCTAATAAGTTTAAATATTAGTAAGATGATTTATTGATGTTCTCCATTTGTCGTGCCAAATCAATACTTAATTTTGAAGATTTTTAATAGCTTTGTAATAAGTTTCATCCGAAGGGTATACGCTTAAAACAAAATTGACACTTTATAACAAAAACCTAATTGATCAATTCAATTTAGACTCCATAATTAAGAAAAGAAACCCACTCTAATTGAATAAAATATAAAGAAAAAATTAAAAAAAAAACGTGTCACGTAAAGTGCAAAGGGAGATTTAGTAATTTAGTTATGACTAGACAAAAGGGCAATTTAGTACTTTCCTCATGTCACGTGGCAATCATAGAAGGTGTTTGAAAGGGGGGTTTTTATTTCTAATATAGTAGGATGTGCTACTCATCCCAATTAATTTTGAGGTGGAACCATATGTGGGCTTATATGGGCCTTTAAAAAAATTTAAAATTGAACTTATGAAATTGGTATAACCTAAAATTGATTATTAAATTTATAAGTAGTCACGAAACTTTATTAATTTTTCATATTATTAAATTGTATTTTTCATATTACTAATTTTTTTAGTAAGATTAAGTCATCTAATATTTGTATTTTAGTTTTTTAACAAATTAGACTATTTTTCTAGAAAAGAAGTAGTATATTTTTGTTAGAAGTTAAAACCAGAGCACAGTATGATTGATTGTACTTTTTATTATGAAAAATATATGATTTAAACAACCCCCCAAAAAAATCCCCTTCTCCTCCTCGTCCGAAAAAAAGAAGAAAAATCTTGCATTCTACTATATCATTTTTTGTGTAGTTTTGTTTGAATAAGAAATTTTTTTTTTAATTTAGTCATTGATTGGGTGTGTTTTGCCGGATATGACATAAAGGGCAGCTAGTTTGAGATAATGTAGAGAAAGACAAACCGAAAATGTGGTTTCCCAGGTTCCCGTTGGGCATATAGTCATAAACCAAGATCATCTTGTTCTGTTCATTGCAATACCCTATAAGCTTGACAACATTCATATGCTGAAGCCCAGCGGAGGCAACCTCATTCCAGAATTCCGTATATCCTTGCCTGGCTTTCTCTTCTAAACACTTCACTGCAATATCCCGAGGGACCTGCCCCCCTTCCAGACGACCCTGAGATAGGAAGCAATTGTGATTTTTTCAATTCATTTATGTTTTTCTAAGAACACAAAAACAACGTGAAACATGCATGAAGACAGTGTCACACTCTCTCTTTAGACGTCTCAGCCATGTCATGAGCACCTTGTGAGACAAACTGGTGACCTCAAGTTTAAATATTATTGAAAGAAAGCCAGTTGGCTTAGATAATGTTATCTCCGAATTTTCAGATTAAGTACTAGAGTAATTGAAAAGAGAAAGAAGGTGGTTTAGAGACAAAGTGTACTAAGGAAGCATCGGGGCAACCCGCATATTTCGAAACTAGTATTGATCAGCTAGTATTGCTGAGGTGGACCTGGACACCATGCGATGTGAAAAAGCAAAGGGAAAGAAATAAAAGAGGGAGAGAGAAAATGTTCTACCACTCGCTGTTTCTGGAGGTATGTTAAGACTTCAGGGGTTATTAATAACAAACATTCAGATGCAAGTAGTAAATAAGAGAATTTGGTCTTCGATGAATTGGTGAACAAATTATTTGAGTCATTTGCATTAGGCAGCAAGACAGGCTTACCAAGAAAACAGGACCGTAGCCCCCCGTTCCAATTTTAGAAGAAAAGTTACCGGTGGCTTCACGCAACGTAGACAATTCATACCTCTCAATCTCGTTAACTGCAATGGAGGATGTAAGCAATGTGAGATAGACTTGGTCTTGAACAGATTTATTGCCGAATTGCCTACTTAAAAAAATTCTTCGTTACATGTTAATTACCTGGTGCTGGTGGTGGTCGTGGTGGTGTTGGTAGTTGTGGTTCTGATGATGGTTGTGGCGGCGATGATGGTTGTTGTTGTTGTTGTTGTTGTTCTCGTGGTGGTGGTGTTGTTGTTGGTGGTGGTGGTGGTGTACGTATTCTATTGATTAACCAAGCGACGCCTAGGATTAATAGAACCATTGCAACAACACTTGAAACTGTCAAAACGATGATCAGAAGTATGTTTAGACGATGCTTGGGAGGAGGTGCATTAGAATCTGCAAGTAGGAAAAAGAAAAGGTTAAAATTCTTTCAAATCTACTGAGCGTCGATCTTGATCACAACATAGGCTGCAGATATATCAGGGTCTGCTATAAGATAGTATAAGATTTTGTACAACAAAATCTTAAACTAATACTAGCTGTCGTACAAAAAAAATAATCACATTGAGTTTTATAATGCAAAATTCAAAATTTAATATGGAATGTGTTTTTGGACGATGTGGTACTCTAATGTTAGATTGAAACAAAATGTGAAACACACATACAAAGATGCTTTTGGATAGCTAACTGAGACAAGAAGTGATGCAGTCATACAACCTCAATTATAATAATAATTTGGTAACAGAGACAAGAATGCTTTTGGATATATAGCTAACTGAGACAAGAAGTGATGCAGTCATACAACCTCAAGTATTTGTTACCGAAGCCATCCAGATGTAGATATCTTGGCCAGCTGCAGTTGTCACTTTCATATCAATCAAGTCCCCGTACCAAAGCAAGCATCCACTCCCTCCATTCCGCACGTCTAAGCTTGAATAAGCCGTACAAGTACAATCCTTGAAACACAAGTTCTTGCAATCATCCAGGGATATATTCCTATAGAATGTTGAATTCTCAACATTCGGTAATTTGTAGTTGGAGAACTTCAGAAATCCATCCCCCTTGCCACAATCCAACGGTGTTACCCGGATGCAGCCATCTGACCATTGTCCCTTAGCCCAATTCGCAGGATTCTTTGGTTGAAATTTATCTAAGCATCCACATATCGACGAATTAGTAACGTCACAGCTCCCGTACGGACCACATCGAGCATAACTGTCACAATTATCTCCCGGCGCAGACAAGTAAATCTTCCAATCCGTACTCTGAGGTTCCCATGTCCATCGCTGTCCGACACCACTTGGAGCCAAGGTAAACTTCGAAAGCGTGGAGCTGAGGAGCTGGTAACTATAGTAAATCTCTTTACTGTTGTACACCACTTCAAAGGTAAATATGTTATTTCCTATCAGCCCTGGAACCCCATTCCATCCTATGCCATTCCATGGTCCGGTTCGATACGTCAAAACGGTACCCTTTTTGATCTTCTTCTGTGGGTAGCCGGTAGAATCCAGGCTATATGTGAATTCCCCTGGAGATGGATCATCAGCACTTTTCCATGACGTAATATAAACGTCTCGACCAGTAACAAAATTCCGGCCCAGCTTCATTCCTGGAAGATACGTATCAGTTGGATAATCAAAGCTCTGCCAAAGAAAATTCTCCGGGTCGTCATTATTTGCATCTTTGACGACAAGATTCCCGCTATCTAATAATCTCGCCACCGGGTTGCGTACAGTTATGGAATAATTGGAGGACCATATGGTATTATTCGCCGAGGCGCGAAGAACAAGAAATCCTGGCTTGATGACCTCTAGAGTCCCCTTTGTAGTATTCAGGGGATGTTCCCTATTAGCAACCCACACCACGGTGTGAACCGTGATGTTCTTGTACCAAATTCCCAGGTATCTCTTTGTTGAGTTGCCTGGGCTGAAAAATCCCAGTTCAAAGCTCCCGCCATCAGAAATGATGGTTTGACCATCGTTAAGGACTTGAGCTGCAGTTATGGTGTCTGTTATGCACCAAACATTTCCAACAAGGAAAGGAAGCAAAAGCAGCAAGCAATGAACAAATGATAGAATGCCGCCAGACTTCATGACGCGCGAGGACTGCGAAAACAAACTTAAAGCCTCCAACTTGCAGCCTGTAAGTCTGGAACAAATGGATATCAAGCTTTAAGAAATAAGAAAAACAAGCTTCCTTAATTCAATTGTACTACTATAGTGGATTAACTTAGTGGACACAAAAGTGAGGAATGAGAATCAATGTGTTATTTGGGTGTAGAAATGGAAAGAAGGGATGTCTTCAGCTTTGCATCTTGGTCAAATATATAAGTTTCAAAATCAATGTAATAAGGGTCGAGATTTTGAAATGTTCCATAAATGGAATATACATGGCCACGATCAACTTCATCAAAGCTTTGAGGTTTCAGCGTTTAACAGTTTTAAACAAACTTCATATACTTTAAAGAGTACTTCAGATAAATACTCACAAGTGGATCAACTTGGAATACAGTTAAATAATTAAACTCTTGTGTTAGAACATTTATTTGTGTTTTGATTAATAACAATGTCTTCCATTGAGTATACATAAATATGCAGAATACAGCGCATTGAGAACCTTTTTTTTTTCCGCTGTTATGCTGCATTTTTTCAACCATTATTCTATACCTAACAATGGGAGCTACTTGATACTGAAGTGTTGTTTAATCTTGAGATATAAGTAACTAACACTGATCGCGTAGCAGGATTTAGCCTGGGAACGTGGCCTCAACAACATCTTCGTATCCTTCTTCGGACAATTAACAAAGACTGACCAAATCTACAAACAATTGAAGTGCATCCATTGGTCTGATGGAAGTCTGAAGTCAAATAGTAGATAAAATTAGTCAAGGGGAATAGTGGAAGAGATGAGCAGACAGAGTCATGCTCAAATATATGTTTCTTGACTCGGCTAAACAGTTGAAAAGGAAATAATAATAATGTCAGCGGAAAGTTCTTCGTACAACGCAGTACTAACATCATGGTACCGCAGAAACACGGGACCATCGTACGCCCCCCGAAACCTTAAAAAAAGGATTACATGAAGCCCGGAAATGATCATGGGATTCAATTTCTGGCTCTTCGACATCTGACACTGTGGTTCTAATATTTAGGACGTGCTGTGTTGCTTGCTACTATTTTCTGGGAATAGAATCCGTCTCAAGCCGGGCCAAACCACCAGCTAATTCCTCCATTTCTATATATTCAACAAGTAGCTTTAATTTAATTTCTGTTGTTATGCAACCACTTCTTCAATAAACAATACCAATTTGGTGAATATGGGCTCCGTTTTCTTTATTCCATGCCCAATCAAATTTAGTCCTGCTGTTCAGCTGAATAGTAGTACTTCAATATATCTGTAGGAGGAGATGGTGTATATGATTCAGCAAATACTTCTCTGCTTCTAAATGAAGCAGTAGCCCAATAAATATACACCTTCTTTTTTGTACAATGAAGGAGGAATTGAGCCCAACTCCGACCAACAACAATCCCAACTTGTTTCTACATACGTGTATAGTGTCGTTGATAAAATAAAGCCCAATAATGAGAGAAACGTTGAGAGTAATATCTCTCTACCTTACCACGTAGACACTCTCATTTCCTTCGTATAAACAAAAGAGGCAAAAATCTGAAATTAACAATAAATTAAGATAGTACTTGTATAAAAAATATCCATCTTATTGTATTCCAAATTTCCAATCACATGGGAACTCTTCTATACCGACTCATCTAACACTTGCAGACTTGCAGTAGCAGACCGCAGGCGCAGCAGAAGAAAAGTAAGTGCTGTGAAATTTGCGTAGCTTCCTATAAACACAAGAGCGAGCAAGCTACTAATTTATTGGTAGTTGAATGGTTAACCTTTAGGAAGACACTAATTTAATCGGTTTGTTCTCCCAACCTACTACAGTAATTTGATCCCGAAGTTTCCCTGCTCCCAAAATGAGTGAGTACCTGTTTGCTTTCCCTTTCTTTATTACTAGTATATTTTCTCCAATATTTTATGAAAGAAAAAGAAAAAAACATGTGCCTTCCAAGTTCAAATCTATACATATTTGGGGCCGGATATGGATCCATTTAGGTTTGGTGATCCGTCCAAAGTTCTCGTCGGGATAACAAACTAGCTTTAATTTAATTTTACCTAACTAAATTGAGGGGAAAAAAAAAGTGATACTTCTTCCGTCCCAAAATTATTGTCTAATTTAAGTTTTTATTTTTAATACAAATTGAACTAAAAGTAAAATCCAAGTTGGACAATAATTTTTAAACGGAGAAAGTATTATTCCTAGCTACTTGAAATAATGAGAAACGAAAGAGATTGAGGATGAAGCTACGGACATTCAAAGTTGGTATTCACATGGAAGCTACATTATGGTTACTCAAAATTGAACGGACATTTATTTGTCGACTTAGACTTGAGGATTTATATTAAACATCACAAACTTGATCAAATCCAAACATATATAATCTGACTGTAGTCTAAGATACCAGAAAAATAATAACTTCTTTAAAATTTTTTAAAAAAATGAAATTTTTTAAAAATATTCCAAAGATTCCTCGTCTGTCATGTTATAATGTTGGCTATAATGGAGACATACATTTGCTTCAAAACAATTGCTAATAAATTAATTTTGATCATTCTTTAGTTTTGGCCTACAACATTAATTTAGGAGATGCGATCTGTATGTTATGATTTAGATTGACAAATTAAAGGTTTTCAGTCAAAGCAGTGGCAAAAATTGGTAACGACCACCCACCATTTTCAATAATCCAAATCGACAGTTCCGGTTAGATTTTTGTATGTATATTATGTAGGAGAAGTGGAGAACTAAAGATAATTGGTTTTGTTACATTATCAACCGGGTAGCATTCTGAGATGTTTTGAACATTAAAATCACACTCTATCGGATTAGTCTAATCGGGAAGAAACTTCGTAAAACACTAACTATATTTAACTTACAAATGTGTTTTTAAACGTGCATGAAGGAGAAAGAGGCAGGAAGTCGGTTTCCACTCGGAAAACAGCCTAATTTTAGCATTGCTTGAAATAGTCGAATTAAATTAAGACGGAACCGTTTCTCAAATGATTTCAATTTATGAGTAATATTGAGTCCCTCAATGTTCACTTTTTATTATTATCAAATCGATTCCAACATTTGAACCGCAAGAAATTTGTGAAGTAGAATTGCAAATGTGACATGGGCCGTAGTCAAATCGCTATATATTTATATGTATATATATATATATATATATATATACATATATATCTCATCAACTCTCCTAGATTAGGTGCTTAACAAAAAATAAAACAGAAACGAATGGTAGTGGCGTATCTTTATCCAATTAATCATCCATTAGTTATAAACAAAATGTTAATATCAATACGCAAGTGTTGAAAATTTTTTTAATTTTAGGTCTAAAGAATGAGGAGAAAAAAGGGGCCAATTTATTTTGAAATGGTAAACGAAAAGAAAAAAAAAAAAAGAAAGAAAGAAGGAAACTACTAATGGAAGACTCAGACCGGAGGGAAGGGGGTTTTTTCTTTACATTTGGGCGAAAATGGAGTCAAAGTCCAAAACTTTGCCTGTTAAGACATGAAATTCCGAAAAATGCCTAAAACAAAGTCCACGCCTTATCAAGCGGGGGGTTCCTGAAAATTGGCATGCAATTTCTTCGATTTCTTTCCCCATCTGAAAAAGCCGATTCAATGTAGAAAAAGAAAAAAACCACCAAAAAAACAAAATATAATTAAAAAAAAAAAGAAGAAGCTTTTTCTTAATAGCAAGGCAAAAGCAGCCCTCTGAGCAGCCAGCTGCCACGTGGTACGCTTCCCCAAAAAGGACCAATTCTTCTTATTCGGTGATTCAGCCCACATTCATTTATGACCCAAAAAATAAAAGAACCGATGAAACTGGTAGGCAATTTCTTCGTCCTTAACAACACACAGCAAATACGCAAAAAATATGCCTTTGCCTTACTCCAACCGGCCTTTCCTCTTAACCAACTCTGAACTGTACATTAGTTGTCTCCCCAAATGGCCTCTTTCGCCTCTTTCTTTCCCACTTCTTCGAAACCCCCACCTTTTCCCACCCAGTTCCCAATTCCCAAATCCCCACCTTTTTTATACCCCTTTTCCCCCAAATCCACACAACAACAACAGACCCAGTCTCTTCTTCTCTTCTCTAACAATAATTCCCAAAAAACTAGAATCATTATTCTTCACAAGCTAAATTAAGAGTTCTCTTCAACAATGGCATCCAAGACACAATCGAATTTCCACGATTTCTTGCCTCTTATGGCTGAAAAGCTTGGCGGGGATGGCCTAATCGGCGAGCTGTGTAATGGGTTTCAGCTATTGATGGACGGTGATAAAGGGGTCATCACATTCGAGAGTCTCAAGAAGAATTCGGCTTTGTTGGGATTGCAAGACTTGAGCGACGATGATCTCCGAAGTATGTTGAGAGAAGGGGATTTTGATGGGGACGGCGCTTTGAATCAGATGGAGTTTTGCGTTTTGATGTTCAGATTGAGCCCTGAGCTTATGGAAGAGTCCCAGTTTTTGTTAGATGAGATCCTTCAAGATGAGCTCAAAGATTTTGATGTTTCTTCTTCCTTGTAAAATTATTATTCTTCTCTCTCTCTCTCTGTTCGATAACAACTATTTATTGATGATGATGAATTGATGATCATTACATCTGTACAAGTTCTCTCATATTGATTTTTGACTGATAAAATACACGTCAATAGAAATACAAACAGCTTTCATTGGATTTTCTCGCCTTCTTACTCTTTTTCTGATTCATTATACTTGTTCTTCTAGCCTGGCGATTGACTTCTAGGATCTGAGTTCTGTTTTCTGATGCTTCCCTACTTGTTATTGTATTGGGCTTATGGATGTGATGGCTTGAAGCAACTAGCAAACTTTGGTTTAATTTTGTAGTATACCAATTGCAATTGGTAGTACCAGGATGATTTCGACAGCCAAATTTGAACATATGATTTATTTCCTTTCCATCATAGCTTTGGATTCCTTTTCTTTCAATTTCTCAATCCAAGCAATTTAAGTGTGTAAAAAACGCTTTGAAATCAGACTAAAGTCCTGTTCTTCCCAGATTTCGGAGCTTCAAAACCTCCGAGAGCACTTTGCCAGTTTGCGAATTACCTGCTGGATTTGCGGCCTTAAATGTTGTTCTTTAGCGCCTGAAAGTAAAACTCCAAACATTATAACAAGCCACTTTTCAGCGTATGTATTAGTATAAGATATCAGTCAGCGTTTAGGAAATTTCCAGTTAAATTTGCAGGAGTTACAACAGAAATCCACAAAGGCTCATTGCTTGAATGAATCTAAACTCTAGAGTCTAGAATATTCCAAGCTCCTGCCTTTCTAGCTAGTCCTAGATAAATGGGAACCTTTTTTTTATTCAAAGAGAGAAACCTGTGGAAGTCAGAAGAAGAGTGGATGATTTGAACACTGTTATAGTAGTGCCAATGAAGGCTTCAATAAGGAGGACTGGACTATTTGGCATGTCTATTTCAATGGGACCATATGGTATTTAACAAAAGCCCATTGCCTAGCAAAGCCGAGTGATGGTGATGTGGTGGGTTTCCACTGAGGAAGATATCCAACGTAAAAAAGGCCTCTTGGAGGTTCAGATACGTTTTTGAAGTAGGATAATAAGTCCACGGAAATGGCCTGTATTTTGTTTGTTGACTCTTACCATTAAGGAGGCTTTTGTCAAATTTGCTTGCTCAGGTTTAGGAGACTTGTGGTCACCTAACATCATTACAACATTTACAAGTAGTAGTAATACTGTAGTTTTGATAATGCGATTGAACTAATTAACACGTATGATGATTCATCACAAGTTTGGCTACCTAAATCCATATTGATCATGTATCAACTAAAGTTTCAACGCTTCTGACCTTGGAAATCTGGATTTGAATGTCTAAGATTAAACACTAAAAAAATAAAAATAAAAAAATTCCATCCGCAGTATCTGGTGTTTCCCTCTTTGATGATGTTTTGATTAACAAATTGCTAGGTACAAAGAGTGACTAATCAAATTGGGAGTCATGTATCTAATTATTAACCAAACGCCCTAAAATGAGGTAAAAATAGGTGATGAGATAATAGTTTTGAGCATTGTTTAGTCGAGGCTTTTGGACATGACAAAATTCGTGAAAAATGTTTCTCATATTGTTAGTCTTTTAACATATTTGGAATGGTATGGGAAGTCAGCTGATCAATGACGCTAATGGATGGTTTAAGCGTAAGATGATGAGCTAGAAACTAATAAAATGTTGGAAACGGAACAACATAATATAAAAAAGCATTACATTACATGTTACCATAACATTGGCTAGGATCAACTGTTCAAAACAGAGGATGCGGACCCAATACGTCTACTAAAGAAAACAGTACTAATCGAGTGGGTTTCTTGCATTCAAAATCAATGAACACAAGATGAATCATTTCCCGATTCAGGTTGTGTAGCTGATCTACTAGGCAAACCGGACACAAACACAAAAGTATGTAGTAGAAGAATTCAATAACTGAGTAGTGTACACGCTGTCTGGCTGGGGCTGGCTTTCGCAGTAAGGAAACACTAGCAAAAAGAAAGAACTGCTGCTGCACTCTCTTGTTAGTATATAGTACTAGTATTCTTGAAAGGAAAGGCGTACGTTTATTAATATGGTGCGGCGTGGCATTCATTCACTGTTCTCATCTCATGCCTCCCAAATGCATGTGGGCCTTTGTTCTAGAAAATCATGGTGATCTCTTCTTCTTTCTCTGTTAAAAGAAAAGAAAAGAAAATCACAGGGAAGAGAGGGCAGTGGATGAGTGCCAAGTGTGTGGTAAGTGCCAAATTGCCCAATCTCTCTCTCTTTCTTGTGTGTGTGTGTGTCTGTGTTTTAAGAGTGTGATTATTGTGATTTTCATTCAGATGCCCCCCAGTTGTGGACTTTCCCACTGTCTTTGGTTTTTTGTGGTGATCGTTTTCATTCTTGGTCCCAGCCAGGGTTTTATATTTGCATTGCACCAATATCCTCAATAATCTTTTGTTATTTTCTAATTTGGAAGGATCATCCAGCTATATTCAATTCACAAAAAAAAAAAAAAAATACTAAAATAACGAATGTAATCACGATATTGACTCAAAAAATAATTTGGACACTAAAAAGTTTAACCAATATTTCATGACTCGAAATTCTAACCTAAACCATATTGTTTATGAAGATCACTACTAGGTTCCACTTGATGGTAACTTTTAATCTTGTCATTATTTCTTGGAGCCTGATGAACCTACCAAAAAGAAAATATGGTGGTTTCACTCCATAACAATTAGTCCACACAATTAAGAATCTTACAATTACCAACAAGTCTTCAACCTAATACCAGTAATTATTGAAATTAATTGGACCCCAGTACCAATCAAAGCATCTTCTTAGCCAAGGGAAAAAAAGGCTACTGAACTGGAAGTTTGTAGTTTACACATGGAGATGCTCATCTTCGTCTTTGACTTCCATTTGAAGTTTTTTTCCATCTTGCTCCATCTGCTTGTAAACTTGTCCTGACTTCTTATTTTGGGGCAGATGACCACCTTTATTTTCCTTTCTATTTTTCACAAACAAAAGATTTCTTGGTCGACATGATTTATATGTTAATAATACTTTCTAATATTAGTATTTTTGTAGTTAAAATTTTACTTTATATATCCAAAAATAGAGGATCTCCACATTATGTATCTTAACAATTGGCCTTCCCAAATCAAATCACTTATGTTTCAAGTTGTGCATTTCAGCTCCAAAACTCTTAACAATTGCGTTGCACTCTAATAAAGCTCTTAACATCATTATAAAGAAAACATAATAAAGTGATTTAAATAAGCATTATCTAGAGGCTGCATCTCTCTCTCTCTCTCTCTCTCTCTTTATTGAAATGATGATACGATTGAACAACAACATCTCATCATTATTCAGCCACCCACTCTGTTTCCCCTCTGTTAAACACAATTAGAAAGTGATACTTATATTTTACTTGTGATGCACATCTAAGATACTATTTCGGCCGATTCTTATAATAAGACATTTTGATTTCCTTTAAATTTTATTTATGTATTCTTTTAATCAAAAATAAAATATTTAACATTTATTTTGTTCTCTCAATATAATTTTTTTAAGATTTTATTTTTAATTATAAAAACACAATAAGTTAAACCTAGAAAATATTAAAATGCATTATAAAAAGGTCAGGAGGAAATAGTAATGAATGCATATCCTTGTAATTAAGTAGTGTCTTCGTTTCCATTTATATTCCTATGATTTAATTTTCTAAAAGCAAGTCTGTTTGTACTCATCTTAATCGTTTTTTACTTTTAACAAAAAAATTTTTGTTATGGACATTACTTTTTGCTCTGGTAATATTATTGTCCTAACATAAAATACATATGAATATTCTAAGCTGGTAACTTGGGGAGTCTATCTTATACTTAATTATTGATAAGATATTAGCATAAGATTTTAATAATTACATTAATGAAAGAGCAACTAAAAAATCATAAAAAAAGCCAAACCAAACTTACCAATAAAAAAAATGGACGAATTTACATATCTTTTCATGATACAACAAAACAGGTTTAAACTTTGAAGTCTAATTTCAAACGATTACACAATGAGAATATGATTAGTTACTAAATCTTGAATTAAGCCATGATTAGTGACGATTCATTAAAGAAATTGTATCCCCAGGCAGAAGGTAAAATACGAGTATTGAATAAACAATCAGTTGCGAAAATTCGTGTTTGGGATAAATGTGTTTAAGATGATTTTAGACATCATTTGTAAATATCCCGTATCAATTACTACTATCTCATTTAAGTTACCATTTTCACTGCTTTCCAATCCAGACTCCACACTCTATTAGTAGTAGTACCAAAATCCAATCCGGACTCCCCATTATAAATACGCACGTCTTCTTCTCTCTCCTCTCTTCTCACAAATCAGTCAACTCATTTTTCAAGCTCACTGACTCCTCACCGAATCCTCAATTCGCGATTCCAATGGCCACTAAAGTCTATATTGTGTGAGTTTCTTACTCCCTTTTCCGATTACTTCTTTGTTTTGATCTTTTCTTTTATCTCCGATGTTCTTTTGCGGTTTCTTTCTTCTTCTTTTTTTGTCAAGTTTACCGTTGATTGGATTCTGCTATTCCGATATGAATCAGTAGATGAGATCCTTTTTGCTGCATATATAGTTGTTAGAAGACTTCACTGAAAACTTTGTTACAATTGTTTGAATTTGATTTGTTTCTGTGTACTACAGAAGTACTGAACCCCTGCCGATTTGGTTTTGTCTGCAAAATTCTGTAATTCCTTGTGGAATTTCTGAGCATGAAGTTTTGTCTGATGATTTAATTGAAAATTTCCTTGATATCTCCCTATTTAACTATTTCCGATGGCTTTTTGGTCTGGATGATTCTGAGTAAATGATCTGTTAATTAGATATGTACCATGTGTGATCTATTCGGCTCTTGTTTGGCTGTAGATCTTTTCTAATTTATGTATTCAGAAGAAGAATGGGTTGAGTTGGTAAACAATCGGTCTTAGGTGTCAATGTTGCTGGTCTCTGTTTATGTGGTGATATGGGATAGGATATTCTGTATCCGTATTGATAATGCGTGCATATTCGTTCTGCTTTCATATTTTTAGTTGCTGGGCCATTTGTATCTTGGTAGCATCAAAGTTATGAAGCAGAACTGAACAAGACGAGTATTGCATCACTGTTCTTGTTTTCACTTAGCCAAGAATATTTGATTGAAATGAACAGTTGTATACGTCCTTACCGATGATGCCATTCATTTAGTTTTAGCTTTCCTTGGCTTCAGAAGTTTGTTTTTTGCTCCTTATTGTCAGACAATGACCTTATAAGTAGAACAAATTTTCTTCAGTTTCTTTGCTAACTCAAATGTATATTGTCATTACTTCTTTCTAGGGAATTTGCTAGGGTTGCTAATGAAGTGTTGTTCTTTTGTGTAGCCTAGCAGAATGATACCTTTAATGCATTTTCTTCATGTGATTTCTTATAAATTGTTGATCATATGCCCCGGCGGTGCTTCAGCATCAAGTATGTTATTTAACTTTTCTTTTCGGGGGTGGGGTTGGAAGGGAGAAGAGCAGCTTTAAGCACCTGTAGTTTTCTTCTTCCATTTTTATTTTAGATGTATCTGAATATCAGTGTATTAATCTTTCCTTCCCGCTACAGGTACTACTCTATGTATGGACATGTAGAGAAACTAGCTGAAGCGATAAAGAAAGGGGCATCAAGTATTGAAGGAGTTGAAGCCAAGTTGTGGCAGGTAGATGTTACTTTTGGCTTAGTTTCTTTGTAGATGGATACAATCAAATTTTTTGGATGTACTTTATAAACTCTTCGTGGACTGATACCTTATCAATGAACTCTTGTAATTGAAAGCTGGAGATAATGATTGACTGAGGAATTTAATTAAGTGATAACAATGTTGGACAAAAACTTGTGTTTCACCACCTATTGTTCTAGTGTGATTCCTACTTGAGCTTGAAGTGAGCCAGTTTTTCCATGATGTTCCGGCTCTTTCTTGATGATAGAAATCCGAGACGTACAGACTTATTCTACCCTTGACGAATGCAATTGATTGCCTTAATGCATTTGCAATTGATTGCCTTAATGCATTTATGGGTACCAGCTTCGTGTGCAGTCCAACTTTTCTGAAGTTTTTATGAAGTGCTCTTATTCATTTAAAATTGGCGGGTTAGCATGCTTTGATTGGTGCATTTCTACTTTATGAAGAAGATATATATGTTTGGTTCATGCAGGTTGCTGAAACATTGCCCGAGGAGGTGCTGTCCAAAATGAGTGCACCACCAAAGAGTGATGTACCTATTATTACACCTAATGAACTTGCTGAGGCTGATGGGTTTGTTTTTGGCTTCCCAACAAGGTTTGGTATGATGGCTGCTCAATTTAAAGCGTTTCTTGATGCTACTGGAGGACTCTGGAGGACCCAACAGCTAGCTGGGAAGCCTGCTGGTATTTTCTACAGCACGGGGTCTCAAGGTGGCGGGCAGGAAACAACTCCGTGAGTTCCTAACATCAATGATCTTATGACCATATGCTATGCTAGGAGCTTTGCAATATAAAATTTGCAGTTCTTATCTGTTTCTGTTTCTTTATATTCCATCATCACAGGTTGACCGCTATTACTCAGCTTGTGCATCATGGAATGATTTTTGTGCCTATTGGCTACACATTTGGAGCAGGCATGTTTGAGATGGAGAACGTGAAAGGTGGCAGTCCATATGGTGCTGGAACCTTTGCAGGTGATGGTTCAAGGCAGCCAACCGAGCTTGAATTGGAGCAAGCTTTCCACCAGGGCAAGTTGATTGCCACCGTTACCAAGAAACTGAAAGGAGCTGCCTGATCTTTCTTTTGTTGACCAAGTTTGGCATTCTTAATTTTTCTTTTTCTTTTTTTTTTTACTCCTTAAAACTTGAAAAACAATAGATCTTACTATTTCTATGATTGCAAACGGTAAACCATGCATTGGTGACAGAACTCAATGATGTTGGTCCATTGATTGAGTATAGTTGTTTCCATTTACTACAAGACTTGCTCATTATGTCAAACTAATGTTTATAAAAGTTCTATTGTATTCGTGCATTGACTTGCCATGCTTCTTGGAGGTAAAGAAAGTTGGTAATTTTACCCAATTTCTCTATTCAATTTGAGGTAAACTATTTTTCTTTGTGTTTGGGAAATAGTCTTTGTTCTTGCTCCTGTTTTTATTGTCATTCTCGATTAGGTTAGCAAACTTTGCTTTTCATCTTTGCTTCTGCCGACTCTGAAAGATAGCAGCAGCCTCATAGACATTGCTCCATGTGGCCGGACACTTTTAAATGTGTGCCTTCACTTATTAAAGCTTACTCTTGTTAATGTAGTCATTTACCTTTGAATATTCTATTTTTTTAACCTGTGGACTGTTTAAGTAGGAGTAACTCTTGATGATGAAATTACGTATTGCTCATGTTTTTCTTTTTCTTTTTTGAATAAAAACATTACATAGTTTTAGATTATGCAAGATATTCCATGAATCTGATGAACAATGTTACTTTTCGATAAATCTGAGCAGTATACATTAAAATTATCACATTTTGCAATTTTGGTCCATTGAATTAACAATTTTCCTTTTCGTTGGAAACTCTCTAATAGCGATGGATTCAACGATTATCAATTTCTTCAAAATCTAAATAGGTTGCACAAGAAAATAAAATAAGTAATTTGCCTAATCGAAATGTCATATAGATGTGAATGCCGATTACTCTTGAAACAAAATGCTGCTGTAAAAGAGAAACTCTTTTGTTATAAGGCCATCATTATGTATGATTTTTTGTAAATTACATTTATCGAAAATGGACCAGCGATTTTTAGCTACTTTATGTTGGTGGCATGCTTCCACCTCCAAAGCTCTCAAAAACGTTTCTGTCTAAAAGTAAGCCTGAAAGGCCAAAAAAGAACGATAACAAATGTTTTTTTTGTTTGCTAATCATCGGTATGTCAAAAGATTATAACGTCTAAATGAGTCTGAAGAGTTTCAAAGAGATCTGGGGTGGGGGAAGAGATTGGGGTGCTTCAGTTTAGTGGTGGTTGTATTTGATGATTCCTTCTCCCAAACCACCTGAATATGAAGCTCGAGACAGCATTAACAGAAGGCAGCCGTAGCAGGAAAATCAAATACAGAACAAAAAGAAAAAAGAAAAAAAAAGTTAATATGGGTGCTTAAGACGCATGCCCATCCTCCACAGCAATGTGGTTCGGATCCGTGGCGTTCCTTAACACCAGAAAAAGGCCTTCATTAATTCCCACATATAACAAAATCGTGGATCTATATCTCCTTAAAAGAAGTGAAGGAGACTGCTCAAACACTTCAACAGACTGTTCATCGCCTAAGGTATAAATTCTAATCCTCAAACTAAATAACTCAATTATCCTTTCATATTATTGCTTTTTATACCCCAACATTTTTTGAAATTTTCTTCTTCTGGTCAGTCCGCTGAAAGAAGACCCCTCTTAATTACCGATCTATTGTTGGCGAATACCGATGCTCGATATCATACGGTTAGTCGATTTGGTGGCTTTTAGATAATTGGGACTGAATTTAGAGAAAATCATGAATTTTTGGGTATATACCGTAACATGGTAGCTTTTTTATGAGTTTTTTTTTAATAAATTTTTTGTGTTTGGAATTTTGGTTGCAGTTTAGGGCTTACCGATATTGGGGATATATTGACTCCATTTGTTCCTTCTCTGGATTTCTTTGGTATTATATTTGGTGATGGCCGAATCAAGGTAATTGTTCTCCTTCTTTGTTTTTTCTTTTTCTTTTCTAAACGACTGTCATGGATGCGTTGTTATGTGTGTTTCTTTTGGCTCCTTTTTGAATTAGTGTAAGATCTATAGTTTGGTAAATGGGTGTTTCAATTTGACATTTATTCAGGGAGGAGCGTATGATGTTTTATTTATGAATTGCGTGGCTCGGGTGTTTTGTAGTGTAGCTTCTAATTGCTTTCAGAGTGTTAATTATTCAAAGTAGCGGAATTATGCGGTACACTGTTGTTCTTCATATGAAAATTTGCTGGAAAATTCAGATTCATTGTAGGAAGGGTAGTGGAGACGATATTCGGAACCTTAGATCAATAGGTGTATTTTTTTAAAATTTTGTAATAGTTTTGAGTTAGATTGTACAAAAACATAATTGTTATATATAATACAATTTGCCTTTTCCCAAGAAAAAACTTTATGATTTACAATATTGCTTCCTAATTTTGTTAAATATGATATAAATGGGTATTGTTTTTCAGTTCTATAACATTATTGTTCATTATAATAAAAGATATTGGACGTTTTACATATTTTTTAACAAAAATTAAATCGATAGACGCCTCTGGCATTCGTCTCGGGACAAGCATCTAGATTAATAACATAATATATACACACATTTGTATTTATCACAATGCACACATTTGTACTTTTTAAAATATAATATATACTGTTTGTTAGATTTTTAATAACGAACAAATAATTAAAATAGATAAGGTCACCCGAGCATCCGCCCGGGCCAAGCATCTATTATAGATGTGAATGCTGATTACTCTTGAAACAAAATGCTGTTGTAAAAGAGAAACTCTTTTGTTATAAGGCCATCATTATGTATGATTCTTTGTAAAATACATTTATCGAAAATGGACCAGCAATTTTTAGCTACTTTATGTTGGTGGCATGCTTCCACCGCCAAAAAAGAACGATAAAAAATGTTTTTTTTGCTTGCTAATTATTATTTCCCATGGCCCTCCTCAGCTTTGCTATCATCCTTTTCTTTTGAACCCACCCCAAAACAGCCACATATATATATATATATATATATATATATGCATCGTATGTACATTCTTCTAGCGTGGCCTTACTGGAATTTGCAACATTAACATGAACCTCCTAATTCCTAAACCAGATTTGAGCAAAATGTAACACGATATTGATGCTGGTGATGACATCAATCTAGACCTTTATACAAAGCCGGAGTTGCTTGCAAACATCCAAAAACTAAAAGGAAAAGAAAAAAAAAAAAAAAACACCCTCCCAGTAGTTCATAAAGGACCTATATAGCCGTTTCATTCCACTCGTTTTTGCAATGTTCCCTATTTAAATAGCGGAGACTAACGAAGAAGTCTTTGCAGGCAAACAGACTAAATATACCTTTAATTAACGTCCTTTCTAGTTTCCAACTCTAAGCACGTACGTAATATAAATTTGAATGTGATATATATATATATATATATATATATATATATATCGGATAGGACCTTCTTAAAGGCTCGTTGGGAAAAAAAAAACAAAAATTAAAATAATGTTTGAGACTTTTCAGTATCTTGTTAAGACTAATTGTATGTGTGTATATCTAAAGTTAAAAGAGTCTAAAGGCTGTAATACTATCTCTGGTTTTTGGAGCAGTCAACCTGAAACGGTGTATTACTAAAATCGCGTTGAAGCTGCCCAGTAATCGTTTCCTCTGCAATGTCAATTGCCAATAAGCCAGACTAACAGTGCCACATTCAATCCGTCTTAGAAGTAGAGGGAATCTTGTTCTTTTTTTTTTTTTCTTTCTTTCTTTTTTTCTTCCCAAGGGAGGGGCACAAGAAAAAAGATACAGTACGTATAGAAAGAACATAAGATAAATAAATGTAAGCAACTCTTTTTTATCTGATGATCAAACCAGACAACCAAGAGAATATAGGTCCTCGCTTTTCAAGCTTTGCTTCTTTTCTAATTTTTTTTTTTCCTTTTCTTCGATCTCCTTTTTTCATGATATTTTTATTATTGTTCCTTCCGCGACCTGTCTTCTTTTGTCCTTTGTTCAATCTTATCGCTGTTTGGTTCTTTGAATCAATACAAATAATGTAGATGAATTCTAGTGTTTTTCTATAAATGCTTCATCATTTATATACATTACCTCAGTCCTTAGCCCTTTCCAACCGGGGAAAAATAACCTACCAACTTTTTGAGGGTTTTTTTTTCTTTCTTTTTGGCGGTTGCAACTTTGATACGTTTGTATGATTGGCAAATGACTCAATATTAATTTACGCAATTCGCACAATTCAGTTGTATATAATACTGACTGGAGTAGTGCTGCGTCCCGAGTGCGATTGGAGATTCTAATTAAGAAAACCAGTAATTATAAGATTAATGCTAAAATCCGCAAAGAGTTAGTGCTATAGTCGGTAGATCCGTGTCTTTATTGTCCAGCTGATGATAATTCTTTTGCAGTACTTCAACAATTTCATTGTTTTCAATTAATTAATTAATTAATTATTGGCGTTCTTTTTGGCATGCCCTATCCTTAGCAACATACATTTGGGTTGCAAATGACGAATGTCATTTTGTAGACAAGATGATCAAATTAGGTCATCATCATCACTTCATAATTAATTGAATTTTCCATATCTATACAGTGACTCATTTTGGGAATTAAATGACAGGTTAGTAGTTAGGTTGATGCCTTTCCTGGTAATAGATCAGGGTTCGATTTCTACCAGGGGTTGTAAGGGGTTTTACCTACATTTAAATAGGGTCCACTGAGGTGGATTTTTTTTTTTAAAAGAAAAAATAGCGGCTCATTTTTTTTATGCATGATGCAGACAAAATATATAATAGAAGTTTCATGAAAAAATGCTATTATGAAATTTTTTAAAAAAGGGATTTTATTCGTATCAACAATGTTTATCGATGATTTCATTGGTACAAATGTATTCTTTTGGTAAACTTGTAAGTGAAGACATTAAGCGTTGATTGTATTCTTTATTACCCTATGAGAGACACATGAGGGTCTTCAGAACAAAAAAGAATAAAAAGAATAATTATGAGAAGGGAGAGGGGTGAATAGATGCCATTCTTTTTTTATATTCATTTATGGTGCTTCTAAGCAAAGCCAATCTTGCTGTAAAAAAAAAAATGTAAAAGAAATTATTCCAAAGTAGAACTACTCAATGACTAGCTAAAAGGGCCAATTGGATATGCTAGCTGCTGATAAGTCTTCTTATGACCTTTTCTTTTTGGGAGGTTTATATTATTTCTTTTATTTGTTTGTTTTTTTGGCTCAAGAAACTGAAACACGAACAAAAGGAAAGGAAAAAAGAGCAATCAAGAACAATAGAGTATCGACCAAGCGCCCCATGAACACATCTATATAGGCTAATCCTATGAAACCCACTATATAGGGTAATCAGTAGGTGTTAGTACTTGCGTACGTATTTCACGAACAGAACATGGCTAGATCATTTGTTTTAACTTCGACATTTGGTAGTTAGAGCGCATACGAAGGATATATCCAGAATTTTTTTTTTTAAAAAAAAAAATAATACTCCCTCCGTCCCATAATTATTGTCCAGTTTGAATTTGTATTTTTAGCTCAAATTGTACTAAAAGTGAAATCTCAAACTGGACAATAATTTTGGGACAGAAGGAGTATCATACATGATTGGCATCTCGTCTAATTAATAAGGTTCATTTATAAATAGAATTTTGCCTGCGGGTGAGACGAGGTGGGTTATTCAAAACTGATCTTCAGCTTGAGTTGCGCACATTGAATCGAAGCTTCACTTACTCACCTTAATATTCTTGAATGAGAGGAACGGAAAATGGAACTCAAGAACTAATTGAACACTTCAAGAAACAAAATTTAGGGCAAGTTAAGAAACCTTCTTTTCTTTTTTTCTTTTTTTTTTTTTGGAGTACCTGTATAATAGTATAAACCTTTTTAGAGCTACGAAACAAAATGCATATTTCTCGCTTTATAAAACGAAATGCAACCTGTATATATATTGAGTTGGATTGGATGTTTTCTCTGTGTGTGTGTGTATTTTTATTTTTTTCGAAACCTTATAGTTGTAGCTCTTCCTATTCATTTCTCTTTTTTTTTAAAAAAAATAATTCATTTCATCTTAATCTCGTCTTCCTTGATAAAAAAAGAAAAAACTTGTCTCTCTTTTTCCCCTCTTTTGTTGTTGCTTTCTTTTCTTTATTAGGTCCGTCTTATTTAAAATATTCAATTTATTATCCAGTTTTAGACATCCAACAAAATTTGAATAGTGGTATTAATGAGAATTTAAAATTTAATGGAGCATGTTCGGACTATCAAAAAAAAAAATTCAATTTATTGAATTAAACTGACAACAAATAGACCACTGTATTATGTTTCAAGGAAGGGATCATCATCCATTTTATGTTTACCGAATTTGTGTTTTATTTCAGTTTGCCCGTCATTTAGATCGCAGAAACCCTTATTATATGCATGATTCATAGAAATACGTAAATTAAATGTACGCAATGTAGATGAAGTTATTATACCAATGATCTATCTGACTGAACTCTAAGCTGGCAGAGGTAATGATGATTCGTTCATTACGTACACACAACAGAAAACAATTCCTGTCACTGTCCAAAATGATTTGAAGAATTTAGGAAAGAATGATATGATAATAACATCTATATATATATATATATATATATATATTTAGTAAAATAGGGTAGGCCATTGAAAATTTTCATAAAGGGCTTAGGTCACACCATAAAATTAGTTGGTAAAAACAGAGAATCAATGGACTATTGATTGGAGGTCTTATTAAATTGAATTAATTAACCTAGAAAAAGAAGAAGAAAAGTGGAGAAGATAGTTTTGCCTTCTTTTGTTAAGCTTCCAATGGATGTAGTTCAATGTGACCATTCGATGCAAAGCACAAAAATGCTTTGATGATTTCATGCCTTTCCTCCACACCTACATCCTTCCATTATTTTTCTTCTTCAAGAATATATGAATTTTATATGTGAAAAAAATATGTATAATTTTTTTTTTAAGAAAAAAAGGGGGTAAAAAATTATACTCAAAAAAGGAGGAAATATGGGCCATCCTCTGACTTCCACTACATATATTCCAAAGAAATAAACAAATCAAAAGTGAGATTTCCAATCAAACTCATTTCCCCACACTTATTCACTCCTCTTCTGGAATTCAATTATTCCATCTTCCCCCAATTCCCCTTTTTCTCCTTTATAAAAACTTATAAAAAGCAGCAAGTGCCAGCTCTTTGGATCACCAGAAATTGTACCCAGAAAAAAAAAAAAGCTCCTTTACCAATTTTCCTCACCTAGAAATACATATATATTATAATACATCTAAACAAAACAAATTCTGGCTCTAAACTACTGTACACTTTTTGAAGAAAAAATTGTTTCTAATTAGCTGAATAATCATTTGCTAAAACCAACCTTTAATCATAATCTTTTTGGATTATTACAAGACTATATATATATATATATAAATATATATATTGTCCTAGCTACAAATCAAACTAATTAAATGGTCCCTAAAAATATATTGTTTTCACCTAGTCCAAAGTTGCATCATTTTGCCTGCAGACGGGCCAGCAACCTGCCTCTGTCCTCCTCTAAAGGGTCGCATTATATCCCTTTCAATAATATTCAGCCACCAATTTTTTTTTTTTTTTTTTCAATTTTCTCCTTTTTCCTCTCTCTTTTTTTTCTTCTTCTTCATCTTTTTCGTCATCATCTTGAACCTGGAATTCAGTACAAAAGTACGAACAACAGCTACAAATTAATCTCCACTTCTTCATTGGACTAGCTATAGATGATGTGTCTTGGAAAATGCACAGATTAGTTTTTTCCAGGTTTAATTCCTTTGCTTGCTTGTTTCTTGTTTTTTTTTTTCCTTTTTTTTTTTTTTTTATCTGAAAGGTGCTCCGAAGGTTGTTGGGGTCCAAAAATCCACGGTTGTTTCCTGGGTGACTGGGAATGTACTTGACACCGGCACCAAACACAATCCTCTACTCCGCAGGTCTTGTTTAGGTCCATCTCCTTGATCTTTAGATTTGTCAGGATTCTGCTCAAGTTCGTTAACGATTCTCCATCAACAAACTATTGCAACTTACGAAATAAATGACCAATATGATCATATGTACATTGGATTATGTAATGATCTTATAAAGGAAATACTACCAAAATTTTAACTTCTAAGTGACAATGAAAGTAATAAGTAAACCAACAACAAACTGTCGGGATATTGTTCCGGTGAAAAAAACTATCTGGAGAATCCATATAAAGTTCCACTTGTAATTAAAATTTAGTCTTGTAGATTAATTTAGTGATGTCTATCGATCCCCGGAACTGTTGTCCAAACTAACCATTTTACTTATTCATTGCTTAGAATATAAGGTATTTGAAGTCCAAAACATGCACAATTCAACAAGTTTAAACTTAGTACAGCACGATTAAAAAAAAAAAAAAAAACACGAAAACATGTAACGCACCTGAAGGTGTGTCATGGGAGCTCCGCTTTTCATGTATGGAGTGCTTAGGACCTGATTTTTGTGAAAGAAAGAACATATCATCAGTTATGATTACCTGGGTTTTGAAGATCTTACAATTGAGGCATTGATCAAAGGTACAAAATTCAACTGTCGACAAATATTGTAACACTCTTGTACTTACACCAACTTGTTCATGCAAAAACTTGATGTACTCGATGGCTTCGGAGAGAACAGACGCTGTGTCAGTCTGAAACACAAAGACAAAGAGCAAAAATTAATCATAAGTTGAATTAGTAAGAACAATTTCATGTTTTTTATTATTTATTTTTCTTAAACAATGGACATACCATATCTTACTTAAACTCTGTAATTACAATTCTAGAAAATAAGCAATGTAAATATATGTGGATTTTCTGAAAGGAGTAGCTAGGAAAGAATCTTGGAGAAGTTTAAAAAATTACCTTTCCAAAAGGTGAAACTAATTGTTGGAGCGCAGTGATTCTGTCTCCCATCTTCTCTTTCCTCACCTGGAAATGTATAGAGGAAAACAAAAAAAGCTACATGCTCTTATCCATGGCCGAAAATATAAACATAGGTAAATAAAAATTGAATCTTTTTTCTTTTTTTTTCCAACGGACTAATTAATGAAGAAGCAATGCAAACCTTAAAAGCTGGCATGGGGGTTGGCGATTCATTTCGGGGTCTTTTATTGGATGTTTCATTGCTGCTACTCTTCTTTGCTACGGATACCTCCCGAACTTCAGATGTATTCTATGTTGAACCAAAAAATATGTACAAAAAATCAAGCCAATAAGGTGGCAGCTAAATTTAGTATACTAATGAGAAAGGATTGAGTTGGAGAACGTACGTACCTTGGATTTGTCTTCAAAATTTGGTAAAGGGATTTGGGAGTGAAGCGAAGGGAACAAGTTCGACCTGACATCGTTCATGGGAGCTGACGAGGAAGCATTCCAAAATGGGGTGTTATTGGAAAAGTGCAGCTGACCATGACCATGATGCTGAAGTGGTTGCGGATGCTTGGGGGGTGAATTTCGTAGAAATTGAGGAAGATTATTATTATGATTAGACCAAGAATTAGAAGGCGCCGCCATAAGTTGATGATGATGATGATCAACAACAGTAGAACTATTATTGATGCCACCATAATTAGATGAAGATGATGAGATTTGGTAAGCAGAATAATTCATGGCTGGATGCTGCTGCTGATGATGATCAGCAGGAGGAGGAACTGATAATAAACCTTGTAAGAGATGATGATTTGGAGAACTGTTGTTGGTACCACCACCAAATGCTGTAGTGGTAGCAGAAGAAGAAGCAGAAGAAGAAGAAGAAGAAGAATCAAGGTGATGATGAAAGGTGTTGGAAGAACCGAAGTGGGAATTGTCCAGAGAAATTCCTCCACCTCCTGCTGCTGCTGCTGCTCTACTGCTGATATTGTTGGTGGTGGAGGAATCCTCGGAATTATTTGGTGGTAATGAATATAGTAATTTATGCCTATTCCATTGTTGTTCTTGCTGCTGCTGCTGATGATGCTGTTGAAAATTCCCACTAGTTGCTTCTTCTTGAAGCATCGATCGAAAACTACTCTCTCCCTTATCCCCTCGGCTGCCCAGTAGTAACCCCCCAATCAATATTCACTAGAATCAACTAACACACACACACACACACACACACACTAAAAAGAAAAAAAATAAGAGCTTGATATTTTGTGCAAGTGTGTGTGTGTGTGTGTGTGTGTTTAATTCATTTCCATGCAAGAAGAGGAAAGCAAACAAGTTAAAAGACTTACAAGAGGGCAGGGTTCCAATCCATGGTTTGAGAAGAGAGGCTTAAATCCATGATTTGTAAACAAGTCCCGCCGGATTGGGCCAACAGTCCTCCGGCACCGGATTCGTGACCAGACACGCACACAGTGGAATCATCCACCATGGAAGACCTGGCGGCCACTACTACATCTGTTGGCCACCCAACGAAGGTGTTGTTGGTGGTGGTGGCGGATGAAGTTGACGGCGCCGCCGCCGTGGCCGTACTACTACTATTCCTCGTTGATGTTTCCCACCAGTTCCCGCTCCCCAGCTGAAACTCCTCCGCCATACTCTTTTTTTTACTTTTTTTACGATTATATCCCTCTGATGATATCCTTCTAGTTTCTCTTCAGCTTCAACTTGCCGTGGCAAATAATCAAATAAGGATATGGCCCTTCAACTTGCTGCTTTGATTTACTTGTTGGGAGGAAGAAGTAGGGTGCGCTGAAGAATGTTTATTTCTTGTCTTTTTATTTCTTTTTTTAAAAAAAAATGAAATTCGGTTCGCTGCATCTCAGTGTTTATATATATAGACAGGTAGTTTGATGATGATCAGCTAGCTGCGGCTGTGGGAGGAAAGAGAGAAGCCATTTTGAATTTTGTGTTTTTGAGTTGAAACCCAAAGACTCACCCTCCACACACATACATAGACAGAGGAATTTGGTTGACTTTTTTTTAATTTTTTTTTAATCTTATTTTTAGCGATGGGGGGCGGAAATAGGAATTGATTAGACTAATGAAAATTGAAAATGTCTTTCCCGAACTAAATTCCCCTGCTTACTGCAACAGCTTAGCCAACTAGGTAAAATATCTACCCACACTTTATATTACTGTTTCCTCTTTTCCGTTTTCATTTTTTTAAAAAATATATATATACTCACTACTTTTTCCGTCTCATTTTATTAATCTATTTTATACTCTTACCATAAAAAGTAGTATTGTGCATAATCTTTTCGTTTTTGACTTGTGCATTTAACTGTACATCATTTCTGCTTTGAAGGTTTAGATTTAAACTCTTTTTTTTTTTCAGGTTGCATATCATATACTATTAATCAATTATATTTGATAGTGAATATATTATTGAGGTTGCTGAATCATTTATTCTTTTTTTCCCCTCCTGCTACACTACTGGGAATATTGTAGTAAAAACTATAAAACATATATATATATATAATTACTTTTATAATTAATATTCGAAATCACTGCCTGACATAATCTATTTTTGAACTACCTTAGTATGTCTCTTTCGTGAGAAAAAACTTACATCTCTTGCATGTTACTGCAAGATTTCAAACTTGGCCATAATCAAACTATAATTCAGAATTTTTTTTTTTTTGTTTGAATCAGGTGTTTATTGGTCATGTAATCCTAAAAAGTCAATAAATAAACATCTTGGTGGCATATAGTATTAATACATAAGTTCTTACCGTACGTGATTAGTGATAAAAATTATCAATCTCTCAATTATATTGGCGCCTTATCCGTTTAAGAAAAGTAAAATTTGACAAGCTCCCTGCTAAAAAAATAGAGTATAATAGTAGTAATATACTCGTATTATCTTTTTAGGCTTATCACTTATTGCACCAACTTTTTTGCTAATTAAGTGAGCTTTGAAACATATGAGTTGTTATTGTCAATTGCTTTAAAAGCAAAGCAGCTAAGCCAAGCGATCGATCGATATTCAATTTATATCAACGCACACCCTTCGCTTCCAGATCGATCAAATATCCCGTTGATCAGCTCCAGACAAATCGTAACACCTCACATGCCCCAAATCTACCAATATATACTCTGCCTTTTTGTATATATGCCTTTAAAATTTTTACGCGTTTCTGTAAATGTTGCAAAATATATATATAAAAAAAAATGTAATATCGAAGACATGAAATATTCATCACCGGCATACCAATTCTGATCATAGCAGATGGCACAATAAGGAAAACAATTTGTTGCGCAGATGGATGGTAATAATTTATGATGCATTTGTGCACGGAAGTCTTCGTGCTATACTTTACCTTTGTTATAGTAATTCTTTTCGTCTGCAAAATTTTGGCAACAGAATGATATTTGCGCAGGAAAGAATCCATCATCCCTTCCATTAGAACAACAACAACAACAACAACAACAACAACAACAACAACAAAAAGCTTATAAAAACTTGCCACTTTTTGAAATAGTTCATTAATCCTCGTAATCCAAAAAAAAAAAAAAGGTTTAAAATCAATTAGCCAGGTTGCTGCTTTCTACAACAAGATTCTATTTGCGATATAAAAGCACTGTATAGCTTTTCCAGATACAGAAGAGAAAACGGAAAATATCTAGTCCTTTTTTTTTTTTTCTTTTGTCCTTTTTCTTTTTTTAATCTGTAGTGCTAAAGAGTCAATGTCAAATTACATACTACTGCATAATATTCATTCGGTAAAACCCATTATCGAAAAATTCCTTAATAAATTAAGGAAAGTACTCCTGAATGTAGATGGGGTTGACAATGGACATGTGTTTTTTCAAAAGCTTAAAGTACTAGAGAGAAATGTCAATTTTGTTATCGATGGGTGCAACTTGGTGATGGCTTCCTTCATTCTCCCGATCAATTTGTTGAGGACCACAGTTCCATTTACTGGAATGAACATAGTTTCTTTTTTTTTTTTTTGGATGTAAATTCAGATGATCATAGTTCCTTCTTACATGTTTGATGTATCTCTCTTTTTGTTTGGTAGGTGGATCTTGTAATCTCACTTAAATGTCAAAATTAATTAATCATTGTTGGAAGACCTTAGATATGTTAAGGTTAATAATATGTCATTGGAAGTGAATGATCATATCTACGTCATCCCTTTCCCCCCTCTAAATTCCATTCTTCTTTTTTTCCTCTCGACGCGAAACTATTAACAAAAAAAATATTGGGTTAACTACATCTTGTTTTATAATGTATATCGGATTACAGTTTGTGCGAGTACGTATAACTTTTTATCGTTTCCAATTGCTAATTTAAAATTAGACGAGATAATAGACGGACGATGCCTGGCTATTAGATTTGGACACCCTTTTATTTATGCAATTAAAAAGGTGGAGTGCATGAAAAAGTTGGAAATAGAGGGAATTAAAGTCAACAACATTAAAGTTTAAACCTAGCAAACCTAAAGAATATAATTAAGGAGATGGAGTTTGATCTTGACGAAGAAGATCATAATTGTGTGGGAACATCTATCGTTTATCAAATTATGTGGAATAATCAGAGGGAATTCTAGCTATTTATCCTCTTTTTTTTTTTTTTTAACGTATGCTTCAATATATAGGGAGCCATCCCCACAGGAGGGGAAAAAACAAAAAGAGAATCAAGCTCATGGTAAAAATCGTGATAATTGATTGGCTAGCATAGTTAATTTCAACCAAGAAAAATGGGGCGAAAAAAATACATAAAATGGAGTTTATATGTATAATAAGCTATCATAATGTCAGAATAATTGCAAAGTTTGCGAGAAATTGAAGAAAAGAAAGAGGGGGGCGCCGGGATATGGTAATAATACTGGGTAGATCCATTTGTATGATTGTAACATGGGAATATCATTAGTACCATATATGGAATAAATCATTTGTTTCCCATTATTACCCGGATCTCTATTTATTTTATTTTTCTTTACCCATAACTCTATTTTTGTATTTATTTTATGTCTGTAGTATTTTACTTTCTTGCTACAATGCTTGATTATACAGCCATTACACACGTACGGTTGCACCGTATAATAAGATAATATTAGCCTAACAAATTAATCATTCCATTTTATTTTTTTTATTGCTGGTACATTAAAATAAGGAAGGATACAATTATGAAGGGTTTTTTTTTATCCTAATTCGTGAATCCTTTACTTGTGCTCTAAACATCAAAGCTAGCCCCTCATAATAATATCATAATATACCTACGCACGTACGGATACTTATAAAATTACTGGTGTCCAATACGACAGGCGAATAATGAATGAAGTAGTATCATGACAAGGCAAGATGCCAATGAAAATATGGGGTTTTTCCCCCTAAAAGATGGGTATTATTACTACTCATAATTAACAGTCCCGATTACGCTAAACCAGTTGTAAATTTATTAAATCAGAGCTTACAAGGAACCAGATAATTTGTGACAGCTATCCATGGTTGCTAGAGCTTTTACACAAAGGCAAAAACCTCAAACAAAAAAAAAAAAAAAACAAAAAAAGGAGTTAGGATTAATTTAATCTTTTTTTAGAAACATAAATTTGAAGGCAAATCATATATAAACCATTCCCCAACGACCTGTAAATTCCCTGTCCTCAAGTACAAAAATCTCCTCCAAAAACAAAAAGAACTCTCTCTTCCACTCCAAGATGAGAGTCGCGTCTGTGATTTTTTTTTTTTTTTGACGGAAGAATGTATAAAATGCACTTTCGATATTTAAGAACAAAGATCCAAAAGGGAGGGCAACTAAGCATGGACCATTTGCCTCTATATAATAACATCACTTCGTCGTTGAAACCTAACATATGTTTTTTTCACAGTCTTTTGGCAATAAATTCATCTGAATCTAACAAGGGAAAATGTAAAGTATCTTTGTATATGGAATACAACGTTAAAAGAAACCAAATTGTTATTAAAATGCTAGTTGGCAATTATTAAAGTAGAGAAAAACACAAAATTCCATCATCGTATCATGAGCCAGTTTTTTATTTGGTATAGTAATGTACTGTCCCGCTCAGAAAGATATCTTTCTTTTTTTCAATAACATTAAAAAAATAAAAAAAAATTCAAGCAGTCAATTCCAATGCCACTCAGAAACGTTTCTGTCACACTATTAACTACTAATTTCTAATAAAGTACTTTCTCGTCCCAAAATTATTGTTCACTTTAAATTTTTATTTTTAGTATAAATTATACTAAAAGTGAGAATCAAACTGAATAATAACTATAGGATAGGGGGAGTACTTTTTAGATTTTTGGAGAAGAAAAAATGGTGGCGAAAAAAAAAAAATCAAAAAAGGCAAAACGGGGGTGGAAGGCGGAGGGCGGTGGCTAAAGGTGGCGGTGGAGAAATGAGCTGAGCTGCAGCGTCGCCCATAGAGGTAGACGGGCGGCCATTGTTTGACCTTTGTCTAACGTTAAACTTTTTCTTCAGTAGAATAAAAGGTCAACGAACCGGGTCCACACGGCATGCTCGCGTGCGGGTGTGATGGGTCCCATTGGTGTTCTAGGACCTCAGAGTCAGAGCCCGAAAGTGACCGTCTCTTAAGTACTAACGAGAAACATTCTCCGATTCCAATGATTTCATCATTTCCCGTTGAATTTAATCTTGTTTGTGTTTCCATTCTTGCGATTAGATACCCGACACACGTTTTCATCTCCTTCCCATTATTTTATTTTTGGTTTCTCTGGAGTATTTTATTTCCTCCATCTCGAACAAATATCTTCTTTTTTTTTTACACAACATTTTATTTATAGTAATAATTATCCGATATGATAATAATTAGTTTAAGAAGGAAAAACATATCAACAATTTTTATAAGTAACTTTTAATTGTCTTTTGTAGTGTTGGTGTCGAACTAATCTCGTGAGTATGGCTAATTCGATAGCTCGATCAAAATTAATTTTTTGTAATCTCCCATCTATTCTAAAGAAAAATAAAATGAATAATATGTAAAATCATAATCTCTAGATCATGTCATACTTTATTTGGCATGGAGATAAGAATGACATAGGATGTGTTCTTTCTTCCAAAGTTGTTTGCTAACAATCCAACTGTCAAGTGTCAAATGAAGATCGTAGTCAGTGTGAACAACTTATCTATAGTAAGTTCATTTGTTTATCTCTTGTGATTGAGTTTGGGCCAGACGTTATTTGACACAAGTCAGTAACATCAATGAAGTTGCGCGTAGTATTTTTTAATTATTGACATTGACTCTTTTTTTTTCTTTTACCTAAATGTAATTCTTAACTTGAACAACTTGACAATCACCTTCTAAAAGATTGATTACTTTAGTTTTTTATTCGTTTTGTGCTAAAAAAAAAAATGTTTTAATTTTTGTATTTAAAAAATAAGGCAAGTATTTTCGGAGGGATTGATAGATGATTAGCCTTCGAAGTTCATAGTAGTATTATAGTGAAGACAAAACTTCGATACACCCTTTTCAATTTATTATGCTTTGCGTGGTTTGGAGATTTTGAAATTTGCATATTTTTGGAGCATACTAGGTTATTTTGCACGGTTTAATGATTTTAATCATGGGAAACCCACACGCTTTGTTTCATTTGAGGAATTAATGTGATTGGAGTTCAAATCATGATGTGGAGAGTTCGAGTGTCATCCCTAATGATAATTATCTTGGAATCGATCAAAAGCACCTGATCAATTTAATTACTGTGTTCTTTTTTAATACACTAATTAAGGTGTTAGCAAATAACCGAACATTAACATTGGAGAACCAAACAAAAAAGAGATTATGTAGGGTGGATGAAATGCCAGTTTCTGTTTATAGTATGATTTCTTTTTTTGTCCTCTCTATATTTCAATCAAACAAAAGTTACAAGAAATATTTAGGAGATCGAAAAAAAGGGTTTGCGACAAAAAGAACTTTAACTTATGATGATTTTTTTCCCCCGTCTTTCTGAAAGTACTTATGATGGTTTATTAACACACGCATCCCCCAAACATTTGGATGAAACTGTACTTATTACTCGTAGTCTTGTACTACCACTTTTGCATTTGTAACGGGGAAAATTACGTAAGTATATATGCAAAAATATACCCCTTCCGACCCTGTATTTGAAACTTCATTTACGCTAAAATATTTACTTTATAAATAGGGTGAAATCGAGTATTTCGAATACTTTTTTTGCATACGTACACCTCTAAAGATTTAATGGTAATTACGTATATTTGGATTTTTTTTTTTCTCGTTTGAAATAATGCAGGAGTAGGAGCTAATAAAATGAATGTTTTGACGCCGGTGTTTTGTCAAACATTTGCTGCCGAAAGGCAAGTAAATAATTAGTGAAATTCAGAAGTGGATGTACTACGAAATAAAAGTCAAAAGTACGAGATCAATCCATAACAGTGAATTTTTATATTTAAGCATAGAAAGGGGGTTACAAGAGTCGTTAAATTAATCATTTTAGACAGTCCAAAAGTTGACTTCTTTATGCTATTAGGGGCGAAAACACTTTCACTGTGTGTTTCATCCTGTTCGATTTTCCCGACGCAATCTGTGTTAGCCATGGCCAGAAAAGCGAAGAAGCAAGCAGGAATAACTCGGAATGGGGATCAGGAGCAATCAGTCGCTAAACGAGAGCAAATTGGAGCTGAATCAAGTCCAAATCGTGCCAGTACGTGTTAGGTCAGGAACCCTGATTCAACAATTAATGTGTCTAAATCGCATTTATTGTTGGAACAATTATGTAATCAAAGGGTTGTTGAGGTTGATGAGGGAGGAAAAATGCCGAAAAAACATGAAAATAATGTCAAAATCACACAGAAT
The DNA here is from genome assembly GCA_949775105.1 of Oldenlandia corymbosa var. corymbosa. Lineage (NCBI taxonomy): Eukaryota > Viridiplantae > Streptophyta > Magnoliopsida > Gentianales > Rubiaceae > Oldenlandia > Oldenlandia corymbosa. Next base: position 8,401,323 of record OX459118.1, read on the forward strand.
CTGATAGAAAGAAATATGTGGAAGAATTTCGATCTGAAGAAATTGAAACAAGAAAAAAACTTGCACTATATAGAACCTTGAATGGTGAATGATAGATGTATAACAAAGATAACAACTGATGAAATTCAACAAGAAATAGAGTATTGGAAGCTTTCTGTGGTTTGTAGTGTATTGGGAGCCAATCCCCCCTTTACTGTTATGAATGGTTTTTAATATTGAATTTGGGAAACATTGGTCATTGATAAAGTTATGTTGCTAGATAATGGAGTGTATATTGTTCGTTTCAAAACAATCACAGCGAAGGAAGAAGTTCTGATGAAAAGTATCTATCAGTTTGATCAAAGACCAATGGTGGTAAAGGATTGGTCTGTAACTGAGGAAATCAACTTGAAGAAAATACAAAAGATCCTTATTTGGATTCAGTTTCCAAGGCTCAAACTCAAATACTGGAATCCTGTTACGTTAAGCAAGTTGGCTAGCATGATTGGTATTCCTCTAGAGATGGATGACATGACATCTCAAAAGTCCAGAACAGGATTTGCTAGGGTACTTGTTGAGGTAGAAATACAAGAGAAGTTGAAGGAGGTTGTGTGGTTTGAGGATGAACAAGGAGCACTGCAGGAGCAGGCAGTAAGATATGAGTGGAAGCCATTAAAATGCCTTAATTGTAAAGGCTATGGACATGATATTTCTAAGTGTAGGCAGCTTATTGAAACAGCTTGGTTGGCAAAAGAAATTGTGGCAGAAAAGAAAACAACTAGGGAGGGAACAAGTTCTAAAGGGAAAGAAAAAGTAGAGGTAATCAGAAATGAATCATCAGCCAGAACTAGGAGACCACCTAATAGGAGTATTAGTCCTGGGAAGAAGGATGAAGTGGAGATGGGTATATAGATAACAAATCAAAATGGCATCAAAATCCAGGAAGCAAGAGTCTGTGGAAAAGTGATATCAGTTGATACTATATATTCTCAAGATACTAGTCACCTTTTTAAAGGGTCTAGTTATCATGAGTAATATGATAGTGTGGAATGTGAGGGGACTAAATAGTCCCCTGAAACACAGGGAGGTGGATCAATAACTCTCTGTTAATAATGTTGGAGTAGCTGGCATATTAGAAACTAAACTGAATGATGAAAAAGTAGTGGAGATAATAAAGAAGAAATTGTATGAATATGAGTTTATAAGTAATGATGAAGGACAAAAGAAGGGAATGATCTTGCTTATGTGGAAGAAATGGCAGTATCAGGTGACTGGAATCCAAGTACAGGAGCAATTCATACATAGCAGAATTAGAGAAATAGACACTGGTAAAGTGTTCTATTTTACTCTAATTTATGCAGAGTATAATGCTCCAAGAAGAGGGAAACTGTGGGATGATCTCAAAGTATTATCAAGGAATATTGATTTGGCATGGATGATGGCAGTGGATTTTAACTGCATTTATAAAGCAAAGGAGAAGCTGGGTGGAACTAATGAACTTAGTTCTGATTCAGAAGAGTTTCAAGCAATGATAGAAGATAATGAGTTATGGGAAATGAAAACGTAAGCTGGAAGCTTCACTTGGTCTAATAAACAAATTGGAAGCCAGAGAGTGACCTCAAAGCTGGATAGAGTCCTGATCAATGATGCTTGGATGCAAGTGTATTCAGATGCCTTTGCTACAGTTATGCCAGCTGGGATATCTGATCACAATGCATTATTGATTAGGTGGGGGAAACTGATGAAAAGCAAGAAAAGGGCCTTCAAATTTTACAATATGTGGCTGCAAGACACTGAATGTGTAAACCTGGTGGGAAATGTTTGGCAAAAGGAAGTAGAAGGAACAAAACGGTACTCAGTAGTCCAGAAACAGAAACAACTTAAACCTTTATTAAGGAGCTTAAACAAAAGGAAGTTTGCCAATATAGAAGAACAACAACTGGAAAGTCAGCCGAAATTACAGAAGGTTCAAGAAGCATTTCAAGAAAAGCCATTTGATGAGGAATTGCAAAAAGATGAAAAGAGACTCACTGAGGAATGTGTCACCATCAGTAAAGCAGTAATGAGTATTTGGGCTCAGAAATTGAAAGAAAGGTGGATTAATGAAGGAGACATGAATACAAAATACTTTCATGCTGCTATTAAACAGAAGAGTTTGAGGAATAAGGTGAGATCATTTACCAATGAAGAAGGTGAGTTAGTAGAAGATTGGCAGTGGTTGTGGAGCATTTTGTGGGATGCTTTCAAAAGCTACTTGGTACACAGATACAGAGAACACCAGCTCAAACTGAACCATTTAGATCAGGGATCAAACTGACAATTCATCAGCAGATCAACCTGACTAAGGACTTCACGAGAGCAGATGTGAAGAAGGCAATATTCTTTATTGATGTTAATAAAAGCCCTGGACTTGATGGCTTTAGCAGTGGATTTTATAGAAGCATGTGGAGTATTGTTGGAGATGAGGTTAGTGATGATATCTTCGAATACTTTACAACAGGCAAAATGTTGAAACAGATTAACTCCACAGTGATCTCATTAATCCAAAAACAGAAGTACAAAAGGATGCCACAGAATTCAGACCAATATCTTGCTGCAATACCTTGTATAAGTGTATTTTAAAAATACTGTGTATGAGGCCGAGTGAAGTGCTTCCTGGACTGGTGGATCAGAACCAAGATGCTTTTGTGAAAGACAGGAAAATCTTGCATAACATTCTGTTAGCATAGGAATTAATTAGGCTCTATAACAAGAAATATTCTAAGCCAAGCTGTGCTATGAAGGTGGATTTAAGGAAGGCATATGATTCAGTCAACTGGGAATTCTTGCAGGAAATGCTAAAAGAATATGGTTTCCCTGGAAATATCCAATGGGTGATGATTTGTGTGACCACTTGTAGTTACTCTTTGAACTTGAATGGATCAATCACAGGTTTTTTTTTCAAGGAAATAAAGGATTGAGACAAGGTGATCCAATCTCACCTTTACTATTTGTATTGCTGATGGTATATCTAACCAGGCTATTGAAAAAGAGGCTAAGAAAGAAGGGTTTAAATGGGATCCATACTGTGAAAAGATGAAGATCACTTCACTTAGTTTTGCTGATGACTTATTAATCTTTTGTGGAGCAGATCTTCCAACAGTTACAAGAGTGAAGAAGGTATTGGATGAGTTTACAAGTTCTACAGGTCTGGATGTAAATGTACATAAATCCAATTTGTATTTTGGAGGAAATGTAGAGGCAGTAAGAGATCAAATCAGAAAGACAATGGGATTTCCAACTGGGGAGTTCCCAATGAGATATCTTGGACTTCTAGTTTCACCAATTGCTTGGACAAAGAGTGATTGTCAATGATTGGTGGAAAAGATAACAACAAGGATCAAATGTTGGTCTTCTAGGCATTTGTCTTATGCGGGAAGAACAATATTGATCAATGCTGTGTTGACGACTTTGCACACTTATTGGGCCAACATCTTTATGATTCCTCAAGCAGTTATACAATAAATCACTAATTGTTGTAGGAACTTTCTTTGGGGAGCAAAAGAGAATGACATGAAATGTTCACTGGTTGCTTGGGATACAGTTTGTAGAAGCAAGGCAGAAAGAGGACTTAATATCAAGGAACCAGGAATCTGGAATAAACCCATTATGGGAAAGCAGCTGTGGGACTTGGAATTGAAAAAAGATAGCTTATGAATCTTATGGATGCATAACTACTACATAAAAAAAACATCAGTTTGGAATCATCAGCCACCACAACACAACAGTCGGCATTGGAAGAAACTGATGCAAGTAAGAGAAAAGCTGAAAGAAGCTGTAAGACAAGGGAAATGGACTGGTAATAAAGAGAAAAAGTATACTACAAGTTCTGGATATAGATGGATGAGAGGCCAGCATGGAAAAGACAAACCAGCAGCAGTGATATGTAACAGAATGACCATTCCAAGGCATAGTCTAATCAGCTGGATTGCCTGGAAAGAAAGATTACTCACAGCAGACAGATTGAAAATGATGAATGTGAAGAACTTAGATCAGCAATGCATACTGTGTAAACAGGAAGATGAATCAATACAACACATGTACTTCCAATGCCAGTACTCAGCAGCATTGGTGCAGGAGATGAAACGATGGCTTAGTGTACAAACAAGGATTGAGCAGCTTCAATGCACAAGAATTCAGAGAGTTTGGCAGTTCAAAAAACTGAAAAGAAGTGTATTTCTAGCCAACTTGAATGCGATGACTTCTGATGTGTGGATTGAAAGGAATAGCAGAAGGTTTGGAGGCAAGCAACAATCAGTCCAGGAAAGTTGGTTGTTGATTCAAAATAAGCTGAAATGGAGGATTAAACATGTATATAGAAATGGTAGTGGCGATGATGTTCGATTCCTAACTAAACTAGGAATTGAGTTTTGAAACGGTGTATATATCTTTGTCAAGTGTTGATGATGAAATGAAAAATCACCTTTTACCCACAAAAAAAAAAAAATAGTTAAATATCACTTACTTTCCATCTTAGCCAAACCGCCAACAGTGTAACCTATGATGACTAATTAATCTTATTTTTTTTGGCATATTACACAAATGGTTTCTGAAGACATTATCCTCGCCAATCCCATTACACCAATTTTCCAGAGAAAAAAAAAGTATTTTTACAAAATGTAAGAAATTAACCCGTTGTTAGCCCATGCATCATATTAAAAGTTTCCTAAAATATTTGGTAATATAGAAACAATTTTGGTCAAGTTTTAAATATCATTCCCTTGAATATAATTAGAGGTAATTAAATGCATAGAAGAAAATCACATAACATCGGCAACAAAATTCCCACAAAAAAGGCGGAGAGGGTGATGCAAAAATGATGTGAGCATGAGGGTGCGGAAGATGACAAAAAGGAGACAAAGGTAATGCAAAATTCCAACACGGAGTGATTAGAAAGAGTCAAGCAATTGTTTATTGAGAGAAAGAAAAGAAAAGAAGAAAACATATCACAAGGAGGAACAAAACAAGTGAAGGAGTGAGTGTGACCAAAATCAAAAGTTATAATTAGACATATTATTATAGAGAGTCATGGGAGATAGAGATAGCTTCTTCTTTCTTTCTGGGGTCCCAAAGGTCACCTTCAAAGAACAGAATGGAAGGTTTCAGCCTGAGAGTTGGCTTGGGAGACTCTTTTTTCTTTTTTTAATTAGGTCCACTTGTATATACCCGACTGCTCTTCATTTCTTTCATGGGTCAATCACAGGAAGGAAGAAGTTCTACAGTAAACCACGACTCCGCGTTCTAACAGCCGCCTCATTTCACAAAATAATTCACGGTGGATAAACATATTTTGCGTCTTTAATTGGGGGTAATCTAATGATTGTTCGGGTTAAAATTTTAATAACTAATTTAATACTTTTTTTTTTCGAAATTATTGTTCAGCTTGATATTTTACTTTCAATATTTATATTATATTAGAAATGAAAATCTAGAGTGGACGAAAATTTTAGAACACATAAAGTATTTGTTTACCAATTAGATCGGGTGTGTAAATGGTAATTGTTAAACGCTTGACGTGATTGAATGTGGAACTGGAATTAAGTGATGAGAGTCATGGAGTATAGACCAAGGCAGAAGGGAAGAATTAATTAGTGACGCAAGTCAAATGAATTCTAAACCATCTATGTTGAAGTCAATGGAAATCAATGATGACCGGTTTTGACTTAAAGAAGAAGACCGCAACTTAGATGGTGCGCAGGTAAGTGTGTTGTTTGTCTTCTTTGGTTAAAACTTTGGATTATTGCCACACGTGTTTAGAGCAAACTAGGTTAAAACCTAAAATCGTTTCAGACTATAACTCTATATATATTGTTCCTTCTTTTTGTTTTATTTTTTATTTTTTATTTTTGGTCATAGAATGACAGGAAATGAACGCTGGTTTACTAACTAAAAGTAGACAATCTTTAACATTACAAGAAAGCATTTATGGGTTAATTTAATTTGTAATCACGGAGTACAATCATAAATTAAAGAAGGCGAGTTACGTATTAGTTTGTGTGTGATACTGACATATAGAGAAATATTTTATGGTTTCTTGTATCCCAAAAATTAAAAAAAAAAAAAAAAAAAACTAGACGGTCATAAAATAGAATAAAAGACTGTAAGATTTTCACTTATCCACAAGTTAGTAGTATGGAATGATAGCTTGGATTTCTAATTTAGGTCAAGTGGTTGCCTTTAGCACAACAATAACTCCTGAGATTTTTGCTATGTATGGCTGTATTAATTGGAAGATTGATTCAGCAGACGATTCATAGGGCACCAGCAGAGAAGTGTAATAAGATAATGGTTGATTAACGTGCCAATGGTTGTGTACAGCTATTAAATTCTTACACGTACGAAAATCAATCTGATGTCTAGCTTTCACTATTATCTACTAGTAGATTAATTACTACCTTTTTAAAAAATTTTAGACAAAACGAGTATATGTATCTTAACTGATCTAATTTATACTTTGTTCCTTTTTTTCATTTCAAAAAGAATTCATAAATGAATAAAGAAGAAAAAGAAAGAGTAAGACGAAGAAGGAAAAATTTGATCCTTTATTTATTAATAAATTTTTTTGGGTACATAAAGGAAGGCTAAGGCCTCAGGTGTTCATATTACAAGTTTCCTAACAGCATTAAGATACACTCACATCAACATAGTGCAACCCCGATTTTTAACCCCTTGATTTTCAACGAGCTAAATCACGCATGATTCAAATACAAAGAGATGGACACACGCCATTGATTCGGCAAATTCTTCTCCTCAAAGGCTCAAACTGAAAGTTGTAAGAAAACCCTAGTAGGTAGGCTATTGGCAATAACATTAGATAGGTCATCCATCATTAACGTACATTGAATTCAGGGGCCAAAACTAAAAAGTTGTTCTACAAATATGTTATTACATGACAATATCCATCTTGGCTTTGACTTTGTTTGGAAGCTGCTGAATTAATGTAAATGGAGTACACGGTAGCAATTTTTCTACCATTGAGAAATGAGATGAATAATATTGGGGGTTGACTAACGTTAGAAACAAATTTGACTAATGGGCTCTGCCTCCCAGTCTTGTCAACGATATTTATAAATAGTTAAATCCCAGAGTGGGGGTTGACCTGGCAAAAATTGACCGCGGCTGATTAAAAACAACCATAAAATCCTGTCCATTTCCCTCTTTTTATCCATGATTTCATGTAGGAATACTATTTTGGGGTCCCTTCCTGCTGCTCTTCCAAGTTCCATCACAAACTTTGCCAAACCCTTAATCCTGGTAAATTTGACCCTCCCGTCGGTTTTTGTTTTTTTTGTTCTTTTTGTGTAGTTATTTGTTCAGTCATATCAACTCATGATGGTTGTGATGAATTTGCATGGCATGAAATTATGAGCGTCGGACTTCGATCGGCAACAAACAAAATTAAAGTCCGATGAGTTCATACACAACCACCCATTAATGTGAAAGAAATTAAAAGGGCCCGTTTGGTTTTGGTTTTGGTTTTATGTACGCTTAGTTTGGTGCATGAATGGGCGCGGCTTGACAAGTGATCTTTCTATTTTATTTTTATTTTTATGTTTGAGTATCATTTCATTACTTCGAAAAAAGCAGTCTATATATACAATAGGGTTTTAATTTCAAAAGTAAAACATGGTGTACTGTATCTAAAACTAGACAATTTCGAATTTAGTAAACTTAATAATCACCAGAAAAATCACATATGCTCTCTCTCTCTCAGACCTGTCACGAAATTCTAATGAAAACTATATACTGTATACATATAAAACAAAGCTTATGAAGTCTGATTGTTCAAAACTAATCACGTCCGCAGAACCAAAATATTCCACTCTGGGGACTAGTCTAGTAACTCCACTGTAGGACCAACAGCTATACTACGAGGACTCTCGCACTTTATTGTAGCTACTAGAAGAAAAAAAACCTGCTTGTTTAGCTATAGAAATATTAAAAGTCAAAATAAAAGCATTGTTGTTTGTTAATTAGTCACTAACACCGACAGTAGACATTATGTAAATATATAATAAAGTAAGACAACATTAAAATGAGAAAAATAAACTACCCATTCCATACAATGATACACAAAAAACAAAAACAAAAACAAAAATGCCAAGAAAAATATAATAAGTTGGATATATATTATGAAATGAATGGAGTATATTATGGCTTCCGATAATTTATGTTGGTAAGCTTGGAGTTTGTAGTGTGAAGTCCTCTCCAACCCCATTTATGAAGATAATTAAACAAGCCCTTCAATTGTACCAAAAAAGAAAAGAGGAAAAAAGACAAGCCCTTCAATTTGAGGAAAGAAAAGTTACTAAACCAATAAAAAACTAATTATTTTGGGAGTAATGAATATAAAAAAATCACCTCTTATTTATAGAGTTCAAAAGTCAGCTTAGTAGAAAAACAACAGCATTTTTATCCCAAACAGAAAAGAAAACACAGTATTGCTCCAGGGATCAAGAAATGCACCAGTATGGGGTTCTGAGCTTTGACCACCTAAACCAGAAAGATATCATGGTAGAGACTATGGCCCAAAATTTGTTCTTTAACTCCATTTTAATTAAAGTCGGAATTTTCCAATTGTCATACACATCAAGCTTAATACTCCTTCCCGAAGTAAACAATTGACGTGTTAATGCTTTTTGTTTTGATATTTAGCTCTCCAGTACTTATTGAACATACAATTTTTTTTATTAACAATGTAAAATAGGTTATTGGGAGTTCAGACTTGTTTCAGAGAGTGAATTGAGAATCGCGTATGAACTTGATTAGTCTGAGTAATGATTCTATACTTTCATTCACCTAAAAACTATATAGTATTAAGTTACGACTAAGATAAAGCTTTTTCTCAGCCCAAAAATCATCAGCACCGAAAATGCCAATTCAGAGTAATGGGCTAGAGCTGGGACTATCCGGAAAAAATAGTGGGCTTACTATACACTAATCCAGCGACATGCCTTCGGCTCTTTTACTCACTGTCCACTGAACAATACATGAAATTTCTCCCTTTTCCCATTACGTCCGATTTCTTTTCAACTGCTTCAATCTCCACTCTCTGCCTCTAATTTCTGAAATGTCCTTCCTTCAATTTTTGTTTTAATCCCTAAAAATATTAACCCCTCCATCACACCCAGTTCTTTACAAAATCCCGATTAAAAGCACTGTAGTCATCTTTTTCTCCGACAACCATGAATTCGTTACTGAGTGCGTATGCATCCGGATCAGACGAAGAAGACGATCGCCAGCTTGAATATGGACCCCGAAGACCCGATTTCCCTCCTTCGAAACGGCAAAAACCCGATTATTCTGACCCAAATTTCAGATATATACCACCTGACCGCCCCGTCTCGGCAACAATTCTTCCAACCGAAGCTCCTCTTCCCGGAAGGTACGTGTCGAAACGAGAGCGAGCTGCCTTGGCTTCTGCAAATGTGGTGTCTGACCCAAACCCGACAACCCAGATTCCCCTTCCATCTCCAGGTTACTTCACTTCTTCCTCTATAATGAGTCCTGTGGACCTGTCTCCCCTTCTTTATTTGAATTTACATTCAGTCTAAGGTAGTAAAAGAACGTATTTTTGATGATATGGAAAAACTTAAATAAATGGGGATTTGACTGGATTCAATAGTAGAGTAAAGCTACCGACTTTGCTTTTACAATTATGATTTATGGTTTTTTTTTTTTCCCTATAGTAATGGGAACGCTATCGGTGTCCGGCTGGCCAAGTACAATCTTGTCAAAGTTGAGACAACAAACGAGACGTGCAGCACGATTGGGCCATTTGCCTGAAGGATTGTCCGTAACTCTGAGTGGGCATACGAATTCTGTAAATACTGTTCAATGGTCCAGAATCCATGGTGAGTGAGAGTTAGTATGGCATCGATTTTCACTGGCAAGAGTGAACTGGATTAATATTCTTGCTGTTTCAGATGCTTCTACTTGTTATCTGCCTGTTTATGGATTTGTCATTAGTGGTTGGTCCTAGTTGTGCGTGATTTCCCTTTATCATGATTCATTCAACGTGACTTGCTATTAGTTATATCTTGTGTGCATTGCTTTTAATGTTGATATACTCAAAGTCAAGAATGGTGTTGAAATGTAATGGAATATGTATGTTTAGAATTTGTTTAGTTTCTTCTCTATGAAAAGTAAATCACGAGGAGCCATTTGAGAATAGCTTCCTATATATTGTTCTATATTAGAGATGGAATTTTGAAACAACGTTCAACTGTCACCCCTCAGAAAGTGAATTCAGCAAATAAAACAACAATTACAAGGCATTCTCATATTGGAGGAAAAAATATATATTTTCGGTGAATTATGCTCTTCGGGAACTTAAACGCCTCGGATCAAAGGTTGGAAACGTACAATAAATAGCTGATCAAAGGTTGGAAACGTACAATAAATAGCTTTTAAGTTGACCTCAAGTGCACCCTGTATCTTTACAAAGCGTTCCGATGTTCTGGTAGCCCTTTGACTCATCCGTGCTATATCATCCCATTCATAGGATTCATGCAAGCTGAGAGCTTTGTCAATGTAATACAACATTTTTGGAGTTAGATTCGAGGGTCAGAGTACTTTCTATTATATTTAATCTTCCACAAAATTTGGGTGGTTATTCTTATTTTGGTGTTTAAATGTTCATTTGAACTTATTTGCAGTTTTGTTTGCATTCTTGATATATTCACTTATTTGCAGTTTGGTAGCTCCACGTTGTTCCATGCATGATCTGTTCATGTATTTGTTGTTTGGTAGCTCCAATCTATGTCGCTTTCCTGATCTATCATGTATTTTTTAGTTTTCAGCTCACCTTCTTGCGTCTGCTGGAATGGATCAAACTGTCAATATATGGAACGTGTGGAGCAGCAAGCAGAAGAGAGCTCGTGTGCTGAACTTTCACAAGGCTGCCGTGAAGGATGTGAAGTGGTCAGAGCAGGGATTGTCTGTGCTTTCTTGTGGATATGATTGCTCATCCAGGTTAATTGATGTGGAGCGGGGAATAGAGACTCAAATTTTTAGGGAGGATCAGGTAGTGGGAGTAGTAAAGTTTCATCCAAACAATTTCAACCTTTTCCTCTCGGGGGGGTCAAAGGGACTTCTTAAACTGTGGGATGTCAGGACAGGAAAAGTTGTCCATGAATATACACGGAACCTTGGACCAATTTTAGATGTAGAATTCTCCATTGATGGCAAGCAACTGGTTTCTTCAAGCGATGAGTCGAGGAGCAATCTCAGTGAAAATTCAATCCTTGTTTGGGATGTTTCAAGGCAAATTCCATTATCTAATCAGGCAAAGTTCTTTCCAACCCCTGTTGTACTGTTTCTTTGGTTTTGTTACTTTAGCATCTCCATTTTCGTCATGATTCCAGCTGTTCATCAGTTACAAGAAAAGAAAAGGAAAAGGATAGCGTAGGTAGGTTAACATATGTGAAAAAACCACCTGTTTAAGCAAAATATAAAAGAGATTTGGAAATTTTTACATGTAAGGGCACATTCCTTCCTGATAAATATTGAGATACATCAAAGGTGACCATGCTTTATGTTCGATTTCTAGGATCTGTTGCTATATTGTTTTATTAGAGATACCGTTTTTTACTGGTGTACAGGCCCACCCAGACACATTTTTCTCCAATTTGGTTTATTGTAGGAAAATAGTTTGTTCTTTATTGGATTAGCACTTTTCGCCATGAATTGAAAAATCTCCCAATCTTTGCCTTGCAAGATTTTGATTGATTCTCATCATTTGCGTATAGAAAGAATGAAGACAGTGGCCCCTTTTAAAATGCTTCTAACAAATAACAAATCAGATAATGGCTCCTGCTTTAACTTTTAATTGCTTCTATTAGGTCATCTTCAACCGTTTGTTTGCAGAAAGTCAGTCTGTTTATTCTCTGCTGTGTGTTTCATCCATTATGACTAATATCCCTTGCATTTCAGGTTTATGTTGAGGCATATACATGTCCATGTATCAGATTTCATCCTGTGGATCCTTATTTTATTGCACAATCGAATGGAAATTACATTGCAATTTTTAGTTCCAGTTACCCCTTCAGACTTGACAAGTACAAGAGATATGAAAGTCACGGTGTATTTGGGTTCCCCATTAAATGTAATTTCAGTTTAGATGGAGATTTGATAGCCTCTGGTTCTTCTGATGGATTTATATACTTTTATGACTCTAAATCATCTAGGCTTGTCAAAAAGATTAAAGCTAGTGGACAACCCTGTGTGGATGTCGCTTTTCATCCTGTGATGCCTGGTGTCATTGCTACCAGTAGTTGGAATGGAGAAGTTTTTGTGTTGGCTTGAGCTACTTCTTTTTGGAAAGCCCATGGGCTACCCATTGTAGACTTCACTCTTCATCATGTGATGCCTGGTGTCATTGCTAATGCTACCTATAGTTGGAGTGGGGAAGTTTTTATATTGGCTTGAGATACCTGTTGATGGAACTTGGAAGGCCAATGGGCTATCATGCATAGACGCTGCTTTTAATACTTTGATGCTTGATTATTCATTTGATGTAGCGAATTCAAATGCGGCCTAAAGCTGCTAAGATGAGATACCATAGCAAATCATCTCACTTGATGGTTTGCTCTCTAAATTATTCCGGGTTGTTGTTCTTGCTGTCGTCGTTCTTTTAGAATTGTTCAGGCCTTTAGGTCTGATTTGGGGAGTAGCTGACTATGGCGATTTCAGTATTACCTCTTGGCTGACAAATTTCTAGATCCAGATTATCAAACTTGTCAATGGTACTTCTACTTCCATGTTCTCTTCTTTATCCTTCCATTATCGTTTTTTCTGTTATTTAAGTAACAATTTGGTAAGTATTGAATGTTAACTTTCAGTCCCCCAAACGATATGTGACTCTCATCTCCAAGATAAGGTAAAGAATGTCTGCAACATTGGCTGCATCAGTTCTTTTGGAAAAATGTCTGCATCAGCATTTACCAATAAGACATTGTTTTTATGTCTCAGTTCTTTTGAAGCTCAACATTGTGGTTTATCAAATACTCCTATATTAAAAGTAAACAAACTACACGCTAGTATTGCTATAATATAATGCTGATGATGATCACACGGTGGCTGTTTTAAATTACTTGAACATGTGGCCTTGAAAGTAGCAATTGTATGCATTTTTTGGCCCCCTGATTTGATTTGGAAGGACTGAAACAATTTGTAAACGTTCTTAATATCACACAAGGCTTTATGGAAGCAAATGTTGTGGATCTAACAGCTGACCATGTGGCTTAGAAATGATGAAACGTTCGGAATAATTGAAGCCATTCATGAAGTGGTCAGACATAATAGAAAAGAGTCAGACTCGCCAATAGAATTTTGGCAGATTCAAATACCCCTTTACAATAATAATTATGATCACTGAAGGGCCCTTATGATTTTCCTTTTGATCAAAACTCAACTAACAACATGAGGTTTGATGGTTCCCATTATTGAAGAACAGGACATGAGAAAAACTCGAGACATTATCTTGTTCATCTAACTTGTATGTTAGTTGTTGGTTAGTAAATTAGCGTAATTGGTCCCATCTTAGTTCTGCAGTAGGCAAGATGTTGAACAACGCGGATTGTATTAACCCGTGTATAAGCTAAAAATGAAGTTGGGGGTGCTGGAAAACAGAGAAGGATTGAGTACATATTTCGAGGGGCAAGGATATTACATTTGTATAACCAGTGAGGTTTCGGACTAATATGACGTAATTGGGCATAATGGTTATGTCAACTGCTGGAACTCCGCAATAAGTATATTAACTTTAGCAGATAGGCATTACCACGATGGAGTCTAGATACGACTAACCTATACCTAACATCATTGCAGGTGGATTGAGGTAGAGCTGGCTGTGTTCATCCACATTTCTTTCAGGACAATTGATGAGTACAGAATGGGGGGGGGTGGTGGCAAAAAGGATAGTTTGAGGGCAAGACACAATAATGTTGAACTCTCTTCCCATTCTTCATGGGATTCATTATAGAGGGGAGACATGACACACCACTTTACTTTTTTAGTTCCACATGTACTCTGCACCATGGGACCAATCCAATCTAATGTTCCTATTTTTCTTTCTTCTTGTTTCTTGATCTTTCACTTTCATAGTTTTACAGCGCTTCTCGAAGTTTTTAAGTAAGAATTACTACATTTCCTGTGTCGCAAGCATGGGAATGATTTTGGGACACATACGGAGTACTTCCCCAAATATCTTCCAAAAACAATGGGTTAAGCACAAAGGTATTCAGTGCATTGTCGAAGACATTAATTGGAAATTCCCGAGCAGGGATTGGTCCACAAAAACACAACAATACACACGCACACCCCCTCAGTACAAATCCTTTGTTCCGTGTTTTGTTTGTCCAAATCCGTATCACTTTTCGTTTCATTTAAAGATGTAACGTACAATTCCCTGTTTAGAATTAAAATAACAATACTATATCAACAGTGATGCATGATGAAGACCAGGAAAGCATAAATTAGTGGATGTAATTTCTTCCTTGTAACAGGATTGGAACAAACACAAACTAGAAACATGTAGAGTTGCCTACAACTATTTACCCTATATATTTGGCAAATGTGCATAACTTTTCAAATTCAACTACTGCATGAATGTGTTCCCCACATTGCCTGGTTGAATGCGTCCCCTACTTCTCCTAACTCCCTTTAAATTTGCTGCACCAAACGATCCAAAAACAAAACTAAAAAAGCTAATCAACAACCCAAAAAAAAAGAGAGAGAGAGAGAGAGAGAATAGAAGTGGAGGGATGCCCCCCTCCAAAGGCTGGGCTGCCCTCTCTTCTCTCCCTCACCTCTCCATATGACTTCATCAACCATCATCATCTTGTAAAAAAGAGGCATACTTTTTTTTAGGGAGGGGTACTTTGGTGGTCAAGCGGGGCATGGGTCCCATGGGTCGGGCTAAGGGGCGACATGAGACGATGGGCTAAAAGGGTTTTTATCCCCCATGAACCAATCACTTTGGTCTAAAACTTGTGTAAGGTGCAAATCAATGGCTGCATTTGTGTTTGTATTAGGGAACAAAAAAAGAAGGATTATGGTGCATTGGAAGAATCTAAACTCCTAATTATCGTTGAATGGAATCACTAACCACATCAAAATGTTTTGTATTTCAAAATTTTTTCCCGTCTTCTGTGTTTGTTTTTCTCAACTTACTTTTGGACCATCTTGTCTTGTTTTCCACTTTGGATTAATATATTAATAGTTAATTACTATAGTTTCTCCTACGTGCGAGGCCATAATCAAATTCCTAAGGAGACTCTCTTCTCAACTCTTGGCACACAAAAACATTATCTTCAATCTCCCAGTGGAGACCTTCAAAAGTGATAGACAAACTCATTTTATTGGTACTTATCATGTGATTTGAGGCCAGCCATGTTTTGGCCCTCCCCTTTTTTGGTTCCCCAAGTGCCTATTTAAATGTTTTATTGAACAAATATATGTATTTTACTCTCTCCGCCCAATAAAAATAGTCCACATTGAGTTTGTAACTTTATATTGTTTTTAGTACAAATTTAAAAACTCAATGTTGATTATTTTCGTGGGACAGATGTAGTATAAAATTTTACGCTTTGGCCAAGCCACTAATAATGCTTTGTTTTCGTGTGACTTTCTTTCCAATTTGGGAATTATTCTTTCCTAAGATTAACTTGTTGAGGGTGGCCATTGAGTGGTTACAATTTAAAATTATTCACGTCCTTCTAGGGTGATCTATGTATCTGTAACAACCATTATTACTACTTATGCCTTCCTCTAGCTAGGTCAAATAATTCTGATAATAATGTTGTTTAAAGGTACCAGCAAGATTCTCAAGCAATGTTTGTTCGGGAATTGATTAGTTGTTAATTTGTTTGATTGAAAATTTTTGTCATTTGAAAATGTTTAGACACTTGCCAATTTGGAACAATTCATCCAAGTTTAATGAATAACCCGACTCATGCTTGAGTGGGAAAGTTTTGTTACTTGGGCATTACAAGATTACTGATTCTTGTTCTTCACATAAAATCCTAATTATTAGTATTCCCCAAATCCAAAAATTATTGTCCAATTTGAATTTTCATTTTTAGTACAAATTGAAATCGAAGTAAAAATCCAAAATAGAATTTTGGGATAGAGAAAGTATTACTTTCCGAATAGGGGCCTTGTTTAAAAAAACTAAAGTAAAAAAAAAAAAAGGAGTTATATCTAGGAAGATACATAGATTCATGTTGGTTCTTGCAGAGTTAGGCGTGTCCCGAACATTATTTTTAAGTTCACAAGCTCAAATTCGAAAAATTATTAATGTTATAATCAACGCTTTACCACTTCATTAGCCCTTCTGAGTTTGTCACATGTTTTGTGTCATTAGCAGTTTCTAATGAGAAGAATTATTACTAACCAGAGAATATTTCTGATGTATTTGTTCTAATTGATCGATCATGCGACCAATTGTTCTCGAACTTCGTGAGAAAAACATTAGAATATGCATCTTTTTCATGTCCACCCTCAAAAATGAATTTCGAGCACCTACCACTGAGAAAGAAAAAAAAAAATCGGCATTCGAATAACTCACACTAATCGGTTATTATTTCGCTCTATATCTTCTTATCCTAATCGAGTTGACCAGTAGCTAGCTAAAGCCTACAAGTCTATACACCTACGTCGATTTGTTCAAAAGTCTTGTCTGGAAAAAGAAATGATGATCAAACTAAATCATGATTTCATTTAAGTATTTTTCCACCAAAAAGCAAATGAAGGGTCAATTCCAAATCTTGTTAATTTTCAAATGTGGTAAACCATAGATAAAAAGGACGTTTTTTGAAACTTACCCCTTTCTTGGTGGCAAATGCAAGACTGGTTAGGGTCTGCGGGTCAGTCGTTGCGCTCTTTCTTACCCTTTTTGCACGTAAATTAAAAGTAAAAGTGAAAAACAAAAAAAATTGAAAAGGTTTCACTAATTAAGGATTGTGCCAGTTTACTTACTCATACGTTGTATCATGTTTTCATTGTACTTGCATCCTTCTACCTTTTATTAAAAGTTGAAAAAAAAAAGGTAGTAACGATAGAGACGGTGATATATTCAGAAAAACTATGAATAATGTTGATGAGTTTGTTATCATTTATTGATTGATTGTGAGTATAATTATATCAAAATTCAAATGTGTTATTATGACTTCGTTAATGAGTGAATGACGTATTAGTTACTACTACGGTAAAAATGTATCATTATGTCGATCATTTTTTTTTCCCCTACTGGAAAGGACCATAAACAAGGCATCATTTTTTTTTTCTGCTGTGAAGGACCATAAACAAGGTACGATTGTTGAGTGGAATCTTGGCAGTTTCGATCAAAGCCAAAAGCAAAAGAGAAAAGGTTTTTATTCAATCAGTCAGTAATACGGAGCATTCACTGCTGGAAAAGGAGGAAGAAAAAATAAAAATTCAGCAGTTTTTGTTGGTGTATTGGAGGAATTTGACAGCATAGTGCATGAACAGTCAATTTTTTATTTTTTATTTTTTTTTAAGTGTCTGTAGTGTTTCATTTTGGAGCACTTGACCGACAAGTGTGCTTAAACAGTAAAGATGATAAAGACCACCATTTTCAAAAAATTTCCCCCAATGCCAAAATCCATATCCATCCTAGATGCATTTTCATTTCTCACCAGCTAATGTGGTGTAAAAACAGAAAGGAAAGCAAAAACAAGACATCCAAAAAATTTATTCAAAAGGTCAATGACTCGTTTCCTCATTTGTGGTAAAATTACATCATCATCCATCGAGACTGAAACAAAAGGACCTTAAACGGCGACACTTTTACGCTCGCAAGGAGGGCTTTTTATTTTTACCTCGCATTGCATCATGCAAATAGATAGAAAGAAACATTTGGCAAAAAGAGACCTTTGGCTTTGAGAGGACGCAGCTCTTTGATAAGACACATCAAATTTTTAGAGAGAAAGGAAAGCAAAGAAGCAGAAACGATATGAATAATTGGTAGCAACATTGACTTTTTCGGATGGCGCAAATTGGCGTGTGCTGCCAAATCCATTTTGGTTATCTTGTTTTACTTTGCAACCTCAAGTGGAAAACAGGATCACATCATATCAAACTCTCTCAAGTCTTTCAACGAGGCTAGCTATTCTTTTTTTTGTTTTTGGCACTTGGCATATTTGCTCGAAAAAAAATGTACATGCAATAATATACCATCAAAGGACGAATTTGTCCGGAATTTGGTACTACCACGTACGCATACTATATATATACCATTGTCTCTTATCGGTCGCAACAAATTTTATTGCCATTTTATTGACCCAATCTTCATGTGGTATCACTCATTGATACTATGTCGGATATTGTTCTCTTTAAAGTCGTCCATTATGTATCCATTTGCATTTCCCTTTGACATAAGCGTGGAAAGTGTGGATTATATAATACTCTCTCTCCGGTATTTATAATAAGTCATTTTGATTTGTTTTAAGTTTCACCTAATATGTTTTTGTAATTGAAAAAAAAAATCTTAAAAATCTTTTCTAATAATTAATAAAACGTAATGAATGTAAAAATGTATTTTTAAGGTTATTTTCTCATTAAAAAAGCATACTATGTAAATTTTAGGACAAATCAAAGTATCATATAATAAGGACCGAAGGGAGTAGTTAATTACTAACTCTAAGGGTACGTAATTACATTATTTCATTAGTTCGCACGATTTCCTTCTACAGTTAGGTTTATCATCGACATCTACAAACTTGAGACGACGAATTTGTAACGGGGAAGGTTATGTAATTTGACTGCTTGATTTGAAAATTAAAGATTTAATGTTAATCGATCTACAAAACTTAATACAGTAATTTGATTTACGACTAAAGATGAAGGAGGTATTTGCAATTAAGTCGGAAACGGGGAAATTAAATACACAATTGGGAAATGCTAATCACAAAATGTGAGATGTCAATAATCCAACTCTCTTAAATATAGATTCTAGGGTGGGTTACGCTAGATTCGAAGGGACTCGTATGCCTCACATTCCTTAGCGCTACAAAAGATGAGCATTGTGTGGATCATCAGCAAGACAACATTATGAATCCACAAAGAAATGTAAAATGCTGCTGCCCTCACATTTAAAAAAAAAGTCGGTCAATGGGGGGATATTTGTTTAGTTAAATAGTAATAATATGGCTAGCTAGGCCAGTCCAGCAATAAAGAAAACAACAACAAACATTATTTTGCTAAGCTTTGGAAAAACATGATAGTGATCACTTATAGTGACAATTAAGACTTTGGGAGAGGGTCTCGTGTGTCTGGAAATTTTTTGTCCAAGTACCATGCATGAATAATGTAGTTCAAAGTGACAACTCATAGCAGGAGACCAACAAAAGCAAATATATATACGTTGCCAACTTTATTTTTTAATCGGTGTATCATCCGGCAACTTTTCCAATGTAGGGCTAATCGGGCTTAACAACAATTAATATGCCATAATATACATAGCATGGAGGTTGTCAAGAGATAAATGAGATGTTCCGTCATACTTATTGCGCATCAGTCAAGTTTAGTGAACTGACATTTCTTCGATTCAAGAAATATCATTTCAACCAATATTATGCCCACGACTAGTTAATGAAATGACATAATTTAATACGGCAGGGTTTCCCGTCATACTTATTTTTGGACTTGGCCATGGGAAGGGTGAGCTAGCATATATGCAGCTTATGAGCAAATACAAGTCTATCTATCTTTTGGTGTTACACATTGATATCCTCCATAATTAACCACATTTCTTAATTCATAAATGTAATCAACATGGTTCATAGCCCTAATCATTTTGCTGTTGCATGATCACACTCTACATCTCTCCACCTGCTGAAGAACAAAAAGATTCTATCAATAATTAAACAAGGTAGTGATGCTGAATGACACATTCATAAGTCTAGGCTCTAGCGCCCATAATTATGCGTATATGCGTATATGCGTTCTGCATCATGCTGCTCTCGGGGGCAGTAATGTTTAAAGCGAGAGAGAAACCATGCAAAAACCTTTTTCATTTTCTTATTCATTTTGATGAAATAAAAAAAAAAAAAGATGAAAAAGTAACAAAGATTTTCCACCCTTTGCCAGCAATTATCAATTTATCTTCGCCCCCACAAAAAAGCGATTCAACGTTCCTCGGTGGCTAAAAGTTCAGCGACAAAATCAAGCTCTTGTGTATCTATATCTATTGCATGTCAGCTCACCTATTTTCCACATTTATTAATTAATCAATAATTTTTATTCATTCGTGAATGATTATAAAAATACGTTACGTGAGTACTAAAGATTTTGGCAATAGATTAACTAGAAATGGTTTAGTCAGAAAGGCAATCTGACCCTTGAATATTCAAGTTCTGGTTTTTCTGAATCTGATGATTATTCGAAAAGAAAAGAAAAGAAAAGGCCAACAACCGATCCCTGCACTATCTTCCATGATACCGTGATACGTACTTGAAAAGGTACACATGTGACATTAAGGAAAAGCATTATACAAAAATCACATTAGATTTGAAGTTTATAATACCCCCCCCCCCCCAAAAAAAAAAAAAAAGATATCAAAGTGAAGTCTAATTACAAGCACTTTTTGATTAATTAGACATGGATTAATGCTAGGATGCCATATATTCAATTAAGCAGGACCCTGCATTGACGGTACCGCGATCACCGCCTTTTGAGTTGATTATATTAAAAAGAAAATAAGTATCCTAGTAACACAGCAAGCACATAATTAAGCTTAAATCTCACTGGCATTATTAATCTTCGTTGCCACATATACTCAAAAGGGTAACATGCATGCATGGTTAGGGACCACGTAATCGGTTTCCTACAGGTAATTAATCCCTGTTTAATTATGTAGAAAAGTTGTAAGCAAATTTTTTTCCTTTTTTTTTTTTTTTTGAAGATTCTTACAAAATATGTTAATGTATGATGCTGTGGGCTGGAAGAAGTTGGATTCGGGATTTGTCAAAGCCAAAGTCTTCTTTTAAGATCTTGTCTCAACGTGCATTAGCTCTCACACACACTCACACGGTTGCATTTATATTACTATTATTCACAATGCTAAACCGACATTATAGTGTTCGCACTGAGACTTGATTGCAATTCACGTGATATATATACTTTTACATCGGGGGAGTTAAAATATTTGCATGGAACTTTGCTTCTTGCTTGCGTACTCGAGGATTAACAACCGAATATTGTAAAATCTTCTTTGAAGTGTTAGTGTTACACTCGTAATAGTAAGCCCTAAAGTTTTATCATTTTGGACAAAGGTTATCAAAGAATATTTACCACACAAGTGAAAATGAAAATCAACAAAACTTTGACACTAATAATAAACTAAAGTGACAGTGATCTCGTGACAACTTAATTATTAAAAAATTAAAACAATTGACTTTAATATTTTTTTGAAAAAAAAAATGTGAAAAACTTATTAAACTCTTGAATTGGTTTTATGTTAGATGTAATTTCACTCAAAATACGATATTGTGGGACATATGGCAAAATCATTTTCCTTTTATCTAATAATAAGTTTAAATATATACGGGTTAAACTGTTCAAGTTACAAAAAGTTAATGCATGTGCATCAACTGTTTAAGTTGAAAGTCGCAACTGAAGGGTTTTGACTTGGAGGTTAATTTCGTTGCTTTTACCGTTAATCGATCAATTGCCCTTTTTACGAATTCAGGTGGGAAAAAAGATACGAGATTGAGAATATTCAGTCACAACTTGATTGAATAAAATCTATGGGCTGCAGTGTGTATTGATCCTCATTCATCATGGCTAATAAGTAGAGAAATTACCAAGAATTTAGCAAAGTTAATTGTCAGACTTCAGAAACTGAGACTGGTAATTGAAATGATTTCTTTTGGCTAATTATTTCAAACACTTTTGGTGTACCAAAAACATGCCCCGTTGGACAAGTTGTAGGAAATTTTTAATATATCCTAAATCCCAGTGTCAATAATTAATTATCTTCATGTTTTTGTTTTTTGTTTTTTTTTTTAAAAAAAAACCCTTCGGACAACTCCAGTTTTCAGTTTTCACCATCAAATAGAGTAGTGAGTTATTCTCGTTAAGCTAAAGTCATCAAAAACACACGACAACATCATTGTTGATAAATCAATCACACGACAACAAAGTATATAACCTCTGTTCAAGTAAGTTGTCACGGTTATCAAATTACTCCCTCACCAAACCAACTCAATCATTTGACAGATAAATCAAAGCATTACTGCCTGCCTGCCTTGTTCTTCTTCTTCTTCTTTTTTTTTTCCTTTCGTTTTTTCCTTTATTAGTATAATTCCATATCGCAAATTTATTTTTTTTAAAAAAAAATTGAAATTAAGGAAATATGTCGAAATTGAACCGACAGAGAGCAAGAGATACAGGAACAGCTGGGCAGAAGATAAAATAAAAAGAGAGAATAGTAAATGTTAAATACACAGGGAGAGAGGTGGGGAATATGGCAGACAAGATTGGAATTTGCAGGGATATTGTATTTCCAGAATGTTGAACCCACACGCTTTCCTAAAATTGATCTTCCGGGGAGCAATTTCAGTGGTTATTTAGTTCAAAAATAAATCAATACTAAAACATCTCCCCGAGAAATTAAAACAATGTTTGAAATACCTCAAAATGATTATATTATATTATCTGAGGTTTAAGTCAGCGGTCAAAGATTTGCCTTACTGTCTCTGTCTCCCTCATCAAATCCTTCTTCATACTTCCATTAATTAGAACTTCATTTCAATCAAGAATTCGGCCCGAGAAGAAAATACTCTCAAATGTGGGCATTCTTTCTGCCCTAAAAACATTAATTTATTTTATTAAAGAATAATATGAAATAATTACTTTTTTTAATACAAAGGGAAAAATGTTAATTAGTGAGCTGAATTCTAACCACAATCTAAAATTTTAAAATAGATCTACCTTACCTATTAAATATTATATGCACTCAGTTATCGAGATTCTGTTCTTTTCCGTGACATCAACAAAATTTTTTAAATTATTTATTTTTCAGAAAATACAACATGTTTTCTACCAACATAATAGTCTTGAGATAAACACAATCACTTCATTTTAGTGTAACTGTAAATATGGAAGCAAAAGAGAAGAGATTGTGTAAGCAGAAAAATAGATGGAGTAGAACTAAAAATAAAAAAAAACATATCACAACAGCACCAAGCACAATGCACACCACTTGGGAACGGGCCTACGTGCTGCCTTGGTGCACCCGCCTTCCCTATATTTCTCCCCCGCCACCAAGCAAGCAACCCTCTAATATTTTTTTCTTAATTATTTTAAGATTAAAGTTTGTGATAAAACTAGATTTAATAGTGCAAAAAACATAAATTTTGTCTGCCTTGCAGCCGTCGGATCAGGTGACTGGTCGCGTGGCATCGACAGGGTTGGACGGCTGGTGGTCACTCTGGTCAACGCATTTCTGAGAGGTCAAACTGGTACGAAAGTGTTTTCCTCATATACTGCGCAAATAATACTACTATTTCCCCCCGCCGACGAGAAAAGAGGACGGAAAAAGACAAAATTTTGCAAATGTGGCGGGTTACGACACGTGGCTTCCAGTAATCCAAACTATGAATCGTTGACTGAATTCTATGGAAGAGCTGGAGAACTTGGCATCGGGATAACAAAGGTTTTTTTGTTGTTTTTATAATCATCTTAAAAATCCACACTGAACAAGAAGAAGAAGAAGAAGGGAAGAAGCCCATTTCGTTCTGTTCATAGCACTGAACTTGACAGTGCGATTTCAAAAATAGGATTGGCATTATGGAAACTAGTTAATCGCGAATGGTCTCAAACTCTCGTACATCAGTATCGCAGAACAATAAAGAATAATTAATAAATAAAATGGTTTCAAAACTTATCACCTGAGATTTCAAATTGAAATGTGTTCCTATTTGTTTATCGGGCTCTGTATTGGAATTCTCTGGACCTTATTTTCTTGTCGGAATTCTTGACACTTTTGATACATAAATATTGTTGTGTCATATTATGCAGATTAGTTGACAATGATAAAAATACAATTACCTACAACTTGACAATGTGTATATCTACATTTTGAATTGTTTGAATAACTATTTTTTATTTTAATATCACGTGATAAAAATAATATTCCTACTACTTTTAGAAATTTGTAGTAAAAATAATATAAAATTGAATATATAATGTCGATTATTTTTTTGAGATACATAGTGTGTAATTCAGTTATGATCTAACATGGAATTCTTGCAGTTTTCGGTGATGATGAGCTGGTGAGATGTTTCGGTTGACTTGAGGAGTATCTGTTCCTTCCAATTTTATATTTTATTTATGTTAATTCTTTTTGTGTGTGTGTGTGTGGGTGAGTTGGGGGAGGGGGAGGAAGAAGATATTTAAAATGATCAACTTAATACTAATGTTTGGACCAATAATTGGGGCAGAGTTTGAGACCACCCAGCAAGCTAGGCTGCTCATTTTTGGGATCTAAAACTTGAACTGTGGTCAAACCTTAATTAAACAATTGGGATAAGAATGCTGCTGAGTGCTGATCATCGAGATACAGCAAAAACGCTTAAAGTTGAAGATAACCGAGATTGATTGCTTCTGATTGGTTTGTGAATCTTTCTGATTTTTATTTTTTTGTTTTTTCTCTTTTCTCGATCGTTAGCTTAGCTGGTACTAATAGTTCGCTTCCCGGGGAGAAATTCTGGTTGCCTGGCTGCTTCGTTTGCCGTACATTACTAGGACTGAAATTGGCAAAAAATTTCGCCTTAAAATTATTAATTAACGTTTGTTATACGCACTTATCCGCCCCGGTTTCCACATCCGTCCAAAATTTCCCGTTAACCAGCGCCACATTATTAAACAATCATCCTTTTAATTTGTTTTTATCTAGAAAGTCAAAAAGATATTTTTACTAGTAGTTTCACATCCATGTTCCTATATTTCTATTTTGGGGGGTTTTCTTGCCATTTTCATCCAAACTCTTAAACCCATGAGGCCATGACATGATGAGATCAAAATATTCGAAACTCCGGAGCAATAATCACTTCGTAGGTAGATACTGTATGTATTATTTTCCATTTGTTCAGACCAAAAAAAAATCAGTGGTTTTAGGCTTTTGGCTACGTACGGAAGATGCAAAACATTAGCAAAGTATCACAAACACTAACAAAATGGAGCGACATTTTTGTAAATTTCTAATGATTAGTTCCACTCACCATACTTTTTCAATGGTTACTACACCACTCACTAACTTGTGACTATTTTCTTCGTTCTTTGCAATGTGACATTGTTATGTGCTCCGTTAGATTGATTTATACTTACACAAAACTTTCATATCAAAGTCTCGTTAGTAGTGTTCCAAAGAAAATGTCCCTCTATTCCAGAATGATTATTTAGTTTAGAAGGTTTTTTTTTAATACAAATAAAAATTTACAACACAAGTAATTATTTTAGAACAGATGGAGTATAAAAGATTAACAAATCAATTGCTACTTCTAAGTAAAACACAATCACATGCACCCTTTTTCCTTTAAACGAATGGATTATATATATTATAACAAAAGGAAAAATAAAAAATCAAACCAGAATAACGAAGGGTAAGCCCATTCTGTTTTGACAGAACAGTGACAATTAAATTAGGTGGGGACCTATGAGTGAGTTCAATTAATTAGTACAAAAATATAGAGTTAGGAGGTAGTAATAAGTGGCTCTACCAACTCTACGGTCAAAAATCTCAAATTTGGGGAACTGGATAAAAAGGTAGGGAGGTTAAAAAGACAGCATGTTGTCTCACAAAGTAAGCAGAGTAGTTAACCTAAGGTCATAATTAGTGTCACTTTCACTGGTTAATCTCTCAACTTTAGAAAGGGTCTAAATCTCGTATTTCTTCCATAAGAGGAAGCTAATTAAACCCCACCCAACTTTTTAATTACTATTCCTTAAAAAATCACCAACGTTGGACCATGTTGTCCTCTCTTTCTGTTGCATATGTAAATGATGTCTCTAATTTCCCCCTTTCATCTTTAACATCTCTAATTCTGCCCACTTTTATTGATATTGCCCGCACTTCATTTACCCAAGAGTTAAAACACTGGACTTTTAACTCTAAACTCAAACGACGGTGGCTACAGGTAGCAACTTTTGACCGATTGGCTGTAATGTAAGCAGTGAATCCATTGAGTAAAATTACTTGATGGCTGTGATAAATGGCAATGCATACATTTGATAAACTAGATTTCGCTCCAAATTAGAATTGCTGGTCAACAATAATCTATTTGGATTTTGGAATAGTGCAAAGAAAAATCTGGAAAACAAAACGGGAAATAGAGCAAACAAGTGTAAAACGTGTGAATGAAGCTGATTTGGAGAAAGCCAGTTGTCAGGAGGGTCAGGTGGGCTGACGAAGATCGTGACTTGGTTCCCAATTGGTACACGTTTCAAGAACGACATATCACCGCCAGTTGTCAGTTCATAACCGGACATACCGTACACAAACATTAAATTCCCAATTATTAAGATAATCAGTCTCCCAAAAGAAAATTACTACTCCCTCTATTTCAATTTCAATTTGTAGGTCGTTTTAGATTTTGAGAGATTTTTCAAAATGTAAGTCGTTTTACAAATTTTATGCAAATTAATGACTATTTTTTCAACTTTACCCTCAATAAATGATGCCAATCTATTTTTATTTAATCTTGTTTATAGTTTTAATATAATTAATGGGATAAAATAAATATTCAACACATAAATTAATTATTAGATGATTGTCTTCTTAATTTACGTGCAAAGTGTAAAGTGACTTTATATTTTGAAATGTATGGAGTAGTACTAATACGCCCACAAATGTAATTATCCGCGGAGAAATAACCAAAATTATTGTTTTAAAAAAATACTGTCTTGCTCAAAATGTGAATATAGTCATATATTACTACTAAGAGCTAGGATTGTGTTACCGGGAAACGGAACGGGGAAACTGAGTGCCGCTATATTAAGGAACACCCGTAGTACAAGCATGCATGTAACCAGACCGAATTTACAGGGCCTAGCCGTCGTCATTCTCATTATTTTTTTTAAAAAAAATATTTTTGAGACAAGGTTGTAATTATTAATTAATTATTACAAGTACTAAAAATAATTAAGTGGTACGTAGAACTCTTTTTGTTGTTTATGAGAAATGGTACGATTAAGAAAGGAAAGGAGTTTACAACAACGAAAATTAAGGCGGAACGCTCTAATCAAAACTCGTGGCAGCCTAGGGATAAGTGCTAATAGTACACACCATCGTACTTCTGAGAAATTATTCAGTACAGCTACTGTACCACATAAAATTGTGCAGCCAGACACAATAATAGAAGTAAAATAGTAATTTTGGGGGAATAGAGATAATTTCTACGGAAGTTATACCACCAAAAGAGGAGGTGTTAGTACTTGCTGCACTAAAAACCAGAATACAACAACCGTACCCAATAATTTTTCCGTACTTTAACGGTTCGTACTCAAATCCCACGCCATTAGACAGACGTCTATTTCCTCTTTGCCTGTGATATTTGTCGCACCGAATTTATTTCTCCTTTTTACGTTAAAAAATATAAATTGAAACAAATTTCTTTTTCTATTATAATTAAAACGCTTATTAGTTGTTAACTTTACTCTCTCCGTCTTAAATCATAGTAACCCGAAACGTTTCTTTTTTTACAGTGATCAAGACACTTATTAATCGTTAAAGTGAAATGATTTGATGACTAATGTGACATACATACATGAAATACACATTTTGTCACCGGCAAAAAAGAGAACAAACAATTTGTTGGATCAAAACGGTTGTTTGCATGATTTTTAGGTGAAAGGGCCTGGACATATTTCATGTTCCTTCCTCGGTATTCGAAAAAGAAGGGAAGAAAAAAAAGGAACTAGCCTTTATCATTAATAGTTTGTTTATTTGTACTACTATTGCTTTTTAACGTGGTAAATGATCAAATTGCAAGGTGGATTAATGTGAGAAACTTCGTTGATAAAGTGAATGAAGATTATCTCGAATTTTAAGACAAGGAAAAAAAAAGTCATCAAGGTAGTCCCCAATGTTGACAAAAAACACACTCACACAGTAAAACTAAAGTTATGCCTTGATTAATTAAGGTTAAAACTTAACGGAAGGTTGCACCTTTTCCATTTTTATTAACCTTTTGGGTAAACCATGATTTTCATGATTACATTAACTTTCAGTTACTCAAACTCCAAAAGAAGTTCTTTTATTTTTTTTCCCCTCCTGAAATTTGACATTCTTATAATTAAAATAAAGGATAAAACACACAAAAGGATAACCACTCAGCAGCCACTCGTCGTCGCAATGTCTCAAAGTAGTTTGTGCTAAAGTTTGTCACGAAATGTTCAACTCAAGAATTGGTATCAATTTCTAAAATATGCATGCTATAACACTAACTAATTTTGTTTTATTTGAAACGAAATTGTTATAAAATGTCCATATCGTGATACACGAATCTTGGCTTGGATTTCATTTCTTCCTAATTATTTGTGGCTTTTTTTTTTTTAGCTTCCCATTATCGAATCGTGTTATAGTCATATTTACTATGTCCCAAAAGTGTAATCATATTCGTTGTACGATTTTGGTACAATTTATTAGGCAACTATTTTGAAATTGGGAGAGTATTTTATTGGGTC
This sequence comes from Oldenlandia corymbosa var. corymbosa, assembly GCA_949775105.1. Lineage (NCBI taxonomy): Eukaryota > Viridiplantae > Streptophyta > Magnoliopsida > Gentianales > Rubiaceae > Oldenlandia > Oldenlandia corymbosa. Next base: position 8,430,051 of record OX459118.1, read on the forward strand.
TAAGCATGTTTGCAGGAAAAAACAATCCTAAACAATGGATTTTGACTTTTTAAAACTTGACAAAATTACCTATATTATAACTACATATTTGACTTAATATCCAGAAAATATGGTCTCGTATGTATTGTCATTTTGAATTTGTACTCTGACTGAAATTTCAGTATACTGCAAATATGGTAAATTTTACAGTTTTATACCGTAAAAAATTATAAATAACAGCACTCAATGCAACTCAATGCATTCAAAGGAAGCCGAATATGTCAAAAGAGCATTCCGGGCATTGTCATGGGCTTTGATCAACTCAATTAATTATAGCGTTGAGAAATTTATCACAAGTCAAATTGTTTGGTATAACAGTGGTGTTTTAGGTAAAAAAAAAAATTCGGCAACGAGTTTGTTTGATCTTTTTAATGCTTTTCCATTTATATCAAGCTAAATAACAAAATATCATCCTATAGTCAATGTCAACTCTTACCCATTTCGTTTACCAGACTTAAAAACTTGCTGGACTTAGTAAAATAAGAGCAAGAAAAATACGTGTTAAGTGATAGAGAGGAAAACATAAATGAAAAGGGAAATCGGGTGTGGAAATTAGGCATTATACCCATGACTGTGGAATAATGTAGAGATATATGTGTTGTGTATAAGAAAACAAAACTACAAGATAATTGGGTACACTGCTAAATTTGTGACGGGCAATTTATGCAGCATGAAAGTGTGTTGTTTTCCTGAATCATAATAGCAAGTGTTTTGAAATGGAAAAAAACAGAAATTGCCACAAACAAAGGCCCATATAAGAAAATATATTTATTATTTAGTAGTACTAATTAATTTTATTCTTTTTTTTTTACAATCAAAGCCTCAAAACCACCCCATCCCCATTTTGCCTTGTTTCTTTTTGCACTTTTAAACGAGAGCTATACTACACAAAAGGTGGACCACAGAGCTTATTAGCCCCCCCAAGCCTTACCATTCCATTCTATATAAACCCCTTTCTCTTCCTTCTCCCCCCACTCAAACCCCCATTGCCTGAAGAAAATTTCTCTCTCAATTTGTCCTTCCATATTCACTTTTCTCTCCTTCCTTTCCCATCCCATAAATCATACTTCCTTTTTAGCTTGAAAAAAAATCAGAGAGAACCAACCATGCCTGAGGCACCAAAAGAGGGTACTACTTATGTTCATGACTCTTCTAGTGTTGCTGAGAAGAACAAGAGAGTGCTTGAGTTCATTGAACAAGTGACTGAAAACGCTGATGAGGTTCAAAAGAAAGTGCTTGCTGAAATCTTGTCAAGGAATGCCCATGTTGAGTACTTACAGAGGCATGGCCTTAATGGCCAGACTGATAGGGAGACTTTCAAGAAGATCATGCCTGTGATCACATATGAGGACATTCAGCCTGATGTTACTCGTATTGCTAATGGAGATAAATCCCAAATCCTTTGCTGCCAACCCATTTCTGAGTTCCTGACAAGGTTGGTTTTTGTTTTTTTTTTTTTTTCCTTTTCAAAAGTGTAAAAAAAACCATTCTTTTCTTGTCTATTTTTTTGGGGGTGGTCATCATGTCATGCTTCTTGCATGTTCATTCATGATTTCTGTTGTGGGCTTCTTCTTTTTTTTTTTTATTTGTAAAAAAATGATTTTTTTTAATTAATGGTTTGTTTGGTAATTATCATATACAGTTCCGGGACTTCTGGTGGCGAGAGGAAATTGATGCCTACAGTTGAGGAAGAGCTGGAGAGGAGGCAATTGCTGTATAGCCTTCTGATGCCAGTGATGAGTCAGTTTGTTCCTGGTCTAGACAAAGGGAAAGGAATGTATTTCTTGTTCATCAAATCGGAGGCTAAGACCCCAGGTGGACTAGTTGCTCGTCCAGTGTTAACCAGCTACTACAAAAGTGCACACTTCAAGAACAGGCCTTTTGATCCTTACACAAACTACACCAGCCCAAATGAGACCATTCTCTGCCCTGACTCTTACCAGAGTATGTACTCCCAAATGCTCTGTGGGTTGTACCTCAACAAAGAAGTCCTACGTGTTGGTGCTGTTTTCGCCTCGGGTTTCATCCGGGCTATCCGATTCCTGGAAAAGCATTGGCAACTTTTAAGCAATGATATCCGGACAGGAACTCTAAACCCACAAATCACTGACCCTTGTGTGAGGGATGCAGTGATGAAAATCTTGAAACCTGACCCACAACTTGCTGATTTTATTGAGGCACAATGTGGGAGGGAGTCTTGGCAAGGGATCATTACAAGGTTGTGGCCAAACACCAAGTATATTGATGTTATTGTGACTGGGACCATGTCACAGTACATCCCAACTCTGGATTACTATAGCAATGGCCTACCTCTTGTGTGCACAATGTATGCTTCCTCCGAGTGCTTTTTTGGTGTTAACCTTAACCCTCTCTGCAAGCCAAGTGATGTCTCTTACACCCTCATCCCCACCCTTGGCTACTTTGAGTTCCTCCCTGTTCAAAGAAACAATGGTGCCACCAACTGCATCAACGTCCCCAAGTCTCTGAATGAGAAAGAGCAACAACAATTGGTTGATCTTGCCGATGTTAAACTTGGACAGGAGTATGAGCTTGTTGTTACTACTTATGCAGGTACAATTAAAACCATTCTCTTGATTCATTCCTTTGTTCTGAAATTAATTAATTCACCCAAAAAGTTCCTAATTTTGCTTTGTCTTTTTGTTGTATCTTGAAGGTTTATACCGCTACAGAGTGGGAGATGTGCTCAGGGTGGCTGGTTTCAAGAACAAGGCCCCTCAATTCAACTTCATCTGCAGGAAAAATGTAGTCTTGAGCATTGATTCTGACAAGACTGATGAGGTTGAACTCCAGAGTGCAGTGAAAAATGCAATTACCCATTTGGTTCCATTTGGTGCCCAGTTGACTGATTACACCAGCTTTGCGGATACCACCAGCATTCCAGGGCACTATGTCCTATATTGGGAGCTCAGCCAAAATGAATCAACCCCGGTTCCTCCATCAGTGTTCGAGGACTGTTGCCTCACCATTGAAGAGTCCCTCAACAGTGTTTACCGCCAGGGACGTGTTTCTGACAAGTCAATTGGCCCACTTGAGATCAAAATTGTGGAGTCTGGAACCTTTGATAAGCTCATGGATTATGCCATCAGCTTAGGTGCTTCAATCAATCAGTACAAAACTCCCCGGTGTGTCAAATTCGCTCCAATTGTTGAACTTCTCAACTCACGGGTTGTTTCAAGCTATTTCAGTCCAAAGTGTCCCAAGTGGGTTCCTGGTCATAAGCAATGGAATATCAGCGGCAACTGAGGAGAGGATATAACGAAGAAGATAAATGAAGAAGAATTGTTTTTTGTGATCAATCTTAGTAGTACCTAGGAATTAAGGAAGAAAAAACCAAAAAAAAAAAAAATGCCCATGTAGGTTAACCCTCCCCTTTCCCTCCTCCCTTCATTTTAATGTTTCTTTGAATCCCTTCTGTCAATTTTAACTGTTGTTCATCATGGTTAGAGAATTTTAAATTAGCCCCTTGTACAAAAAGATGTTCCTCTTCAAGGTAATTAAGCTCTTCTTCTTCCCAATTATTCTGCCTTTTTTGACCAATTGATACATTTTTGCTACTCAAAATTGATCCAATTTCGATAAGAAGCCATGATCATCCAAAGTTGTTGGCTGGAAATAATACCGTATACGTATATAGTAACGTACATGATCTGTGGTGCCAGCTGCCAAGTGCTTGAGATTGAAGCATTCAAACATATTAGTTTCATGGGAATTGTTCTTCGTATTTCCAGCCAGGAATCCTGCCCACTCAACTCTCATGCGTTTTATAGCTTAGGTACTAGTGTCAGAAAAGAAACTCAAAAAAATAAGATAAGCACACTACGCAACACTTCTACTGCAATTTTTTGTGTCCCATTAATTTGGCTTTTCTTTTATTCATTTTTCTCTTTTTCACTTGGGCTGAGCTAATAATACTGTTACTTTTCATGAAAAAGCAAACCAACTTTATGTCTCTTACAATTTAGCCTAAATATAAGCAATCCACTATCTTTCTATTCTAGGTGTTGGAAACGTTGATAACACTTGTTGTTCTTGCATTTCCCCCTCAACTTCAGTCAATTCTTCGTCTTTAAAGTAGATTTATTACTAACATGCAAAAAAGCAGCCCCAAATTGCAAGGGACCCTTTACAAAAGGATTTTTTTTTTCTTTTTTTTTGCTTTTGGAGGATTAATCAGTGAAAAGTGCCAATATACGTAAACTTTCTTCGATTAAAAGTGTCAATTCCCTATTTGGTGAATGGCATCGATCTTCAACTCAATATAGGTGTTGGTTCTTTTGTTTCTTTTCTAACGTGAAAGAATAACGGCTCAATGCATGTCCTGTTTGGAGTCTCAGTTCTATTGACTCCTCTTATTCTTTGATTTAGTGCAATCATTGTTGTCTACTATTCTTGAAGTAGAATTCCAATAATCTTTAGGTTAAATTTTCTTATTAAACAATGGCTAGTTGTTTGATTTAATTCTTCTAAATCAAAATGCATCAAATAATTAGGTGAAACGTTAAGCTGAAAAAAAAAATTTAATGAGGCAATGTGTGTTTTTGTTAACATAACACACCTACTTTTTTAATAAGTCGCAGGTTGAAATCACCACGGTTATTAAATTTGTGATTTTTTTTTTTTGAACCGAGCAGTAAAGATCTATTATAATATGTGCGGACCTAATGAGTGAAGATTAATTAAAAAACAAAAAACAGGTCACTAAAAGTTGGGTAGTTAACATTCCGCTTGCAGAAAAGGCGACCCGGCGATTAAATTAGTAGAATTAGGTAATTAACAATGTAACATCCCAAGTTTTTAGCGATTCCACGAAGGACACGAGTTTCACCTTTCGTTATTGCTTGTATGTATGTAAGTATACGAGTACTTATCCAAAATACTCTAATAAAGTGTACGATATAGGTAACACATGTAAATGCGTATTTGAAACACGTAATCTAATAACGTAAATGCTTTCTTTTATTCCATTTTTTAAGGTAATTGATTATATTCTCCTATTTTCTTTGATAATACTGGAACATATATTAAAAAGCTGTCGGTATTTTTATCCGTGACAACATTGAATTTTAAGTTCAAATTACTAATTCTGTCCTAAAAAAATGGTCTTAATTGAGTTTATAAATTTATACTAAAATCAGTATAAAATTCAAAATTCAATGTGAATTATTTTGGTGGAACGGAGGGACAAAATCGCCCTCAAGTTTATGTTAAACAGTAGCAAATTTCACATCAAAACATTTCGGACCTCCGCCGCCTTCTCCACCTCTCCACTAGCGTCAAGTACATATACTTTCTTCATACTCCATCGTTTCTCCTTGCTTCGTATTAAATCATATCAGCCTTCTGATCATTTTTTTGCTCAATTTTATAATATTACATACTCCAGTATTCTTAATTTCTTATAACATCCTTTCGGGATACAAAAATCTTTATGCCCCAAAAAGAGACCAAGTAATTGGAGGAGTTACTAATTACTGCGTACCGTGTTCGCGGTGAAACCTACACCAGCAAACCACGTGTATGACTTTAAATTATCTTTATCTACAAATAATAATTATTAAAAAGCAAAAAAAAAAAAACCCAGATTCTCACTAGAACCAAACAAACCAGAGAGAAATGAAAAAAAAGTATAGTACAGTAAAGGAAACGTGGAGGAAAGACAAAAACTGAAGCAAGAAAAAGGACTGAGAAAAAAACACCAGTAATTATTATGTGAACCATGGACAAAGTAGGAGGACAGACAGGTACGTATCGAGAATCAGAGAGGGAAGAAAAAAGAAAAGAAAAGGAAAGGAGGGGAAGAACAGAGAGGGAGGAGGAAGAGGGTCGGATAAGATAATGATGATTTTTACTCAGAAAATGTCCCCTGGTTTGCCTTGTTAAAACGAAACATTGCCAAAACATTTGGTACAGTGGGAAGGGGGGGATTCTGATGATTTCAGACAATTGGTACTGCTCAGAAAATAACAACCTATACTCAGTCCACAGTAAAAAAAATTTTAAAAAAAGGACAGAGACATATGCAGCAGAGGGACAAGTCCCAGAGAAAACATCCCCCCAAAATTAAAGCTCTGATGTTGAAAGCAGAGCAAAGGGGGAGGGAGAGTTGGGTTTTGCATTTTGATTCGGGTTATTTATTAGAACCTACCTACCATCAACTTTGGTGAATTTGCATATTGTTGGGTAAGAATTTAAAAAATTACTCATCAACAATTGGTTTTAGCTATCACAGACATTAATACTTGTGCACTTTTACTAGTCAAACGTTTGATGTCAACTGTAAAAATATGTTACAATAATTATGCATTTCGAAAGAGTATTTGTGTTGTGTTGAGAAGGAAAATGTTGGTCTTAGAATTTACCATAAATCATGGGAGCAAGTACGGATACCGTCTACAACCAAAATATTACGGATTACCAACCGAACTCAAAACAAAAACGATAATGAGAAGAGGGATTTTGTACGGAAAAAAAAATTAATGTGCAAATGGTGATTTTATGATACATTGAAGGATGTTGTGGTAATTTGGACAAATACGTAGGCATGCTTTTGGGTTTTTGGCCTTTTGTTTTGTAGTCGACTGAAAAAAGAAAGAAACTAAGGACACACGCAGAAGTGGTTGCTGCTGGATGGACGTGAGTGGGTGAATACATGGAAACCAACTGATGAGACTGTACAATCCATCCATTATTTTTGCATTTTGTCTTCTTCATCCATCATTTTACCATCATCTTCAACCCCCCTTCCCTTTATTGTCCTTCTTCTTTTTTGTTTTTGGATTAATTTCCACCATTATTGATTGAATGTGTGTAGACTGTACTATCGGCACTTCTTCACAATTAATTGACACATCATATGTGCAAGAACTAAAAGGGGTAACAACACAAATCATCAGTGTTTATTTATGAATGGTCAGAGTGTTCGTTAATGTATAAAACCATTTAAAAATATATATAAAACACTTTAACGATTCTAATTTTTGATACCATCACTGTCTCTATTATTACTTGCTTGTTGTTGGTGCATTACTAGTACGAGGCTATAGATGCAATATGCATTGTCATCTGCCAAGCATTTAGTTTTTTCTCTCTCCGGCCAAAGGGAGTAACTGTCAATTATCAATAAAGCAGACACATGATCAAGCATTCTAATTTCTAATCACTTCCAATCAATTCCGGAAATGAACCATCATGTGAAATGAAATGCTACTATTTCAAGTTTCCAAATCCTCAGCGTATCTTATTTTTCAACAAATTATCTGAAAATGCCACTCCAATAATTTGTGCCTACTCTCTGATCATTATGGTCATCATAATTCATAAGTATACTCATAATTTTCAAGGGGGGAAAAAAAACATTGGGAAAATTATATGACCAAAAAAATTATATCGACTTCCTGATCGAATGTGTTTTTTCTTGCCAATTTAATGCGAATTTAAATCCGAAACAAAACGAATTTTTAGATGAGAAAAAAATGGAGACCAAATTACGTATCCATCGATCTCCTTTGTCTGTGAGGGTCCAGAAGCCATGCACTTGCGAATTGCAATCCCGAGGGAGCGTAAAATCCGGGAAAAATATTCAGCTGGGAGCTGAGTCTTGGGGGGGGACCTCATCTACAATTTCGCCACGTGTATCGTTGACCTGGCGTTCTTTGAGAGATGATACAAAATACTTAAGCGCAAGCAGACGATTTACCCAATCACAGCACAAGACTCCACGTGGCATCTTTGATAATTTGTAATCACCACAACTATGAACATCTGTAATCCTTGGGGTTTACTACTATACAGTTTCTTTTCCCGTATCAATTTTTCATTTTAGAATTAGTTGATGTCGTGGATGCAAATATACAAAAAAAGAAGAATAAGTACCACTTCTTAATATATAGATCGAGACGTTATACGATGAATCATATGTCCATTTGATTTGTCATCACAAATAAGATTAGCAAGTTTTAAGACAAATGATATACTCCTTCTGCCCCAAAATTATTGTCCAGTTTGAATTTTTATTTTTAGTACAAATTGAACTAAAAGTAAAATCTCAAATTGAATAATAATTTTGAGACGGAAGAAGTATAAGGCTTTACGTCCTCGCAAAGCATATCAATCAATCATCTCATTTCACATAAAACCAATCATATAACGGGCGCTGCTTAAATAAAGGTTTATACATAAGCAAAAGCACCGTACAACCTGAAGTGAAGGGGCAAAAGGAAATAATAAAAAAAAAATCTAATGCTTTAGTGTCATTCAAAAGTACGCTTATCCTTTGGCATAGTAGTACTAATTATTTGGCCAATTAGGTCTATTATCATAACCTATGTTATCAAAATCAAACAAAGTGACATGTTTCTTCTTACTTTAAAGCTTGCTGTCAAATGTCAACTTAAAAGCCAGATTAGTTCCCAGTTAATTGTTTCTTTTTTCTGTGAGATAATGCGATACAATATGGGAAATGCACTCAAGAACCAAGGACAAGTAGCAGTACTTAATATTTTAGCTGGGTGAGGATGAGGATTGATTAATTAATTTTGTGACGTCGGTGGTTAAAAATGTGGTCCTCTTCATAGAGATAATTGTGGAAGAAAACCGGCCGATATGATCAACAATTAATGGCCTCCATCATTCATCATTTGATTTAAAAAAAAAAAAAACAAAAAAAACCTCATTCAAATATAAGAACCTAGCTAAGGTATTCAGCTTTTGTGAGACCTTTATAGCCAACAAAACGTGATGAGTAATGGTAAAAACACTGAATTTGTCTAACAAAACGATTGATCAATATAATGTAGATATAAATCAATTTGTCAAATTAAGGTGTTTATGTCTTTTGATACGTAACACAATTAAATCAATTTTGCCGAATCAAATCACTGTCTCTGTTACGGATCAGACAATACATCTGGGGAAAACTAAATAATAATGGATGATGGATCGGAAGTGGGAGTTTTTGGAAGGCGATTGAAAAGGATTCAAAGAAAACACAAAAGAGGAAGATGGGAAAACTTTAAAGGGTGATAGTGATATGGAGTTGTGCTTTATGAGACAGTCTACCCAGCTATGAAGTTGACAATTTGGAAGGCGACAGTACGTAGAAATAAACAACCAAAAGAAAATAGAACATAATTACGACGAAAACCTCCCCATCTCAATAATTCCAAATGAAATGACTTAAAAAATAAAAGGTACAGTGAAATCATCATCAAAGATAAAACCAAATTAAAAGCAGAAAAAAGGAAGGGAAAAAAAATACATATTTAATAGAGAGAGCATGCATTGTTGGTGCCTGGTCAGGTGGACAACAATTTCAACTCAAAAAAATAATAGTAGATCCGTAGCGTGTTTGAGATTAAAGTGAAGAAGATTCAAAGGGATAATTTTGTTTACTTTTATGCGTTTAGGAGATTTAGTTATTGGGTTCAAGTCTTTACGATTAATTGTTAAATAATTACGAGACAGTTAAAGAAACAAACACCATGCAGTTTGGTATGATCAAATTGTCGACTCGTACATAAATAAATGGTTCATGGTGGAACGCTCTTATGAATTTTTAAGTTCAATACGTTTTTACGGGAGGAAAATATCTCCCAACAAATAATTAAATTAGTGGTGTAGGTCTATGTTCCTGTTTAATTAAACATGGCCGTAACTAATATTTGCAAAATTCAATGGTTTAGTAAGAAGAAGACGAAGAAGAAGAAGAAGAAGAAGAAGAAGATGAAGATGATGAAGGGCGTAGCAACAAGGCAAAATAAAAGTCAAATTCACTCTTAACTTGAGCGATTGAACTTCATCCAAATGACTATATAAAGAATTAGACTTTAAGCAAGATTAACTATATTATTTGTAAAGAAACATTGGTGTTCTAGCATTTTCTCAGTCTGTCAACTTCCAAATTCGTATCTTTATCCGAGATTACACGGAATAACCCTAATTTCAACTGTTGCCAAAGTTTCTTTTTTGTTAATTATGTAAGTAGTAGGTCTATGTACGTGACAGATTAAGTTCACATGATCAAACTAGTAGACTAGTTAATTATGATCGATATGAATATTGAAATTAAGGAAAACCCATCCATCAACGCAAAGACAAATAAGTTGTGTATCAAAGCGTTCTTACCACATACTTTTCAGTTTCCCAATAAGGGTTATCGATTCCAATTAGTATTGTGTACCTACAAGTGATCCTGCAGTCTCATTCGAAATGCAACTTTATTACTACTTACAAACATAAAAAGTCCACGTGATAAAAATTATTGAATCAAAATCTTGTGATAGTTATTCTAATATGGACATACAACAATTATTAATTATTAGGGTCTAGTTTTGAGAAAATAACCAATCCGACTCGAATTTAGTTCAAGTGTAACATCAAAATTCAATGCGCACGCGAATTAGATCAGTTTCGCCACATCATCACCAAATTAACCAAAAAAGAAAGATATCTGCGATAAATATCAATAGTCATCCGTTAGAGGATATGCGGAGGAAACTGTTGAAGTTCCAAAAGGAGATGTATCGATTTACTATTGCGTCTCAAATAAATGCAGTACATGAATAACAAACTGAAGAGAGCTAGCTAGGAGAGAGTAATAATGGGTTGTTTTATGTTGGTGAAGGAATTGGGAATAATAAATGAGAGGATTGATGATGATTGAGGGGAAGCATGAAATTCTGGATTGATCCATTCGAAAGATACTTCTTATCAACAACACAATATATGAATATATGGTTATATATCAGCATGAAGCGTGCACTCTCCAAAGTACAAAAAATGTGTGTGTGATTGCTGTGGATAGAAAAGACGTGTTTCCATTGATGTGACTTGGATCCAAAGTCGACCACTTCTCTTCATTTTCAGAGTTTAGGACAGTGCCAAATTTATAGTATCCGCATATGCGGGATTACACATATTCCTCATCATTCATTCCATATCGTCGCATCCGTTATTTAATTATATATATTTCTATCTCAAAAATACTTGGAACGTAACTTCCATTTCTTTGCATTGCGATTGCAAGCAATTCCATCCGTGTATGGACGTCTATGGTGGCGGTCTTTTTTCTTGAATTGATGCCTTTACAAAGAGGAAACACAATAATATCTCAATGTTGTTCAAGGTTGCACTAACATTTTACAAAATGTGCTGAAGATCGTCTAAAAAATATTAAAACAACCATAAATTTTAAAATCGGTGCCGGATTGATTAGTCTTTATTTTCTTATGCTAAACAATTACTTGAAAATTGAATCTCCGATTCTCATGATTTCTTGATCTAAATTAACATCACTATCTAGAAAATTTGATAACCAATAGGTTAAGATCACTCCAGTGACCAAATTTACATTTTCAACACCATCAATTAGATACGATCAATCAGTTCAAACATGTAAAGAATTTGACTATTTTGCTCTTGAAAGTTCCAGTTTATCGAATCGAATGGTGCATTAAATACAAATGCTACCTCCAATCTCTCTAATCTCTTCCAAATTGAGATATTATAGTAAGTGTATGTACAACAATTAGTCAAATGTGTAGGACATGAACCTTTGAAATATTGGGCACCCAAAATGTTAGACAATGCACATCAAACTGACAACTGATGAACACACAATCAAAAACAAAAATTATGACCAGATAATAAATTAGTTTATAATAAAAGAGAAATAATCAAATTCTCTACTAATCCGAAAATCCAACCAAAAGCCCGGATTTTAGCTAAACATATAAAAATATCACGTGAAATGTCTAGCTTTATAAGTGGACTGGGTGGCTGTGAAGTATACAAGCACTCCCCTCTTGGGTCACCTCACACGTGTTTGTACCCGAAAGAGACACTGGATTTATGCAAACCTTTGGCCCACCCAGACTTAAGGGAATGTTGACTTTGACTGGACCTTATTAATATGGAGCCCCACCCACACGTGAGGGATATCTGTAATATGCTTCCTTGTCGGGCCTATTCCTCTAAAGGCCCAGTTGGCCCATTTCATGGGTCCAATACTGTGTCACCAACAGTAGCAATATCTTTCGTCCAGAATTGGTGGTGTTTGGTAGACGTTTCACAATTTCTCAGCTTCACTAATTACTTTTTAAAATTTTTTTTTTAAGGAAAATAAATTTTCTTTTAATTTTGAGGTGAAGAAATAAAGAATGTCTTTCCATATCATGAACGAGTTGTATCTGTTGCTTGTGCCACTTTTGTGCATGCACTTGGCGAAATGACGTCATTCATGACACAATAAAAAATAGGAATACTCAGGCAGCAGCACCATTGCTGATTAAATGATGCGTGGTTTTTTCGGGACTAAATATGCTCAAAGATTTTAATTTGTTTAGGTTTAAATGGTTGAGCAATATTTTCTTTCTCGAATATTATCCTTTTTTTAAGGCAAAATCAGATATTATTGCTCGCAACTTGCATTATGTGTGCTTCCTCATATTCCATTCAATCAGATTCTCTATCAATTTGATGATGTCCTTCATTCCTAGTCTTTTCATTAATTAAAATCATGTATGAGACTTCTACTTCCCGCGAGGCCACAACTTGATAAAAGTTTAGCTATTGGTGAGTGAGAGGTAGATAAGATAGGAGATTGTAATTAATCACGAAATCAGAAATTTAAAAGTCCTCAAGTTACCTGAATGCAAACAATAAAACTTAGAGAGCTCATAGAACATATGAATATGTTGTCGTTGTCATAAATTGAGTGTGTTTTCTAGAAAACTAGACTGTTATGTAATGATTCAGGCTGCAAAAGATTCCCAAAGTGCAAATATTCTCCAAGTAACTTCATTTACTTACTACTACTTGTTAATGTTATCTTTGACGAGGGCAGCTTTGAAGTTTATGTCCATATGGATAGGATCACAAGTCACAATGTATCTACGTAGGATGAAATAAATAAAGGGTCTGGAGATTGGTCTCCCGAAGAAAAACCCAAAAAAAAAGAAGAAGAATTGAAAGAATGCCAACGACGAAGGGAGGAGATGACTAAGAAGTATTTTCATTATTGATAAATTGAAGTGGATAAAAAGTGTAGGGCGAGTATCCCGAATTTACGGACAAGAGTTGACAAAAAATGAATAAAATAAAGAAATAATTTAATAAATTGATACACCTATATGTTGTTGGGCATGGATGGATCAAATAGTTGTTGTGTTAATGAATGATGATCGTTACTGATGTTATATATAAAAGCTCATCATTGTGCTCCATGTTGTGTGTGTGTGTGTGTGAATTGAATCGACTAAACAAATTAAAGATGACATAGTCAAAACCTGAACATTAGACCAATTAAGTTTTCCAAAGTACTAAAACTTAGTAACTTACTCATATTGGAAACCCTTTATTTTAATTGGCTAGATAAAACCTTACAAAATTGGTTTTTGTTTTTTTCCCATTACAAAATGTGTTGGGTAGGTACGAATCGGATGTAAAGTCTAATGCTGAAATCACCGCAGGCTGAAATTCTAAATCCATTCCAAGAGACATTTGGATATTACTATTATATTGGCTATGATTGGATTAAGATTCAAAACAAACTAAAGCCAAAATGATTTGGTAGAAAAGTAGAAATTAAGTAGCTTAAGTGTGAAGACTTTTTTGGGTGAGATGAGTTCGTTCCTGACGTAAATTATATATCCACATCAGTTAATTATTAAATAACACCATTCATATTCTATAGAATTGAAGTTGAAATTTTCTCCTTACTTTCTTCCCACTTTTAATTTGATGACTCAGAAAGAGACTTTCACCCTCCACCCTAACTTACATTAGTGATGACGTATTTGGATAAATCTACAATGCAAATTATCCTCAAGAATGATTGCTATATTATCATTCAAAAGTTACGCTTGACTCGGTTGTAGTGTCATCGGAATCATCTCCTTTGGTGCCCTTATCCATTTTCCGGCGTTTATTATGATTGTAACTATAAGACGTGTTTTTGACTTTTGAAAATAACTATCGCGCTCATTCTTTTTGCTTTTGAAATATTCTAGGCTCTCTATCCCATAAAAACAGTTTATAACATAGTGCTATACTCCTTCCAATATTATAAGGTATTTTGATTTCTTAAAAATTTTATCTAGGATGTCTTTTTAATTGAAATAAAAATTTTAAAACATTTCGTAATAATTAGGAGAACACTAGTACGAATGTGAAAATATATTTTTAAGGTTTTTTTTTCTAATTAAAAAGACATTTTAGATGAAACCTAGCACAAAATCAAAATGCCTTATAATAAGAAGGACCAAAGTGAGAATATCCCTAACACTGTTATATCTATTTACATTTTGTATGGTGTTTTTGGAGGGTTTCATGAATTAACAATTGAGGGAGGGGGAAAACAATTATATTGTAAATAGCTCTTGTTTTAAAGAATGTAGAATGTAATCCATCTGGATTCACCTAATTGTGATGAGATTTAGTTGTGTATTTTGAATTATGTTGGTTAGTGGCGACTAAGTGAGCACTAAGCAAGAGAAGTTGAGGCATGGAGATAACATCCGTTTTTGTTTGAGCAAAAAAAATGAACTTATAGTACCAAAAATGAAGATACACACATGGGCTTTAATGTTGGGTTTTGAGAAAATAAAATAGAAGCCCACTTAGGGCATAAACTCCAATTAAGACAGAATCGAAGGGTAGGATTGGCTGGCAAGCCTACTAATGTATTTCCGGGCTATTGTCTAACTGTGCCTAATGAAGTTCAGATTTATAGAAATGCACAGTAGAAATTAGTAGGCGTGTCACGTGTGGACTTTGAGTTGATTGATTAAAGATTATGTATTTGTACCAGATCCATTCCTTCTTTGCCTTCCTATTACTGATTTGTTTTGAATGTTTGATTTGTTAGAATTGGAATTGAGGGTGTGAATGAAATGAACTAAAGTCCATGAACTTGTGAACCTACAATCTTTAAGCTGCAGGAAAATGCGGCCTAAGAAATGACAAAAAACTACTCCACTTAGTACTTTGAACATTATTTTCCTTCCAGGCAATTTTATTTGCCGCAGCCACTAGCTAATGAATGATTTAGATTGTACATTACCCTAAATAATTTCAAAACCTGAGAGCATTAAGTATCAGTCAGGGAGGAACTACTGTCCATGAAAATAAATCATGTTTTTATGTGATTAAGATTAACTCTAGTTAAGTATCTCTTTCCATTGTCTTATTTCTTGAATAGTGAAAGGAAGATCAGACTCTATATAACATTCCCTTACCTTGTGGATTTAGAAATTGTTAGTCAGGATACAGCACCCTGAGTTGCTAATCCTGATTTACAAAACCAAGAAAATGTTGGCTCTAATTTGTCTGTCACAGATGATAGTGCCTCTGAAAACAATGCAGAGGTTGTAATTGATTCTAAGTTGCCTTCACCAACATCTGTCTCTTGACTCTCTTCAAATGCTCATACTTCCGACAAAAGAAAGAAGTAACCTGCAAGCAAAGTTCAGAAGATTCCATACCCTTCAACCGTGTTTTAGTGTGGTTTCACTGAGTAGGGAATATAGTTTGTGTTGAACACTGGTGAAGTACTGGATTTGTCATTGAGCATTCACAAACCAATGCATTTTTATGATCAGTGATTGTTTTGGTCTTTGTTGATCACTGAAAAGGTACTGGTTGCAAGAATGCGCGAGAAGTTTGGTTGGCTTAAGATATTGAAACGGCTTTTGTTGGGACTGAAAAATCAGTAGTAACACATTAATCATTCCAGGATAAGAGGGTAATACCCCAGGGAATGCTACATAAAATGCTTTGGAACTCAATGTGACTGAGGTTTAACTATTGAATCTTGTATCTTGTTCACTATTGTTGAAGGTTCTAATGTGGCATCAACCTTGATTATCCCTTCAGATTCCTCGATCTGAAGCAAATCCAATTGAGACTGCAAGAGCTTAGCAGGCATGAAATGCTTCCCTTCTGCGGCCCTTCTTTCGAGCCGAGCAGCAAGCACCTCAGCTGGAGCATCCAACAGCACAAATTTAACTTTACAAACATAGGAACCTGGTTTATAATTTTGGTCTGCAGATCTTAGGATTTCGCGGTAATGCGGCTGCAGAGCTGAGCAACCAAGGATGACAAATTCACCATTTGCAATACCTCCTTTCAGGGAATCTCTGAGTGTTTCAAGCCACGGGATGCGATCTGCCTCAGACAGAGGAATCCCATTCTTCATCTTTTCTACAAGAAACACAGAATAAATTTCACCAGTAAATCAAAAAACCAGAAATTTGCATTAGCCAATGATGATGGTGAAACCAATAAGCTAGATTGAAACCCCTCTGTTTGTTGCTACCTTTATTAGACTGTGGATGGTAATCATCAGCATCAATGAAGCAGCAGCAGCCTAAAACCTCTGCTAGCAGATTGCCTATGGTTCTGCAGCAGACAAGATGAACACACACATGGTAAGGATTTCTTCATCTCTTGATGCATCAGATTTGGTAAACTGAAATATGAGTACAGATACAAGTGGAAATTTTAAGGGTATAACAGCTGTTGATTCAGCAAGACAAAGCATTGGGGGAATAGTTTAGTTAAAAAAACACAGCATCTACATGTATGAAAAATGCATCAATCCTAATCTGAAAGTTTTTCCACCATCATCCAAATACGTCCACTGTTTTATTAAATGGTTTCATTTCTTCCAGACATAAGTATTACTTTTAGAATTAAGAGGAAGATAAAAACTAGAGATGGAAGAACAGATACTTCAGTAATTCAAAAATAACTATGGAAGAATTACTAAATCACTCTAGTTATATGCAAGATAGACATAGATTCGACACTCACGATTTCCCAGCACCACTGACACCCATAATAACAATAGCTTGTCCTTCTAAGCAGCCTGCACAATAAATCAGCTGATTTTACAACACTGATGGGACATATAAACTTAGCATACAGTTGATTTAGAAATTAGAAACTGCAAAATCTAGGAGCAGAAATTACGTACCACCTTCACATCCAGGAGCCATTTTTTTGTGCGCAGAATTGACGGAGAAAATCGTATGGGCATGCAAACTAGCCTCAGAAATGCTCTATCTATAGAAAGTAAACCAAAAAAAAAAAAAAAAAAACCCCACAAAGGAAAAAAGTCAATGAATAAAAACTACGAAGATGAGATAACAGACAGAATCTGATAAACCGGGAAACTCAAAGAAACAGGAGAAATTTTGATTAATTTCTTGATCCCGATGCATATCACCGGATCTTGCCCATTCTTGGATCGTAAATTTGAGTCGGCTCAGAGAATAAGTCAATACAGAGACAAAAAAAAAAAAAAAAAAAAATTGAGATCAGGGAGATTGAATTTGTACTTGCTTTAGTTAGGCAAATCACAGACCCCGCTGAACTCAGGATATGGGCCGCAGAATTATTAATCCAAAAGGAGTGTTTGATGAAAATAACTAGCTAAGAAATGTCGTCTGCCTACTAAATCTTACTAGTCAATCAATGAGAATAGTGTCCAATGCTTACCGAAAAAAAAATATGATTACTTCCGTTAATTGCAATCCTAATGCGCATGTGGTTTCGTCTTTTTCATGGACTTTATCATCGCAATCAACAATGCCGACGAACATAAATTCATTCATGAAACACTCCTTTTTCCTTGACTCCATCTGCCTAAGGGTATCACCCATAAATAACATGTATTTATAAAATATTGATTTTTACACCGTGGAATATATAGTTTTGTGAACTACCATTCAATTACTGATAAAATAGTGGGTCTACCATAAATCATTAATTATTATTTAATTATATTACACTTTTCATAGTGCAAAGTGCAAACTAATATAGAGAAAAGTTTAATAAAAGAATAATAATATCATAAAATGCTACATAGCATCTCAATATGTCCAAAATGGTGTAAAAAACATTGTGAATACTCTAATCAACGCAATTCAATAGTATCAATCATATATTACATCTTCTCAAAAAAATCTATCCACGTTGAGTTTTAAGATTTGTACTCTATTATTTAATATAAATTTTAAAACTCAATGTTAATTATTTTTCAACTCAATCTGTCCACCTTGAGTGAAACCTTACTTTCTTTTTCCTATAAAACGTTACAATCAAATACTAGTTGCAATGCCTATGTGATGCCCTATCAAAGCTTTAATGTGTCAGGAAAGGCAGTGCCCTCAGGCCTCAGTGTGCTGTCCCAAACTGACCAATGTTTTATCAATGTATCCCAACATTTGGGAATATTTTCCTTTCCCCCAAAATTGCGCTGCCATAAACCATCCTTTTTGAATTTCAATGACTACTATTTCTATAGTATTTGAATCTCGTGACTAATTAAATTACTTTTCCAAGTACTCACTACTAAGTACTAGTACTTGTTTTAAGCTGGGGAGCACTATTCGCCTCCATCTTTCTCGTGATTGCCTCAAAGAAAAGCCTCTCCCTACGGTCTATAAAGGGGAAACAAATCATTCTTCAATTACAAAATATTATATAGTATGTAATTCAATTTGATTAACGGACAAATTTGTGTTTCAGATGATTATTGTGTTCTTGACAACCTAAAAATGACACTTTCGGTCATTAACTAATTTGAACTGTGAAGTAATCTTTGAGTCCAACTAATACTACTAGTTATGGATAATTAAACTAGGATGGAAAGAGTAACTAATTTTCTGAAATGGTACATGCATGCGTGATTTTGTAAAACTCGTTAATAATCTCATAAACATAGTAAGGCAAAAGATCATATCCATATGTTTTGCTTTCTCTCCCCCAACAATGAGAAAAATTATTCCACACAACAAGTATATCATTTTTTTTAGTACAGTAATACACCCATTATACAGTAAAATATTATAACTTCCTAATTTTGTGGTAACTTTCCCATAACCTTGCCCTCTTTATATATCTAGCTGTACAATTCTACTTGGTACAACAGCTGTATGGAAGATTTTCTCCCAACAATGAAAATTACCTTCCATTTAAAATGGGATTAATAAGAACAAGATGCTAGCTAGGCACATAGTCTCTCGGTCAATTTTCTTTTTCTTGGTCTTTTTTTTTTAATAGAAAAAAATAGGGTTCTTCCAGACCTTCCTATAGGCGACCAAAGAGAGTCTAATTGGATTATTTATTTATTTAAAAAAAAAAAGAAAAAGAAAAAACCTATTCAATTGTCGACCTCAATCTGACTTCCTGACTGCAGCCGTTACATTACATTACATATGTTTTTGGTGTTTATCTTCCTTCCTTTCATCCATGGAGCACTTTAAGTCTTTAATGTTAGTATCTTCATTTATATCCCTGTGTGTTATTCTATTACTTGGGATTTTTTAAGGGGGAAAATAACCAAAGAAATAACTTGCTTTGAATTTGAAGATTACTTGGGATTTTAATGCTTTAATTTCATTGCGTTTTTTTTTTTTTTTTGTATTTCCCAATTTCCAATCCCACGACAACTTTAGCTAGTTTGATAATCCCAATGGTTAGCAGTACTGATCACTTGCCGTTGCTCAGCCGCTGTCTTTACAATGGTTGGACTTTGGTGCAATGTTTCACAAGTTAATTACTCTCTCCGTCCCAAAAAAAAGTCCAAATTGAGTTTTGAATTTTATACTGTTTTTAGTACAAATTTGAAAATTCAATGTTAACTATTTTTTTGATACGGAGGTAGTATTAATATTGTAATTCTTTCCGTCTCACGTCTCAATATAATTGATCATAATATATAATGTTCCGGATGTATTCGTGAAATTACTAGGTAAACATATTCTTATGCATAAATGGCTCTTTTTCTTAGCTTAGGAGTTGCCTTTGGTTTTGTTGTCTTTGATGGGCAATTTGGCACTGAAATGGTGAATATAAAATGGCACTATTGAAAGAAAAGAAGAAAATTCCGTTTGATTTGCAGATATGACGTTGGAGAATCAAGCAGAAATTAAAAATGCTCCTATAATTATTCTCCTTCACAAACTATACTATTAATACTATCCACATGGATGATAGCATTTGAATAAGAGCCTTTTCGGATAGAAAAATGCTTTAGATTCATACACAATCTGGGTAATTTTATTTTATTTTATTTTAATTTGCAACAAAGATAAATAGAGTAGTATACCTTACCAAGTCGATATGATGGGGGTGGTTAATTAATTGTGCTGGAATGGTTTTAACTTTTAAGTAATGTCTTTTAGTTCACCCAAAAATAATAATAATGAAAAATAATAGAACTATTTCATGATACCTTAAGCGACCCGGAAAGCATCATTATTGACTAATATAGTTTGTACTATTAGTATTTGGTTAAAAAAATTTAATACTGCTCAAGTTCTAAAAATATATGGTCTAATACAACAAAGTATATTAATTTTTGTAGGATAAAGGGACTAATATTTTTTGTTTGATGCATTTTCTTTGTGATTAAAACAATGTTAGAACTAATTAGAACAAGTCTTATGGTGCAGTGAAGTTCAAGCTGGTAAATCTCAAACATAGTCAGTAATTGCAGTGCTTAATACGCAATTTATAAAGCATGCATCAATCAATATAACAGATAAACAGTAACTGTCGAACTAACAAATGGTCCAACCGAAAAGATTGCAAGTTCAAGAGATGCTGGTGGGTTAGATACACGACGTTAATTAGCGGAAATTTGTATTTCAAATACGATTTCTTGAGAAAGAAAAATTAAACTCCATCCATTCTAAAATAATTGCATTGTTTGTTGTATTATTATTATTATTTTATTATCAAACGATATAATGATTTTGAGATAGAAAAATATAAAATTTTTTACTAATATGAACTCCAACGAGAGGATGTATTTATACTATTTTATGTGTTGGCAAGTAATATCTAGTTACATCTTTAGGATTTTGATAACAACAATCTAATCCACATATCCAACGTTATCTTCCATAGATAATTGACATCTATCCTATAGATTTGAAACCGCCACCAGATTTTTTTAGATACTTCATTCATTTGGAATAGAATCTTCATAAAATCCTTTTTCTCTTTCTTTAATTTATATATATATATATAATCATATATTTATCAAAAAAACAAAAATAGACAATGACATTTTTTATATAATAATAATAAGATATGTATAAACAGTAAAGTATTAAGGTTGATGTTATAACTAGAAACAATTGAAGAAGAAAAAAAAAATACCAAAAGGTAATTGTCCATCATCCACAAGTCTAGCCTCCCCACTAATTGATTAAAGGCCAGTTAGGTCCTACTAACCAAAGGCCAAAAAAAAAAATAATTGATGAAGCCTAGCTGCTATGTTGTTGTTGTTGCATACCAAATCAATTATTTGTAAGCCCCCCCACTCCCATAGCCCAAATTAATGTTTTTCTCTTTTCAAAAAACCAAAAGAAAAGAAAATAAAATTTTTTTTAAAAAAAAAAAAGAAGAAGAAAAAGAAGGAGAAAGAAAGAAAGAATCCATCTCTTACATTTTTCATTCTTAATAATAATTCATTTTAAACAGTCCTTCCACTTTCCAAACTCCCTCCATATTTCTCCCCTAAATCAATCTCCTCACTTAAAAGGCCTTTAAGCCCTTCTTCTCTCTCATTTTACTCTCCAAAAAAAAATTTCTCTTTCTTTTCTCTATTCCAAATGGCATTTTCTCCAAGAAGAAGAAAAAACAACCCATTTCTGGAACTGAGAATTCAAGCAGTATCATCAACAATAATAATCCTACTACTCCTCTCTTCCTCAGTCTCTTTATCTTCTTCCCAACAAGAACAACCACCTCTTTCCATCCATGACCTGCTTAAAACCAGAGGCTTGCCAGCTGGGCTTCTCCCAAAAGACGTGAAGAATTACACGCTTTCAGAGACGGGGCTTCTAGAAGTTCACCTTGAAGGCCCTTGTTTAACCAAGTTTGACACCATGGCCTTTTATGAAAGCGTGGTTAGAGGTAACCTCTCTTATGGTGGGTTAACTGGAGTTGAGGGTTTCTCCCAAGAAGAGCTTTTTCTTTGGTTGCCAGTTAAAGACATCATTGTGGATGATCCAAACTCTGGTTTGATCCTGTTTGACATTGGTTTGGCTTACAAACAGCTTTCTTTCTCCCTCTTTGATGATCCTCCCGACTGCAAAGAAAGTAGTGGTGAGTTTGATTTTTTTGTTTAGATTTTTTTAATTAATTAACAACGATAATATTTTGGTTAATTTAAGTTAGCATAGAGTTTGGAATCTTGAAGAATATTGGTGAGGTAATAGAATTTTGGTCTGATTCTGCTACATTTTATCACAAGTACAACTCATGTCAACACATGCGACAAGTATTCAACAGAAACCCGAAAAATAAAAAAAGGAAGAAAGGTTGAATTTGCTTTTTGAAATGTCACTTCCCAATCTTATTAAACACTTGTGTGTAATTTTCATTTCATTTTTTCATGTCTCCATCTTTAGAGAAGGCCTTTTTGTTTGTTTCTTTGGTATGGTAAGTTTTCTTCTTTTTTTTTTCTACTCAAAATTCGAAAAAGGTGTTAGTATTTATCCTCTCCGATATGTGATTGTGTGGTGAAATTGGTGGTGCCGAATTTCGTTTGCCATTCCTAGTTTCTTTTTTTTTTTTAATGTGTTGGTTCATTTTCATTTTACGTTTCAAAAAACCACACAGATAATGAAGCATGTGGTGCTTGGCTTTGGCTCATTAATTTCCATGAATTTAGGACGCTGAAAATTTAATTACACATTTATGACGGCTGAAATCGTGATAGAAACCGTATATTTAATTTGTGGACTATACAAAGAGTGGATAGAGATAGATCTTCAATTTGGCGATAAATCAATCTCTGTATGTTCGTCATGCCTAAGAGATAGTATTACATATAGTGAATTACTAGTAAAAATATAAGATTTATGGACCCTTTATCGAATATTCCTGCTTCAATCCAGTGTTATTGCTGTCAAATTCTTATTCTGGTTACAGTTGTATCACCTAAGAAGGTACTCCCTCCGTCCCGTAATTATTGTCCAGTTTGAGTTTTCATTTTTAGTTCAAAATGTATTAAAAATAAAATGTCAAACTGGACAATAATTTTGGGGCAGAGGGAGTATATAATTCCAAACAACTTCATAAGGAAGATATGTATAAAACAACAACTTCATAAGGAAGATATGTATAAAACAATATGATGATCCTTAAATAAAAAATAATCACAAATTTGATTTTTTTTTTTTTCAAGTCTTTTCAATGAAACGGACATATGATGTACCATAGCCAATGTCTAGGAAAAAAGGAAATTTCCAAATTCCTAAGGTAGCTTCTTTTGGTTATTGTTGTTATTTCCAATTTTCAATTTTCTTGTTGTACTAAATATTCACATGATGTGTGAATCCAAAATTTGAAGCACCTGCTCAGGAGGATCTTCAGATTCTTCACGGGTTGGTTGCTTCATATGCTAATTGCTAGCTTCTATATTTCTAGCTTTTTTCTTCTTTAATTTTTTTTCCCATAAGTTGGTGAAAAGAAAAAAAGGCCATCATTTTCTATATTCTGATTAGTCTGTATTGATGTGATAATACTAGGTGTTTCAGAGAAGGTTGCTGGAAAAGGAGGAGGATTTGCAGCTCAAAGGTAGAAAAAAAAGAAAGAAGAAGAAGATGCCACATTTTCCACTTTTTTTTTTATAGTAACTATAACTTTAGTTACAGTTGTTAATTAACTAGAACAATAATTATCTTAAACTAGGGGCGGCCAGTTTTAAGATTAACAGTTTAAGTAGTACCACTGGCATTAGATGTTGCAGTTAGAGAGAGATGCATAGTTTTAAAAAAGATTTGGAATATCAGAGATCTTTTCTGATAAGATTTTAATTAGTTACTAAGTTTCTGCCTTTGTCTTTTCATTTGTTTGTTTGTAAATCAAATCATCCATCCATCTCTAAACAACAAAATCACATCAAATCTCCAACTCTTTGGAGCACTATTTTACATTCTTTTTATAACAAAGAAATAAAAAGGTTTTAAGCACCACCATGACAAAATCTGAAACATCCCGGAATGTTCTTGTTAGCTTCCTCTAATCAAACGAGGAATAAGTAAAACAAATTTAGGGGAAAAAAAAAAAACCCCCCAAAAAAATGTACTTGAAAAAGAAAGAAAGAAGAAGAAAAATGGCATGCCCATTTCTAATCATAAATGTTTTGGTCCACAGGAAATTACTGATGTTGCCGTGCACCATGGCAATGGTAGTTCATTTTCAGTGTCCTTTGTATTTATTTTTGTCATTGTGGAGTGGACCATGTATATATAATGCATGTTCCTATGTATTCATCTATGAAAGATCAATTACTTGATCCCCTATTGAATTATTGAGCATGTGACCGTGGTCAGTAACTAAGATGTTGTAAATTACTTCATTTGTCCTAAAATACTCCTTCATTAGTTGCAAGTTCTTTAGAACCCGGAGAGTGTTACACGATCTCTACAATTAGCGAGTTTTGAACGCTTTTAAAAATGAACGTGTAAAATATAATTGTTACGTCATTGCTCAATCCCTATAATGATGTTTTGCAAAAGTAAAAACTTGATCAATACATAACGTAACATGTAGCATAACATGTAGATATCGAGTAATTACTGTTTAGTTTTGGTACCTTTTGTTGATCTTCTTCTTAGAATTTTGCTTTTACTAGCAACATAATTATGTTTATTATTCTTATTAGAAAGAGAGATGGAGAGATTCACAAGTCAAACACATGAATCTAAATTGAGTGAGAGCCCACTAAAAGCCCACAATGTAAAAGAAAAGAAAAATGTAGGGCAGAGGCATTCGTTTTCATCTTATTGATTGTTGTGTTTTCATAATTGTGTCATGGGCCTGGCGCAGATACCCTTTCATTATCAACTTGTTACATCACCCATAAAATCCTTTTTTATTATTATAACAAGCAATTTGATCCAACAATAATAAAGATAGTAATTGCAAGAGACCTTGGTCACGATAACTCAACTTATATAGATCTGAGACGTTTTCTTTTTTATTTTTGTGTGACAATTTATGATGCAATATTAAAAATTTAAACATGATTGTACCGCGAAACGGACAACTAACTGGGAAAAAATGGTGCAAGTATAAAATAAATTTTTTAAAAAAGGTAGATAAAATGGAATATAATTTGATAGTACCCTCCAATCCTCCATTTTGTAGAAACAGTAAAGCAAATTGGAAAACTTTGTTTGGTTTAAAGAACTAAATATTCTTGTTTCCGTCTCAAAATGAGTTTGTATGTATTTTGTTAAGGAATGTGATGGGAGAAGAGGGTGTTTTTTCTTTCTTTTTTTTCCTTGTGTAATCTATTAGTTAGCCTATATTACAAAGAGATGGAGAGCTGCGGTGGAGCGAGGATGTGTAGAATTGGTTTTGCTTAATTGGGAAGGGAAACAACAGAGAACGACAGCAATACATTTTCATCTTCACAATAAGCTCAGCCTCAGCTCAGGCCGTCTATACTGCCCCAACATCTTCACTCCACATTGCCCACTGAGGCCTGTACCACCACCAGACTTGTCCTTTTTTGACGGGCCCTCTCATGCTCCTTGGGAAATAGAGAGTTTAAATTTGGCCCAACTCATTACCAGTAGAACCTTCTTTTTTCCAAAACAAATAGACAGATATTTTTGTAATTTGGCAATGTTAGAAAACATAGTTGAGTATAATGGAATGATGAATCTACTCCATAACTTGTGAACACTTACATTTAGAAAAGATATATGTGTACTAGTATTCCCTAATCATGATTTGATTCTCGAGTAAATCTTTTTTTGAAAGAGTTTAAAAAGCTGAGCATAGTACAACTTTAAAGTCTACTTGAGTAGGAAGCTTCTTCGTTCACTTGGACTTCCAAATGAACTGAAAAGCCGTACTACATTTGTCTGTCAAAACATGTAATCCCACAAAATAACTTGGACATAATAATGTGATAAATACTAGCTGTAAAACCACGGAGGTAGATTTGGCCTCAACATAAAAAAA
The DNA here is from genome assembly GCA_949775105.1 of Oldenlandia corymbosa var. corymbosa. NCBI lineage: Eukaryota > Viridiplantae > Streptophyta > Magnoliopsida > Gentianales > Rubiaceae > Oldenlandia > Oldenlandia corymbosa. Next base: position 8,456,106 of record OX459118.1, read on the forward strand.
GGGGGAAATTACTGTAAATAAATTTTGGTACTCTGATTTTCCGTGACAAAAAGATAAATCATGAAAAAAGAAAAAAAAAGAGTCGAATCAGCAAATTAATGCAACGAGGTTATGCCACGTGGAGGAAGACCATGACTGTAGGAGAGACCTTCACTCTTTCACCTCAATCTTTGCTTTTTTTTTTTTTTTAATTTATCAATGACGTCAGCACCGATTTTGGATAATAAAAAAGATGAATCCTTTTCATACTCACACTCCGATTCTCATTTCCTGATTTCTCTCTCCGTTTTCCCCCCATTTGATCATTTCCCCTTTTCCCATCGTTTAGGTTTTTATCTTTTCTTCTATCATCGCCCACAAAACCAACAAAAATAAATTCATTATGGGTGGAGGAGCGGCGATGAGAGCGGCCGCGAAAGCTGCCGGAGCGGGTATTCTCAACAATGGCCTCCGTATTGTCGTTCCCGATTACTCTGCCTCTTCTGCTTCGCGTAAAGTTATTCAGCTTCAGTCTATGTCTGTCTCCACGTCGGCGAACGCCGTCAAGACGGATATTTCCGATCCCGACACGGTGCCTGTGCATCGGCCGTGTTGGGAATTCGAGGACTGGGAATTGGCCGGCGGCGATGAGGAATTATCCGGCCTTACTCAAGAAGGGTTTTCCAGGCTTGTCTTTGGCGCTGCCCCGTCGCTTGATGAAGCCCAAGAGGCCACTTCCGAACTCAAAGACGTTCTTGACAAGTACTTTCTCTATTTTCGGTTATTTTCCCTTTTTGTTTTTTTTTTTGGACATCCATTTTTGTTCGGCCAAAATTTTCATCGTTTCGGGGTTTAGTTTTTGCGTTCTTTGCCGGAATCGTATTCTTTAAATGAAAAATTGATCCTTTCGGGTCTTCCATACAAAATTATGTGATTCCTATTAATTAAGCATGGTCGCCTTATTAGTAATTGAAGGAAATTCTCTGCTTTGCTTTTTGTGATGTTACTTAGTTTAGTTTTCACTTTGGGCAAAATCCGTTTGCTGTTTATTGTTGTACTGTAGTATCTTTCTGTCATAGTTTAGTCACTTACAAGCTCTGTTCTGTTACTGAACGAATGTAGAACCCATCTCCGGTGAAGAATTGGATAAAAACTCCGTGTTTTTTTTTTTTGTCAACCCCAGAGTGATTTAGGTATTGCATTTATATAATTTGGGAGTTGCAAAGTTTATTCAATGTATTTCCCTCAATTCTCAGGGCTTATCTGTCTTCTCCTGTGTCACCACGCTCGTGGCATTCACAATCAGAGGTATCAGATACCAAACCATTGCGGAGCAGTGAGAAGGTTCTTGCTGCATCCTCTCCAAAGCATGCAATGGAAGCATTCAAGTTTTTGAATGAAAGCCCTGCTGTTCAGGTTGTTGTTGATCTTTTGTTGCTTTTTAACTTGTTACTTTGTGTTGTTGCTCACTAGCATTGACGTTATTTTGTACCTCTGGTGAGCATTTCCCATCGCCTGTTTGTACAAATGGTTATGCCATGGAAAGTTTGGTTCGAGCTTATCTCTTTTGTACGGAGTATCATGTTTCACTTGTTTACTTGGAGCCTTAGTCTCTGCTCAATCTTTTTTGTGTTTTTGACATCTTAACTGGCTCCTTATAGAATGTCCTTTTGTGTGCTTGACATCTTGACTGACTCCTTGTAGAATGTTGTTGCTTCAATTGCATGCGATCCGAATGTGTGGAATGCAGTGCTGCTTAATCCTACTCTTCAGGAGTATATACAGTCACAAAATATTGGTAAGAGTAGCAGGTTTCACCTTTGTGTCTGCTGCTTATTGGGTCCTCGTGGTATTTAGTATGACATCTATCATTGCTTTCAGGTGCTTTTGGCGTTGATCAATGTGAAAATGAGTTGACCGGAACTGATATTCTTTCCCCAAGATCTCATCAGAGGCATGATGGTGCTGATGACCCTGGGGAATCCAATCCCTCAATTGGGATTGTTGATTACTTGCGGGAACTTAAACTTACCGTGGTTGACATGCTGAGCAACTTGGGTGACTACTTCCAGATTCTGTTTGGTGGATATGATGGCGAAAATAATAGTAAAGGCACAATGTCCAGTTTTGTCGACAAGGCTCTAGGACCTTCATTACTTGGCTTGGCCATAATGGTTATACTGGTGGTTGTGCTGAAGAGAGCTCACTGATATTTATTTATTCGACGAAGCTACGGTTACATTTCACAGAGCTTATGGAGAGGATGTCCAAGATAGCATCGAAGTTGCTTGTGTAGATGGTTGTGAAAACTTCTCGTTTCTTTCGAGTTTCTATACATCACTTTGGGTCTTATCATTTGTCATCTTCTTGAATAAATACAGAGTAATTTATTTGTTTCGTTGGAAACTTTTTGTAATGCTTAGTGAAAATGGTTGATGTTTCATAAATAAATAGCACAGTTCATTATTTTACTACTTGCTGCAGAAATGCCACACTGGTTAATTTAGAGCACCGTCCATGCAGCGTTATAGTTTACCTGTGATGCGAATTTAGGGTTTTCGAAGGTAGATGTTTTATTAATTTTTAGAAGGTGGAACAGTGTCCTGTCTCTCTTATTAAAACAGGAATGAGGTTAATTTAGTGTGGTGGCGCTATCAGTCTCTGTTAAGAGTCTCAACATGCAGTCCCTAGCTTTTGGAAGGTATGATCATCAGATCATGTCTTTTCAGAGGGGTATAGCACGTCTGTTATTAAAAAAGAAAAAGAAAATAAGGATAAACTAACAGAGGCCAAAACATTCAATGTCCACACTAAATCAACCTTAGACAATATTACCGACCAAGATATCTCATTTTATATCAATGAAAGTATGCCATTGTAATTTACTCTTTGAATAGTATAACCTCAAAATGGATACATTATGTAACTTTCGCTACATACAACTTTTGCATTCTGGTATACTGGAGCGCCATTGCCAGATACCAAATTGTGGGGGTGTATAACTATCCCTCGTGTCAAAGTTGTTCACAGCTACTGTCAGAAATTTCGTACTACATTGCATATCTCGGAAAATTATTCTACAAAATTGATCAGCTAACCAGCTAGAGAAAACAATATTACAAGCAAAGATGATGTGAAATGAATCAAATCGTTATACCCCAAGGGGGCCTCTTCTCTACACATCTCCGTTAGACTTTGTAGGGTCAATTTATTGTAGTCGTGGTGGTCAATCAGCATCATCTCAACTGGGGATGAACATGATATCCGATGGTTCCAAATGCATCTTGCCTTTATCACGTCTAACATTCGTTCTTTTTTGGTCAGGTTGACCCCGCTGCACAAAGAAATTGACTCAAATCAGGAGGGGCTTGAAAATCAGCCAAGTTAATGCAACTTTTACACTTCCACTCAATTGGAGTCTGTGTATTCGCATTTGATATCAAAGAGTAAAGCAAGCAATAGATGTTAGAGATTCCATCAAAACATATTCGATCTTTACCTTCCGCAGAGCAAATGCCAAATATAAGTATGCAACCTCCCACTCATCAAGTGATAATGTGCCTGAGTACAACCATCACCACAAGAATTTGTATCAGAATTACTTGGATACAATTCATTTCTAACCTTCAAATCGTTCAAGCTCATTATGGAATTGTGAAACTTACTACGGTCGTTGTTACCGTCACCTAATGCACCAAGCCTTCTCATGAGCTCAATGAACTCGGGTTTCTTCATATATTCGTGCACAAAAGCATGAGAGTTTTTTGCAAAAACTAGCTCCAAGTCATACTGCATGGTCAAAATGCAGAAAAGTTTCAGGAGAAGCTTCCACTAAACATTCCGAAAATAGGTTTAATGAGCCTAGAAGAGGTCAGCATGTAGACACTACATTAAGTATTAACCTATAAACCATTGAAGTTACCAGTGTTCATATTTTGACATGACTCAAGAGCATTTGAAAAAACATATTAGAGGTCAGTTCACTTCCATGCTTGCTGCGAATCATTTTGCTAATATATTTACATTTCAGGTTCCACAGAAATGTTGTGCTTAGATAATGCAAGAACAATATCAAGGTTCAAGGATCTCCAAGTCTTGGGACAAAATGAAACAACAATTTTCATTATAACCATGACAAAATATGCACTCATTTGAGATGGATGCAAATGTTCAAAAAACCAATCATACCTCTTCGGCCATTGACTTGAAGACATGAAAAGGTACAATCCACTCGGGGCAATCAACTGCATCCTGAAAGAAAATGCGGGATCATTTATATATTTGTTTCTGATAAGATGGAGATGAGCCAGATATAGCCATCTAGAAAAATCACAGGAGTTGTGAATTTATAAAATGGGATTCCAAAATCCAATGGAGTGGTGAACAAGCACAACGGGTACCTCTAAATGAAATTTGTACTTGATACCGAAGGGACTGGAAGACTTGAATTTCTGCCAAAATAAAATAATCAATTAAAACTAAGCTCTATCCTTGGTGGTTGCAATCCCCAAAATACATAAATAAAAATACCTTCTCTGAAAATTCCTCATCAAAACGTATCCAGAAGACACTATTTCCAAAAGCTAACCCTTCAGCTGCATTATTCAAATAATTGGAACAAATGATTATCTTTTTTTGGTTAATTCAAATAATAATGCATGTAATACATTCCCATATTTCAGGTGGCAAAGCCTGAAACTTTCCATAAAATAAACAATATTCTCTACATAAAAGCTCAAAATGACTAGCATAGCAAATGAGAGTTACTTCTCAGTAAAAGAGTCACAATTTCGAGAATTAGACAACTTCAGAAATTTTTCTGAAAGCCTAACTTTGCTGTAAACCAGTCATGTTATGATAGCCAAAGGTAACAAACTAAACATTACAGAAGTAAAACCATGTTAACAGATTGAAGAAAAGACTATCAAATCAAGGATTAGGGAGGAAAAAAAAGATTGTAGTAAAATGGTGCAGGAAATAAGTTCATGGATCATGCTATTTTCCAACTTGTACAATATTTAGCACGAAAAACTTGAAAACAGGATATCAAGGAATGGAAGCCACAGGGAAGAATAGCACTGCTTAAGAAAAGCAAGAACCATGCTTTTACACAAGCCATTGAGAGTAACATTAACACCAGGATAAATAAAAAAAATTTAAGAAATGAAACCTTCACGAAGCTTTTTAACAATAACATTGGCATCTGGCATTGTTCCAATAAAGATGCCTCCAGGGCGAAGCAAAGCTGATACATTTGCCAAGGCCCGCCGTGCACGTGCCTCTGTAGACCATGAGTAATGCATGGCAAACTGCAAAATTGCAGGTTCAATGGTTTACGACTACAATTATCTAAGATGACAATACCTCTAAAAAGCTCTTAGCATGACCTCTACTTGAATATCTATGTGTCTTCCAGGTTACTCAAAATAAGCACCAGTGACCAAACAAACCTAATCAAATAAAAGTTAAAGACAACCATGTAACGAAACACTCAAGGACTTCCCAGTTTCTTAATTGTGATTAACTAAATAACTGAACATGGCTTTGGGAGCAACAAACTTATTAAGAACATTGAAAACAAAATGGCTTGTGTTATGACAGAAAATATGTATTACAATGTCTTCAGTAGATAGGTGTATTCAGAGGGAGAGAGAGAGGACTCACCTGACAGCTACAAACATCAAAGGGAGCGTCATCAGCAAGAACATTATCCAAGTCAACCTGAAAGTCAAGAGGGTGAACCAAATTACATAATAATTATGAACAGTTAGGTTTGCCCAGTGAAGTGTCCACAGGAATTATTAGAAGATCTGAGACAGAGATTGCAATATCCAGGTGGCGCAACTAATTTGCCAAGGAGATAAATTTAAACAATTCAAGATCATATACCTCAAAACAATCTGCACAGATAAGTCTGGCAGGAAATGATAAACTTTTTCTACGCCTATGCTGATCTGCATCTCCATTATAACGCACGCGGCAGTCTTCTATCTGCAACTCTCCACAAATAAGGATTATAATTTTAATAATTCCAACATTTTTCTGAAACAAAACACTGCAAGCCTTCTTTTGTTCAACAAAGCACAAACCCGACAAGCAGAGAAATATTCTCTGGAACCTAACGAGTTGTTAGTTAAGCACTTAGCAACTCATTGACTTAAAAGCTAAATTGTGTAACTATTTCCATTGCAGCAACAAAGAACAGATTACTAAATCGAATATCATCAGCTTCTTAGAAAACCACAGGACTTAAAAGATCAATCTAGATGAAAAGCCTTAACAGTAGGGCCTCAAATTGTATAATCAGAAACTAAATTGGACTCTTGAAGAAGAAAACAGAGGAATTTACCGAGCCGTCTGCAATATCAATGCCAACATAATAACCAACTCTGGCTTTGTCCCATTTGATCAAATCACCACCCTGTTTAAGATTGAATAGAAGATAGAAAACACGTTATTCTTCCACAAAGTTGGCTACAAAATGGGGAAAAAGATCATCCATGACAAACATATTCGGTCCGAAAAGTTCATATAATAGTTCCACATTTTCATTAAACCAGGTGGTACCTTTCCACAAGCGAGATCAAGAACTACATCCCCTTGTTTGGCATACAATTGAATTAAAACACTTTTAATCTGCATGAAAGCCACAAAGATATAAGATAAGTTGGAGCAACTCAATGAACAAAATGACCAATTGCAACTCTCTAATTTAATACATACCCAATTGTTAAGCTTCTTTAAATGAATAATTGGACTAGCTTCTCGCTCTTCCAATGTCTGGTTGGTTCTTGAACTGTAATGATCGGCAACTTTCCTGGCAAGGTCATTAGCGGGAAAATGTGCATCCGCTAATTAAGAGCAAGAAAAAGAAAGAAACAAAGTGAGATTAAAAAGAAAAGGACAACAACAAAAAAAAACACTATTATCTCTACTCCTATGAACCAATGTAGCCCGATTATGCCAGATATTTCGATTCCAGCAATTAAAATTTGCACCCATCCACGAATAAACGCTGAAGTAATGGTTAACAATTACTCAGATCACTCGGTAAGAGAAATATAAGAAACTTCCCGAAAATCCAATTTTAGCAAAGCGAAACCTACTTCCCCACCATTAAAAGGAAAAACTGGGGTTTCAATTATCTGGGATGTCAGAAAAGAAAATTTTGATTAAATACGAATATTACCTTCGGGACTGTATCTGGCTTTTGATTGAGGTGATCCAAAAGACCCAGAAGACGAAGATTCATAATAGCCTCGCTTCATGGCTCTATGAAGCTGAACAAAAACAGCTTATGCGTATGGGAGGCTGCCGAATCGGAAGTAGGTTACAGATTTAATCCAAGTTGTGTCGGAAACCAATTCAGTTGACAGTTGGGTATGGAGTAAAACTCTAAAGAATGGAGGGAAAAAGAAACGTTCTGCAGGATGCAAACAAGGTGTTTGATTGATGTCTCTGAGAAAGAGTTTATAGCGCTGAAAGATGGGCGTGTCCTTTCTGGGACAGAGGTTTTTCGGCAACGAGATACGTTCGTTGCTGTTGGTTTTCTTTTCTATTTGGGCCGTCATTAATAATTAAAGAAAGTAATAATATTATTATCATTTTGAAGTAAATAATAACATTTATTATTATTATTTCAAATAATATAAGGTTGTATTATCAGTCTTCCTGGAATTTTAATTTAAAAAAAGAAAAGAAAAAAGGTCTCTCCGAAATTTTCAAGTACCTGAATTTTATTATTTTTACTAAGATTATTTTATCATCCCATCCAACCCTCTAATAGTAAAACTTTTAGGAAAAAAACAATTGTAATCGAAATTAAGCTACTCTCCCTTGGTTACCAATTAAAACAATTTAATTTTATTTATTATTTTTCTATATTGTAGGTGTTTACCGTTAGCAATAATGACTAATTTTGAGTTTACAACCAAAATTATATTGAATATTGGACATAGTTTGTCTAACAAAAACGATAAGTTAACCTAATGATTTTGAATGACACAACCCCTATTTTTGAAAGGCTATATCAATATTTTTATCATTGTTTGTCTATTCAATATTTTTTTTGAATAGTTTGTCAATATTTTGGACATGTTGAATGGTGATTACAAGCAAGGACATGTTTGGCCAAAGAAGACAGTATAGAATCAACCATCTTTCTCATGCCAATTGTTTTTCTTTAAGTGATCCTTGATTTGGTACTTCACAACCAGCATTCCACTTACCAAATGACCCCAATCTTGCAGTCCTTTATATGAGTATATTATATTAGTTGTGTTAAAGTTCATTGATGAACACATACAACTTGAATCACATTCAACTATTCAATTGAATATCAACCTCATTCATGTATAGTTGTGGTATTACAATAGCTATTGCATTTATGTACTGCTACATCAATACATTTGTCTCTAACGTAAAAGAATCTCATAATTGGGCGTATCCAAGTTCTGTGTTTGATCCCAGCATATTTTTAAACCACTGAACAGAAGACTTGGGTAGTCTGGTAAGGTTGTTATTGAAATCCACATAATATAGTCCGAATCGTTTAGTATATCCCATGTTCCATTCCCAGTTATCCAGCAATGACCACGCGAAATACCCCTGGACATCGCTTTTGTCTTCCCTGCATTTGTTTGTTTTTGTTTTCAGGTTGTTAGTTAGTCAAGAATCAGGATGACATTGCTCCAGCTCCAAAAATTGAAATGGCCATTTTAGACAGTTTACCTTATAGCAGCTGACAGGTTTGATAGGTAGTCCCTATAATAATTTATCCTCTTCTGGTCTTGTAAAGCCTTCTCTAGTGATATATGAGATGGATCATCCATACCTGGAATTTCGTACTTTTTTTGAGGCTTGTAATTTGAAGGATAGCTTTCTACTTGGTCTAGTATCATCATTAATCAATCGGTCAGATAGACTCACCGTTTTCTGTGATGATCACTGGTGGATTGCCATATTTCTCATTGATGTGCTTTGTTAGCTTCCTGAGACCCCATGGGACGATTCGCAGCCAATACGATGCAGCCTGGAGAAAAAAGGATATGCACTTTAGCACTTGTGCAAGTTCAGCACTGGTCTGGCTGTTTCAATTTTCGCCTGAAATGAAAGGCTAGAGAAACATTACCTTTTCTCCAATTGCAACGCCGCGTCTGTAAGCTAGATCAGGCGCAAACATGTTAGTCCAAAATTGGTATGTATTTTCCCCATTCCATCGGATCAGTACTTGTGTACTATGATTCTGTTTAGATTAAGTTTACCTGAGGTTATTACAGCAGAGTCAGAAGCCGCATCCCTCAGTACCAGCTTCTTAAACCTTGTTCTGTCATTTCGGGCGTATAAAGTGGTATAATGATTTATGCCCACAAAATCCAAGGATCCTTTCAGCAACTTTGAGACTTGAGGAGTGATCTTTGGTAATCTTTCTTCCACCAGCTTCTGCATTGAAACAGGATAATTCCCAAGAAGAAGTGGATCAAGGAACCTGATTCACTTACTGTGTGTTACAAAAGCCACTTTAATTCCTCAAATTTTCATGGAAAATGTGGTGTCATAGTAAACATTAATGTAAAGTTCTATTACCATCCAAGACAAAAATCGATAGCTCTACTTGCAGCATCTCTGTCCTCATCGCAATCAGACATTGGTTCGTACCATTTAGAATCCAGTGCAATGCCAATTTGGCCTCCTTGACTTTTCTGCACATTCAAGAATCTTATAACATTTCTCCGTCTCAAAATGATTCTCCTGTTTGTCGTACTAAAGAACTTATATCAAAGTTCTAATAAAAAATTTACCTTGAAATTCTTGTGGTAGCGATGGTAAACAGCAGCATGTGACAACAAAATATTGTGGGCTACAACATATGGTTCATCAGATGACTTCCCTTCCCTACAAAACAAATGTCCTACAATTGAACATCTCCCTGGAGCTTGAACACCCAAGTCATAACCTTGAATTGCAAAACCACGAGGCTCGTTGAATGTGATCCAATGCTTCACTCTATCCCCAAATGCATTGAAACATGTAATGGCATATTGTTCAAAATCCTTGCTGCAATGACAGAAACAAAAACCAAAAAAATAAAAATAAAAATCGAGTCATCAAACTTAAAGTGATTACATACGTGGCGAGAAGAAAATGAATTTGGAGGGTTATTATTATACATACACAATCTGAGAATCCAGGAATCCTCCATATGCATCCTCAAGTGACTGTGGAAGGTCCCAGTGATATAAAGTTGCATAAGGCTGAATTCCTGATGGAAAAAGACCATCAAAAATTTTCACAGTAGAGTATGAATACTGGATACTGAATAATAAACACTAATAAAAGTAAATTTTCAAGAATACAGTTGACTAGCGAACCTTTTTCCACCAAAGAATCAATAAGATTATTATAGTAATCTATTCCTTGTGGATTTGGTACACCAGTTCCATCTGTTTAAACCAACAACCAGTCAGAAACAGACACGAAAAAAACTTCCAACGGATAACGATAAGACAGGAAGAAAGCAGCTACTTTCAATAAACGTATTCAATGGGAAACTGTAAAGCTTTTAAGAGAATTCCAAGGAAAGTCTTACTGGGATAGATTCTTGACCATGATATGGAGAATCTGTAAGCATCCATTCCTAAATCCTTCATCAAGTCTATGTCACTCTGTAATTTCAGGAAAAGAGGTAAATAGTCAATTTGATCAATGAGATATTTTTTTAAGTATGCGTGTGTCAATCAACTGCCTTCTTAGATGCCATTCTTCTTATTCTTATCTTGTACATTTCCCTACATCCCATGTTGGAATTTCTTTTCGGTAAAAGTTTTTCTCAGTGGAGCTCAATAATTACTTTGAACTAATCAAAGTTTTGTTAGTTAATTTCTTCCTCCTCTTGGCTCAACAAAATTCATATGTAATTATTAGTCCTTAAATTGGGACTAAATTTAGCATTTATTTGCATGTGAAAGTGGAAGCTGATGATGCTCAGAGTATATCCCTTAAGCGCAGCCATCTGAGTCGGTGACAGTGATGATTGCTTCTGGTTTTGGTTTCCCGATTCCCAGAGTTTTTTTTTTTTTTTTGGTCTCACCATAAGAAGAGAGGTATATAAGATGAAAAGAATCTGAGACCTTGAAACGATGGTACTGATCAACTGCAGTATTTGCATTGCTGAAATCAACTACTCTCCCTAGTTTAGAAACAAAACAGAACCAATTCATTCATCAGAACCCATCCTTTTCAGATACCATGAAAGCCAAGAACAAGAACAAGGTTCATTCTGATTAGAACCAAACCTGGCAGCTTTATGAAGGTATCCCATATGCTCGGACCTTTGTTTCCTTCATCCACTGCTCCTTCAAACTGGTATCAAAACACAGAAAATATGATTTCTTATTTAGCACCAAAACAGAGGAGGTGGAAACTGGAAGTAGACAAAACAGAGAAAACAGGAATACAATAGGTAGAGCTATGTATTCAGTATTCACACACACACACACACACACACACAGAGTATCACCTGGTAGGCTGAAGATGCAGTTCCAAAAGTGAACCCATGTGGAAAATCATCTCTGGTTAAGGATTCAGACTTCAGAAATACACATGTTAAGTACAGAGCAACCAAAATTGTTCTCATTTGGAGTGTTTTATTATATGGTCAATAAAAACAGAAGGAAAACTGAACTGAAAGTTTTTTGTTTTGGTTTCTGTTTTTGGACAAAGACTAATCAACATACATATATGCATATACATTTGCAGTGTAGGTGTGTTTATCCTAAGAAATTTAGGAATCGTGTAGGCTTAGTTGTAAAGGAGAAGGGAAGAAATATGGTTGAAGCCAACAAAATTGGATAAAAGAGAGCTTCTCTTTTGAGACAAGTCATTCTGGAGTAGTCCTAAGGCTTAGGAGGGTTGGACGTTAAAGCTATGTATGCCTTTTGCTTACACGTTATATGATGTGGACACTGACTCCCTAGCCACATCTACATTCCTGCTTCTTCTTAGCTACTGTCAAAACAATGAAACATTCGTGCAAACAAGTATCTAATCACAAAATCAAGCGTTTTTGAGTTGTATGCAGGTAGTTCTAAGCTAGAGTTCAATTCTTACCGCTATCAGCAATAATTTCTCAGTGCGAATTTTATTATAACATTTGGAATTTATAAAGTTTTATCGTAACAATTTTGTTCTATTTATGAAAATTATATCAATAAATAGAATAGGTGTGGTGCTAACAACAACTCCTTCTAGTCATATATTTAGATTATTTTTAGTACTAATTCGTAATTTATAATTATGACGGAAGAATAGCATTTATGACATTAATTTATACTAAAAGTGAGCTAGGGCTGCTTAGCTAGGAGGATGATGATGATGATGATGATGATGATGGAGGGATCTAAACTGATTAATAGTTTAATCACTAAACTGATTAATAGTTTAATGTCTAGAAGAATAAGGTAGTTGCAAAGAATATGTTAATTTTGTGGGAATAGGTCTCACATGTGGACTAAACTGAGGGGGATGCTTGAGCGCCAGAATACGTGTCTCCGAGCTCATACGAAATGGAACAAAAAACAAAAGAACTAAAACATTGAAAGGTAAGTGTGCTTCGACCTTGAAGAGGTGTGGAAGTGTTTGCTGCTTCCACTTGTGATACTTCTAGACTTGAAGGGACTCCAAAATCAGCTAGACACGAAATCCGAACAAATTCCATCATCATTTTCTGGCACCGTTTAGTCTCTAAAAAATGGAATCAATTTTGAGCATTAGAAGCCAAGAAATGAGTTTGGTATTGGACAAACAGATTAAATCCCAATATTTGAGGGTTCAACATCTCGTCTATGCGTACTTCGTTCCAACATTATTTTATTGTGATGTAACTGTATAAATGTAGAACTTTTTTTGGGACGGAAAAAATAGATTATTATCTAGATCTAAAACACTATTTCATGTGTCTTATGAAAAATTGATTCTCATATATGTTACATGATTTCTCCAAAAAATTAATGGAAAAATGGTAGGAGCAGTGGCATTTAGCAAGGAAAATGGATCGGTGATTCGGTAAGCCTGATCAAACAACGTTGGATCATAGAGAGTAGTGAGTAGGCAAAGGATACGTAGAGGATGTAAGTAGTGACTACAGGCCGACGTGTGCCTGCTTATCCATTTTGTCATCTTTTCAACCACAACCGATCTAGAAGAAACTAATTACGTCTCTTCACCTATTTGCAGTTTATCTGGAGCTGCTAAATCCAAATTATTTGACATGATATCGGAGCTAGGATATCATTGTTTTGAATGTGCTAATCGTTGTGAGTTAATTTTGAATTGCTAAGATTAATTTTTTTGGTCTCTTCTACAATTGCAAAATTGGATTCGAAAAGGGTACACATGGTTTATATCTTTGAATTTCTATCTACAATGTGCTTTCTCAACATGTATAATTCTCATTGTAATAGTTATTAAGTACCTTTTTAAAAAGACATCAATAGATGCATATTATGTAGGGGTTTGGAAACACAAAGAAACCATGGCACCGATGACTTGATTCACTGGACAAACCTGATTCAGAATCTCGAACGAATTTGGCACTGAGAAGGACAAAAAATTTTTGGTTAAAAAAAAGAGTGAACCTCAAAACAAGTCATCAACCTTTAATATATTTCCACTTTAGGTCATCAATTAAATTTATTTGTAACACAGGTTACCTTACTAAAGTTTTAATCCATTTCAGATTACTCTGTTAATTTTGGCCGTTAAATAGTGACGGAAATTTATTTTTCACATGCTTTTGGGTTTAGGGGTATTTTTGTCATTTTATTATATTTTTATTTTTCGATTATTTTTCAATTTTTTTTTTACAATTCTTCTTTTGATACTTCCTAACTTGTATACACTGGTAGTATAATTCTAAATTTTAAAAATTTATTTTCCTTTTGTATTTTAACTTCTAGATTATAAAATTTTTTTAAAAAATTTAAGAAATGAAGAAGAAAAATTCGAGTTAAAATAAAATGAAAATTAATAATTTACCATTTCAAACAAAAAGAAAAACTAAAAGAATTAGCTAAGACAAGTTGTTTCTTCTAGGTTATTTAATATTTTTCAACTCGATTGAATTATTTAATTATTAATTTTCACATTTCTTATTTCTTTTTTTTATAATCTAGAAGTTAAGATACAAATGACAAACAAATTTATTTTTGAAAATTAATTTGTCATTTGTATATTAACTTGTAAATTATTAAAAAAAAAGGAATAAGAAACGTAAAAATTAATAATTAAATAATTCAATCGAGTTGAAAAAAATTAAATAACCTAGAAGAAACAACTTGTCTTAGCTAATTATTTTAATTTTTCTTTTTGTTTAAAATGGTAAATTATTAATTTTGATGTTTAGTTTAACTCGAATTTTTCTTCTTCATTTCTTAAATTTTTTTTAAAAAATTATATAATCTTGAAGTTAAAATACAAAAGGAAAATAAATTTTTAAAATTTAGAATTATACTACCAGTATATACAAGTTAGGAAGTATAAGAAGAAGAATTGTAAAAAAAAAAAAAATAAATTTAAAGATTAAAAAATAAAAAAAATAAAAAAATGATAAAAATACCCCTGAACCCAAAAACAAGTGAAAAATGAATTTCCGTCACTATTTAACGGCCAAAATTAACAGAATGATTTGAAATGGATTAAAGCTTTAGTAAAGTAACTTGTGTTACAAATAAATTTAATTAATAACCTAGAGTGAAAATATATTAAAAGTTGATAACTTGTTTTGAGGTTGATTCTAAAAAAAAGTCACGCTGGTTTATTGCTGAAATTGCGCATTCTACAAAGCAACAAATTGGTCTAGCAAATCCACATAAATGTAGAACTGATTTGGCCCAATCAATTGGTACCAGTTTGGCTTACGAGCTGTTATATTATTGCCTCAAACGACATACCGCCATCAAATTTCATTCAAATGTCGCTTTTGAGAAGGAATAACAAGCCTTGGATAAGGCTACTTAGTGGTCTCTGTAGTCTGCAATTGCACCAACAAAACAGCCCTCTAAAACAAGAAGTTATCATCAAACACTATTTCTACATCCACGTGTATTTATAACACAAAATAAATTGCCTTGTAAATAAGATGAGAGGGGATACCAAGATTGTCTATCCGGGTACAGAGTTAACAAAAGCCAGCTGAAACAAGGAATTGCGCGACCTTATTTCTCGTAACATGAAAATGTGAATAAAAGCTCCCAAGATATTATTAACAGTGCTGCCGTTTATTCTCATAGAATTCATCAGATTAAGAGTCCAGAGGATTCTGCGACATAGGTAATGATTTTTTTTTTTTATATTTTTAGTACTTACGAGAATTAAACAGGTACGTTGAGAAAGCTGATATATATAAGATAAATAGGGTGAGTTATGTATCATTTTGTAATTTTGGAAGAGATCTAGGTTATGATGTTTTTGCCGGACACGAAATTACACTGCGATTGGATCAAGACACCCTATATTTGTTCCCAAGTCGGTTCATCCATAAATAGTGGGCCGGATCTAAATAGCAGGCTACAGGCCCGTAGTCAATCTTCATCAATAACAGTGGTCCACCAGAAAGATAAACAATGAGGATGATTTTTTATAATAATAATAGAAAAAAAAATCACTAGCTTTTTAAGGATGATTTACAGTGAATTGCACATTTGAAATGATTACATGAACACTTTTAAACGAACTTCAATTAGCTAGGAAATTGTCAAATTGCAAACGTATTAATCCCTAACTCGGACATTGTTTTACTCTGAGAAAAATAAATGCGCATGGATGGTTATTGTTAATTGTACAGAGATATTAATTTAAAGAAATTGAGCTTTGGCGTTGTAGAAAATGTCTCGAAATTTAAGAGTGCAACAGTCGTAATATTGTACAATATAATATTTTAATTTTTGACAAATCTAAAATTCATGTAATTTAATTTTAATTGTATAATTTGGAGTTTTTTTTTTTTTTAGAAAAAAAAACTGGCTAATTGTAGAGGGGAAGAAAAGAAATAAAAATAAAATACGGACCCAGTTACGGACCATGTTAGCAGAGTCCAGCCCAACAAAGTCCAGAAACCCCAACCCAAACAACACACTCCTAGGGCTCCCGAAACATCATTTTTAAAGCCTCCCTTTCTCATTTGCCTCTTCTTAAAACCCTAGAAGAGAGCAGCAGTCTACTCTTTCTTTACCCTTTTTCCCCTCTCCCCGGCCGCATCCTTTCCCCGTCAAACCGAAGCCGGAGATTTCCAAATGGGTCGTGTGATCAGAGCTCAACGTAAGGGAGCTGGGTCTGTCTTCAAGTCCCACACTCATCACCGCAAAGGCCCCGCCAGATTCCGCACCCTCGACTTCGGCGAGCGCAATGGTTACCTGAAAGGAGTCATCACCGACATCATCCATGATCCCGGTCGCGGTGCTCCTCTCGCCCGCATCACCTTCCGCCACCCCTTCCGTTACAAGCACCAGAAGGAGTTGTTCGTCGCCGCCGAAGGAATGTTCACCGGCCAGTTTGTTTACTGCGGTAAGAAGGCCACTTTGACCGTGGGTAATGTTTTGCCTCTCAGATCCATCCCTGAAGGAGCCGTCGTTTGCAACGTTGAGCACAAGATGGGTGACCGAGGTGTGTTTGCTAGGGCTTCTGGTGATTATGCTATTGTTATCAGTCACAACCCTGATAATGGAACTACCAGGTATATTATCTATTCTGTTGGGCTGCTTTTTCTTTATTTTGATTTTTGTACAAATGGTTTTTGTTTTGATATTGTTAATAGTATGTATTTAGACAGTTTATCGGGCATGTGATTTTGTAGATGGTTTCTGACGGGCTGGTGATTTGATTAAGTGATTGTGAATTATAAAGTTTGATTGGTGCTTTTTCGGTTGAAGTTTTTAGCGTGCATAAATTTTTCTCTATGTACCCCTGGAATGTTAAATTATTCATTCAATCTGCCAGTTTCAATGTAATTTATGTTGTGGCTTGTTGTTTCTCTAGCTGTTTAGCTGTTTAGCTGTTTATGTGGTTTCTCGTTATCAAATGTGTTTATTCAGTACACATTGCCGAATGTATTAGTACCAAGCTTTTAAAGCTTGCTTAGATTCAGCATTTTGCATGAGGGTGTACATTTCTACCTGCAGCAGACACTTCCTATCGAATCAGTCTCTTTTGGAGACCTGCTTGTCTTTTATTCAGTTTCTTTTTGTTCAGTTTCTTGAGCTCTACTTCCATGGATAATTGATTAGTTTCGCTTGCTTCTAATTTAATCAGTTTATTCTATTCATGAACCTTTGTTAACACTACTGCTTGGTCACTTTGAAAATTTCATCATTGTTTTTTCTATTCAAGAACCTTTGTTAACACTACTGCTTGGTCACTTTAGAGATTTCATCATTGTTTTTTCTATTCAAGAACCTTTTGTTAAGCGCTACTGCTTGGTCCTTTTTGGGATTTCATGATTTTTTTTTCATAAACCTTAGTTAACACTGGTGCTTTTGTTAACACTAGTGCTTGGTCCATTTTGTGATTTAATCATTTTTTTTTCTTTTCATGAACCTTTGTTAACGCTAGTACATGGCCTCTTTTCATTATTTTTTTTTTCTTTTCATGAACCTTTGTAAACCCTAGTATTTGGCCTCTTTTCAGCAATTTTTTTTTTCTTTTCATGAACCTTTGTTAACGCTAGTATTTGGCCTCTTTTCAACAACCTTTTTTTTCTTTTCATGAACCATGTTCTAAGCAAAGTGGTCTTTGTTCATAGGGTCAAGCTACCTTCTGGTGCCAAGAAGATTGTCCCCAGTGGTTGCAGGGCCATGATTGGTCAAGTTGCTGGAGGAGGAAGAACTGAGAAGCCTCTCCTTAAGGCAGGTAATGCCTATCACAAGTTCAGAGTGAAGAGGAACAGCTGGCCTAAGGTTCGTGGTGTTGCTATGAATCCAGTTGAGCATCCCCATGGTGGAGGTAACCATCAACATATTGGTCATGCTTCTACTGTTCGCCGAGATGCTCCTCCTGGTCAAAAGGTTGGTCTTATTGCTGCACGTAGGACTGGTCGTCTCCGTGGTCAAGCTGCTGCAACTGCTGCCAAGGCTGATAAGGCTTAGTGGAGTTATAATATGCAGAGTACTTTTTGGCTGCATTTAATGTTTTTCTGTTTATTAGAGAGACTTGTTTATTTACTTAAAATTATGATGAATTGTTGTTTGGAAAAATATAGTACTAAATTTTGGTTTGAGCGTCCGTGATGATTCTCTGTCTTAGAAGCTCTCAGTCAGATGCAGTTTTTGTTATTAAAAAGTATCGGGTTTTTCATTCCTGATAGGGCGGCTATGACTGCAGTTTATCTTGCAAGGTAAAAAGGAAGATGGCTGATTGTTGCCCTTGCTTAATTATCTGAACCACCTTTGGTCATGGTACTGAAAAGATACTAGCATATAATGATATATCCATCTCCTGATTTCAGACAGAAGAAAACTAGCACTCTAGCATATAATGACATATCCATCTCCTGATTTCAGACAGAAGAAAACTAGCACTCTGGAAGTATTAAGTTAATTGAAGGTTGCGATTATGATGTCAGTTCATGTTTATAACTTGCATATTGACATTTCTGGTTTCTGCTGTTTGGGAGTTGGTGTGTTTTGAATACTAATCTACTACACGGACTGTTCTCGACTTTAGCCCCAGCTTTGAAATTGATACTCGGTTTTGTGTTTGTGGCATATGCTATGTTCAAAAAAAAAAAAAAACGGTAGCTCAACCAGCCCTTGTGTGTAACACTGCCACTTGAGTCACAAAAAATGGGAACAAAAGAAACCAAAACGCATGCTCATATACCTCATAAATCTCAATCAATTAGTGTGCATCTCGTTCATTGAACTAAAGTAATCAGACAGAAACGGCCTTTTTCATTTGGAACTAGGGAAATATAATTCCAGAGTCCTATATATTAAAATTTACTGTATGTGCATGGTAAATAATCTATAGGCTCAAAATTTTACAAACTTATGAAACATAATTTTACAATAGTGTTTTACATGTATCACTATTTAGAGATAATTTCATAAACATCACTTGCCATCTAAAAAAAAAAAATTCATATTGAGTTTTAAAATTAGTGCGGATCTCAAAATTCAATGTAGACTGTTTTTATGGGACATGGTTTCTCTAATTAATAATTTTTTATAAATTCACAATTTCAAGCGAACAATTTTGCAAAGAATCTGAGGTTGATTCATGGCTATGGTGAACTTGAGGACTCGGCATATAATTAAGGGTTGAGGAGTTTTTCCGACTTCACAACAATTCTTTGGTTAGATCAAATTGTTAAAAATTTGCAGCAAAACTCAAAAGCTTTTGTGACTGCCCCCAAACCAAAGAATAGAAAAAGATACTGGAAAACATGATTGCTAGAATGTTTAAAGCCCATTTGTGTGTGGCTCATGTAGCGGGAACAAGAATACATAAAGCCCAACTTGCAACTTGCAATATATGAAAGCAAATTTTGTTGACTACCTAACGACGTCGTCACGCCCCAAAAGGCACATAAATCTTGGCAAGCTGAAATCCTAAAACCCTGCTCCTCGCTATTCTCCGACCGACTACGGCGCTGCATTTTTGCACTCTCAGTATCACCACCAAAGTCGATTATTCAATGGCGATGAGGGCAGCAATTTCGAAGGCAGCTTCCGCTGCGGTGGCACCCAGAGGTTTCCGGGCTCTGTTATTCTCTACCGAACGAACTTCGCCGCTGTTTACTCCGCCACAGCCTCCGGCTCAGAATCAGACTCCCCCTCCGGCGGAACCCTCCAACAATCTCTTCGTCTCTGGTACTTCTTATCTTTTATCATTTCCACTCCCCCAATTAACCTTTAATCTGTTAATGGTTTTCGTTTCACCTCGCTAAGGGTTGATATTATCAAGCAAAGTTTTGTTTTGTTTGCCGTTAATTTTGTGCTTATTGTGTGCAAGAATGTCTAATCCATTCGAATAGACTTTTGGTTGAATCTCTGCTTTTATAAAATATCTTTGTTTTCCCTCTTGTTTTTCCTCTTCTCCTCTTGCGATGGGATTTAAGTAATTTGTGTATTTGCTTCGCGGTTCCTCCAAATTTATGTGTTAGAGATACATGAATGTTTTTAGCGCCTAAATGTTTTGTTTAAAGTTCACGTCTATTTTTGCGGTGACAGTAATTTAAGGGATTATTATGGTGTTTTGGATTCCTTCAGGATGGTTATGTAATGAGTTTGCTGATAATGTTGAAAATGAACAGATGCATTTCTCGCCTTGTCAGACAGACATGCTTGGTCTTTTTTCTTTTCTTTCTTCCCTAATTCAGCGTTTTTGGTTTCCTTCTTGCCTCTACCTTGAATTATCTCCCTGTCCTTTTCCATTATCCCGTTTGCTCTAGGTTTTTTCATTTCTATGGTAACCGAAATTTGAACTGTTAGTGCTCTGCTTGATACTCTTGGTCATTGAGTTTCTCTACTCATAACGCTAAAACAGTATGGTGATCATGATTCAGTTTCTGTCTAGGCTTCCGTCGTTTTCTTTTATTTTCAAGAACTGCTTTATCATGTTGATGTTATACTTGACTGTGCTTAGCTCTAGCTGGTGTCTGGTAATTTGGGGTCTACATTTTGGCAAAACTTTGATTAGGTCATTGTATTTTATAATTGCAGGGCTCAGTAAACGTACTACTACTGAAGGTCTACGAACTGCCTTTGAGAAGTTTGGCAAAGTCACAGATGGTATGTTTGTTTTCCAGAACTTTGATCTCTTATGCACCCCCAACGCTGATACGTATATCTTTTCTCCTGTACATTTGCAGCTAAAGTTGTAACTGATCGAACCTCCGGGTATTCCAAGGGTTTTGGTTTCGTCAAATATGAAACTTTAGAAGAAGCTGCAGCTGGTATAAAGGGTATGGACGGGCAGGTCAGTCGAGATGATTTTAAAGATTTATTGTATTTCAAATTTGTTCCAGGAAAACCCAGTTCAATGCTCTTTGTATTTCTATATGCAACTTCATTGAAAATAGTATGACAGAATTTTATTCACCAAAGAGCAAAAAGAATGACAGGATTTATGTAACACAAGACAACATGAAAAATAATGGGAAAGAATTTTGTCGCCACTGATAACAAAGGCCGATTCATTTAAAGGTCTACAACGTTAATTATGTATGCTTACTTTAGGCCTTTTTTTGTTATAATTGCATTCTCGTGACTTCTCTCTTAACTTCTGCTTTGTAGTTTCTGGATGGCTGGGTTATCTTCGCAGAGTATGCTCGACCAAGAAGTCCACCTCCTCCGCCTCAAAATTCTTTCGGAAATGGTTACAGCAACACATCTTTTCAGGGCCGAAGACCGTATTAACTTATCCAGTAACTTATATAATGAGTCATAGCTTTGATTTGGTCATTTTATGGACACTTAAGACTTTGGAGTGGTGGATCGATTGATTTGAGGTGAAAAGGGACTGAATGTCCTTACTTATATCTTATTTTGTTATGAGAACTTGTGAAATATGGGCACTTAATTCTTATTGGTCACGTGAGCTGTATCAATTCATGGCTGGATCTCATTGAACTCCCGCTTCTCTTTTTTATATGCCTAGGTTTGTCCTTCAATTATTCTTCCTAATACCAATTGGAATTTATCTGTTCAACTTCATACTGTGAAATGAACTATGAGCTAAAATCACTCTTGATCAGAAGGTTCTTTTTCTTCTTCTTATTGTATTTTCAGCATCTGTTTTTGTGGACAAAGAAGAGGGCCCTTTGTTTGTTTGGATAAGTTGTGCGTATTTAACTGCTTTTGGTTCAAAGGGATGATTACCTTATAATAACTTCAGATTGTACTTTCCTCTAAATTCGTTGATAAAGTTGATGCTCTTTTGCGTGCAAGTATAAAGGGCTGTTTTGAACAGAAATCATTGGTTCTTCACATATGTAAAGAATCACTTCACATGCATAGATGTGTGAGGTTAATGGGAAGTGGTTGTTTTTCTGCCTTTTTTTAACTCGAAAACGAAATGTAAATATTACAAGGACGATCACGGAGAAAATCCTAAAAGCAAAAAAAGCAAAAGAAGTGAAAAAGAAGGTATCTTAAAGCAGGCCAAACAATCAATCCTAGAACTAATGATAGAGAGACCAAAAGCACAGTAAACGAAAAGGAATCTTAAAGCATGCTGGAACATACATTTTCCCACTGAGTTTGTTCGTAATAGGCTCGAACTTCTGTCCTAACTACTCTTCGTTCTTCTCCAGTTTTTCTGCAGTTAGTAATTCCTACTGTATTTTTGCAAGGGTATATTAGTATAACTAAGGTCTAAGAGCAAGGTCGCACGTGGTTTTGTTGACAAAAATTGTGTAAAACCAATAAAAAGTACTCTTTCTGTCTCAAAATTATTGTCCAATTTGAGATTTCACTTTTTAGTATAATTTGAACTAGAAATGAAAACTCAAACTTGACAATAATTACGTGATGGAGGGAATAACATCTTCATTTAATTTTTTTAGAGGCAAGTGATACACATAATCATCGTATGTATAAAGTTTTTCTTTTCTTCGTATGTTTTGGTGCTACTTAATTTTTTAGAATCTTGATGACTTCTGCAATCACTAAATGTAATATAAGACGATCCAAAATCTATGAATAATGTTTCGGAGGAAGTTAGCAGCAAACAAATGGACGCCTTCAATAGGAACGATATGATGTGTATATTAAATTATCAACAATTATTGATGTATAACAGTAATACAGGTGCAGGAGTAATTTTGTCGGATGGAATACTATTATTCATTTTCTTATTTATTTATTTATTTACAGTCTCCAATATTGTAAATGGTTTCCAAGAAAGTGTGGCATTATGAAGGCTTTGCTTCCACCAAAGGGCACCTAGAAGGCTAGAATGGCCTTGACAGCTGAAATTCGCAATTTCGCATAACTTTAGCACACAAACAAAAATATCATATATATCATCATCATACATAAGCAATTAACTCATTCGTAGGTTGTAATTAAGTAACGTCATTAATTATATCTTTATCTCTATAATCGTAAAGCTCATAAAAAAAAAATTGTGGCTCACCCGATGGCAAAACCTAAAATTTCTTTAATATTCTTCAAAGCGCTGGTGTGAAATTTGCGAGTTTCGGCGTCGCAAATTTCATAAATCATGATGTGTAAGTGTGTAACGTATGCAGGTTGCATACGGGACAAACAGATTTTATGCACCAAATGAACACCCGGTTTTGTCGGGCATCCAAAAATGTGGTGTGTACGTACCCGGGAAACAATCCAGATGGTTTCACAATCGCCCACGTAATGTCACGATTCTTGTAACTTAGTTTTTGTGATAACAAATAGTCCTCTCCTCCTATATAAGTTAGTGTTATTATTATATGGCGGTAGGAGATTTTGCCATGTTGAATTGGGCAAAGGATTATGAACACAAACAACAACAACAAAAAAATTAATTACGAAAGCTACTGTTGCTGAGGATATTTCTTTTAACTGAATAACACCTCGATTGACTGACTACTATTCCTCCTCCTACCATCTTCTTCAGTAAAGACAATAACTAATGAACATGCCTCATCAGGTGACGATGTGGGCTTGACCTCAAAATGCAAACAACTGTGTTTCTAGTTACTTCTAGTTTTTCCCACACATGACTAATCTACTCTTGCACTTATTATAGAATCTCATGGAATGTTTTTTGATCCGCTATATATGGTATCTTATGGACCGCAAAAAACGATATTGTTTATTGAATGATACAACAAAAAAAAAAAAAAGAGACAAAATAAGTGTGAGAGAAGTATGAAAACTTAGAGAAGGTGATTGCTTATAAATCTAAATGGACAGGCAACAGGTAACATGACTTATCGAGCAGTATATATCCACTGAAATGAGCCTCAACAAATTTCATCTCTTTTCTAAGAAGTTAGTGGCTGAATGAGTCTATTGTTATTTTTAATTTGTTTGTCTGTTTTCAACTTTAATTTGCATACTCATTATTTATAAACTTCTTAACTGCGAAAAAGACAGCCTACCCACTTCATTAGTAAAATACTCCATCCGTCACATGATTATTGTACAGTTTGAATTTTTATTTCTAATTCAAATTGCACTAAAAGTGAAATTTCAAATTAGACAATAATTTTAAGACAGAAGGAGTAATTTCTTTTATTTTTCTTTTCAAAAAAAGGAAGGAAAGAAAGAAGCAAAAACCGAATGTGTGGGTTGTGTTGATCATCAAACGAATTCCAGCATTACTTTTGTGCTTCGACCAGTTAGGTATGTAATATGATATATACGATCGAGCATTTAACGCATGGGTTTGCTTATATCACTGCTTTATATATATATATATATATATATATATATATATATATATATATTTCCTAATCTATCCTTTATCCCCTCTTACAAACCCATCCTAAATATCTTATCTTGTACCTAGTGAGAATCGAATTCGCGAACTCGTGTGAGAGAGCTCTACTATCAAATCACTAGGTTACATCAGATTCTCTATATTTTAACGTTTTAGATTATTACTAGATGTTAAACCCGCACATCGCACGATGTGCAGGGTTTATACATATACATCTATTAAAATATATTTTTAAATTTTAAATGTGATTAATATAAATAAATTAACAGGTTTGTAATAATAAATATATGATTAAAATTAAATTAGATCGTGATAAATAAAATTGTTATATATACTTTGAATGACAACATTTTATAAATTATATGCCAAAAATGTAATTAAATAATGGAATATGTATAAGGATTATATACAAATAAAAGTAAAAAAGACCACCAAAATAATAAATCAGATGTTACATGTCATATAAATCAAAGCAATTTATGTCTACACGGTTAAAAACGCATGTTAATCAAGACTGCAAACAATTGGAGAAAAAGACACCTTACATGTTAAATAAAACATGATCGGAGTGAGGTCGTCGCCGCAAAGATGTTTTGTAAAGTATATAAGAGCTTCGCTTCAGTGTTTCGCCGGTTGTCATTGTACATGTTAGAGTTAGACCGAATTGGATATTTATAGTGAATGTCTGAATGAGATATCATAACCAGTAATTAAAGTAAAATTCATAACTATGGAACAAAGATGATAACGTATGTTGATTAAGGGATAAGATTGGTGGGGAAATGACTTCCATTGCATTAATGTTGATTAGTCTTTTTCAATTAAATTTGTTAGTTTTTAATCACTAAAGAATTCCCACTTTCCCGCACATTGAACTTAGGTTTTAAATCAATCAAGTAGTGATTTTAGGGATTATTTTGTAGAGAGATTTTTTTTTTATTCGAATTGGCTGGGGTAAAAAATTCCGATTAATTAATGTTGAAAATAACAAATGTCTTATCCCTTTGAACTTACAATTTAAATCAATCAATTAATACTAATTAAGAATTATTTTTGGGAGGGATTATTTTTTAGAGGGAATAATTCTGAGGCATTAATGTTCATTAATCCTGTCCATTAAATTTAATTAATTTTTATTTTCCTATTTTAAACTATAGTCTTAAATGTCATTTGATAAAACTTTATTTACATAAAATTTGAAGTACTATTAGTATAATTGTTGTAAATATTTTTTGATTCAACCATTAGAAAAATGACACATAGGATTTTATCTTATGTGGCACCTTTAGAATTCTTTTTTGTTTTCTCTCTCTGGTTTCTCTCTTAGTATAATACTCCCTCCGTCCCATAATTATTGTCCACTTTGCCCAAAAAATTTTGTCCTAAAATTATTGTCCAATTTGACTTTTTATGGATCAAGTTACACATTTGTCCTTAGTAAAAAATATTATCCATAAAATCTTAGTGGTTAAACAATTACTTAAGTAGGGCTATATCCGGTTGTTTAAGGTAAAATATAGTTAAGTTTGATAAAAAATAAAATCTTTCATTTTAGTAAAACTGGACAATAATTATGGGACGGATAGAGTATATTATATAGATTTCCTCCATTGTATTGTACCCCCAAAAAAAAACACCTATTTATCACGTCAACTTTTTAATTTCTCTCCTACATGTTAGTTAATTCGGGGCATTAGCTGTGTGATTTGATAGTGAGATTTAATTAGTGGAAGAAGGGAGACGACTTGCGAAGTTATCGAATTAAATCGGTTGTTTCGGTGTCTCATTTTCATTGCCTGAGGAATAAAATACAATTCCCTTTTCTCTACCCCACATTTCTTTTCCATGAGCAACTACATGTTTGTTGATAACATAATTACGCGTCATAAAACCATATTCTAAATTGTTTTTTGTCATCAACTAAGCAACATTGCCTCCTCGTGATTTGGCCTTTTAATTAATTAATTAATCTATTCATTTCAATATCAATCAATCATGATCTCACTAAATTGATACTAAATAGTCTAATACATGCAGCCTCAACAACCATATCAAACCTTTTGATCGCATTCCAATTATTTAAAGGGAACTCACTTTTACTATTAAGCCATATATTATCTAGCTAGTTGCTCACTGACAATCGTGCAAACCCAACAGCTTACGTTGGTTCTTTTATTTATAAATTAACAAAACATATGATAGTTGCTAAATGCTAATAAAGTAATCATTGGCAATATGGGGCACTTTCCCTTAACTAGCGAAGCCAAATAGTTACTGCTAGTTTGTAGTAAGCTGGAAGATAACATAACCTAATTTTCCCGAGTGTTATTTTCTAATTTATTGCTATCCGATCAAAACGCAAGAAGCGGGCAATTAATTAAGTTAGGCAGCCTAATCGCATTAATTAGAAGCGAGAAATCTATTGTGAGGACTTTTTCAAGGGGTACAACTACAATTAGTTTGGGATATCGTGGGGAAGGCAAGTTGCGGCAGAAGTGGTTAATAAGGTAATGAGGTGTACCGAGTGTCCCATGATAGTCTTGTGAGTTGGATTAAGAGATTGATACGAAGAGAATTGACTGCGGAGAACTGGAAATTAAGGTTGAGATTAGAGAGACTATAAATTTGTATTTCTTCTGCTCAAAAGAAAATTTCAGATTGAGTTTTTAAATTTATATAGTGAGTAAAAAAAAATTTTGGGCCAAAGAGAATAATAGATTATCTAACAAATTATCTATTGTACTTAATTAAAGCAGCATACAAGAAGGACATGTGTCAATTCCACATTCATATTTTTTCGCCAAAGGTCATTTTTTATACAAAATCATTTTTGACACGTGGCACTCTAACTATTCAAAAATAAATAAATAAATAAATCTCTTAATTATAACTTCATATTAATCCCTTAATTATAGCTATATATTAATCTTTCAAAACAACACAATCCAGTTGATAAAATCAAATATCCTTAAATCCCTTAAATCACGTGAAAAATCCCAATCTCCGTAAATACAAAATTGGTCGCTCCCATCCTCCTCTCTCATCTCTTCCTATGGGTTTCTTTAATTGATTGGCAAAAAGAAAAAATTTCAATGTTCACCAAGTGAGAATAAGGGCGATGAGAGGAGGTCACAGAATTCTTTTTTGGGTGAACTCCCGCATCATCTCTGACTTTTTTTTTTTTTGTTCGTATATCAAATTATTGTAATTCATGAAACTGAATTTGGTCCAAAAGTAGTGATTTTGATTAGAGATTGATGTTTTGTCTTGATTCTTTGTGTTTGTTTTGAACAGTCCGGCCAAAAAAAATACTCCTTTTCTCTATCGTTTTTGGTCCAAAACAAGCCCTCCATAATTTTCGTTCCCAAAATACAAAATCAGAAAACTCAATCAAAATTCAAATATGATTTGCTTTCCCAAATCGTCTGCATCTCTTCTTGAATTCGAGCATTACTCTAAAAAATCCTAATCAATTTATTTGCCCCCTTCTTTTTCGTGAAAGATAAAGCTCAAAATTTGGCAAGACTCGAGCTTCATCGACGGGCAGTTCCGAATTTGATAAATATCCTAAGACTGTCATTGATATATGAGGAATTCATTGAAGGTGAAAAACTACCGACGTTGGCAAAAGCAGAATCTACAGAAATCGTTAGCATAGGATTTGAATTCAATTATTAGGTTTTATTTCTTTTATATTTTTCTTCTTATGGTTGTTAAGATTTTATATTTCGTGAAAGCCCCAAAATGGAATAAAAATTTCTGATGCCCTTTTGCCTTTTACTTTGCTATACAATCAGCGTTCTCCTTAGTCCTTGATTGTAGGTTCCCAACACCGCTTGCAGTTCTACATTGGATCTTAATAGTAGCAGTAAACAAAAATATAACCAGATAAAATTGACCGGGTATTTAATTAACTATTAAATGGGTTCGTCCTTATTTTTACAATATGATTCGTATTGACGATTTTCAATGGAAAACCAACCATTGGACGATATCTGGTGTTGTTCTTCTTCTTTTACAGTGGACGCAATAGATTTGGCAATATTTCTCCAGTTGCCAACACGGCAAGAAGAGGAAGGACGTCGCCCTAAGCGTAAAGGAAAACGCTGGTCATCTTCTAAAGTATTCATTGATCAATTCTTGGTTTTTAAGACGGGTCAGTGAATATTATATTCCTTTTTCCTTATTTAAATTATGAAGATCCGAAGAAGTATGGTTGAAAAGGAATGCACACCTTTTGTGTCACTGAATAGATTTTACTATGCAGTACGTTAATCTCCTGTTTGATTACCCCATCCGTTCAAAATATTTTCAGAATAACTCATATCTATATAGAATTAGTCCTATTCTAATATCATTAAAATGCGCTGTCATATTTGAGTAGTTTGGATGAGTAGCTCTAACCATTAGTAAGTTTTTGAAATGTGCTTTCTTGATATTTGTTCTTTTCTTCATGCTTGCAAATTTATGATTTTATTGCTACTTAGAATTGATTTATTTTTTGTATAGGATGGATAGCAGGTTCATGTGATTGAGAAAGATTTGACAAACCCTAATAGAATTATGTGCGAGCTGCTACAACCTGGGAAATATCTTAAGTTGGGAGAGCAAGGAGAGGTACGTGAACAATTGTTGAGGTATGGGTTCTTATGTATTTTTTGTCTTCTTCAAATTGGATTTTGGGTTTTGGTTATTCTGAAACAAATTTTTGTTATTTTTTCAGAAAATATGGGTTGAATTTGGCGAAACTTATTAGGATCAGGACAAGGTGATTACTCGGCTGGAATAGGATTACTTGGACAATGTTTAATTTTCAGTTCTTTTGTTTGTTTGGATTTTTATTGACGAGAATTATTTCTGATGCTTCTGCTATGTTGTTAACCCTATTTGTTCATATTCTAAATTCTACTACTTGATGTGAATTGGAATAGAAGACAAAGCGACCAAATGAAGGAGGTCTGATTATGAAGGAAGAATCTCACCATTGAAGAATTATCGTCATCGGAAAATAATACGAGGACATCGTTCATTTTCTCAAGACTCCTACCAGGTGGGCGTTATACTTTTGGTGAGTTAATGTTTAAATTGAACAAACAATCTAATCCAGGTTGAATTAATTTTGTAAACCCACATTTGTATGGTGTCGAAACATTGATACATTCATATTTGTATTCTAATTTGCTGGCCTTTGTTTTCAGAACTTGGTCTTGCTCCAGATTATTCTACATTTGACTATGTAGATGCTCCAGCAATAGAAGAAATTCAAAGTGGTAATGAGTTTTGTCATGCATTTGATAACTCTATGTTTTCTTATTTATTAACAATGTGACACTGTTTATTTATTAACTGTTGGAGATCAAGTAGGCAATCTTTAGTATCAAGATTAGTGTTCACATGTCCTTTAAATGTTTGGGTATCTGGAATATGAATAAGGCAATGTGGTGGCAACATCATGCATACGAAATAGCATATTTTTAGTGGCACTCATTTATAGTTTACCAAAAATCTGAATACATCATTTATGGCACTGTATTTACAAATTTCTTTTAATCTTAATCTCTCTAAGTAATCATTCCATACCATAAGCTTCATTTTAACTTATATTAGGAAGACATTGCGAAGAATTGGCTGCCACCTATTTAATTTCTTTCTGACAAGTTTAAAATTCAATGGTGTGACTTGGATGTTTTTTCAGGATGGAGTTTCTATAGGAAGACAGTTTGGTGCATTTGTTGAGATTCAAAGATTTATAAACTACCTTAAGGCAAAGTCTAAAAAGTAAATAATTTTTAATTTTTAGTTGTTTGGATGTATTTTCTTTAAATAAGCTTTGAACACATTGAGTCCTTTTCAAATTTACATGTATTCTATGTAAAATCAACATTCACGTATGATTCTAACAGAGGTTTTGGTTCTGATTAATGAATTCACTTCTAATAAAGGTTTGTGGAAGATGCGAAACGTTTTCATACTTCCGTGTAGTGTTTTCATACTCTTGAACCCAATTCTGCTATTCATTGCTGGTGTCGCTTTGTTTTACCGAAAGTACACCAGTTTCAGAAAGGTGAAAATGGCTATTGGCAAGTTGAAATGGACTTTGATATCGTTTCACAAATTGGGTTTTAGCGAATATTTGATGCTTTGGATGAGGATAATGCGATTGGAAACTTTGCCTTCGGAAAGGTTTACAAAGTTGTACTCCAGTTTAGTTCATTCATCGAGAATTCCTTTATTTTTAAGTTGCAATTGTTTCATTTTATGACTGTGTTAATTTTATTGTTGGTTTGAATGCTGATTCGAGGTCCATTTGGTTATTGCAGAATATGTATATACGCCCGAAGTGAATGAGAAAAGTGATATATGCAGTTTTGGTGTACTTATTCTTAAGTTGGTGATAGCAAAGCTTTCAGTTGATCCTATAGCGAGAAGGATTTAGTTAAATGTGTTTGCACTATTCTGGATCAAGAGGGAGTTGATCAAGTAATTGATACAAAACTTGAATCTTCTTGCTTTAAAGTAAGAGAGGGGAAGTCCAAAATGTAGATCTGTTTTGTACAAGTGCCCTTCCTGTTAATTGGTCATTCAACATTAATATACATGTATTATAATTTAAATTTTATTATTATTTTTTAGGATGATTTGTTTTTTTATTTAACCGACTTAAAAATACAGGGCCACCCCGGGCGAATCTAGTTAGACTTTAAAAGAAGTGTATAAAAAAAAAATTCAGACACGAGGAATTATAAAACTGAAATTCACCAGACTGCCATATTCTAGTATGGGTGCTTTGGCCAAAAAAATTTAAAATAATTGATGTGGACAAAAAAATTTTACTTTTTTTTGTGGACAAAACTAATTGTTTCGGATTTGGCAAGACTCTTCGGATTTGGCAAATCCAAGAGTCCTGCCAAATCCGAAGCAATAAAATATAATAAAAATTATATGTTTTCGTTATTTTGCAAAATATGGAAATTAGGGTCAACAGGTGAACAGTGACTTCGGATTTGAGAAATCCGAAAGGTTTTAAAATTTAATATTCAAAAAATACTTAAAAATGACAGGTAAATTTAAAATTGAGAACAGTGATTTCGGATTTGCCAAATCCGACTTCTAGGGTTTAGGGTTTAGGATTAGCAAAATCCGTGAGCTGCCTTTCAATTGAAGGGTAATCCGTCCTTGTGGATAAGGTTGTTGAATATATTAAATCAGATCGGATAAGATGACGGACATTCGGATTTGCCAAATCCGAGAGTCCCACATGAATAGTGACTCTCGGATTTACCAAATCCGAAATAACGTGATATTAAAAGAAAAAGTTACAACTTCCCTTTATATCGAATTTTTCAATTTTTGAGGGCTAGGGAAGGTTGTGGCCGGAGTTCTTCAGGATTTTGGACGCACAATACCACTAAATACAACAAGAATTGTTATTCTAATGAGATTAGTCATTAAATCAATGTTTTTTCAGTTGTTTTGTTGTGTATTTATATTATTTTGAAGATGGAAGATTGGTAGGGCTTAGGATTGATGATTTTGAATGTAATATAGTAATGTAGATGTTGTTGCCGAGTTTATAGGTTAGGATTGTTGCAGTTTTAAGAATTGATAGAAGTTAATTTAATTAATTTAGATGGATCTTATTTGTATGGATAATTGATAGGATTTAGGAAAAATTTGTATGGATAATTTAATGAGAAAGGAGTTGTTGTTTTTTTTTTAGGTGAGAATTGTTGTTGTTTTTTTTTTTTTAAGGTGAGAATTGTTTTTTTTTTAGGTGAGAATTATTGTTTTTTTTTAGGTGACATTACGATTAATATGGTTAACGTTTTTTTTCCTTAATAAACAGTTAAAAATGTCCACGCACGGGCTATACATACTTGATTTGTTTCATAGAAGCAAGTATGTGATAGAGAATGTTGTAGTGCACACATTTGAGAACAAGCCGGACGACACTCTTGTTATTGATAGTAGGTTGTCATATGATGAGTTGGTTGGTTTGATTTGTGTGACGTTCGGTTGAAATCTTGAAATAGCTAGGAAACTCCACATTTCGTTAATATTTGTGACTCACAATGTAAGGCGCACCATGAAGATAAAGAATGATTTACATGTTGGGATTATCTATCACCTCGAGCCAATGACAAGTGTGAATTTGTACATTGAGACAGAGGATATCACTAACCAAGAAGATGGGAACAATCATTATGGTGGATTTTTCTTTGCACAAAATGATCACATGGATGAGGGTGAACAACATGGTCCAAGACAAAAACAAGCAAGTACTTCACGGGTTCATGAAGAAGATGGTGGAAGTTTATCTGCACAAGATAATCACATGGATGATAATGATTCCGACTACATAGTTCCAAGTAAAAGCTCGGAAGCACGAGATCCTGGTGATGATGATGAAAGTGATAATGAAGAATTGGTGAATGAAAAAATGGAACTAAATCCATTTCTCTAGCGCCATGTGTATAAGGAAATGGGTGAATGGAATGCATCGCGTGTGTATAAGGATGATCTTGATATAAAAATGTGGGACGAGACTCCCGAATGGATGGGCATTAAAGTTTGTTTCAAGTCTCAAGGAGAAGCGAAATATACCGTGAAGTTGTAGAACATCCACCATAAAAGGGAGTTAAAGGTTATAGCGAGTAATCCTAAGTCGTGGGCAGTTCGATGTAGGACATTAGATTCCCCCTCCCCCCCTCCCAAGATGGGGAACCTATATGCAAATTGAGGATCCGCGTGTCACTAGGAAAGCATGGCTTGCATCAAATAGTGAAATGGCGGTCCGCACACAATTGCATGAGGGTGATTAACGATAATGACAACCGTTGTGCCGACTCGACATTTATTGCTAGACTAATCATGAGAAAGGTTACGAACAACGTGGATTACACGGTAAAATCGGTGCAAAAAGATGTGAAGGAGTTGGTAAAAGTTGATGTCCCCTACAAAAGGGCGTGGAACGGGAGGAGGAAAGCCATAGAGGCTGTTTATGGCATTGGTCCTCCAATTTTGAAGATCTTCCTAGGTAAATTTCTATTTTGATAAATGTCAATTAATTTGTTTTAGTTTTTACTTGTATTAGCATATATTTAACTCGGGCAAACTTGATGTGTAGGTATATTGAAGCACTTAAGAGTACTAATCTCGAAACAGTAGTGGAATGGGAATGAAAAGAGGGAGAAGAAGGTTGGAATATGGGAAGAAGGACTTTTAAATACGTGTTTTGGTCATTTGGACCAGTGGCTGTGACTTTTCTTGAATGTCCGCCGGTGATTTATGTTGATGGAACACACCTACGCGTGGGATACAAGGGTAAGTTGCTAGTTGCTGTAGTTTATACTGCAAATAAACACATTTTACCGGTTGCATTTGCCATGGTGGATGAAGAGACCATTGAAAGTTGGACATTTTTCATGAAACATTTGAGGTATCATGTTGTGGGCGACACAAAGTTAGTGTGATTTCTGACCAGAACGCTGGACTTTTGAGGGCAATATCAGAAATACCAGAATGGAGCAATTTGGGTGATGGGGCCCACGTGTATTGTCTCCGGCACTTTCGGAGCAATCTAGTGTCGAAGTATAGGAGTGCGAGAATCAAGCGGTTATGCAAAAATATGGAGAAGACGCTTAATTTTGAAAAATTCAGGCGACTGAGGCAAGAGCTCCGCGAATTAAAACCTGAAGCATGGAGTATCTTCGTGATATAGGGGGTGTAATTGGACTCGTTTGAAAGCCAGACGTCGTCGTCGGGGAGTCACAACCACCAACATTTCCAAGAGTTACAACAATGCCCTAAAATGAATCCAGTTTTTGTCCATTAGAGCTATGATCGATGCTACATTCCAGAAAACCGTGAAATTTTATCGAGAAGAATTATTATTGGCGACGAGTTGTGATATGCCCATGCCCCTGAGTTATGGATAGTCTACGAAAAGAAGAACAACAAAGCCGCCACCTATGATGCTGAACCGCTCGATGGCGATGATGATAGTTGGGAGGTGATAACGCCGACACGGCCTAGTGGGAGGGGTGGGACGGTATATACGGTCACCTATAATGTCAAAAGGTGTTCGTGCAAGAAATGGCAAGAGTACCATATGTCGTGTACGCACGCACTTTCCATCGCACGTAAAAAAGGTGATCGTCATGTTTCCCTATACCATAAGTGTTGGAGGCGCCAAACATGGATCAAACGATTTGAATACAATGGTTTTTCACCGGTGCCTGATGAGCGACAATGGCCTATGGTTGATTGGAATTCCTCTATCCTAATTATGAGAAGCTCGTGCAAAATGGCGGTCCGGGCTGACACCAAAGAAGGAGACGCAAGATGCAAATGGATTACCGTGCTCGACGAACAAGTAATGCTTGTTCGAGATGCGGAGTAGATCACGATGCTAATTCGTGTCCTCACTCGCATCCCCAAGTAGATGGAACACCTTTGGTGGACGAATGAGAGCATCAAAGTGATTAGTTTGTTGTTGTATTTTGTGGAACACCTTATTATGTAGTGTTAGCTCTTGGATTGATCGTTAAATTCGTATCTTGTTTGATGTTTGTATTGAACTATTTGTGTACTATCATAGAGTACAGTGTGCTGGAAATTGTTGGATGTTTATAGGTCTTTGGGAATTGAAAATACTAAAGTCAACATTCTAAAAATTGGGTAACCCTCGGATTTGCCAAATCTTAAACATAACATTTTCTACACGAGTCGGATTTGGCAAATCCGAGTCTGCCCGGTTTCTTTGATTTTTCGATTGCAAGAAGGCTCGGATTTAGGTTCTCCGAAAGCCACTATTACATGGTATTTCGGATTTCGGTAATCTGAAAGTTCTCATTTTCTGCATATCTCTCGGATTTGGCAAATCTGAATGGTTTTTAAAGGGGAAGCCTCAGATTTGCCAAATCCGAGTGTCGGGAGGGGGGTATAAAAAATCTTGACCTTCTTCCCCCAATTCATTTTCTTTCTTCCCCAATCGAAAGCCCTAATTTTGCCATCTCCGCCGCGACACCACCTCCTCCACCACTCCCTCCGCCCCCGTTGGACATCCGCCGGCGTTCCCTCATCTCTGCCGCCTCCCCTCTGCCGCCTCGCTGTAACACCACCGCTGGTCCTCCTTCTCTAGCACCGCCGCTGTTGTGCTCTCCCTCTCCACCGCTGCCTCCGCCGGGACTCCTAATAAGGTAATTTTTTTTGCCCCTTTTTTTTTTGCCCTAGTTTTATTGTAATTTTTTTTTTTTCAATTGTTGCTCCCTAGTGTAAATTGAATGATTGAATTATTTAATTTTTCTCCTAATATAAAGCCCTAATTTTGCCCTAATTTATTTTTTTTCCCTAATTTGGCCTAATTGGTTTTTTTTTTTATAATGTGTATATATAGTGTCGTTTATAGTTTTTTCTTTTGTGTTGTTTAAGTATGTATAGTGTTGTAATTGTGTTTGTTGAGTTTAGGATGTAATTGATTTTTTTTTTATGTATATAGCATTGTTTAAGTGATTTTTTTGTGTTGTTTATGGATATATAGTGTTGTTTATGGTGTTTTTTTTGTGTTGTTTAAGTATATATAGTGTTGTAATTGTGTTTGTTGAGTTTATGATGTAATTGGTTTTTTTTTTTTTGGTTTATGTATACATATAGCGTTGTTTAAGTGATTTTTTAGTTATTTTTTTGTTGTGGTGTAGTATTTGATGGATGTATCACCCAGTCCACCTCCCAGTCCACAATATAATGAGTGGTTTCTTCAACCCGGTCCCCTACGAGGGGTAGTGTTGTATCTTCAAGCTGAACATCGGAGTTTAGCAGTCTACTATGGCTCCGATTCAATAATCAAAACCGAACTTTTAAAAAATCGTCGATTTGATCAAAAGTTTTGGGAGTGCTACTATAGTAATTTTACCCCTCCACAGGTACGAACGCTCATGGCAAGCGCCGGGTTCGAGAGGTTATTGAAAATAGGTTGCAAAAAGTGTGATAATTGTCTCATCACCGCATTGGTGGAACAAATGGAGACATGAGACACACACTTTCTACTTTCCATTCGGTGAGGCAACCATGACGTTGCAAGATGTGGAAGTCATATTTGATCTCCGGGTCGAGAGGGACATGGTTTATGGTGTGGTGTCAAACCATGGTGTAGCGCAATGGCAATCGATTTGCCAGGAGATGTTGGGATTCACTCCTGCCGATGGTCGAATAAGTGGAAATACTCTTAAGATTTCGGTTGTAGAGGCAGCGGCGAGCCATGTATTCCCTGAAGGTAATATTCAAATTTATTTATATTTTTTAAAATAATTTGAATTAATTACTTTTTTTGCCAAACAAATATTAAGGTTTGAAGTGTTGTTTTTATAGGTTCTCCGGGTTTCGTGTATCAACAAAGGGCCCAATTAATGCTTATGTGGTTTATGAGTTCTTTTATGTTTCCGGACAGAAGCCAAAATATTGTTGGTTATATTTATTAAACCATTTGGCGGATTTTAGTCATTGTGCAAAACTTAATTGGGGATCGGCTCTCCTTGCTTATTTGTATTCTAGCCTGTGCGAGGCTAGTAATCATGAGAAACGTGATGTAACCGGATGTGTGTATCTTCTACAGGTATTTATATATTCAATACGTAGCAATTCAATTCGAAAAATATTTATTATATTGTGAAGTATTATTATTTATTGTTGTTGTTATTGATTTAGGTTTGGGCATTCGAGCGGATCCCGAGAATCATGCCCCAAAGAATTTTAAAGAAATTTGAAGAGTATCCTACATCTTTTTTAGCTTATCGGTGAGTTTATATCCTATACTCTTAATTTAAAGATTTCTAACATCATTATTATTTTTATTAGATAAATAATAACTTTGATTTTTTTGTATTGAAAGATGGAATTGCTCGTATTCCTACAAAGACGTCTCAAGGTCTAGTCTCCCGGGTTCTAGAGATTAATTGACCGCCTTAAAAGCCACTGATGTAAGCATGAATCACCTCTTATTTTATTATTATTATTTTTTTTCCACCATTCTTATGTGAATTATTTCGTTAATTCCCAATTTTTTTCACAGTTTATTTGCAACCCTACGAGTATCTCCTCCCTACTCTCTCTGATTGTTGTAAACAGGGAAGTGCCATTTGGATGGCAAGGACGTGGATGTTCTACTGGGCTATCCGAGAACCCCACGAAATTGACAGGGTCGTGAGACAGTTTGCCTACATTCAAGTTATTCCGAGATGGCCTATGATTGCCAATATCGAAGACATTCATTTTGCTCACTCACACAACATGTCTGGCCTTACTTTGAAAAATTGGGTGGATCATCATAAAGAAGTACGCCCCCATTGGAATAGGAGACACCGAAACATTCCCCAAGATTTGGAAGAAGGAGAGCCCAGTCAAGTTAATGAGAAGTACGAAGAGTGGTTCAACAAAGTTTCGGTGAAATTGATAAGCGATCCGAGCCACTACACATCAGCCGGATATGAGGCTTTCTCGAGCCGGGTGAAAATCTATGTAAGTGTTTATTTGCAAATAATCTATATATGGAGGTGCATTTTACTCTATTTATATAAATTTTGAATTATACTTCTTTAGTTAACGCATCATTTGATTTCCAGGGTGAAGTGTTGAACAATGTCTGTATGAGGGCCATATCATTCCGAGAAAAACGTCGTAAAGCCCATGACCTAGACGACGAGCTTGAAAAGGTGCTCGACTATTTCGCGGACGTAACACACACTGCTTTAACTCTCGGAAAGGACGATGAGATAGAAATTAAGGATTCTCAATCCTTTTGAATTATGAACCACGTCGCCCGAAGAAGGGTCAGCGCGGTGAAACAATGAAGCCGTGGTCAAGAGAGAAAATTAGAGGGGGAAGAAAGTGAATGAATCTGTTCAAGCCATCACAGGATCACGCGGAAGTTTCGGACCAACACGAACAAGAGAACCCAGGAGCAGAGAATGTGGGAGGAGGGAAGGAAATGCGAGGAGACAATGTGAAAAGAGAGGACGATGTTGGTTCTTCAAGAGTATCTTACACCCCACATGACCTCTCACCATTACTCTCGGAGGAGAATCGTAAGTCCTAAACGTGGAGCCAATTCTTACAATCCGTTCAGAGCAGCAGGAACAAGGGGTTCGCAAATCCGACAGGCCGCGCAACCCGCTGGTTAAATTTACCCGCCCACTATTCCTAGGAGAGGGAAAAAATGATTGTTGATTAGCTTTTTTAGGGTTTTTGAATGATTTGGATTATTAGTTGAGAATTTTATATTATTTTGTTATGAAAATGTGATCGTTTTGTTGTTGATTTAATTCGTCATGAATTGGTTGTTGGTGCTGTTTAAACAGGGTTAGGACTTAGGACAAGTGAAAACCAGACCATTTTTTTTTTCAAGTTTCTGGTATGTTTCGGATTTGACAAATGTGAAAAATACCATTTGGAGTCCTTTCGGATTTGGCAAATACGAGAGTTCTGCAGATTCTGTAGACCTTTCGGATTTGCCAAATCCGAGACCCCTCCTATCTATTTTTACACTTGAAATTTTTTTTCGAAATTTAAAATAATGTTTTGTTCGACAGCTCGGATTTCGCAAATCCGTAACACATTGTCTCGGATTTGGCTAATCCGTTTCTAGTCAAATTTCATTTTCAAACACTTAGATTTTTTTTTTTTGCAAAAATATAAATTATTTTTTATTGAAACCATTCGGATTTACCAAATCCGAAACTTGATTAGTTTTAATTGATCATTCAGTTAATTTTAATTAATTTCAGGTTGGACGGCTTTCAAATTAGCTAAATCCGAG
Source organism: Oldenlandia corymbosa var. corymbosa (assembly GCA_949775105.1). Taxonomy (NCBI): domain Eukaryota; kingdom Viridiplantae; phylum Streptophyta; class Magnoliopsida; order Gentianales; family Rubiaceae; genus Oldenlandia; species Oldenlandia corymbosa. The sequence goes on from OX459118.1 coordinate 8,495,335, forward strand.
TTATTTTTCTTTCGGATTTTCGAAATCCAACTCTTTGTTGCTCTCGAATTTAGCAATTCTAGGACATCTACTTTTGTCGACATTTTTTCTCTTCAAATTATTTTTGTTCAGATTCTTACTTTGATAACTTTTTCGGTAAAAAACTCATTTTAGTAAATTTAGTCAAATGTCAATAGGATGGGGGAGGAGGTGGTGGGCAGCCTGGAGTTCCCGCCGCCGAGCAGTGGGACCACCATATAAGTAAAGGGGAGGAAGGAGGACAAAAACGTAAACTCATGTCGGGAAATGAAGTGGCTCCCACATGGATTAGTATAATCAATTTCGTGATAAGGACAATTAATCAGAATATTTTTATTTTTAATTTTTTTTAAGGGTAATGAGTAATCAAATCATTAATGTGTGTGATGTAACGCCATTAACCACTCGCCCATATCTTCCCTCTATATCTTCCCCCACTTTCCACCTCCTTCTTCGTCTTCTTCTTCATGCATATCTCACACACACACATACACACACACACACAGTAGGAACAAAATGACAAAAAGAAAACACCTATGGCAATGATTCAATTCGATTCCGACAATCAGAAACGGATCCATGGAACACTTTATTCACACACTCACCTAGATTTTCCTTTTCCTTTTTCCATACCTGATTCGTCGATCGTCACTTGAATCCTTAATTCTAGTGATCTGATTTCAGTACTAACAGTAAATAGTAGAATCATTCGACGTGATTATTTCCTCTCTGTGTGTGTGTGTGAATATGAAATTCCTTCTAGAAATGGTCGCGTGCTGCGGCTCGTGTTCGGGGAATTCCATGGTCAAGGAAGAGGCGAGTTTATTGGTGCCGGGTTCCGCCCCACCTTCGCCGACCCCGAGAGCCGGCCGCCCTAAAGGGAGGAAGAGATGGAGGTCGGGAGGAGCTAACGGTGGCGGCTCCGCCGTTGATTGGCGGCCTTCATTGACTTCGATTTGCGAAGAGAACGTGTTGAGTGAGCGGACGAACAAGGATCATCCTCCTCGTAAGGATGATGCCGCCGTCGTGAAAACATCTCCTTCATCACCGTCGGATCGGAATCTCAAAAGGAAGATTACGTCAACGCCTAGAACTCGTTCTTCTTCTTCTTCCTCTTATTCTTCTCGAGAAGATGTGAGGTGAGTTTCAATTTGTGCTTGTTCTTGTGTTTCCTTTGATTTTATGGAACGGCACGCTCTTGTGGTAGATTCAATTTAGCGTATGTTTTCAGGTTGAATTGAATTCCGTTTTGAATGTAATAATAATGAAACTTTTCATTCGAGCAAATTGGGGCCAATTATTTTCAAATGGTGAAAACGAAATGGGCAAATTGCCAGTTCTTTATTGAACTTCAATTAAGAATGGCAATAAAATCTCTGAATATATATGACTGGGGAATACTTTTCCACGCCATATTCTGCTTTGTTTTTTTAAATGACCTCCCGTATTAAAAAGAAAATGTCAATTAGTATTCCATTAGTTCTCTGGGGAAGAAATGTCAACCTGTAACTCTAATAATATAAAATTACTTGCACGTTAGGATGATGATCAATAAATATATAGAGTGGAATTCGATTCTGGGTAGATTTTTTTTTATTTTATCTTTTGTAGTTTAATGTAATGAATGAGTGATTATTTACTTGTTTAACGTTTGGTGATTTCAGACATTCGATATCGATTCATGCGGTGATGCCTACATTTTCTCCCGCACCGTTCATGTTCTGAGGAGCTTCCGGACGTTGTACATATATGATGTGTGGAGTTGTTAATTTAAAGGAAATCAAGCAACGTGTTGGTCTCAATAAGTCAGGACTGAAGATTTGTCATTTGTAGATTGCTTTGTGGGTAGTACCAGTACGTACTTTGGAGAAGTTTTACTACATCATTTACCACCTTCAAACAAACAAGAAAGACTGAGGGTTGGAGGTTGTATAGATCGAGTTTGTTAGTAGTATCCTTACATGTTGTTTTGATGTAAAAGTGTCTTGTCTTCTTCTGCTTTTTATGTTATGTAACATTGCTGCAGAAGAATTTTTAGTGCATCTCCAAAAGAGCTAAGCTCTGTTTGTTCCCCTTTGGGGAAAAAAAAAAACCAACAACATGTTTCTTATGCTAGCTCTTTGACTATGAATCGATCAAAGATGAAATAATGACACGCCTTATAGTGTTACAAAACAGTCATTCTAGGGCAAGTCTATTGGAATGGCTTAGTAAAGGGTTGCCAATTATTTTATTTTGCTTTTACTAAAGGATGACTTCAATTTTTCAATTTAAACTTTACAAGATTTGTGATTTCACTCAAGTAATTTAGAATTTCTGCCTATTCCACAGGATATTATATACAAAAAGGAAACAATTATAATTCACTTTCCCATCAAGTAGTACTGAAGAAATTATTACTTGTACCAAAAAAAAAAGAGAGAGAAGAAATTATTACTTTAAATTTTATTTATTATAATCATGAATTGTTTAGTTGGAATCGAGAGGAAGTCCACAATTCCACGTCATGTTCACGTCGATTACAGATTTAATTAGGACATAAAATCCTTTTCGTAATGATTCATCATAAGTTGAAGATAAGATAATCTATACAGTAAACGAGCAAGTGACCTTCATTGTGAACTGGATTTCGCGGGAAGACTTCAAGCATAAAACGTCATTTTCATAGTCAACAATTTGTGATATTTTCCAAATATCAAGTCTTCAGTTCAGAGGAAAGAGGGAAAATTCTTCAACACCTTGTTCCAAATCACATGGAGGAATTGAGATTTCAAGTAAAAAACTAAAATTCACATGGAACATCCCTAACTCAGGTTTCCTTGCACACCTCATCCCAAAATTCAACCCCTCATCCATAACAAGTTCGCAGTTCAATACTAAAATCAACCTTACTCTCTAAAATTTTTTTTTTTTTTTTAAAAAAAAAGCTATGTAAGGATTAACTCTACTTTTCCCCTAATTTCAAGTTGTCTCCCTTATTCTATAATTCATGGGCATGCTTTAACTTTTTTAGTCCTGTAAAATCTGAAATGTTGAGTGACAAGCCATACGACATTACTTTTTCCGATACTTCAGTGAACTTTTCTATCGTCTCATGAAGTTAATCATACGAAAATTGAACAAGAAACTGAAGAGCCAACAATTGTCAATTGTGCGAGGCTTTAAGTAATGGCGGTGTAAATACAAACTAAACTCGTTGTACAAGTACATGTAAAACATGTGTGTTTAGATCCGGAACACATCTCCCATGGTGCTTAAAAGAAACAACGAAAAAGAAAGGCTAAAATTAACTAAACAAGAAGGGTTACAAGAGAAAGGGGGACGACATTGTTACATTTGCATTTTTCTCCAAGAATTGGCAAAATCATTCAACCGTCCACTCTCGTTCTCCATCTTCCATTCCCGCCATTGTATCATAAAGAGGCTTATTTAAAGTCTCCGGCAAGCAAAACGATAAGAGTCCGCCCAAAATCCCACACGCCCCAAACACCGCAAAAGGCAACCCGCCACCCAAAACCACCACGAAAGGTGCCAATATCGCACCCATTTGCGCCGCCTGAGTCGCGCAACCAAGCGCCGCGTTCCTAACCACCGTCGGGAACAACTCAACCGTGTAGATAAACAGCAGATTGTATGTCCCAGCCATCCCAAATATGCCCAAAATCCCACAAACCATTTGTACCAACTTCCACTTTCCCGCCCATTTCAAAAGGCAACCCGCCACGCAGAATAGGCCACTAAACCATTGCGTTCCAATTGCTAATGGTTTCCGCCCGAATTTATCTAACAAAACCGCCGTTAAGAAATAAGCTGGCAGTTCCGCCACTGAGTTCAGAAGCACGTTCAGGTAAAGATTGGTTCCAAGGTTGACCACATTTAGGCTTAACCCATAGTAAACTATGGAGCATAAGAAATTAATCACCACAGCCAAAAATAACCGAGTTCTGGTAACAGGGGATTTCAGGACATCTATCAAAGAACCCTTTATTTCTTCATTCGATTCTGTATCTATCTTGCTGTCACTAGTCTCAATTTTACTCGGATGATTATGATTCTCGATGTCTTCATCAAGAGCCAGGATGGCATTTTCGGGGAGGAATTTCCCGTTTAATTTAGCAATGTCCCGCATGATTTTCATGGCTCTGTTCAGTTGGCCTCTGATAAGGCACCAACGAGGGGATTCGGAAACAAAAGGGAGTAGGACTAAAAGAAATAGGATGGAAGGAACGGAGGAAGCAATGTAGAGGTCTCGCCAGGAGTTTGGGAAAATGTAGGCTATACCGGAGAGAATGGCGATCCCACCTGAGAAGAAATAGAATGTTGACATTCCGGCGACTCCTCGTTTTGACGGACCAACCGGTTCAGTTGCCAAGACGAAGGAGCAAAGGCCGACTCCACCGGTGCTGAAACCGGTGAGGAAACGGAGGAGAAGGTAAGTCCAGTAGTCTGGCGAGAATGCTGTCAGGCATCCAAATACGGCGTTTAAGATGCAAACAACAGTTAATGAGCCTTTTCTTCCTAATTTGGAGTCTGATAAATGGCCAAATACTCCAGCCCCTGCACACCAACAGGCATTTCATGTAAATTAATGTTAGCTCAGATAAAATTATTGATGATATATACTTTAAAAGGAAGCACCCAAATTGTAAATTAATAAGGCTAATATTTGTTTAAAGTTTTGATTTAGTTGTCGAGCTTCAGAATTCTTGTTTGTCGTATGTTGTTTGGAACATACTCCCTCCGGTTTTAACTAGAAGGAGCAAATTAACATTAAAGTTAGTTCAAATACTTGCACGTTTGACATATGTTTTCGAAACAAAAATTACTCTGGTGCATTACAAATAACAATTAAAAGGGCAGGCGCTTTCAGCCGGTGAATATAAATCCAAGTTAAAAACAAGGTAGCCATACGAAATTTGGGAGAAGAAAATACCAAGATTTTGGCTTCACGGCAAAGAAGTTAAAAGACATGATAATACTACTATAGTTTGATCAAAAGAATGACTTCTTTATGTTCTATCTGATATTTACTATATATAGAGAAGTGTGACAGATTGATTTCCCCAGCAGAAATGAATTCTTGTAAAACAGTCCGTGCAAAGGAAAACACAAAATTAAGCAGAGGGGCAAAAGACACTATTCGAGAACATCCTCCTGTAGTTCTTATGGTCAGTATAGCGATAGACTTGAGCTTTAAGTATTCTCAGGTTGTTATAAAGAGAGTCTCTTCTCTCCAAAAACTGAAAAAAGTCAAGAAAAATGGTACTGAAAGGCCAGATCAATTAGAAGCCAAAGAAAGGACATTGCGGCTTCCGGCGCAGCAGGGTTTAATACGCTCAGATTTTTCAGATGAGACATTTTTTATAAAAAAAAAAAAAAACCTTTTTCTGCACCGCTTTGTTAAAAGGAAGTTGATCTAACAAAATTTCTGATGGATAAAGGTCTAAAACCAATAATAGAATTTAAGGAGGCCAAAAGCAATTTTCATGTAGAGAGGCTGCAGGTGAACGATCAAGTCATCAACCATCATCTTCTAATCACCCTTTACACCTAATTGATAAGTTTTTGAGAAATTATTTGAATTCGGAAGCACAAAATGTCATTGCTGCCGTATATATCGTCACGAAGATTTTTTATTTTTTTGTCATTTTTATGCTCCTAATACGAAACTCGTCAACTATTTCATCACTAAACTATTTTTTTGTCATACTCAGTTCCATTATGAAGGAAGAGTCAGGTGTCCTTCGACTTTAGTTCTTATGAGGAAAAGTTTGACTCAAATTGTTGCATTGCATCAGATCATAACTGTTATACAGAGCACACCAATTTTGACTCCATGTGACAGCAGCAAGAGACTTTAAATGCCACAATATTTCAAATTAAGGTATATCCGTGATTCTTTGGCGGCCAAGTCATAATGGACAAAAAAGTAAGCATGTAAATTTTTCCAAAAAGGCAAAAAGGATAGACACTAAAACTAGAGCTGTCTGAAATATTTAATAACCTGGCCATAGAAAATAAATTTTACGAATCGACGTCTTTGAAATTTTAATGAATGAGACAATGTGATGATATATGGGTGTAGCTTTCGTCGTGTAATTCTCAACGTGATAAGATATGACTATAAAATGAAGCTAATTAATCTAAAAAACGAAAACAAAACCAATAATAAGATAATTGTAAATTACATATGTGATAACGAAGATTTTGATTGTAAATTTCTGCGTCTCAAAATCAAATTTAAATTTTTATTTTTAATTCAATATGTATTAAAAATAAAAAGATTTTAATTTTTAATTCAATATGTATTAAAAATAAAAAATCCAAATCAAATAATAATTTCTGGACGGAGAGCGTATTTCATTTAATTTGTCCCAAAATTGATGTCATATGTATTTGATGTATGGTGTATGATTCAGTCTTAATCCTTACTTAGAAAACTCCCTCATCATAATCACGATCATCATTACTCATCAAGCTAACGGTATATTCTTTGTAGATAGATTCCATTGTGATAAGCTGAAAAGGTAAGAGGTCAGAGATGCGTGCTATTGCTAAAAAGTCACGGACCACTGTATTCCTAATAAACCATTTTTTGTGACTACAACCTACGGGATTTCAAAAATACTAGAGACAGATCAGATGTAGACAACTGGATAATCTATTCAAAAAATTGAAGTAAATCACACAAGTTGATAATCTTTTCCTAATCACGATTAACACCAAGTCTTTGTTCAACATTTTTCCTTCCCCGACATGTTAAATTATGACATGGCTTTAAATAGCAATTTATATTTTCTGTTCCAAATAGAACCTAGAAATGTGGTGAACGAACTTTGTTCTCTTCTGGAAAATAAAGACATATTTGTCAGGTTGTACTAAGCTCACGTTTTCTCTCCTCCCGCACCCATTTTACTCTCATTGATAATATGTTACTTATAACCAAATGTAGATTAGTGTCTTCATCTCAGGAAGGAATCGTGTCTGTTGTAAATTGATTTTATGAAAACACATTTTGATCGTGATGGTGTAAAATTAAAATGCATCATGTGACAATGGCATGTTACTAACTGGTGATGAAAGATAGAAAAAGATTTATAAAAAAAATGATTGGGTAATAATTAATGTGAGAACAAAGGAAGCAAAAAAAGTGGAAGACTCTCACCAATCATGCAGCCTCCGAAAAAAACGGCTTGAACCAAACCCACCTTGTATTTCTCTCCACAAATCAAACCAAATTCCGCCACCGTAGAAGTTCCCGCCCCGCCCATCCACTCCCACGACCCCGGCCGAAGCTCACACACGCTCCTCGCTTCCGGGAAGCACCCCCCGCCGCCTCCGTCGACCGAGCACCGCCACCGAGGTTCCCGGTCGGCGAAGATCATAACCATGGTGTGAAAGGCCTCCAGGGCCCACGCCAGGCTCGCCAGCACGAAGTGCCTCAATTGCCATATTCCGAACTCCCCGCAATACTTGTTCAACATGTCATCGATGCACAGCTTCTCCTGGTAGCGTTTGGGTGATTCTTTAGACGCCGGCGCCGGCGGCGTGGGGTTGAGCAGCGGTGCCTGGAGGTCCCGACCATTTGGGCCCGAGGACATGTTTTTCCGGGAACTAATTAAGTACGAAGAATTGGATTGTGTTTATGTTTCTTGGTAATTTTGAAAATGAAGAGAATAAATAGGATAGGACCAGGAGGAGGAGGAGGAGGAGGAGTCGTGTTTTTTTCTTTCTTTTTACTTGTGTGTGTGTGTGTGTGTGTGTGTGTGGGAATTGAAGAGAATTTATGTTACTACAAATTTGTTGCCTTATATACTAGTACTACTCGGCCGGACGCATACATCTAGCAAATTGAGTGACCTGTCTGCCTTGGATCTGGTCTTTTCATTTTGTTGACTTGGAGTCCATTCATTGAACACGTAAACCTGCAGGTGGGATGTACTTAAAACACAGTTTTAATTTCTTTTAGTATTAAACTGTTAATTAACAAAATCGTAGTTACCTATTAAAGTTCGTACGTAAAAAAGAGTTTTATTTTTCTTGGTGTTAATTAACCAAATCGTAATACATTATTCAAGTTCGAACATAGTAAGTGTGGGGGATTTTTCTCCTCAATAAAAGGCGCATTACTGTAAGAAGAATGAAAATTAGTTTGGTATGATATACTTTCGTTTCGAACGTTTTATGATTTTAGTATAAACAAATAAATAATTTACCTCTTGTAAACACTAAAAATTATTGCTTCCCCGCAATCAAACGAAAAGAAAATCCATCATAATCTATTGTCTTTATAATTAGAAGGAATCATTTTCTTTCCTTTTTTCCTTGCAATGGACAAATAATCTAGATTTTGTTATATTTACGGATCTCTCTCTCTATATATATATACTAGTGATGTCTGGTCGCACAACGCGCGACTCTGGCCCAGTCTATCTGTAAATCTTAGAAATAGTTATATTTGAAAAAAATAAAATTTTGTATTTGGAGCGATATATTTTATAAATGTTTGAAGGATTTAGAAATGTTTTATAAGTGTGATCATAGAAATAATTGTATTTCACAAAAAAAAAAGAAATTGTATTTCGCCATGTAAGTTATAGAAATATTTTATAAGTGTTACTTATTAAATATAAATAGCCTTAATCGAATATATGTATTGAAGTAAATGCTAGATAAAATATAAAAACATCCTAATAAATTTAAATATTAGTAAGATGATTTATTGATGTTCGGTCGTGCCAAATCAATACTTAGTTTTGGAGATTTTTAATAGCTTTGTAATAAGCTTCATCCGCAGGGTATACGCTTAAAACAAAATTGACACTTTATAACAAAAACCTAATTGATCAATTTAACTTAAAAAACCACTCTAAATGAATGAAACATAAAGAAAATTTTTTTTAAAAAAAAAAACGTGTCACGTAAAGTGCAAAGGGAAATTTAGTAATTTAGTTATGGTTTAGATAAAAGGGCAATTTAGTACTTTCTATATGCCACGTGGCAATCATATGAGGTGTTTGAAAGGAAGGTTTTTGTTTCTGATATAGTAGGAGATTTAGTAATTTAGTTATGGTTTAGACAAAAGGGCAATTTAGTACTTTCTATATGCCACGTGGCAATCATATGAATTGTTTGAAAGGGAGGTTTTTGTTTCTAATATAGTAGGATATTAGGTATTTCAAAGCCTCGCGTCATTATTTACAAAAAACATTAGGTTGAGCTTTTTTTTTATTATGAATTATAATTATGATAAAAATATATAAATTAATGTGTGGTTATGTTTTTTTTTTTTTGTTTATGTTATTAACGTGATCAAGACTAATGAAGACTATAGTTAAACAAAAAATTCAAAATATGGAGCGAAAAATATTTTTAAAAAATGAGGGCTTTTTGGGGATATATTCACATAAAAATGAAGAGAAATTTTTTAGAGGACAATACTTTTTAACCGTTCATTCTATTGAAAAAAAAAATGCATAAAATAAAGATACAAATCGGAAGAAGTACTTGAGAAAGAACTTATTTTCCTGTTATAAATTTAAAATATAAATCGACTTCAAAGGTGTAGACTAATACAAAATGACGGAATTGTCTCTGGCAACAAAAAGTTGATGACAAAGCAACCAACAATATTTACTGTTTTACAATAGTAATAATATATAATTGTTGAGCTTAAATATTGTTAATAATATGGTCAAAGTGTCATAGGAGGTTTATTGTTGAAAATGTGTCATTTCAAGATGAAGAAATTGATTATTTTGCATAAATACTCAAACAAAAAATACTTTTCATCCCACAAAAATAGTTTCTGCCGACAAATATAATAAACATAAAAAGTAACACATTCTTAAGTAGATGGGTAGCTTACATGACCAAGGACCCATTCTTTATTTTTTTCTTATTTTTTTCCCATTTTTTAATGGTTATAAATACAGATTATAATCATGTGTTATATGTGGGTGGGATTTACGGGGAGGAGAATTCTATCACAAATTGTGACCAAAAAGTAAATTAAAGAAAATGCGGTGATCGAAATGTGAAAAACGGCACCAAGAATCAGAGTTCAGATGGCAATGAAAAGCAACGGGGCAGAAAGAAAGAAGGAATTACATAAGATAAATGGAGACGATGATGGTGATTAACTGGGTAATAAAAACAATTTCATTTAATCGATAAACCTTCAGAGTACGCAGACAGCATTATTTATATAAGCGACTAAGGACATGTTTGATAAAAATTAGTGTTTAATTTTAAATGTTTAGTACTGAATTAGAATTGCTGAATGCATTAAGCAGTTAGGGAATAAGCAATAAATTAACTTTTATTGCTTATATTTTATACTGCAGTTCAGCACCGCTTAATTTATTAAGAGATTTATTTTTTGTTATTAAATCTTCTATATACTATACTAAGGCAAATATCAGAGAGAGAAAACTAAAAGCATGGAGTACATGCCACATAGGATTTAATCCTATGTGTTATTTTCTTAATTTCCAAGACTTAAAAATGCACAAAACAAAATAATAATAATAAAAAAAAACAACTGAAATAATTTTTTTTTAAAAAAATAAAAACCGAACCCTTATTTTCATGAACCAAAACTTAACAGAGAGATTGATCGGAGAGAGTACCAAATCCTAACAAATTTTAGAAAGATCTGCATAAACCTTATCACCACTGAATTTAAAATGTCATTTAACAAAAAAACAAATTCATGTAAATCCAAAAGTAATCACGTTTAAAACTGAAACTAGCGGATTCTCATAAACTAAATCCCTAAAACATATGCTTTCTCTTCCGCACAGCCATCTGAATCACCCAATTGACTCGGAGAGGCGACTTTTCATATTTTTCTTAAAACACCGGTGGGTTTACGACCGATACAGAAGTGGCAAACAGCGAGAACGAAAGAAGAAGAAGGCGAGAGTACTGGATGATGATGCTGTGGCGAGAGATGCTTGAGGAAAATAGGAGTGTGGTGGTGGAGATGGCTGGTCGGACGGCGGAGGAGTGCCAGTCGAAGAGTTGTTAGGGATGCCGGAGATGATTGGCTGACCAGGAACCGAATCTTAAGGTATTTATCATCTTTGTTGTGCCTGCGATGATGAAGAATGTATGAAATTGATAAACTTTGCTGTCGTCGTTCTCTTTATATATCTCTTTGTTATCGATTCTAATTGATTTTTTTCCTTTTAATTCAGAGCTGTTATCATGCGCAAAGGTTGACAATCTCACCGTCTGAAATTTGGTCATGGTCACCGGTCACCGTCGATTGGGATAGGCTTTTGGAGACGATGGCTAAAAGGGAAGAGAATATAATTTGGTGGAGATTCACTTAGAGAGGCTGCAATTGAGCGACATCGGGTTTACGCAATATCTAAATTTTCCAAGCTGGGGATTTTGGATTTAGTAAAAGGTTTTGGATTGCACGAACGCTAGCGTGGTGGTCGTAGCTAAGAACTGTAAGCTTTTGAGAAAACTCCACATTGATGGGTGGAGGTCAAATAGAATTGGAGATGAGGGTTCGATTGCTATTGCTATAAACTTTGTCAATCTTCAAGAGCTTGTCCTTATTAGTTTGAATCTAAGTTCAGTTAGCGTGTCTGCTATTGCATCAGATTGTAAGAAGAGATACTCCCACCCTCATATTTTAAATAAAATATTTTTTACAACGGGTAAGTTAAAGTAAAAATAAATTATTAGATAGATAACGAGAAACAGCTCTATCAAACGAACAAATGGGTTAGCAAAAAAAAAAAGAGATAATGTGAGAATGCATCGTATGTTAAAAATAAATAAAATAAAAGCACTAAAAACATAAGTCACTTCAAGACAATGAACAAAGGTCCTGATAATTGATGAAAATGATGATGCCAATTCCATGATTACAAATGTAGCCTACAAAGAAATTTTACATGATATATAGAATTATAATCATTCAATTCGAAGTTCTTTTTTTTTATTTTTTAATATTCTCTATTTTGAATTTCTTAACAATCCTCCATGCGTTAAATAAATTATCATTGTATTCATTTGATAAAATGTTGTTGGTGTTTGTGTTTATATTTTCCAATGAAGTCATTACATATTTTATAAAAATACAAAATTTATATAAAAATATTTATTTTTGTATGTCTTCCCCGTCTATCGGACGGGTCTAACACCTAGTAAGCTAAAATGAAAGTGTTTAATCTAATAATCATTAAGTAGGTTTATCAAGCAGGCCCTAACCCTAGTGAATTAACTATTACAACATAGTCCTTAAATTTATATAATCATAAAATTACACCTAAATCATCGAAAGCATGACAGATTTCTTAACCAAAAAAATGAAATACGTAGTTGGGTTAAATGCTGGATGGCCCAAAGCCCAAAACTGTTTTGGACCTTCCAAAAAAAAAGAAAAAAAGAAAGGAAAAAAGAACTGCTATGCGCTAACAAAATTGAACGAATCACTACTACTCATCCCCCTCTTCAAAACCCTAGGGCGGTGACAACTCCGCCGTGCAGAGGGTAGTACCATTTGCGCAATAGGACGATCGTCTGATATAATAAGATCATTTATAAGGGCTGCGGAAGTTCTCCGAATTTTCATTGGTTCCCTAATTAAGTCGCAATGGCGAAGAAGAAGGAGAGGTCTGTGAATGTATCGGGAAAGCCGAAGCATTCCCTGGATGTGAACCGGAATGGCAGCACTGCCAAGACCAGCGGCGGCCGCAGCTCTGCCACCGTTAACCGGCTCAAGATGTATAAAAGCAGGCCCAAGCGCGATAGGAAGGGCAAGATTCTTAAGCACGATTTTCAGTCCTCAGAGCTGCCGTCTACTAGAATTCGGCCTGATCGCAATTGGTTCGGTATGTTGAAATTAACTTTGATATTAATGTGAAAGTTATCATTTCGGTTGGCCTTGCTTAAATTTTGTTGCGTTTCATCATTAATTGGGTATTGAATCAGTGAGAAATGAATTTGTTAGGGAATACTAGGGTTGTGGGGCAAAAACAGCTCGAATTTTTCCGGGAGGAGCTGCAGAGTCGGCTTTCCAGTAATTATACTGTTCTGTTGAAGGAAAGGAAGCTGCCCTTGTCGCTCTTAAACGATCGACAGAAGGTAGGGAAGCTTTTAGCTTTTGTTAATTGTTGGAATGTCTGGACAAATTTGATTTAGGAAATTATTTAGTTTGTTCTAAGAATAATTGCCTTTTTATTCCTTCAAACAAATATCATAAAAACCTTCAGCCATCGAGTTCGATTTGAACTTGCTAAGTACCGTCCGAAGGTATTATATATATAATATCTAGTTCTTTGGTGAGATCACTGAATTAATTTGGCTTTAAATGACATAGTGGGACGGAGAATTTGGTGTTGTTGCAGTGAATTGTGAGAAAATATTAGGAGGAAATGCCTACTGTTTATATTTCAAGTTTCATATTTATTATTTCCCTCTGCTAATTATGTATTTTCTTTCTTTTGTTTTTTGATTTTATTTGTAAAGCAATCCAGAGTTCATCTCCTGGACACAGAGTCTTTTGCTGATGCATTTGGTCCCAAGGGAAAGAGGAAACGACCCAAGCTTCTTGCATCAAATTACGAGTCACTAGCAAAGAGAGCTGATGGTTCTCAGGGTACAATCTGGTTCATTCTTACTGTCCTTTCCATGTTTCTGTTTTTCTTTTACCAGGCTTTAGGGGTTATTTTGCGCAACAGTAGATAGCGGTGGAGTTGATTTTTGCATATTCAATTGGACAGGTGCTTTTGAAGAAAAACGTGGTGCCAGCTCTTCTGTTGAAGAGAATGAAGATGGATTCAGGGACCTAGTTCGACATACTATGTTTGAGAAAGGTCAAAGTAAAAGAATATGGGGTGAACTCTACAAAGTTATAGATTCTTCAGATGTTGTTATTCAGGTTGGGATCTCCGTGAATATAATTCCTCAATAATTCTAATGTTATGAGAGTCTAGGACTTACTACACCAATTGTTGGTTGTAGGTTTTAGATGCTCGAGATCCACTTGGTACCAGATGTTATCATCTGGAGAAGCACTTGAAAGAACACTGCACGCATAAACATCTGATTCTATTGCTAAACAAGGTTTTTTTCCCTTTGGTTTTGAAATTTAAGCTAGATGTTGCTGTAAATTGCTTGTTTCTTTGTTGGAACAAAAAGTGGCCCTAAATCCCTATTTTTGTTTTTAGTGTGATTTGGTTCCTGCCTGGGTAACGAAAGGGTGGCTTAGAGTACTATCAAAAGAATATCCATCTTTGGCATTCCATGCTAGCATCAACAAGTCCTTTGGAAAGGTAATCACTGTTCCCTGGAACCTCAATTTGTGCCACCGAAGCACATGTTGCAATGATAAAAGGGAGAGAAGAAATTTCTCTTTGAGTTGAGTCTGCTGTGATTTAGCTGAAACTTACTTACCCCTTTTGGTTTTAGGGTTCTCTCCTGTCAGTATTAAGACAATTTTCACGTTTGAAGAGCGACAAGCAAGCCATATCTGTGGGTTTTGTTGGTTACCCCAATGTTGGGAAGTCATCAGTTATCAACACTCTGCGTACTAAGAATGTAATTTTCTATTTGAAACTATTTACTTATTGCACGGTTTGCTTGAAGAGACACAATTTTCTATTTGAAACTATTTGCATATGCCATGGCTCTTTTGTTCAAAGAGATGCACGCTGTTGCTGTCTTGATCTATAACTGATTGGTGATTCTTTGATACATTGCTATAGGTTTGCAAGGTTGCTCCTATTCCTGGAGAGACCAAAGTATGGCAGTACATAACCTTAACAAAGAGGATCTTCTTAGTTGATTGCCCAGGAGTTGTTTATCAGAATAATAACGATTCTGAAACTGATATTGTATTGAAGGGCGTGGTATGTATTATATTGCCTTACATTTTAGGAATCGATCGTTGTGGGTTTCATCACTGTGAGGCTTATGTTAGCAATTCTATAGCATATCAAAAATTGTTGCCAAGTCTTGCCCTTTGGGCTTGTTCTTTTTTTTTTAAGAAAAATTGAAATATGGAGGTAGCAATTGACAACTTGTGCTACCTGTTAGCTTAATGCTTTTCTTTTTGAAGTACTTTTAAGGCCAGAAGTGTTCAATCTAGTGATCACTTTGCCTTGTTTCCAGGTTCGGGTGACAAATTTGCAGGATGCTGCTGAGCACATAGGTGAAGTTTTGAAACGTGTAAAGAAGGAGCACCTTCAGAGAGCGTACAAAATAAAAGATTGGTACTCGCTAAACTGATAATTAGCCTCTATCTAGTGTTCTTTTGTCAAATTCAATGAGTGACATGTTGTGCTTATTGTGCTGGGTTAATGTTCTGCTTGGGTTTTTCCAGAATGTTTTTTTAATTTGGGGTTGAAAGTACTATATGCCTGACTTTCTTTGTTCATCTATTTCACTCTGAACAGAGACCAGTAAGATTTTCTATTTTGAATATAATGAATATTGAAAATGATCTGTAAACCACTGCAGTGTAATTAATTTTCAGTCTTTTGAGGAAGATACAACCTTGAAACAGTAGGTGCGGACATATTAGATAGGTGCTAGGGGGGATGGTTTAGGTAGTCTGGATCGCATTCCCACTTTGAAACTTTGAAACTTGGAATTCCTTGATTAAGTATAATTTTTTATACCTGAACATGTCCTCAAGGTTCGATGCATGGTGGATATTGGCTATAATATCTCTTCTAACTGTAATCTCTTTTTTCCTTTGTCCTCAGGGAAGACGATAATGACTTCCTTGTTCAGCTATGCAAAGCCACCGGCAAACTTCTAAGGGTAAGTGCTTTGCTTTAGGTTTGGTATGTTGAGTTGGAAAAATTCTGTTTCTTGCATTTGCTGATGTAACTTACTCTGGGAGATTAAACCACCAACAGGTAGTATATTATTCGTGATGGGTGGATGGTGTGGTTTAATTATAGGTTATATTGTAAACTCTTGAATGTCAGGATTAGCAAGTAGTCAATTCTTGATTACGTGATTGAATTATGGAATACTTGATTTCCAGGGGGGTGAACCGGATTTGATGACGGCTGCTAAGATGGTTCTTCATGATTGGCAAAGAGGAAAGATACCATTCTTTGTCCCGCCCCCGAAGCAAGAAGATGAGTCAACTGAAGGACCAGGTGAAACTGATGCAGGAAAGAGTAAAACTGTGGATGATGATGACCAAGTATTGGCCGCCAAGAAGGCGATCTCAGAGGTTATTTCGTCACAGCAGTTGAAAGATGTTCCAGTTCAAGAGGACCTTTATACAGAAAATGAGTTGAAGGGTGATGCTGTGGAGCAACTTAGTTAAGTTTTGATAGCTGTGATTTTGTCACATATCTAGCTTGCATTAATTATATTGACTTTAAGATTAATTTCATGTTTAAGTTGACGAATTCTTTGCCATTAATATTTTTTTGGGATAGCGCTTTGTCCACATATTTGCATGATGTGTTTGGCCTGGAGCAATTAAAGGAAATTATGATGATAGAATTCTTTTTTCTTCACTTGCATGTGGCAGTTTATCATGTGCTCATCAGCTACCGGGCAGAGGTCTTTTAGTTGGAACAAGATCATATTTTATGGTCCCTACATTGTACCAAATTGGAGATTTTGTCTGAAAAGTCGATAGTCGTTCGATTATGTACCTTAATCATTGCCATCTTTGTTGGATGATTTGAAACTCCAGCACTAGCATTTTTTGACAAGTCGTATTTCATTCCTCGGCGAGTAAACAATGACTACAGGCCACAAAAAGTTGAGTGATTGATACTCGACAAATTTTCATCACTCGAAGCTCATTGTCAATTATAAACCCCTATGTTGTTGTATCTTTGCTTTCTCTGCTTTTTACTTTCCATTAAGGTTTGCCTGGACAATGGACACTGTTCAGTGTTCACCAACAGCTTTAAACTTCCATGATCATCGGAACCATGAGCGTTGAATCTTGACTGATCGACTTATCTAAGTCATCAAGAGGCAGATTTTCTATCTATTGATCGAGAAACGTAATTCTCATCTGATGATCCAATCACTACTCTCTTGCTATTCACTCACTAATTTCTCTTTTACAGTTGCTATAGGGCTACTAGTATCAGTAACCTTCTACTCCCTCCGTCCTATAATTAAATAATTTTGGGACAGAGAGAGTATGACAATAGAATTGTTTCTACTTTCTACTCATCAAAGTCACAATTAACATTTGAAAATGGCTTTCTCCACATGAACGAACTCAGAAGCCAGAAGTCAATCTTGATCAGCTCAGTATCCCATTAGACGCGGTAACAGATAGTAACTTCACTAGGATATCACCTACATAAGCTTCCTGAACCTTTTTTTCTTTGGTGATATCATCAATTAATTCCTTTAGAATAATCATTTTTCCGATGTAAACAGTTTAATTTTGTGCATCATAAACAATGTCGGATGGAGCATTCTTATTACGCATTTTAAAGGTTGATAGGATAATTATTACGTTTCCCCTAATAATTCGTTAGTACCAGCTAGTTCCTTGTATAAGCCAATGGCTCTCTCAAATTTGTTGGGGGCATCAAATTTCATCAATCAATGAAAACAGCTTGCAACTTGATCATCCTCATCATCTTAATCAAAATCTAATTATTGGGAGATACAAACATGTGGGTTTCCAGCAAACTAATGTAAATCGATCCCCATATGATGATATGCTTATCGAACAATGAAGTACATTAGTATATACTGAGGTGGTACTAGTATATTTCAATTTGACATTCCTGGAAATTATTTGTAAATTGGTAAATGGATCAGTGAGTGTCCTTATCAAGTGGGGACGACGTTTCGCTGGAGTGCACTTATACATTCAAGCTAGATGAGCAGCAAATAACCCGGAGATCTCTGCGAAAATAACAATTTAGTAAGTTTTTTCCAAAAAAAAAGAAAAAAAAAAACAATTGAGTAAGTTTATATGTCGACTATTAATATTGTAGTGTTAATATTAATTTCAATCTGATGGAGACTAAGCTCTGAATTAGGAGAGAGGCACTTGTTTGTTCGTGGATTCCCACGTTGGACTGTTGGAGCATCGTGCATGCATGGCAACTTGTTCGCGGGCCATGCAATTTTTAAACAGACTTGTCCAAAAAATTAGTCAATTCGTTGAGTCCAACCTATTAGCTAGTAGTAGAATACAAAAGGAAAAATACTAAACTGTATAAATGGTCTCCTACATTTGTCCGAATTTAAATTTTGGTCCCCTACATCAACATGTATATGGATTGAGCCTTTTCATTTTCAAACTTTTTTAGTCTCTTTTCACTATTCCGTCACAATTTTCGTCTTGATCACCGTTGACCCTACCAAGTCAGGGGTATTTTTGGAATGACACATATAAGATCAAAATAACAAATGTTTTTATAATAAAATAGAATAAAATATTAAAAATTATTATTTTATAATAAAAATTAAATAATTTAAAAATAAAAAAATTAAAATGATTTCAAATTTCAAATTTCAAAATTTTTTTTTTCACTTCCCACCTTTGTGGGTCCCACATGCCAGTCAATTTCCACCCATTTTTTGCTACAGTAAAAAAAAATCAAAATTAAAAAACAAACTTACCTTCATCCGTCAAAATTAAAAAACAAAAAAAAGACGGGTGAAGGTAAATTTACTTTTTAATTTTGATTTTTTTTACTGTAACAAAAAAAGGGGGGGAAATTGACTAGCATGTGGGACCCACAAAGGTGGGAAGTGAAAAAAATTTGAAATTTGAAATCATTTTAATTTATTTATTTTTATTTTTAAATTATTTAATTTTATTATAAAATAATAATTTTTAATATTTTATTCTATTTTATTATAAAAATATTTGTTATTTTGATCTTATATGTGTCATTCCGATAGAGTCACGGTCATCAAGACGGAAATGGTGACGGAACCGTGAAAAGAGACAAAAAAAAGTTTCAAAATAAAATGTAAAGGCTCAATCCATATAAATGTTGATATAAGGGATCAAAATTTAAATTCGGACAAATGTAGGGGACCATTTATACAATTTAGTCAAGAAAAAATGAACAAGAAAATAAAAAAGAAAGAAACTAGAAGAACACCCCCAATTAGGATTTTACTTTCGTGACTCGCATGTTGGAAATTGTGGAATTGGGATTTATGGAAATGAAATACAGAGCTGGCTCAATAGGTGTTGACTGTTGAGGCCTCAAGCGAAATTTAAATTCGGAGCCTTCTAATAATTGAATTTCGATAAAAAAAGTTTTATTAAAATATTTTAATAATTTCGATACGAATAATTTTATTATATAACTAAAATTCTACATACTTTGCATGTCAAAATGTTTACAGTAATTAGTATAGCTTTTTTCATTATTTTTCAATGATATCATTATAAAACAATTCTAAAAAATAAATATAATTAATAATATTCTAAAAAATGAGGCACTAAATGATTTGGAGCCTAAAATCCTATCTTTAATAGCCTCCCCTAAAGCCTGGAATAGTTCCTGTATATGATTATATGTTATCATGGTGTTGGAGTTTCATAAACTCGATCACAATTATTTTATTGCTGTATTCGTCGAAACTCTATTTTTGACTTTGAGGATGTACAACATTGTACAGGACCATATTGTAATGAGTCGTTAGAGGATGGGACAAAGTGATTAATTCGGTGGACAGCAGGTAATTGGTTTTCCAACCTATAGTTTCAGAATTATGTTGTCAAAAGAAACTAAATTCTATTGAAATAAACACAAACATTTCTCATCCTTCCCTTTTTATCTTAGAATCATTGGGTCAATACGATTTTTCTAAGGTATCCATAGAAATTAGAAACCTTCCCACGTAGACATACAAAAAAGATTTTCCCAATAGAAATATTTACTATTTCTATCTCAAAATGGTTGTCATATTTAATTTTCTTTTGCATGTACCAAACAAATTCTTATTAATTTGTTGAGCTATCATCTGACCCGGTTAGTTCTATATATATATATATATATATATATATATATATATATATATATATATAGCAAAAATCTATATATAAAAAACAATTAGGCATTTATGCACTGGCTCGAATTTAAAACACTACATAGTTTACCCTCTTTTAAAAATGAAGCATAAAGTCACAAACAAACATGGCTAGAGACTTTTTTTTTTTTTTTTTAAAACCCTAACAAGAATCGAACCCTCGACTTATTGGTAATAACCATTCTCATTCTAATTCTCTAACCACCTTACCCAATCCTCCCACCCCAACATGATTAGAGATTAATTAGTGATATCAGTACTTTTGTCAAAATAACTCTCTTTTTTTAATTTTGAAAAAATACTAATTTCTGTATATCAAAATGGGATAATAAATTTAGTAGTAGTATTCATACTTCGTAGTACAGTATATTTTTGAAACTATCTAAGCCTTGATTCTGTCAAAAAAAAATAAAAATATAAAATCACTAATTAAATTAAGAAGCACATTGGGGTTCATTGTATGAAAATCTTTCCTGGTGAAGGTTAATTGGTGGACTACACGAAAAACGAGAGAGAGTCACCCAAATTATCCCCCCAAAAAGTGTAAATTAATGAAGAACACGGACCCTGTTTCTTCGGTAAATAAACCATCCATCAATCAAATCAACAATAATTTAAACCCAGAAATTAACATAATTATTATTAAGCTCCAAAACACAGACCAGGAAACTTCATACAAAGTGCAGCTCAAAAATCCAGCTCAGTCCATTGACATGCTTGCTTAGCTGCCTTTTACTCTCCTGGGCCTTTTAAATCAAACCACCCAACAATAAGGAAGGAAAAACTTGACAAAAGGGTTGTTTTACAGTGCCTCAAAAAGAGAAGCAGGTTTCTGTTTATCATTGAAATTCATTACCCTTATTTCTGAATCTTTGAATCTGGGGAAGGTCAGAGGTGCAATGCATTTGGGCATTTAACTTTTCACCGAATTTTTTTTCATTACCATTACCTTAAAATCACATACTTTCTTTCGTATAGTGTTCTGGAGGTTGATTCTAGATTCCCTCTTGACGTTCTGTCTAATCCCACTGAGCAAAACAGGGTCCTTTTTTTTTTTTTCTCCCTTTGCATTAAGGATACCCTTTCTCTTTGGCTCATTTGTCCTATTCAAACCTTTACTTTCTTCCCAGAAATGGGTTTTAGTTTGGAGTTCATACCCTGAATTTCAGTCTAATTTTCTACACTGGGGAAACTTTTACCAGTTTGGCTGTCCGATGGGGTTATGCAAGTCAAAAGTGGGACCAAAGTTTCAGTCTTTTCAGTCAAATGCGGTAGCTTAGGAGTCTGAAAACACCGACATTGAGTGACTTTGACAAGGGGACAATACAAAGTGGCTTGATTTTAAAGTTCCGCCTTTGTTCACGGAAAGCAGGATGTTTTGGGGGCGTGGAAATTGCATAATCAAGATTCAACTATTCTGATATGATGTGGGTTGAGTTTGTATTGTAAAAAAATTTCTGATTTTTAAGTTTATGCCAATTGCCAAGCATGGATAGAACTTGGTTGTGAGGTAAAAACGGCCATTATTGCATTGCAGCTAGACAGCTACATATAAGCGGCTTTCTTGGAAGGTTAAGCCCAGCTGAAGCAACTTAAAAAAGGATGTCTGAGTCAAACTCCAAGTCTTTAGGAATGTCGAATGATCCGCAGGAATTAAGGTCACTAGCACTGACCCCAACATGGTCTGTTGCTTCTGTATTGACCATCTTTGTTGCCGTTTCACTGCTTGTGGAGCGATCAATCCACCGGTTATGCCATGTAAGTTATAAATGAATCTCCAAACTGCATTTTGTTTGGTGCTTCATGTGCATCTTGCCAAATTTCCGTATTTTGAGTGGTCTGTGGAGATTCGTTTTTATTTGTTTCCCTTGAATCTTGATGCTTAGTGAAAAGAATTGTAAAACTGCTTGTTATTCTCGCACTCTGCTGAAAATTGCTGTTTTAGTCTCCAATTTCTGTTGCGATTCTCTTTCAATTGTTCTCTTCTATATTTTGGCGCTTATAGGAAATCAAGCAATGTAATTTTTTTATGTAGATGATCAAATAATTTGTACCAGACTGTTATATTTGACATAGTATTTTAGAATGTCATTCTCTTTTCGGCATGAAGCATGTTAGTGTTGATGTTAAATGTGAAAATAAATTTATTTGGTAGTTTTCAAGAACAGATTCTCTGGTTTATCCTTCGCTGATCTGTGCTTGTTCTTCTTTAATATTGGATAAGGTTTCATTTCCCATAATTGCATTTGTTTTGATGAGCATTTGGATTCCGTTTTCGCAGTGGTTGAGGAAGACCAATCGGAAACCTTTGCTTGCAGCTGTGGAGAAAATGAAAGAAGGTACTTTTCCATTAATACTTTGAAACAACCTCTGAAGATAATTAACTAGTGTATTGGTTTCTTCATGCTTCCTGCTACAGTTCCAATCTTGATTGAGATTTTCATATGCAGAGTTGATGCTTCTTGGATTTATATCTCTCCTATTAACTGCAACAGCAAGTACTATCTCCAATATTTGCATCCCTTCAAAGTTTTATGACAGTGTATTTGCTCCATGCACTAGAGGTGAAGTAGATGAAGAAAAGGAAAAGAGCATGCACCGTAAACTTTTAGCAAACTTTCTTCTTCCTCACTCATATAGGAGAATGTTGAATACAATGAATCAGAACACCTGCAAAGAGGCAAGTTACTATCCAATTGAAAATTAAATGTTTAGTATAAATCCTATTATCTGAAAGTGCCTTGGGGTGAAAAGCTGCGGAGTTTATGTTTCAACCTGGAACCTAATCTTTATTTTTTAAAATTTCCTTTCACTTATGTTTAACTGTCCTTTGGACCTTTTAAAAAAAAAAAAAAAAAACTGTCCTTTGAAAATAGGCCGTAATATTGAATACTTAAGCATTTTGGAAGGGGCAGGGAAGTCAAAGATTTTCAATCTGGGCTGCAACTTTTGTATCCAGGGCACTTCTATTAGTCATTTCTCTGCAATGCTTTTGAACTTGGTTTAAAAATCTGTTTCTCTTACACAGAACCATGAACCCTTCCTTTCGTATGAAGGCCTTGAGCAACTCCATCGCTTCATCTTTGTCATGGCCATCACACACATATCTTACAGCTGCTTGACAATGTTGCTGGCAATTGTAAAGGTATTTTCTACCATTTTTGGCTCTGTCAATGTCTTTCCGAATTTTAAAAAGAGAATATACTAGGTGTGAAACCTCTTTGCTGGATCGTTACTTTAATTCCTGAGCATGGTTCTTGTCATTTAAAAAACCAAATTGATTCAGATTTTATACTCAATGAATTAATCTGGGAATATGTTGTTTATGATGCACACTTGAAGAAGCTTGAGATGTGTAGAGGAGTAGCTAGTTGAGTGAAAAGTTGTTTCGATTGAATGCTGTGATAATACTGAAACCTTGCTTATTTCATTGTAAAAAAACTATTACAATGTTATGCTGTTAACTTGTTATACATTGAACCTTTGATGTTTAATAACTGAGCAGATACACAGTTGGAGGCGATGGGAGGATGAGGCTCATAGGGTCCAATGCGATACGCTCACAGGCAAGTATCGGAAGAAAATTGTTCATATATCTAGCGGGTCACATGTATGATATATCTCTTAAAAGTTGTCCAGTCAGCCATTCGTATATGCTCAAAAATATAGACATCAAAGCTGCTGCAGAATACGAGAGAATCAATCTTTTCTCTTTATGCGTAAATGTCTGGCCACTCTAAATTTGTACTTTGAATAAAGAACATCACAAAGAAGAGGTTGCATCCTTAGTGGTTCATCTTTCTATCATTACCAATATAAGCCACAACTACCGACATTTTTACATTTTAAACCATGTGATTGATAAACATGTTCATTGAATTTGTTGCTAATTCAACTTCAGAATTCACTTATTGAAGTTATGTTGACTACCAGTATGGAGACTCAATAACTAAATTGTTCTTCCGCAGAAATCACACGAGCCATGACAATGCGAAGACAATCAACTTTTGTCAGAGTCCATACTTCAAATCCTTTGACCAGAAATCGTTTACTAATTTGGGTGGTATGTTAGCTGCTCTTTCTTTAACATATTCATGCAACCGAACATTCTTCAATACTTGTAAACCGGTAGTTTTCAACTCTCAATTTTACTTCTGAGCATAGTAAGTTTTGGCGTGAAGGCTGATGTATTAACTACTAGTACATTTAGCATACTTGGCCAAATGTTTCAATTGGGCATGGGATTCATTTATTAGTTCTGATTAACATCTTTCTGTTGTTGATATCCTCACATTAAACCATGCTGACTTATTTAATTTTTGAATAATAGCCAAGCACAAAGACTTATATTTCATTGTCCTTTGGGAACTATTGTTCATCTGCATTTTGCAGACGTGTTTTTTCCGTCAATTTGGGCGCTCAGTGGTCCGCGCCGATTATCTGACACTCCGGAAGGGGTTTATCATGGTATGTCATCAGTGGAACAGATTGTTTTTCCCTGGTTATGTAGCTGTTTTTCTAGGAAGTTTAATGTCTTCTCCGGACCTTAAGGTTTACAATCTCTTTCCATCAGAAGGTCCTGAGAGCTTCCTGAATTGTTATTTGTATTCTTTGGTTGTTTTTCACCCACTGAATAACTGGTGTATGGCTTATCACGCTTCCATAAGTTAGTGTTAATTTTATGTTTTCCCTTCTTATTCATGGCAGAAACACAACCTTAATTCAACCTATGATTTTCACAGCTATATGATTCGTTCCATGGAGGAAGAATTTCAAAGGATAGTTGGTGTCAGGTAAAGGAAATCGCATAAGAATTATTCTGCTTGAGCAACAAATTTCTAAATTTTCGCTTTACTGCATTTCCATCATTATCTCCTTTAAGGTTTATGGTCATCTGGAGCTGAGCTGTTCCCAATACACATGATCTTGCACATCTTATTGGTGTATAAGCCAACACAAACTCGTCTGGTTAACTGAATAGTTTTAGCCTTTTGCATTTGACTTTCTTGTATATTTGGCACCTCATCAAAGAAGTTATTTTCAGTTCTTTTTGAACTACCAGTTTCTTCTTCATTTGTTTTGCCTCAAATCACGGAGCATTGTCTAAACAAAAATATCTTTGATAAACTGAAATTATCTACAGAAAACACCGCTTGTTACACGGGGAAATATATTTAGCATTTTGTTGCATCATCATTGTTGCAAGTTAAAGCATTGTATTAGATCTTCTACAGCAGTTTTTCTAATATTCTTGTAAAATTTCTTGCAGTGGTCCTCTCTGGGGATTTGTTGTGGCTTTTATGTTGTTCAATGTAAAAGGTACACCAGCATAACATAAATCCATTCGATAAACTCTTGTACTTCATATAATTGCAGTACATGTTAAAGATCCCAATTTTCTGTGGGACTACCCTTCTTGTTGGGTGTAAATTGTTGACTCATGACACACTAATTTTTTGCACTCTCGAAATGCAGGATCAAATCTTTATTTCTGGATTGCGTTAATCCCGATTATTGTAAGTTCTTCTAGCTTGGTGACCATCACTGTCTCAAGAGTGGGATATCTATGGTTTCTTCACTGTGTTTTCTTTTCACTATTACATGGAGAGTTAGTTCTGTAAAAGGGGAGAAAATGATACTAAGTTAGGCTTTTAAGTATTTGATGAGAAATACTTTAGACTTTGATTCAACGTCACTATAGGGTTAGTAGGGGTAAAACAACACAGGCATAATCTCGGTTTTCTTTTTGCCATTACTTTGGCCTAAACTATTCTAGTCCTCTGATTTCTCTTTTCCTTTTCCTGTTCCTTCTGCCGTCATGCAGCTGGTTCTTCTAGTTGGCACAAAATTGCAGCATATCATTGCAACCTTGGCATTGGAGAGTGCTGGAATAACTTCATATCAGACTGAATCCAAGTTAAAG
Source organism: Oldenlandia corymbosa var. corymbosa (assembly GCA_949775105.1). Classification (NCBI taxonomy): domain Eukaryota; kingdom Viridiplantae; phylum Streptophyta; class Magnoliopsida; order Gentianales; family Rubiaceae; genus Oldenlandia; species Oldenlandia corymbosa. The sequence goes on from OX459118.1 coordinate 8,521,298, forward strand.
CCACGTGACGAGCTTTTTTGGTTCAAGAAGCCACAGCTTTTGTTGTCTTTAATTCACTTTATTCTGTTCCAGGTAAGCAATCTTCACAAATCTGGGTTGTGGTCCAACTCTCAAGCCTTCATCTCTAAGACAAATGGATAACAAATTCCAACTTCCTGTTTCTGATTTTGACGTGCATCTTTGTGTATTTTTAATCTTGCAGAATGCGTTTGAACTGGCCTCTTTCTTCTGGTTCTGGGTATTTCACTTTCCATGCTAGATCCTTTCTTAATGTTTCGTTGACTCTAATTTCTAGTTACCGGTCATAATGTTTCCTCTTCTTGTTATTGTTCTTGACTACTCTTTCAATGAAAGAAAATTTGAAAGAGGTCTGAGAAACAATAGATTCTGATCTTCTCAGCAGTTTCAGCCAATTTAGTTTTAAGTTACACGAAGAAGATCAAGTTACCAATCTTGTTAACTTAATAAAAAGATATTTGGCGCACTGTAATAATATTAAATGCTAATGAAGCTTTAATTAATAAAAAGATGTATGGCGCTCTGTGTTTAATGCTAATGAAGCTTTATTTTCTTTACAGTGGCAATTTGGTTATAATTCATGCTTTATAAAGAAGCACATGCTTGTGTATCTTCGGCTAATTGTGGGGTATGTGAAAACCTCTTGTTACTCATGTTCCTAGTTTATCTCACATTTTGTTATTGTCAACTATAAAATGTGGACCCATTGCTTCTCCTACCAGGTTTGCTGGACAGTTTCTGTGCAGTTATAGCACCTTGCCACTTTATGCCCTCGTAACTCAGGTACAATTGCAGGGACTGGAATCCCCTGAAATCTTATTGTGTGTACTTTTCAATCAGTACTACTCAAGATATTAATATGATGCGCTACTAAAAGCATCTATAGTGTGGTTGTGGTGATGCAAAAGCAGCCTAATGTTTCATGAAATCTGTTTCGCTGTCCAGATGGGTTCAAACTACAAGGCAGCCATAATTCCACAGCGGATACGTGAGACGATACATGGTTGGGGCAAGGAAGCTAGAAGGAAGAGAAGGCATGGATTGTATGATGACTCAACAACCATAAGAACTGAGACAAGCACAGTGGCATCCCTTGATGATGATGATCAACAGCTGCTCGATAGTCCTCGGCCTGGTCCAACTGGTATCACTGAAATTGAGTTACAGCCTCCAACTATCATAATAAGTGCTCAATCTCCTGTTTCTGATGAAACTTCAAGCAGGCCTGCGTCACCTCTGCTTCGACAGTATGCTTCGATTTCTTCCAGTATGTCTCCTAGACGTATACCAGAAACTCTAACCCGATCTAATTCAACGCCACTAAGGAAAGAATGAATGAATAGAATGCAGAGCAGCTCGGCTATGGCAAAATCAAACCACAAGCTTCAGATATCTGTGAATACTTTTGCAGGCGTTTAGTTGTAACATAAGTTATAGATCAAGGAATGGTGTAACTTCCACTTACATATCTAGTATCTACTATGTTGAAACGTTGTAGTGAAATTTGCAAATAAGAATAGGTTATTTCGCAAGCACCCCTCTGATCGAATCTCGAATCTCACCAAGTACCTTACATTTAGACACATTGCTAAACTTAATCCATAGATGAGCTTCAGATATCTAATCCCATACTATGTCATGTATAATGCCTGGATTTGAAGTGGAACATATTAACTTTGATATTCGTGTTTTTTTTATAAAAAAAAACTGTGATATATGGATTTTCAAGAGATTTAGAAGCTGCAAAACAGTTTAGGTACACAACATTTACCATATTTTTATATAATTTTCCATTTTGGCCATGAAGGAGATGGACAAATCAAGCAGGAACTAACTTCTACATATTGATTTGCTGGGGTAGTCTTCTTAAACATTATTTTTCATGCTCGATGGAGATCTTTCATACACGCTCTCAGGATGCCACCTTTTCATATGGAGAGTTCAACTTCATCGCTCCAATCATATCGACCCTTTGTTTATGTACCAAATGCTCATGCTGTTGATCGGTAGTTGGCTTGTTGTGAGGCAGGTCATGTTCACTATCCGTCTTCTTTTCCCATGAATCAAAGAACCACGGCTCGCTAGTTAGATCATGGGCAGATCGACGAGATCGTGATTTATGCTTTGGTTTCCTGACTGGCTTCGTCTGGTGTTTCCTTTTAGGGGTCTTTGCTCCTTCAGCTAACCAATCCGTCGACTCAAAATGAACATCCTGCATGCGCTTCCTTGGGAGCGGAGAAACAGCCTGTGATAGTGACAAACTATTTTCAGGAATGTGCAAATTGGGGGAAAGGGCTGGGGATAGTGATGGTGCTGATGATGGTGAATTGTGCCCATGAATGTGATTACTGGGGGAAGCAGCTGGGGATAGTGCTGCTGCCAAGCTGAGTTGATGAACGTGTTCTCTGAGGGCAGGGTTTGAGGCCAGTAAAGTTGCAAAACTGTTTTCACCAATGTGCATAATGGGAGAAGGGGGAGGATCTAAGTGGCTTGCATGGGGCTCTTTTAGGAGCCTATGACCAGAGCCAAGATGGAAAAAGATGCTAAGAAATAACATTCCCACACTGAACCAGCCTTTTGAAGCCATTGCCCCTCTCATAAACAAACTGGATTGATCATCCATGCAAATTTGCTCCATCTATTTATAAGGAGCTTTGTAAACTGATTGCAGAGTTTCAGGAAGCACAATCTTGGGATTCCTTGAAAATATGCTGCTAATCTGTCAATCCATTAAGGAGGAGTCATGCACATTGTGTCTGCCAAATTTTCAGAGCTTGTACAGAAGGGGGAAAAAGTATATCTGATAGCACGAGAGGCAATCTTTTACAGGTAACCAAAATGTTGTGAGCCTGGAAGTAATGGTTCGTTCATTTCATTATTAAGAGGCCCCGATTGAAATAGTGGATCTTCACAACCATCCATAGTTATCTTTACAGGAGCACCTTAGCAAAAACTTCATGAACACTAAAACGAGGTTTGAACAGCAAACGATGTTACTTTCATGTTGCAGGCATCCCCAGTTAACGTTCTTAGAGTTGATTGCGCGCCCATTTCTTAAACCACAGAGCCTGCAGAACAACTAAAGGAGATTCTAGTTCAACTAGAGCTCAGCCCAGAATGGGACAAGCCAAGCATCTGAATTCACTAAATTATCTCGAAAATACTGTAAAGTGAATCACTCAAACAACTTATGAACATGGAGGAACTGGAAAAGTTATGATCCAGTTTCCTCTCCACCTGATCCTGCATCTCCCAAAGCTTCGGCCATCATCTTTGCCCTATTCTGAGTTTGCCTTTCAACAGCAACCATATAAAAGCCTGTAAAATAGAATAATCAATAAAAACAATACCAAGGGAGTAGATAACTTAAAAAACCAGCATCACTTGTCAAATGATTGAATTTTAGGGTTTATGCACACAGAGCTAAGCTACATTGTTACTTTAAGTTACAAATCAAGTTCATAACAGTTGAATAGTCAATGAAATTTTAGCCATCAAGATTATTCAGTCTTTGACATCCAAAATTAAGCTAAGCGAACAAAATTGAGGTTGAGAACAAATCCTATCATTCATTCTAAAGGTCTAGTAATTGTTCTCCAAAAACCCTGGGTTAGTTAAATCGCGAATCTTCAACTGTAAAATTTTACCAAGTTATTATAGATAAACTATAGTACATGAAAGAACCGACAAGGCACGTGGCAACCAATAGTTAATTTACTCTTTGTTACACTAGCATTTTGTTCACCAAATCCACAATATCCACATATTACCAGTGAAGAGTGTTACAAAATTTGTATAACAATCATCCATCAACAACAATGACTGGTCATGAGCCCTCAGTGATGGTAAAGTATTTCAGAGTAACCACCAAATAATATGCTTATATCCTTCTTTAAGTCAGAAAAAAACTAAATGTTAGAGAACAACCATACCAATTGCAGTTCCAATTGCGCTTATCCAAAGAATTCTTGAAGACCATTTATCGCTAATGACCCCTCTGTTCCCGAATCCCATATCTGCATACAGGAGTGAAGGTTATTATGAAGTATAAACCAAGAAATGCAGCAGCTAGAGATACTTATTGAATTTGTAATATCATAAGTAATAAGCGAACCGAAAGTGGCCAAAATAGAAGAAAATATCCAAACGTTGAAAGAAAGGGCAAAATAACTTCAATCTCATAGTAATATATACAACTGATACTAGTTTACCCACATGACTTATGGCTACAATAAAGCAATGCAATGGCAAAAACAACAACAGTCTCAAAAATTTAAGAGAACGACCCTATCTTATCGTTGAGTTCAATCAAAACACATATTCCTATTCACGTCCAAACAAATCATCTATTCTAAACATTTTTTTAGGTCTTTTTCATATGAGTTAATGATCCTCTAATTTTACACCATCTGAACCCTAATGTTAGTACAACGACTGTGACGTCTTCTAACCTGATCCAATCAATGCAACATGGACTGAGGAGTCTTAGATAGGCATCTACCCAACTCAAGTTGCACTCACACAAAAGTTCTTAAGAACTATTCAAGTTATCAATGCTTAAAGTTCAAGTAAAAAAGAATGAGCATTTTATTTTTCTCTTTCTTTTCTTTCTTCTCTTTTCGAAGGAGTGATCTCTGTGGCTCTCGAGGAGAAAAAACCAACGTGAGAACCACTGAAAGTTTCAAAAGCAACTATTCCATTTCCTGGTTCTGCATCATATCCAATCAAAGATTCAACTATAAAATAAAACGCTGAGTAAAAGATCGGGTGTGGAAGCAGGAAACAACTAATGGAAGAAAATTGCTTTTAGTTTGCATTCCAAAGACACCCAAAAAAAAAAAAAAAAAGCTTCTCAGTAGCTGCAAGTTCCAAATAAAAACGGAATCAAAACTGTAATCCACCACTTTATAGCACCAAGAAAACAAATTCTATTTTGCAAACTAAAAGAGAACACCCTATACTCCTTTTTACAGACCAAAAGAGTCACCACTATTGGAGATGATGGAGTACTAGCCAGAGTAAGCGAACCAAATCCAACATGAACAAATGGACGAATTCAGTAATAACTTACCGGAAATGATGGATGAAGATCGTCGGAAACAAGTTTTCTACGTAGTAAAAGCTGCCGGAGGACTCTCCGAACGTTTACTCTTCCCAATTTGGGTATAGGCTTTTCCCGAGGCCCTAAGTTGGCCCAATTCTATAATTGGGCATTAGAGTCTGCTTTCAAGTGAAAAATATGATGAAATAATTAAGTTTTGAAATTAACTTGACAAATACGGGAAAAAAAAGGCCCGGTTAGGGCCTGCCCGAACCCTTATTAAATTTTCTCTGATGGTAAAAATTTACTAAGGAGGATACTAATGGTCTAAAAAGTAAAAAAGTGACTAAATTATGAAAATAATCACATGACTGCTGTAAATACTATTTAAAAACTTCACTTCCCTCCTCGAAAAAATGGAATTTAAATGTAATCGGAGAAGAATATTCGCTTTTAATATTTCTTTCTAATTTTAAATTATAAAAAGTAATATTATTTAACGCTGGCTCTTCAAACATTGCAATATAATGTCTCTTCAAACGTTGCAATATAATGACGTAGCGATATATTCTTATAAAATTTGGTTTCACTCTGCGTGTTCATATAATTAGAAAAAGAGAGGCGAAAGGAAGTAATAGTTTTTAAGTTGTAAATCGTGTTTACCATGCAATGAACCCGTCCCGAGTTAACTCAAGACAAGCAATGAACTTGTCCCGAGTTAACTCGGGACGAGCAATGAACTTGTACCGAGTTAACTCGGGACGGTTTCATTGCACGGCCGGTCAGTTTTTTTTTTTAATTTTTATTTTTTTTTTAATTTTCTCTCTAGTCAAGTTATTTAATTTGAAAAAATAACAAGGATAAAATAATTTAAATTAAAAATTTATGACAATAAAAATTAAAGGTAGTGGCTTGAAAAAATAACGCCTTTCTTTTATTAGTTTTCCTCGTACCGCATACCTGAAATTTATTTCCCCACACTTTTTGCCTTCTTTTGTAATTTTCTTCTGAATTTCGTCTCCGATTGTCATTGTCTGACGTCTCTGCCGTCTCGTTCGCCGGGAAGTGGCCGGCCAGAGTCTATAACCATGCGGAGAAACGGACATTGACTTTACAGTGAACACACAATCACGCACTATCATACAATTAGGCGTGAGAAGGGGCCCTCCAAAGCTTAGCATTCAGTAAGAAAGAAAGAAAAAATCCCTTCTTTGTCACTTGCATTCAGTAATCGCATAGCAATCTTTGTTCTAAAATCTAATTTCTGGTTTCGAATTGAGGAAATGCAATCTACAAAGATCACTGCCTAGGGGGAATCTATATAAAGTATAAACTCGTAAAACTGTTCGCTTTAACTCGCTGTACATTTGGAATGTGATTTTTCTGTGTGTGTGCGCGTGTGTTGTTCTTTCTCAGTGCAAAAAGATTGCGTCTTTTCTTTCTTTCCCCGGCGATCCCTTTTTTGGGTTTGTGAAATTCAATTATGGAAATAGCTTATTTTGGTAAAGTTGCTTCTTTCAATATGTTTAATTCTGTTTGTTAGCTTTTATGGCATAACATGTAATGCTTTAATCGGTATGGTTACATGAAATTAGGTGCATTGGCATATTTCTGATTTCATTGTGTGAGGTTGCTTGCCATGAACTTGCTAACCGTGAAGATTTTAATCTCTTGATGTTATATACGAACTACTCCTATGTTGATTCTGAGTTTGAGTTGACCGCTGATCTTATCTGTTAAGTTTTCTTTCTTTTTCTTTTCTTTTCTTTTCTTCTTTTTGTGTGTGTGTGTGTGTGTGCCTGGTCTTACACTTCTTGAGGTGAAATGTTGGTGAATGATGATTCATCTTCAAATGGATGCTGAATCTGGATTGCACTTGTGATATTTGGTAATTTGCATATGCATTAGTGTAAAATTTGGTGTCAAATTTGATAAAGAAAACATTGTGTTTCCATTTTGATGTATGACCTCGGCCCTTCTGCTCACCTATTTAGTGGTAAAATTTGATTTTTGTGTTCTATGTAACTATAACAGATTATAAAGTTGTCAACTACTGCTGTCTTTTAAAAAAGTGGAAGAACCCTTTTTGACTATCTATTGAGTAATTAATTTTCATCATGTGAAGGATGGAATCTGATGCGCGTCCTTCAACCTTTTCATACTGCGATGCTGATGAGAAAAATCTCGAGCTATTGCTTCAAATGTTTGGTGCTGTGGTTTCGCTTGACGATATAGCGTCTGCTTACTGTCAATCAGGTCGTGACATTTACAGTGCGGGTAATATCCTCTGTAGTTTGCAAAGAAACACATCTAAATCTTCCAACCTGTTAGAGGAGGATTTGGAGTCCACAAGTACGTCTTCAGCATCCTCATCTGACAACTCCTTGGAGCTTTCTGAAGCTACTAAGTCTAAGCCGAAAAAGTGTTCGGCTTCCGTGGGAACTGTTTCTGGTGTTATTGGAAAATCTTATGCTAAACCCAAGGTTTCAAGTAATGGATCTTTCAAACAGAAGCCATTGAAATTGAATGCAGATGATTTCCCTGTTTCTGAATTATGGAGTGAGAAAGATTTTCAAATCCCTATCTCAAATGGTGACACCATGCATCAGGATATTGAGGAATTCCTTTTTCAAATGCTCGGTGAAGGCTTTTCTCTGGACAAGAGCGTCATTCAAGATATTGTTGGTAATTACCATTTTCTTGTCCACAATCTGATTGAGACGCTCTCATGTACTGAGTCTCACCTATGATTTTTTCATTTGAATGATTGCTGGACTCATCAACAGATAATGTGTATTTGGGTATCATGTTTTGTTATTGAAGTCAAGCCAGTCTGTATCTGATCTGCTGTTGTTTGAATATGCAGGGCAATGCGGTTATGATGTGACAAAGGTAATTGCAACTGTTTTAGCATCTACTGTTGTTAACTGTTGATAAAGATAAAAGAGTATCAGGTGGTGTCTGATAAACCCTGTGTGTGTGTACGTTTGTCAAGAATTCTCTTCGCCAGAAGTTCTTGCACTTTTGCCAGAGTGTATGAACCAGAAAAAGGTTTAATTGTTTCTATAGGGTATTGATAGTATGTGTTGATACTTTTATCTTTTAGTGATCACTCTTCAAATTGTCATATAGATTCATCTAATTTTGAGGTTAGACTATTGCATGGTTTTCACTTTCTGGAATATTCTTTTTGTGCTAGGAGTCTACCTATATTTAGTTTTTATCCCTTTTTTTTAATGTATGAACAGAAAGGATTTATGTGTTGATACATGTTCACCTTTAAACGGAAGTATCTTCAAGTTCTCTTGTAAAAATTAGTCTGGTATTCACATTGAAGTTACTAATTTTGGTTGGTTCTTTCCACCAATTTCACTTCTACAATTCCTTGCGTATTCAGTTCATCTCATTTTCCAGTCTCACCTATTTATCATGCATGAAATTTTAGGTTCTATATGGGTGTTTTATGCAAAAAAGAATGTGTAAATTGCAGTAATTATTCTGGTTCCTCGCATTCATATTTTATAAGTTTCTTTGTTTGAGTATATTGCCTCTGGTGCTATTGGCTTTTATTTTGCTTGCCTCAAGGATTGACATATCCTTATCTGTCTGAAGGCATCTTGTCATTGTTGACTGGTGCCTTCCCACTTACCCTTCTCGTCTAAGTAGGATGGCATACAGTTTTATTGATGAGCACTTGTTTCCCTTGCATGTTTGAGTACCTGTTGCTTATTGGTTGAAAGCAGTTTTGGCCCCTCTTTAGAATGTTACCGAATCTAGTTCTCAACCATGTAGAGTATCCTGGCGTCAGAAACCAGCTGACTATTTAAGATATTGTTTATTTCAGTTATGTATGTACTTATTGGATGTTTAAAGGTGCAACTTTATATGTGATGCAGGAAGACTCAAAGAAATAGCTTTATATTTAATTATATTATTTTAAGTAGTTTCCTTTTAATTAAGTGTTTTATTTAACGTCAGTTTTAGTACTGAGTTTTGGTAATTAGTAAGTCTATTATGATTAGGATTATCAGAATAGAAATAGAGAAGTTCTGGAGCTTTTGTTAATTGTTATTCACGTTTTCTCTGATTTATATAAAATAAAATTTAAGCTTTTGAAGCTTTCAGAGACTCTGTCGTTTGCCTATTTTGTCTGCTTTTAGTTAGTCCCCTGTTTCCCATCACTATGAGATCCCTAACACTCATAATTCCATGAGAATGATTTACAAGGATTACAACTGTTGCTTTTGCTATGTTTAATTTGCAGAGCATGGACAAACTTCTGTACTTGTCTGCGTCGAAGTTGGGGAAAAGTGATGATATTCTTGAAGCACCTGTTGGAAGAGTATGTTTCCCACGGATTGTGCATACATATTGCCTTTTGTTTTATTGTGACATATGCCCAATGAAAGAAAAGAAAAGATTGGATTTTGAAAAGTTAAAACTATTCTATCGTTTCTTTTTTCCCAATCCTCCCTTTGAAGGAAAAGAAAAAATGTTTTAACCATCTTATGTATCTGACAGAGAAACATGGCGATTAATTATCATAATTCATAAAGCTCAACTGTGGGATAAAAAATGGGTTGTTGTGGTTACATTTTGTGTATCTGAAAACTCTTTCAAAATGAGCTTCTCACGAGAAAACTAGTTCAGCTTCGTACCATGGTATGCCTTTATGTTAAACTGTTTCCTTAACTTTTCTGCAGCAGCTAATGAACAAGAATCCTAATATGGGGCTTGTACAGCCTGAATCTCCCATCCATCATTCTTCTTCTGGAAGGTAAGATGCAATTGTAGATTCTTTTGATTTATTACACTATGAAAGGTAGTACTTCGGTGTTGACTACCTCTATATCTTTCTTGTAAGACCAGCCCTAGTTCATTTTATTATTTCATGTACCAGTGCCAACAGTTAACCCAACCTTTTGATGTTTAAGTCCTTTTTGCTTATGTGACTAGGTGGTCTTGTTTTCCATTCTTTCTTTTTCATCTGTATTTTGAATACTAATAATCTTATTACTGGAAACATCAGGCCACTTTCTGACACAAAAAAGAGTGATCTTGAGAAAGAAGTTTTAGAGGCATTATTTAATTATTCTGTAAGACCTGAGGAAGAAGATAAGGATTATTTCCCAAGGAGAATTGTCAGGACATCTTCAGCATATGGGAAGGTGGTTGAGAAGCCTCTGAATGAGACAATAATAGAACATCGTTCTGTCATCAGAAGAAAGCGAGTTAATGTGAATGGTATGCTCCTTCAAGCTAATTTTGAGACATTTTGGTTTTACCGAGTTAGTTCATGCTTATGAAAAATTTTGTATTCATCGTGACAATTCTAGATGAGGAGGGTGAGGATAGCTATGATGGTTTACGAAAAGCAGTGACGGAGTACTGGCGTGTTATGAAAGAGTACTATAAAGCTGTCAGTATCATCCTTTTCCTATCATTATGAACCAATCACAGACTTAGCTTTATTGCTTTATTTTCTTCAATTTTATAATTAGATTCTATGTGATGCTTTATCTGAGTCTGTATCAATGTTGATCAGATTAGTTGTTCTGACAGGCTGCTGATGCATTTGCCAATCAAGATCACGAGAAAGCTCAAAAACTGATGGAAGAGGTACTTCTTATCTTTTAACTTTTTTGTATTGCTTTTATTTAAACAAGGGTGGTGCTTTACTCATGGTAACTTGAGTGGCATATCTTTTCAAGGTTTTTTTTGTCATTAGGTTGGGAAACTTTTAGAAAATAAGTTTCAACCTACTGAGATCCAATGTCTCCAGTAATGGTATAGTATACTTGCCCATGTTTTATTTCATCATTTACTTATGCTAATTGTGGGCATGGTTTTAGGGTCATTTCTTTATGAAGAAGGCACGAGAGGCAGATGAAAAATCTGCCATAAAGCTTTTTGAAAGGTTAGAAATGAGTTTAAGACAACCATTCAAATTATTCAAGTGAATTCCATCCAGTGACTCCCAGTATCTTGTGCAGCAATGATGAGGAAGAGATATATGTTGATTTGCTTGATTTTGAACCTAAAGAAGCCGTACACTGTCTGAAAGTTCAATTGACTTCTCTTTCCGGCGTTCCAGGTGAGTTATTTCTCTTCAACCAATAAATTTCTCTGCCATTTCAAAAAAAATAAAAATAAAAATAAAAAATTCGCTGACATCGTAGTTTGAGTTACTTAAAAGTTTTTTATTTTTTGGAGCGCTGGGAGTAGTTACTTAGAAGTGAACTGGCTGATCTTCTTTCTCCTCAATTAGGTTTTACACATCTCAAGGTACGTCTGGGGAGAGACGAGGAAAGTGCTAAGGATGGCTCTAGAAAGCGCCGGGTATGATTCCTTTTAAAGATGGTACTATGTGTTGTACTGTTTTGTTTTTTTTATTTTTGTTTTCTTCTTCTTTCTTTCCTCTTTTCTTACTATATTAACGAAATAGGACCTTGGTTTGCACTTTGTACTTCCTGGTTCATACCCAATGCATATGTTTACTGAATGCTGTTAATAACCTTTGGTTATTAGCGAATCATGCAGTAGCAGAGACCAATGATCATTGCTATAATTTTCTGTTTTCGTCTCTCATAGGCCAAGATTCATCTCAAATTCTACTTCATTGACCTTATTTACTCTGGAGTTCACAATTATAACTTCTGATATCCATGTTGCAGATCACGAGGCTTCTGACAAAAGAGGGCATTATGTGGGCCGAGGAAGAGAATGGGTGGGTATATGTCATCGCGATAGACCGGATTGATCCCAAAAAACTGAGCTTCGCTAACAATCAGAGTGTCATATTAGCAAATCATTCACCACTGTGTATGTAAACAGAAATGAAACTCAGCTGCCAAGAGCATTTTGAGAAATTAGTACTGAAAATCCTGATAGCTTTTTCTGTTCAACCTTGGAATTCATAGGGAAGGGCAAGCATGGATGTGTTCCTTCATAATTCTTGTACAAACTCCCCCATAAAAAGATGGGTTTCACCCTTCACTGGGTGAATCGTTTAGTAAAACAAAGAAAAAGGCTTAGGTGGCAAATTCGGTTTTTAAGCATCGCTTTGGTATACTCCGGCCCTTGAGTTTGATTATTTTTAATGCTTCTTGGAATTTGTTGCCTACTTGCATTATGAATGTGTAGGGTTTTTCCTCCGCTACTTTTGTATAATAGTCGTACATTTTTTCATTTCTGGGTGATGTTGTTTACTCATATATAGAGAGTCCATTTTATGTAAAAACCAAACCCTACAGAGAATGAGTTAAAAACCAAAAGGGACTCCACAAAATAAGGCCAAAACTATATATTTATATATATATTGGAATGATGTATTTCAATAAGCTACTGGACAGGCGCTAAATATGTTAGGTCATTGAGTAAGTCTTTGCATCTCATTTTGATCACCCAAAGTCTCAATTAGAAGAGGAGGTGCATACTGAGCAGTTCCTTGATGCTCTTCAGAGTCTTGGCAGAATGATAGGATAATGGTATCGATTGACATTTCAACGACTGCAAAGAAAAGGGTGGCGACTACATACCCTAGACTCCAACATGCCTGCGCAAATAACACAGAACATGAACATGGAAGAGAGAAATATGATCACAAGTTTGTTTTGAAACCTAATGTAAAAGTTTAGGGGTACTAATTTAACTTGAAACAAGTTAGGCAACATAATGATAATAGGAGAAAAGATAACTGGACTTACCAGTACAGGAAATATAGGAGATGAAATCTTATTATGCCCAGATTTGTATTTGTGAGTATCCAACATGAGAAAGGCGAAAAGTGCACTTGTTAGACTGACACACAGCTTCCCGAGAAAAAGGATAACGTCTCCAATAACATTCACTTTCCCTATTCGAAGAATGTTACTCATGATCAACTCAGTTGCAATCTCTGAAGCTTTAAAGAAGCCTTTCCCTGTTATGGCAATCTTCAACAAATGCAAAATAATGAGCAAAAGAGAACAGGAAGATTATGCGCATGCACATGGTACCAGTTATGATGGCTTTAAGGAGCTTAGGGAAAAATGTTACAAAACTTACCATTATGTATGCATTATGGTTCACAGATTTAATGGTCCACCCAATACATTTCAAGAAAAACTGGGAAGAATGAAACATCATCCTCCCAAACCAGCTATCAGGCATAGAATTTGCAACCTTAAGCTTGCGACGAAGAGCTTCAAGTATAAACCTGATTGACTCAACAAATGAGACAATCAGGGAACCAAGGGCAACTGATCCCAGGCTGTAACGAATAAGTCGCTTCATCGAGGCAAAAACTGGCAGAAATGGGATCTCCTGCTGCAAAAGCAAAGAAAAAAAGGACTCATTTCATGAAATTGTTCTCAGTGATATGATTTCATGATGATGCTATGGTAAAGCCTGAAAGAAAATTACTTCTGTAGATCTTGAAATGTCTTGAGAGATAACACAACAATATAAAAAGGGGAAAAAAAATTATGACAGGGATGGTGACTTTATCCACTAAAATGATCCAGTAGCACATAGCACAAAATAAACTTACGAAATCCTTATAAGGTGGAATTTCTAACATTGATTAAAAAAGAAATAGCAGTTGATAGGCACAGCCGTGTGCTGCATGCTAGGAAGTTAATAGCTTGCAGCATTTATATGCTCAAATGACATTTTCAAGTTTCAGCTTTATCAACAACAAAATCATTTTTCGAAGTCTGATCTCAAAGCACAGGGTCAACTCAGCACGAGATATGTTTAGCTTCTATGGTTGTGGCAAAAACCGCGGCAAACCATATGAAGTCGGGAAAGAAGGAATATTCATTTTGTGCAAAAAGATGCAAATAGTGGTTATCTTATTCAAAGAATTGTACCTACCGGTCCATCACCCCGAGCCCAATAGTAAGAAGCAACAGAGCCAGCTATCACAGTTGAGGAGGCAGAAACAAAAAACTGAGTCGCCCAGTAGCAACCAAACAGGTGGAAAAGGATTGCAGCAGTTAGGTGAGGAGTATAGCGTATGCTATAGCCACAACAATTATCACAAATCATTCTCTTTGATTTCAGATCATAGGCACAACAATTCTCACTGCAGGAATTCTGGACAATCCTTCCAGAACTAAAAAGATGGAGGGCAGCTGACAACCAGAACATGTAAAATATTGCAAGAAGGGCATATGGAATGACTGGAAAAATTATGAGCGCTTGGACCTCCCCAATGACTTTTGCGGCAACCTGAAATTGCACAAATTAAATCAACAAAGGCAGCTAACTTTAAGTGACAAAAAAACAAATGCGGAGGCTTGGACTTCCCTTCAAACTTATTGGTAACTTCATCATATCATGCACAATAGGAAATGTGTACATTAAAAATTTCAAATGCTATGGAAAAGAAAATTTGTGCTGATGCATCAGGTATTGCAATAAACTAAGCAATTAGTCAAATAATAACAATCGCATTGATATCAAGATTCTAATGACACCTTCGACCATGAAACAAGCATATACCAGATAGCTACTAAAGGCACCTTCACAACAAAGATACCAAATGTACAAGGTAAACAAAGCTGCCAGTGATAGTTACTTGCCTTAAGGACCGACGTAGCCATAAGGATTCGTCGGACTATAGCAATAGATGATAGAAAAGCAACAATCATAACAACAGTCATCAAAACAGCAGCAGCATGCAGATGACTTAATTCCTGCACAAAGTCGTGACCTTTAACAATCAAACAGAGATCCAACCGCTGCAACTTATGAAAGGTTAGGTTTTGATAAAGATATACCCTTGCAGATACGTGATAATATGGATCATGTTCACCGATGATGGGTGTGACGGCATCATTTCCAATCCAGCCCGCTGAAAGCATGATAGAGCAATATTAGAACCCTGTTTTTGCTTTAAGAAAGAACAGTCTCACAAGTATCAACCCTCAGATATCTCATTTCTGATTCATTTCAAAACTTATGATAAGAAAAGGTTTTGACTAGCTGGATAAACTGAAAAGTGATAACTTTTCCCCCAAAGATTTGAGAAACAGCTTCTGTTTATTTAAACACGCACAGAATGCCCTATAGAAAATTTTGTGGCGAACTTAAAGAAACTCCCCGAAAAATAAAGAGAATAAGTTTAAAAAAACAAAAAAATGATTACATATGAGTCTCTCAAGCAATAAAATTATGTTTTCAGCTCATTGTCCCTTGGGTTGTAACACGAGGAAAATTGAGCAAACATAAAATGCTCGGGGGATAACCATTTTTGTTGCACTCGCCAATGCCGAAACTAATCAGGCAAATGGCTCACCTGAATCCCAGAACCGAGACCACTTACCCACGTTCAGTAATGAAAAAGGAAGAATCAGTCACAAATTCAATTGAACTGAGGCATAGTGTCAGCAAAGCTTCAAGTTAGTAGAATACACACCTTTCAAGTAGTAGAACATTGTGACAGAAATAACAAGGATGTTGAAGAGAATAACAGTAACCCATGGCATTCCCACAACAAAGTGACGAATCATCAAAAGCCATATAATTGACAGGAACAGAGGCACAATTCCCCCACAAACAATCAAAACTGGCCATGACTTCCCAACATCAGCAACGTATCTCTGCAACTCAAAAAGGGGGAAAAAAAAAAGAAGTAAAAATCACAATCTTCGTCAAAAGAAGAATAGGAACAATTATCTAACTAAATGCATTGCGCTGTCCAAGTTATTCGAAAAGCACATAGAAAAGGAAAGAAAAATCCACCACCTTCAAAACTGCTGATCGAGAGTTGATGGCTCTATGAATTGACTTGTCAATTCCAATGTCATCAACAATGTTCACCCCACCCATCTGCTGCCAATGACGCATTGATACATTGGAAGCTCGAGCAATAAACTGGCAACTCCAATAAACTGCACAATGGAACAAGAGATGAAATCTTATCAAGAGTTTTTCTTTCATCCAACTTCACATTTACAGGTGAAAAATAGTTGCAGAAAATATAATACTTCAGGCAGAAATATTAAATTGTTTGTTTTAGATTTGCTATCACTCCTCGTTGCACAAAATCTCAAGCTTCACTTACCATTAACGCTAGGAAAAATGACTGGATAACATGGACCCAAAAGTTGCAGAGAATTGTTTCTCAGCTCAGGAGTAAGGTCTGCAAAGTAATCATAATTTCTGTCAATCCAGTCATCAACTGAGAGTTTAACATCACCCTCTGGGTAGTCACAGACCCAGTTCAGCGAATCTTCGGACGGAATGGGGCAATCCATCAAACATATACGCCTAGCATATTCAAAGTTTACATGGCTGTCCTTCAAACCACTTTGGTAAACCTGGTTAGGATTTAACCAATATGTAAGTTCCAGTTCCCGAAGGTTTGGATCTGCATGTCTGTCACCACACACATTGCCCTTATAATCCAGTCCATAGTTTAGCCTGTCAGATTCAAACATATGTTTTACAATCTTGAGCAAACTGCACATTGGGCTCAAAAACACTTAAATTGATTTTTACAGGCAAGGAAGCTGAGCTATGTGAGAAAACTACATCCACGAACTTCACATTGCATGAATAAAATACAAAACATATGAATAGTGAAATCTAAATGAACAACCATTTTGGAGTTAAAGTCACTTAGACTGGTTTCTTTCACCAACTTGAGCATACAAACTTTATCACACTCCCAATGGAAGTAATACGAACAAGAAGAAAGTTGTCAGGTTTGCTAAAGCTATTCTGTAGGATTGCTCCACCCAGACACCCAATAGCTCTTTGGCTGGAAATCCAAATTACCCCGCATCTGGATAGGTAACTTGGAACCATACCAGAACTCTGTTATCACTGAATTCTAATAAAAACTCAATGTCCATAGCCCCGAAACAATCTATTCAGAAGAACTAAACAACAAAGAATTCATGAGACCTGCAAGGAGACCCGAAGTACCAAAAGCGCCACTCAACAAACACACTTTTACACCAAAAATTTATGAACCACAAACAGATCAAAGTGCAGAGACGAGGGACATAATGAGGAACTTTTTATACTTCTCTATCAACGAATTGAGGAAAAGAAGCAGAAAAAAGAAGAAGAAAGTTGACAGCTTTGGGCCTTTTCACCTTAAAGGGTTCCCTTGGTTGAATCCAAAGCTTGAGTTAACAATCATTGCTACCCAGAAAGCAATGAAGACAAGAAGAAACACAACATCCCTACATTTCCTGTTGTGCTTTATGATTCCACCTCCCATTTGAGCATTCCCATCACTTGAAGGATACCTTCCAATAACTGGCCCAAGAGGTCCCCTCATTCTTCCACCACTCCCTCCAAATTCTCTAAAGCCACGAAATCTTCTTCTGCAGCTCAGAAATGGGAAAAATGGAAAGGGTTGTCACATAAATCTGGGGTCTTTGAAGGGTTAGATGGAAGGAAGATGCAAGTTGGAGTGAACTATAGAACCCAACAAAAGAAGCACAAAAAGGGAGTATGAACAAGACAAAGTAGCAACAGGGTTTATGGGAATATTTCTCCCCTAATCAGTTATCAATTTCTTAGCTCCAATTAGTAAAGCAGGAGCATTAGTTTAATTTTGTTAAAAGCAACTAGTGCTAAGGACTAAGACAAAGATATCATGGGATATTTTTTATTTTATTTTTTGATAACAGAATCCAAGCCGAGGCAGCCAGAGGGGGGAGGGAAAGAAATAGATCGAAAGAGAGCTTTTCACAGCTACACTCTTCACTCTCATCAGTGCACGTCTTTTCCCACACTTTTAATTAATTAAATTTACAAAAATCTTGTTTGTTTTCACATTTGATTTTTTTTTTTCTTTCTCCCCACACTTGATAAATATGCATTGGGCTGAGAAGCTGTCACAATCTTACAATTAATGGGGTAATGGCAATAGTTACTACTTACTAGTAGTACAATTTAGTGCCTGTGGGTCTCTATAAATCGAATAACTAAAGAGGATTTTTCAAGAATTGCTTTTTCTGATGGAATCAGAAATAACTTCAATAGTAAGGGAGAACAATTTATGCTAGTTCTTTTTAGTTTTTCGTTTTCCTTCTTAAACATACGATGACGGATGACCGTTTTCTGACCAAATTGTGACTATGAATTGCATTGTTTGAGATGGAAAGGGTACTTAACTTATGAATTAGTCATCATGTTAATAATGCCATTGCCAACAACATACAATTGGGAATTCACAAAGAAATGGAATAAAAAGTCTTAACGGATTGGTCCCTTTTTTTTCATTAATTTCAAAGTGCTGCCACACATTTTAGTC
The DNA here is from genome assembly GCA_949775105.1 of Oldenlandia corymbosa var. corymbosa. Taxonomy (NCBI): domain Eukaryota; kingdom Viridiplantae; phylum Streptophyta; class Magnoliopsida; order Gentianales; family Rubiaceae; genus Oldenlandia; species Oldenlandia corymbosa. Next base: position 8,539,615 of record OX459118.1, read on the forward strand.
TCAAAAGAAGCAGTGCGTTGAGGGACGAAAACCTTTGGAGTAGTGTTTTTATCTCTCTTTCTTTTGCCATTGTTTCCTTTCATTTACTACAATTCACGTGTTTAAATGATTGTTTAATTTAAAAGTTTTGTTTCTAATTTATTTTTTCGTTTGACTGTTTATCTTGAAGACTTGAACTAATATACTCCTTCCGATTTTTAATATAATACATTTTGATTTGTCTTAGGTTTCACCTAGTACGCATTTTTAATTGACGAAAAAACCTTAAAAACATATTTTTATATTCGTTGTGTTTTCTAGATTGTTATGAAATATTTTTAAGGTTTTTTATCAATTAGAAGTGCGTACTAAGTTAATCTTAAGACAAATCAAAATGCTTTATATTAAGGACCGGAGGGAGTACGAATATGGAACAGTGTTACAAGTAATAAGTTAGAATCAAATTCCAATTTTGGAAAGATTTCTCGTGTTCATTTACAACTCATTTACCTTAGTTCAAGCTGTTTATTTACATTTCCTTGATCAATTGAATTTATGAAGGATGAGTGAAATTAGTTGTTGGAATTTGCAATTCCTTTAAAGTTTGTAATTTTGTCACAAAAATCCCAATGTATACTAGGGAAATTGACGTTTTGGTTTCAACTTTTACGCCGGATTACAATATAGTCCCATCCTACAATAATTCACTAATTTAATCCCAACCTACTTAAATGTAGTCAATTCAGTCATATTGGGCGGGAAAAAAATTTTTTTTACGGCCAAAGTATCTTTGGTTAGAATTTCGAGTTTATTATTCAAAAAAAGAACAGAAGCAAAAAAGAGGGGGGTGGGGGAATTTTTATGAACCAGGGTAAGAAGATTAAATAAAATTGTTTATATATAAAGTTTAGAACTAAAAGAAGATTCAATACTAGTGCAGGATAACATTGGCCATATTTCGTAAATGAGATAGCATTGACTAAATTTAGGGGGCCTAAATTAGCGAATACCTATAGGACACCAAATGACTGACATTAATAAATTCAAATGATCGAAAACGATGACCATATTTGATTCATATAGTCCATCCAAAAATAAAAAAAAAATAAAATTACTGTATTACTGTGAAGAATACAAAATTACAAATACATATGGTTCATAATGACATTTGCAGATGATTTGCTGTTATGGACACAAATGCAACGATATGAGTCCCTCTATTGGGTGAGGTTCTTCTAATTGCTTTAGATACTCTCTGAGGGCCTAAAGAGGGATTATATGGGCCTTTTACTAAACCATTTTATCCATACCAGTCCAGCCCACACACTCTCCTGCTAGACATCTTCTCTCCGAAAGACATGCACTATAAAGTCTACAGCATTTCCATATAGAGCCTCATTTGACCACTTTGACCTTCTGTGGACCTCATATCCGTACACTTTATTAAGAGCTCTACTCCAAATTTCCAACTCCCCCACCCTACAGTCTGAACCGACTCACACACACACACATACACACACACCTTCCAAATTCACGTTTTGCAGAAGCTGCGAGGAATTTACACAGAAAGCGGTTCGCGCGTCATGTAAACGAGTACCGCGCTGAGATTTTCCTTTCGGAAAACCTTTTATTCTCTAGCATTTTAGTTTTCAGGCTTACTAGCTCCCTTACTACTCTGGTTCGGCTTTTCCTTCCGGTTGATCGGCGCCGTTTCTGTCGTCTGTGCTCCTTCGTTTCGAAAACGGAATCGCATCGGTAAATCGTTTGCTTCTATAGTATCTCATTACTTCGTTCTCTGCATTTTGTGATTTTCGTTCCTTTTGTACGTGCTGAAGTTCAATTGCATGGCCCGCACACAGTGATTTCGAATTTCGAATTTAGTCGAGTTCCGGTTGTGAGTTGCATATTTTCTTTTTAGGTTTTTTCCCCCCTACCGTAGATTTCACTACTTCCGACCACCTGTGGTTTTATAAGTTGAGTATGATCTCCTTGCAGAGCTGATTCCACTTGTTTTTGCAGTAATTTTTCAATTTATTTATTTACTCGAGTTCGTCATCTATGCGGTGAATTGCAATTTGCTAGTTCGTTAGGTTTTGGTCTGTCCTTTTGCTCTTTATGTTAAGCTTGTTAGCACTTCTTTTCCTTTTTTGTGATAACATAGGCTGATAGTTAAAGCTAGCTTTTATTGACATCTGGAATAAAAATTCTCGGTTAAGAAGGAAATTAGGCGTATTGAAAGCTAGATAACGCTTATGCTTCCATTATAACTACTCACTTCTCTCAATTAATAATAGAAGTTGACATTGACTACTGCGAAAACTGTCAGTACATTATCATTTTCCAGTTTCACGACCAATCATTATCTGGATTAATGATGATTTTATAGCTTTTCTTTACTTAATGCTTGATTTCTGGTGAATTGTTTTATATAACTGGAAATTCATTATCAGTAACTTTATCTTTGTCGTCCTTTGTTTTACCTCTTGTTGGTTGAGCTGCATGTACTGGCTGCCTCTGTAGATTCATAATGAGTAATGCTTTGTGTTCTGGCAGAGTAGTCCGCATGAGTTTGATAATGCTCTGTATATGAAACAATGGCTAGTGAAAATCCTAACCAAGCAACTAGACCAATGAGGCCTGTTCAACCTCCCATGCATGTTTCGGCTAGTGTAAAGCCACCTACATCAGGCGGCCCTCAGGAACAACCAGATTCTAACAGTTTTACTCCTGCGCCAAGTTCTTGCTCACAATATACAGTTGGACAAATACATCCTGGTTCTAGGCCTATTCTGCAAGGTAGAGGTGAATCTGTGCCACCTCAACCTTTATTTGGAGCTCCACAAACTGCTACCACTGTGTCAAGTTCTTCCTCAAAGTTGACACCTCTGGTTGGTCAAATCCATCCTAGGTTTAGGCCTGTTCTGCTTGGTAGAGGGGAATCTATGCCACCCCAACCTTTATCTGGAGCTCCACAAACTGCTACCACTATGTTAAGTTCTTGCTCACAACCTACACCTCTGGTTGGACAAATCCATCCTAGTTTTAGGCCTGTTATGCTAGGTAGAGGTGAATGTATGCCACCCCAATCTTCATCTGGTGCTCCGCAAACTGCTACCCCTGAGCGGCCTCGGCTCCCCTATTTTGATAAAGTGCCACCTCAATCTCTGTGTAGTGTACCACCAACTACTTTCCCAGTGCAGCCACAGCCACCCTTTATAGTTCAAGTACCTCCTCCATGGTTCTCATCTGTGGATCAGAGATTCTTTAAGCCTTCGGTTAGACAGCCACAAAGCACAGATATTTCGTCAGAGAAAACTCTCAGCCGTTGGTCTTCTTTGGTTTCATCCTGTTCTTCTATGCTACAGAAGCTCAAGTCATCTTCCCCTCCAATGGAATCGACTTATAATCCATTAGCTCCTAGGCAGCCAAATTTCTCATCCTTTAGCGGCATGGAGGGATGTGCATTTAAACATTCCGAACCTACAGCATTGCCTGCTCCTTTTTTCCCATATCAAGCTGGTTTTACTTCTCCAAGATCAACAGCTCCTGCTCCTTTTCCTAATATGCAAAACAGATATCTGCCGCCTTTGCCAATACCTGCATATCCAAGTTCATATTCAAGGAACAAAATACAACAAACAGATTCTTTACCTCCAATTGGTGCTGCTGTTGATGGCATGGTTGAAGACTTCAATGCTCTCTCAGTTATGTCTGCTCCTGGGTCAAACAACCATGGAATTGATATTGGAGCCTTACCAAGACCATTGGAAGGTGATGTGGAGCCAACTTCTTTGGCTGAGTTGTACCCCATGAATTGCAAATCAAGATATTTGCGGCTTACAACTTATGCTATGCCAAACTCCCATGATTTGGCCTCAAGATGGCACTTCCCTCTTGGAGCAGTTATTTGTCCTCTTTCTGAAGCTCCACACGAGGTGATACATTTTTACTGACGACTCTGAATAAGCTGCAAAATATTTTCTTCAAGAATTAATTCTCTGTGGTTTTCTCTTTTGTGTTATTCATCCAGGAGGCGGCCATAGTCCAGCTTCTGACAACTAGCATCCTCTGTTGTAAAATATGTGGTGCATACATGAATCCCTACATTACCTTCATGGACGGTGGTCGACAATGGCAGTGCAACATGTGTGCATCTCTAAATTATGGTGCGTGTCTGGCTTCACTATGCCTTTGATCGTTGATTCTTGTTTATGTTGTTGTTTTATATCTGAATAATGAACACATGCTATATCATGATATTTAAAGTTAGTACATCCACTTCCAAATGACTTGGCAATAATTGTACTCTGGAGAAGATAGACATCTTCGGGATAGAATTTTGATCTGCATTAATTGAGCATGCATTTTTGAGAATCTTTTTGTGTTCAGTAGAACTTTTAATCTCAAGAAGGGACTCATTTTGGTAAACACTTACTGATTCAGAACTTTCCACTTCAAGATTGCAATTCTAATGAAAGATTCAGTTACTTCAGGATTATACTTCTGATGCAATCAACTTTTTTCTTGAGTTCTTGTCACGAGCGTTATACTTTTGTAGGCATTACCAACGTCACGAGCAATTTGAATAGGAAAACTTTTGATTCCAGCAAACTGTGAAGGGTCAACATAACCTTTTCCCTTAATGATAAATTGCAGGCTTGTACTTCCCTATCAAACCTTTTAATTTTCTATTAGCCCTGCAGCTTGTTCTTTGCGTTTAATTCTTTATGTGAAGCTCCACTTGTCATTTCTAGGGAAACCATAATAACTTCAACTTTTTTCTTATCAGTACCAGAAACTAATGGGAAAAGAATGGATATGGCTGAAAGACCTGAGCTGATAAATGGCAGCGTGGAATATATTGCTGCTCAGGACTGTACGTCTCAGTCAAAAAAGCCAGTATACTTTTTCCTGATTGATGTATCACAAAATGCTAACAAAAGTGGTATGCTTGGGGTAAGTCTTCTAAGTGGATCTCTAATAGGAAACATGTCTGGTATTCAAACTAATGTCACAGTACTATCTTAATTGATTGGCGTAGCTGATTTTTCCTTTGGCATGAGTAGGAAGAAATCACTTTCTTCTTTTGTGCATGTTATGTTATTAAGTTGGAATAATTTTCCATGCTTTACATTGTTAAGTTGGAGTACAACATTTTTAATCTATGTTGAAGTCATGAAGATCCTTTAGGCTTCACATCCCCAAACACAACCCCAACACCCCCAAAAGGAAAAAAAAAAACACCCCAACTCGCTTGTCTTTTAGATTTGTTCCACCTTTCTCTTTGAGTTTTTCCTAAATTTCTCAGTTTGTATTGCAGGTCATAGCTGATATTATTAGATCATGTTTGGATAAGTTGGCCAGCTTCCCTGGGTCACAAATTGGTTTCATCACATTTGACAGCAAGATCCACTTCTATGATATGACAGTACGATATAGTGTTTTCAGCTGAATAATTAAAACCTATAACCTTGCAATTTGTGTAATTCTTAATGGTGATTCTTTTTGCTTTAGTCATCTTTCAACCAGCCACACATGTTGGTGGTCTCAGATGTGGAAGATGTATTTCTTCCTTCACCTTCTGGACTTCTTGTCAACTTGTCCAAATCAAGAGCTCAAGTAGATATGTTCCTGGATGCCTTACCTTCCATGTTTCAGAATACTTCCGAAGTTGAATCTGCTTTTGGTCCTGCGGTTAAAGCAGCTGATATGGTTATGGTATGTAATGGTAACATGTTTACTTCTCTTCATTGTCACAATACTCAAGGTTGCTTCATTAAAGACTTTCAGTTTATCAGGCAGAAATACTGTAAATGAGACATCATTCTTTTGCAGGGTGAAATGGGTGGCAAACTGCTAATTTTCGAGAATACATTGCCATCACTTGGTGCTGGAAGACTCTTGCTACGTCATCATTATCACGGAGCAGATAAAGAGCATGAGATAAGATTACCAGGAGCTGCATTCTATTTTGAGATGGCTTCTGAACTTGTAAAGCACCGAATAGCTGTTGATGTTTTCGTTTTCAGTGACAAATATGGTGACATAGCCTCTCTAGGTATGTGTATAGTATTATGTCAATATTATGGGATTTCATTTTCTTAAAATTTTTTTGTCAATCAAATGTTGCATTCCTTTTCCCTTTCATTTTCTTCACTAGGATTCTAACGTATGTGGTTTAAGTTGTAAATAAGATTCCTTTTCATTTTATTTCATGCATATGCCGAAGTTGTAACAGCTGTTTGTCTACGAGTGGTTTAGTTCTAATGAATATACTCTTTACTTGGTTGAACTCCCTTTATTATTTAGAAAACTCAGTTTGTGAACTAGGGATATGATTCTAATGAGTGGATACAGGTGCATGACAATGTTCTTTCAGGTTTAATGCTTAGAAGTAGAAGCTTATGACATTTAGGTTAAACATTCCTTTGCATGATTATTGCTAACTAGCCCGCAAGATGTTTGTCCTCAAACTCCTACCTAATATAATTATTACCCAAACTTATAAACTTTTAATACACAAAAAATTTGTGTGTGTAGTATTCGGCTGGAATAATGATGTATATGTTGCTAGCATGTAAAGTACCATGTAATTCCTTCATATACTGTCTAATTAATCTTCTATGAAAATATCAGGTGCTCTTTCATCATGTACTGGTGGCCAGGTATACCACTACCCTAATTTCACAGCTGAGCATGATAAAGAGAAACTGAGGTACGAGCTAGGCAGAGATCTAATGCGGGAAACAGCATGGGAAGCTCTCATGTGCATTAGATGTGGAAGAGGCAAGTCTTTTTTTTCTTTCCTTTTCCGAGTGGAAGAGGCAAGTTTTTTTTTTTTTTTTCTTTTCTTTTCCTATTTTTCATGTTCACTTTACGAACACATTTTGTTCTTTGATGTGGACAGGTTTGCGAGTGGCATCCATACATGGGAACTGGATGTTCGGATCCACTGATGGGTCATCGCTTCCAGCTTTAGACTGTGATAAAGCTTACACAGCTCTGTTTTGTCTTGAAGAAACATTACAAACTCCAATCACATATTTCCAAGTTTCAGTGGCGTATCCTTTTTGTTAATAGTATAAGTAACTGAGCTACACCTGACAAGGACATGGTGTGCATTTGCCTATTTTTTTCTGCTCACAAATGCATGTTTCAACCATGTTACAAACTATATTTCCTTGGCTTGAGCGTTCTTTCATTTAATTTCTACGGTGTTTCTTGATGATGTTTCTTTCTCTACTTTTTTCTGGGGGTCTACTGTCATGCATTAATTGTGAAAATATCTACAGAAGTAACAAAGAAGCTTATAGCTCAGCCCAAATCTGGGTGGCGGCACTCTCATCAGTTAGTGGCTATGTTAATATAGAGGGAACTGAATCAAGAATAAGAATTGTCAAACTACCTTAATCTTTCAAAGATACACCTCTTCTTCTGGAGAAAAGCGTGTCAGAGTTCATACAGCAGCTGTGCCAGTAGTTACCGAGTTAAGACAAATGTATAGGCATGCAGACACTGGCGCCATTATTTCTGTTTATAGCAGACTTGGTAATTACTTCTCAATGTTCAACTTCACCAGTTTTTTTAACCATTTCCTTTAACAAAATTAGTAGCAAATAGTTCCCGGGATGGGCAATATATATTAGGATGCCTGTTATAGTTATGAGTTTTTGTTTTTGTTTTTTTTTTTTTTTCCTTTGGCAGCCATTGAGAAAACTCTGTGTGATAAATTGGAGGATGCCCGAAATTTTCTTCAACAGCCAATTGTGAAAGCTCTACGAGATTATCAAAGTTTTATCCCATTACAGAATCGGCAAGGGGGGCAGATGTTTTATCCGGAATCACTGAAATATTTGCCTTTATATGGGCTATCTCTTTGTAAGTCAGAAGCGCTTCAGGGAGGTAGTGATGGTCATATTGATGAATGTTGTGCTCAAGCGAATGCTATGATGACTCTACCTGTTAAGAGATTGTTGAAACTCCTTTACCCAAGTTTAATTCGGATCGATGGCTATCTCATGAATGTAGGCTTTTTATCATTTGTATTTTGATCTTGCTTTGGTTTTCTTAAAGGCAGTGTTGTCGATTATTGTATTCATAGTGAATTGATATACTGTATCTTCAGGCATCCCCGATGGTTGATGAGTTCAAGAAAACCTGCAAAAGGTTGCCTCTTTCTGCTGAGAGCTTGGATAGCAGAGGCCTGTACATTTATGATGATGGTTTCAGATTTCTCATATGCTTTGGGAAAACATTATCACCGGAGATTGCAACTAATTTGCTTGGGAAAGGATCTGCTGCTGATTTTAAGAAGGTCTGTTTTTGTATTCATCACATTAGGCATTTTTTAAAAAAATTGAATACGTAGTTGAATATCTGATTCATTACAATTAATAAATAGAGCTTGATACGTTGGATATCTATCATAGGAGATTCTCGGTTTTTACCTTTATTTCCATTCTCTTTCTTTGGGGGGATATGATAACTGTATCTAGCTCAATAACCACAATGTTAAAGTTGTGCATCACACATTCTGAATTTGACGTGGGTTTTGAATTTGTTAGACTTTTGCAGTTTGAAATTCACATATTTTCCCTTATTCTGTATCAGTTTCTAATGCTAAGGTTTAGGCCGACAAAATCTTTTTCTAAGTCTTCTCTGACCGTGTTGCTTAATTTATGATAGGGTAAATGAATGCATACAGAATTAGCATTTTGCTGTTTGCAGGATGGTTCTTTTTGCTTTAAAGGATCCCTTCTAATATATTTGCCACCGGCCACTTTCGCATGACATGTCTTTGCAACATGCTGTCAGGTGAGCCTTTTTGAACAGGATAACAACATGGCAAGAAAGCTGCTCTTGATACTAGAGACACTCAGAAAAGAAAACCCTTCGGATCAGCTGCCTTATCTCGTCAGAGAAATGCAACAACCTGCAATGCACTCATTTCCTGGGGCAAATCTTATTGAAGACCCAGCTGTTCATGGATGTGGATATGCTGAGTGGATGCTGAAAATATTCCAGCACATTCAATGACTTAACCGTAAGGTCAGCTTTATTGGTCTTTTCTTTGTTTTTCTTCTCTAAACTTGCATATTTCTGCTTCCAGCCTTTCCATTTTCCTCTTCTAAAGCTGGTTGAATTCCATCTGGCCTAGCATGCATGAGCTTTATTCATCCATTTAATTTTTTTTTTTTATCTCAATGCTAAGTAAAAGGACTCCATTTAAGCTAACATTGGAAAGGAAACAGAACCCATGAACATTCGAATCTGTTATTTTCTTGAGTCTTGTGAACAATACCCTTTCGTACATAGCTGTCAGATTGATATTTTTGAAATCTTGCATGTTAGCAGGCCTGAAAGTTGGTTCACTCATGTCGTTCAATGGTTTCAAATGCTTCTCCACAAAAAGAGTGACTTCTAATCCACTGTTTAGTTCTGCGGACTGGAGGCGCTGAGTCAGTTAACAGACCTCGTTTTGTTAAAGCAACTGCTTTCTTGCTACTGCAACGTTATGATAAAGCTTTCTAATCTCTTGTAAACACTTTCTGCGATGTGTTAGGAAAATTACATACTCCCTTCATCAAGTCTCTGCCTCGCACACAGAAGCACATAGACGTACTCCATACTTACCATATACTCCCTCGGTCCCATAATTATTGTCCAGTTTGAGTTTTCATTTCTAGTTCAAATTGTACTAAAAATGAAATCTCAAACTGGACAATAATTTTGGGACAGAGGGAGTAATACATCTTATATAGAACCAATTGCGTTCTTCATACTTACCATATAATACATTATAGCGAAAGTAGCAACATCTACTGTATAGTCATTGGTTACCTTGTCACTCCATCTATGATCTAGCAGCTATTTCTCTGTTCAGTATCTTTTGAAAATGATTGTAACCAATTCTTAGCTATTAGATGCTTTCTCTTCTTTGGTGATCACTACATTAACTGGTTGAAAAATTCTCTTCTTATCGCATCTGAAGCACAGCTAAATCAATAGCTCCAGATGCATCTTGTGGTGGAAAATGGCCATTGTCAAGTCCCCCAGTCTCATATTTAGTGTCCTCATTTCGTTTATATGATGGTTATTGTTAGCTTTAATTTCTTACCTGTCCTCCACTAACAATGATTTTGGAGAAGATTCAAAATTTAATGGCTACATACGCACAGAAAACATTTCAGTGTGTGACTAAGACCTACTTTTTAGGAAGTGTTCCAGTACTGTGCATTATTAGTTCTGAGGTGTTCCTTAGGCATACCCCCAGTGATGTGAAGAACAACAGTGGGTGTCTTATCTGGATAGGAAATCAATATCGTTAAATTTACTTGTTTTCCTTCTGAATCTGTAATCAAGATGGTAAAGCAGCCAGGAAACAATATCCACAAAAAATTTTGAAACCGGGAAAACATCATAAAGACTTTCCCAACTGCATACACAACTGCAAAGCAAAATGGCATACTCTTTTGCTCTAATTAAAACGTTATCTTCATTGCTTCACAGCATTGAATATCTCTGGTGCCGTAATGCATGCACAAGGATCATACTGTACCATGACTACGTAAGCTGCGCCGATAGGAACATGATGATGAAACGACTGGTATTTTCAACCTCATAATATCAGAATGTCGACAAATATATCACCGCGACTTTACTGCGCGATTACGTGATTGAATTTTCCTTTTTAACCATCTATATCAATTAATAATTCAATAGAGCTAAATGTATCTGCTAAACTTGAAGGCTAAATTAACTAAGCTTCCCTTTGGCTGGAAATCATAGACACTATACATGTTAAAGCTATGGATTACGCAATGTGATCTGTACTAGTTATCAGAATCCATTCAAACGCTGCACAAACAGGCTTACTTAGGAAAGGACCGTTGCATTTGGGGTACGTTACGAATTAAAGGTGAGAGAAAGCACTTTGATCAGTGAATGCATGCGTGAGTTGTGTGGTGGCATTCAGAGGTTAATTTGACAAGTGTTGGAAATGGAAGAAAATTGCAACAAGTAATGTTTCAGTTCAGCGGCTACACACAGTCACGCAGTGAAACCCAAAAATTATAAAAAAATAAAAAGAAGAAAACAAAATTGCAACAACTGTCAGCTACGAAGGCATTCTACGTACCCTTATGTAACCGACGCCAGTGAAGCCTGATGAGTACTTGAAACCTTCTCATTCAAATCTAAGAGTTCTTCTGTATCACTTCTGAGGTTCTCTATAGCTAACAAGCTCCATCAGATCTATTCCTTCTTGAGGTGGGTGAATTTGATTGATCTTTAATCCTTCAAGTTTCTTTGTTGATTTTGCAATCCATTTTCTCATGGATCTTCAATTGGATTTTTTTCCCCCCTATCCTTCATTAATTCATGATGAATTTATGAGACTAAAAGCTCAGTTCACTTCATTGAGTAATTTGTTGATTTCATTCATTCAGTCGTTTAGTGCTCCTTTCCACCTTGATTAATCATTTCCCTATGTATTAATTAGTTATCATTCGTGTACGTTTTTCAATTTATAGAGTTGGAAAAATGTAGAATCGATGCTGTTCTTTATTTGCCCTTGTTCTCTTGTTTTGATATGATTTCCTTTGATGTTAATTCATAGTTCTCTTTTTATTAAATTTTTTCAATACGTTTTGCTTCTATATGAATTAATTTAAGAAGTCTCATGATGGCGGTGCATCTATATAGTATATACGCTATGTAGTTGCCTTAGGATAATATCTTTGATAGCTAGACTCCCAATTTTGGGAGTGTGAGATTTTGCCTGGATGAGATGAGTTCTCTAGATCGTATCATTTCCCTTGTTTCCTTTACAAAATCTGCACCTTCGAAATGAAGAAAGAGGATGATACCCTACAAATGCTTAATCAAGATTTAAGTGCTTACATTGCTTAATTAAGTACGCCAAATCGCCAGTGATTAATCAAGGTTTCATGATTTTTTTTGCCTTTTCCCCCAAATATATAATTTTAAATTGTTCAGATTTTTATTAATTTTGAGGTATATTTTTCCCAGTCTCATTTTTAATTTCACAGAATATGTAAACATTTGAGATGCATATCTTGTTCGCCTCTTAATTTCCAAACTTAAAAATATGACTTCACAATTAAACCATGTACGTATAATTTTCCATTAGAGATTATAAATATTGAAATACTAAATTTTTGTTTTTTGGAATAATTTCAGATCAAATTCTGCATCAAGCTAGCTCCAAAATTAATGGCTCATCAGACTCTGTGTGGAGAATGCTCAAAGCAGGTGGTGGCCGAAGAGGAGGACAGGCTGACTGCCCTACCAGAAGCCCTGATAGGGATGATTCTGTCCCGGATTCCAACCAAGGAAGCTGTCCGCACCTCCGTGTTGGCGAAACCCTGGCGGACGACGTGGACGGGAATCACCGCCATCCATCTCACTGACGAAGGTCTTCCTTCAGAAGATCCCAGGCACTCGCAGAGCAAGCGCAGGTTCATCGAATTTGCTAACAACGTAATCACCAAATGCAACAGTCCATTGCTCAGGTCTTTCGATATGAAATGCTCGAAAGCCTACGAGCGAGACAGCCTCAGGGAGTGGACCTCCAGCGTCCTGATGAGGCGGGAACTCGAGAAATTCCATTTAGGCTGTCGCATTGTTTCCGGAACCTTCGGTATCCCGGGCGCCATCTTCACCCTCCAGGCATTGGAAGAGCTGAAACTCCAGCTCCCCTGCAGGTTGCTCCTGCCCGCGGTCACCACATTCCTCAACCTGAAAACCCTATTCCTGTCCAAGGTTCGGATGGTCAACGATGACAACCTCCCAGAGCTGATCTTCCATCTCCCGGCCTTGACTGATCTAGGGTTCTTGTGCTGCCAGTGGAGAAATGTCGAGGCCATCGTGATTAGGGCCCCGAAGCTGTTGAACTTTCAGATGTCGTGGTGTAGGTACGCGCGGGACGGGCGGGAGGTGTTCACGGTAGGGCTGGTCATGGTCAACCTGGCGGAGTGTTGCAACATGGATAAGTTCAGGTGGGCGGGGAATCTGGTGGAGACGTTCCTAATGCCGCAGGTGTCGACGGTTTCGCAGGCTCTTTTGGATCAGGTCATCGAGAGCAATGACTACTACCATACTGGGGAGGCCACTGCCAATCTGCTTACAAGGCTCAGATGGGTTGATCGCCTTGAGATTTCTCTGGACGTGGCTCAGGTGAATATACTTACTAAATGTTACGTGTGTCTTAATTGTATTATATTTAGTGCAGTATATGGTACATATATTCTGAAATTGATGATTGGTTTTATTATACTCTATTCCCAAATGATTGTCCAGTTTGGATTTTCAGTTTTAGTTCAAATTGTATTAAAAGTAATTTCCCAAACTGGACAATTATGCAGGAACAGAGGGTGTATATATACTCTAATAATCGAATTTGACTGTGGTAATTTTATCAATGTAAACTTGGTGCAGGCCATGTTACTGGTTGGAAGGTTAGAAACCCTTCCAAGTTTTCAGAACCTAACCTCCTTGAAGGTGGAGTCACGATTCACCAGCGGCAAGGGGACTTTGTTGCACTTGCTCTGGGCGACACCGTTTCTCAAGTTCTTAGATCTACACATTGTAAGTCCTTGGATATCTCTCTATTTCTTTAATTATTTGCCCCTCCGTTTTCATATTGATTATTAGTATTACTACTTTTGTTCATTATCATTGAATATAGTAATTGGGCAGCTGATAATTATGAGTACTTGATTAATTAATTAATCACTCGCATGTCTTGTGTGTCACGTATTTGATAGTAGTAAATTAAAGTATGAGAATTTGATTTTGATGTTGCATAATAAATTGCTTACATTTTGATTTTTTTTTTTGGTAGCAAGAGAGCCTAATGTGGAGACCCGATGCGTTCGATAAGTTGGAAGAATCGGAGCTCCCGAGTTGCGTGATACGGACCCTGGAAAGGGTACATTTCACGTACCGATTCCAGACAAGAATTTGGTTGAATTTCATGGAGCTGTTCTTGAGGAATGCTCGGAAGCTTGAGCTTCTGCAGTTGCATGCTCCTGCTCTTCCCTTGGCTACCAAGCTGGATTGTAGATTGCGCCTCAACCACGCTCCCAAAGCTTCAAGAAAAAATGTTGCTATTCATGTCGTCCTCTAATCAGTGCGTGTCTGTGTGTGGGCTGTCTTGTCTGTTTGTTTGTTTTTTCCCAGAACTGTAAAACAACTGTTGTCTCATCTCTCTCTTTTACTCTAGGTTTCGGATCTTGATTTTGCAAAACATGTAAACTTAATTTGCATTTTTTGGCTTTTCTATTTTTTTTTTTATAATTTGAGAATGTCACATTACATTATGTTCTCCACTTCCATATTACTTGCTGATCTGATGAATATATTCTCCTTCATTGAATAAGGTTACATGCATGCGGATAAAATCAATTAAAACCTTATCCTTGTTACAAGAATCAAGTAAAAACTTTTATATATTTTACTTTGTCGTAGTTATGCAAACATGTTTTTCAGTAGTACAGTAGTATTTTTTGGGGGTTTGGTATCGGAGTAAATGTCAGGCTCTGGTGACCGGCAAAATAGAGAGAACAAAGATTTAAAACTAAAATTAAAGGAAAACAATTAAATTTCATTTATCCTGAGGAAAATATTATGATAGTATAAACAACTTTACACCATTTTATCAAACCACGCAATTATAGACTGGAACCTCAATTAGCACAAAAGGAAAATAGGAACAACTAGATTAAATACTCCTCCTCACTGAGGGAGCTCTATATATATATGTTCGTCCCAGCAAATTAAGCCAAGTTGGAAAGCTAATTCACCGTTATTATATCAGGGAATAAAGGGTTTCTTCTTTCTTTCTTATTCTCCTATCGTTTATAAACTCTTTGTTTATCATAGTACCAGAAAAAAAAAAAAAAATCAAACTTATATGTACATGTTGTAACGGGCAGAAGACCTAACGATACAAAAGAAAATTAATCGCAAGGTTAAATTAGTACACTCATGAAGGGAAAGGAAAACCCTAAAATAAAAATTTTGATCCCTGAACAAGCTATTCTTTTTGTAGTATACCGGCCGTCACAACTGTGTTATACAGTGTCTTCAAACCGTGCCTAGCCCATAGAGCTTTTTATTGATTTCCATGGAAAATGTTTTCCTTTTCTTTCATGTTTTATTTCACAATTTATTATTAGTAATGACAAGTTTTCATTTTGAAAAAAAAAATTAATATTGACATTAAGAATGATTTGCTGTAAAAGAGTAAGATAACCATCATTCTTCATGATAATGATTTATAAAAGTAGATTGATTCGCTTCTTTATTAATGATGAAGCCTTAATTGATTGATTTCTCCCGGCCAACTGATTCTTTTTCCTTATAAATACTAACATACACCATTTTACGTTGATCCCTCACAACAGAAAGAACTCTCTAAATTAATACTGCTGAGTCCATAAAAACTTATTAATTTATAAAGAATATTAATTCAAAGATTTTTTTTCCGATTCTATTAAGAAACAAATACTTAATTTCAACTCTACTTCCCTACACACACACACACACACACACACATATGATCCTATTATTTCTAATTACTAGATGGAGGAAAAATCAAAGATAAAATTTTTTTAATGTAAATTTAAATAAAAAAACAAAACTCAATAGTCTCCTACTTTCTTAAAATTTCATAATTTTTTGGGTAAAATTTTATATTATTATTAATTTGTAATTTTTAAGGGACCTATATTTTTATGAAAATTCTCTAAAAATTTACTCCCTCCGTCCCAGAAAAATAGTCCAGTTTGAAAATGTATAACTTTTTTAATTTGGTCAACACGCCAAATGTACAACTCATTTTATGTCCCTAACTTTCCCTAATGCCCCTTCTAATTATTTCTATAAAAGTTAACTACATATGCATTTATTTTACAACTTAAATTTGATCAAAATTTTATCTTAAAAAATATTGACAATGGATCTTGATGGAAAGATCTCGTTACGTGGATTAATTTGATATATAACACATTTTTTAATTATTCATGTATTAAAAGATATAATCATTTGAAAAAATAGAAGAAAACTAAAAAAAATGAAAATTTAAGGAAGCGAACCGTATTTTCCTTAACCCTACTCTTTTGGATATTTAAGTCATTTCAATTCAATTAATTTTGACTTTTGTGAAACTGGACTATTTTTTTGGAAAAATTTATTTATTAAACTGGATTATTTTTGTGAGACGGAGGGAGTATTATCTTATTAATTTATTGATTATGTTTGATTTTTGTCCTGAGTTGGAATGAAAAAAATTATTATTTAATACTACCTCCGTCCTAAAAAAATAGTTCACATTGAATTTTGAATTTTGTACTGTTTTTAGTACAAATTTGAAAATTCAATGTGGATAAAAAAATAGTCCACATTGAATTTTGAAATTTGTACTGCAGTACAAATTTCAAAATTCAATGTGGACTATTTTTTAGAGCGAAAATAATATAATTTATCAGTATATGTAGTAGTATTAATTTAGGGAGTTTTTACTGTACTTTGATTTCAACACTTCCGGCGGCACGGATTCATAAGATCATATCGGAAAAGGAAAGCCAAAATGGAAATGACGCTGCTAATATGGGCTCTTATAGCTGTTGCAGTCTTCATTGCTCTCATATTTGACAGTGCTACACTTTTATGCAGGGATATAATTGTATTTGTGTTGTTGTGACGAGTCGTCATAAGGAGAAATATGATGATGTACGAGATTGATTGTTTTTTTTTTCTTTATACAAGAAAGAAAAAGCCCTTTGCATTTGATTCTTTTTTGGGAATCCGTACACTTATTTGACAAAAATTTGTAATTTCTTCTATACTTTTTAGTTGGGTTCTGTTCGTTTTTTAATATGTTGGTCTCTTTTCATGAAGATTTTAATTACTTCCATCTCCATCATGACATCATCAAATTTTGTAAGATACATGTAATTAAGTACCTTCCTCTCCATTTTCGTTCTCCAATTAAAAGTGACTTCAATGTAGAATTCACAAAAAAAAAGGCTCACAAATGAAATACACAAACGTTAGATACATATATAGTATGGAAAAATTAAAAAAAAGATAGTTACATTTTGTAAAAGTATATATATACACCTTATTGATCATATTAAACGGGTGTAAATATAGATTAATTTTTAGGGTTGGATGGAATAATAAAGGTTTATATTGATAATTTGTTATTACTATATACATGTTTTCTCGGTTTGATTCTCGTTAATTAGGGTCATGTAGTCTATTTTGTAGAATTTACCGTGCATTTTGATTGGGTAAAAGTTTTTTTTTGGGTACACATCATTAGGTAAACTTTACCGCTTATGCGAGTGAAGTAGTTTTATGACTTCGATTCAAGGGCCTCTTCAAAATTCAGCATCAAATTTATCAACAAAAGTTGAACATACAAGTAGCAATACCTAAGAAATAGATTTTTATTTTTTTTTAATGAATCCTTGCAAACATACAAACAAGGAGATCAAAAAAACAACAATTAAGTTAATGATAATAACAATAACGGCCGACAACTGACTGGTCAGGTTCCGGCTAAAATATCGGCCAGTGCTCTGATCAGCACGTAGCCATCCGGTGGAGGTAGATGGAGGTTGAAAATTAAGTAAACTAATTTCTAAAATGAAGTTGAATTTTACCTCAGTATTCCTTGTCGCTCAGGGGATACTATTTTAAGAACTACGATTAGACAAGGGGTATTGGGCAATTCACTCAAAACTCAATTAAGTTTAACCTTTTGGCCCAAAAAAGAGCGATGCCAATCTAATTCCCCCCCACCAATTTTTTTGTTTTTTTTTTTTGGTTCTGAAAACCTTCAAAAAAAAAAAGATTAATAAAATTGAAACAGAACCACCCTTTTCAGCAGCCATGGAAATCAAGAAGCATGGAAAGGCTGGGAGGACTAGCCGGACGTATTTCCACAGCACAAGGTGCATTGGTGTTGGTGGGAAACAGCCTCCACTCCCCTCTTCTTGAATATTATTGTTATCTATTCGATCCTAACAATTGCTCAGGAAAACCTCATGACATCCCTTCAGTCGGCCGTAGCTAACCAAATTTATTGGTAATAAGAATACTTAACATTAGATATCACTGAAATCCACTACTTAAAAAACTCACAAATTACAAAGACAATAGTGAAGCAACACAAATGTACTTAGCTAGTTTCTATTTGTTAGTCTACGAAAACTGGATCGAGGACCTACTCTCCCATATGAACTTAACGGGAAATCTGCACCTGACTTGTGAAAGTAAAATCAAGTACGTAGATGTCAATCACCAAATACAGTAGCGGCTGCTAATGTTTAGTTCGATGAGCACCCATCCAAATAGTCTTCAAAATTATAGCACATTACACCTGAGCCCCGAGCTATCAAGGCTATAACTAAGAACCACCAAACTAAAGGGCAGCATCCGGGTCCAACCGTCTTTGTATAGCAGCGGCGGCCTGAAGACACAAATATAAATGTAAAAAATGGAAGCTTGAAATGAGACCTTTTCGTGGCTAGGTAGGGGGTGTTTGAACAAAACAAAAACTCCCTCCGTACCGAAATGATTGATGTACAAATATTGAAAATCTAAACTGAGACAGTCATTTTAGTACAGATAGAGAATGAGATCATCTTTACCTCAAAATTACCAATCTTGTATTGGTACGCCATCTCTTCCTTGAGTCGAGCTTGCTCTTTCATCGCTTGGGCCTAGACATTCACAATGAATAATAGAGATATTTAGTAAAAACTTAGAGGAAAGTGACCTGTGAGATGCATTATTTTATCAACTTTACCATTCCAGTTCTCATTGCGTTCCTCAACGACTCCACCTCTGTTTGCTTCTGTCTTTCACGTTCTTGCAGCATCTCTTGCCTGTAATATGATGATCAGAAGTTGAAGTATGCTATTCTCGGACCAAATTAGGATGTGTTTAAAGAAACACATTATCTCTAAAGGGGAGGTGCTCCTTGGAACCAGTTATGTTTTATAAATCCAGCATTCTCTCCCTCCCCCCCACAACAAAAAAAAAAACCACAAAACGACCAAAACTCCGACTCATCTTGCATCACCCAAATCCAGTAATCCTATTACAAGGTTAACAGGTGTAGACTTCAACACACTCAACTAGTGTCACTGCTCCAAGTGGGAATCGAGCCCATTTCAGCCTACGGTCAGATGGAACCTTCACATAACGATAATCAGTTTGAATGACATCATGAAAACCCTTCCCCCACCAAAACCACCAAACAGAGAGGAGTAAAACAATTAATTTAACAGACCAAATCACCCCGAAAATGATAAAAGATTTCCTGATTTAGAGTAAATCACTTAATAGCTTATATGCGTACCTGCGCTGTTCTTCATCATCAAATACAGTACGCTCGATCACCTTGACACTCTTGGTACCTCTCTTCATTTCCTTTTCCATCTTATGTCGGTGATAAGCATCAAGATCATAATACCTGTCGCCAGGAATGAATAGTCACCCAAATATAAGTAACCTGGACTTGAAAATGATAGCAAGTTTGCACATCTCAAAATGAGTACACAGCCTGCTATCTATAGTTAGATTTTGGAACTACAACATATCTTCATGCGCGTACAGATTTATTAATGCTTCCTGTGGCTCAAGGTGTAGGTTACCTGTGGTTTAAAATCTCCATTTCCTGATTCTCCTATGGCTATACTAAATTAAAACTTAATTTAATCCAGGATAAAATACTATCAACTTGTTCAGTCAACTAAAGCACAAATAGAACACGCCATTACCCTTCCCTGCTCATATATGCAATACACAACATAGATGATCAAGCGGCTTACTTTTTAGAAGGGAATGTCGCAGTATTGTGATCTTCCATGAATCTGCAAGGATAATTTGGCGGAAAAAAAAAGAGTTACTAAATATCTTTGAGCAAAACAATGCACCCTAAAACAAAGAGTGAAAATCTACAGAGAAAACAAAAGGCATCATGATGAACTCTAAATGTAAATCACATATTATTTACTCACTCTTTAAACATCTGCTTCTCTTCCCAGTTCGCAAGACTTTCCAGGTTCACCTACGAAACAAGGGCAAATCAGTTTAATCACAATAAAAAGCGAAAATTCACAACATAAATCCCTAAATGACAGACTGACTACAACTGCTGTTGACGTCAAAGTAGAATCAGAGCTGAAACTAAGTGCCACCATTACGGGGAAGAAAAAGGGAACAAAAGAAACCTTTTTCACTTCTAGTAACCAAGCAGTAAACTCTGGCCGCTTATTCCTGTGGAGATAAGAGAAATAGGAACTTTTCAACCACTGATAGGATGAAATTGAGAGTAATTAACATCACTGTCAACTGTAATCACTGATTTATGGATGTCTTGATCCAAAATCCAGTGAAAAACAGCAAACCCAACAAAATACGGTATTTAGAACATCATCGACTACAAACAGTAGATTGACTCCAAGCAAACAACACTTACAAAGCCATATGGATTATTTGAACAAACACTTGACTATTTGAACAAACAAAACAACAGACAAAAGTAAAAGCCAAGTAGTAAAGCAAAGTAAACACTAACCAATAAAGAAAGAGAGATTTAGAACTTCAATCTGAAACTAAAACAAACACCAAAATGAAGGCAGAAAGGCATTCGTAGAAGCCTACCACATATCAGTTTCTCTGATGATTCCATACTTGCCCCATAAATTTGTGACAGCTCCAGTTTTACCCTTATCTTTATCCTTCTTTTTCTTCTTATCTTTCTTCTTCTTCCTTCTCCTCTCTTCTTTCTCTTCCTTCTCTTTTCTTCTTTTCCTCTTCCTTTTCTCCTTCTCCTTCCTCCGTCGCCGCTCCTCCTCCTCCTCCTTCTTCTTCCTCTCTCTCCTTTTCCGCCGCCTTCTGTCCTCCTCCTCCTCAGAGCTCCCCGGTTCCGACTCCGAATCTGACTCGGAATACGAATCAGAATAGTCGTCAGACTCAGAAGACGACGACGTATAGCTATCTTCATCATCCTCCCGTGATTTTCTCTTCCGCTTGCTTTCACTTCTTCTATGACTTCTTCTCGACCCTTCATCGGAAGCAGACCTAGATTCTGTTTCGGAATCGGATGCGACCCTCCGGTCCCTCTTAGACGGAGCTCCGTTCCCGTCGTCTGGAGTTTTATTTCTGTCTTTCCGCATTTTTCCCGAGAAGAGCCTAGGAGCCCGGTATGAAGAGGGTCGGGTTATATATGTTATAAGAAGCAGGGTCAATTTGAATAGTAATTTTTGAAATTGGTAAGTAAGTCCCCAAAAAGATCTATAAATTGGGTTTCTTAACCCAAGAAAATGGAAAACCTCAAATATTCACACAACCACTTTGTTATTTTGACTTCCATGTGTACCAAAATTATTGTGCGGTTTGAATTTTCACTTTTAAAATTACTGGGGAGAGTAAAAACTTTTTTTAGAAAAAAATAAAAATTTGTGCTTAAACCCGAAATCCATATATGTTACCCTCAAATATAAGAAATGGTCTAGGAATCTGCCTTGAAATATTTCAATTGCTGATGTGATTAGGAAGTCCATTTCTGAAAAGAAATCACACACAAGATCAATTCCAATTCCAACAAATGGAATAGCTCCACCCTTATGCTCATCAACAACAAAATCTTATCTTGATAACACGTAATGATCAAATGGATCAAGGAAGTAATAGGCCTCACGCTCTTTGTTGCTGAACAGCTGAAATTCATCCATCTGGAACCTTTTTCTTATTTATGAAAACTGCTATTTTCCTTAGAAAAAAAAATTGAAAAATACAGTAAATTCATTCCTATTTGTATATGCATGAAACGTATGCATGCGTGTTCATTACAAATCTAGGAGCTTACCTTTTTCTAATTCAGTTTCTATCATCGCACAATACAAAAGAAAAGAAGATACGCAACAAAAGGCAAGGCATACAAGGTAACTAGGATGGCAGAAAATTTTCTTACTCAAGAAAACAGCAATTAGCTTATCATTCCTATCACACAAAATGAAAGGGATTTCCTAAGGTCTTCTCTTCACAACAAGACTGTTGATTGCATTCTGCAATCTTCAGCACCTGGATATAAACCAGTGTTCCGGCTAGCATCCTGAGTTGTGATTCCCAACGTAAACCATCAAAATTGAAGCATTTTTTATGCCAGGACGATCTTTGTTCATCTTTCACTAAGCAGCTTTTCGACTTTATCATCCTCCTCAATGCCATCAGCTTTCATGCTCTCTAAAATCCAATCAACGTCCCTTTTGCCTCTTACGTTCGCTTTAATTAGAGCATGATACAAGTTTCGATCCGCTGGAACCACAGACTTCAGTGAGCCTATAAGATTCTGTACCTCTGCAAGCTCTCCTCTATTACCAAGCCAATTAAATATGTTGAAAAGTATTCTAGGCTTCGGATCCCATTTCGGGTTTTGTTCATGTACTGCAAGAGCTTCCTTCAGGCATTCGTAGGCTTTGTCCATGTCTTTTTCTTCCATGTATCCCCCAGCAAGGATGGCCCAACTGTTTGGCGTTGGAACATGCCCTTTCCTGACTATTTCTCGAAGCATAGCCTCTGCTTCCTCTGTTTGATGATTCTGACAGTATCCAATTAGTACAACATTTGGAACTCTGAAGTCATAAGTGTGGCAAGAACTCTCCCATTCTTGCAACACTACATTAGCTTTTTCAAGCTTGCCAAGCTTCACCAAGGCTCCCAGCATGGTGATGTAATCTCTGTTTATCTGCTTTTTACAAACAATTTTTTGAAGATCCCACAGCCTCAACACTTGCTCTGTATTCCCAAGTTGCCCATGCAGAGAAATCAAGTGATTATATCCTATAGCATCCTTGCGAAGAGTATCTTCAAGTTTCTTCAAGTAAATAATTGCCTTTTCCTTTCGACTCGCTCTAATGTAATAGTTAGACACAATGGAATAGGTGGTCCAGTCCATGGAGATGTGAGGATGGTTTTCCATCTCTACCAGAAGCTCCTCCAAGCTAGTAAAGTCAGATTTCTCCCCGTAACAGTTTATGCAGATTCTGTAGCTGAAGTTGTTTGGGGAAACCCCATCCCTTTTCATCTCTTCAAACAGTTCAGGGACTTTATCAAGTTGACCAGCTTGTTTGTAAAGGCCCATAAGGTTATTGTAAACAAGAGCCGTGGAAGCATAGCCAAGTTCCTTCATCTTTTCAACGTGAGACAGAGACTTGGCTAAAAGACCTTCGCGAACATAACAGTTTAAGAGAGCACCATATGTTTTGTCATTTTTTTCTTCATCCTTCAAGCTAGAAAAATAATTTTCAGCAGCTTTCAATCCATTTACTGCTCCAACAAGATCCAAATGTACAGCACAATCACTAGGTAAGAAAGTCCAAAGACCTCCACTCCTCATCCATTCAGAAACCTTCGAGACAAATATTGATTATCAAACATCCTAAAAAACAAAAGCAATAGGGGTCCATATACCAAGATAAAGCACCTTAACACACAATTCGGAGGCTTATATATCATTAAAACAAAACTGCCATCTATTGATGAGTAATATAAGATCCTATCCGTCATTAGCAACAATTGTCCTGCTAAATATGCAGATTTACTACTAAACATCACAACTACTCTACCCCTAAAGAAAGTCACTAGCTTTATATGTGAAGACCCTCGATGGATTCACTTAATGAAGTGTTTCACAACTTAGGTGTAATCCTCTCGCCCTAAACAATTAGACCTACCCTTGTTATGAGCTTAAAGCCGAAGGTATCAGAATTCCTGCCAAGAATCCATTTCCCCCTTTCTCGACAAAAGTAAATTGCAGTCCCAGGTTTCCAAATTCACCTCAAACATCAGATGAATCAAATTTGGGGCAATAAACTCAGAAATGATTAGAAATTCTTCTCTTTCTATTTTATCATTCGTTTTTCCTTGGAAATCATAAGAGGTTATACCTCGATAACTCTCCAATTCCCTTAACTTGAACCGTTAAAAACAGCAGAATCATATTCCAGACAGTACACAAACCAAAACAAGACCTAATACACTAACGCAGCTAGTATAACAATAATTATCATCAGTTTTCCAATTAAGAGCTTAAAAACGATAACTTTTCTGAGGTTCAATCAACTCATACAAGTATCAACATCCTAATCGTATAAAAGGAACAAAATGCACTGGATTTGGAATCCCACTTTGCTTTCTAGTCCAGAAATACTCTCTAAACAATAAACAAATGCTACAGCTTGAAACTTCGAAAGCTAAACCTGAAGGGCGTGCGGATAACGCCTGCGGTTACGGAGGTCACGAAGAATCCGTTGAAGCTCGATCTTTTGGACCCTCCTGCCCTCTTCAACCCATTGCTGGAGGACCGGAATGATTTGGGAGGTTTCCCTGATAGGACTAATTCTGGAGAACAAGTTATTACTGGCGGAAGCAGTTTTAATGGCAGAACAATAGGTTTTTATCTTGGAGAACAAAGATAGGCTAATGGGTTTTTGGCCGATAAATGATTGGTTTAAGGTTCTAAACATGGCGGGATAAACTGGATATTCTAAGTTGGAATGTGAAATTGAGCAGTTGAAGGTCATTGACATTGTTGGCTCAATTAAGGTTTACAGAATCAATAGAAACGTTTAACAGAGGAGAGCAGTATTTTGGGAGAGAAATACTTATTAAAATGCATTTTCTACTTTTCTTTAAACTGCTTTTTACGGAAAATTACAATTTATTTTTTACTACTCCCTCCGTCCCAAATTTGTCTATGTCGCTAATTTTAGACTTATCATTTATGAAATTATGGATTTTTACTTTGAAAAGAGGCAAAATATTTAAAATATTATACACAACTACTTTGCTAAGTGATACAATATCATGCCGAAATAAAAAATAACGTTGGCTAACTAAACTGTCTAAATATGCTAAAGAAGCCATGAATTCACCACTAGAGAATCGATAAATAGATTTGGGTACATCATTGCTGAAATGTTTGTGTGATTTTTAGAGTGGAGCAATTTAACCAGTCAAATAGGTGTTTCATCTTTAGTTGTGGACTTGCACAACTAAAAAGATTTTGCTCTTTTAATCAAATTCAATAAATATAAATAAGATATAAAAGGTGTTGCTCTTCATGTGCACCTAATTTGTAAGAAGCCAACTAGAGAAAAGCCTGTTGATGTCTTCGGCTTTTAGTTTTTTGACATCATAATCCGTAATAATAATATTTTTATATTTCAAAATAAGAGACATGTTTGTTGTTGTATGTTTATCATTAGTGCGTTAGGTCAATTAATATGTAATAGTACTTTTACATTTAAAAATAAGGGAAGCTTGTTGTTGTACCAAATAGTACTCTCACCATTCTAGAAAAAAAAAATCTAATTTTAGGAATTAAAATGTTAAAATTGAACTCGTGAAATCTAAATCATCTGAAAATAATTATAAAATTGATAAACTAGCATAATAGCTGTATTCAATTTTTTTATATTCATTTTCCACTTTGAAATTGAGAATTAAATCATTTTCTTTATAATTTTTTTTTTCGAATCACTCTATTCTCTCTCTTTGGAGGTTGCATAAACACAACTCCTTGGTTCTTATGATAAATACATTTAAACTGGATGGTTTTTATTTTGGAACGGAGATAAGACAAAAGCTATCATCACCCATCTTTATTTCGGAGCTTCATTTCCACTCCTCATCTGCATTTTTCTTCTCTTATTTATAATGTTTCTACATACATGTATTATATCTAATACTCCCTCCGATCCTTATTATAAGACATTTTGATTTCGTATTAAGTTTTACTAATGATGTCTTTTTAATTGGAATAAAAAAACCTTCAATTAAAAATACATTATAGGTGAAACTTAAGACGAAATCAAAATGTCTTATAATAAGGACCGAAGTGAGTATTAGAACATAAAGATAATTTAAACATTGAGCCAAGTTTAATATACCCACCAATTAGAGGGGGCAATAAAGGCATTCCCCATAGGCCAAAGCTCTCATAATTCAAATCTCATCATCATTACATAATGATCTCCTATCAACATAATAAATTTTATAAAATCAATAAGAATGTGGGGAAAAAACGTCCAACTGGACACATGCTCTATGAAAAACGACTAAGCATGTCAAGTTGGACGCTATATATATAGATATCATATGTAGATTAATAATTATAGTTAGGGCTCTAAACTAGCAGCGTCATGATATATATACCAACTTGTATGATATACCAATTGATCTACGCTATTCAAAAAGCCCAAAACATGCAAGTAATATTGCATTTATATATAGTTAAGTATAGTGATTTAGGTGAACTGGTTGCGAGCAGCAAAAGTCTGTCCAAACTGCCAGGAAGAAGGGACAACGTTGGGGAAATCGAGCATTTTTCCATCCCCTAATCTGAGTCGAAACGACAGCATTTGGCCTCGGACGTCCATGGAGCTTTGCCAGTTTGCACCCCAGTTGCGGTGCATTGGCACCCAGGTTCTGGTTCTTGAACCCCTTATCCACACATTATTCACTTCTCCACTTCCTCCCACGTTTGTGATCCTCACCATGTTGAAATTCGATTGCCCCATCAATGTGAATCTTACTCCCCCTCTCCTCCTGCAAGCCACCCTATACATATTTGCCATGCAGAGCACACATTAATTTACTCGATCGCAAGATTAATTATAAAATGTGAATTACATTACGTAAGATGATACAGAGCAAAAAACGTTATACTACCACCGCAACAATGAATTATTGATTTGCATGTATGGAATAATGTATTTTATAAAGCTAGCTGGCTGTCACATTTTTTCCATCTCTATGGACTAGCTAGCTAGCCAAAGTATATAACTTTTTAATATTGTGCATTTTTCTAGCACGTTACCAACAAGAATCCGATCAAAGATTATACTTGTTAACGAAGGTCACTTTATGTTCATCATTGTAAAACAATAATAATAATAAATTTTTTTTATCACTTTCAACTAATTAATGTTGATCAACGGGAAGATATGTACATTTATGGGAAGTAGTTATATGTTACCTTCGGTAAAGAATAGGGACAATTCCTTCGTTGCCTTGTCGTGCAATGCGAAGGAATGCGGGCATGGACATGTCGAAGTGGTGGCGGGGAGCGTCGCACCACCCGCCGTGGTGATTCGGAGGGCAGAAGTTTGTCACGGTGACCGTGACGGAAGCGTGAGGGAGGCACCATTTCCGATCCCGGCCGGAGTCGCACCTCAGCTGGTAACAAGCGCCGCAAGAGTCACCGTTCCTAAACAACGGTCCACTCAACGCCGTCGTGTACACCCCAAAACCCGCCTGATATGTGTTCGCGTAACCACAAGCTCCACCTAAATAACAACATACACCAATTAACAAAATAATAATAACGTTGAGTAACTGATGATGAGTAATTAATTTATTCTAACAATGCAAAATGTTGCCCTCGCCTTTATTCAAGAAAAACATGTTATAAACGTCATTATGTCTAGGATCAAATGAGTGAATTTTTTTTTTCTTTTTTGAAAAATTATTTTGTGCAACGAGTTGTATCACGTATGATTAATTGTAAATTTTAACGAGAGAAGCTAAAAAGGTTCATTAATAACTTCTTACCAAGAGTGCTGGGATCTTGATTAGTTCCATAAAAGGTTGCATGAGCATTAAGCCAACCACCTGCAGCTTCAACTTCATTGATTCCCAGAAAAAGAACACCAATATTGAACAACAACAAAGCAAATTGCCAAACCAATAGGAAATTCCTGGCCAATTCCATAATATAACCTATTAACGCCCGCAATGTAGTTTCCTTACTAAATTACGAAACAACTTAATGAATCACAGTTTTAAGTTGTGTGATTGATGATCGATCAGTGACTCTACTTGATTGATCAACTATATATCGTTGTAATATTTTTGTTATTCTTGGAGAGAAAAATGCACGCACTCCTTTATATACTAAGGAAATCGGAGACATCGAACGCGTTTGTCGGTGTTTATACAATTAATCCAAGTTGTCTTAATTTCCTCCACCTCAATTATTTTTGCAGAACTGTGTGTTTTTCTCTTCTTGTAATAAAGACGCGTTGTTTTTAATTGTTCCTTAAGGTACGGAAATGTACGTTCTTTTTCTTTCTTTTTTTTCCCCATTCTTTCTCGAATAAAATTGGACAAGAAGACATGGACATGTGGAATTATTCTGTGCAATTAGTTTGGATAATAATTCCATCAATTCCATAAAGTCTGCTGTGCTAAATTTATGTACTATTAGCCGGTGTGTGTGTGATTACATAATATTCTTAGACTTTCATTCCATGCATGTATGTTATACTATTCTTTTTAAATTTTTTTTATACGATACACGATACATTGTGTTTGATGCATTATTTTCAGTAATTAATCCTATTTATATGACATGTTCAAAACTTAGTTTAATTCTATATAGCATACGCTCAAACAATGAAAATGAGTAATGATCGATATAATAAAATCATCCTACGTAGTGTTTACAGATACAATTAGTAAACTAAGAATCATGAGTGATTAGAAAAAAATTCAACACCATTTACCTCGTATTTCTCTGTAAAATTTTAAAAAATTTCATGTTCCTCCCCACCGTCTTCAAATCGATTATACGGGGTGATGGAGAGATATAGTTTTTCGCCATTTTCACTCTTTTTAATTTCTTAATATTCTTCTAGACCTACTAAGAAAATTAGAAAAATTCCATCAACGGTCGATCCTGTATATAGCAACATTAATCAATTTGACTTACTCTCCCTGGGTCGTTGTGTTTTGCGTTTTGCCCATAAATCAAACAACTTGGGCAGAATAATGTAGATCTCCTCAGTTCTAACAAGTTGAAAATAGGAATGGAAAAAAAAAAAAAAAGAAGTTGAAATGGAAACTACGTCAAACCTGAAAGTTAGGACGGTGTGGGATATACAAATTACACACAGCGAACTATATCAAAGCTCTAATTAGCACGACCAATTATTTTTTATAATTAACTATTCGAATCTTGAAAATTTAATTAATTATTATCAAACGGGTACGAAGACAAATGGGGAATATACAAGCCCAATTGATAATATATCAAAGACTCAAAGTCTTTCTTTTGCTTAAATTATTCAAACTAAGGAACCTCCCCCGAAATTATGACACTCCCAAATGGCTTTAAAAAAGAAAATAAGAGGCAGACTGTATCTCCGAGAGGAAGGAAAATTTGAAAAGAGAGTGAACTCAAAATGGCTTTAATCAGGCCATATTCATGGTCACAAATAAAAAGTTAATCCCTTTTCAGAAAAGTAGGAAAATTTTGTTGTATTATTTTGACTTAAGATTTTGTTCTCAGTGTTTGATAGTTGATAATACTCCCTTTGTCCCAAAATTATAGTCATATTTCACTTTTAGTACAATTTAAACTAAAAATAAAAATACAAACTGGATGATAATTATGGGACAGAGGGAGTAATTGATATATATACCTTTTCACTATTATTAGTATGTTTCTCTCCTTAACTTTGTCTTCGAGTTTCTTTCGGAGAAAGCAAATCAAAACAAATCAACTATCAATTCCGGTGATTAAATATGAATTCGGAAGATACTGACACAGTGATTACCATGTGCTTCCCAAGCAGTTTTTTTCTTCTTCTACAACTCGAATCTGATTCTTATCTTTCATTTTTTATTTTTATGTTTTGAGTTACATCGATATGTAAATTTATATTTAAGAAAAATAAATTATTACTATGACTCTTCCTCATTAGGCTTCAACTATCTTCAAAGTTTTTTTTTTTTTTTGTTTCTTCAAAAAAATAAGTTTTAGAATTTGGTGTATTTCTATTATGTATGTAATGTGTACTACTTTAAATCTATTAGGAAAGTGATACATATTTTTTTTCTTCAGAAAGAAAAACAGTGAAGTTGGGTAGTGTCTAAGATAGTAGTTGTAATAAAATTATATAATTCTCCCTTAGTAAATTGACGATTATTAAGAGTGTCATTTGATGTTTAGTTTTACTAGTATGTGAACGAAAGATATTTCAAATATTAATAAGTTCTTCTACTCTCTTCTATAACCCTAAGATATATCATCAATAATACTATTAAGCCGCTATTATGACTATTAAAAATCATAATTTTAATTTAGTTTCTACATTTTTTTCATCTTTGTTCATAGTGCATCTATACCCATGCCATTGGCCGTTAATGTTCTTCCATAGAGATTGACCCTTGAATCGAGTTATAAATAAAACTACAATCGAGTTATTAAACTACTTCACTGGTATAAGCTATAAGTTTTAAATAAGGTGCATATTACTTGCTACATACTTTTACAAAATGTAACTAATTAAATTCTTTATTTTTCATACTGTATACGTATGCAAGCCACTTTTAATTGGAGAACGAAAATGGAGCGAGGAAGGTACATAACTAATGTAGAATACAAAATTTGATGATGTCGTGAAGGTGAATTAAAGTTTTCATGAAAAAAAAGAGCATATTCAGAAATTAATAGAAGCCCAACTAAAAGGTATAAAGGAAATTATAAACTTACTTGATTGGGAAAAAATCACTTTATGTATCCTAAGAATAGAGGCATACAGATCATATATTCTAAGAATTGGTCTTACTAAATTATATACCCTATTTTTGAATTTTGTTTTTTCAAGTACTTTTTTAAGGGCAAAATGGGAAACTAACCTAAACTATTATGTTTTTGCCCCCAAACTTCTAGAAAAGAGCAAATTGGACCATAAATTTTATTGATTTTATCCAAATTTAATCTTTCAGTTAGATTTCATTAAAATTTAAGTATAATTCTACTGAAATTTGTCTGAAAGATAAATTTTTGTAAAATTAATAGAATTTATGATACAATTTGTTCTTTTCCAAAAGTTTGGAGGCAAAAACAGGACAATTTTAGTAGTTTCTCATTTTGCCCTTGAAAAAATAACTAAAACAACAAACTTCAAACATAAAGTACATGATTTGGTAAGACCAATTTCAAGGGTACATAATCTAAAGATCCTCCATTCTTAAGGTACATAAAGTGGATTTTTCCCAACTTTAGAGAAAAATTAAATAAGTGTACAAAAATAAATAGATTCTTAAAAAAGTCAAATTAAAAGACCAACTATTCTAAAAACACAAGTCGTCCGCCACTTGATCATTATTTTATTTTGAATTAAGACTCCTGTCTCCTTCATTGAACAAAAAAAAAAATTAGAAAACCTCCTCTATCATCATATTCCTACTTATGACTACTATCTACGACGCAAATACAGTGCATAAATTGCTGCGAGGAACAAAACGATAGCTATCAAGACTGCAACACCTATAAAAGCCCATATTATCGGCGTCATCTCCATTTTGATTCTTCTTTTCTACTACGATCTTATGAACCGGCCGTGGGTTGTAGTTAAGGTTTTATGAAAAAATATGTATGTACGTATTTATAAGAAAATTAGCCGACCGGGATCAAAAATTAATCAATTAAGCCAGATTAATAAAGAAAGTAAATCAATCAAAGGCTAAGGAAAACATTTTTAATCATTTTACCGTAAATCATTTTTAATCTGATTTTTTTTTTTTTAACATGGAAACTTCTCATTGTGAAATGAACCAGAGAGATAAGGAAAACATTTTCCATGTACTTTAATATGGCATCAAAGTTGTGTTCTCACAACCCCGGCCGGCCCCAGAATTTATAGCAACACCTATGAAACTAATGAAATAATCAATATATTTAGTCATGGGAAAACGAAAAAGAAATATAATCAAGGTTTATAAAGTACTACCTCCGTCCCAAAAGAATAATTAATTTAATAAGTGGACTATTTTTTGGGGACGGAGGAGGAGTATTAAATTGTGATCCGCTGATGCAATGAATATCTGCTTCATTCGTTTCCCAATCTCTCTCTGTCAATCAAAGGCTAAACTCAAGTTCCAGTGCACTTATTTCTGTCTAAATCGTAGCTCCTCCTTTCCATCACCAGCCAATACACATTTTCATTTCTGTCAAAATCGCAAACCCTACTTTGGTGTTTATGAAAAATGGGTTTCGCTAAATATAAATTATGAAAATTGGTTATTTACTTAAAATGTCTGAAATGGAATGCTCTATTTTGTGGTAAACTCGTGGAGTGGGGGTGATGAGAATTTGTACACGTTTGTATGCTACTTGTTTGATCATTTGAGTTCATGAAATAATGTTCTTTGCTATTTTTAAGGCCAAGTTTTATTTATTGACCTGTGTGCTGCCTGTAAGCAAATCGAAACCTGCAACGGGTAGAATCAGATGCGCCCGTGAACGTAAAATTATCTTCTTGCCAGGATAAAAACTACATAGGTGTAATAGTGAGTTTCATATCTTTTGGGAATTTCGATGATTTTAATTTTGACTTAATCTTCTAAATTCTCCCAAACCAATAGTGTGTTGTGTAATTGGTCAACGAAATTTTTCTCTAAAAAATTTCTTTGTAATGTGTTATAATCTACATTCCCAAACTTTTTTGAGTTTGATTCGGTTTCAGACTCCCTTTGTGCATATTGGGGTATACATAGGAAAAAAACATTTTGCATCAAATTTACTGAAATTCTTATCGAATTTGGTCTCTTTTCGCTACTTCATCGATTAAAATTTAATTGAACTCATAAGTTGAAAGATAAAATTGGTAATAAAATTTTTGACTAATTTAACTTTTCACATATTATAGTCTCATATATCTATAATACTTAATTAAAAAGCAGCAAACAAAAAGGACATGTATCAGTACCACAATGAAAATTTTTCCGCCAAAAGCCATTTTCAATACAAAATTATTTTTGACACGTGGCACTCTAACTAATAAAAAAAATAGAATAGATAAATACATAAATCCCTTAATTATAGCTACATAAAATTATCTTTATTATAGGTATATACTAATCCCTTAAAACAACAATATAATGTCTTCCCAATCCCCAATTTCAAAGAATCTCTTCCATTCCGCTCCTCTCTCACACCCGAGCCTTTAAATCAATTACTTAAAATCTGACATCAATTATCAATCCATCTCTTTCTACAATGGAGAAAAAATAAGTTGTCATGAAAGAAATTTGATTTTTTAATGATGATTTTTTTTTATTCTTCTGTCATAGATATTGGTTTATGATTTATGTAAACCTAGGCATAAGTTAACTATTATAAATTAAATGATGTAAATCTGGGCATAGATTTATATGTAATAACTCACTTTCTGTCTTTTCAATGATTTTTTATTCTTCTAATTTTTATTTATTCTTCATATTTTTTATTTAATCAATTTAAAAATACAGGCGACACCCAAGCATCTAGTTCAATTTTATGACATTTTTGACGCCAAACTACTTTTTCCATCATCTGTCCATTTTGGTTAGAGGCTTTTTGGGTAGTTTAGTTTTTTTTTTTTTGAAAGAAGGTAGTTTAGTTGTTTCTTTTTATTCAGAATTACAGTTTTTTAAATATTATTAAATTTTAAAATAAAATTGCCAAGAATACTATAAAATTAATAGGTTCAATAGTGTTTTTTTTTTTTTTTTGGGTTAATTTGTTAAGCCGAAAGATATTGATAGTGATCATGTTCCTGAAACTAAACGTAATGGAAAGGGCCTCAAAACCAGGATATCATTGGAATTAGAGTTTCTGTAGGGCATTTGGCATCCTGTACGGACGTGAATGTGAAATTGGCTAGGGTTAACTGTAATGATCCAATGAAAAGAGGATTTTAATTAATTTACTGTCCAGACTCTAGATGATGATCACCTTGGGCATGGGGGCGGAAACCAACAGGACAATTGATAATTGGTGATGGATATGCTCATGAGTCTATGGACCTTGATTTCTGCATTGAACAGGTTAAACTTTGAATGACAAGACTGAAAAATTGCCGTTCAGATTAACTGATTAAGGTTCGGACAAATCAGGAAATCAACACAATATGCTACTGGAAAAAGTTGAATAACAGAGTCTGAGAATTGAACTGTGTAGTTCCAACAAAATTCTGTTATATTTGATTAAACAACTAAAAATGATAACGTAATAGTATCAATTAATTTCTAATCATCTCAAAATTCTCGTGTAAACCTTAAAGCAAGAGATGGGATGCATGCGATTCTTCTTGTACAAATCTAAAAGAGATGGACAGTTGATTCTTTCAAGATAAACATACCAACCACTGGATTAACTCGCTAATCAAACTATATACCAATAAATATAATAACACTATATATATATAACGTGGTGGGCAAAGTTATTTAACAAACAAAAAAAAAAAAAGTGCTATTGCAAAGACTATTGACAGTAATATGGAGTTTCAAAGAGTTCATAAGCATCCATTCTTATAACTATAAAAATAAAAACTGCGCCTTATTTTTTCTTTTTCTTTTCATATGTCAGTGTGAATCATCAGTATTCCCGCTCCGCCATGCCTCATGTATTTCTTCACGATGCTGACAATAATAATAAATTATGGCACATAGCAGTATTATAGCAACAAAGCCGATGAACGCTAACACGAACAATCCAAGCGTGCTAGCCATCTTAATCCCCCAAAAAGACTAATAACAAATAGTACAGAAAATAACAAACAACTAAAGTGAGTGTTGTTATTTATGGTGATGATGTTAGTATCGATATCGTGAAGAGAATGGGCTGGAACAGATAAAGCCCCCCCTAATTAACTATGGAAACTTAATAAATTTGTTAGTAAACGAAATCAATTATTGAACAAAATAATCCTTTCCATGATGACTGTGGAGAATGAAATGATACGCATTTTTGTCCGTAATTGTGTCCAGTAAAGAAAAAAACGAAAAAGAAGGGAGAAGATAGAATATTGCAAAAACGGGCAAAAGGTAACACATTGCACTAATGAAGGTGAAAAATAGTCGAATACCATCCCCAGACAAGCAAGCCAATATTATTCTTCGTAGGCTTTCCTCAACAACTAACATAAAATCACAGTTGCAGGTTACAACAAGATAATACTGATAGATATAGCATTGTTATTCCCATTGGATTGAGGAAATCACATCCTTCTCCTTCAACAATTCCAAGTTCATACTCAAATACATTAAGTTTCCATGTAAATTACTAAATGACATAGTATTATGTACAGAAGACCTCTAAATGACATAGTCGGTTTCATCTTCATCCGACTGGTTTCAGTTTTCCAGTAAAACCTCTAAATGCTACATGTATCTAAACCCCCTCTTGACCGTATCATAAGAATAGTCCCACAATTTGTACAGTTATACCCCAAAAAAAAAAAATGAATATAGAATTCAGAAAAGTAGAAGACAAAGGACCAAGCAAACAACCAGGAACATGTTCAATCTCCACAGAGACTTTTCCACCTGCAGCTCTTGCCTCCGAACTCTCCTTGGGCTACTATATGTAGGATAGGCAGGTGCAAACAAGTTTGGACCTGAGCTTCCGAAAATCCCTGAGAAAACCATTTCACCAAACATCCCAATTGTTGGGCTGTAAAAACTGGTCATGGCTGTGTTCCCAATTCCAGATTGTCCAATGGATGCATGACTACCAAAAGGGTGAGTAAAATAAGGCTGCTGATGGAAAGCTGGCAACTGCGGCTGAAAATACTGTTGTGGTTGGAAAGGCTCCGGCTGTGGGTTGAATAGATTGGGATGAAGTTGCTGATGTGGGTAAGTACCCATAGCTGCAGCATTACTTGGTTGCGAGTTGGCGCCAATAGCTGGGGGCCTGTGTGGTATGGCCGAACCCAATTGGAGCTTTGTAGATTCTGATTCTGCCGAGGATGTACCACGACCATATAGGGGAACCACTGAAGAGTTCGAAATGGATGTTTTACAGACAGGACATTTTGGCCGATCGCCCGAGTCTACAGCGGAAGAGTTCTGGACTTGTAGCCACTTGTAAATGCAAGGCCAGCAATAGAGATGACCACACAGGGTGACTACAGGGTCGTGAGCAGAGTCTAGACAAATGTTGCAATCAAAACCTCCACTCAGATTTTCAGAAGCAATGGTGGGAGCTGGAATTGAACTTGATTTTTGCTTAATTGAATCCTCTTCTTCATATTGAAAGTTGACGCTAGGTTCACTAAAGCGCTGAGGAGATTCCATATCACCTATTCAAGAGGAAAAAAGAACAAGAAATGCTAAGGCAAAAATAGATATAGGATTCATCCATAAAAGAAGAAAGAGTAATCATAAAATGAGAAACAAGATATCATTCAACCAGATAAATAAAGACACAGGTTTAATCAAAACATAGAAGCACAAATGAACAAGTAGGTATAACAGTGTTCAAGCCTCATAGCGTGATAAAGTTAAGCATTTGAATGGCCCCTAAGAGAATTTAATAGTAGAGATACGCATACTCTTAGCAACACACTCAAGAATAGAATCCCTCTTTACAATGTCTCATGCACAAAAGTCATTACTCTATCTCAACTCCTCTCTCCACCCCAGAAATAAAAATAACAAAAAATTAAACCTACTCCAAACTCCAGAGTAAAGAAAGTGGATAGGGCAAGAGTTAACAATTGCAACTAGCCAGACTGGCTCCACATACTAACAAATGCAGTAGTTGGGTTGGTCCCATTCCCGCCATTTTCTTCAATATAATACCGAACAAAGCATAATCTTAGGGCCAGTAGCACAAAGTTCATCTAAATCATGAATAGAGTAGACAACAAGATAAGTGATCAATGAAATACTGTACCAAAAAACACATAAATCTGAATCTCCAATCTCCCCAACCATATCTTAAGCCAATAGAGACACGGCAGCACATAGATACACACACGCATCAATAACCTCATCTAAAGGTGAAAGCACAGATTGGATTTACGATGTGGAATAGTATGTATGGGCCACAAATTTCTACTGTAAAACTTATACAACATTTGGCAAAAAAAATCATACAGTTTCAGAACTTGAAGAGTATAGTGAGTAGAAAGCTTCATAAGATGAGTAAATGGCAGGGCTTTACAATGTGCAACAAAAAATTACACCAAGGAAGAAGCATTGAGGGGGCTAATCTTCAAAAAATAGCACTTGGTACGAATTTAATCCTTAAACTGCAGAAAGGTCAGAAAGATTGCATAGAAACTAAAGTCCTACAAACAATGGTAGCTTAAAAGGTTCAAAAAGCGAGTTGCTATTGAATTTTATTCAAAATATAAGATAAAGTTTGAAGAACCTTTCACCAAGAAAGAGACAAGGAATGACCTTTTTGTTATCATCAGCAAAATTGAAAGCATTACTCTTGATTTATAGAACAGAAACCGCTTACAAATTTCAGCATCCTTCGCAGCAGTTTCTCTAATTGTGTCACAACTCATCCAACAGCCAATCACAATTCAAAACCCTCAGCTCGGGAAAATATAGTTTTGATAAAAACATGGTATTGGAAGCTACGTTACAGGAATCAAAATTAGGAAAGAAAATTTCAACATCACAATATGTTAAAAGGGCAACTAAAATACTAATCAAATGCTACATTGCAACAGTAAAACTAGAGAAAACAAATGATAATAAACAAAAGGAAGCTATTTCTCACAATCCCCCGACCAGATTATCAAAGAATGTAACATGTTTTAACATCACAAATATATCTAATCGGATTAACAAGAAAGCTCAGAAATACTTCAACATTCCATGATCTAGACCAGAAGACATTAAAACATCAAAAAAAAAAAAAAAAAGCTAACAATTGAACAATCAAAATAAAGGACATACCGATAAACAAACTCCGAAACTGCCAAATTGAGAGAACTGCAATTCTAATGGGGGAAGGGATAAATATTCCTTTGATAATTAGAATTGAATAGAATCAATGAAAAAAAAAGGCAGGATAGTAATAATAAAATGGGTCGGGTAAGAAAGGATCCGGGTCAAGTGAGGGAGAAGAAAGAAGAAGATATAAAGACGGAAAAAGGAAGAAAAGGGGATCGCAGGTGGGTGGAAGGAGGTGAAGAAAGACGAAGATGGAGGCGGAAATGTAATGGTGGAGAGGAAATGGAGGCGCAATTTTTACCAAACTTTTTATTATGAGCTCTATTTGTTCATCTTAGCTTAAATTGGGGGAAAGTTGCCCCGCTTCCGCCCCTATCTTCTTCCTCTAATTAATTTCATTAATTTATTGTTTAATTTTCATCTCTCACTTCCTTTATTTCTTTTCCATTTTTCCTTATCCCGGATGCGAATATTTCTTGTACTTTTGCTCAAAACTTTAATTTTAGTAATAATGATGGATTGATGGATTAACCTTTATCCCCTTTTCTTTTTGGACAGTTGTAGGTTTTGTTTTCTTTTTTTTAATGTTTGGTTGGGGGGCCTCAAACTTATCTACTTCTTCGTCGTCCCTAACTCAGCCAGTCCTTTCGCAATTTGCATTTTATATTTGAAATTTGGACAGACTCAAGTTACTTTTGAGACTTCCTTTGTTCTCTTCCATTTTATGGTTGCTTTTTTAAATAGACGTTTGAGGCAACTTTGCCCTCTGCTTGTTCGTTTTTTGTGACATGATCAGAATCTCAACTCACTAATTACAACACTTTAGAATGAAGAAACATGCTGTGCAAAGAAAGAATGACAAGAGTAGATCACCACCAATCATTTTTCATTTTCTTTCTCTGATCGTTGCATACCTGTTCGGATCCTACGATCCGAACTCCTCCCAGACATCATGCTGAACCTCGGCTTATCAACATGATAACTATCATATATTCTAGCAGCAGCAGCAGCATTGTTGCTGCCTTTCATGTACAGAGAAAGAGAAGCAATTGAGCCAAGATCAAAATGCAGAGGGGAAATGAGCTCCCAATATTGATGCATCGTATAGTAGATGAAGGAACATGAGAAGGCATACAGCTGTTGGTTCTATTACTACATTCGACTGTAAGGAACTTTTCGTAACTAACATTATCTCAAGAGAAAAGAGAGAAAGTATCATCAAACTATACATACGCATCTTAGAATTATTCAATCTTTTCTTTAAACATCATTAACTGGATACTCGTCCCTTTACAAGAACTTCTCTATGCTAGTTGTCAACACTTGCTTTGGAACTGCGCCAATGATAGCATCTTTTTTCTCCCCACTCTTGAATATCATGACAGTAGGGATGCTTCGGATGCCATATCGAGTCGCAATTGAGGGTGCATCATCAGTATTAACCTTGTAGCATTTAAGCTTTCCAGCATACTCTTTAGCTAGCTCATCAATGATAGGGTGAATCATTCGGCACGGACCACACCAGGGTGCCCAAAACTCGACCAGAACAGGAGCCTCAGAATCTAGGACTTGTGACTGCCATCCGTCATCCTTAACTGCCGGCACTGCAAACATTCCAAGGAACAAGAAACAACGTTTACACTCTCCGGATCAATATCTTCCACCAGAATTGCAGATATGCATAAATTCAAATCACAATAATCACAGGCACAATGCACCTTTAAACAAAACAAATTTACTGTGATTGAGATGAGCACAAGTTAAGAATTTCGCCATCAAACACCAAACAAATAAGGACTTTATCATCCAAAATAGCATAAGCAGCTTCCTAGGCTAACATGTCAAACTAAATGCAATGCAGATTATGAGTATAGTTAACATTTACATGACAAGGGCACCTGAGCATCGTGCACAGGAACATTCCAGCAGAGAGGAATGACAGGTAAGAAGAGAGGAAAGATACATGTAAGTGTGAGTATGCACTCGAAACATCACGTCCTATATAGCCTCTTCAACTAAGTCATTTCAACTGCGATGCAGCAATGGCAAATCAGAAAGAAATATCCATGTCAACCACATCAGTAAAAATTACATGAGATTAAGATACTATCATACAATGCCCTTCAAAGTACATCTTCATCATAATCTAGGATACCTGACCTATTAAAAATATCTCAGTTTCTTCATAAGAGGCGTACCCGGAGCATCTTAAATAGTCTCTTCACGCAAATAGTTCATTTTATGACAAACTCAGCAATCTACTAGTAATCAGTTCTCTTAACTTCATGAAATGCCCGGGTGCAAAGTTGACAAAAACTAATAAGCGACATGCTCCAAATTCAACCACCAACACAGCATCTCTACATTCAACCCAAAAGTTCCAACTATGCAATCAGCTTCACAAGCTGACTCCTCTCAGTCACACCCAACCATCACTTTCTAATGAGATGTAACAACAGCATTATTGCAAAAGCTCCCAAAACTCATAGAGAGGGAATGAGAAAAATAAAAAATAAAAATCCAAGGCAATTTATCAACGAAAGCTGAACTATCTAAAGTAACAACGCAGGCCCTAAATAAAGTTCCAATTCAAGATTAACGATAATCAATAACTCTAGATACACAGATTCTGCGATAAACCGAAAGCAGTGAGAAAAAGGAAATGAGACAATCGAAAAAATCCTACCTACAACGGCTGTGTCCTGAGCTTCGCAAACAATTTTACTTCCACGGCGAGCGAGTCTGGAACTGGAACTAGAAGTGAGAGAAGACGACCTAGTCGGTTGGATCTTAAGTCCTTTAAACTCAGAGAATCTGACACGAATGGTGAACGAAGAACCTGCAATCGGAGCAAACGAAGCCGACGGCAAGGCGGCGGAGGCGCGAGGCACGGTTAGGGTTTCGAGAACGGCAGCCATCGGGGAACCGGTACTAATTAGCCGGTGAGGATAAAATAATTGGGGATCTGGATATCTAAGTGATGAATTTGAGAAAAAATGGAGAGCTTTTTTCAGGTTGGATATTTACAGGGAAAATTAAATGGAAGAAGAAGAGTGTGATTGCGTGACTGTGTGGCTGAGTATAGTTTGTTTGGGTTTCCAGATTAGATGGATGAGGCGTGTGTGGAGATTGGGCCACGTGGCAATTGCTTTCATTTCTTGGGCATTATTCCGTGGATTTGGACCCTGGGCCTCTGGCCCTACTCACAATCCAAAAATTAATGTTCTTCTTGGTTTTTTTTTTTTAAATATATTTATTTATGGATATAATATTAAGGATTAAGGATATTTTTCCAACCGGTTTTTACTACTCCCTCATGTCTTTATTATAAAAGATTTTGATTTCGTCCTAAATTAATCTATGATATATTTTTAATTAAAAAAAAAATTTAAAAATATATTTTCTCATTCATTGTGTTATTCTAATTATTATAAAATGCTTTTAAGGTTTTTATTTCAATTAAAAAAAACATCCTAAGTGAAACCTATGACGAAATCAAAATGCCTTATAATAAGCACCGGAGGGAGTATTTTATTATTTCTGAAACAAAAATTCTCATTCCGTCCTACAAAAGTAATGTTAAGCCCCATGATATTTGGAAAAATTATTGGGTACAGCTGTTGTACCCTGATTTTTAGTGCAACAAGTACTAGCACCCCCTATTTTAGTGATATAACTCCCGTAGAAATTATCTCTTCCCCACAAAATTATTAGTTTACCCTATTATTGTGTCTAGCTACACAATCCTACATAGTACATCAGCTGCACTGAATAATTTCTCATCTTATATTTGTACTACAGTTATTCAATAAGAAAAGATCATATTTTGGGGGACATAACTAAACAATCTTAATAAGGGAAGTAGTAACATGTAAACTAGCGAGAACCCAACCTGAAGATCAATTATACGCGATATTAGCTATTTATCTGTTTTCTTTATTTCAGTATAATCACTAAAAAAAAACGCAAACAAAACGTAGCAATTGCAAAATTTATAGGTACGTAAAATTTATATATAAAAACATATCCACTAAGAATAAAAATCTCACACATGCTCATTCTCCTTGGCTACGCACTTACAGAGTATTTGAAAACATCATATTAATACTCTAATGGAAAAATTGCACATAAGAACAAGTTACCCAAAATGTCATCATACTGATCAATGTACAAGGGTACTACAACCACCAACAGGTCAATGAGAAAGAAACATTTGAGTGATCACTAGTCAATACCATGAAACAGTTATCAAGCAAAAGTTGATGTAACACTACTCTTAATCCTATCTAATTTAGAAATCCTGAATGCCAGAACCAAAAGCCACATGACAACAAATGTCAATCTTTTTCCTTGCTCCCATTCTCCTCCTCTTCATCTTGATCTTCATGGACAGAATTACAAATTAGCTGCAGCAACAACAGAGTTTTGAAACAAAGCATGGCGTTAGGAAAGAAAGTTAAGTTTTATGTTTTACCTTGACGGCCACCACATACATAATCAAGCCACTGATCCAAATGACGACGAAGTTAAGTTTGTTTTTTTACTGTGGACGAAGGTTAAGTTAAGTTTCATTTCTTCTGGAACAATCACAAGCACGTTTTTTATTATGGATCTGCTAACCGAAATTTAATGCGTAATCTCAGCATTCAATGTGTATTCCTGAGTAATCTTATTTTTCAATTATTCAACTATTTCATTTTACCAAGTTCAATGTTAGCCAGGTCACAACTTCCCAAGGTACTATACCAAAAACACCCAACCATTCAATTAGAGCAACAAAAAAGGTTATCATTTCAAGATAATCCACAAGAGAGGCTTCTTTCATTCAATGTCATCAAACACTCGCGATTAACTAAGCTTGTGACTGATAGGCTAATCCCATATTTGTTTTTCTCCATCAGCATATGTGATCAGTCCTTTTAAAAGCTTGTCCAGAACGTAGAATTCAACAGCCTTTCCTACTTCCAAAACAGAGAACTTAACATTCCCCACTTCCTAGTCTATTAATGGCAAAAAAGAAGAAAATCAGTAAGTACTACTCCTATTTCTAAGCAAGCTGATTATCATAATCTTGCAACAATTGCATCACATTCTGCAGCACTAAGTGAGCTTCTAACTGCCTAGCTAAACCCTAGTCTTTTGTTATGCAATGATCAAAGTAAATGTGAAACAACAGGCATAGATTAATGGAAATTTTATATCTACATGTCAAGCAGGAAACTCAAGTAATACTAGTCATGTAAAATGATAATCAAACCATAAGAAAATTTATCAAACTCTTGAAAACATACCTCAAATTTATACACTAAGAAATAAAGGAACTTCTCCAAAAAGGGTTGTTGCTCAACCATGTTATAATGCAAAGCATCAAGAAACATGCCGAAATCAAAATCTGTTCGCCACTTTATCTCTTGGTTCAAAGGGAGGGCAAGAAGAATCTAGAGCTGAATGGTCTCCAAATCGTGGAATTCCACAAAATAGAACGTCAGGATTGCAATTGAATTTAGTACATGCTTGGGCCCAACATGTGTAGACACGGGAGATAGTCAAAATATACCACAGCGCTCCAAATGCCTGACATGGTATGACAACTTTGATAACTCTTAAAAGTTAAAATTCAGATTAAGACATGTGATTGCACATTTTCTTAAATTGATTGAATATGCAGAATGACCAGCTAAAAGTGATCCACAGAATCCGGATTGCAAATTGCAAGCACGAGTAAGTAGCATAGTTTCAGCATATATAAGGTTTCCAGTAAGCTCCCGCCATCGTATAATGATCTAAAGTGCCTTTTAGGATGCATTATAAATTGTCCAGTGCAAGCCATGTTAAAGCCAATAGCAAGTATCA
Source organism: Oldenlandia corymbosa var. corymbosa (assembly GCA_949775105.1). Lineage (NCBI taxonomy): Eukaryota > Viridiplantae > Streptophyta > Magnoliopsida > Gentianales > Rubiaceae > Oldenlandia > Oldenlandia corymbosa. The sequence continues at coordinate 8,583,235 of OX459118.1, forward strand.
GAAAGACGTCATAGTAGTGCACAGAATCAGTGCATTGAGTTTAATATCTGATTAAAAAGCTTGAAGCAGAAACAACACCGATATGCATTTTTCACTCAAATGTATTCGTACGTTTCATTTTCCACACAAACACAATATGCATGCTATAAGAAATTGAGCATCACACAATCAAAACTGTTAACCAGTTCGTTATGAAAATTACCTGGGGGACAGGAAGAACAAATTAAAGATGACATCTAACAGAAAGGCAGGAGCAGAAAAAATGCACTTATGGACGTTGTCGATCACAAAAATGTAAAGGAACAGAGGATCTATAACTATAGCAATGCCAAAAGAGAAAGCCCATACGAAGTTCCAAAGCCAATGGAAGCAGCAATTCGGCTGATGGCCAAGATTGAAGAAGGGATATTTTTCTTCAGAACCCAATTAACTAATGTGAGTGCCCCATTAGTTGGTCGACAAATAAGATAAGAGTTTTGAGAGAGAGGCTTCTCCTAGGCTAGGGAAATTTCTTGTGGGAAAATGAGGTCATCAGTTTGGTCTACAGCACAGGGGGAGAGAGAGAGAGAGACAGAGAGAGGGGCAGACAAGTAGTGGATTGGCAGGCAAACGATTCTTCAATTGACCAGAGTCCAGAGAGAGAGAGAGGGTCACAAGAAGGAAGTTCTGTATCGCACAGAAAAGATCATCTTTTGATTTACCAGTTCCCATTGTTGTCGTTTAACCACTTCTTAACTTTGCTGTTAGCTTGAGTTACTACTGCTTAAAACTGTTTTTCAGGAAAATAAAGGGGTTCAATTTTCTGCCTTTACCTCATACAGTACATAATTATGCACATTTACACTCATTTCTGCTGCTTCACATGTCTCCCCTCCCACCCTTTTGTCTTTCTTTCTTTTTTTTTTCCCCTTTCCTCAAGTTCATGACCCAATATTCTCTATTCGAAATTCTAGTAAATTTGTAATCTCATGCAAAGATAACACCAAGCGTTTTTACATTGAGATTTACATTGAGATTTGAGAGTGGCCATCTCAAGTAGCATGTGCAATGCCATTAAAATAGAGATCACTAGAGATCCTTATAGCTTACAAGACATCAATTTATTTTCGTAATGGAACTCCCGCGAGGTTAATAAATAAGACTTCATTTTTTTTTATTGGGGTGACATGCCCCGTGAGAACATATTGTGTAATCTGTATAACTTTTGCTTACCTTTATGAATAAGAAAATAATGATCATTACCCTATTCCAATTATGTAACGACTATTGCATGCTTTTTCCTTAATGATCACACAAACATCTGGCGATGCGTGGACATGGCCGAACCACATCATTCCTCTTGACACGTTTATTAACATTACGTCCAGAGTCAGTAATATATCTAAAGGGTTATTAGATCATGATAACGATCAATTATACCCTGCTTATTACAGTGTCTAAACTCGGAATCAAACGTATTATTGTTCGTTCTTGAATAGTAATACGCTTAAGAATTAGTAGTATAAATTAAACACACTCAAATCAGTCATGTAACTGTTACTTCTTAATTTGGATTGAATTAAATATGCATCTTTGATAATTTTCCATTTCCCTATTTCATCTTCGTCTTTCCATATAGTACTGAGAATTCAAAAGTATCTGAGTAAGCAATTCACATTAAGCAGCAACCCGGAATGAATTTAGACTGGTCAGCATCACTGCAGCGGCAACCAAAAGCAGCTGATGATCCCACGACACAAGTTATAACTTATATGTGCTCATTTTCCTTCCTCACACATTCCTCATGTCCTCCTCGTTTCTCTTTTATTTTTACACATTTCCCTTTTCCCTTTTCTTTTTTTTTTTTTTAAATTAAATTCAAACAAATTTCCAATTTTTTTTTCTCTTCTTCTCTGCTGTCCCCATCAGAGTTTCCCACTGCAGCAAAAAAATGAGTCAAAGTTGAAATCTTTACATTCCCCAATCTCTCTCCATTCTCCCCCAACTACTCCCACCATTTTTCTCAGTACATTCAAAAAGTTTCCACCAACGAAGCCCCATTTCCTTGTGATTCTAAAAGGGGGAGGGAAAAAAATACATGATGGAAATGACCACCGGGAAGAATTGCAATTGCAAAGATGAAACCCATCATCATCATCACCAGAAAATCAGAGCAGATATGCAGAAATCGTCAAATGGGTTCTCCAGATCAAGGATTCAAGAAAGGCAATTAGCTTCAGTTCCGGAAACCCTCGCAGCCCGGTTTGAACAGAGTGTGAACATCTCGAAGAAGAACACTCCGCCGTCCGAACAGGAACTGAAGTTAGCGGCCATGGCGATCAATCTTAACGTCCGCTTGAGGATATCAGATATGCCGATAACCATGCAAGAGCATGCACTTCGCTTCGCGCGGTTACTCGTCGGCGCCACCGCCCCCGCCACCGCCGCCGCCGCTCCTCCGCCTCCTCAGCGCCTTTCTTCCACCCTCCTCGCCCGTTCCCTCAAACGGGTTAGTATCTAATTGTGTAGTCTTTTTACTCTTTAAATTTAAATTCGAAAGAGACAAAAGATTGAATCTTTGAGTTTTTTTTTTTTTTTTTTACAGTATGTTAATGTGCTGTCGGTTGATTTGATTCCATATGAACAGGAATTTGATGGGCGGTATGGTCCTGCGTGGCATTGTGTGGTGGGCAAGAGTTTCGGGTCGTTTGTGACACATTCGGCCGGTGGGTTTGTGTATTTCTCGTTGGATTCGCTGTCTTTCCTGCTGTTCAAGACGGAAGTTCAGTTAGTCAAAGATTCGCCATTGGAACGAGCTTGAAAATGCAAATACTAGTAATAAGCGATTCTAGGTGTAGACTGGTTAATGTGTTAATTAATTAGTGATTAACAGTTCTCAAAGTCTTTCTATCTTTTGATCAGATGGATGTAATATCAAAAGGTCTAATCAATGGTGATGAAATGACATATCTTAATAATAGTAGTATTGGGTTGATTGACAGAACATGTTTCACCATCATCATCATCCCAAGTTGCCTAACTGCTCTCTGTTCTGTGCTCTTTTCTCTGAACCTCTGCACCTCTTGGCCTGCTTTGTCCTTTCTTCTTCTGCTTCTGGTCCTGGTTATCAGAGATGATATGTACACGCAAAGCTTTTATTTCAGAAGATAATCTTCTTTCTGGATTTTGAATATTTGATCTTTGGAGTTGTTGTTTGGTTTGGGGGTGAGGGGAAATGGAGCTAGAGCTGCCTAGCCAGAGGAGTAGGAGGTCCATTTTCCAAGGACTGATATCTTCTTCATTTTGTTTGTACTACTCGAAAATTTGGTCGAGGGTTTTCATCACTTGACCATTAAATTAAGGATTATATTACAATTGGAACTTAAAATCATGCAGGAATGAAAATCGTTAACCACTAACCGAAGAATGAACGAACTGTTAACACTGGCAATTTACTGTTAATTTTTAATGAAGAAAAGAAAATGCATTCCTTGGGGAATTGCTTCCTGAATTATTATCATGGAGAAAGAGGGGGACCACAGTAGTACGATTTGGGTCAATCTTTTACCAGAGCTTCTTCCTACCGGTGGAAATTAAATGGGAGTAAAAACCATTCCAATACTTGCAATCATAAATGAAAAGCTTACCATTTCAATGATACAGAAGGTGACATCTGGGCTCCCTCCCCAGGAGACTTCAAGTTTCCAGTTTGATCCATAACAATATGACTAGTCTCTCCCCACAGAATGACTAGCTCCATAGCCATATAACAACATTTACAAATGTTTTTATTTCGTTTGAGAAAATCAGAAAATTATGTATCCAGACAAGGTTAATATGTCTAGAAAGGAACTAGTACACAAGAAATTTCAGAGAATATCCAAAACTGCAGTCCCTCAACACCAGCAACCAAGCCAAGCCTTTACACACACCTCCATTTTACTGGTTGAAACTAGTGTTAACCATCTCTTACATTATGATACAAGAGGATTTCCAGGATGTACGTAAAACAATCAACAGCAGAAAGAAGGAAAGGGGAAATAATGCAAATGTCAAATTGTGGAGTGATGCTTAGTATAATCCTCCTGTCCTAAGGCAAGTTTTTCTCCCTCATATAAGCTTCTATCTTTTCAACATCTTCCGGAGCATCTACACCGTGAGCCTCATGGTTGACTTTTATCACCTGTGGCCAACGAGAACGAACATATGGCAAACAGGAAGAATATAAGAAGTTTGGATTTCCTACATTATATGATACACTGGATCTATTGCCAATGAAGAACTAATATGAATGTTTTTTTTTTCTTTCTACAGTCTATTCATGACGAGCCTTAAAAGATTGACAAGATGAGGTTTAAGTTCATTTTATCATGGAAAATGCAACAATTTCCCTTTTCAAATGGAAAAAGAAGAAAAACAATGTGATTGGTACCTTCATCTTGTAGCCATTTTCAAGGACTTTCAATTGTTCAAGATCTTCTTCAAGTTGCAATGGTGTTGGAGCCAACTCAGGATATATCTTCAGAAACTTTGAGTCAAAGCTCTAGGCATTATCAGAGACATAAAATTAGAATTCACAACCTAGCTACGCAACCAAGGTATTGAAATTTTCACTGTGTGCGTTATGTTCCAATACCTGAATTCCAAGATGAAGCATATAGGGAAACTGAGGATTCACCTGCGCAGACCTGCACCAGAACAACAGCAAACAAATCAGAGATTGTGGAACAGAAGAACAGCAAAGTGCAGCGAAATTGTGACGTAGAGTACCAACTTGTTAAATGGGATTAGACCCCGCGAAAAATAGATAGCATAACCGCGATTATCAACAACACATTTCACACGATTGGTATCGAAAGCATCTTCAGGTTTCAGGGAAGTCACTGCTGTGCTAAAAACTGCATCTGGTGCAGCCTAAACAAATCATTAAAAAGCTCTAAGTCAGTTTGAGTTTTGCAACAAATAAAATCAAATAGTCAACTCAGATAAGTAAACCACGACACATAGAGGCGCAAAAATAGCAACCTTGAAAACTTGGTTATCATTTTACAAGTGTAAAGCCTTATGGCATCAGTCAAACTGCTTATATCCAGGGTATGGATGTTATAAGGGTAACTTCCTTTCTTCTGATACACTTCAGAACATAAAGATATTTTCATTTTAAACTGTGCAATTTTGACAGAACTTGGTTTATCATAGATACCCGAAAATAGTGAAAAATAAGCATCTTGAAACTAATGAGTTGAATATCTTGGAAAGAGGTTTTCTATTTACCACATAAATCCATACATCCATGCCTAATATAGTTGAAGCCACTGGTTACATTATTAACAAGGATAAAATTGAACATCAGAAAAAGGAAAGTAAACAAAACAAAGAAACTTAACCTGCAAGGCTTTTACAATGCCATCAATTATTTCAGGGTCAATCAGGGGTTCATCTCCTTGGATGTTAACAACGATGTCATACTTCTTCCCAAGCTTTTGAAGAGCTTCATTACAACGTTCAGTACCTACAAATCCAATCACCTATTTCAAGTGCAGCTTATACAAAACAAACATAAAAGTTGCAGATTAGATCCATGAAGAAAAGAAAAGGTCAATGAAGAATCAAACCATTTCGGCATGATTCTGAAGTCATTATCACTTCAGCACCAAATCCACGACAGCAATCGGCAATTTTGTCATCATCCGTTGCCACCACTACACAAGAAAATAAATCCTAAATTAACTAAAAAGAATGAATGTAGATCGTAATGTTCTTCCCGTACATTTCTGAATGCCATACCGAGGTGATCTAGTGATGAAGCCAATTTAGCCCTTTCCCATGTTCTCTGTAAATCAGAATCTTAAGAAATGAGTAACAAGCAGCATAGATATTCAGCAAGACCAACCAAAACCAATTTTCTTCTCTTCTCTTCTGTATGAATTCAGCAAGATCTCTTTTGTGCTTCTCGAAAACCAATTATAATTAAAAAAAACTGATGACAAGGCGAAATGGACTCATAAGCCATGAGTTCATCATACGCAATTCACTGTAAATGCTGATTGATAATCAAGACCAATATTCTGAAAAGAAAATTTGAAGATTCAATTGATTTTGAAAATGACCTGGATCATGGGTTTCCCGAGGATCTGAACAAGAGGTTTGCCGGGAAAGCGGGAGGAAGCAAAACGCGCGGGAATAATTCCGACGACTCGGCTCCGGAACTTTCCGGGACGGCGGAGATAAAAGTAGGCATGAGCTCCAATGGCCACCGCCACAGCTGTCCCGACAGCCAGGCCGTGGAATATCCAAGATTTAGTCGAGCTTGAAGATGATGAGGAAGATGACGACGTCGTACAGATCGTCATTACACTCGTACTTCGCAAACCCTCGGCCTACTTGACCCTAGCAATTCAGGTAGAGAGATCGCAGAACAAAGAAAAGTTCTGGTTTTTTCTAAAGCGTTTAGAGGAAGGTAGCCTAGCGACCTATAGCCCATAGGAGGGAAAGCTCAAACAAAAAAATCACTAGATGAACACGAAAACGTTTTAAATTATAAATCTATGCTCCTTAGTCCGAGTGATGGTCTTTGTTGAATGGTAACAATTATTTCATCTGTCTATTGTAAAAGTTTGAATTTTAGTTTAGTTTACATTCCTATAAAATCTCAATATTATTGTCCAGTTTAAATTTTTAATTTTAGTTTATTTTGTACTCAAAATTAATTCAAACTAAATACTAATAATTTCGAGGCGGAGAGAGTACTAACATTGAAAATTCCCACTAGACAGTAGATAATAATTTCGGAACGAACAAAATATGACAATTATTTTAGAATAAAATGAATATTAAACCACCACCTTCAGTTCAAATGTTCAATGTTAAATTATGCTTTGACATGAGTGTGAAAAACTGTTTTCAAAATAAAAAAGTGTTAAAAACAGGCATCTGAAGACTGAAGCAAAGATATTTTACTACAAACAAAACTAGGTTAGGCAACAACAGTCACATCACTACAATCTAATTCACAAGATTCAGGTAAGCAGTTCCAAGGAAGAACAATCCTACATGTGTAATTGCTGAAAATTCTACAAAATTTCAACACTGTCGAAATAGATTTCAACGTTGCCATCTTGTTGCCATATCTTGCTGGCAATTGCTGAAACATCAAAGCTCGGGGAATAAATAGTCGCGTCTAGGCGATTGAGAGCCGCCATAAATTACGGCTCCAGAACTTCGTGGTTCATTAAAGAAACCCTCGATAATTAGCCAGATTTTCATACTCCTTTGTGATTCACAATGCTTTCCTTGAGCTTTGCTGCACACAGGTTAACAAGTGCTTCAACAGGTAAGTTTCCATAGGTTGCCGCCATCACGATCTTGCTGATGCCTCTAATGCTTTCTTGATGGCTTTGTCTTTTCTAAAGCCATTCCTTTCATGTCCCACGCTACCTATCTCCCCATTCCTTTTTGCCTTCTTTGCAGATTTCTTCATTGTTCCAGATTTCTTCCTCTTCTTCCCTGAGGAATCTGCATCACCATGCTCAGAAATTATGAAATCTCGAGGGAGTGGCTCATCATCCTCATCATCCAACTGCCAGTTACAGTAAATATCCCTTAAATTACCATTTTGTTCTGGTAGTGGGTCTCCTGCACCTGGAAGCAACTTCTCAAATGTTATCTCCCCATTTGACCCGCCTTTCCTTTCTAAGAGTTTCGCATCTGGACGAATAATGGTACCAAGAATGCTTCTATTGGGCCCGAGGCTCAAAATGACCTTGGTGTTGGTCAAGGTGGTGAAAGCCATTGAAAAAGCCGATCTAACCTGCAGGAGAACACATATCTAGGTCAATTCTTCTCGTCCTTCACCAAACTGTTCATTTAAAATGTTACGAGTAAATGAATTGAGAAGTAACCCGAAATTCTGGTCAGTGACTAAAAGGAACCTTCGAACAACATTATAAAAATGCAAACTAAAGGAACCGGCTACTTGACACGATATGTAGGTAAGAAGTTTGCATTCCAACTCGAGATAAGAAACCAAAATAGCATAATGGAACATTTGGAAGCTGGTGGAAGATTTATCATCGTCCTCATAAGAAATGATATATTTTATCCCAAATTCACGAATTTTAATGGTAAATATCTGTCTGTAGCAGGAGACATGTACAGCAACAACAACAGCAACAACAACAACAACAACAAGATACCTAGTATATTCCCAACAGAAGACATACAAAGTAGGAATTTCAAACAATAAAATGAGTACCTGGAAATAGTTAAAGGAACTCTTGCCTATATCATTTTCCGGAGCCTACAACAACAAAGCAATTAACCAAGTAGATAAGATCCGGAATGAAATAAACAAAACACTAAAAGATCACAGGCTTATTCACAAATTGATGTATGTAGAGATTTCAATAATCATCTTTAGTACATGTAAGCACCATAATATCAGAATAAGAAGGAGAGGACAAAAAACAAATGGACACCTGAGCTACTCACTGCCAACTACTGATACAGTCAACAGCCACAACATATCCCAATTTAAAATTTTGATAATTAGAAAATAACTCTGCAAATTAGTCAGAGGATATTCAAACTGATATCGCCCTTTCCAACTTCCATTACATCTATTCTTATTCTATAATCCAAGCTTCATCATACCACAAGATAAGAAAACACTGTGACCTCACTGTTAGAAGTAAACACACAAACACTTGCAACTCTCAATTGATCCCTTAAATGGTTCCAACCTGAGGGTCTTGAATGGAGATAAGCATTCCCTTGCCATTCACAACAAACCTGAAAATGCAGAGAAAAAAAGGCCAAATCATAAACTTATAAGCAGAACTCAAATAGCATTTTGGTGCTGAAAAGAATTTTCAAGAAAAAAGCAAAGTAGCTAACAATTAGCAGATATTCTCACCCTTTTCTACTCTTTAAAAAGAATGTACCTTCCCCGCTGCAAGATACCCCAACGGTGGATGTATTCAATTTGCGCCCGTAAAGATCAAAAAATTGCACCTTCATTCACATGACATGCTATCAGCAAATAAAAACAATAATAGTTTCCAGTTTTCCTTCGGTTTCATTCAGATATTTGAAACTCTTAATCCAAGTGAAAAGCGAAAATGAAAACTGCAGATTAGGACATTTAATTTTTGTTATCTCAAGAGTAAACTGCACGTTACGAGTCTCAAGCATGAATTTAATAGGAGGCCTTTATTCTGTTTGTAAAAGTAGCACAAGCTAAATCCAATGAAATTCTGTGAAATTACATACGGAAGAAGGAAATTTCTCAGGCAAATTAACTCAGACTTCTTTTTTTGTTCCTAACTGTCCTATGAAATCTGTGCTCGCCAACACAGACAATTAAAAGTGTTTCTAGAAGATATTAAAGAGACATAAAGAAACAATTAATAGCAAGTCAGGAAAGTAAAAAGCTTAAACTTGAATGCTGCACATATTCATCAATACAAACTTACCAACAAAACTCCAAGATTATGTTCTGGAGAAGTTCCGCGATGATAATAGTTCTGCAGTTACAAAAAGGCAAATCCACAAGTGATATAAGAAGTGAGCAGACCATTCATCATACAATCATTTTACTTCTAAACTACCAACACAAACCTCGTAGAACAGTGCTCTATTCTCTCACATAGTTTCCAATATTACCCAATCACTTTTATTATTCCATATTTGTTAAGCGAGATAATAAGGCCAAAAGTGGCTTGCACCCAAAAGTCTAGGATCTCCCACAAAAACACATTTGCTTGATGGAGGATCACAAAGACCAGAAAACAAAATCCATTTCAAAATTATTTTGATCGAGCGGGGAGGGGGGGGGGGTGTACGGGACCTATTTTTTAGGGAAAAAAAAATTCTTGCACAGCATGGGACACAATACTGAGGCCACATTCTGAGCTGCTATAGACAACCTCTACATGCATGAATCAGAATGGCATCTCTGTTTGAACTCAACTTCAATTACCTGCAACATTGCTATTAGCATAGTAAGCAGAGCATATGAACCAATACCACCAGTATACACCTGCAAGGTAAAACACAACTAAGTTTGAATAACAAGCATCAGGAAGCAAACAGATAAAGACAAGAACAAATCAGTAAATTGAGAAGAAAATATATGACTACCTCATTCAACTCTCTTTGCTGTAGGAAAATTTTCAAAATTAAACACAATGGTCGGAGCGGGGGCCATTTAGTCACAGCAGCCTGGTAGTAATTAGAAATAAACTTTAGTAAAAGCAAAATATTATTACATCAGACATGATTGTCCCAAAGGAAAATAGGTTCAGAAACCTGGATAAACTCAGCAGCTTTAGGTCCATTGTCAACATCAAAACTGCAAAGAATGAATGAAAATGTCAAATCTACGGGAGAAATACGAGCTAAGCAACATGCTCATATGTGGTTACAGCTAATCATTGGCACTATGTTATTCTTCTTACATCTAAGTAACAAATCAAGGGAAATGGACGGCTTAAGAGTTTAAAAATGCAGCAGATATCCTAGAAAATATTCACGAACAATGAAGAGGATAAGATTGCTACTAAGAAGCAATATCTTCATCACTTCTTAAACAAATATACTATGGGCTTCTTAATTCAATGAGGATTATTGACATTCATATGTTCAAGAACATAAGGCCAGATATACAAACAACATTACCTACCTAATATCAAATGAAATGCCGCTTTTTTTCTCCACAAACTTGATTATTGGAACACGAGCTTTAGCAATGACCTGATATAGAGAAAAAAAAAATGAGTTACAGATGGCTGATGTCACGCCAAAACATACACCAGTATTAAGGTTCAACTATTAAACTAAATACCTGTATTTTCTTCGCAATTCCTTCCCGCGTTAAGGCTCGAGCTAGAGCTTGCAAGCCAAGTTGAGGACGATTAATATGTGACTCCAAAATCACAATCTGTCGGCAAAAGCAAACTACCAATTTAAGTTTGATTTCCACAGGCACAAGATAATTAGTCAAAGCATAAAGTGAAATCTCTATAAAAACTTCCACAACTTGAAAAAAAAAAACTAATAACCAGCCAATTTCCTCAGGTTTCATTAATTATAGAAATTGAAGGTTGGTAACGATGGTGCATAAACAAAATATGTAAGAACCACAATTTAAATGGTGAAATAGAAACATAAAGATGATGGTTGAATTAGAAACACAACAAGAAAAAACAAGAACCTAACCAAATTAAAATTAGGAAAAAGCATTTGTTTTACCCAAAAAAAAAAAAAAAAAGCAAAATCCCTTTGAACTCAAAAACTAAGGGAAGAATATACATCAAAACGTTAAAAAAGTCGTCAGAAAGAGTACATCGATATCACTTGTAGGCAGATAAAGTCCTGTCCTGAATGAACCAAAAACTTCTGCCTGCGAGATAATAAAAGAAGAACTATTACTTTGCAAGCAATGAAACTGAAAAATTAGACACATTAATCGAAAAAAAGGTTTACACACTGACCTTGCACTTTGGCCAAATAACCTTAATTACACCAACAACAGCATCTATAGCTTGATTCCTAGATGCCTGTTCCTCCGGCGTTGGCGAGAGAAAATCACAAAAATCAAGAATCTCTGCAATTTCAAAATAAAATATTTAAATTAAGCCACAAAATCTTCTTCATATGTCTAATCAAACTAATACAATCACCACTTCCTTTATTTTTTTTGAAGTTCAGAAACATTTTAAACTGTGGGCTATGAATACCTTTATGGAGTTGAAGCATGGGACTTCTAAACCGGCAGTTAGAGCGAAACCAGCTTCCTTCGAGTGTTCTCTCCTGCTGTTTTACGGGCGTCACAAACGAAGAAACCGACGGTGATGGAACCGGAGTATCTGAAACATCCTTCTCGCTGACGTCGAGGGCGAAATAGTCAGTAACTGTGGTTTCAGTTGTGGGAGAAGAAGTCGGAAAAAGAGAAATTTCGTTGCGGAAGACTACAGGTGTAGTGGACGGAATATCCTCAGCAGCCGGAGAACCAATAGGTCTCACGGTGGCGCCGGGAAAACCAATAGGGTTCACGGTCTCGTACAAAATTTGTCCGGCAACCGGTTCTGCTGCTAGCACTGTATCAATGACGAACGGAACATCTTGAGCAGCCGGAGCCATGGCGGCTGGTGGCGGTTCAACTGTAGGGAGCTTCTTTCAAGCGGGTTTCGTTCCAGTCGGGTTTATATTATGGGTCGGAATTCAGTGCTTTTGAATACGCGGGGAAGTTGAGGCCCACTAAAGTTGTGTCCTTCATGTAATTTTCGGAAAAATTGGGGGATCTACCTAAAACTTTACATGTATTTTTTTTTACATGTTCATACTTGAAGGACTTGGCCTTTTAAAGAATATTTATATTTTAGTTTTGATTACTTTTTAAATTTTATAATACAATCTAAAGTCTGTTGAATTAAATTGTAATACATTAAAGTATACCAATAGATTTTTTTTAATCTATGTGAATTGTTTAAATTTTTTTGGGCAAAATTAGTATTAGTTATATAATCTTATTCTTTAGGGTGGGAGGGTTGTGTGGGATGGTTAGGGGATTAAGATGAGGGATGGTTATTACCGGGAGGTTGAGGGTTCGATTCTCGCTGGGGCCATCCAATTAAAAAAAAAACTTATTCTTCAGATTAAAAAAAAAGATTAAAAAATAGTATCATTATTGTAAAAGCATATTATTAAAAAATTAATATGCTTATGTAAATCAAACATGACTTACAAGTATGTAATTAAAAATTTGTACATTAAAGTTTAAAAATAAATATTTTTTAAAGATCATATAGTATAAATTTATAATTTTTATAAATTTTTAGGGTTATTTTTATAAATTGTTAAAACTATTAGGGTATTTTTATAATTAAAATAAATAGAATTCCGTTAATTAGACAGAAAATAGCAAATTGAACAAAATCGGCTAACGTTTGGATAATTTAGGGTAATATTGACTAACTTAAAAAAAATAAGGTAAAATTGACGAAGCGTGTAAAATTTTGAGTAGATCCGCCAATTTTTCCTGTAATTTTCCAATATCTTAGGATACAATTAGATAATAAGAAATGTTAAAGGGACAATTTTGTAACTTTAAACTCTTTAGTCATTTACAGTCTCTGAAAGAGTTGTACACTTGTACTAATTGTAACCTTAACACTAAACACGATTTATTAGGTACAAGATGGCCGTACAAGATTATATATTAATTGTATTGGATGGTGATCTACGGAGAAGTAAAATTATGGAATTCATTTCAAAAAATAAAATTATAGAATTATAGTGTTTGACGGTCGACAACGGAAAGCAATGTTAATATTATTGGTAGTAGCTCATATTTCAAACCAAATGATATAATTTTTTTTAAAAATATATATATGGACATGCTTTGATATGATAAGACACATGTCAAATAAACTAAATATTTAGGTTGTATTTTTTTCATTGTACATACCATAACACTTACTAACTGATACAAAAAAATAAAAAAAAAAATTGATTACTTTCTTCGTTTTTCTTCAAGTATATAATAATATAAACTATTATTTTAGTACAAAATAATTTATAAGAACTACTCGCGTAATATAGGACTATCGATTGTACTGTACTTGTTACAAGGAAGAAACACGAAAAAAGTTTAAGACCGAATAAATGGTGGTATGATAAAATTTCTAAACATATATCTAATGGCGAATGGCGAATCCAAATAGTAAGCGTATCTTCAAATGGCGAATTTCGAGTTAGGCAAACTAAAACAAAATAGGAAAGGGAACAAGACCGCACCGCAGCTGGGCCCTGGCGGTTGCAAATCGCCCAGGAAACACATTTGTTCATCATATATATATATACGTATTAATTTTAGTTCAGGAAACCAGGTTCTGTCGTCGTAATTCTCAAGCTAATTTGCTCTGCTCTGCTGTACTTGAAAATCACTTCAGAACTTTTTCAGTTTTCAGAATTCAATTGTGGTGAATTGTTCATATAGTTTTTTCCCAGTTCGTAATTAACTTTCAGAAAGCTTTTCCAAGGATGAAGGCCTTCAGGCTCACTTATAACGGGGAAACAATTTACCAGGTTACTGATAATAATTGGGGTGATGGACATCAATGGCGCCGCGGTTCGTTGCTCGGAAAAGGAGGTTTCGGATCAGTCTTTTTAGGCATCCTGAAAAATACAAACTCACTTATTGCTGTAAAGTCGACTGATATTATGAACTCGGGTTCCATCAAAGAGGAAAGATTTATATTGTCGTTCATGGTGGGGTGTCCTTACATAATCCAATGTTATGGAGAAGAGACCACAACTGATAGTCATGGAAATTCCATCTTTAATCTGTTATTGGAATACGGATCCGGTGGAAATCTATTCAATCGGATTCACAGGTCAGAAAACAGGAGGATGTCCGAAGAACTGGAAGTAAGATGGTACACGAGAACAATTCTTGAGGGATTGGCTCACATTCATGAAGTCGGGTTCGTTCATTGTGATCTAAAGCCTGAAAACATAATACTGGTGCCATGGAGGACGACATCGAGTGGAAGGGTAGAATTCGTGGCGAAGATTTGCGATTTTGGGTTGGCAAAGAGGGCGCAGAAGATTAATCCGAGAAGCAGGAAGCCGAGACCCGAGAAGGGCAGCGTCTGGAGGGGAACGCCTATGTACTTATCTCCCGAAGCAGTTAAGCATGGCCTGCAAGAACCTTGTAGTGACATGTGGGCACTTGGATGTGTCGTGCTTGAGATGTTGACCGGAGAGCGCCCCTGGAAGTTCAACAAAGGGGTGGGCGAGAGAGTGATCTTGGACAAGATTGGGAAGACGCTCGCGGTGCCTAAGCTTCCGAAGAAGAAAGAGATATCGCCAGAGGCTCGTAGTTTCTTGAAGTGCTGCTTGAGGAGAAGGGTGGAGAAAAGAATGTCAGCCAAAACACTGTTGCATCATCCTTTCGTTGCTGTTAATGGATATCTTGAATGATGGATTTGATTGGATCGGTTGGTGTGAACAAGATGAGCAACACAAGCTTTAAGATTATTGACTTGAAGACGTACATTGTGGAACAACATCCTATCGACATCAATTTATCGTTTCGTACCCTCTGGCGGATATGGAAAACTAGAAACCAGAAAGTTTGGCACCACAAAAGCAGAGACCCTTCTCTAGAATGGGCATTGGCATGCGAACATTACCGCTAAACTTTTCCAGAAGTGCAGAAAAGCAAAGGATGAGCTGAAACAATTTGTCTACCAGGAGCTGCCACCAGATGTGGAATCCACTATCAAGTTCGATGGTTCTTACAGGGCTGTAAATCATAGAGCAAGTGCCGCTTGGAAAATCACCCCAGCTCAGGGTACAATTCCAAAGTTGAAGGTCTCAGAAAGCCACGTCCTTTCTCCCTTACAAGCAGAGATGATGAGGACTTGCAAATTGTGGTTACAAGAGGCATGGGATTTAGGCTTAACCAAGGATCTAATTCATAGACTGTGAAGCTCTGCAGCCAGAAACATTGCGTGAATGACATTCCTCTAGAATGTCAAGTGTTGTGTGTTTCTCTACTTCAGCTTAAGAATAAGTTTAGCACTGCAGTATTATCCAAGTAGATCGTGACGTGGTAGAGGAAGTGCACAACTTAGCTTTCTATCACACAACTATGTAATAATGCTTTGTTTTTTATAATACAAATTCAGTCTTCAAAAAATTGTCTAGTAGCTAGAGTTAACCGTAAGGTGCATGAGAGAATGCTGAAAACTTTTAAGAGGTCAGTAAGGGCTCTTAAACTCTCAATTAATTTCTTCAATTCATCGAGTTGTGGAATCCTGTTATACTTGTTCTTCTATAAAGACTTGGTTGTTCTTTTAGAACTGATTTTTTAATTTGAGAAATACGGTTAAAACTTGCCAATTGTTGCTAAACATATTGTTGGAACTCATGCTGAACACATAATCTTCTAGTCACTTATGCAACTATTTGTGGTTCTTATACAGATTGTCCAATGATAGTGCAGGTCGGTTCCTACTGCACACTCTGAAGATATGGGAATTTCACATTCCTATAGCTCCTGAATAAGTCAAATCTCAGGGCGTAAATGGAACAAGCAGAGTAATTTTAGCAGGTCAGATGACTTGCTTTTAAGGTTGTTTTGTTTAGTTGAAGACATTGTTCCATAATTTCCTCAAAACTTCATATGTAATAGCCATTATTTTGCCATACCCTGAGAACTGAAACATAACAACAGTAAGAAAAGATTGAAGTATTTGCTTCCTTGATTGATAAAAATGTCCAAACAAAAGTGGCTACAACTTCACATTTCCCATCTCACAAATCTGTAAGGACTAATGACAACGATCATACAGGAAAGCAAAATGCCATTCTTAAAAACAAGAACAAACTCCAATATGATAATCACCAGCGCACAAAGAAAGCTTTAATTAGAGAAATTGAAGGCGGCCTAATCGGAATCGTCCCCGTCCACGTCATCACTATAGTCATCGACAAAGTCGTCGACGTCGGAGCCGTCATAGCTGTCCAAATCCCCGTCGTCCATATCATCATCAACATCGTCATCGGATACCGGACGCTGCTTGTTCTTCCCGTATTTCAGAGACATCCCGGATCGATCAATCCCGGGAAGTCCCATCATCCCACAGGAGACAGGGGATTCACTCTTAAAGAGGATCGGAAATTGGTATGCTCCCGCGGGGCTGAGGGTTTGAGAAATTGGGGTGGTGGTTGAAATGGCCGGAGCCCGGAGGAGGTTGCGGTGTATGAGTTTCCGGAGGGATGGATTTCTGGCAATGTTTACTAGCTTTGAAGTGGTGGCGGCGGCCATTTTCTTCGTCGGAAAGTGTGATTACTGCGACTTTGGAGGCTAGATTTGGCAGGATGGAAATGGCCTTCGTCTCCAGTGATTTATTTATATAGTAATATATCAGATCACCAGGGGTTTAGGGTTTTAGCTGGGTCCTACTTCCTACAAGGAGCACTTCTAGACTGTTCTGTTAAGCAACGGGTTTAAACTTTAAAAAAAGGTCCCAATTGGTTCCTTTTTCTTTTTCTTTTTCGTTTTTTTTTTCCCATTGAAGGAGTCAAATGATTACATTAGGGTAGTACAAAATTTGCAAATATTATTATTAAGCCAAGTTCTCAATGTGGATCTATGCCCGAAACACATGAATATGTAGCATTCATCAATCATGTTGCAAAGTTCACTTCTCTAGTGATATACTCCCCATTTCTGAAATGCAAGTCACTTTAGATTTTGCATGTGAATTAAGAATACAACTATTTAACAATTAATTTGTGTGTCAAATATGTAATTTATTCATCATTAATTATTTTAAAATTATAATTAAGACTAGAAGAAAAATAGTTAGCATCATTTATTGAGGGCAAAGTTGAGAAGTTAACCAATAATTTGTCTTGAAATCCTAAAACGATCTATATTTTGAAATATTTCTCCAAACCTAAAACGACATACATTTTGAAATGGAAGGAGTATTGTAGATCTAGGTACTCATCTTGGTATGAGAAGTTATCTAATTCATTTAATCAAAGCCTTAGGGAGTGTTCTTATCATATGCATTTTTTTGGGGCTAATCATTCCTCAATTTTCTGTTATACACACACATAAGATCAAGTGTTATGATTTTTAAACGAATTCATATCATACCGGATACTTACACTAACATTAATCCATTTGTCTTTTGAAAGGGTTATTTACAAAACATAGAACCAGATCAACGTGTTCTTTTTCTTTTTTAATTCATTTAACATGACTCGAACTTGAGATATTTGGTTAGACGGGACCCCAGGCTAAACAAGTGTTCAATTTTTGTTTTGGTTACTGCTAAATCCGTTTATTAGCGTTCTATGTTGGAAGATGGATGGGACCAATAATTCAAGAATTGTATACTAATGTAAAACATCAAGCGAAATAAAAAACGCCAAGAAGAAAAAAGAAAAGGTTGATCACTTTACACCAAAGTACGATGGAAATTTTTATCAATTATATATACTTCAAATTTGATATCTCCAATATTTGAAGTGAACTAGAAAAGCTTTACTCTTTCTACTCACTGCTAACTGCAGGGACCTTCTCATATGAAGCCAGTTCCAAAAATCTTCGTGGAAGAATACCTCGCCCACCAAATCGCTGCTGAAACCAAATGATCACAGCCAACACTACACAGCCACAAACAATGATGACATCCCAAGCAATGGAGTAGAAATCGGCTTTCGGGTTCGCATAAATGTATGAACCATAGTAGTCCTGTTGCCTGAAACTGTGAACCCTGTAGAGATCATAGGCATGAGGTAACAACCTGACGAATGTGGTTCCAATGTAGAAAGAACAGGACAGTGACTTCTCTGCTGAACTCTGGAATATGTTGAAAAGGATTTGAGGTAAGAGAAAACCATCAAGAACCAAACCAGAATATGATTTCAGGTATGTTAAAGGGAAAACTTGATGAGAATATCCGCCATTCCAAGCACTAGATTTCATCCACTCCACCAACAATGTAATTATTCCACCAAAAACACTGAGAACCAATGTCACATACAGTGTTCTTTTCTCGGCAGCCCAATATTGTTTTCCATCTCCGTTTGCCTTTCTTGAAGTCCATGCCATTTGGAGGAGGAGCAACAGGAGGAGAAAGACTACTAGATTGGCCACCCTTACGCTGACCTCGTTCAACTCGAGCCATCCTTCGCCTTCAAGAACCATGTGTTGCCTGTTTGTGTGCTTCAGTAGGAGGGCCTCAAGGTTTAGCCCCAGAGGAATCATACGACCCAAGGTGAGGATAGCGAGCATGACGAGCGAAATGAAAGGGAGGACTTCTGGGTGCTTCCTGACATAGAATATCTGCAATGCGACGAATACACATAACAATGTGTTAGAGATCAAAACCATAACAATCTCTAAATCCATCCTCCATAAGGATTTTTTAACTTGAACACCATAGTAAGAGCGAGAAGATATCTTCAATGGTTCAAAGTAAAGAGAATCGGCTTTTGCTCGATTGCTTTTAATAGTTCCCTGGATTGAACGCCCAACTTTTGAATTCAAAGGGGAAAACTGAAATTCAATAAACATTTCGCAGTCCTGCGATTTTCCGCTTTCACTCATCAGATAGATATCTCTACAACCAACCATACATAGATGTCCTGTCTCAGCATCATAAACACCTTCAGCAGAAATCTCGATGAAACTGCTGAAATTGGATGACGAAGGAATGGGGAAAAGCTGGTTTTGGTAATGGGATTTTATTGCTGAGAATGAAAGTCTGTAGCTGACATTCATCTGGCTGGCATCCATCGGGTCACTGTAGCTGATGGACTCAACTTGACCTGAAGAATCCATGATGAGCTCCGAGTTTTGCCCGAAAAGCTTATCACCAACAAAGAGAGGGTCTGCATAACCCCAAGCAATTCTTTCCTTTGAATGTTCAACATACATATCAAACCTCATATCACCAGAATTCCCTTTAGGGTAAGAGTTCCCACTATTGTTAACAGCTTTAAGATTTGCGGGACATAATTCTCTTACCTTCTGCATTTCAGTGAACTCATATTTCAGACCAGGCAATTCCACTCCATTGTTGACGAAGTTAGGACTGCTTATGCTGATATTCCTGAAATATCCAGCGTCAGTGGCCGTCTTGTTAGACCAAATTAGGCCATTTATGCTGCTTGTATCCCTGATAGTCCAGACTAGAGGAAACCTTAGGCTTAACCTGATTGAGCATTCACCAACACTGACATCTTCTAAAGAATTAGAAGGATTGAGAACTCTGCAAGCCGCAATACACAGTTGGTTTCTATCATTGTCCCAGGATCCTTCCCCAATCAATGTTCTATTCGGGTCAAAGGTTGCGCCGTGCCAACCATATCCCCTGCCTCGAAAAGAAGCTATGTATCGAAGCTTTCCTTCATCCTCGGAACACTGAAATCCGGACAAGGACAAGTAAGGAAGGTCCTCATCAATAGGACTGCAATCCTGTGAACTTTTGCATCCTGCTGCATACTTGAGTTCAAGGTCATAGCTTTTCCACTGCAGCATGGAGCAAATGCTATTCTGCTGCAAGCTAAGGGACTGTTTTGGTGGAATATCATTTCCACCTAAACAACCTCTTGAGCTCAGAGTATAATTGTAATCATTGAGGGATGGGAATGAAACAATCTTAATTGGCTCAAAATAGTTATTGCTGTTTGATGGACTCACACTTACAAAGGAACCTTTAGCTAAACTAGTGAACACAGTTGCATTCTTTTCTGCACAATTAAGCTCAAAAACACCTTCATAATCAAGAGACTTACTTCTTTGTGTTCTCCCAGACACAGCTGTCACCATACAAAGCTTCCTGGAATCCTCTGACCAGAACCCACTCAGGAAAATTCTGGACAATCCTCGCCGGCGCCGGTAAAAACTCGGGGTGATTCGGCCTGAGTAATTTCCGTATCCTGGAAATCTGAACACCAGGAAGCCTTCAACTTTGTAGATTCCTCTGGTGCTGGTGGTAAGCACATTCCGGGTACGGAATGCAACAAACGTTTGATAATCAATCCAGCTCTGATTACCTAGCGTCTTGACCTTATCAATCTTGTCACCAACTCGGATGTAACTTCTTGAAAGATCAAAAACTGGGAAAGATCCAATAGGGACGACCCCAACAGTAGGATTGGATTCAGGGACGACATCAGCGCAATGATCAGCATAAGAAAGCTTCGCAGCAGAGCAACTGAAGAAACTAAAGAGGACAAGGAAGCAAAACAACAAGGCATAGAGCCATGGAAGTTGACTCAAATTTTTGGAACAAGAGAGTTGAGGAATCCTCATTGCAAAAAAAAAAAGAAAAAGAAAAAGGAACTGCTCAACTCTACCCAAAATGATTCAATCTGTTTGCCCTCTTTTTTTTCTATTGAATCCTCACTCTTTTCTTGCCTTAGTTGAGCTTATTATCTATTGGGCACCAATCGTCAAAAAGTCCTCGTCAAGTCGACTGTTGAGAAGTCCATCTATACATACGATATACATGTATATATTTTAGAGTAATGATATTCCACTCTACAATTATAACTCTATCTATAATTCTACTTACATGGCAATTCTAATTGGCACATCCACATCATCTCATAAATTTTTAATAATATTTTATTTAAAAAATAAAACTAGAGCTTATCATCAAATTTCTTTTTCCTTTCTTTATCTTTTTATCGTCAAATTCATCGTTGAACCAGGATTCACTTTATTTTTTTTCCCTATCGTCAGAATTATCGTGGCCGGTCAATCCAATAATTTGAGTTTCTTGTTGATGCTCTTCACTGGAGAATTGAAATTCTTCTCTCCCCTCAACTTTACCATCTTTATTTTTCGGGGAAAAATTACAATTTTTCATTACAAATCTTCACTATTGAAAAACTGACCCTTTGCCCTGCTGCGGTTGCCGAAAAAATTAGTATGTGACGAGCCTTCTGACTCACCTATATTCATGAATCTCCACCAACTATGCATCAATTTTAGGGTTTTGTATCCATATCATTATTTCTCTTGGATTGGTCTTATTGTTCCCTCAATTCTCTAAGGTGTTATTATTGGGTGTGTGTTCTTTATCTCTCTTCCTCCGCATGCCTCGCAAATGGGAGTTAAATTTAATATCCATTTGCAATCAGAAAATTAGTATCGTACAGATTTTAGAAAAGGGAATTAGTGTCTTTCTGGATAAAAAAGATTTAAGATTAACTTCCACTCTTCTTGCTTTGCTGGAGTGAAATCAAATGGCATACGCTTTAGCAGAAATGGCAAGTGTTTTCCATTAGACATTGGTAATGCTTTATTTTGTGACTACATAGGTTATACATCGAATACAGCGGGCCGGAGTTCTTCAACAATATTAAACATTGTTTTGATTGAAATCTTCACTTGTTTCAATGTAAATTTCTTCAACAATATTAAACATTGTTTTGATTGAAATCTTCATTTGTTTCAATGTAAATTTATATACTCCATTCATAAGAACTGGACTAGTTTTGGTATGATCCACTATTCTGGCGATGAATTTGACGACCGAACAAAAACCGAATCCTGGTTTGATGATAAATTTGACGATGAAAATATTAAAAAAGGAAAAAGAAGTTTTATGATAAATTTTGATTTTTAATTTTAAATTAAATATTTTTTAGATATATGAGATGATGTGAATGTGTCAATTGGGATTGTCATGTAAGTAGAGTTATAGATAGAGTTATAACAGTAGAGTGGAATATCATTACTCTACATTTTATATTCACATTAATGGCTTCTTTGTTCTTGAGTCAATCAATTCATATATTCGTTAGCAGTACGATCGCATTTCGCTATTTTTTTAATGCCCAATCAACCAATCACTTGACCGTTGAAACAACTTAGGAAAGCCAGCACTTTCCTGCAAGTTTCCGAAATTAAATGTCCATAAATAAATGGTTTTCCTTGTATTGACCGCTGAGAACAAAACTGAAGTCTTATATAAACCAAAAGAGACGGCAAGCCCGACGGAAATCAACTACTGGGAACATGAGCTTGGAAGTCTTTGTCGAAGTCTTATAAACCAAAAGAGACGGCAAGCCCGACGGGAATCAACTACTGGGAACATGAGCTTGGAAGTCTTTGTTTAAAGCTGCACACCAAATACACATTCCAGCAGTTTACTAACCTATTCTGCAATGACATTTGGAATCGACAACAATCTAATCACTCCTCGTAATAAATTAATCATTTTAAGAATCCTGGCTTGTGGACAGGTCCACAGGTCCAAGGGCTTGCAGAAGGTTGAATCATGGAAATATGTGGTGAATTTCCTACGTTGTGGGGGCCAGAGCTTATTAAATTTGGCTATTAGAGTCGACTTAACACATGCAATCACACAGTTTCAGTTAACTCATCCAGTTGATGATATATAAAGAAGTTCAAACTTTCATAAGATAGTTACCCCAGCACAAAATTACTGTCAAGAACTTGCATCTACAGGGCTATATACATTTATTGTCAGCAACTATCCATAGACATAGATTTTCAAAATGACGAAATTCTAGCTTTTTGCTAATCTAATTACCAGCTTCCTCTAGCTAGAACTTCGCGGGCGCACACTTCTTAAGAAGTGAACGGGTCGTCAAAATACTCTGGGTAAGGAGGGAAATGCGAACCATGAACTCGACCATATGTTTTTGGCCCAGAACTCTTCAAAGGAGTCACCTTCTGTGCTAGATAAAGAAACTCATCGCAATCGTCAACGCTGACTGCTTTAAATGCATCCACAAGCGTAGTAATGTACCCTGCCAATTGGTTTTTGAAATTGTCTGAGCAGCTTGTGTCACCCTGTTCAAGATCTTGAACACCCCCCTTCACAAGACATCCCACCTGCGCCCCATCAATATATGACTTACATGCCACCAGAATATCACGAGCACGCCGGAAAAAGTGCCCAGCAACGAAGTCTTCAAAATACTACAGCCAAAGAGAAAATGAAATTCCATCAGTACGGCATGTATTTAACTCGATTTGGTGAAAGCATCAAACACAATTACATTGCAGAACATCAACAAATCATAATTCAAAAATGCAAAGACACATCCAGCAGCAAATTACATGTAAAATCGCTCAAAACAAAAAATGAACTTCAAAATAGATTTAAATACATGCAAAAATAAGATACAAACTAAAAAGAAAAGGCGACACGACAAAATCACCTTAGGTGGATTCCTAATGCTGCCCACCATTGTTTTGAGAGACAAGATGAAAGTGTTCTCATTGTATTGCAGTGAGAGCTTTTCTCCCTCGGGGGAGCCACTCATGCTAGCATACCCAGGTTCGTTGAAATATGGTTTGGTGTTTAAAATCAGCCCTTGTATAGATACCAAAACTTGTAGGATGGTTGATTGTTTGGGGATCCACTTTTCCTTGCCACTACCATTCCAAGTGTTAAGAAGGCTGAGGCAAACTTTTCCAGAATTGTACAAGTTGGGGTTGATACGATAACCACGAGAGAGGTAATGGACAAGCTGACAAGAGCAATCCAAAAACAATAGTCAAGGTTTCCAAAATGGTCAAGAGTGCATGTGCGACAAAATAACAATGAGCAGATGTCCAATGTAAAAGAAAAATTCTGGACTTCATACCGGTGGTACCGAAGGATAATTGCTTGGGAAGAAGACGTCAAAGAAAAATAGTCCATCATGGTATGGAGTCCCTTCTGCCCCAATTATGACGGCCCTCAAGAGGTCCATTCTGGATTCGTAGACTCTAACAAAAATTTGTCCTGTTGGATGATCATAGAACAAGAAGAGGAATAAAAAATGAAGTAACTAAAAGAAAAATAAAAGTGAAAATGACTAGAATGATCGAAAAGTGCAGGACAGTAATGATAGATCCCAGCTTCGAGAAGTAAGGAAGATAAATAGAGAAAGTGCTTCTCCATTACAACAGGAAGTAATGGCATACATTGATGATTTAGAGTAAGAGCAACATCATTAGACTTGAAGGTTAAGCACCTACCAGGTAAATGTTCCTCAAGAATCCTCCATTCCTCCTGTATTTTCTTAGCCCATTCCCTAGGAGGCTGTGAACAAGATTTCAAAAAAATGAGTAATACGTCAGGAAGTGATAAAACAAACACGTTAAAACCTGAAGCTTACTTTCGTTGATGAATTATTCTTTGAAAAATGGTGATCTGAAAAATCTTCTACCATATCAAATCTCTTGAAAGTTTCAAACTTCTTCAAAAACTCATCGGGAGCCCCATACTTTTCCTTACTATAGAATGATGCACTTGAAGACTCTGGAGCAGCAGCAGTCGAGAAGGGATACACATGCACGAAATCAGGTGAACTCAAAAATCCTGGCTTATATCCAGAACTCAGGAATGATGGTATCTTCTTAGACTTAATATCTGGCCACTTCACTGAATCATTAGCTCCTCCAGTTTCAACAAGGTTCGGCTTGGCTTGCTTGTGCGAGTATACATGAAGGGGGCCATCATTACTGAAGCGTTTCTTAGCTCTATAAGCAAAATCACGGTAGTTACTAAGAGAACCACTCTCCGACACACCATAAGGAACCTTTGAAGCTGAAGTTTGAGTGAAATGATTAAGAGATTTGTGCAATTCCGCCTTGGATGAAGGATTCAGGAATTTCTCTCCAATGTTGCCACTACTGGAAGCGGCTGCCTTCTTGACTGACACAAAACGATCAAATAACCTTGACGAAGACGATTCCCACTTCATGGAATGCCCAATCTCTTTGGACTTTTCACCCACATGTGAACTGTTTACAGAAATTGATCCATCCCATGGTTGGTCTACTTCCATTGGAGTGGTGGAAAGGCTTGGAGCAGTTGTGGCTGTGGACTTCATTTTATTTTCCTGGTGGTCTGAAAACCAAGGTACAGGAACCTCAACTCCAGGAGGTATATCCAGGCTATCCAAATGTGATTGCAAAATTGCATATTGCTCATCATAAAAGTAATCATCATGAATCATATCAAATCCATTTTCTTCATAGTGTGCTTCATTTTCTCCATAAAATAAATCAGCCTTAAAATCATCATCATCAAATATGTAATCTGGACCTGAAGCAACTTTCCCTGTTCCATGAGTTCCACTACCAGGCAAAAACTTGGTGATGGCTTCCTTCAAAATAGAGATAGTAGCAATGATAAGCGTACATATACATCACTCCATGAATATCCCAGAAGTAAACAGCTTCTAGCATGAATAATTTTTTTTTTTTTCCTATAATAAGTGAATACTATTATTAAGTTAAAAAATTTATGAGTGCAAAAGCTACAAGATCAGTAAATGCCGGTTAATATACTGAAAATTGTAAATAAATTTAGCCAATAATTTTTTGGTTTTTGGTGTGTGCGTGTGAAATAGTAGCTGATAGTTAAGATGTTTCTCCAGTGATCATCACTCCTTCCAATTACCTTGCCTTTCCCAGGTTTATCAACTTCCTTATCAAAAAGCAGCATATCTGGGCAAACGTCATCCATATCAACATCTATAATTTCAGGCAACAGTACCTGCAAAAAGACTCAAACTTTAATACCATCTGAGTACATTTACTGATAGCAATCTCAACATGAAGAGGAAGCATCACCCAATATCTTCAATGAACCAGGAAGTAACAGCGACAATGCAAAAGCCTTTTAACACCTCTAAAATAGCATACTTAATTTACTTTGCAAGAAGCAAATGAGCTAAAAAGGAACTAATGATCCATCCCGCTAAGACAGCTGAATGAGCAACAGTGTGAAAGTAAGCATTCGGGTTTATCCATTACGCAGGGCAAATGCAAATAACCAAATAAAGTTCCTACATTCTTCTTATCAGTTCGGACAGTAATTAGCACAAACAAACAGCTTCTTTCCATTGATGGGGGCAATGAAGTCTTAGCAAACATAGATAGAGAAATCAACAAGAAAAGATATATTTCAGAACCGAGCAAAAAGCATACGAAATCATAATGTTCATGTTACACAATACTTCTGGCACGAACCAAGCAAATTACACAAGATAGAGTTTAAAAATTCATTCCTCGTCTTGTCTAACCAGAGGACACATTCAAAATTAACAAATCAACCCTATGATCCAAAATTCTTCAAAAGAGAAGGGAGGGAAAAGAACTTGGGTAAGACTTCAAAATGACCATAACCTATGGAAATCGGAATGAAGTTTAAGAAACCGAATTTTACTCTATGCTATTCAAGCAGGCGCAGAAAAATGTCACGAATTGCATCGAACAAAAAAGATACATTATCACAGTCAAGACAAGCAATCATCAATATATTCACACTAAAAAGAAATACCCAAAAGAGACAAACTTGCACACCTCCTTCTGCTTGGGGACAACCCGTTTGGAACGCCGAATAGCTGGTGGGGGGATTTCGACCACTTCATCCTCCATACACGCCGAACTACTACCGGTAAAAACCCTTTTCCTGCAAACACCAAACTTCATTAGAATTCCCCAAAAAGAAATGGATAAGCCCACAAAAGAAATTCTTAAACGGACGGAGAGACTTACGATGGAGTCTGCGGGACATAACGGGATAGCGGCGGTGGCGATTCCATCATCAGGGGCCGAAAGAGAAGGGTAAAGGAATAATTAAAAAAAAAAAATCAAAATTAGGGCTTTGATCTTCCTATCGGTGGGCTCTTGAATTGCAAAAAATCGGTTCAGAAGAAAAGCCTCATTTTCAGCAATTTTAAAGTTTCATCAAATGAATACACAAACTTCCCATAAATTAACAAGCACTCGGAGAAATCGAAGTAAGAGCTGATTACGTTGGAGATGATCAAACTGATGACATATATATAGGGTGGGAGAGGGAAAAGGCAAGTAGAGAGATAGATATATAGAGAAAGAGAAAGGGGGAAGATAGAGACACCCCAGTTTGGGCTTAATGTTTGGGACTTTGGGAGTGTGTTTGGGGTTTCGCGCGCCTGAGTCAAGTGAACTTAAAGTACTAACGTTAGTTCGTTAAATATGTGCCCATGGTCCGGTCGTATCGTACATTGGAAAGAGCTAGAATTGAAATTCACACACACACACACACACGAGTCAAATAGAAGTAGTAGACTAGCAGTATTTCCTATGTTGGTTGTACTTAGTACTTACCCACATTCTTTGTGCCATGTCATTAGATTAATCTCTGCTTTGCCAACGTCACTTTCTAATTACAACTGTATCAAAAATCATCCTTTTATTATCTATTCATTTGGGCTGATATTAAAAATTCGATTAGTTTATTTACCCCACTATACCTTCTTCTAATTTGGATTGGATTAGTTTTTTTTTGGGTTAATTAATTTAAAATGGATTGGGGTTAAAATTGGGATGTCAAAAGTAGTAGGAAAGATGTGGGGCCGTTTGGTTTGGTTTCATAGTGTTTGTGGATGCGGGACCCAGACTTGCATGTAGGACACGTTGGATAAATGCCGTGTGGAATTGTGGATTTTTCTTGTGAAGAAGGATTTATGATTTATCAATTTTTAGCTTGGGCATCAAGGATGATGGTCAGCAGGATAATGTGAATGCGGTCAACTTTTTTTACTTGACTTCGAAATTGTGGTAAGACTTTAGTAGTAGTAATACAGTAGATTAGTGTGAAATAGCTTCCAAGGTTGGGAATTCGTGCCGTGTAACAATGACTTGCTTTCAGTTTTTACACATACTTCTTCGATCCTATTTATGAATCGTAAACTCTTTTCTAAGAAGGAAGAAAAATAATGTGTGATTTCATCCCAATATAAAATAAATGAACTTCATTTTTATAAACTACTCCCTCCATTCCAAAATAAATGTTTGTTTTAGCAAAATGCAGAAATTTCAAAATAAGTGTCATTTTCTGGTTTAAATGCATTTTTGTCAAAAATTTCCAAACATAACCCTCAAAAGAAATAATATTATTGGTGAGCATTTAACTATCTTAATTAAGATTTTCTTAAACTGTATGCAAACTCTAGGATAACACTTATTTTAGAACATAAGGAGTACCATAATCCAAAAATGCATTTCTTTGAGTGCTTTAAACCTACATTTTGAAAAATCTCTCCAAACTTAAAACGATCTACATTTTGAAATAGATAAGTGTTTAAATTACCTTCGCCAATCACTATATTTACAACAATAATATTTGTGAAGTGAATTCCATAGTAGCTGTCATAGATATTTCGATTATAAGAATTGCATTTGATATTTCAAGTAGTACATATACAAAATGGACACTATCAAATAACGTTACTTTAAAGTTTAAAGTTCCAATTTTACTATACTAGTATCCCTCCTTCGGTGCAAGTATTGATAATTATATTTTCTATATCTCTAATATAAGTTTAGAACTTGAACTTAAGCAATCACTACCTGCGCGATGTTGTTTTTTTAAGCAACAACGCATTGGTTAGATTTTTTAAGGCAAAAAAAAAGGAAAAGACACATTGCTAAGCTAGCATGGCAATTTTATCGATAAAGAGATGAATCTCGTCTATTAGTTGCTCCTCTTAATGCTTTATGTTGCCCTTCCACTTTTTCTTTGAAGTTTTAATCACAGGTCTGCTGTCTGCTTAATATAATGCCTTTTCTTCAAAAAAGGGATCACAATTATTAAGACACTCATGACTTATATAAATACTAGCGAGGTTGCACCGCACGAGGTGCGGTGTGTTACGGTAATTTATCCGGTTCAAATGTTTTGAACATACACGATTTTAATTTTTTTATTAAAATATATTTCAAATTTAAAACAAAAACCAATACAAACATTGCACACATAGTCATATAGTCATGGTGTTGGTTAAAAACATAATCATAGTCATTGATTAGGTCAATGATTCAACATTTGGTTTCAATCATATAATCATGGTGAAAAATGATGCGTATATGTTCGATTGTTGTGAAATAGACATCCCAAACCGCTACTTCCATTATCAGCTAAGTTGAAAGAACCTATTCCTAAAGAAAACCACATTACGTTTACAAACATAATTCTGAGAAAAGAGACTCTAAAAAAAAATGAACTAAGATTACTCTGAATTAACAGCTACACTTGCGCTTTCCTCACCAGGATGCAAAGGGATGACTGCCCAGAACGAAAGAGCTTCCCCAAATTTTAAGAATGATTGCAGTTTCATAGACTGGCCTAAGCGACAAGATAGCTTGGCGTCCAGATATGCATCATAGGAAAAATACAAGATCCGAAATCAGAATTTCCAAAATTTACAAGAAAAAAAAAAACAAGAATAGTAGCAGGGCATATGCATTTCAATTCAGTAACAGGGTAAAACATACCTGAAGCTAAATGCCAAAGGATGATTCTTTCAAAGAATTCATACCAACACTTACGTATAACAGTAGAATCTATTGAAATATACCAACTTCAGTTTTCTAAGTATAATGATCCATCATAACAAGTGCTCTACTCTTTCTCTTCCCCTCCTTTTTTTGTTCATGCCAAAAATACAAAATTGATATGACCAATTAGAGAACACCGATATGTAATATAACACTCTTTGTTACATAATATCTAACATTTCAACACATTAAACATGCAATTAAGATATAAACTTTCTGTCAAATATTTTGGACAAATTAAAAACCACATGCACCCTTTTTTTACTATCAATGATTATACACATTTATACACGCTTAAACGACCAAACATAAATTCATATCAAGGGGAAAAATTCCTTTAAAATTCCCAACCAGTCTATATTGATATGAAAACAATCGAAGAGCATCCTATAGATCAAAGTATTTAGAGCATAAAACTCATAAACAATGAATCGGAAATAATAATTAACCTTTGTTATTCAGTTTAGCAAAACATCGCCGGTCTTTAGTTTGGCTACACAACAGGGAACTAAATTTCAAAGCTACAATGCATCTTTTCTGCAGTAAACATTTCTCATAGACCAAACCATGAGCTGCAAAGAATTTCTCAATAGACCAAAACTAAAAATTCGCACGATAAATTTTACAGAAGCCCCAAACAAAAGTCCCAATTATACAGCACAAGTAATTCACCCGAATTGATTGCCCCATGGAAAATAAAACCATAATGAAATTAGTATAATACTCAGTTAAACCCAAAAGTACGAACTCATGAAATAAAAAATTTCAAATAAAGGATTTTAATTATGAATTTCAAGTTAAAGACAATTACAACAAAACACAACTACCAGTGGTCGGCAACAATAGAGAAACTGAGGCGAGAACAAACGGTGCCGGCAAACCGGTAGGAGAAGAGAAGCTGTGGTTCAAACTTGGAAGAAAAATCCGCAATGGCCAACCGGAAGGGAATAATTGAGGGCGTAAATATGGAAAACGCAATAAAAAAGGGGCGATGGAAGATCGGGGAAAGAAAAGGGGCGCCGTTAAACTATCGTCTGAACCTCTGTTCTTCACGATCTAACCAAAGCTCAAAAAAGGAGGAAATTGGCAACGGGAAAGACAAATAAGCTGATACACACCAGCTGCTAAAGGGAAAAAGATTAAGCGACCCAATAATAATCTGCCACGTCATCAAATCAACTTGCAACTTGCCTTTAACCGTTTAACAAAAAGGGGATTCCCTTCTATATATATGTAGATACTATTTACTTGTCACGACTCACGAATGAGAAAGAAAAAAAAACCTTTCATTTTATAGACGTTTCATGTTCTTGTACCGTTAAGACCAAGTTCAATGTTCATAAAAAAACACGGTGTTCTTTAGCAAATCACACTCTACTTATCTGAAAATATATCCCTTCTATTTCCTATTTATACAAGGTACAAATACGAAATTAGTTTAAATTTCTACTAATTACTTTGTAAATATTATAAAAATAATAATATGAAACTGCGAATAGAACAAGAGAGATAGAGTAGAGAGAGATAAGAGATTCTATTCAGATATGTTTCTGAAGAATGAATGAGCTCCCTATTTATACAAGGAGGAGGAGGGGACCAGACTATGTGAATCAAATCACTCTATCATTAACACTAAATATTACATAATCATATCTCTCTAATTATGAGTAGAATAACACACATTAAATGAACATTCAATTTAATCAAATCGTATAATTTCATAACACTCTCCCTTTGAATGTCCATCTTCCAACTTTGCATAACGTTGTCTCGTTAAAAATATTGCCAAGAAAAATCTAATGGAATAAACACTTAGTCAAGAAAAAAAGAGTACAATGTGAGTAGTACAATGTGGGCTACTCCCCCTGTTAAACACAATGCTTGACATCTTTCAATCTTCGCATTCCAATCTTGTATACCAGCTTCTCAAATGTTGACGCAGGTAGTGACTTTGTGAATAAGTCTGCCAGATTTTCACTTGAACGAATTTGCTGAATATTGATTTTACCATTCTTCTGAAGATCATGAATGAAGAAAATTTTGGTGAAATGTGCTTTGTTCTATCACTTTTGATGTATCCGTCCTTCAACTGAGCAATGAATGCAGTATGATCTTCAAACATTGTGGTAAGAGCATTCTTGTCCACATGTAAGTCACATGATTCTCGAATGTGATGAGCAATAGATAGTAGTCAAACGCACTCCCGAAGGAGATGTGATGAGCAATAGATCGTAGCCAAACACACTCCCGAAGGAGGAGGAGGGAGACCAGACTATGTGAATCAAATCACTTTATCATTAATGCTAAATATTACAGAACATATCTTTCTAATTGTGAATAGAATAACACACATTAAATGGACATTCAATTTAATCAAATCATATAATTTCATAACAGTAAAACTATAAAATTTTCTTTTTGAACATGGGGCTAATGAATATTTCATATTCATAATGTGGATCAGAGGATTCTCGCCCTGTTAGTTTCTCCATTGGCCCATTAGGCCCATACCACAAGCTGCGTTATACGACGACGTGTAGCTTCAAATTAACTGTGTTCTCGTTCCATCTTCTTTTCTGTCATTCCTTAACATGGAAGCAGAGAGGACTCATTCAGAAGTTTCATAAGAATTCGTCAGCCAAAAACTATAAGAAGGAAAGAAAGAAAAGGAAGCGAAAACACGAAGCTGTACCTGAATTCGACGAATTCGATCTCTGTGTTTGACGTTATAGGATACGATAATGGCCTCTGGGAGGTCAATCAGCTTGAGGGTTGTTAACACCCCCAGCCAAGATCTCGCCCTCACTAATAAAGCTTACTGTTCTCCTTCCGATCTCCGCAATTTCCTTGTTCCTGGATCCAGATTAGCTTACGCCGTCGTCGGAGACGTTTTTGTTCTTTGCTTGGAATATCCTTTTTCACTGTCTTTTCAGTTTTTCTTTTTCCCCCATTTTCTTTACTGCGTTTTGGGAAATAATCGTGATTCCTGGAAATTTTTACTGCCATAAGATTATGATCCTGCATTTTGTTTTGTTTCTTGCCTTAATTTTCCGAGAAACTGAACCTTGTTTTGTCTGTGTGACGTTTTAAGACTTGGCATTGTGTTAATTGGTTGGTGTGGAGTAGACTTGAACCTGTCTCAATTGAATCATCATTTTGATCATTCAGCATCTAAGAATTCTTTAATCTCGTTTCTTGGGTTATCTGGGTTTTGACTGTTTTCCAAGATCAGTGGAATCTAGAATATGGTTTGGCAGCATAATACTCCCTCCTCCCTCCGATCCTAATTATAAGACTTTAATTCGAATTTGTGCCTTATAATTAGGACCAGAGGGAGTGTAAGAAATAAGTGCAGTGTAAGATCAGCGCTTGTTTATTTCATGGATTAACGAAAATGTGCAAAAGCTCTATTTGCCTCTGCTATTCTATGAGTTACTTCTTCTTAGAACCTCCCGATGCTATCATGGCTAGTAGTTTAGACTCCTGAGGAATGCTATGATAAGTCATTAAAGTGAATTATACGCACGCTTTAGCTCTTCATCGTCTTTGCTTAGCTTAAAATTGTATAAATATAGCATCACATGAGTCTGTTACGGTTAATATGTATGTGCTTGTACACCTTGACTGGAGCGAACTAGCCATGATTCCATTCCCAGTGGCGCTATTGGGCTCAATGCTGGTCAGAGGCGACAAGCAAAAGTTTCTGCGGGGGATTCAGTTGCTGTGACCAGGTTTTGCTGCTAGAACTTTCATTTCTTTTTCTTCCTGGTGCTTTCGTTGTTACAAAGTTTCTTATCACTCATTAGTTCTTCCTTTTTATCCGAACTTCAGATTTGAGCCACCAGAAGATTTCAATCTCGCTATGCTAACCCTTGAGTTGGAGTTTTTGAAGAAAGGAAAAGAAGAACATGTAAGATTTTTTCTCCCTTTTAGGTTTCCGGAATGTTATTTCTAGTTATGCCATTTTTTGTCGATTGGTGCGTGTCAGGGCCATGCTAATCTTCTCTGCATCGTTCTAATTTTTTCTAGTTATGCTATTTTAGTGTAGACGGTAGAGCGGTTGTTTAGCTTGTTGCTTCTTCCATCTTCCTGGGTAGTGCCTGAGGATTTTAGAGAGTGCATATTTTGTGTTCCTAAAATTGGACAAGCTAACAAAATATGTTGATTTTTGTAGATAGATGCTGTCAAACTGTCACAGCAGATCAAGAAGAGATTTCTGAACCAGGTACAAGATCTGCTTTGTTTCTGATTATATATATAGCTTTTTGATGTTTGTATCACACTGATGTTTCCTAAATCAGAGTGCGTGTTTTGGCAATAAATGCTTGTTAGATGTGATCTTAATAGCCAGCCCAGATTGTGATGCAAAGGCTAAGTTCTCATTGTTGTCGTCGCGGTAGTACTTTTATCTGTCATTAACATCCGAATCAGATCCTTTGAATTTAAGATATGCCTAATGCTTGTTAGATGTGATCTTAATAGCCAGCCCAGATAGTGATGCAAAGGCTAAGTTCTCATTGTTGTTGTCGTCATGGTAGTACTTCTATCTGTCATTAGCATCCGAATCAGATCCTTCGAATTTAAGATATGCCTGTCGCTATTGAGAAATACTATCTTCTTTGTTGAGCTATATTTGATTAAGATCATTCACCTGTTTAACGATATGATTAGTCCTTAAGATGTTCCTGCAAGAAAACTTTTGGTATTACTTTTAGTGTTTTCTTAAAGTTAATGTGTGCATTGTGTGTATTGGCAAAGTTACATGGTCCAATCTCTGCAGGCTATATATTGTTAAAAACTTGCGGGCGTAAGATATATTGTTTGATTAGACTAGTTTTCTTAAATATGCAGGTCATGACAACAGGACAGAGGGTAATATTTGAGTATCTTGGAAATAATTACTGCTTCACAGTTAGTGAAGCTGCTGTAGAAGGGCAGGAAAGATCAAGCAGTATTGAGCGCGGGATCATTTCTGCTGACACATACATTGTTTTTGAGGCCTCGGGCTCTAGTGGAATCAAGGTTCACTTCTGTTTTGACATTTGGGGTGACTGATGATACTATGTGTTGCTAATCTCAATCCATATGATGTATCTTTGGTTGTTGATGCAGATAATCAACCAAAAGGAAACAGCTACTAGCAGCATCTTTCGGCAAAAAGATTTTAATCTTCAGTCACTGGGTATTGGTGGTTTAAGTGCAGAGTTTGCTGATATTTTTCGAAGAGCTTTTGCTTCCAGGGTTTTTCCTCCACATGTCACCAACAAGTATTGTTTCATTTCCAAAATAGGCAGAAATTTGTGCTGTTAGCTTTTGTACTATGTTATTGATCCCGATAAAATATTGGTTTTGTAGATTGGGTATCAAGCATGTTAAAGGAATGCTGCTTTATGGACCTCCTGGCACTGGAAAGACGCTGATGGCCCGACAAATTGGGAAAATGCTGAATGGAAAGGAACCAAAGGTGTTGCTCATTCCTGATTTTCTGCTAAAACCTGTTATCAGTGTTTCATTAGCCTTCTTCAGCCCCCGATCTTATCTTCCCATTTGTTGTTGTTTTTTTAATCTTGTCCTGGAACTTGATTGATTGTAGGTTTTGCTATAAAATGATGCCATAGATGTTGAGAATAGCTTTCTGAAAAACTTAAATTACTTTTTTCATACCTATCTTAATTTTTTGTTAAAGAAAAATTTTGCTCTTCTCAAGTGTTTCCTTTTTAGTACTTTATATTCATGTTTTTCTTTATGTTAGATTGTCAATGGACCTGAGGTGTTGAGTAAGTTTGTTGGTGAGACTGAGAAGAACATAAGGGATTTGTTTGCTGATGCTGAGCAGGATCAAAGAACTCGAGGTATGGGGTTTGCTGTGTTTTGGTTCATATTTTTCTGCAGATACTAATCTCTCTCTTCTCTCTCTCTCTCTCTCTCTCTCTCTTCTTGTCCATTTCAGGGGATCAAAGTGACTTGCACGTTATTATTTTTGATGAAATTGATGCCATATGTAAGGTAGAACTGCTTGGAGTTTTTGACAAAATTATGTGTTTTTATCATAATCACCCCTTTGTTAATACTTCCACGAAATTAGTTCAATTAATACACAGTGAGATATAATCAATTATATGCATGTAACAATCTGTTCCCTGTTGTCCTTTGCAGATTTATAGTTGACATTATTTTTTCTCTCCCTTTTATTGTTTACATACAGTCAAGAGGCTCAACTCGGGATGGAACTGGAGTACATGATGGCATAGTAAACCAGCTCCTCACAAAGGTTGGTTGATTCCACACTGAAGCTGCTGAAATTTACTGATTGATTTGACTACTGCTAATTATCTTGGAGAGACAAATTTGAACTCAACTGACTATAACTTGGTTTCTTTTTACAGATAGATGGTGTGGAGTCCCTAAATAATGTTTTACTTATTGGAATGACCAACAGGAAAGATTTGATTGATGAGGCACTTTTAAGGTAATTGAATTTCTCATGTTATGGCAACAACTGTTACTTCACAATGGTCTATGTTGTAAAATTATGAGTTATCAAGTTTTTCAAATCCTCTTATTTGTGAGGAAAAAAAGAAGTTGAAGATGTTGACATATTACGTGTCTTTGATATTGAAACTTTGGGGTTGTAGGCCTGGGCGTCTGGAAGTTCAAGTGGAGATAAGCCTTCCAGATGAAAATGGTCGTCTACAGATTCTCCAGATACATACTAACAAGATGAAAGAAAACTCATTTCTAGCCCCTGACATTAATTTGCAAGTGCTAGGTATACCTCAGTTTCTCGGGTCACCTTTTCATTTCGTTCCTTCCTTTTAAATTTGATTATTATCAGAAATTCAAGTCCCAGGTCAACATGTCCAATAACATGGCTCCTTGTCTCTTTGATAGAGTTCTATAGATCATCTCTTTCTGACTGCTGTTTACATACTCTTCATTTCAGCATTTCTGGTTTAAAATCTTCTTCCTGCCTTGATGTGGATGTATATATCACACCTGATTAGCTATGAACTCTTCTTATAGAGGAAAGAATGCATAGTTAATTTGGACATTTAAAAAGTTGAAACTTGAGTGCTTAATGAATCATTCCCAGAGTGGAAGACTGTCATTTTCTTGATACACAGACATAACATATGTGATAATCGCACTTGTTTCTGGTTCCAGCTGCAAGGACAAAAAATTATAGTGGGGCAGAGCTTGAAGGTGTTGTGAAAAGTGCTGTTTCTTATGCTTTGAACCGTCAACTAAGTCTTGATGATCTGACCAAACCAGTTGACGAGGAAAGTATAAAGGTCACAATGGATGATTTTATACATGCTCTTCATGAAGTTGTTCCCGCATTTGGAGCTTCCACAGACAACCTTGAACGTTGCAGGTATACACACACACACACACACACACACACACACACACACACACTAGATATTTCGAGGATTTGGTACTCGTGTGGGTTCATTTCTGAAGCTGTTTGGAATATTATAAGTTGCTTATTATTGCAATTGTTAAATTTTTTGCAATTATTCATGCGTAGGACTGTTAAGTCTATGGCAGATTAAAGCCTTTATCTTTTCGTATCTTTACCCATGAACATATGAAAATATTGAAGATCCCTCATTGTTAGATTAGGATAGGTTTTGATCTGAAAAGAATTAACTAATTCGTAACTTACTCTGAGTTCCAGGACCAATGGAATTGTGGATTGTGGTGAGAGACATGCCCACATCCATAGAAGAACTATGCTTTTGGCAGAACAGGTCAAAGTGAGCAAAGGCAGTCCACTTATTACTTGTCTTCTTGAGGGGCCAAGTGGCAGGTGACAATGGTTTTTATAATTTTCTTATGTTACTTTGTTTTTTTTCCCCTTTAACGTGGAAAGTAGTTGTTAAGAAAGGTTAGCTTCACTTTTACTATTTGATCTTAAACAGTGGTAAGACAGCGATGGCAGCAACTATTGGTATTGAAAGTGATTTCCCCTATGTTAAGATTGTAAGTCGTTTCACATCATGATATTTATCTGATGTTTTAAATGCCATTCTCTTTTAACTTTTTCACTTTTAACTTTTTTATTTTGTTTATGACTGATAGATTTCTGCTGAAACAATGATTGGACTCAGTGAAAGCAGTAAATGCGCCCAGATTGTAAAGGTTGTATACATTTATCCATCAACCTGGAATAATCTACTTTTTTGTGCAGAATTATCTGCTAATTTTTATTTTTTATTTGTAGAATTCTGCTTTATTTGTCAATCCACCACCTGAAGAAATATTAGCTATGGCCTTATCATGCTATGCATGGTCCCATAAATAGTTAGACTTGAAAATGGTTAATTCTCCTCATAGTTCTTTTAAAAATATGATTGTGGAAAGAATACGAGATTAATAGGAACCCCCAGCTGGGTTAGGCACCTCCCTGGTACTTTGGCTGTGGGTTTTTTCCCCCTCCTTTTTTCCTCCTTTGGAGGGATAACAACAATCTGAAATATATCTGATTCCGAGGAATGTTTATTTATTTGTTTTCATGGAATGTACTTAGTATGCTTTAAGTAAAGTTAATAAGTTAGGGAGTGCATGTTTGCACATGATGTGGGGTGCTTGTTTAAAAGTAGATCTGATGTAGGTGAAATCTGTGTTACTTTCAGCTTTCTGGTTTTTGAAACAAAGTTTTTTAAGCAGCATAGATAGATTACTGCTTTGAGTTCTGATGTATTCACTTTTTACTATTCTTATTAGTTAGAATGTATTGGGACACTGATTTGAGCTGCAAAATCTGTGATAATAGGTCTTTGAGGATGCTTATAAGTCACCATTAAGCATTATCATCCTTGATGATATTGAAAGGTAATCTGAACATTTAGCCATTTGAACATTGATGATCTGTTTTTTAACTTACAAAAAATGCTCTCCTGCAGGCTAATTGAATATGTTGCTATTGGTCCTCGATTTTCAAATTTAATCTCTCAAACATTGTTGGTGCTTCTAAAGCGGTTGCCCCCAATAGTACGTAAATTCAGGCCTAGTTTACTTTTCCATGTTCATTTGTTGTTGAAGATGAGCTGAGTTTCCAATCAGACTTGTTAGTCTCATAATCATGTTATTTGGCTACATGCTGTTAATTGCATGCACTAAAAAATTACAGTCTCACCCTCCTCCGAAATTCATACTTTGAAATCCAGGGGAAAAATGTTCTTGTAATTGGAACCACAAGCGAACTTGATTTCTTAAAGATGATTGGTCTTCGCGATGCTTTCTCTGTCACTTACCATATTCCTACCTTGGATGCAGAAGATGCTCGAAAGGTAAATCATGATACAATCTCAATGGTTCAACTTTTAATATGCTTGGGGAAATTTGTTTGAAGGGCAGGCCTATGCAAAGAATTTCTACATTTGGCTGTTGAAGCCAATTTACAAAGCCTTACCTTAGATTTAGGTTGTTTCCGCGTTTCTGTGACCTTAACTCACAGGAACCGCTCTTACTACTATGCCAAAACTGCCCTTCAAGAAATCACATGGCAATAGCTCTAACCTCTATACCGAGGTTCTCCTTGAACGGTTGCTATTTTTATGTTATTTTCTTTTTACTATAGTATATCTTTTGGTCAACTTGTGGCCAATCTGCTTTACTGTTAGCCCAAGGTTTTAATAGAAATGTCCATGTTTTTGCTTCTGCTGGCAAACTGTGTACTTTGCCTTAGCAACTTTATCTTAATTTTCATTATTTTTGGGTTGAAATTTATCTTAATTTTTCGTATCACATCTGTTAGCTACTGGAATGTGTTCTCTTTAGTCTTTCCACCTGTCATCTTCATCTCTCTTCTTATTCATTGTTTTGACTTGGATTGTGTAATTCCCTTCCCCACCCTGACTATTGTTTACCACGTGTCTTGTTCAGGTGCTGCAACATCTAAGGGTATTCTCTGATGACGATATTGATTCAGCTGCTGAGGCACTTAAGCATGTAAGGAACACTACGTTTGGCCACATTCTTTTTCTTTCTAATCTGCGTCTTTTCAACTTTCATTGGCAATGTTCACATAAAATATCTTTGAAAAAGAATGTAATTGAGATCGGGCCAATTTAACAAAAGCAGATCACAGGAAACATAGTGCAATCTAGAACAAAATGATAGATAAATTAACTAACTTTTCTGCAAATTGCATCACAGCTGCCCATCAAAACAATCTATATGGTGGTTGAAATGGCTGCTCAAGGGGAACTAGGAGGAGAGGCAGAAGCAATTTATTCTGGCCAGAAGAAGATTCAGATTAATCATTTCTTTGATTGCCTCAAGGACGTTGCTCAATATCAAGATAAGGATCTAGAATTTTAGAGTTGATTTATGGGAGTCCATGTAATGTTACCTCAATTTTGTTCTACTATTCCGGCTTCCGTATTCGTTTAATCTATACAAGTTGAGCTGAGACTTCTGCTTTTTACCACATTCTCCATTCTGGTGGTTTTAGGCGTTCCTCTGTAATCATGGGTATCAATGGCTTCTCGGTTCTAGCTTGTTTTGGTTTTCGAGATGTTTGAATCATTTGCCCATGGAGGCCATCTCTGTCTGTTTTCCTAGTCTTTTGTAAGAACATTTTTAGTGTATTAGCAGCACTATAGCCATCTCTGTATGTGTTCCTAGTCTTTTGTAAGGACATTTATTGTGTATTAGCAGCATCCTATTGTGTATTAACAGCAAATAAATCAACATTGCTAATAGCAGCATCCTATTAGCAGCGCCCGAATGAACTATATATAGCGACAACTCGGCAATTGGGCACGTATTTTAATACTATCTCTCGCGTTTCTCCAGACAAGGTTGCAGACTAGTTTACGTTGCTTCATCAGAATTATCATCACATTCCAACAAATTATTAATGGAGAACGTAATGCTCAGGGATGCTTGTTTCCTTTTCTTCGTTCCCTTGAATTGCGTTATCCAAGGCCATTCTGCGCATATTTTGCTGAGATTACGTTCCTTCCCATCCAAAATAGGAGTGTAATGGGAGTACCCAAATCTTGCCTCAAGATCGCTCCCTCGCTGTTAAGCGACAAGAAGAAACGGCCGATTAGTGCCTCAAGATCGCTCCCTCTTTGCCTCGTGTAGCTGTTTCAGTGGTTGGGTTTTTGAACATCATTAGCTGTCGAGATGTAGTATTCCCTCTTCCAGACAGTAGGGCTAGTTCCAATTCCCGGTTGCTAGTTTTACTCTAATAGTAAAAAGATTTTTTCAGAACAAACGAATAATGCATTGACATGGACTTTTCTATATGTGGAGGAATTGACATGAAAACCAAGAAGGAGAAATGAAGATGCTGACAACCATGATATGATCGCGATCACTGTGCAATCTGAAGGAAGCAATGGTATCCTACACTCGGTACACACTACTGTATCAGTGGCATTGAGCTTCTTTTATTCTTAATCGGATCGAACGAGACAGTCAGAATCTGTTTTTCTGCAAAGCAGAAATGTTCTATTGTGTCTTTATATGACTCAAAAGTTGGGGGAAAAAAAAATGTACTTTCCCTGTTGAGTGCGAATAGATATGGGTGGCCAACATTTACAAGCATAAATTCCTTAGTAGTGTGATTTCAGATTCGCACTGCAAGTGTAATATTTTTCTTTTCATGATGAAAAGATGAACACTTTGGCTTTAGAAACAAATATTTCTTCCATCCGTCCCGAAAAAAAATATCGCATTCTTAACTAACCAGAACAGTTCAACAAAATAGATCACACTACTCGATTTTGTTTAAGAACTTCTCGTCGTTTGTCATTGCAGCTTCAACCTGCCAAAGGTCTACAAGATTCTATTTGTGGGTCTAACATATTTTTGAATGTACATCAGGCCAAAGGAAAGTCCATACAATATGCTCAGTCATCTAAATATGAAGATAAGGAGAGGGGTTGGATAAAAATAACAATCAGATATTGCCAATTTTGTACCTTCTAATTTGGTATTTTCAGTTTTCACAATGACAGGAAGAGGAAGAAAAAAAAATAAAGAAGATATGTTTTCCAAGAACAATCAAACACTTGCAATAAGAGGAGGGGAGTTAATGCTTATTAATCTTCAAAAGACATGGTTTTGGGGACATCCTTTAGTTTTTACCAATAGAATTGACATTAAGAGTGTGATCTTCGTTTTTATATTCTAGCAGCCTTTCATTACTTTTTTTCTGCTAAAAATTTGAGGCCATATACTCAACCCTTACAGAAAATCTCCATGGATGATCCAACAAAAAAGTACTCATTACTATTGGAAAGGTATTGAGTATGTACATTAAAGCTAAAAATAAGTGGCAGTGCGAAAATTTAATGCCTGTGGGGAAGTAGAATAAAAATTTGGCAAGCAACTTGAGAATCAAATGATAGAGCATCCATAAGCGTCTCTATTCAGAAGAAAAGAGAGATGAAAGCAGACATGAGAGGAGGATAGAAAGCCAGGCCTTCCATTATTAAGATTCCTTTAGACTTTACCAAGGAGCGTGTGCTTCTTTCGCGCTTTCTGTGGTCCTATCAATGGCTCTAATTCACAACCAAGGGTACCCATTTTCGCTATACAGCCATCCCTTTTCCTACCATCTATAAATACTGCTTCTAGGATTGAGTTTAGAAGACATAAGCAAACATTTAAGCTACAAGAAAATCCTTTTGTTAAGTTTTGAATTTGCTTTCGTTACTTCT
This sequence comes from Oldenlandia corymbosa var. corymbosa, assembly GCA_949775105.1. Taxonomy (NCBI): domain Eukaryota; kingdom Viridiplantae; phylum Streptophyta; class Magnoliopsida; order Gentianales; family Rubiaceae; genus Oldenlandia; species Oldenlandia corymbosa. The sequence continues at coordinate 8,625,787 of OX459118.1, forward strand.
TCACAACCTATTCATCATGTCGGACAAGTGCAGCAACTGCGACTGCTCTGACAGGAGCCAGTGCTCGTAAGTAACCTTAATATTTTTGTATTTTTGTCCTCCAAAGGTTCACTTTCCTTCACAAAGTAACCTTATCCTGCATGTAACAAAATTAAGTTCAATCATCTCATGATAGCAACCTAAACATGCATAGATTTTTCTGTTAGTTTGTTTTGTGATTCTCACTTGAAGGAATATCACTAATTGCAGGAAGGGATCTAGCTACACTGCTGACATTGTTGAGACTGAGAAAACGTACGTGCCTTAGTTTCCTTTAGTTTATCATAAAAGACTTAACTGAGACAGCTTTCTCCTTAAGGATGATGTTTTAGTCGTGCATTGACAGAGACTTTCTCCTTGTTTTTCGTGTAGCTTCTTGGTCATGGATGTCGAAGGAGCTGAGAATGATGGTAAGTGCAAGTGCGGTACGAGCTGCTCCTGCACAAACTGCAGCTGCGGTGCTCATTAAGTCTCCTGATCATCATCAACAAAATGCAAAACAGACACTCTATGGTGTTCTGTGTAACAATATAGTTTAACTATGTTACTGCATCAAATAAAATGTGCCCCTTGTTAGCACTGGGTCGTGTTGTGGAGTGTTTGTGAGACTTAATTATGTAATGTGTGCTTCCCTTCATCATTATGTGATCAATAGTAATTAACAAGTGGTTTTACTATTGAGTATAAACTCATAATTTTGCTCTCTTACTATTAGATTTAGAACTCCACTGCTCATGTTTTCTTCCTAAGATTTTACACCACAGTTTCTATTGCATTTATAAGATGCGCTGCCTTGGATTTCCCATCACCCTTCAAGACATACTCGAATCGTCTATCTCGACTTTCGTGCAAGTGTTTTGCTAAATACAACTATGTAATTATGTTTATAAGATGTACAAGAATACTAAATTAAGAGGCATGATTGGCGCACTAAATGTGTGTGTGTAAAGAGGATCAAAGTCTCTGTTCACTAAGATTCATGAGGCCTCAGTTTCACATTTTTGAGTAGCAAATGCATACAGTACCACATACAATAGAAAACCGGGATTTCGGCAAGGGAGCGGAAAAAAAAGTCCGAAATTGGTTGGAGATGTCAAAGATCTCTGTACCTGTAGACGATGTAGAAAATCTGGCATTACAGATTATTGTGCCTTTCATGTAAACCAACAGCCAAACAGAGAACAAAGAAAACCTTCCATGTATAAATGTGATGACCCGAGCTTAAATCATAAGTGATTAGCCTGACTGAAAATTGGTTGATAAAAGAACTGTAGTCTGAACGCATGAATAATGCGTAAAATTCCTCCACAGTGCCCAAAATGGTGGAATGAAAGCCAAACTCCCAAAATGAGCTAATAGTCAAGGAGTAACCATGTCTCAAAATTGAACGGTATATCTCAGTACAACCAGCAAAAGCTGCTACTATTTATTTGTATATCAGTCTACAATTTGTAATGTACTTTGTTTGACAAAATTGTGCCCTTCAAGTCCACTGGCAGCAGAAGAAACTCAAAATGTAAGGGAGAAAAGAAACGGTATCATCCGAACTAAAGCACGTGAGTTACTGAAGCAAGTCCCATTATCTATAATCTAGCCAATCACTCAAATATCATCAGACATTGAAGCCTTCGGCTCGAAGACATTTCAAATGAGCCTCTATATATTTTCCACAGGCATCTTCCCCATGCTGCACAACACATTCGTCTCTTAGCTTTTTTGTGTCAGGGCACGCGCAGCAAATCTTCTTCTTTGGCTTTGCATCAGTCCCAGATGCTGCGGCTTCTGAACCTTTGTCTTTCTGTATAGACAAAGAGATCACGGAAGAAGAGTTCTCTGCTGACAATCCACCCATTATATGATGTCCCTAAACACGAATATGTACAAGACCATAAACAAGACCATAAACACGAGGTACAAAATATATACAATCTTCAAAAGAAATTGTGTAGCACAGAAATTAAGCAGTAGCTGAAATCAGGATCTATGTTTCTAGCAAGTTGTATTTTTTTGGTATTCTTGGACAAATCCTTTTATCATCATCCAAAAGCAATCAAAATTCCATTTTATTATGGTATTTTTATTTTTCTCGAAAAGGTAAAATGCCATTTAGCTATTGCATCAGTAATAAAAAGAAACAAGAAGAAGAAAACCCCAGAAACCTGCTTGAAAAAGAAACCTATTGCCAAATTGAGGTTCGACGGAACAAACTCTGCAGTTAAACATACTTTCAAATGGAAGCTATTGCTGTGAGCAATTGCAGAGATTGTTTTCACGAACTACCTATGTTAAGGGAAGAAATTATTTCTGCTGAAAAACGATAACTTATAGGAGAGGGTGGTGGAAGGGGCCTGGTTGCAGCTACCTATATTGCGAATTATCATTTTGATCTCAGTATGAAGTCTAGGCAGCCTATTACAAGAAAATTCTAATGTTTTTATACACAAATTGAACTCTTAACAGAGAAAAACTTCAAATGCACTACTGCTCATGTACATAAAGGGGAGGAAATCAGGAAGCATCAGTTCTGTAAATGCGTAGATTATTTCAGATACAGATGTTCCAGTCATCCAGCATACCCTAAAGGGTTTAGTTACTTACTAAAGAATGTCCGTTCGACCCGTTCCCAAAAGGGACAAAACTTAAAACTCCATTCTCAATTGAAATTGAGCTTTACAGAAGCTACGAAAGGATCCAATTTCTATCGAATACAACACCACATTCACTTTTGAACCCAGAAATGTCACAAGACAAGCATCTTGAAATTATGTAAAAGAAATAACAAGAAGAGAAAAACAACAACAGGGGCAGAACAAAAAAACTAGCTTTTGATAGCATAAACAAATTTCTTAGCGCTAATAAAAAAAATAAAAAAAAATTGATGTAAACACCAAAACCCTCCACGAACGCCAGTGATCATAACAGAAAGAATGAATGCATAAATCAGAATAGAAACAAGTCCATCCTCATGAATAACATCAAGTGATTATTACCTCTGATCAGAGAAGGGTATCGAATTCGCTGGCCGAGATGATTCTGGAAGCAGAGAATAAAGGATTTTTCTTTTCGCCAAAAGCCGTCAGAAAGAAAGTGTTTCAGAGCAGAAAGAATGGCATTCCCAGGTTACACGTCTGGCGTGTTGTTAATTGCCCCTTTCAAAATAACTTTACCATATTCCAAAGAAAGGTCGGCATCTTGGGCTCTCTATGCTATTGGGCCTTCCTGAAATCCGCTCCTCCGTACAGGAATTCATTCTGGGCTTCATGGCATGATGGCGGGCCTGTTTTTTTTTTTTTTTTGGGATTTAAAAAGTCTTTTTGATATTATTTTTGGTTCATTGATTTTGTAAATCCCTCCATTCCAAAATAATTGTGTTATTTAAATTTTTACTTTCATTAATTTTTTTGGTATAATTTGAACTAACAGTAAAAAATAATTATTTTGTGATAAAAATAGCATTTTACTTTTCAAACACCCGGATTCTTGCCAAATGTTGACTCCGATGGCTGTTGACTAGAGGGTGGCAAGGGATAGAGATGGTTGAAATGTATGGTAGTTTTTTTAATTGGGAAAATTTTTTATAGAAGGCGGTAATCTATTTATCAAAAATCACAAAATCATTATAACTTTATAATATCATAATTACCCTTATGTTTATTACCCGTTTAATAAAATAATAAAATAAGAATTATTCTCCTATATTTGCACATAACAATGCTCCAACAGCCTCAGCTGAATCAAATGACCATCATCACGAAAATACGTTTGACTCTTTTAATTTGGAACTATTTACGATAGATAATTCACGGTGAAACTTTCTTTTATTCCGTAATCTCATATTATTATATTCTTTGGTTCGATGATTAACTAAAATTTTCGTGAGTTCATATACCCTCACTTATTTGAAATTTAACAGAGGCCGATGATTGAAGTCCAAGCCAGGAATTTGAAAATCGTGTATAGAAAAACCAAAACAAAATAGCATTTATAAATCTTAATAGATGATTTCCTACTACTGAGAAAAAACAGAAACTAGTAAGTGCTCCTCCCACGACAACAAAGAAGTCCTGCTACGGCTTTCAACTCCATAATACCCGTTATCACTTCTTCAATATTCATCCGAATTTTTCACTTTGGTTTAGCTATTTGGGAAGATATTAAGCTAAGTAATCTTTAAACGTCAAACTCCCCCCACTTTCCAATTTACTTAGTTCAGTTTATTAATCATTAACCCAGGAATTCATAGTGGAAATCCCATTGCTTTCTGCCGCTATTCCAGTTTTTAGCTTCTTTAGATTTTGCATCAATAATAAGGGTAATTATGTCATTATAAAATTTCATTTATTTTGTGATTATTAATAAATAAACCATCGCTCTTCACATAAAATATTTTGGAGTCTTCTACTGTCTTATAGCCAAATTTTCCCTTAAAGGGGGAAAAAATGGTCTTTAATAATGTCTCAAAACGTGTTTTATGTCACGATTATAAAAAAAAATACTAACAAAAATCTTTATCACAAAAAATAGTCCACATTAAATTTTTAAAATTTATGTTATATATAGTACAAATACTAAAACTCAAAATGGACTAGTATTTTATTTTTTTTTCTTTTTTGGATAGAGTTGGTTCTAAATCTGATAGCGTTTGCTATGAATTTTCCCCAACCCTGTCATATCTGCGGGGATCATTTTCCTCATAAAAAAATTCAATATTTGACCAGAGTTTAATAGAGTCCGTGGCCACTGACCAATACAATTTAAAGAACTTACCCAGCTTCATTGAGATCTGACGACATTTGTTATTGTGAACCTCCAATAAAATGATTTCTGTTGTTTGTGAGAAACGGGTAGAGTATGTAAAACGTTTGGAGTTGTAGGATTAAGGCTGTGATTGTGCCAACTCTAAGTCGACAGACAGATGAAAAATCTACACGTGGGCAGTGGTTAATTTTCCACCGACAATACTGTTAAAAGTGTAAATAAGATAGTAACCAGATTTGCTGTAACATCAATGAAAAATGTAAACAAGGGTTTAGAGCAGCTCACTTTTGATTAAAAAAAAAAAGAAAAGGAGCTGCTAAAGCAGAAAAACCATCATTACGTTAGATTTAATCGAATCATCCAGATAGAAAAAGAACTCAGCAATGCTAAATCGACTGTGTTAGAAATTCAATTCTCACTAATTACACAATTTGCAAACCAACCTAGTTGGACACTTCATATCACATCTAACCAACAAGTCTGAAGAAAAAAATGGTGTTTGCTCCTTCCAAAACTATTCTCATTTTATTGGCTACTCATTCCGTCCCAAAATATTTGTGCAGTTTGTTGTGTTAGGAGAGACGGAGAAAATACCCAAAAAAAGAAAAGGAGGATCGCAATGTGAATGGTCTTAAGAGGACACAAGAAGCAAGTGCAAATATCAATCTTGTAGACTGATTGGTACAAGATGAAAAGATTCAGACTAACACGAATATAAGGAATCTGAGGAGAGGATGAATCTATACAAAATATCGGAAGACCTGTAGGGGTCTTATTCTCTACCAACAGGCCTCTTTGGTCTGGAATGATTCCAAATGGACACAACAACGCAATCAATCAAAATCAGTGGCTCAACTGGACCAAGTTTTCATTCAGATACATACGTTTGTGTCTACTTCCTTAACTATCATCCCCACAGGTATAATCTCATCTAAGTACACAAGTGCAAAACATTGACGAACCGGTTTTCTAGATGAACAAAAAGACGCAGAGCTAAAGCTCCATTTCAATATGGGAAAGAAAATTGGCTCAGGCAATTCAAAGCCATTTGGTTTGTTTAGTAAAAGAAAAAGAGTACAACCACTGTAATGATTTCAATTCCTGATATCCACAATATGAAACTATGAGCAAGCTTGTGTAAAACAGAATACTAAGAAAGAAAGATAATAAGCTCAGATGAAAAAGATCTCATTTACCACCTGTACTGGAAAGAAACAACTGTACTTGAGAAAATTCGGCAAATTTGAGAAGCACTTCTTGATCTATATACTCTGACTTATCAAAAAAGATCGTGAAGAAACACCCATTGAGAGCAATTTGTGCCACCCAGAGATTCTGGGAGTTGATGAGTATCATCCACAATCTCCAATTAATCATACTTCTCCCTCCAAGAATATACAAGAAAGAGGACCCAAGACAGGCCAAGTATGATATCACCAACAACCAGACGTATCCAATCACGGCCAAGAACTTCAAGCTTTGCTTCGAAGTATATCCTCCAAATGGCCATGGCCACATGAAGAAGCACACACCCTCTGGCGAAAAAGCTCTGAAAATCCCTGTCTTTAACAAAAGCCACCATGAACAAGAGAAAACCAATTGCAAACAGTAACAGCCCTGAGAATGAATCAGAGGTTTGGATTAGCAGCTGATCCTCAGGTGTTGAACCCACAAGCTTGCTGGCTCGTTCCATACCATGGCTAAACACAAGGAGCTCATGGCAACGGAACATCATCAACCCTCCACAACTCAATGCCACCATAGAATGCAGGAGACAGATTATGAAAAACCCACTTGATCCCATCAATCATTCCAGAAAAAAACAACACTTGATCTTAATCTATTCCTCTTCCTTCAGAGACTCAATAAGCCCCCTAACCCAGAAAAGCAAATCCCCTATTCTCAATAGGGCCCCTCCTCTAAGTTTCTGGCTACTCTAAAAAAGGGAAGATTTTTCTTCGAAACAACAACCCACCTACCCAGTACCTGTACTTGCCGATCAAATAGAAATTTATTAAGAACCCAACTCGTAGATCGGTTATACTACAATCCAGAATCAATAAAACTAAAGAATTCACCAACAATCGAAGCCCACAAATATTTTCCACTCAAAGCAGAACAACCCGGATTCATATCAGCCCAAACTACACAAAAGATTAAAAATTATAGCAAAAACGTAAGCGAAAATATACAATATAATTACAGAAAGAGAGATCCTAAAACAGCCTAGTGAGTACAAAACTCAACCTTTTGGTAGCAGTTATGAGAGTGGAGGAAGAACATAGAAAAGGGTTTATAAAAGGGTTAACCAGGACAAAAGAAGCAGCAGTAGAGTCCATGTTGAATCCCGGATCTGTAATTTTAACACCTAATGGTTATTATTATTGGACGTGTAGCTCTAATTCTGGGAGTTATTAATTAAGTCCTAGCGGAAAAAGTAATCAAGATGGATAGAATATTTACGGGTAGGAAAGGCAGGCTTAGTAATCATCACAGTCGAGCAAAATATCTTGCTTTAGAATTAGACTAGTAGTTTACAGTTGGATAAAATCGTATGAAGATCTCTTTCTTAATCCCTTAATCACTTTCAGATATGTTAAGATTACAGGGATACCCTCATAAACTTTTTCGGTTAGGTTTGGTTGAATGGTTCGTAATTAACTATTAATTTTCAGTAATTTATTTCTTTTTTTTACTAGTATGAATAGGGAAAATCATTCTCGTTATTAATCTTTAAAAGTAAACTTGTAAGTTATTGCGTCATCATATAATGGCTTGTCTCATCTTGTGACTTAATAATACTTTGTGCTTTCTCAGGCATTCTTTAATTCTTTTATGCTAGATCCAACTATTATTACATGCATCTGGAAAAGGGCTATTGACATGAGGTTATGGGTTTTGCATAAGCAAGCTCCTTGCATGATCTGTTGTAGTAGTTTTGGATATGGTTCTTTTTTCCTGTTTGGATCAGGATATGGTTGCTGGTTGGCTTTCATACTTCACAACATAAATGAAAATCAATAATTTCAAGATAAGATGTGCCAAAACCTGATCAAATAATGACATAATTTTGGTCTATAATACGAACAAAGGTGGAAAAATTATATTTCCGTCCTCCTAAAATGATTATCCTATTTGCTGTCCTAATTCGAAACAATTGACTCGTTTATTAAAAAATAAGAAATAATCATTTCATAAAAGCACATTTCCATTTATAATGAACTAAATCGGAGTTATACAAAAGTCAGCAAAAAGGCAAACTGAACAGAACAAGCTGACGGTAAGCATGATAACTCCAGACAGCTTGGAGCTTTTGATTCATTGAAGAGGTCATCAGACTGATGAAAATTGAATTGCCCATTTTGGCAAAATTCAGATAATGTTGTGTGAAATGATCCTGATGTTAAGGAATATACAAACACTAGTGAACAACTATTGACAGTTTCTGAAGTTTTTCCAAACGTCTACCAAAATCATCCTATTCCTTTCAAAGAATTGGACAAAGAATAAGTGGGTCTCTTTTTTTTTCCTTTGCATTAAAACTTCAAGGAAAAAGAAAAAAAAAATCAAAGTAAATGGTTTTCTCTAACTTCTGCACCAACTTTCCGGTGCCGCCTTGATCCTGATCGCTTACCTCCTTTTGAGCGTCTAATGGGACTTTTCTTGACTGGTGTTTGAGGAGGCATCTTGTGGCGAACAGTAGGTCGATAATAGCTTCTCGGTCTCGCAATAGGCGGTGGCATTCTCTCCAATAAATCTCTGTGATATGTCTACAAAAGTATGGATGTGCAAACCACTACACCATTAGAGAAAAAATTGATGAAGTTTAAGTATGTCGAGGTGACTCGATTTCCAATAAAAAAATTTTCTTCCTTAGTGGGGAATGGGGAAGAATACTTGAATAATTGAAACATTGTACAGAAAAGCAAAAATGGAGACAGAGAACTCTTGTCTAAATAGGAGGGATGACAAAAAGGATATACCTGTACAACAAAATTCCTCCTCTCACAGTCCAAAAACATACTGATGGTCCAATTAACTTTGGCCATTATTTTATCCCTCACAGTCGAAAAGCTCAACTGGTCCCTGGCAGTAAAACGATCAACTTCATTGAACCATAGACAGGTAAAGAGATTTGTGATAGGAATGTGTTCACGTATGATTACGCATCCTTCAGGAACATCTGTCCACGTGCAATTGAGGCAAAAATAAATCTTAGTTGGAAAAAAAAAGAAGCAAAATACATGTAACAGTTTATTATATGTTCGTACCACTGGTTATTGGAAGCTTAGCATCCGAGTAAGGTGTTAAACCCTCCCGTTTATAAAAGTCAATCTGGTTGTCTATAGAAACATTGTCATATTTTCCTGCTGCTTTATTAGCTTCGGCCTCTACAAACACATCAAAGCGTGCGTAATGCCTTGAAATAGCAAACGTAGCATTTTGACGCCACAAGAACCTGAAGATTCAAGTGATGATCAAAACTGTCAAATTCTATCAAACCTCAATTCCATAAACAAAAATAATTGTTTATAATCAATAATTCGGAGCAGAAAGATACTCCAGGAAGGAGAGGGAAAATTACCTCATAAAACAACAAGGGGAAATCTAAAAAGGTCAACCATATTGGAAATAAGAATACATGAATTCCAGAACCAAGTGGATGGTTCACACAAATATTTCAACATAAGGTGGAACATTTCAATCAGCATTGAGATATTCATTGAGCATAAAGGATCAAATAACTGGTGAAATGACATCGTACAAGATCATGTAAAGGGGATCTCATAAGTGCATAAAGTGCACCAAAGCTTTTAAGCTGAAAAATTAGATAATATATAAACAGTGTTTCCCTAGTCTAACCATAAAACATGCTAACATTACTCAATACAACCTCTGCTGCATCTAATATACCTTTCAAGAACTTGATATGGATCCACAACAAGCTGAAGCTTGCCATCAATCCAAATTGAATACCGCACATTTGGAAAGAGTCTATGTAGAAGGAGTTTCGGCACCTGTCAGAAGCATATAACTCCGTCATAATCTTGCTCATCTATAACTTTTTCCAAGAGTACTTACAAAACAACGAAAGCCTATAAAGCATATTATCTCCTTCACATTAGTTTCACAGTACATGTCAATGTCTGGAATAAAAGATCATAGCGACATCACACACATCTATACTGGGAGTAAGATGATTTCCTTCCGGTTCTCCCAGATTTCCACATACTATTTTGGTAAGGAGGAAAATCTTCTCCAAGTTGATGCAGTATGATAAATATATTTCCTAGATCAAAGGAGGATAGCTCACATCCACACATACTCAACATTCTACTAAGTTACTCATCTTGAACAAGTAATGTAATCTGGTAATAGGCATGAGAACAACAACAAACAAGGAAAACTTCGATGCACTGAACTGTATATGTGAAAAGATCAGCACCAACAAAAAGTTAGTAGGGGAGTGGACCAAATGAAACTTTACATACCTTGCCATTGCGCCTGGGATCAGCGTAAGGAACATTGTGGACAACAATAATTCTCCATAGCCCAACCCTCTTACTACTGTCAAGAAGACTAGAGTTTTTCATATATGCTCCTGTTTCTTCATCAACAAACATAAAGAATGGTATATTTTTCTTTGCAACTTCACTAACACCCTTCGGCTGTTGTATGATATCATAATTTCCTGCAATCACATACCACCAGGAAAACTATGATGTTCTGAATAAGTAGAAATGTTACGCATAGTGAAATTTTCCAAGGGCAGCAACATTAGGCTGATAACTAACAACTAACGATACATAGTTAAGATATCTTGAAAATACAGATCAGCTAATCCTCAGCAGTACCAAATATAGCCGATGCAACTATAACGTCATGGACTTCATCCATATCCTTAAGGTCAGCCGCATCAATATCAAATCCAGTATTTTCACCAGCTCTACATCCTTTAATAAATCTGATAACAACGGACATGGTAGAGAAATGAAAAAATGTCCACAAAAAAAAGGGGATCCGATGATATGACAACCTTAAACACATCGAACGTAATAGAAACTACTGTGGCAAAGTACTTAGGCTAAAACTTACCCACAATGCACAGTCATTGACTCCTCTACATCAAAATACTCATTCCTTTGCTGCAGAGATGGATATCCACCAAAATCAGAGCCTCCTTCAGGTTCTGTTCTGATTGAGCTTTCCTCATGAAAATAAGTTAGATGATGTAGAACTGGAGATGAAGAAGGGAATCTAGGCATACTAGCTACAGCCTGCTCCACCGGAATGTAACATACTGGACAAGCTGATGGCAACAAACAGGAAAACCAGGAATAAGTTCTGGATAGTCCTTCCAACCACAAAAGGCAAAAAGAAAAGGAAGTTGAATTTTACAAGCTGAGTTATTTTTGGTTGAAGAACACAAGTTATTGATAGGTTAAAAATGGTCGAGCAACAATTAGCTTCGTGAGATACTATTTGATTATTCATACTTACGACGAGGTCCGATACGCCTTGAGTCACCAGGAGGAGGAGGTGGAAATGCAAAATTTTTGCATGGATGACTCGAAAAAATTGGAGTTTGTACAGCAGCAGCGGAATCATTAGCCACGGGCAGAGTTCGGCCACCATTTTCAACACAAACCATGCGGACATTTAGAGAAGAACTATTGCTAGGATTCCCTTCCTTTTCTTCAGGAAAAAGTAATGGTACAGTCTTGCTCCCAAACCAAGCATCAATACCCAAAACAGAGCTCTCCAATGCAAATTCTACAGTTTTGAAACACCAAATTAGCCACTAACTGTGGTTCAGTGGACATAACAGAAGTCCGATGCATCATATGCAGAACTAAATAAAAGTAAATGTATAGAATTAGTGCTCATAATTTAATTTCAATTGGGCCAACAACGAAAACATATGAAATTCACATGCATTCACTTGGCCACCTTGGCCATTTATTGATAAGGACGTGACATTAAAACATATGTCATCACTGTAAGTTCACCTAATAATGATTTGATTACCACTATAAGACGCTATAACAATTTCCTGGAGTTTGAAAGTGTTGATTCCCCATCTTCCGAATCACGATGCTTGACTAGCTGAACCTTCCACTAACCAATAACTACTTCAAATTTAGACACACCCCTAGCATACTGTACTATAAATGAGGAATTCTGCAGTAAAATAAGACAAAAGGGAATGGTAGCATATTAAACCTCTATTGGCGTTGAAAAATCCAGTGCTTAGGGCCAGTAGAGCAATGGTGAACAAAATCAGCATGATAAGCTTTTTTCGACCGAGGTATCTGAGTATGAGTAGCAGATACCTCTCCTTCTCCCTTGCACCAGATAAGGTCCTTGAAGTCTTGCGCAGAGCACACACATTTTGAGAAAGCAATCCACCATTTTGTGTGTAACGCGGAATCGATCCAAAACTCAAGCTTCGGAGACCCAATGAAGCTCCACTCATTTTACCGTAAACCAAACAATATCACCCTTCATCTCTGTCTTTTCTCAACACTCCCATTCATTCACTAGTGCAAGTAAGAGGATAACAAACCCCAAAGCTTCCAAATTAGAAAATCTCAGAACTGTTTCGAATTCCCCACCAAAATTCTTCACGACTGCCACCACTCATAACACACAACAATTACACTGAGAAGACAATGCCGTAATTTAGAAAATGCAACAACACAATGCTGCTTCCGATGCGCAGCCCAAAGATCCTGGCATTCAACAAAAGTTTCCTTAAGTAAAGCACTAAAATCAAACCCAACGAAAAGACCTCAATCCCGATTAATGACTAATTCCCCAATCATACGCACTAAATTGAGAAACCCAAAACGTATAGTTTCTCTAAATCCACCCTCCAAATAGTGCGGACTATAATACCAGGAGAACAAAATCTGGGAACGAATGCAAAATCGATAACGTTCTGTCAACACTTCAAAGGGTCAATTCAATGGACAGGGATCAATGCAAAAACATCCCCCCGGATCGTTCAAACTTCAAGAAAATAAATGCCAATAATTACAATCAGGAATAACTTAAAAAGATTTTTTAATGAAAAAAAAAGAAGAAGAAGAAGAACAAATTAAAATACTCGTACCTTAAATATCAAAGAAGATAGTATGGGAATTTTGAATTCAAATTCCGGGGTCCTGATTTGGAGCTATCGTGATACAACTAATACATTGTATCATCTACTTGGGGAAGATTTAGCGTGTTTTTTCTTGTTTGCTTGCCGTTTTGTTTGCACTTTGAAACTATGCTTTGTTTTTTTTTTTTTTCCACTTTCCTTTTTCATTATTTTTTAATTAAAATTTTTATTATTATTTTCTAAAATGTATGGGATACGATTTTTTTTCTTCTGCCAATTTGGAGAGAAAAAAAATAGCCAAAGTGTCTGAAATCTGAACTGCAAATACTCGCATTTTTTACTGAAAAATTGCCAATAAATATTTACGCAAATCAATGCAAGAAAAAATAATTTGCCTAGTTGGCTTAAAAAAAGTAATCAGGAAACAATTATTTTATTTCAGCGCAGAATTTTCTTTTTGTGGGGGATAAGAATGTTGTCACCATTTTAATTTTCCGAAGAAACCTTTATTTTCGAATAAGTTGTGAAATTCCATGGTATTTTGATGACAGCAATCAAACACTCTTACTAATCATTTCAAACACGCAATTGCCCAAATTAGCCACATTATTACGCAGTCCGTCATTCATTAGTCCCAGCATCGAAATCGAGATTATGCTGATTCATTTCACTCTCTTTTATAAGCTCTTTTCCAAGTCATTGCTCCATTTTTTATTTAATATAAAATTATACTTCTGTCGTCTCAAAATACCTTCATTCACTATTATATATTGTTTTAGAGTTTGCACAACTATTAAAAAAACCGTGATTGAAATTTTATTTTTTAAGTGTATTGTCTTTCTTTCACCTAATTACAAGTATTGGAAATCTACAAAATTCGAAATTAGAGTGTAAAAAAATACTCCTTCCATTTTGAAATATATGTCGTTTTAGGATTTGGTGAATTTTTTTGAATATATGTCGTTTTCACAAATCGAGACATATTTGACCACTTTTTACCAAAATTACCCTTGCATTGGAAATGAAATAATATTTATAATGAATTTCTATTGGTTTGTGATGAATTGTGTAGACAATTAATATGGGTATTTTGTATTTTAACTAAATGAATTAATATCTTTTTGGTTTTGATTATTTCTCTAGAAAGACAGAAAAAAAAATAGAGGGAGTACGACATATTAAAAAAAAATGAATTCACCCTGAAGCGACAAATAAAAGAATGGAGATAGTTATTTTAAAATTTGTACGTAAATTAAATAAGTAAGCAGTTAACAATTAATTTAAAATACATGTTTTTCTCCTTATTAATTGTATTGAAACGGGCAAAGTTATAAAGTTTATAAATTTGTCTTGAAATTTTAACACAACCTATAAGTAAAAAATATTAGAATGAGATTAAAAAAAATGACAAGTTACAATAAGAATTTGAAACCACATATATAAAGTTGTCTTAAGAGACCTTTTAGACGTTCATAAATAAAACAAGAATCAACTCTTATTTCAGGCGTTGCAAAATATTGCTATTAATTACCTGACTGAAATTTATCAGGTAGGGACTGACCAACTCCCCTTTATAGTATCAGGGATGTTTTTCTCCCACTGGAAGAGTTGCAGATGACTAGATTGGATAGGGAAGTACTAGATGAGAAAATCAGGGAGGCTCTCTTTGAGATGAGTCCATTAAAAGCGCCGGGTCCAGATGGTTTGCACGCAATATTTTTTCAAAAACATTGGAATGTGGTTAAGGGCTTAGTTTGCCGGACGGTCAAAGAGATCATAGCGGGGGGTGAGCTGCCACAGGGGTTGAACCGGACATTCATTGCTTATAATCCCAAAGACAGAAAGTCCAGAATCGATGAAATCATTCCGTCCCATTAGTTTATGCAATGTGGTGTACAAGGTGATAACGAAACTCATTGGAAATAGAATCAAACCCATACTATCAGGCCTCATTGAACCAGCTCAAACAAGTTTTGTGCCGGGTAAACACATCACAGACAACATTATCATCGCGCAAGAGGTTATCCATTCAATGAGAACTTCGACGACGAAAAAAGGGCATATGGCATTGAAGATTGATCTTGCAAAGGCTTACGACATGCTCCGATGGGAATTTATTCATGACACTCTTAATCAGGCTGGTTTACCGGAGGGCCTGGTAAAAGCTATTATGAATTGTGTTACCTCTTCAACCATGCAAGTCCTTTGGAACGGGGAACCGTCTCATGCCTTCTCTCCTACGAGAGGCATCAGACAAGGGGACCCTTTGTCCCCATACCTGTTTGTGCTATGTATTGAATGCCTTGCTCATGCAATTATGAAGGAGGTGGGTAAGGGCGTGTGGAATCCAATCTCTTTCGAGGGAGGGGAGACTAAAGTCCCTTACCTCCTACTTGCTGATGATATTTTTCTGTTCTTACAGGCGGAAGTTGATCAGGCCTTGGTGGTGAATAGGGTCTTGGGAGATTTTTGTAAGGTTTCGGGTTTATTGATTAACAATGAGAAGTCTAAAGTCTTCTCCAAGATTGTGGAAATGGATAAAGCTTTGGCCTTGGCAAATATTATGAGTTTTGATAAAGTGAACGATTTAGGCCGTTATCTTGGTATGCCAATTCTACATGGCAGAGTCACAAAGAGCACATATGGCCACATTTTGGAGGCGGCGGAGAAAAAACTTAAAAATTGGACGGGGGCATCCCTATCATTGGCAGGGCGAGTGACGCTTGTCCAGTCGGTATTAACGACTTTTCCTTATTTTGCTATGCATACAACACCCTTGCTGGTATTTGTGTGTCACGAAATTGAAAGAATCTGTCGGCGTTTCTTGTGGAGTGAGACGGCTGAAAGGAGGAAGGTGAGTTTGGTACCATGGGAGGAATTATGCAGGAGGAAGGTTTATGGCGGTCTGGGAGTGAGGAAACAACGTGATATGAACTCGGCCTTTTTGATGAAATTAGGCTGGAGTTTGGCCACTTATCAAAAGACCTTATGGGTGGATGTGTTCAAATCGAAATATGGGCTGCAGGCCCAGAACGTGAGAAGGGTTCCAGAGAAGAGAAAAGCATCTATTTGTTACCTGGCCATCAGTAGGGTATGAGCCCAAGTTTTGAAGGGGATCAGGTGGGCCATAAACAATGGGAAATCTGTACTATTTTGGAAGGACTGTTGGATTGTGGGTCAACTACCTCTCAAAATGTTAGCACTAGACCATGTTCCAGAAGCCCAATTGCAATGAACTTTGGACGCGTTTGTAGAAGGGGGAGACTGGAATTGGTTTCTGTTCCAAGACCTCCTCCCGATGTCTGTCCTCTTGAGAATTGCAGCAATTTCGCCTCCAGCGGAGGAGAGGGGGTCGGACTGCATGTTCTGGGGTTTCTCAGAGAGGGGAGATTTTACGGTGAAATAAGCATATGAATCTCTCAATGGGGAGTGGGAGGTTGTATGGGACCCGGTCTGGAGGTTGATTTGGCAGTGGGAAGGCCCCCAACGAATTCGAACATTTCTCTGGCTGTTAGCAAAGAATCGTTTGCTGACCAACGCAGAGAGGGGGAGAAGACACCTCACAGAGGAGATTTGGTGCAGGAAGTGTGGCATGGTGGTGGAGACGAATCTGCACGAGGTGAGAGATTGCCCGGCAGCGGTGGAGGTCTGGAAACGAGTGTTGCCACCGGGAATTAGAGCTTCTTTCTTTGAAATGGACTCCAGGGATTGGCTACTGTTCAATTTGAAGGAAAGAAGCTCCACTGAAATATGTAACTGGCCTTGCCTTTTTGCAGTCATGGCGTGGTTAATCTGGAAGTGGAGGAATCTCTCTGTCTTTGAGGAAGTGGAATTTACAATAAGGAGCAAGGAGTTGGAAATAGCGAGGAGAATTTCAGATATTTTGGATGCGATTCGTTATGCAAAGGGGATGAATCTAGGGAAACCAACAAGGGAATGGCGCCAACTTCATTAGAATCCTCCTTCGGTGGAATGGGTTAAACTTAATACCGATGGTTCCTATAACATAAACTAGTGGCTGGGGGGCTATTGAGCGATGATCGGGGGGAATGGTTAGGGGGCTTTATGTTGAACATTGGTTTCTGCCCAATCACAGCAGCTGAGCATTGGGGCCTGTTTCAAGCCTTGGCACTGGCGTGGGAGTGAGAATATAGGAAGGTATAGGCAAAAGTGGATAATTTGAGTGTCTTACAAATGGTTGCAATCAGGAGCTGAAGCCGGGAGCACTTTTTGGCCTGATTTCAGCAATTAGGGAGCCGCAATCAAGAGAGTGGGTTGTTAAATTAAAGCATGTGTATAGAGAGGAGAATTTCTCTGCTGATTATCTAGCATCCCTGGCGGCAGTGAATCCACCCAGTCTGTTTAAATTGGATTCACTACCACCAGGGACCGTAGCTCTATTATGGGCGGATGTTTTAGGGGTGTCTAGACCCCGAAACGTTGTAACTTAGGCCTCACATCCTTCGGTTATATATATATATATATATATATATATATATATATATATATATGTATATATATATAAAAAAATCAACTCTTATTACTCCATCATGTTGGAAACGAGAGCTAAACTCAATAGAAGCATTAGAGGCAAGAGTATCTGTTTCATATTCATATCTATCAATCAATGGAGAGTCAAGATTTTGGACAAGGGTGGGAAATGAAATCAATAAAGTGAGCGTTCCAAAAAAAAAAAGAATATACAAATAGAACTTCTATAAATTAATACTGCTAGGATCATCAAAATTTATTAATTTAGAGAATTATTAAATAATCGATAAATTAATAAATTATTAATTTAAAGGATTTCTATGAGAAAAAAGAAACATCACTAAATTCCTTAATGTGTAATTTGTTTTTACATCCAAACCAATCAAGTATTAAAACTTTTCCGATACTAAAAGTTCATACATAGTTCATATCATCCACGCAGACTAAAAAATCACTATCGATAGTTCATATTTTACTAAATATTTATAATAATAATAATTTTGTTTTTTCTTTTAGGATATTTATTAATTTATGATACTGTTAGGACCTATAGATGTATAGGAGATTTTCTGAAACATTATTATCTTATCATTTTATCGACTTTGTTCACTTTTTCTACTGGTCCCAAGTTGGGACAGGAGAAAATTCTTAATCGTTAGAAGTTATTAATTTACCGACGTTCTATTGTATTAAGTATCTAAAAAGTATCAAAATAAATTTTTCTCATTTGAAATACATTTCAAACGTTTAGAATCACTTCATAAAATATTTTTTAAATTTTTTTTGCAACTAGAAATTATAATGTTGAGCAAATTATTTGTCATAACTGTCCTAACAAAGATCATGCCACATAGTTAATCATTACTTAAATGAATTTACTTATTTCTTTGTTTGGGTTTCAGTATTAATGAGAAAGTTAATGTAAATAATTTAAGAAAATACTCCCTCCGTCTCAAAATTATTATCCAGATTGCCAAAAAAAAGTATATCTCAAAATTTTTATCCGATTTAAATTTTTATGAGATAAATTACCCAAAAACGCATTAAGTCAACAAAAAAAAAATCTGGATCGTGGTGGTTAGAAAGGAATATGGAAAAGAAATTCTGACAAATTCTAACAGCTCCAAGCGTCTGCGATTGATTCGAAGGACATTACCGCAAAATGGAATAATTATTTGGATCAAAGTAGCATCAGATTAAAACTCACAGTAAGAACTTTCTCCAAATTCGAATCAATTTATGTGAAAATTTGGTTTGGTTGGCACGACCTATGGCCTCACATTTGAAAAACTCTATTCAATCCAGAAACTTTCCGATGAAACAGAAGAATTGTCTTAATAATTACTACATTAAAGTTTAGAGTATTAAGATTCTCCAAATTCGAAGTTCTTCATATGAACTTGTTCGATTATGGCTAGGTGTCTGACTAAAAAACAAATGAAAGCATTGCTCTTGCTTTTTAAAATCAAAATTTGAATTTGGGAGTTAAAGTGAAATGGAAGTTAAAAAAGTTATTTTTCTCAAAATCTTTGGTTGGTTAAATCGTTTATGTATGTTGGGGTATATTTGGAAACTTATGCCAAAATTTGGTTAAGAAATAAAAATCTTGTAACTTAACGAAATCGGACAATAATATCGGAACGAAAAGAGTAAAATTTGATTTTGGAGAGATAAGATATAGATAAAATAAGCATCGATACCTACTCAAAAGTAAAGCAGTTTGCCTAGAAAATAATCACAAACTGTCTAGCAATGCAAGCAAATTTGAGAAAAAGACGTCTTGCCTCCAACACGGCTTGTGCTTATTACAACTCCTCAGAAGACCTCAAACATCTCTTCTTCGATTGCATTTTCACAAAAGAGTTACAGAAAGAATTTGATCTGTGTACCAATCAAATGATTCAATAATGGCTTTTCCTAACTTATTTATTGGTCTTGATAGAAAAAATTATTAAAATATTTCAAGTGTTCACTATTGGTTGCACAACATATGGAGTGCACGAAATTTGTTATTGTTCGAAAACAACAAATTAAGTGATGAGGCAACACATACAAGCAACGTATCTAATGCTAAATGAGTGGATGAATGAACCATAGTACATCCCTACCGGTAGCTCGTCCTTCCAACTCACTTCAAAATTTGTAAGGAACCATAGTGCTATTCAATAGAGCAATCAACCCAAAAGACAATTTCTCAACAATTGAAGTGCTAATTTGGAGCAGACATATGGGTTTTATAGGACATTTTGCAAACATTTACTCGAATTTGTTCACCTCTCTAGTCATTGAAAGCATAGCAGCACGAGACGAAGTTATACTGGCCTTATCAAAAGACATATTTCGATTGAGCCTGGTTGAAGACTCGTCATTAGTGATTTGTCGCTTGCAATTAGATGATCATGATGTTCTCTCATATTCGAACTTGATCTTATCAACGTGAAAGTTTGCTTCAAGAACCTCTCAAAATTTAGTTGTTGTTGGGTTAATCGTAAATTCAACGTATTCTCACATAGTTTAGTCCAACATGCAAAATGCAATGCGTTGTTTTGAGAAATACTGGAACTCTATTTTTCATTTTGTACCTCAAATTGTGTTGGACGTCTTTTCAGTAATTCATTAATGAAAAATATTTTTCTCTCGAAAAAATGACAATAATAAACAAGGAAGAAAAAATTTTAAAAATCCCACACGACATCATACTACTGACATTGTCAGGACAGTTCAGATAAATAATATTCCCTTTAATATTATGATGTTCGTATATTTTTAAGATATATGTTATACGGGTTAGCAGAAAGAAAAGTAAATTTGATTGATTTGATGGATAGTTCCTTCTTACTGCGTTAAAACCAATAGAATAAGGAGATTAATTTAATCAACTTAAATTAACGTCAAAGTGGGTTGTTTCTCATTGTTTTGAACTTAAGATTTTTTAAAAAAACTTTTTGCTATTTCACAGTTTTTAACTTAAGATTTACAAATATTGAATATACATACATACATATATATATATACTCCCTCCGTGTCATAATTATTGTCCAGTTTGAGTTTTCATTTTTAGTTCAAATTGTATTAAAAATGAAATCTCAAACTGAACAATAATTTTGGAACGGGGGAAGTATATATTGTTAATAAAAAAAATAGTGATACATGCTGAGAAAATTTACTGAAATTTTAACAGCGAATGATGTGGCTGAATTTTAGTTATTCCCTAACTCTTAAATGGATAAACCTAAGATTAAACTATGAATGATTATAATTCATTCTATGTGTGTTTGTTTATATATATTGCAGATTTTCCCTCCAATAACCATTACTAAAACATTATTAAATTTACTCTAGTAGTTTAGGATATTGTCTTTCATGAGAGTAAATTTAGGTTTACTTCCCATCAAGAGATTTATAATAACAGTTATTCACATTTAAGTGAGATCCACTGAAATAGTTTTTTTTTTTAATAAAAATAGGAACGGCAACCATTGTTTTCATTGTAGAAATATTATAACTAAAAATTCATCATTGTTTTAGGTATACGGATTTAGCATAATATGTAATGTGTCATTTATAATGTATGAATATGACAGTTAATAGTATAATAATTTTAAATACTCCCTCCATTCCAAAATAAGTGTCATTTTAACAAAATGGAAAAATTTCAAAATAAGTGTCGATTCCAATGCATTTTTTGTCAAAATTTTCCAAACATACCCTCAAAAGAAATAATATTATTGGTAAACATTTTATTTTAAGAGTAATCTGTTCAAATGGTCCTTTACATTTGACATAAAACTTAATTTGGTCCTTTACATTAAAAACTCACTCATTTGGTCCATTACATTTGTCCTTTTGACTAATTTGGTCCTTTTTATTTTTTTGGCCCTTTACATTTGTAGTTTCTTGGGCTGACCAATTCTAGGTCAACTCAACAGGGGCATTTTCAATAACTTATAAATCTCAGATTTTCAAAATATGTTAAAAACAAAAAACGTATTAAAATAATACTAAACATATTATATTAATTTATTATTTGTTATTAAAAAAAATTTAAAAAATCAAAAATTCAAATATAATATTATTAAAAACTTAAAAAATTGAAAAATAGAAAAATAAAATCTGTTTTTTTTTTACCCGTGGGCCCTAATCGAAACATTATTTTTATCTAATTTTTTATCCACCACCACCGGACCACTTCCGCCGCCGCCAGACCGCCCACTACCGCCGCCAGACCACCGTCGGCCAGCGACCAGCTGACCGAAATCTGGCGAGTTGGCCGGAATTTGGTCGGCGGTGGTGGGCAGTCCGACGACGGTGGAGGTGGCCTGATGGTGGTGTAAAAATATTTTTAAAAAAATTAATTTATAATACTAAACATATTATATTAGTTTATAATTTATTATTAAAAAAGAAAAAATTATTAAAATTCAAAAATTCAAATATAATATTATTAAAAAATTGAAAAATAAAAAATCAAAATCTAATTTTTTTACCCGCGGGCCCTATCAAAATATTTTTTTACCCAATTTTTTTATCCACCACCACCGGACCACCTCCGCAGCCGCCAGACCGCCGTCGTCGGCCCATCGTCGAGTTGGCCGGAATTTGGCTCGAATCTTTTATATTTTAAAATTTTTCATAAAATATTATATTTGAATTTTAAATTTTTAAATTTTAAAATTTTTTAAATAATATTATATTTGAATTTGGAATTTTTTAATTTTTTTCTTATTTAATAATAAATTATAAATTAATATAATATATTTATTATTATTTAAATACATTTTTGGTTTTTAATATATTTTGAAAATTTGAGATTTATAAGTTACCGAAAATTTTTCTGTTGAGTTGACAAAGAATTGGTCAGCCTGAGAAGCCACAAATATAAAGGAGCCAAAAAAAATAAAAAGAACCAAATTAGTTGAAAATACAAATGTAATAGACTAAATGAGTGAGTTTTTAATGTAAAGATCCAAATTAAATTTTCTACAAAATGTAAAGGACCATTTGAACAGATTACTCTTATTTTAATGAGGTTAGTTGAAGATATTTTAGTAATTTAGCTACCTTATTTAATGTTTTCTTAAATTGTGTGTAAACTCTAGAATGAGACTTATTTTGGAACGGAGTGAGTACGTAACTAATAAATAAACCTACAACACTCAAAATCATTAAACAAATATTGAAGGTGGAGTGTCATTTATTAAAATCTCAATTAAAAAGGTAGAATTGGTACTAGAAGTATTCTATAGTAGGTTTGTAGGATTGGAATGCTGATTTTATTCACCCAAACCTAACTATATTTATGAAAGGCATGCAAAATTAAGCCACGACTAGATGGATCGAACGCACTTCGCGCGTGCTACAATATAAAACAACATGAGTATAATAATGTATGTTAACTCTAAATATTTAATTATGATATGCTTGAATTTGAAGAGAGAAACAACAAAAGAATATTCCATTATCTTATTTTCATAATTCATTTTGTTACAATAATATAGATGATCAAAATGGAATTGTGTATAATTTTTCTCACAAAAATTTAATTTGCCATTTACAACAATAAATTCAATAACCTGAATATGTGAAAGAGAGTCATGGTTTCAAAATGTTTGGTGAAAAAATAAATAAAATACTATTGCTTACAAATTGTGAAGTATTAACTGTATTAAATTTTACCTGAAATCAAGAAGACGCTTATGATTCAAGGACAATTTAAATTTTTTTATTACAACCTTCATTCACTGCTTTTAGATTTTGCAACTTAACTTTATGTTATCTGAATAGCCAAACATCAGCATCCCTACTTCTATTTGAATTCAACTTGAACTTTCAATCAAATTATTAAAACATATTTAAAGAACTTGCAAAAGAAGAGAAAAAAAGAAAGAAAATCAGGATAAGAGATAAATAGAGAAGAGAGAAAACCAACATAAAAGATGAATTAGAATTGTGGTGCTTAAATAGTTTTAATAAAAAATTATTGTATTGAATGCTAAAAGTAAACAAAAGGACATATGAACAAGTTGTTACAAGAGATAAAGGGAGATGAAGTATAACATTATTAAATAATAGAAGAGAAATATATATGAAATTTAATACCAATAGTAAAGAACAGAAGATGAAGGGAGATAAAACGTATAACACACATAGTAAACAATAAAAGATAAAAAGAGATGAAAATTTTAATAATTGTAATAAAAGATCACAATAAATGTTGAAAAATAATAGAAAAGAAAATATGAAAAAAAAACGAAAAGATACAACATTTTTAGTTTAAGAAGGAAAAAAAAAACTAATCTAAAGCAAAACATAAAAATACATGTGAGAATCATGTGAGAGGATTACCAAAAACAATCTCACATTCCCCAATTATAGTATACGTTGAAAAACAAGTCTATTCACATAATCACACCCATTTATTATTCCCCCAATCCTTTAAAGAAAAAAAAAAGAGAGTGTACAATTTGATCAATCAATGTAACTCATCTTTAACTGCACGCGCCAAAGTCCGTTCATTGCTTGCCTCCCATTATAGACTATAGCAATGCCACGACTTTCCCAGAGAAGTTCCTGCACTTTTACCCCCCACTCACTGTAGTTTTCCTCCCATTGCTAATTCCCCTCACGCACATGCATGTCAGCATGTGTATGAATAACGAATTCAACGCTCTCTTATGCTTAAACAATCATCCGTATTTTTTTTTTCTAGCAAACAATGTAAAAAATTATACGAAATCGTTGTCATCTCTGTCATTTCTAAACAAAGGCGGTCGGAAAAAAATATTCTATATGTTCAAAATTAATGTCCAGTTTTATGTTTCACTTTTAGTATCATTTGAACTAAAAATGAAAAATCAAACTGAATAATAAATTCGGGACAGAAGGAATACTAATATACATTTTTTTTATTAGTTTTATTTTTGTTCCAAATAAAAATATGAAATTTGAACGACAAACTCTATAACATTTTATTTTATTTTTTGTTAAGATAATAAAAAATTAAAATATACAAACAAGCTAATGGGTCCAAAAATAAAGAAGCAAAAGGACAGTGCATATAACTTCGAGAATGGGGATAGGACTTGAAAATAATCGTCCAAAATTAACCGCTAATGGACCAATCTGGACCCAATGAAGTGCCCACATTTACGCTGATTTCTTCTTCTTCTTCTCCTTCCGAACAGCCAATATGGTGGCCTGGTCAATCATGTAGCCATAGAGTGATGGGTCTCAACTCTCAACTCTCATCTAATCTTTTTCTTTTTATTTATGATAAAAATTAAAACCTGGGGTTTGATTGTTTGTTCGTTTTGTTTGTGTCATCTTAAGTCAACCAACTTGCACACACACACACACACACTGTGGAGCCTCCAACAACAACAATTATAGATTCCCCCTTTCTTATTAAAATTCGGTTAATTAATCCTCCTCTCGACCGGTTGTCTCCTTTTTCTGTGATCCGTGGGGGCTTTCACTTGTGCGGTTGTGCCCAATGTTGATATCTGTCCTCTACATTTGGTTTTCGTGATCCTTGTTACTGTGTTGTCCATCCTAAATTGACAGTCTCCACTAATTCATATCTAAGTCCGATATATTTTTATTAGTTAAAAAGTGAAATATTTTTATTCGTATTTTTACCATTGTATACTATTCGGAATTGATCAATACATGTTTTGTAAGAGATTCTCTTGGTATATAAGTAGGTGTTATTCAGGTTTTTAGCTTCGACACTAACCAAATTGTTAGTATTTCTTTTTGTCCAAAAAAAATAATCCTCATTAATTTTTGAGATTTGTATTCAAAAATAGAAAAAAGGGTCAAAATTCAATCTGGATTAATTTATTAAAATAAAGATTATATATATATAATGATAGTGTTCAGCAAGTGATTAGTTTAAGTTGAATTAGTTAGAAAGAAAAAAGATTCAGTGCTTGTTTGGACAACGTTTTATTTTAGTTTTTGATTTGGATTTGAGAAGAGATTTAAAAGGTAGTTTCGTTTTTTATTTAAAAAGTATTATAATATAGTGACCATTTATGAAATTAAAATAGTTCAGCGATCAAAATGAAGATTTTACAATAGTATAACGACCAAACATAAGACTTTATAATAGTTCAGTGACCAAACGCAACACTTTACAATAGTTTAGTAATCAAACGCAATGAAAACTTTACAATAGTTCAGTGACCAAAACGAAGACTTTACAATAGTGTAATGACCAAACACAACATTTTAAAAGGTAAATTAAAAAGTTGTTTGGACGATGTTTTTTTTATTTTTATTGAGTTTTATGTTTAAGAGGTAAAATGAGTAAAAATGGAAAATGAGTTATTGGACAAACAAACACCAGATTCTGCCTTAAGATAGATTCTTCAACTAGAAAGTGACTCTTTTCTTCTTTTTGTTTGTTTAACTTGTAAAATCCAATGAAACTCACTTGAGTATTGAATCTGAAAACTCCACCCATTAGGCAGTAGTACTTGATTACGGGGTAAAACAAATATTGTCTTTTAGCATGTTTTAGCTCACCAAAACACAACCAGAACTATTTGTTTGAAAAATTCTATGGGTAGTGGCCGGTCTAAATTATTTGTATGTTGTGCATTATAAGTTATAACAATAGAAGATAGTTGATATTACTCTAGTGTAGCATATGCATACGAATACCAATGATGTTATTGTGGAATGTGAATCTCTTTTTGATCCGTAAAAATGATGATATAAATGTTGGATTACCACTAATAAATACATGAGACACACACACACATATATATATATATATCACATACTGCATTCGGTCTTAATTATAATATACTCCCTCAGTCCCATAATTATTGTCTACTTTGACAAAAAAAATTTGTCCCAAAATTACTATCCAATTTGACTTTTTTATGGAATAAGTTACACCTTTGCCCTTTAATGTAGTGACCGAAACCATTTTATCCACACACAACACAACAGAACACAATTCAATAAAGCAAGTTTCAGAACTCAAAAAGGAAATTCATCTATGCTCATTTGGTCCTTCAAAATCCAAATCCATTAGTCATAAAGCCATAAATCACATCTCACAAAAACAAACAAAAAGCAAAATCTACGGGATTGAAAGACCAACTAATTTCTGTAATATATGATTATCAAACATCTAATCAAAGAGTACAAACAATGCCCTGAAAGTTAGATGCTTGAAAATCAAATTCCACAACTGGAAAAGAAAGAGCAAAAATCACCGAGAAGATGAAAAGAAAGCAGGAAAACTAAGCCTATACTCCGACGGCTCAAAACGACAGTGAGGACGAGGTGATCGGTGGTTGTCGAAAATGAATAACGGGAAGAAATCTTTCTGACGAATACGAGAAACCCATAGTTTCAATCAATAATGGATTGATGGAGGAGTTTGAGCGAATACGAGAAACCCATAGTTTCAATCAATAATGGATTGATGGAGGAGTTTGAGGATAGTTGAAATCGAAGAAGGCACCATTCATTGGGCAATCAAAACTGTGGGAGGAGATTTTCTCTTGTTTTCCGTTGCCCGGTTACGAGTACATGGCCTCCTTGGTCGATAAAGACGGTCAATATTTACCGGCTGCTGATAAGAGGATGAAAAATGGAGACTTAGATGTGGGTATCCGGAAGGGGTATATCTGAAAATTTTAGCAAAAATATAGTTAAATTTGACCAAAAATAAATTCTTTCATCTTGGTTAAAGTGGACAATAATTATGAGACGGGGGAGTACAAATTACTACAAATATTACCTTTAGTAGTATAATTAATACTATTATGGGAAGGATAGATAATTATTGATATACACTTAATAATTACTTTTGGCTATAGTAGTTAATCGGCCCGACAACTGTTAGGTAAAATAGCAATTAAAATAACGTGCTCAGTCAAACAAGCTCAAAATGAATCTTTTCTATGTCATCCTTACCATTTGCTGATACATTGATTTCTGGCTGCTGGACAAAAGGGATTGGAAAAAAGTTTTCCGGCTTCATCAAAACTAAGAGGTAAACAGAACCCAAAAAAAAAAAAGCAAAAATCAACCAACCCGAGTATTAAGCATGAAGCAACCTTCTTATTGGTGTCTGCAAAATGCATTATTATAATTATTGGATTAGTAGTAAGTGATTTAGTGCACGCCACACACACACACACACAGAGTTTAATGATAGTACCATTACCACCACCATTACTGCTCTGCCCTTTTTTTTTTTTTTTCTTTTTTTTTTTTCACTCATTTCATGCGCGTGGTTGTAAAGACCTTAGAAGAGAATGTCTCTATGAACACAGTTCCCTTCCCTCCTTTATCTCTAAAGGGCTTTTAATGTAAAGCTGCCCTGCCACTGTCAGTCAGACTCTGTATTCATTTTTTTGGGTGTTTGTGTGTATAATATTCATAAAAAGAAAAATTGGAGTTTATAAAGGTGTGTGTGTGTGTTTTTTTTTTGAACATCTACAGAAGTTACTGCTTTTTGTAATACTAATAATCTGTTTTAATAGTAAACTCAACCGTTTTGTAATATTAATTTGTTTGTTTGTTTCTTCTCTCTCACGCGCGCGCGCACACACACACACACTCACAATGGGCTGTACACCTTTGTAATCTCTGTAGGTACATACCAATCTTGCCCTAGATCCACCTCTTACCTTTCTGTACCGAACTTTTTCATATTTGTCTGCACTTCTATCCATATCATTTGCAGTTTTACTCAATTTCAGCTATACTTATCAAGACCCATTTTTTTGTTGTGTCTGTAGTGTTGAGCTCACATTTTTTTAGTGTTTCTGGAGTTTACATTGTGTGTTTGTATTTTAATTGTTGCTTTGGGATGCCAAATTGATTTGCTCCATTCTTGGTCATTGGTTGAATTGGGTTTTGGAATAAATTGATAAATTTGTTGGGGGTAAGACTGGGTGTTATTGAGCTTTGATTGAGCTGAGAATTGTGGTAAAGTTGCGTTCTTGTGATGGGGTGTTTTGATTCGTGATGAGATGATGGAGGAAGAGGAGCTAATGTGGGGTAGAGAAATTGCAGGAGGAATTGTTGTTTTGGTGTGAAGATGTGATTTTGGGAAACTGGGATTTTGCGTCGTTGTGTTTATTTGCAGGATAATGGGATGTGTTTGTTGTAAGCCCTCTGCCATTGAAGATAGTAGAGAGTCTCCAAGGGAGAGGATATCCAGCAAGGCATCCTCAGATTTGAGGGGTCCGAGGGCGGTTTCATCCAGGAGGGAGGATGTGTATAGAGTGAAAGATCGGGTGGACAGTAATGAAGGAAGAGTGGTTTTGATTGATAAGCAAATCAATGGTTCAGCTCGGTTGCATGGTGAAAGCATTGAGAGGAAAAGGGAGAAGACTGAATATGTTGTCTCCTCCCACCATCATCCTGGATTAGGTAGAGTTCCAAGAGCTACAGAGGGGGAGCAGGTTGCTGCTGGATGGCCACCGTGGCTAGCTGCTGTGGCTGCTGAAGCTATCAGAGGTTGGGTTCCCAGGCGGGCAGATTCTTTTGAGAAATTGGACAAAGTATGTTCTTTTCTTGCCATTTGCATTGCATAATAGTGAATTTGCAAGAAACTTATGAGATATGGATTGGTGCATTTTTTTTTTTTTTTTGATATATGATATACCGATGGCGCTCTTCAAAATTGCAAACTGAGTAGTCATTCATTTAGCAAGAAGAATGCTTCGTTTTAAATTGGTTCCGTCCTCCATTCACTAAGCTCATGGTTTTCATGCTTTTTTTCTTCCCAGTTGAGAGTTTTTACTTGTTGGGACATGTCATATGCATATCTGTAGCAACTATCTTCAGAAGTGATAATGCTTTGTGATGGTAGAAAGATCAGGACAATTTTAGTTAGACCATACTGTAATGAAAGTGACCAGTTTTGAATAAAAATAGAAAGCGCTTTTTCTATTTGAAAGAGTACTTTAAGCGCAGTTCCTTATTTAAACTCATTTATGGACTATAATGTCTTCATTATCCTTATAGGGTGAATCTACACCATTGTATGAATAAAGTTCATAACTGCTTCCTCGAGCCTGCGGCTTAATGACGTCAACAGATAGAAAGGAACCATTAAATTCTGTCAATTGATAAGCGCTACAGTTTATGCAAAACTAGTCATTTTCTCCTCATTGCCATGAACTGTCTGATATAGTACATGAATGAATGCATGGATCTTTATTAAAAGATATTTAAACCCGACTTTGATTGGTACTTAGGCAACATCTGAGCTTTGTTCGTGTTTGAGTTGGCACTTCCTTTTGATTCGCTTAGGGGGTGTATCCACATTCGTAATTTGGTTTAGTAATTAACAAAAGTGGCAGATTGGGGTTTATCCATATTGTTTTCTTTCTATGTAGATTGGCCAGGGCACTTACAGCAATGTCTACCGAGCCCGAGATCTCGATCAAGGGAAAATTGTCGCTTTGAAGAAAGTAAGGTTTGACAATCTTGAACCTGAAAGTGTGCGTTTCATGGCTCGAGAAATTCATATTCTGCGCAGGCTTGATCATCCTAATATTATAAAGTTGGAAGGTCTTGTTACATCGAGGATGTCTTGCAGCTTGTACCTTGTTTTTGAGTACATGGAACATGACCTAGCTGGTCTTGCATCACATCCTGGTGTGAAATTCACCGAATCACAGGTACCACAGCCAGCTCTGATGAATTTCTTACAACAAGGCATTGAATTTAGTGCCCTTTTATTATACTTCTTCTTGGTTGCTTGAGAAAATATTGCTTCGTTTCTAATTTGTAGGTGAAGTGCTACATGCAACAACTTTTACGTGGCCTTGAACACTGTCACAACCGAGGTGTTTTGCATCGAGATATTAAGGGTTCCAATCTTTTAGTTGACAATAATGGTGTCTTGAAGATAGCCGACTTTGGTCTGGCGAGTTTCTTTGATCCTCATCAAAGTCAGGCATTGACAAGTCGTGTTGTGACACTTTGGTATCGACCACCTGAACTTCTACTTGGAGCAACTTTTTACGGCCCCGCTGTAGATTTGTGGAGTACGGGTTGTATACTTGCTGAACTTTATGCTGGAAAGCCTATCATGCCTGGACGTACAGAGGTGCATTGCTTATTTCCCAGTTACTTCTTAATGTATTGAATGATATGTAATGCTAACCTTTCTGATCTATGGTTTATGGAGGATGATACTGTGAATTCTGAAATTCTAAAACCTTGAGCATGTGCACCATAATAGTTTATTGTTTTAAGAAAGCATGACATCACTCTTCCAACCACCTTTATGTTCTTTAGTGCTTAGAACTACTAAATTAGATTGTTGTTGTTCAAAATTTGCTTTGCTTGGCTTACGGATTTCTTAAACTCCTGTTTTTCCGCCGTGTAAGGGCATCTTGATCTAAACTAATATAATATGTGTAAAATTTGCTGCGCAGGTTGAGCAACTGCATAAAATTTTTAAGCTTTGTGGTTCCCCTTCAGAGGATTATTGGAGAAAATCAAAATTACCCCATGCAACGATCTTTAAACCCCAACAACCTTATAAACGTTGTGTTGCAGAAACATTTAAGGACTTCCCTGCACCAGCGTTAGGACTAATGGAGGTTCTGCTGTCTATAGATCCAGCCGATCGAGGATCTGCAACAGCTGCTCTCCAAAGTGAGGTTGGAAGTCTTAATCCCGCTTTCCTCCCGATGAAGAGTGCAAAAAAGAAATTAATACTTTCAGAACTTGAAAATATGGAGATAGACAAAGTAACATAGGTTTAAGAAGAAATTTGAATGGGCAACTTAAAAGAAGGCCAAAAATGAGAATAAAATCAAAGGGAAATATCAGTTGAGTGCAACAATCATAATGATGGTCTGTAGGTATTTTCAATGTCTTGGCAGTTCACTTTAGTGGTTTTAGCATAAGAACATTGATGATCTGACATTCTCAGAAGTGAATCTTTTTTTACCTTTTTATGCATGTAGGATTACAGGGAGCATTACCTACCTGATGAGTACTGCTTAAATAGTGTCCTCGAGTTGGTTTTTTTTTTATTTTTTAATAAAATTTTTATACTATTTTTGGCAGTTCTTTACCACAAGACCACTTCCTTGTGATCCGTCAAGTTTACCAAAGTATCCCCCAAGTAAAGAGTTTGATGCTAAAGTCCGGGATGAAGAAGCCAGAAGGTAAATGTGATTGTACATAACATCAATTCATATTTATTAATCATATTGGACCGATAAGTACATTACTGGTTCTTTGGCATTTTACCTGAACTTATGGATGGAGCTAATTTGGGTTTTACCTGAACAAAGTTTTTAAATGCTGAAAGTAGGTCCTTTAGCTCTAACTTTTATACTGTATATGTACAGAAAAATAGCAGCTGGAGGCAAGGGCCATAGGCATGACCAAGAAAGGAAAGGAGCACGAGAATCTCGTGCAGTTCCAGCACCTGATGCCAATGCAGAATTATTCTCATCAATGCAGGTAATGCTTTGACAACATGATTCTTGAATTCTTTGGAAAGGGTTTAGTCTGACACTTATGATGGTGAACTTCTGAATCCAGAAAAGACAAGGCCAGTCTAATCCCAAGAGCAGAAGTGAGATGTTCAACCCTCATCAAGAAGAAGTTGCTTCTGGCTTCCCAATTGATCCACCTAGACCATCTCAAGTTGTGGAAGAGGCAAGCAATGATCCTCAGGGTAATATCCATAAAAGAGGTTCCCATTCTGGACCATTGGTACATCGGGCTGCCTGGGCGAAAGCTGGAAAGAACATGGAAGATGCTCCGAAGATTTCAAATGGGGCTGACTTATCAGCTATGTCTGGTTTGGTTGCTTCTAGAAGGGCAATGCCATCTGAGGATCGCAGGGAGAAGGCTGCCAGTCTTTCTCAGCAGGACATTCCAAAACTATTTGCGAGATTTCCTGGATCATTCAAAGAGTCGAATTCGATGACAAAGCAAGATCAAAAGAGTCATGGAGTTTCTGTCTCTTATCAGAATGAGGATGGAAGAACCAACAACCACGATCCCATTCTTGTAACTACCTTAGCCATATGCTCCTTTTCATAATGAATCTCTTTCTAAATTCTCACACTAACCTGATTCATTTTTCATTGCTGTGTGTAGCTGGGCTATGGATCAAAAGGTAATAAAATTCACTATTCTGGGCCACTGGTGGTTCCAACAGGTAAAATGGACCAGATGATGAAAGACCATGATCGGCAAGTTCAAGAAGCTGTAAGACGAGCACGTACAGACAAGGCAAGAATGCGAAAAGCCCAGGTTGAGGGAAACCACTTTTCGATCAATTCATTATTTGTTTCTGGTCGTTGAGTTGGTACTACACATGCCATATTACCTGTACTTGTAAGAAAAGCGGCCAGCGGCTGATACTGGCGATTCTGTTGTAAAATTAAGATATTTTTAGGTGAGGAAGGGGGAGTTGTATAGGAGGTGTCTTCCAATGAAACATGGCTGAGGGCCCTCTCTTTAGCCATTAGTAGAGTTAGCCGGAAATATTTTTAGATCCTCTCATTATTAATTAGTGCCATGGGAAGCAATCAAATGCAGTTTGTTGTAGCTGCTGTAAACACTGCATTTGATGAGTGTCTATCAGCCATTCATATAGAGCATTGATTAGTATCAGTCCTGAATTGATCTGGCTTTTCAGCCTTGTGTATTATTTGCATGTATAACCAAAATCCAAATTCTGGGACTGGGAATATCACCAAGGTGTAGTAAAATGTTTATTCAAATCCCTAAATTCTCTTTTCTGGGTGTACGTGGGAGGAAAAGGGAGCGGTTTGCTGCACAAATAGTACCATCATTTTTGTTTTTACATCACTTTGGGAAAGGTGGTACTTTGAGCAGATCTTGGGCTAACCACTGGGCCTTTTTTCCCCTCCGTCTGTCCCTCGCTGCCATTAGGCTGGCTTGGTACTTTCATGGGATACTTTGGCGTTCAAAACACTTCATTAAGTGAGATAGGTCTACAAAAAGATTCTAACTTATGTGATTGTGCGTATATAATTATGTTTTCTTTAATCAAAATGTATTCCTTTTTTTTTTTTTTTTATGTTTTCAATCTATGGAACTGAGATGTTTTTTCATGCCAATAAGGATTGCCCAAATGATGAATGAGCATGGCAACAACCGAGTGTGTTGAGTTGTGCATGTTATCTTGCACTCGTCAGAAAGGTTTTCCGAGTACCAAATTGAGTTGTGCGCGCATAGAGTCGCCCCTTTAGTACTATGCCTTGTCTTGTAAAATTCACCCCACGCCTAATAAATTAAGTACTTGTAATTGTGTATATATATAAACAAAATAATTTTCCCAATCAAGTCCAGTTTCAAGTTTATTACTTAAGATAGGTTAATTTTCGAAGTGTTGATTTGTTTTATTTTCTTGATGGTTTTTTTTTTAAAATTAAAATATTAATAACTGTCTCGTCCCAATATATTTTTTTATATTTTCAATATATTTTTTTACATTTCCAGTTTAAAAAACACTTAAAAATACACAACAAATATAATGAGGTTGAAAATCAAAAGGGCTGTGTGTTGAACACACCCGACATGATGATCCTTGGATCAATAATTCAATCAGCCAGATCCCCAATTAATTAATTAATTAATCACATCTTCTTAAAAT
The DNA here is from genome assembly GCA_949775105.1 of Oldenlandia corymbosa var. corymbosa. Lineage (NCBI taxonomy): Eukaryota > Viridiplantae > Streptophyta > Magnoliopsida > Gentianales > Rubiaceae > Oldenlandia > Oldenlandia corymbosa. Next base: position 8,659,815 of record OX459118.1, read on the forward strand.
ACTACCATTATCCTGATCCTCTCTTACTCCATCTTTTTGGGAGACTGCGTGTGGGGGGAACAAGAACTGAAGAAAGGATTACTTTACTTCAATTAAAAATAATACTACTACTCTCCAATGGAAGAGAATGATGATGAGGTCGATCTCCATTCTCCCTTTGCTATTTCTGGAAATTTAGAGGCCAAAATTTACTATAAGTAGAAACCCCCAAACGAATTTTCTTCCTGTACCATCTCTAATGATTCTTATTTTTTCTTATCTAACAATCAGACGTATGTTTTCATCATTCCCACCCACCCAATTATTGTTTTCCCATATAAATTAATCACTGCTATTTTTTTATACTATTCCTTCAATCCCGCCCACCTTCACGTTTCCGGTTCTCCGGCAGCCTGCTTTCTCAGTCTGACTGACTGGACTAATCAATATCCTTGTCTCACAAAACCCGGTCCGTCTCCTATAAGGTACCTTCTACTGTCCGGCCGTGCATTTCCGATCTGACCCGGATGTTTCTTACCTGAATTCGGTTAACGAGCGGCTGGGACTCGATTCTCCGGTTGATTCCGAGCTCCACCACGAGGGTTGCTGTATCTTCCGATTGCCGGTTAGTTTTCTCAGTTCTGACATGACGTCACAGTGAAGAATCGGTATTAAACTATAGTTTTAAGTTTTAAGTTTTAACATCAAGATAGCAATTTCTTGTGTGACCAGAATTAGCGTAAAGTTAAGGGATAAACGAAAAAAGAGAAAAGCAATCCGATCAGATTAAAGTGGCCTCAAAATCTTTTGAAAAACTCGTAATATTTTAATAGGCAGAAAGCCAGAAAAAAAAAAAACGTTTTTCTTTTGGCCACAAAAGTAAGGGAGAAGTACTGGCCTTCAAAATAAACAATTACAAATATTTGTCCAAATGCTCGTCATTTCATTGGTTTTTCTGCCATATTTGCAGCGGGCCATCTACTTAATTTAATTCTGATTATATTATTAGTAAAAGTGATTAAGTAAGCATAATGCCCAATCCATCAGTCAATAATTATTCTTGGTTTGATCAAGAATCAGTCATCGGAAAACTAATATGGAAGGATCATCATATTCTTCTCTTCTTTGGTGGGGTTTTTTCCTTATTATAACTTATAAGTTTTGAAAGTTTTCTTTTTCAAAACTTATAAGTTTTGAGTAGTCCTTTGGCAGCAGTAGTTTTGGCCTTTTGGGTTTAAAAAAAATCTATTTTAGGCAAATCTGGTCCACATCCCCCACAATGGCCTCATGGGTTTTTAATTTTATATACACTCTCTTCTCCCTTGCCTTCTTTGCCTTTTTGGGATTGTTTTGAGGATATGAATCGGCCACGTTTGCTTGATGAAACTCAAGCAGGAATCTATGGCATGTAGATAACAAGGTGGATCCTACTATTTCCAAAACAATGAGTATAATATATACTTATACCGAACCAGTGAAAATTGTATACATTAAAAAAACCCATTTCTGTTTCCGGAATAGCTTCGTTTAAAACAACCCAAAATCTTTACGAAGCAGCTACGCAGGTCAATATGCCACCAAGAAGGCAACAAGAATAGTTTTGGGTCTAATTGAAACTGGGTTTTTGTGTTTATTTTCATGTCTCATGGTGTCTTGTTTAAGTAAAAAAAAAGAAACAAGAAAGGCCTTTTTAAACAAATTTGACCGGTAAAACCTACATCTTTCATTTCTCATGATGTCTTGTTTTAAGTAAAAAAAAGAAGGCTTTTTTTCACAACTTTGAACAGTAAAAACTTACATTTAAAAATGAGATAATTGTGAGAGGTTGGTTCTTGTGGGTTTTCCCTAGTTTATTATATTTTCCTGGTTTTTGGTTTTGGGAGTAATACTGTGGTAGACTACCCGAGACCGAGAGAGGAAAAAAAGAAACCTGCTAAATTTGTGAGGCTGCGGCTTACTGTGGGAAAAAGCACACATTTTTTTGCCTTCTTTTAAAAGTAAGAGTATGTAATGTGTGGCTGAAGTTGTTTTGTTGGCTACTGCTTCAGCTGAAACTTTCAACCAAGTTCAACACCAAAGCTTCTGCCTTTCCCTTTGGTGATAAACTGGTTAGCGTTGCTTTATTCTCCATCTCATTCTCAGACCTCCTTTCTTTTTTTCTTTTTCTTTTTTTTTCTCTTTTTCCTTTTCGTATACGGCTGTTCTGCTGTGTGTTTTGTGCGTGCGTTTTTGTTGTGTTTAGCTAAAAAACAACAGCATTGAATTCTTGTAGTTAATGCTAGATTACCATTTTCTAGGCCTGAAGAAATCTCGTTTCTTTGTTGAAATTTATATTTTTGGTCGTTCTGTTCTTTGGTGCTCATTTTTTCTGTCATGCGTCTGTGTATCGGTGCAGCAGACGTTTGAGGTGAGGTGGGGCGGTGCTTTATGTCAGTAAGATGTGTTTTCTTCACTAAAATGGCTGCGGTGGAAGTGAAGCACCGTTTCAGAAATTCGAGATTTTCTCCTTCAATTGGGTTCTTGATTGTGTTTTCTAGGCTGTTACTGCCTGCTCGAGGTGGATACTAATGGAAGGTTCGTCTGAATCTGGCTGGCAAAGGTCAGATAGCTCTAGGGGTTTAGTTTCTTCTTCGGTGTTTGAGAGGAATCCTCGATTTGTTCGTCCCAGCACAATTAGGTCGTCTGGAGAGACATCAAGTGATTTGGGGTTTAGACCAGGAGGAAAGTTGAGGGACGGAATTGGGTTTCCTCACAACAATCAGGTTAAAAGCTACATTGAAGGTGGCTCCGAAGAAGGATTGCCGTTGGTAGATTCCCTTTTTCATGGCATTGAATGCAACGACATCAGTTTAAGGCATTGGTTGGACAACCCAGAAAGAACAGTTGATGCTCTTGAATGCATGCACATATTTACTCAAATTGTGGAGATTGTTAACCTCGCTCACTCTCAGGGAATAATTGTTCATAATGTCCGGCCGTCATGTTTCGTCATGTCCTCGTTTAACCGTGTCTCTTTCATTGAATCTGCTTCTTGCTCGGATTCGGGTTCGGATTCGCTTGAGGAGGGAACAAACAGCCGGATGGCTGACTTTAAGGGTTTGTCTTCATCTTTACCTCCAGACTTACCCCAAGGAGGAAGCCAGTTAGCGGCGGAGAGGTTGCAAATTGAGATGCATCCTCAGGTAATATCTGAAGCCACTGGGTTTAGGTCAGCTTCACCTCAGGCCGAGCTAGCGTCTAGGACTGACCAGACTGATGAAAAGAATCATAGTTTTCCCATGAAACAAATACTGCTAATGGAAACAAATTGGTATAGCAGTCCAGAAGAAGTTGCCGGTGGCCCTAGTTCTTTTGCTTCAGACATTTATCGTCTTGGGGTTCTTCTCTTTGAGGTCAGTCCCTAACATGATGCTGGGGAATATGACACTGTTGTCTATTTGTCCAATGTATCGTTTAATTAGAGACTGTCTTCATTAGTGATATCTTTTTCTTTTCTGATGGATATTTTGCTTGTCCACAGTTGTTTTGTACATTTACATCAGCAGAAGAAAAAAGCACGACGATGTGTAGTCTGAGGCATCGAGTTCTTCCTCCTCAGCTACTCCTGAAGTGGCCTAAAGAAGCTTCTTTTTGCCTTTGGTTGTTGCACCCCGAGCCAAACAGTCGGCCGAAAATGGGGTGAGTTTCCTGCATTTTGGCTGCTGTTAGCTTCTGCTCTTACTTGTAACTATCTCACTTGCAGTTGCTGATGTTTTTCTTTAGTTTATTTTTTCCATTGGTATCTTTTAGGTATATGATAGTTTTATTTTTACCCGAAAAGGAACTAAATACACACACGGACTCACTCACACTTGCATAGATCACATGGTCACACTAGTATCTTTCTAATTTTACCAGGAGTTGGTCTGGTATTGTATCGATGCTGTAATAGGAGTATCTGAAGAATGCTGACACATAGGATTCTGAATATACCCTAGTTTAATGATCTTATTAAGCGGGCTCTACTGGAAGCTTCTCATGTTGAAAGGAATGCATGAGCAGATATGCCTTTATTACATTGCTAACAGTTATCATGTCCACATGCTCGAGTTCTCATGATTCTGAGTAATTTTTTTTTCGCTGTTTTGAAATGTCTTCCTGCTAGGAAATGTAATATGTTCTCAGTTGTTGAGAAAGGATCTAGTGGTAACTGTGTGAGATGTGTTACCAATCTTTAGTCATTGTAACAGTTAAGATACGCAGCAATGGAGAAATTTTGTGGATTCTCTGATAGAGATCTTTTAGTTTCTCTTTCTGTTGTCTGTATTTATTTGATGACAACTCAGATGCCAACTCTCTTAGCCTTTATGGAAAATCAACTTTCAAGATTCTTTTTTGAGGTTTGAACCTCCGACCTTGTGTTAGCATGAAGTTTTTACATTATCACCCTAGTTTTTCTCTTTAAATACATGGAGTTTTTCCTCATTTTGTTGTTCATCTCAATCATGCAAGTCAGGGAGTTGTTGGAAAGTGAATTTCTAAATGAACCAAGAGACAGCATAGAAGAACGAGAGGCAGCCATTGAACTCCGGGAAAAAATAGAGGAGCAGGAGTTGTTGCTTGAATTTCTGTTACTATTAAAGCAAAGGAAACAGGATGTGGCTGATCACTTGCATGAGACAGTGTCCTTTTTAAGCTCTGATATCGAGGAAGTTGCAAAGTTGCAGACATCTCTTCGAATAAAAGGAGGTTCAAGCCTAGACCACTTGAAGGATTCTGCTTCTGGTCCCCCTTCAACCAATACTGTGGATGATGGTGATTCAGGTAGCACGGGATCCCGAAAGAGATGCCGACCTGGGGTTTCTTTGCATGGCAGAGAGGAACATAATGATCTTGTCTCAGAGAATCAGACTTCAAAAGCTCCCACTGAAATCCCAGGAGGTATCATGTCGAAAAGCTCCCGGCTTATGAAAAACTTCAGAAAATTGGAGGCAGCCTACTTTCTAGCTAGACGAAGAGCTCTGAAACCTTTGGGGAAAGCATTCCCAGGAAGCTCTGCTGTTAGTAGTGAGGCAAGAGGATCAGTTGTGGTTACAGAAAGGAGCTCTCTTAGTAATTTATCCACAAAAGAACAGTACAATGATGATAGACAAGGTGGATGGATAAATTCATTCCTTGAGGGCCTGTGCAAATACCTATCATTTAGCCAGTTGAAGGTGAAGGCAGACCTGAAGCAGGGTGATCTTCTGAATTCTTCGAACCTTGTTTGTTCTCTAAGTTTTGATCGCGATGGAGAATTTTTTGCAAGTGCCGGTGTTAATAAGAAGATCAAAGTTTTTGAATATAATTCTATTTTAAATGAAGACCGGGATATTCATTATCCAGTTGTTGAAATGGCCAGCAGATCAAAGCTAAGCAGTATTTGCTGGAATGGCTATATCAAGAGCCAAATAGCATCAAGCAACTTTGATGGTGTCGTGCAGGTTAATTCACAGACTTTGGCTCGTCTACTGTTTGTCTATTGAAGTGTAATCCTGACTTATCTACCTTAATATTTACAGGTTTGGGACGTTACAAGAAGTCAAATCTTTATGGAAATGAAGGAGCATGAAAAGCGCGTCTGGTCCGTTGACTACTCTGTGGCTGATCCGACACTGCTTGCCAGTGGAAGTGACGACGGTTCTGTCAAACTCTGGAATATCAATCAGGCAATTCTATTTTTGCACTTGGTGGATGTCAGCTTTGAAACTAAACGTACTACAGTCATCTAAATAACACTGTTGTATATATGCGGTCCTAGATGTGTAATATCTCTTACATGGGTGCTAATGCAGGGAGTAAGCGTTGGTAACATTAAGACAAAGGCCAATGTCTGTTGTGTTCAGTTTCCTAGTGAATCTGGCCGCCGCCTTGCATTTGGTTCAGCGGATCATAAGATATATTATTACGATTTACGTAATTGTAAGATGCCGCTATGCACAATGGTTGGCCACAACAAAACTGTGAGTTATGTTAAGTTCATAGATGCAACAACTCTCGTGTCTGCATCTACTGATAACACATTGAAGCTTTGGGATCTTTCGACATGCAATGCTCGGGTTATTGACACTCCAATTCAGTCATTCACCGGGCACTTGAATGTTAAGGTATATCATTCTTTCTATTCACTTGAGGACATTCACATTTGAGGAGACTGTTTTTACACATTTCTAAAAAGAAAAATTATTCAATTGATCTTTGTTTTGGCATTTATTGCACAGAGATATGTGATTAAGATTCACCACATATTTAATTAAAGTTTTTCTCCATGTGGAGCACTGAAAGAAAGAACTCCTATGTTAGATTTTAAAATTATGGAGGTATCGCATGAGGGTCCATCGACATGTGAGATTACGTTCGCTTAATCAGTTTCTTTATAAGTTGCGCTGTGTATCCTGAATTTCTTTATTTTGTTAGCTTTCTCACCCATGATGGGGGGAGGGAGGTTTAAAACACCAGGCTCCCGTTTATTGGTGCGCATCTGTTTTCCCTTTTGGCTTTTCAATGTTCAATGAAATAGGATTACAAGATGGAAATGTGAAAATTGTAGTTTCATCTGAAACTTTGGGACTGCAAAAGTGGCTCTCTCTTTTAACATTGCATCTCCTATATGGCTATTGTTAACTATTAAGGGGATTTGACATTGAACTGAGTAGTCATGTGAGCCTGCCTGTTTAGTGACATTAAGCATTTCATCCGTAACCCTCGGTTGGATGATACCTATCTTACTTGCCTTCATTTCTAAAGGGACAATTTTTTGTACTTTCTCTACGGTCAAGGATCATACGGTTGATCTTCCCATGTGTTTAATGTATGTGGTTTAGGGTGATGCTTTTGTCTAAATAGTGATTGTAATGACTGATGGTAGATTTTAGGGAGTTCCTAAGGCTAAGGTACAAAGTACCAACTCATATGAATGAAATTGGAAGTATTAAAACTACAAAGAAAGATTCAAGGTTTTCATTAATGAAAGGAGTACAACTGGTGGTAAGAAATATGATTGATGCACTGTCAGGTGATGTATAAATTTTTCCCTGGAGTAAACAGAAGCAGATCTTGCCCATTAGTGGTGTGGATCCCGTGTCTTTCAATTTCTCTTTTCTTTGCAATGTGATATTATTAAGAATGTGAATAGCGGAGAATTGTTTTCCATCTGAAGCATCTATGTTTCTCTCCTAATTAGCATCTCTTTTTGCAGAACTTTGTTGGCTTATCTGTTTCCGAAGGGTACATCGCAACAGGCTCAGAAACGAATGAGGTACTCTTTTTGTTTGTACTGTTCTAGGTCAAAACTGCAAGTCCAGTTGCAAATAGTGTTGTTTCCTTGGGTAGTGAATATTATGCACGTTTCAGTCTGCATTTCTGTTCAATTGCATATATAATGCATATTTGATTATGTTTCATTTTGGTGTTAATTGTCTCGATGCATTTTAGTATTATTACAATCATTTTTTTTTTTTTAAAACTACGTATAGCCCACCCTTCCATATTTTCAACAGCACCTGTCAGCTTCTTGTTTTTCTTTTCCTTTGTCTGGGTACAGGTAGTTGTGTACCACAAAGCCCTCCCTATGCCTGCAGTATCACACAAATTTAGCAGCAGTGATTCCCTACGTGGCGATGAAGCTGATGACAGTGCACAATTTATATCGTCAGTCTGTTGGAGGGGTCAGTCATCCACCTTAGTTGCTGCAAACTCCACTGGGAACATCAAATTGTTGGAGTTGGTGTGAGCTAATTGGTTGCTAGTTCATGTTCTTATCAAGGAAATAGGACCGTGAATGGATGACGTGCATCACAAAACTGGAAAGAAACACAATTATTGTAGAGTTGGTTGTGTACTTTCCCGGGTGAAACAGAAGTGAGGGAAAGCAGTGAAGTCAATAGGAAAAATGAAATGCTGCAAAAGAAATTTTTGATTTATTATTAGTTCATAGCGGATGAAGTTAACTGGAACATCATATCATTGAGATGTGTGGTAAATTGGGTCAAAATATATTGTAGATAAGATTTAGGAGTTAATGAAATGACACAAGGATCATTTTTGTATGTACATTCCTGCTCTCAGTTCTCACCCCCATTGATATACTGAAGAAAATATGATCTAATTCTATTTTTGACTGCAATGAAGTAATGTCTCCAAAATAGATTACAACTTAGCACAGGATTCATCATGCCGAATCTTCCCAGCCGGCAAACCATTCCAAAAGACCAAAAGCCCAATTAAGAGAAATTTGTTTTCGAAAGCATAATATGTGAAGCAGTATATTTATTAGGTTATCTTCCCTTTACCTGTCTGCAAAATGCGAGATGTGTTTAAAAAGGCTACTCATTTCCCCGGAGAGGCCAGCTTACGGATACCCTGGAAAATAAGCAAAGCTGACGCTTTGCCAACGTTTCCACCTCAAAGTAAATGTTGATAGATACCCTTTTAAGGAATCTTACTTGCATTGCCTGTCTGTAAATTCTGCGGAATAAACCCGTCTAGCAAGAAGGCGAGTAAGGCGTTCAGCGCCCGGTCCTGGAATGAGTTCTGTCGGGTTTCCAACCTCGGAGCAAGGGGGATTGCCGGAGCACCAGCCACCAGGGGTGAAGGAACCATTTTCCCGGCCAAGGAGTTCTGCATCAATCTTATCTAATACAATGTCACGAGAACGCTTAAATTTACGCGCAAAGGGGGCATTGCTTGCGATCATTTTGGCTGTGTCATTGATGTTGAGGTTGCGTGGATGCTGTTTTGGGGGGTAATCCCAGGAGACGAAATGCATATCATCGTTGACCACGGTGGGGACAAATTCAGGGGAATTGCAAATTACGGTCTGGAAATATCCTTCAGGAGAAGAAACAAAATTTGTATAGTACATGAGGAGGATTCTGGGAAGGTTATCCCACCCCCATATAACATACTCCACGAATGAGCGCGAAAGGACTGTCCATGCAGAACCTGAAATATGATGATGATGATGATGACGATGATGAAAACACACAAGAATTAGCAATGAATGAAACAGGTTAGCTTTTCTTCTTCTTCTTTTTTTCAGCTGGGTCAAATTATGAATTCTATGATTCAACAACTACTCCTTCAATTTACTATGTACTTATCTCCACCTGAAAAACTGTTTCTCATTCAAACAATGCTACTAAGCCAGTTTTTCCTCAGAGATACTCCCTCTGTCCCAAAATTATTGTCCAGTTTGAGATTTCATTTTTAGTACAATTTGAACTAGAAATGAAAACTCAATCTGGACAATAATTATGGGACGGAGGGAGTACAAAACAGAGAATTGGACTCACATGTAAAAAGTAAACTCACCTGTAAAAAGTCGGAAAGCAGTGGGCAAAGTTCTGTTTGGTGACACCCGGAATAAATCGGACTTTGTATTCTGGTAAATCCCTGGGTCTACAATTAAAGGCATGGCCCTTCCAGTCCTATCCCCCCCCCACCCCAAAAAAGAAAGCATTACGTGCTGAAAGTTCATTACCACTGTCAAATTTGCATAACTGAGCCACAGAACAAAACACTTAATCAGAGAGATAGCTTACGCTTTCACACCCAATCGGCTGGTATGATGGATGAAGTTCAAGTTCCTTTTTAAACCAGAAAAGGTGTGCAGAAGATCTGCAAAGGGCAATTTTTTTTTTTTTAACTACAATTTTGATTGGAACTTTTTTTTAAAAAAAAGTGTAATCAAGTAACAATTACTAACCATCTTGAGTGACCAATGGATAATCTGAAGCGCTTAAATTGATGAACCAATCCCAGTGTTTGTATGTCTTGAGAAGAATGGCACAAGCGTGAAGCGTGTTGGAAACCATGGTTGGACCTCTATAAGTAACCATATTAGCTTTGGTTATCATTAGGACATTCTGCACCTTATTAAAAATGGGATCTTTGTCAATCCGAGAAGCAAGCTCCAGCCTTTCCTCCAATGTGGATCCCAGCTCCAAATGAACTACATAATAGTTCCAGGGATGATACAGTGACTGCAGGGTTCTCCATAGCTTTTCAAGATCACCTCTTGTTCCTGATATGAAATAAGCAAAGCGAGGAGGCACTGGGGGAGCCTTTGATTCAACATAGAATTGGCTAGTGTGATTGACAGCAGGGGAAATCCAGAAAATTGAATTGATGGTTGTGAGTGACAAAAACACCTCAAGATTCAAGGAGATGGCACATAGGATAAGGGATATCAGTAAAGCTATTGCAACAGGAAAACCCCTTTTTCTCTCCACATTCAAAGTGGACTCCATTTGCTCAAGTGTTTCTACCATGAAATTTAGTGGACTTTTAGCTGATGATGCACACAGTTTCTCCACATCTCAGCTGATGCAATTCTCATTATAATCATGTATATCCCAATCATTCAGTGTTGAGAGTCCCATTTGATTCTATTGGAACTCTTCCCTTTGACTACGACAGCCACAAAAGTGGGATCAATGCCGTCTCCTTCAACAACAGCTGAAATAATAAAATGCACCAATGTTCATCACTGAAAGTGATTGTTAGCCTCATCAATCTATCAATGACTTTTACTGGGCTAACTATCCAATTATGCCTGGAAAAAAAAAAAAAAAAAGACGCCATCGAGAGGTATCAACGAAAAATTCGGAAAATGTTTGAATTTTTGGAAATCATTTGCGTCGACTTTGTCGTCGATATATCTAAGTCGACGAAGAAAAATTACTATTTTTTTTTTTTAGTTTTCTGCTTGTTTCTTTGTGGCATGAAAAATTTTTGCTTTAATATTCTATAATTGATGCGGGGATTAAATATAATCAAATTTGATACTATGCACTACATTTTATAATCCTTCTTTGGGTTTTTTAACCAGACTAAAAATTAGATGCGATCAAAAGATCCATTGAATAAATTTAACAATTAAACATTTTAACATTTATACTACCTCCATTTTTTTTATCAATCGCTTTATTGTGAACATATTTTTTTTTTTCATATGCCGCACTTCATTTTCAATACAGCATTAAATTCAGTTTTTTCAATTTCACCTTTATCTCTCTCTACTTTTAATATCATATATTACTGATAATTATCTCTCTACTTTTAATATCATATATTACTGATAATTTTTTTTGGGTAACGCTGGAACCCCACCAGAGATGGGTAAACCCACGTCCACTGTAATAGTTTGCAAACTACAGTGAGAGATAGATCACTCTAGGCAAGTCCGGGGTGACAGGTTCGGGTGCGAAATCGGGGGCTCATGAGTGGGTATGCGGTTTGCCATAACAAGCTCTTTAGAGGTGCCCATTAATAAGGTTAGAGTCACCTCTCACTCTTGTTGCAGTGAGAGGTAAATCACCCTATGCAAGTCCGGGTGCGAAATCGGGAACTTATGAGTGAATTTGTCATAACAAGCCCTTTAGAGATGTCCATTGACAAGGTTAGAGACACCTCTCACTCTTGTTGGAGTAGGGGTTTGAACTCATAACCTCCTATTGAGAGTAAGGGTGGTTTTACCACTGAACCAACACCTTATTCGCATTATCTATTCTTTTACTTTAATTTTAAATTTTTGTATAGTTACAATAATTTTAATTAGGGATAAGAAAGTGTATTATACTTAATATTAAATTATCAATCATTAGTTTCTTAATAGCTGTGTAAACCCTAAAGTGATAGGTAAAAAAAATGGAGATAGTAGTTGATTTGTAATATTCTTTGATTTATTGGTATCACTCAAAAAGTCATAGAATGTTCAAATCATCAAAGAAGTTGGTGAACATTAAATTCAATGTTTTTTCTGAAAATTTCTTTGCGGCAAAGGAATATTTTTTTTAAAAAAAATTCTATGAGTGATGTGAGAATTGAAGATAACCAAATTTGATAATATACACTCCATTTTATACTTATTCATTGTGTTTTTAAACCCAACTAACAACTAGATGTGATACAAAAATCTATTAAAAAATTTAATCAGTAAATTTTTGAAGTTTACTGTGCATTTAAAATATTTTTGATTTATTGATATCAATGAAAAGTTGTAAAATGTTTAAATATTTGGAAATGATTTGCTTGACATAGCTACGTCGACTTTCAAGTCGATGAACATTAAATTCATCATTTCTTTTTTTCTGAAAATTTCTTTGTTAGTTAGAATTTTTTTTCTTCAACATTCTACGAATGATGAGAACTGAGACAAACAGATCTTGATATCATGCATTCCATTTTATACTTCTTCCTTGACTTTTTATTTACCTGACTAACAATGGCAACATCTGTTTAAACCATTGAATTAACAATTAATGTTGATCATTTGAAACATTTTTTATTTTTTAGTATCAATCAAAAGTTGTAGCCTGTTTACATTTTAAAAAAATCATTGGCGTCGACTTTGTCGCCGACATAGATAAGTCGACGAACATTTAATTTAAATTTGTTTATTAAAGTTTCTTTGTGGCATGGAATTTCTTTTCTTTAATATCTTTATGAATGATGTGAGAATTGAAGATAAGCGAATTTGATATAATGGACTCTATTTTACATTCTATATAACCAGACTAATAACTAGATGTAATCCAAAAATCTTTTCAAAAATTAACCATTGAATTCTTGAACATTTAGTATAGTTTTGAAATATCTTTGATTTACTAGTACTAATGAAACTTTTTTAAAATGTTTAAGTTATGGAAATTATTGCTTTTTGATTCTATGAATGATGTGAGAATTAAAAATAATCGAGTTTGATTTCATATTCTCATTGTCTTTTTTGAACTTGACTAACAACTTGATGTGATCTAAAAATATTTTAAATTTTTTTTACTATTGAATGTTTTAACGTTTAGTGTTGATTTTGAAATATATATATTTTTTGATTGTTTGGTATTAATGAAAAAGTTATAAAATGTTTAAATATTTGGAAATCATTTACGTCCACTTTGTCATCGACATAGCATAATCCACATACAAGTCGACAAAAATTAAAATCAGTTTTTCTTTCAAAGTTTTTGGTGGCATGAAATACTTTTGCTTCAATATTCCATGAATGATTCAAGAATTTAAAATAACTGAATTTGATATCATGCCCTCCATGTAATACTTCTTCATTGGGTTTTTTTGACCCGACTAACAATTAGATAAGATCCAAAAATCTATTAAAAATTATAAAAAATGATTTTTTTATTTACTATTAATTTGAAATATTTTTTCATTTATTGGTGTCAATAAAAAAGTTGTAAAATTTTCAAATTTCTAAAAAACATTTGCATCGACATAGCTGTCGACATAGCTAAGTCAATCTTAAAGCTGGCGAACATTCAATTCACTGTTTTAATGTGAGAATTGAAGATAACTGAATTTGATATTATGCACTACATTTTATACTTCTTAATTGGTTTCTTTTTAACCCCACTAAAAACTACATACGATCTAAAAATCTATAAAAAAAAATAAAAATTCAACTGTTGATTTTTTTTTAACAATTACTGTTGATTTGAAATTTTCTTTGATTTATTGGTATCAATCAAAGAAAACATGAAAAAAAAAACTATAAAAAATGACTTGAAATATTTAAATTTGTTTGATAATTTATACACCAATCGAGTACGATTGCGACATATAATTTATATAGCTGACCACACTTAGTAGAAAAAAGGTTTGTTATCGTTGTTGTTATTGGTATCAATAAAAAAGTTATCCCTGGATATGGTCCTCCCTGGACTCTAACCAAGAAGTCCTCCCTGGATATGGTCTTTTGTGGAGAGTAAAGAATTTACTCAACAACAATTGGCATGTCGAGGTCAAGAATGTAGATAAAAATTGCAATGTTTTAGTAAACTCATTAGCTAAAAAGGGATTTATTTTACCTTTAGGTCTACAATTTTTGCCTAATCCTCCACCGAATTTAGAATCCTTAGTGTATCAAGATAGCTATAGTCTCACCTAGTATTGAGCTTTTATCACAAAGCCTTATGTAATTGAATTGCTCTAAATAATGTAGATATCTCAATACTAGGTGAGACTATAGCTATCTTGATACACTAAGGATTCTAAATTCGGTGGAGGATTAGGCAAAAATTGTAGACCTAAAGGTAAAATATTAATAAATTACACATACAGACTATATCTCAATACAGACTATAGTCTCACCTAGTATTGAGCTTTTATCACAAAGCGATGTCCGGCTAGCTTCCGTTTACTTTACAATAATAATAATAATAATAGTGTTAATATTAATAAATTATTTGTTTGATTTATATAAAAAAAAAGAATTTAAAACACATAATTTTTTTAACACAATATTTTAAAGAATTATTGGAAGCTACTTATGGGCCTGCCGGAAATTGGGTTTAATTGGATATCTACATTCTTTAGAGCAATTCAATTACAAAGGTCCAAATAAATTATTTTCTAAGTTGTGTCTGAGAGTGATTTTACGAATTAGGACATTTACACATACAGATTATATTTTTCCTTTTCTTTCGAAATTAGTAAAATCCCCCCCCCCACCATTTCGTTTTGAACGCCGGCAATCGGAAATGTCCCATTCTTCCAGCTCACTTTCATCATATTCCCCTTTTTCATCCCATTTTGCAGTAAATTATTACGTTGCACTGTTTTTATATATTTAGGTTGAAGAATTTTACAACCGGTCAATATCCAATAGAATTATCGTCAAATCCTTAATTTCTAATTCATTTCAGATCTGCTATATCTTACACATGCGGGCGGTTTTCGGAATGATTTTCTACACTGTATCAGCGAATATTGTTGGGCTCAATTATGGAATGTTAATGGGGCAAATAAAACAATCTTATCTGAATAAGTACGTCTGAGGTGAATCTTCATTTTCTGCAAGAACCCAGATCAATATAGGGATCAGAAGAAGTTTAGACATGATTCTGAAAAAAAAAGGATTCATTTTCTGGTCTTCGTTGTTGAGATAATTGCTCTTAGCATCAATGGTAATTTCCTATTCCTTTTTAGCTTCTTATTATCGAAACCCGTTTGGGGTAAAAGTAGTGATTAGCAGCTCATTTTTTGAACTAAATCCGTTGTTTGATTTAATCAAGCATTGCTTATAGTGGG
The DNA here is from genome assembly GCA_949775105.1 of Oldenlandia corymbosa var. corymbosa. Lineage (NCBI taxonomy): Eukaryota > Viridiplantae > Streptophyta > Magnoliopsida > Gentianales > Rubiaceae > Oldenlandia > Oldenlandia corymbosa. The sequence goes on from OX459118.1 coordinate 8,674,857, forward strand.
AGTATTTTTGTTTGTTTATGCATATGGGTAATTATTTTATGGATGTCATAACTTCCAGCTGGTTTTTAATCTTCATGTGCTTTGGTTCTCATCTCTAGATTAACATGGTATGCTGTAGTTATTGTATATATACATCAAGCTTGAACTAATCAGAGGTAAATTTTATCATGCTGACTATATTAGATTGAGTAATGAATGTGATATATTTTTTCCTAATGATGCTGTAAAAAGACTGGAAAAAAAAACCTCCAAAAATGTAACTATTAACAATGTAGTATGTTATACAGAGTTGGAATGATCATGTAAAAAATTGTAGAATAACTGAAATTCTGTGAAAAATTTTGGCACTGCAAATGAAACTCAGTTGGAATGAGTAGGTGCCAAAATAGCTCTTTCTTGAAACCATGAAGTATCATTTAGATTCTCTAGTAATGATGGATATATAGTCTTAACAATGACTTCAATAGGATCCCCAGGTTTATGAATAAGTACATCATCTAGAATGTCAATTTCAGCTTCACCGTCATTTGGATCATTAACCATGTGATCGTAGTATCAACTCAATTTCTTTCAGGGCATGCATTTTCAGTTCATCTTCACATACATTGTAACCTGTGCCATAAACATCGTTAATATAGATAAATTTGATAAATATCATTTGCTATAGGAAGCATGTTTTGTAACATAGGAAAGAAATAGTATGATATCAAAGAAAAATAAAATACTTAAGTACAACCATAAATTCCTGTAGAATTATCAACATTTTGAAAAGGTTCAAATAAATGTGTAATAATGTTCAGGAAGACTTAAGAACAAACCTTCATTCCTGTATAGCCTTTTCAATTTGGCAGGAATATTGCATGTGTAACATTCCCAAGTTTCTTTCCATACATGATCACGTTTTGAAAGAATGTCACCATCCAATAAAGTTGCAAACAAATTCCTGCAATAATGTCATGTTCCCTAGGTAGCTGCCTCTCTGATGCAGTCAATAAATTCTTTATCATCTTCTAGTAATCCTCTTGCAAAGCAAGTATCCTTGAAACTCATATATTGTGTTCCTTCAAATATCATTATATCTTCATAACATATTGGTCCTTTGACTATGTTCAAAAGAACTCTCAGGTAATATGGTTCCCCAGCAGCAACAGGGACTCCATGAATCCTGCCAATACTTGAACCTATTTTTCTTGGAACCCACATTTTCTCTTCTTTTTTTTCCACACAAATTTTGAAGGAAAATTTATGTATGTAAGGTTTTTTTGCTTCAAGATATATGTTGTTAGCTTCCATCCAACCAGTGAACATTGATTGTCTATTTGAAGCTCTATTGAGTACGGCTTTAATAGTCTGATCCTCATCATATACTATGCTCTGTTTATTGGGCATGTAAAAACTCAGTCTCTCTACATGATGTGTTCGGTAATGTATTGGGAATTTAAACATTCGCCATGTAGCTTCACAGCCTGATAGATACCTCCCTTCATGCCAATCCTTAACTTCATCCTTTGGACCCGTATCATAAATTTCTCTAACAGGTTCTCCATTTATGGTATATTTGAAACAGACGTGATCGGATCCCTTATTCAAGTATTTAAATAAATACTTTATAGCACCAGCTTGGTTACACCATTCTACATTGATATGTGCATGATATGTAAGAGTCAAGTAGCGATTGTAACCCACAACCCATTTGTTATTCATAATGACATCATTTTTTTGAAAAGCCCTACCATCATTTCGTCTTCTGTAAACTGGAAACCCATCTTTTCCTATAGTGGTTATGTCTTGAAATTCTTTGGGAAACCTCTTCGAACATTCCTTATTCACCATGCAAGGACTAAACGGAAAATCATTACCACATGGTCCATGCATCATCATTTCAGTCACAATCTCGTATAGCACAGGATCATTTTCTTTATCAGGTAGTTCTGCACTTATGAACTTGTCAATTTCTTCTGGATTTGAAAGTTTGTCATCACGGTGTAACCACACTACTATATGTGCATGAGGGAGACCTCTCTTTTGGTACTCGACAGTGTACATGGCTGTTTATTTGAAAACAAATGTAAAATATTTAAACATTAGTAAATTTAGTTTAAAATATTAACAGATAGTAATATAAATATGAGTCTAGTTAGAACTGTAACATACCTACTTCTCGACGCCCAAATATATGCTTTTCTTTAATGTCCTTCATTAATCTTTCAAGTTTCATCATGAAGACTCTGGAAACTATGTCTGGTCTATCTTCCGGTTTCAACCCTCTAGAGTTGCAATATCTCATAATTTCTGGTCATTTGTTGTTGCAGGTAAACGTTAAGAAGACATCAGGATATCCATATGTTTTCACAACGGCCATAGCATCAATGTAATTTTCTCGTTTCCATCTATCACCTCCTGTGAAAGAAGATGGCAATACAACCCTCTGTCCAATATCTGAAGTAGAAGAATTTCATGTGTCAATTGACTTCTTAATATTCTCATAAGTCTCACATCGGAGAGACTTTTGATTTTTTCTTCTTACCCAATATATCCTTCCTGATTCTACTGCACTGTATCCATCAACCATAAATTGCTGGAATAACCTGCGTGCATATAATAACATTGAACCGTCATTGTTTCTGTCCTAGATACGATATGCAAACCATTCACGCATACTCATCCATTTACGTGGCCCTTTTGATGATTCGTCTTCTTCCTCACAATCTCCTTCATCATTATCATCATCATCATCATCATCATCATCATCTTCATCAGTTGAATTGCTTTCAGGAGGTCCGATTTTTATATTGTTTCTATATCCATCTTCGCCATATGAAAAGATTAGAGGGTATTGTAGTGCTAGATACGATGGATGAAGCTCATTTATACACTTCAGTTGTCCTGACTTATACTCAATAATGATGTCCCTGATTTCTGATTCGTTACCTTCATCACCTGGTAAAATGGTTGCAACCTCATCAACAGTTGGAAGATTATGTGTTCGAGCATCAGTTTCTCTAACACCAATTAATTTGAGCTTGATCTCGACTGAGGAGTTTGCTTCAACAGTATCTCGTACCTTCATGTAAGTCTTCACTAACACATTGTGTTCATCCATGACATTTTTTATATCAAACACAATCTGAGCATCAAGTTGATTTGAATTCTGTCTACTTCTCCCTGAACTAGTGATGACAAATGAATAATTTCAGTTAAAAAACCAGGTTAATAATAATAGGCGAAGAATTTACAGAACCAAATAAGATTACTATTAATGTACCTTAGTGCTCCGATTCTGTTGTCCACTTCATTTTGAGTGTCATATATGCACAATTGTGAAAATTTTGGTTTTGAGTCATTTTCTGGAAGAAGACTGCCAATCAAGTGATTGTTATGCCCTTGCATCTTGAATACATAAGGTGCACGACCATCATTAACTGATTGCACAATATTGCCACCCATTGAAGTGAAGGCAAACATATTATTATATGCCCGGATATTCTCTAAAAAATGTTTACTCTTGTCATCATTAGACATGAATAAGTCTTTAAGTTTCATTGGTGGTTCTATTAGTAAAGGTAGATGTATTTTCCCTTTCTTGCAACAAATTGAAAACCTGGGTTGTGCTGATCTCTTGGATTTGACTGACCTCTCATCATACCACATATTAGCTCCACAATATTCGCATACATAATATGGATCTCCAAGATCATCATACTCTACAATAATAATTAAATTTGTATTATTGGACTGAATTCAAAAGTTTTGTAAACTGACGTATTGTTGAATAGTCAAGAAAATCATGAAAAATAATACATGCATTTATAAGGCTGGATTTTTTGCGACTGACTTTGTATTTTCCAGGAACCAAAATACTTTGTGATTTTCTTGTTGTGGTTTTCTGAGCATCTCGCATGGTATCTGCTGACGATGAACCACTTGCGGAAGTTGTGTCAACAGAACATGTGAAAGTATTATATAGTTACAAAATATTCGAGATAATATTTTATATTATAAATATATATTTAAGCTATATGATTTTTCAAATATTAATAGTACTTTGTCGTAATTGACAATACATGGAACACTGGCATAAATAATTTGTCTTGAACATTGGTGCTTACCTGATATGTTTTGAAGATGTGCGGATGACTTCTTTCTTTTGTTCACTGGATAAGTGTCTATAATTATATAATGAATACAACTATATACAAAAGATCGTTATGTGATGTCATGCAGATAATTAAAAACATAAAATGGATAGAAAATTAAGTACCAGGACTTTTCATACTCCGTACATTTGATTGCGACATATAAAAAGCCATTGAATTGCTGTTAATGCTAGACAAATTACTTAAGGCTCCCTCCTGCATCAAAACATTTGTATTAATCTGTCCTAAATTATTTATAACAACACCACCAGAAGTAACTGACTGGGTTCCCTGCATTTGAAATCTTGAAAAGATTTTTCCCCTTTTCATGTCTAGTATTTGCTTCCTTTTAAATCTGGCATTGTTAACAACCCTTAACGGGAGTTGCATCTCTTTATGGCTGCGAACGATTCCTACTCAATAGATAAAAAATAATGGATTGAGATGTTATTGCCAAAGCACAGATTATGACTATATAGCACACAACCCAGCTTTTACAATTGCAATCGTACTACTAATATAAAACATATTAGTTTGTTTCACATGTTTTTATAAATAACTGGAGAGCATAAAAACTAATAAGACACTTATATAGAAAATAAAGTGGTTACCAATTGGGAACACAGACACTATACTTGATCCAGTTTGAATTAATTGACTCTTCTCAGTATTCTGCAATCCTTTCATCGTCTTGTGCTGTAAAATATGCTTCCTTTTCATCCTGGCGTTTTTAGCACTGATGACTGGATTCTTCATGGGTGTTAATACTGTGACATCCCCCAAGTCACCTCGTTTGATACGAATTTTAACTCTTTTTGTATCCAGTTTTATCTTCCTCAACCTTCTTGCTTCTTTTGCTGAAATCTGATCCATTAAATTTTTATTGTGTATGTATATGTAGCTATGGCATACACATATACCCTAGATGAGACTTTATATATAAAGGTCTCTTATCCCCTTTTACGTTCAATGACAAATTTCATTGAATTTCTTAGGGTTAAACAACACAAATGACATAGGATTTCAGAGATCTTGAAAGGGTAGGCCTTCAATATATATATATATATATATATATATATATATATATATATATATTCTAAGTTATCTATCAGGAAAGAATCTGATCTCATGGGGTATTAGATAATTACCTAAAATTTTGAAATTATCTAGTTAGCCTTCAAATGGTATGTAGTATTTTTGTTTTAATGTGTTATTATTTATATTTATTATTGATTTATATCCAATCATGATATAAAATATAACTATTAATTTATCGATAAAATAAGCATGTTAAAAATTGTGAAGTAATACCATTCATATGCATCATTTAATAAGTATCTGAAATTAAAGGACAAACTTTAAGTTATTTGATAAAATAAAAAGTAAATAAAAAGTTATAAGTATCATGTTACACATATAGGCTGAGGAAATCATACATTCAAATGACATTTTAAACAATAAAATAAACCATTTTCTACATCTAGAATTAAAAAGGACATTAGAGAACTTCCAGTATCAATGCTTCCTTGTTTGCGACTTTTCTTGCATTTATACGGAAACCCAATTTGATGCCAACAGAAATTTTCTTCATATACATGATTGCTCTAATGTCTCCTTCCACAACAAAACGATTGGGGGCATATGATACCGTCGTATGCTAATGATTGGACAATGATCATAATATAGAATGAGGTTTTCGTATTCTTTTATCTCCAATCTTCTGACTATGTACCACGGTATTTCCTTCAGTTATGACAAAACACAGACTAATTAAAAAATTTTGTACATGTAATGATTAATTGGATGATAAATTTGCATCTAAAGTATAAACTAAAATGATGAAACAACCGTTACTATGTACTCACCAGTCGACCACGATCAATTAACTCATTAGTCATGATGACAAAGAAAATGTTTTGATCAGTATTGTAACGAATGTAATCAACTATCTCAATCTCACCTGATACAAAAAAAATGTGGTTTCTGTTTCTATTTAATGTTACATATAATCATATTGAATGTATGTATTTTCACATGTGCAAGTATAAAAAAAAAACAAACCTTCAAAGTTGTCTGAATCAACAATGTCCTGGTGGCTACAATAACCTTCTTTGTTGAAAGCTCTCATTTTAAAATATAAATGACCAGTGTATATCAGTATAACATGTACACACCTCTTCCTATTATAGTACCAGTCATAAAAATCTTCCCATTGTTTCCCTTGAAAACCTGAAGGTTCGTTATCTTCCATAGATATAGGAAAAAGCCAGTGATTACCATTGTCATCAATAACTCTTGCTGTTTTCTCATGTGAAGGCCAACCTATTGTACCAAAATAACGTCTGCTAATGTCCTATAGAGATTTTGTTTCATTAGAGAAAAGGAAGTTAAAAAGTCAAAGGAAACACTAATGAACGTCAAATAATATACAACTTACACAGCATGATGCAGTGTTAAGATCTATGCTGAGTAGATAACAATTTCCAATGTTGGCAGTGACATCGTGGCTTAGACCCTGGCATCCATCATTATAAAAATGGAAGATACGCAATACATTAGCATCTTTGTGATAAACAATATGCACAATAGTTGAAGGTCCAAGGCCAATATCTCTGAAAAATTCTTCTAAAGCATTGCCATACAATTGACATCTTCCTTTCTTGTTGATATGAATATTTGCAAAAACTCTGCGATTTGCACCTCCTTCGATCTGGATCTACACTCCAACATGCCTCATAACTGATGTTAGGTTACTGCTAAGTATCTGCACATAGACTTGATTACATATATATGAGTAATTATAACTTCTTAAAGTGACACGATCATAACCATCTGCACATATGTTTAACTCACCAAACCATTCCTTCCAAAATCTTTTGGAAAAGTAATCAACTGATCATAACCATGATCCATGATAACTATTTTAGAAATAAATGTAGGAAGATCACGAATTGAGTTTGTAAATGATTATTTCTAGGTGGAGAACAATTTGTTGTTGAAGATGATTATTTTTCTGTGTGCAACTGCTCATATGGTGAAGGGGTTTTATATGGGATTTGTTCACACGATCAGACCTGTATCAGCCTAGTGTAGGGTTTGGCAGGGACGTTATATAAAACTCCCCCTTAAATAGGGACTTATTAACAATTGCACTGTTTAAGTGAATTTATGCAGGCAGTCTTTAAGGGTGTGACATCAAGTCCCATTAAAATTGGGATTGTTAAGATAATGACCTCTAGTTATAAGCATCAGTAAACAAATTTTAACATAAAGGAAAAAATAATGTATTTATTATTCAATATTGTCCAGATTAACATAATCCCTGATTAGTAGGAATTTAAACTCTTGCTTTCGATTCCTAAATGACTATGGTTGTTTCTTGTTCATAATTTAAACTCATCAATATATATTTTAAGATGTATATTGATATGTAAACTCATCAATATTGACCAGATTATTATTCAATATTGACCAGATTAACATAATCCCTGATTAGTAGGAATTTAAACTCTTGCTTTCGATTCCTAAATGACTATGGCTGTTTCTTGTTCATAATTTAAACTCATCAATATATTTTTTAAGATGTATATTGATATGTAGATGAACTTTTTTGATTTTCAAATAGAGTATAGAATTTTATTTAATATTTTTTTAACCCTATTTAACAATTTTATTCACTTTTAAGGATTTCCATTATAATTCAGCCCTGAATTATAATGAGTAATCTTACAATACATTGCAAGTATCTCACAATACATCAACATTTTATACATCAACAGAGTTGGAACCGATGGATTAGCACCAAAGTAAGTTGTTCAAACACGAGGAAAAAGAATTGTTATATATATATATAATTTGGTCACAACACAGAGTGGATAAATTGTAAAAATGAACTGAAACCATTGCGTATAAATTGATTTATTGAATAAAGGGAAAAATGAAGACAACTTTCCATTAATGGTCGAAACTTTAAAATCCTAAAATGCTGAAGGAGTAATCAAATGCTGAGCAAGCAAATGGTACGATAGTGTTTAAAAAAACAGGGAAATAACAAAAAACAAATGTTCCAACGGAATACCATTCCGGAAATTGGATACAACTCCTATGATGTCGTTGTATTCTTTATTTATAAATAGACTGAGCAATCTTTCTTCTGAAATCTGATCAGAGTTTTCTGACATGCTTGTTTGGAAGGGACTTCACACTCTCATCACCACCCTAGATTGGTATCATCTTCTTTGGTGGTGGGCTGTCAGCACGGTCATCCCCTGCATTTCCATTTCCTGAGTCACCAGTGCATGAAGCTGCAGTCTGCAAGTAATAATATAAGCAAGTAAGTACTCGTAAATCTATGCTCCCTAAGTAAATGTCAAATTGCTGTGTATTTTTAAAAATATTTAGCCTAAATAAAAACCTTAGTTGTACTGTCCTGGGTGGGGGTTAAGTTGGCAGCAAATTCAGCACTTAGTTCTGGGTCAATTTCCTGATATATTTGGAAGAAATTAGACAAACGTTATATATATTGGCACATATCAAATGAATGTGAACATACGAATTATAGCACATGTAATTAACCTGAATTTCTGAAACAACATCAAGATATTTCTTAATCACATCTGCATCAGTAGTAACCCTGGTAACAGCAATCTCACTCGTATTGTTGGTTATGTTGTAATCAGATACATCCAGCCTGAAGAGGCATTTTTTCCCAATGATTTCGTCCAAAATTTTTGGGTAGTCATCTTTGTCCTATAAACATGTTTCACATTTAATGTCGTAACTGAAATGAAATGAAATAACAAAACACTTTATGTAGATCTGAGTAACCTGATGACTAAAATATGATACAATTGTGATTTTAAAAATTAAGAATGCAAAAGAAATGTTTAAACCTTCTCACGTAGCTCAGCTGTAGTCTTGTTAATGAAAGTGTACACCATTCTGTCCCAAAGAGTAACAATCCTACTCCCAGAACCATCCATTAGATAAACTTGCAACTTAAACCTGTGTCATAAGTTTAAACTAATTACGCAACTGTTAATCAGTTTTTAAAAAATAGATTGGGATATACTGTCTTTACTTAGGAGCAACAGCAGAAACAGGTCCATGCCGATTACACATCCATTTTTTTGGAACCTGCGACTTATCATCAGCGGTTTGTTTCTTCTTTCCAAATGATAGAGTCTTGGACTTCCCAGCTGATTTGGGCATTTCAGCATCCTCAATTTTGATAACATTTCTGTTACATTCCATGTACCCAAGGTAAGACCAATCGTACTCCTTAGCTATTCCAGAAATTTTTCCAAATACAACAACGTAGCCCGCCTTTTGAATCAAAGACATATACATTCTGATTAGCTTTCACATTTTACAAATATGAAACCAACACTATTCATTAGCGGTAAATTAATTATCACCTCTTCAAGATCTCTGATTTCATTCAAAGTTAATATCTCTGAATCTTTGACAAAGTCATCAAAGGTTGTGTATCCAGATATGGAGGACATGATCGATATTTTGTGGATGCTTGCCTCTTTAATATCGTTCTGTTCAAGCCTGTACATGTAAAGATATAATTCACATAATTTGAAATGAATCTACATTTCACATAAATTAGTCTTTTTTATCAGTGCATATCACCTGTGTTTGTATTCATAAATGGCAGGTATGTTCATGTCATCAAGGTAGATTCTGCCATTAAACAGATTAGTAGTCACAGACGCCTTTCCTGTTTTGAAAATATAAAATTTGCATATCATCATCTTATAATGAAAGCTTTAATTTTCTGAAAACTAACACTTGAAATATAAACATAATTAAAACCAACACAATTTAAGTATATTAAATATTAATCTGACCATAAAATTTCTTGCACTTCACATACTGCACAATCAGCACAACTGGAAATTCTGGTTCTTTAGACATGTAATTGGTTATGAGGTCAGCATGTTCACCCCATAGTGTAACCTTCATGCTGTCAACCCTATATGAAAATCAACAACAATTAAATATGTTTTTGGTTATGTATGTTGTATATTGATTTTGTGGTCTGCTTACCTTTCATCTTCTAGTTGCACAGATATCCTCTTTTTCTATGCATCTACAATAGGGTCACTGTAACCAATAATGTGTCCAATCACATCTGGAAAATATAAATCCTTCATTAGTTGTGTTTGTTACATATCTGGGTAATTTTTCTTTCATTAGATGAAAACTGAAAATATATTAAAGATCCAACATCCTTATCAAAACAGTAATCAAAGTTCGCCACAAAATTATTGATCTCTGCAAATGGAGTGAACTCAAAAACATAGTTAGGAATATCAAAGTCAACAAACGTTTGAACCAATGTGTTTGGTTCAAACACAATTTTATACTCGTGTTTTGCACATTGGTATGCTCCATTTATATTCAGAGCATGATCAAAACACGATATTTTCCGACAACAACCTTCTTCCAACCAGTCCTTGAAATCCCGCATGAATCTAGCCGGTATAGTCGCCTGAATTTTGCTACCCTATTTTCCAATAAAATTTGTGTAAATTATTCAAGAAACCAACACATGTAATTTATATAATTTTTCTAATGATGAAGCCATTTAAATATACATTCATTAAACTATGCATACCTGAGCATCAATCAAAGCCAATTCTAGAGACTTCACTTCACCCTTCCTAGAAGTGTCCATCATTTTCCACATTGACATGACACGTACAACAATGAAGAAATGCTTGCTTTGGTTGAAATTAGACCATTGATGTCTGCAATATAACGTTGCGCAGCTTCCTGTTGAGGTTGAGAAGTGACCGGGATTACTGCTGGTAATCCCTGTTATGGAGGATCAGAAGCGACAGGGATGGCTGTTGGTGATCCGGCCATTGCAAAGAGGAAATTAGGTTTGACTGAGTTTTGTAGTGATAAAAAGGGAGAATTTCTGAAGGAGATGGTACACAACATGTGTTTCCTGTACAGGTATTTATATAGGTAATGTATGCTTTGGTTATACATGATCACTGTAACACTGAAAAGAAACTAAATCTGGAAGATTATGATCACGATTGAAGTTAATAATGTGCACTGAGTATACGGTTTGAAATTATCGGGCTGTGATTCAAAATTGTGGTAATTGATTGAGTCTGAACGTGTGAAGATATTCTGTTATCAATACCGTAAGTCGGCTGCGGCAAAGGAGTTGGGATTGTGGAGGGATTCATGGCCTAAAAGTTAGGAGTAAAAGTAGGGACGTGTTTTTTATCCTCTGTATTTTTCCTTTTCATTTTGGGGATTGTGGAGGAATTCATGGCCTAAAAGATAGAAGTAAAAGTAGGGATGTGTTTTTTATCCTCTGTATTTTTCCTTTTCATTTTTCAAATTTTTTTTTCCAAATTAAGTTTAACCGTGGTTTGTGTACACTGATGGGTAGAATATTTCTAGTACATGAGGTGTGCCACGTGGTGATGATCCCTGTATATGACTTCTTTGGAACTGGAGGGAAATTTTTTTATGTGAAGCTGTCATGTGTCCTTTTAGGACTCTATTTTAAGTAAGTAAAAAGGGGATATATATATATGGGGTTCTTATATACATATATATATATATATAAATATATATATATAAAATCACCCTTGCTCTCAAGAGAAAGTCATGAGTTCAAACTCCGAGTGACGGGGTGACTCTAACCTTGCCCATTGACACCTCTAGTCTCTAGAAGACTTGTTATGGCAAAACCATTTATGAACTCCCGATTTCACATCTGAGCTTGTCACTCTAGACTTGCCTAGGATGGTTTACCTCCCACTGTGATTTGTAGGCTATTGCAATGGTGTGACACCCATCTCTGGTGGAGTTCTTGGAGCTCATGGTGTGGGGATGCTGGAAGTATTGGCCAGTGTTAATGGTTTGGAATGATGATTTTTTTTTAGATAGTGATAAATTTCCTAATTTTGGGCAGATGTTAAAGGGAATCATAATTTAAAAAAAAGCTATCTTAAAAAAATATAAGACACATGTCACTGTAAGATTGGTTTGTTGCAACACATCATAAAATGGTTTTTAAGAAGTTATCTTAAACAAAGATAATGGTTTGTTGCACCACAGCTGCTGATGTGGTGTAACTCGTACATGGAATATTTTTTCATAAAATGAAGCACTACTCCCGTCTCAAAATTATTATCCAGTTTGAATGTTTAATTTTAGTAGAATTTGAATTAAAAATGAAAATCTAAATGGGACAGTAATTTCGGGACGAAATAAGTGTTAAAATGTGATAGAGAGTAACATCAGTCACAAGGAAATAGTCTAATATCGGAGGAGTATGCATACATTTATTTATTTGCTGACTGGCAATGTACTCAATTCACTATGGAGTTGAGAAACAACTGAAGTTGTTCCTTTGATGGGTGAAGCCTCCGATCCCCACCAAATAAGGTCAGTGGTTTTCTTTCGCCTCTTGGTTTGCTTTTACTCTAATTATATATTCTGGTTCAGTCATACAAATTGTTATAATTATCAATATATATATATGGTGGTAGAGTATTATCAAAATTTAATCATCCCAAAAACGGTTGAGTTGATACATGTTTAACCTCAGGCCATAATTTGATCGAAAATGTTAATAAAACTGTAAGAATGCCATAGTTTCTGTTGTAAAGTACTCTTTAAGTCATTCATAAAACTTTTTTCATTCATAAACTTTTATTGTGACTCACTGCCCCTATTTTGCATCTGGAAGTTTAAACTTGAAAACACTACTTCATGCATTGCTTTTCTGTAAATTCTGCAGAATAAACCAGCCTAGCAAGAAGGCGAGTAAGCCGTTCAGCGCCCGGTCCTGGTATGAGTTTTGTGGGGTTTCCGACCTCGGAGCAAGGGGGATTGCCGGAGCACCAGCCACCAGGGGTGAAGGAACCATTTTCCCGGCCAAGGAGTTCCGCGTCAATCTTGTCCAACACAATGTCGTTATGCTTGAATTTACGCGCAAAGGGGGCGTCGCTCGCGATCATTTTGGCGGTGTCGTTGATGTTGAGGATGTGGGGGTGCTGGTTTGCGGGATAATCCCAAGAGATGTAATGCAGGTCACTGTTGACGACGGTGGAAACAAATTCAGGGGAATTGCAAATAACAGTCTGGAAATAGCCTTCGGAAGAAGACACAAAATTGGAATAGTACATGAGGAGGGTTCTGGGAAGGTTATCCCAACCCCAGATCAAGTACTCGGAGAATGGACGCGAAAGGATTGTCCATGCTGAACCTGATTGATATTATGAAGAACACAGAAGGAAGTAGCAAATGAATGGACCAATATAGAGTAAAAAAATGATTTTGAACTCTGGGGCAGAGGACGGAAACTCACCCGTAAAAAGTTTGAATGCGGTGGGCAGTTGTCTTTCAGGGAACACCCTGAAGAGTTGAGACTTAGTATCTTCGTATAGCCCAGGGTCTACATACAAAGGCATGGCCCTAACAGCCCTGTAAACCAAAATATTCACATTTATAGAAGCAATTCATTCCTACTGTTAAAAAAAATGTGCTTTAACTGAAAATCAGAACAATCAGTACTCTGTCATTCAGAGAGAGAGGTTAATTACTCTTTCCAACCCAATCGGCTGGTATGTTCGATGAAGTTCAATTCTCTGTCCAGACCAGAAAAGACATGCAGAAGATCTGCAAGGGACCAAAAAAAATAAAAAAACCCAAATGTAGAATACTCGTGGAACTTAAAAAAAAAAAAAAACAGAGAAGGAAAAAGTGTTGAATTGAAAATCATAGAACAGAGGCAAAACCGACCATCTTGAGTCACCAATGGATAGTCAGAGGCACTTAAATTGATGAACCAATCCCAGTGTTTGTATGTCTTGAGAAGAATGGCACAAGCGTGAAGCGTGTTGGAAACCATGGTTGGACCTCTATAAGTAACCATATTAGCTTTGGTTATCATTAGGACATTCTGCACCTTATTAAAAATGGGATCTTTGTCAATCCGAGAAGCAAGCTCCAGCCTTTCCTCCAATGTGGATCCCAGCTCCAAATGAACTACATAATAGTTCCAGGGATGATACAGTGACTGCAGGGTTCTCCATAGCTTTTCAAGATCACCTCTTGTTCCTGATATGAAATAAGCAAAGCGAGGCAATGATGCAGGAGCTGGAGGAGCTGGAATTTGAGGTTGGAGTTTCGGAATCTTGGATTCAACATAGAATTGGCTAGTGTGATTGACAACAGGGGAAATCCAGTACATGGAATTAATAGATGTGAGTGATAAAATCACCCCAAGATTGAAGGAGATGGCACATAGGACTAGGCATATCAGTGAAGTGATTACAAGAGGAATTACCCTTTTTCTCTCCACGTTCAAAGAGGACTCCATTTCAATCATAGTTTGTTTTTTTGTTTTCACAATTAAGCTACAAAGCATTCTCCTTATATATCCAACGATCTATACTGAGAGTCCCGTTTGATTGTATTGGAATTCTTCCCTTTTGACAAGGAGTGCCACGAATCAAGTGGAATCTTTAATGCCTTCTCCCCAAGAAGATTCTCTAGCTGAAGAAAGAAAAATAAAAATTACCAATTTTCATCATTGAAAGTGTTTGTTGGCCTCATAAGTCCATCTATCACTTGTAACTCGCAAACTATCCAATTATGGAGTGGTGAAAAAGACGGCACCGTTCACCAGCAGCCTTTCCAACCCAAATGGCTGATATGGCTTACTGAAGTTCAAGTCTCTTTTCAAACCAATCCAGTCCTGTTTCACCTGTTTCGGAACTCAGGTGGAGCAGATTTCTGGTATGTTTCAGTAAAATGAAAATGAAATCACCCTTTTTCCATACCTCAGCTGAGTGCATTCGTCATTATTATCTATATATGTGTTGGGGAGTCCCATTTGATTCTAGTGGAACACCCACAGTGGGCGTCCTCTCTAGCTTCAAGAGTAGCGAATAAAATATACAATCTCGATCTCTTTTGCTCTTTGCCAATAAAAGAACACAAGAACAAAGGAATTGTAACTGGCTAACTGTCTAATCAAAGCATTGGTGAAAATGAAAGCCAATTTATGTGGATTGCGTGAACAGAATGGAACAAAATAAAACTCAGTTTCGAGGGGCACATCTTCATATTCCTTCTTTCAATAAATTGCCAAATACATCGACACAGTAATAATATACATACGCGCTGAAGTATGCCAGAATTCAGAAGAACTATTAATGACACATATGTGTGACAAACAGTTCACCATTAGGCTCCGTTTGGTTAGATTGAATTGTAATTGAATTAGAATTACAATACTATTGAATTGAAAATAAGATATTAATATTGCAATTCAATCTTAATTCTTTCGTTTGGAAGATCTTAAGAATTGACTAAAATTAAGATTCTAATACCAATTCTTGTGTTTAGATCCTTATAAATTTATAAAATCTAGAATTAGAATTAGTTTTTTATTATCTAACTATAGTTTAGTACTTTATTTCATTGAATAAAATAAATACTTAATTTTATATATCAAAGCAATTTATTACTTACATATATAAGATAACAAAAATAAATTGATCATATACATTTATATTAGAACTTTTGTTGTTTGAGTAATATATATCAATTTTATAATTTATAGATACACACATACTTGTGGAAATTTTTTTATTATTATTACGTAAATATGAATGTGATGATTGGAATTCTCACAAGTAACATGTAGAACATCCTTGTTCCTCTCCTTTTTATTATTTTATAAATTTTTAATCTTTAGTTTTTTTTTTTGAATTTTAGAGTAATATTTTTATATAATTGAAAGTAAAGACCATTCATTTATGTATAGATTAACATTAATACATGGTGCTAATTAATTATTTTTTATTTTTAGTATATAATTACATGGAATAATATATATTTCGACTTCTTGAAAGCTTAAATAATTTTTAGTGAAAAAAATTTCAAGTATAGTTCAAATACATTTGATAAAAAAATGTTAACCCATAATTAATACCATCCATTTTTAAAATAAATTACGGGTGTCATTATACATTTGATAGTTTTTGTTAAAAGAATACTAATTTTAATATATAGATCTCATTAATAATTATTAATATAATGTAGATCTCGTTTGCACCATAAATTAAAAACATATGTTAATTTAACAAAATGCAAAAAAAAGGGGAAAAAAAAGCCCAGCGCTAAAAGAAAAAGGAAAAAAAACGAAAAAGAAAAAGGAAAAACAGTGCATGTGCAGTGCTGCAAAATAAAAAATAAAAAAATTTTAAAAAAAAACCCTCAAACTTAAAAGGACCTGTTTCGTTTTAACCCGGAAAACGACCCGTATGTGACCCGCTTTTTTTCTAAAGCCCCCTAGAGTTTGAATTGCATTTATTTGCTCCCACAAAAGAATTGAAAATAAATAATTGAGCCTCATCTTGAATTATAATTCTAATTCCAAAACCTCTATTTTTTCAGCCAAACACAATAATTGGAATTAAGGGCCTCCAATTCTAATTCTTAGGTCCAATTCAATCCAACCAAACAGAGCCTAAACGTTTTTACTTCTTTACCTTTATTGCATTTATTCATCGTCTAAAATCTAATAAACAAATGTTTTAATAAAATTAACAATTACATTGTGAAAGATTCAACGATAAGATGATGACTATTACTGAAAAATAAGTGTACTCAAATGAAGGAATAAGAAAATCTAATCATAAAATGTTTGTTGATCTTTGGAATTTTTCGCAAAATTTCATCCTAGTAAATTCTCAAAACATGTGAGATTGGACTCAAAATCATCACTAAACTGGATTTCTGAGTTCTGGTCAAAATGTAAACCACACCAAAAACCGACTGATCACTAGCCGAAATCTAATAAAACGTTCTATTTAAGGGTTTAGTTCCAGCCTTTCATAAACCGAGACGGAAACTAACAACCTGAATAGTGATTATGTCTTCCGATTTGGATTGTTCATTTAATGATTGTCTATTTTTAGTTTTTATTTTTAATTTAAATTGTACTAAAATTTAAAATTCATATTGCACAATAATTTTGGGGTAGAATATTATGTATTTTCAAATCCTGCTTGAATGAGAATTTTATAGGTAAGATATGTAACAATTTTGTTGGCAATTTATCCGGTATACCGAGCATGTGCTCTCTCCCTCCTTTTTTTTTTCACTATTAGTCTTTATTGTACTTTTTTCTTAATCTTTCTATAATTTGTAAGTTTAGTCCCTGTCATTTTTTTCTCTCTCTTCCAGAAAAACATCTCCAATCTTCAAACGAGCATATCTCTCAATCCGTGAAGAATTAGAAAATGTGTTACACATGAATTTTATTGTATTTGTTGATATATATCTAACAGGATCCATATCGAATATATTTTTTGGACTTAAAAATGATCAAATTTTGATGGGCAGAAATAAGGTGGATGGATATTCAGTTTAAAAAGATGGATAACCAACTCATTTTAAATTGGTTATCCATTGTGTTCATACTGATTATCCAACCAGTTTGAACTGGTTATCCATTTCATTTGTACTGCTTATCTATTTGGTTTGTATGCCTAGCCAACTTGTTTTGTAGTTAGAATCCAACGGGTTTGTATGCATGTCCAACTTGTTTGTGGTGGATATCCAACTTATTTGTACTAGATATCCATCAATTTGGTTTGTATGCCTATCCAACTTACGTGTACTGGTTATCCAACGGATTTATATGATTATCCAAATTGTGTGTACTGGTTATCCAATCATTTTTTTTTTTTGGAAAAAATCAGTGTCCAATAAGTTAATACTGGTTATCTATTCTGTTTATGCTGCTTATCCAATCATTTTTTTTCCCTTTGAAACACGGTTATCCAATGTGTTCGTAGTGATTATCCAATCGCTTTGTATTGGTTATCCAATTATTTTTACTGCTTGTCCAAATAAGTTTGCTTTACTTATCCAATCTTTTTTTTTTCTTTTTTTCTTCTCTCGAGAAAAATACTTATCCGACATGTTCCCACTGGTTATCCAACTAATTGGTATTGTTTATCCAACTGCTTGGTACTGGTTATCCAACCATTTTTTTTCTCTACTCCTTTTTATAATCATACTTGTCCAGATCGTGTGTACTGATTATCCAGTCGTCTTGTATTGGTTATCCAATTATTTTTGTCGTTTGTCCAAATAAGTTTGTACTTGTCCAATCATTTTTATTTTATTTTTTTCTCTTGAGAAAATGCTTGTCCAATGTATTCATATTGATTATCCAATTCCTTGCTATTGCTTCTCCAGCTTTTTTTTTTAATTTTTTTTATTTTTATGAAAATACTTGTCCAACATGTTTGTACATTTTATCTAACTAATTGGTACTGCTTAGCCAACCTAGTTTTTTTTTAAAATGGTTATCCATTGTATTCATACTGATTATCTAACTGGTTTGAACTGATTATTCATTTCGTTTATACTGGTTATCGAATCTTTTTTTGGAAAATCATTGCCCAATTTGTTGATACTGATTATTTAATTAATTAGTACTGCTTATCTAACCCTTCTTTTTCTTTTTATTATTTTTTTTTTGAAAAAAATAGTTGTCCAAGACATTCATATTGATTATTTAACTGCTTCGCATAGATTATCTAACCATTTTTTTCTCTACTCTTTGTGAAAATCTTTGTCCAATTTTTTGTACTGACTATCCAATTATTTGTATTGATTATCCAATCATTTTCACTGATTATCCAAATATAATTTCTCTTTTTTTTCTTTTGAGAAAATATGTGTCCAATATATTCATACTGATTATCCAACTTTTTGGTGATGGTTATCCAACCTTTATTTTCCTTGCTCTTTTATGAAAATGATTGTCCAATTTTTTTGTATTGATTATCCAACCAGTTTGTACTGCTTATCCAATTATTTTCAATGGTTATCCAAATATTTTATTCTTTTTTTCTTTCTTTTTTTTTCGAAGAGGAGTGAATGTCAAAAATATGATTGGATAACCAGTACAAACAAAATGGATAATCAGTCGAAACCGATTGGATAATCAATATGAACACAACGGATAACCATTTTTTAGAAAAAAAAACATATTTCTTCGTTTCTGCCCGTAAAATTTAAATACATTTAAAGTTCAAAACAAAAATTGAATATTGATCTTATCGGATAGATCTCATCGAGCACTATAAATTTCATATATAATTTTTTTTGTGATTCTTTACGGATCAAAATATATATACAATACAAGAGTATCAATATAAAATAAGTCGGTTATCCATTGTTTTAAACTGGATATCTATCTTAATTCTGCCCATCAAAATTTGATCATTTTTAAGCTCGAAAAAAATATTTGATTTGGATCTTGTTGGATAGATCTCGCCAAGTACTATAAATTTCATGTATAATTTGTTAACAAATTCTTCACGGATTGAGAAATATGCTCGTTTAAAGATTAGAGATGTTTTATGGAAGAGAGAGAAAAACGTAACAAGGACTAAATTTACAAAATATATGAAGAGTTTATAAAAAAGTACAATACGGACTAATAGTGCAAAAAATATGAGAGAGTCTACATGCTCTCGGGTATATTAGATACAGACTCCTCTTGTTGCATGGTGTGACATAATAATTTTTTAGGTTTTTTTTTAAGCTAAATTCAAAAAAATACCTGCCTGATATCCCCGATTAATTGAAATAATGGGATAAGGATAAACCGGAGTTTTGTTCCACAGACTAATACCCTTTTATGTTTTGTGTATGAACAAACACTCTCCTGAATTTTGTCTAATACCCTTAGAGCTTCTGTGTAAGGACAAAGTTGATAACATTGAAGAGCAAAGATTGACACACTAACTATTTGCATTGGCGGTCTTTAAATTCAGCAGAATAAACAAGTCTAGCCAGAATGTGAGTAAGCCGTTTGGCTCCTGGTCCTGGTTTGAGTTTTATAGGATTTCGAACCATGGAGCAACGGGGCTTCCCGGCGCACCATCCACCAGGGGTGAAGGAACCATTTTTCCGGCCAAGGAGTTCCGCATCAATCTTATCTAACACAATGTGGTTGCGCTTAAATTTCCGCGCAAATGGAGCGCCGCTGGCAACCATTTTGGCGGTGTCATTGATGTTGAGGGTGTGCGGATGCTGTTTTGGGGGAGTATCCCAAGAGATGTAATGCAGGTCACTGTTAACGACGGTGGGGACAAATTCAAGGGAATTGCAGATAACAGTCTGGAAATAGCCCTGACAAGAGGTTATAAAATTTGTGTAGTGCATGAGGAGGGTTCTAGAAAGCCGAACCTGAACACACAAGAATAACAACTTTTCGTTCTTAATTAAGCAGTAGATGAATAGAACAACGGAAATCAATGAATGTGGAAACAGATGAGAGGCAGAGGCGAGAACTCGAACCTGTAAAAAGTCTAAAGGCAGTGGGCAAAGGTCTATTAGGTGGTGACACTTGGAAAAAATCAGACTTTGTATTTTGGTAAATCCCAGGGTCTACAATCAAAGGCTTGGCCCTTCCAGCCCTGCAA
This sequence comes from Oldenlandia corymbosa var. corymbosa, assembly GCA_949775105.1. NCBI lineage: Eukaryota > Viridiplantae > Streptophyta > Magnoliopsida > Gentianales > Rubiaceae > Oldenlandia > Oldenlandia corymbosa. Next base: position 8,695,495 of record OX459118.1, read on the forward strand.
AAAACATCCGCATATACAAAAAAGCATTACATTCTGAAAGTTCTCAAATTTGCGGAACTAAACCACAGAGCATACAATGGAGAGAGCTTACTCTTTCCAGCCCAAGTGGCTGGTATGTTCGACAAAGTTCAAGTCCCTTTTTAAACCAGAAAAGGAATGCAGAAGATCTGCAAAGGGACAACCAAATGTTAGAACATCCAAAATTGGGAGAATGGACAGGGGCTCTACTGGAAGAAGAAGAACTGACCATCTTGAGTCACTAAGGGATAATCTGAAGGACTCAAGCTGATAAACCAATCCCAGTCCTTGTGTTTCTTGAGAAGAATGGCGCAACCGTGAAGTACGCTGGAAACCATGGTTGGACCCTTATAAGCAACCAAATTGGCTTTGGTAATCACCCCGACATTCTTAACCTTTTCGAAAACGGGGTCTTTTTCGACCCGAGAAGCTAGCTCCAGCCTTTCCTCCAATGGGGATCCCAGTTCCAAATGAACAAGATAATAATTCCAGGGGTGATACAATGACTGCAGGGTTCTCCAGAGCTGGTCTACATCCCCTTTGGCTCCAGATATGAAATACGCAAACCGAGAAGGAAGAGGAGGGTTTTTTTATCAGGTTTCCAAATCTTTGATAAGATCACCCCAATGCTGAAGGAGATGGCCCATAAGAAAAGGCATATCAGCAAAATGATTGCTAGAGGAATCGCCCTTTTTCTCTCCACATTCAACGAGTACTCCATTTTGCTCAAGTTTCTACCAAATGATACACACAGTTTCTCAACATCTCAGCTGATACAATTCTCATTATATGAATACATATACCTCATTAATCATTTTCTGTTGAGAGTCCCCATTTGATTAGCTATTGGAACTCTTTCCCTTTTCTGAGAATGACTGCCACAAAGTGGGATCATTGATCAATGCGGGGAAGGAAAAAGTCACCAATAATAACGAAGCTCAGTTTAAGACGTTCCCCTGGTCATCCCAGTTGGGAGTAATCTTTACGTCAAAAAGAGTAACTTACTACTTATCATACGGTGATGAGTATGGACGGAATTCCTCTGTTATTGTTAATTGTATTATCACCCAAGTTCCGCCGTTGTTAGGATCTCCCACACACCTGGATGAATGCAAAAAATTACAAACAATGTATAGAGATTGACTCTTAGATGTGGTAAGGCACCATTATAAACAGGGTTTTTCTTGGGCATATATTGTTGATCGTATTGTTAGTTGTAATTAACTAGAAAAGTTTTGATGAGTGGTGGGTGTCAAACTAACAAAAATAAATATAGCCTACTCCTAACACACTTGGTAGTATAGCAGTGAGTAGGGTCGTCTCATCAGGAAACAAGTAAGTGAATTTATATCTAATTAAAAGTCAAGTAACAAAAGGAAAGTGGTTTTGATTTTTAAATAAGTAAAGGACAACTAAATAAAATAAGTAAAATTAAGATGACAAATAAGAGAAAAAGATTCTAGTCAAAGGAATTATTTCCACCTTGATTCAACCAATTGATCCTTGATGCAAAGATAAAAATTTATATAATTCACAAATAAATTGGTTATTGTTGTTGGCACGACCTAACAACCAATTTCTCCTTATTTTATCGGTAGTCAAGATACGATCGTCAACTATTTCTCTAATCAAAAGACAACCCTAGAGATGCTCATAGGATTTGGTGTTCTAACAGTATTAAAACCTAGAGAAACCCAATTCCAATTAACAACACACAGTCAGGATCATTTAAATTGGATTATTTATTTTCACAACGTGCATCAATTGCTTACTCAAGTAGTCTGAGTTGTTGATTGCCACTTATTAAAACTAAACAAACAATTTCGAATTTGTCATTTTTAATAGCTATAGATCAATCCAAAATAATTAAATACTACGCACATATTCAATCAAACCGAATCAATCATAAACCCTAAAATAAGGAAATAAACAAATATTCATGAATATATATATAAAAAAATACATTCAATTAGATCTCATAATTGTCATGAATCAAGGTTTCAATAATCGTTCAACTAGAAAAAGAGTTTAGCTATTAATCTTAATAGAATCAATAGCAAAAGAGTAGATGATTAACGTTACGGAACAAGTAGTGACGAAAACACGAAAACTGAGAGAAATCTGCCTGTCCGGAGCTTCAGTTGTGCGTCGACTGCTCTCCCTCTCCTTGGTCTTGTGTTGGCCGAATTTTTCCCTCTATTTATAGGAAAGGATGGCTAAAAACTCTCCTTATAAGTAGGAGAAGAAATAGGATATAATATATTTTTCTTATTTTTACAAGGTAATTTCCAAATTTGACTCTTTTGACAACTCATCTCTTACTAGTAAGAAAACGAACCTAGACCCTTTCATAGACTCATTAAGTCTATTTAAGGAATAGAATTAGCCCCCAAGTAAGAGATTACTTCTTTGGAAAAAATCACCTTTTGAGTATGAACATAATTTCTTTTGAGAAACCTTCTTCTTTGAAAAGGAATTGCTTGCCTCCTTTCTGAAGAATAGGAATTTATAACTCCAAAAACTTGGGGATTAAGCAACTAATTCGTCCAAAACCGCTGCTGCCCTCAAAGTTTTCCGAAATTATAGTTTGATCCCTAAAGTTTGTAGAAATTATATTTTATTCCTAAAACTTTTTTAGTTTTTCATTTTAGTCCCTGGGCGAAATTTCTAGCATGTTCTTCAACGTGACGTGTGATCACGTGAGCATAAGACACTTAAACAAAAGCTTTAGAACTCTCTAAAATCAATATTTTTTCGTCCTTTTAGTCCAAAGTACTTCCTATGATCAAATTAAGCATAAAATACCAATATTAGTATAGATACCATTCAAAATTACACATAAATCGCCATAAATATTACGCCAATATCGACCTTATCAATGAGCTGACTTGATTATTCCATCTGGATATACTCAAAGATGGTTAATTATTACTAGTTCATCAATAGCACCGGTAAATTAGTTATAAAAAAATACAGGGGAAAAAGATAAAATCTTGATTCATACCCTTACCCCAACGCCAACGTGACTCTTGAGAAAACCAGGAAAACGGCATAGACGAAGAAGTCGTCTCAATCAATGTAATACGAACACAAATCATATCATATCGGTAGTTACCCTCGAATAATTAATCGATTATACATCAGTTTAAAATGATAAGACGTCCGTAACTCTTCAGCTCAAAAAGATGACAAAACACAATTTGATGTGAAGTCCAAATGCTGGGATTACTTCTGTTGTTCCATGAAATGGTCAGAGTTGGGGGGAAATTTTTTAACTTGTCCTATATTTTTAGTCCACAAAACACTAATCCCCTTTCTGGAATCCAAACAATACTAAATTTCTATTGGCAAATGGAAAAAGAATGTTATGAGCGACAAAGGTGGAAGAAGACGAATGAAAAGCACCAGAAACATGCTATAGCAGTATAGCCAAGGACAAAATCTCAAACGAAATTTGTATTGTATATTCCTCTTCGATCACTTTCTACTTTACTATGCAATAAAACTCTTGTTTTGTACTACGTTGCAACTTCCGAAATTTGGCACTTTGTACACGTTTTCATCCTGTCAAATGAATAGATATATGTTTCTGTCCTGTTTCTTAAAACAGCAATTTGATTGGAAGATGGGTGTTACAAATACCAAGTATACCAATCATGGGAAATACTAGGTAGAACCAATATGGTCCTCTTGAATGTGTAATATCTCTTAATCCCTTTGATATACAGTAGTCCTACATCCGCGGTAAAAATTATGTTGGGAATTTGGATTCAAAAACTGTGTATGACTCTAGCAAGTTGCCAATGTTTCCATTTCAAAGTAAAAGGACTGATACACTAAAAGAATCTACTTACATTGTCTGTCTCTAAATTCTGCAGAATAGACTAGCCTGGCCAGAAGGCGAGTAAGCCGTTTAGCACCCGGCCCTGGTTTGAGTTTGTTGGGATTTCCGACCTTGGAGCATCGGGGCTTCCCAGCACACCATCCACCAGGGGTGAAGGTACCATTTTTCCGGCCAAGTAGTTCTGTATCAATCCTATCTAACACAATGTCATTATGCTTAAACTTACGCGCAAACGGGGCATCACTTGCAATCATTTTGGCTGTGTCATTGATGTTGAGGGTGTGCGGATGCTGTTTTGGGGGATTATCCCAAGAGATGTAATGCATGTCATGGTTGACAATGGTCGGGATAAATTGAGGGGCATTGCAAATTACAGTCTGGAAATATCCTTCAGGAGAAGAAACAAAATTTGTGTAGTACATGAGAAGGGTTCTAGGAAGGTTATCCCAACCCCATATCACATACTCCACGAATGGGCGTGAAAGAATTGTCCATGCAGAACCTGATATGAACACAGAAAGGTTAGCTTTTGCAGCTATGCACCAGATACAGTCATACTAACAACATGACCGGGGAGCATCTTTTGGAGTAAAAAACAGAACTTTTATCAGCCAATGTTCAAATCCAACTGATTTGAACTTGATGGAATATTAAAGCATAGAGCAACGAAAATCAGTGCCGGCAGTGCTTCAATTCAACAGTGGCAGCTAGCCAGGAGACCATAGTTATCTAACTCTTTATGCAGGCCATCAAAAAGCAACAGCCAAGGCAATTTAAAGAACATTGATAAAAAGAACTGCACAAATGTCCATAAATTTTTTTTTGAGTGTACAAAATCCATTTATTTTTAACCTTTCATCTTTCCAGGTAAAACAATTGGGTCAAATTCTGATTACTGTGATTCCACGTTAGCTTGTTTCTATGCAATTCACATTCTAATTATCTCCACATGAAAATCAGTTTAATTCAAACAATGCAACCGAGTGAGCTTTTCATCAGAGATCCAATACAGAGAATTGCACTCAATGTGGAAGACAGGGGAGAGCCATAAAAGAGAACTCACCCGTAAAAAGTCTAAAGGCAGTTGGCAAAGGTCTCTTAGGTGACACCCAGAATATATCAGACTTTGTATTCTGGTAAAGCCCAGGGTCTACAATCAAAGGCATGGCCCTACCACCCCTGCAAAACATCCACATATACGAAAAGCGTTACTTGCTGAAAGTTCATTTTGACGGTCAAATTTGCATAACTGAATCAGAGCATACACTCTATCAGAGGGCTTACTCTTTCCACCCCAATCGGCTGGTATGATCAATGAAGTTCAAGTCTCTTTTTAAACCAGAAAAGGTGTGCAGAAGATCTGCAAGGGACAACACATTAGAAAAATCAGTAACCCAACCGAAAGAATGGACACTGGACAAAGCAAGTAAGCAACTTTTAACTAGAATTCATTGTATTCAAAAATGTGAACCAAGAACTGAACTGACCATCTTGAGTCATCAAAGGATAGTCTGAAGCACTTAAGTTGATGAACCAATCCCAGTCCTTATATTTCTTGAGAAGAATGGCACAAGCGTGAAGCGTGTTGGAAACCATGGTTGGACCTCTATAAGTAACCATATTAGCTTTGGTTATCATTTGGACATTCTGCACCTTATTAAAAATGGGATGTTTGTCAAGCCGAGAAGCAAGCTCTAGCCTTTCCTCTGGTGGTGATTCCAGGTCCAAATGCACTATATAATAATTCCATGGGTGATACAGCGCCAGAAGAGTTCTCCAAAGCTTATCTAGATCACCTCTTGATCCTGATATCAAATAAGCAAAGCGAGGCATGGGCGGAGCAGCTGGGGGAGGAGGAGGTTGAGGTTTTGGAATCTTGGTATCAACATACAATTGGCTAGTGTGATTGATAGAGGGGAACATCGAGAATATCGAATTGATGGTTTTCAGTGACGAAATCATCCCCATATTGAAGGAGGTGGCAAATAGGAAAAGGCATACCAGGGAACTGATAGCAAGAGGAAAAACCCATTTTTTCTCCATATTCAAGGACCCCATTGCTGAAGTTTATCATGAGTTGAGTGACAATGATACAGTTCTCACACCTCAGGTGCTAGCAGTTTCATCAAAAGTCCCCAATCATATGTATGTATACAAAAATTCCAACTTGATTCCGTTGGAACTCAACCTTTTCACTAGCAGCCCAAAGTTTGATCAATGCCGTCTCCGCACAGATTATCTAGCTTCAAGAGTGGCTGATAAAAACACCAATCCAAATTAAAAATTCAATCCAGGCCTAATAAAGTGATCACTTTGCTTTCCCAATAAACAACAAATGGACTCGTAACTGAGCAACTATCCAATTATGCATCAATGAAAAAGACACAATGCAACTCCAGTCCTCAATGTATATTGCTTGGGGGGAAAAAAACCATAAAAAGGAACAAAACAAACCTCAGTTTGAAGGGATGATTAGCATTTGAACAAATTGTCAAATACGTCAAACGGGTAATACACATGAATGTGACACCGGAACGAGGCAACCGGTACAAAGTAGTGATCACTGATCAATATGACGAAATAGTTATCAACCAAAAGCCGACATAAAAGTAATTCTTAATCCTGTCTTATTAAGAATTATTAGAGACATATAACATGGGATTACTGAAACTCCACAAGCAAAAAGTCAAACAATTGGAATGACTGACTCATTCGGAGGGACCAAAATAAAACGGAAAAGCGTTTTGCAGGATACAGCTAGAAAACAACAAATGCTCACAACATTTGAAGAGGGGCAAAAACAAAAATGGTTCCTTTTTCATTCAGACCATTAAAATGGCAGAAAAAAAGATCACAATCTTTTATGAAGAAGAAATTCCCACAAAAAAGGTAAAAAAACAAATCCCAGGTGGTTATTAAATTTTCAGCTTCCAGAAGCTGAAAGATAACCACCAGAGAGGCCCTGTTCTTAATAGAATCAAACGTAAATCAACATTCGTTTTCCTCAAAAAAAAATAAAAAAAAAAAACCAGGGAAAAAAAATATTGATATATGCATAAACAGAGTATGCAGAAACGGCTGAATAGCAACAGAATCAAACAAATTTAGCAAAATGAAACATCGATTTAGCCTAAAGCTCACACGTGTCCCTTCCTGCGCGTGTGCAGTAGGAGGAAGGAACCACAAACAAGAAAAACACCGCCCCAAATAAACACCACCTAAATAGATTATTTATATTAAAAAAAAAAAAAACTGAATAATAACCGTACCTTTATAAGCTTTTGCCTCCAATCGGCGGCCTTCAAATGAAAGACAGAATATTTACTCGAGAAAGGTATCAGGAAAAAAAAAAAGAACAGAATTTTATGAGGTTTATTGTGATAGCTGTGTTAGTTCTCGATTTCTGGGATCATCAAATCAAGAAAGAGAAGTTTTTTCTTTTTCTTTTTGGCATAAAAGGGATGACTTTATGAGAATGGCCCAGGAATTTAATTCCAGTGGAAAAGCTGTTACAAAAAAAAAAAAAAGAGTTATTGACAGCAGAAGAGGCGGAGAGCGGCGGTGGAAGAGAAAGAACAACCACCCACCGGCAGTATTAGTGAAATCTTTGAATTCCAAGTCCAAATTATGGAGATAAAGACTGTGGGGTTTGAATCTTTTGATTGTGGAACTTATATATCTTTAAAAGAATTCACACCGGAAAAGTTTCCATACTGGGAAGAAGGAGGGAAAGGTCAGAGTTCGGTTAATACTCGAATTGGTTTTTTTAATTTTTGAGTTTTTTTTTTTTTGGATTTTGAATCCTATGATCCACCGCGGCAACCACTAATAAGTCAGGCAAGCCACAATTGCCTCCTAGTAGCTCTCTACTAATATAGCTATTGCCGCTAAACAAAATAAAAATTCTTTTTTCAAGGTCTTGTTTTGGTAGCAGTATTTGTTATGTTTTTCCCATATTGGAATCACCACAAAACAATAACGCATAAAATCAGTGTAAACTCACTGAAAACCATAATCGCTTGACCTAATGTACATTATCGTTTTCACAACACTTTGAAAATATTTTTAAATTTTTTTCGAGTTAGATTCATGTAATGTTGGACTAATCTTGAAAATTTTTAATTCCCTATGTGATTTCGTGTCCCATAATTTTTTTTTCTTTTTTAAATTTGCAAAAGATAATTGGTTCGATATGTATATCTAAATGGAAGAAGAGTTTCCAATTCAAAAAATGGGATTGCACATATCCAATACTCTAAAAGATATAAAAGTCACTTTTTGAATTGTTTTGATCAGAGTTATAACTAGTAGAGAAGATAACATAAGACTCAAAGATGTACGCGTGGCTTCTTAATAGGAAAGGATTATTAATTTTCATGAAGAAGGTAGTTAGTACCTTATAAATTCGCGTTTAATATTAATCCATTTAATTTTTTCGGCGTAAATGTAACGGTTATGTTTGGTTAAAAAATTGGAACGTAATTATGCATTTTGTTGACTAATTACAACACGAGGAGAGAGGTAAACTACCTTTGCGGCTTCAAGCAATTCCAATCGGGTCAAAATGCATATACATTTATCGAAGACTCGGGACTCTGGAGTTTGGACTGTTAATTTAGGACGAGATGGTAGTACATTTTATGTACAATTAACTTGTCGTGAGTTTGAAATAACGCAGAAGGAAAAAACAAGGTCAAAGAGTAACTAATTTGGGAGTTTTCTTAGAGTAACTAACCGATTTTCTCCTTGACGAAATCTCTTAGTTTTTAAGTGTAATTATTTAGTGTTATTTTATCGTGATCTTCTTGTTCTCGTTTAAATTTTTTATTTTTTTTACATCTCCTTTCAAGTTTCATATTTTCTTTCTAAAAACAATGTTTTCTCTTTCCATCTTTGTGTTTTCCTTTTTTAGTTTTTTTTTTTCGATGTGATTTTTTCAATGTTTATAGGATTTTCTCCAGCTTAATTAGTAATTTGTTCACTCAGTTTGTTATTTGTTTTAGGTTTCTTAAGAATCTTAATTGTGTTGTTAATCTCATCTCAAAAAAAAAAAAAAAACAACGAAAAAAAACAAAGTAATGTTTGTTATTATCTTTTTAGAATTGTTACAATCTATAGTTGTATTATGTTTATATTTATTTTTTCACTTCTTACTACCATCCCATCCTCTGTCATTTTTTTTCAATCAATACAGTTACTTTCCTTCATTTGATGGTGGCTTTGTTTTTCTTCTGATGGTTATTTATTTATTTTATTCTTTTCATAATCGCAAAATTTCTATTTGTCCTCCTAAACTTTTCTATAGAAGAAAACCTTATTAGATTACAGTTTATACTTCCTCCCTCCATGATTGAGAAGTCGACAGGTGAATATTCATACTCTTTCGTTTTCCATATGAGGAAATCCAAATCCTGGTGATATCTTCGTTTTCCATATGGTTGGGGAACGGGTTACTATGCATGAAGATATCACTAGGATTTGGATTTCCTCCAACATACTTCAGAAGGCGATGATGTTTTAAGAGAACTACCAAGTGCAAATTGAATCTTTCTGGAAAATTCCTCATAATCATAGTTGGTGTTTCATCTTCTGTTAGATTCATCGTGATAATATGTGTAGCACACAAATTGTGGTTTCATCCACTATCACTATGTAATCACTTGGTGTCAATGATACTAAGTTCTTTATATTATTCAGAACTGGTTGATTTCCAGCAAGTTTAATGTATATTTACTTTAAAAAAAAAATCAAAGAGTAGAAATAATCTCGATGATGAGACATTTGTACTATTAGTGGAAGTTAGGATTGTCTTTTACTATAGCATTGCACAATGCACATAGCCAACGTTTGAAAGTGTAGGATTTAGAACTTAGAAGCAAATTTTCTTGCCTAAGAAGTACGACTTTCCAACCCTTTTACTTTAAGTCGTCCATTATTTGTACGGGATTTGACTTGAAATATGCAAAGTCGTTTACGCGTTAACAATCTACCCTTTTTCTTTTTTCTTTTTTTTTTTTTTTCTGGGGGTGGTGGTAATAAATCTACCATTTTTCTCAACATTGAAGATAAAACATCTCACATTATTATGTACTCCTTCAATCCCATTTCAATAGGCTCACTTTCCCTTTTGAGATGTTTCAAAACTTAGTCCTATTTTAGACAATTAATTAAATTTTTTTATAAACTTTATAATATACTCTTCTCACTTTCACTAAAATCAAGATCATTTAATAAATTTCAACTATTATTCTCTCATATCAACTAATAAATCACTAGTCCTTAATAAGGGTGTAGTAAGAATTTTATTTAAAATTAACCACGTAAATTACATTACCCACTTTTTCTTAACTCCGTGTATGTTTAAATGGGCCTATTAAAATGGAATGGAGGGAGTACTGTAATTTTTATGTTTAAAGGGAAAAAAAATAGAATTGAATGGCCTTAATGATCCTTGAACTCAGACGTCATGTTAATGGGTGATAACAATCCATTCTTATCTCTACTCAATTCTCCTGCCCAATATAATTTCTCCTACAATAGTTGTTTTTCCCCTTTTGTAAGGGAATTCTTCTACAAGAGTTTAATTACTGTAGGAACAAATTTCATCTTCCATAGTTGAAAAAAAAAAGTTTGTTTAGAAAGTCTTGTATCGAGATAATCTAGGAGTAAGAAAAGTTTTTGAATCTAAAGTCCCCCAATAAATCATATTTGTCATAGACTCCAACAAAAATTTCATAAACAATGGACGGCTATCTCAAACGAAATTAGCACATAAATGAAGAGACACTAATGTCAGCATGGTAACAAAATGGTTTCGTAATACTTTCGAGTTATTTACCTTAAAATAATTATTTATTTTTTCTAAATTTGATTTCACTTATTCCATCTCAAAATTATTGTGTTCAGTGCAATAACTTTAGAATACAGAGACTACTATAATTTATATATATATATATATATATATTACAAAACGTTTAATCGCATAAACTACATTTCGGAAACAAATACGACAACTGGCCTTGTTTGGACAACATTCCATTTTACATTTTCACTCATTTTACCTCTTAAACACAAAACCTAATGGAAAAGAAAACGTCATCCAAACAACTTTCTAATTTACATTTTAAATTTCAACTTGAAACACTTTTTGTTAGTGTAATGACCATTTTAGAACTACAAATAGTTTAGTGACAAATTTGGCAGGTTTCCGTTATTGAGTGATTGTTTTTTGAAAAGTTCTTTTTTGCAGTAACTATAATTGACAGTATTTAATTGTTTAGTGATGACTTGTACTTGATATTTCAAAATGTAGTTCAAAATACTTTTTTTCAAAAACCAACATCCAAACAACATTTTTATTTTCCATTTAGTTTTCAATTTAAAACACTTTTCACTTTTAAGTGGCAAAATGAAATGTAAGTTGACGTACAAACAAGCACTCAGACATTCTGGGTTGTTGGTCCGAGTCCCTAGAAATTGATGTCTGTAAAACATCACGAATTTTTTCTTCTTTTTTTTTTTTCTTTTTTTGATTGTTTTTTGAATATGTCACGAACTTGATTGGGAATTGAGAAAGAACATTTGATCGCGCTTTTTATGAGACGTGGCAAAATAGAGTTTGAGGTTGGGGGCCTCATTAAATCAAGTGGGCCCAAAATATTAATCGCCGTATAGTTTCAGTCAGTCGTGGGCACGGGGATGGTACAAAATCCGCCACCTATTTGGGCCGACAGCTTTTAATTTTCTTCCCTTCTTTTTTGTTTCTTGATCAAATTTTCTTCCCTTCATTTTCCCAGCGTGACTACAATTTTCAGTTTGTTTTTTTTTTCCGGACTTCTACAATTTGACTTTAGTATACGGGGAAAAAAAAGAGGTTGGTTTACTTTTCCTATTGTTAATATTTTTAAATTAATAATAATATGCCTGTTTTTTAACAATTTTTCTTTTTTCTCAACTAGGAATCATAAAGAAAAAGGAGAAAACAAGGCAAACAATGTGATTCTTTCACTTTTTATGTTTGATTTTATCTTATCTTTGGGTCATTTTTTTTTAAGTTTTTCCAGAAATTTTTATTAATATATATTCATCCTAATATAATAATTTTTTTTATATTTTTAATGTATTTTTTATATTTTAAAAAATCTAAAAACACATATAAAAAACATACCGTTACGTATAAAATGCGAGTCAACAAATAAGAACCGCCAACTAGCTCGAGTTATAACCGTGACCTAACGCCCAACTACAGAAGCAAGAGTGATAAAACCGGTTGAAGCTTACCGAATTTATATTATGTCAGTGCCTGTCGAATTACAGAATGTATGCATTGCTAATGTGCCTCAATTTCCTAGCCTATGTCAATACTATACCTCCTTCCCACAAGATAATGTACATTATAATTTATGAATTGTAATAGTACTAGTTTTAATAATATAATTTACTAATATTAATGTGAATTATTGTTTAGGGCGGGAGGTGTCCAAATAATACAATTTAACCCTTTGTCTTTTATGTTTGAATTTTTGTGCTTGCTTTTTTTCATTTTTACAGAAAGAAAATGCAAAGTGTGATATTAGATTACAAAAGTACATGAATATCAAACATCCATTATCGTGTTCCGATCACTAAATTAAACTCGAGAAATTTCTAATAGTTAATCCCATCGGACATAGTACTCGCAATAGAAAACAAATAATCAGTTATGAAATTGACTTTTTTTAAAAACACATGTATAATTTGTACTGTCCACACTCGTTACGCCTCATCAATTCTTTAATATCCTATACGAAACTTTTATGGATATCCACTGCTACTAAAAGGAATGTAACCATTTTTTTTTTTAGAAATAAAAGATAAATTCATTAATTTACTAGAAATCGTCTAATAACGATTGGCAAAAACAGATACAACCAGAAACACATAATTTACAATCGGTCATATTAGCTACACATTAACTATCCACTTCGTCTATCACTTTTAGATTTCAAGATCACATGTCAATTGTAGATTTTTTTAATAGTACTAGACCTTGAAATGTAGAATTGCTTTTGTTGGATTCTTATGTTGACCGTGGCCCAATTTAACATTTCAGCCTGATCCAAAACGAGGATAGGCCTCGATACCTTCGAGAATTCGATACTAGGAGATGCCTGGCACGCTCCACTACAACCTTTTAAGTATTGAGCCTTTTGCGTAATAAAGTCTGGCCCATTTAAGAAGTGTAGTAGGCTGTAGGTTTGAGTTTCAGTTTCATTTTCTCTTCTAATTTCCCCCCTTTTCTTTTGCAGTTAATTACGAATTATGTCCGGCTCTAATTTCATGAAATTTGAATCAAGTAATATAATTTGGTCACAATCAAGTTTGCCAAAGTTGGTTCCCATTTACTATGAAAACTTTATGATTTAACACTGGTATAATATCTCGCACGAAAACATTATCTGAAATTTGAAAAGCAATAAGATTTTTTTCAAGTCGAAATAGTTATTGTTTGTTAGTTTTTCCCATTATTATATTTTAAAAAAATTCCCACTGGCCGATTCACATTTGGGAAACCAAAAAATAGGCTTTAACTACAAAAGATTCATTCAACCCATTGAAGGATGAATTTCGTGGAAATTAATTGAAACCTGATATGGGAGTTTTTCTTCCGCAATATATAGCCTTAATGTTGAACCAAAATAATATTTTTCTTTTGTAAAAATGATGGAGCAGTTAATGCATTAGACGTTCTCTCCTGCATTCGTAATGGTAGTGGTCATTACAATAGCCGAGTAAAATTCTTTTCCAATTAATTTTTCAAAAGCGACATTTTTATTTTCCACCCCCAAAAAAGAAACACAAAACATATATATCCAGAATATATAGCTAAATCTCGTAAACATCGAAATGACGTGCCTGATTTAAAAGAAACAAACTCTTAAGGTGTACACGTGTAAATCGACACCGGTGCTATCCGTCGCTTGCTCCATACTTTCTCACATCGTCGTTTTGCTTCCAATTTGCCTCACGCTCACTTTTTCGGTTTTTGCTCATTTCATTTTCAGTCGCAATAAAACAAAAAAAAAACCTCCATTTAAAATTTAAATACATATGATCAGTTGTATGAGTTGTATTCACTTCGAATACAATAAATTCAGTCTTATCTTAGGATATCATCACAAGATTGAAGTTAAATAGGCATATACTTTGTTAAATATAAGCAAATAGTAGAAAACTAAACATGTCGAATAACAATTACATGCAAATAAACTTTATTTTAACATTACTATTTTTTTTTGTTCCGTACTGTTTTAATAGTATATACATGTACATCAATAAATCCGGTCTAAAAAAAAACTTTTTGATGTATTTTAGATTTGAATTTTAAAACTCTTGAAATATTGAATGGGAGTTTACACAATTTATTCTTTGTGTTGACTTAAGTATAACTACTGAAACTTTGATTACTAAGAACATTCACAATGGTAATAAATAATTAGTAAATAATGATTTTATTATACTATTTATCATTGTATTGAATATGATAATATTATACAGTGTAAACTTTTTGGATTAAAATATAATTTATTGTAAGTTTATGATAATACAAAAACTATTTCATTTTATTTTATTTTTACAGTGTAAATCAATATAGTGAAAAGTTGAATTATAATGTTAAAAGTTTATAATATTATATCCACAATAGCGTAAAACGTTATGAATACTCTAATCATTCATATGTTTTGTAGTGGTTCATATTCTGTAATTAATGTTAGTCACTCTATTGTTGTTTGTGGGTTTCACTGAAAACAGAAGAAGAAAATATCATTACAGTAAATATATTTTTTAAATACTACTCCCTACATTATTTAGGATTTTTATCGAAAAATCATGGAATACTGTGATACAAATGGACACTCCAACTGTACTTTCCCTTATTGTGTTCTTAGTGTGAACAGTTGGGAACACAAAATTTGTCGACCCTCTCTCTATCAGCAGAATTCAGGACACTGATTTCCAGAATCTAATGGACATGCCATTTTTGCTCAAATTGCACACTACACATAATTTACTGTCAAGATTTCTGTGATTTCCCTCTCTCCTTATTCTTTACTACCCATTTTGGTAAAAGAAAACTAAACACACCAGAATTTGTGTAAAAAAAAGCCTGCTTCCACCATTTAACCATTGAGCAAATGATACAGATAGTGAGAAAAAAATAGTGAAAATATATCGTGACTGATGTGTCTATAATAATTAAGGGTAAAAAAATAATTTTAAAGGGAAAGAAAAAATTTCAACGGTAAAATAATAACAAAATATGATGTACACATCACTCATTATGTTTTCTCGCTATATTATTTCCCTAAGAGTATCATTTTCCTTAACGATTTTAGTATTTGCCCCTTTTAGTTTTTATCTCATACGTATTGGGAAAAAGAAATAACGAAAATACCTATTTTTATAGAAGTATTTTTTTGCCCTTTACGGTTCTAGTTCTAGTATATAGAGAGAGGGATCTGAGGTCTGACTTCATTTTCTCTCTTAAATTTCCGGTCTTGAAAAAAGCCCTCTCTTTGTCAAAGAAGGGGTCTCCTCTGAAATATCTCTCCAGTTTTTCCTCTGGTAAGTAAAGTCTCCTCCTTTTCTGCTTCTTCTTTAATTCATACACGCATTTGTTTCCGGGGTTTTTTTTTTTCTTTTGAAAAAAAAAAAAATTTGCAGCTTTCTTTTATTTTGTTGATGGGTTTTTTCAATTTGTGAGTCTTCTCATCTTTTTGTCCTTTTTTGCTGGGGATGTTTAATTTATGCTTTTAATTGTTTGATCTGTACTGATCTCGGTTCTTGAAGGTAATTCTGTCTTGTTTGTACTGATTTTATTGTGTTTCTTGGGTGAGGAATGGTGTTGGGGATGATGCTGTGTTTCTTGAATTTTAGTTTCATGATTTAAGAAATCGATTTTGTTCTTTTTTGACTTATCAATTGATGTAACTGGGGGAAAATGCGGTGGAGCGATTCTGTTTTATCAATTCTTTCTGTTAATCGACTTAAAGTTTTGATCTTTCCACCCCATTGATTTGATGCAATTGTAAAAGATTGTTCTTTTTGGGTCTGATTCAACGTTTTATTGTAAATAAACGAGATTGGCCCAATGATATATTGGAAATGATTTCTCCGCAGAATTCTTTGAATTATATTTTCGATTAGCATGTGATGTGTCCTGCATGCATCCACTTGAGATTTATTTTTCCGATCTTTCAGTAATTTTTGTTTTAGCCACCTCGATTGCTTAAAATGAAATCGTGAATACTTCTGAATTCTTTCTATTTGCATCTTCCCCATTTTCATATCTTGGGTGATGTTTGTAAAGCATCTTTCTATGTGCATCTTCCCCATTTTCATATCTTGGGTGATGTTTGCAAACCATGGCTGATAAATTCTTTGAAAGTTTTCCGTGGTGAGCCATTGTTTTTTCCAATTAAGTGGAGAACTTGTTTATATTTAACTGTTTCTGGCCTTGATTGGGTGGTGTTTGTTTCATTTTAAAAATTGGAGTTCCAGCTTTTCTAATTCACACCCACTTGATTCCGTGATAGTTATATGCGGTTTATGTCTATGTATCAATTTACTTGATTTTGGTCTGAAGATGACATTCTTCTGGTTGTTTGGTTCTTTCTTTTGTCAGGGTTTGAGATTTTAGCACACATTTGTGTTGATCTTCTGTTGGAATAATGGGTGTGGAAGTTGCAGAACCAAAGTTGGCACATGTTCCTGGGGAAACAGCCGGTCAAGACAGCGGCCTGTTGAATGAAAATGGGAAAATAAACGAAGTTGTTGGGCATATTGAGCCCATAAAGTTTGGGTCTCATGGGAGTGACGAAGTTGCAAAAGGTGAAACGAATAAAGCAGCTGAGGTCAGCTTCCCAAAGGATGCAGTTGATGAGTGGCCTGCCCCTCAGCAGATACATACTTTCTATTTTGTCAAGTATAGATCATATGAAGATCAAAAGCTTAAAATAAAGTTGGATCAGGTTGATAGTGACCTGACAAAAAAGACACAAGCTCGGTCGCAACTCATTGAGAAATTGAGAAATTTAAAGGTTAGTGCAAAGTCTTGTTTTTTTGTATCCTGTAACGAGTGGTTGATGATTATGTTCTATGTTTTATGTGTTATTCCATCTCTGCTGTTGATGATTTGATTTTTATTAACTCTCCGTTTGTCTTTTCTTTTGTGGTTTCCTTTTGTAGGCCGACCGAGCACAAAAGATTTCTTTGTTAAAGGCTTTAAATGAAGAGAATAAGCAGTATAGGTCATTGATAGATGAGAAGAAAAAGGAAAGAGAACCCCTGCAACAGGCTTTGGGCCAGTTACATGGCGGAAAAGAGAGGGGATCTGGTATATGTTCATCCGTGGAAGAGCTCGATTATCGTGTAAGCTTGATGCATGTTTGAAATTCTTAATGAGGTTCTGTTTAATTTTGAACCAATCCCCTATCTATCTCTCAGCATGTTCTTGATTTAATTTCGTATTGAATTCCTTAAAAGGACAATAGTTTATATCATTTTTTTTCTGATTGTATGTGCAGATTAAAAGTTTGCAATATCGCATGCAACATGAAAGTATTCCTTTGACCGAGGAAAAACAAATTCTTAGGGAAATTAAGCAGCTTGAAGGAACAAGGGAGAAGGTGGTAGCTAATGCTGCTATGAGAGCAAAGATTCAGGAGTCAATGGGTGAAAAAGAAGCCCTAGAAGATCAGATGAAAGTAAGCCCATTGATTAAGAACTCCTGTTCTTTTGAAGATGGCTGATTTTGCATACCGCTCTTTTCTCAAAATTTATCATTTGTGAAGTATGCTGAAATGATGTCATTTTCTTATAGCTCATCAGAGTTGATATGGATGGAGTTCGGAAGGATCAACAAGTTGTATTTGCTAAGCGTAAGCAATTGGAAGAAGAGAAGGATATTATTGAGAAGGCGATCAAGTCGCTAGAGGAGGAATTGACCACTCTTACTCAGAAAAGGGACCAAACTTATGAAAGTATCAAACAATTGAGAAAACAACGTGAAGAAGGGGTAATACTATTTTGTGTTTTCTTGTTACATATTGTATGCAGTACACTATGATCACCAGTTTTTGCTGAGTAATATGGTTTTTGGTGCTTTGTCTCTTGGTTGCAACTCAGGGAATTCATTTTTGGTCTGCTAGCTGAGATAGTAGTAATAATGACCATTTGTCAAGGATATACTCCTTAGACTTACTAGATTTTCTAGAATACAGAACTTTTGGGTTGTGTTTCCTTTCCCAGCTAGGTTCTCCCTTAAACAACGTAGTGGAGAAAAAGTTTTAATCTGCGTCATTGTTGGTTGTGTGATCTTCTCATCAAAGCTGACGAAATGAATTAGATATTGCATCTGGCTTATATTGTTGGTTGATTACTAAGTTGTGATTATGAGGAAAATATCTGTTGTGATGGTAAATTACATGAGTGAAGAGTGATGGGGATATCTGGTGGGGCTGGGTATCAGGCACACATCTATTGTGATTTCATCCGATTTTAAGACTGGACCTGTGGCTTAACAGTGTATAGTGAGACCACTGGATTTGTTATGTGCTTCATCTCTCATTCATTATGTTTTTTTGGGAATGCTTGAAACATGGACTTCCTGTTATCTTAGATTGAGAGATAGGTGGTGATGTGTGAGTTCTAACTTTGCAGAACTCCGCTTTTCACCTAAATCGATCCCTGCTGAACCAAGCCAGAGTTCTTGCAGAGAAGAAGGATGTTGAAGCCCTGAAGGAACTTTCAGATACAGAGGTTGGTTGGTACATTGCCTGTGTTTTTTCGTATGTTCTGTTTTTGCCTCTTCTGACTCTTCCATCTGCTCTTGACAGATTGATAAATTTATCTCCCAGTGGAATAGTAGTAAGGCTTTTAGGGAAGACTATGAGAAGAGGATTTTATCTTCTCTTGACAATCGACAGCTGAGTAGGGATGGACGAATGAGGAACTACAATGAGAAGCCTATATTGGTGGTTGAGAAAGCGTCCCCACCTGAAACCGAGGCTGTATCAAGAGTGTCTGCGAAACAGGCACCAAAAGAAGACTCCAGTTCTTTAAAACCTGAAGCTGCAGCTCCTGTCCAGAAAGAGAAGAAAGAGAAGCAGAAAGAATCAAACAAAATCAAGGGAAATAGCTCAAAGGCAGCTGATGTAGTAGATGAAGAGGATTTCTATGTGCCTGAGAAGGTGACAACAGATCCTCCAAAGGTGATTGAAGTTGATGAGAAGAAATTGAAGGAGATGAGAAGGGCAGAGGAGATTGAGAAGGCGAAGCTTGCCATGGAGAGGAAGAAGAAGTTGTCAGAGAAAGCAGCTCAAAAAGCTGCTATCAAAGCCCAGAAGGAAGCTGAGAAGAAACTCAAGGTAAATAAATTGTCATTTAAATTTTTTTCCCCTTGTGCAAAATTCTTAGGATTGGAGCCTTATAATACAAGTTTGCTTATAATAAAATGGACTGTTTTTTATGGTATTACAGGATCGTGAAAAGAGAGCAAAGAAGAAAGCTGGCTTATCGGGTGATGCTCCAGAGGCTGAGGAACAAACTGAAGCTGTTACTGCTGATGCTGGTGATGAGTTAGCTGAAGCAGAGAAGGCGGAAGAAAGAGTTGAAACTCCGGCGCCATCAAAGAACAAAGAAAGGAAGGATAATCCAGTGAGACGTAAAGTTGTTAGGTCCAGGGGTTCAGATGCCCTTCCAAGAGCTATACTCAAGCGCAAAAAGGCAGCAACCAACTACTGGATGTGGGCTGCTCCTGCTGCTTTGGTGTTGGTGCTGCTAATCTCAGTTGGTTATTATTACTATATGGTTTCGGCTTAGAATAATAACCTGAAAGAGTTCAGGGAACGAAGAATTTTGGTTTTCCTTATCATTTTACTGAGTTGAGAGATTGATTAGGCCTGTACTCTGTATAAGTAGACTTAAATGTGCCTGTCTTTTTACCTTTGTCTCAAAATTTTTGGTTTTTTTTTTTCATTTTTCTTTTTTTCCTTCACACCTTATAGCATTGGGTGAACCCAGAACTCATAAATTGGTAGAGATAAGCCAGGTTGTAAGTTTAGTATTCAAGAACGGATGCACATTTGCTGCTTTAGTTGTCTGTTCTGTAAGTTTTGGCTGTGGCTATACTTCTCTTCAGTCAGTTATTTGTTTTGGAAGAAATGGTTTTTTCTTATTTCTGTTTGAAGTGAGGCCGCTTTGCCTCAAATCTCTCGACCATTTGAGTAGCCTTCAAAGGGCGAACTGCTTTACTAATTGGGAAATTTGACCATTTGATGAATAAGATTTAGAACATCTCTAACCAAAAAAAAGAGGCCCTCTTGAGTTAACTAAGTTTCATTCATTCTGTATACAAGTTCTAATCTAATGTTTTGAACTTTTAACAAAAAGTTTTCTTAGAATAGAGAATAAATCTGTAAGGATTTTCTTTTTGGACAAGATCTGTAAGGATTTATTTCTCGAGGAGGGAAAAAATAGAAGAAAACAGTAGCACAAAGAAAAGAAAAGAAAAGAAAAGGGGGAAACGTATAAAAGGGTGAGCTTTTTGTGTTCAAAGGCCAGGGCCGGTCATCCAAGCCACATACTGCAACAAACAAGTTGAGTGTATCCACAACCGGGATGTGGGCGGTTCCGGCGCGGTTATTATCCAACGGCGTGGCGGCTCTGCGATGTGGGCTACAACCAAATGTGATCCATGGTGCTGTTGGTATCAGCCGTAGACCTCTTCTCCTCCCTTTTACCACTCCATTCAAGTCACCAGGTGCATCCTCTTTATCTACTCTGTTGAGTTTTTCTTCTTTGCTTTGGGGTTTTTGTTGTAGTTCTGTTCTATGGTCGTTAGTGTATTATATTCTTTTGGAATTGGTTTTTATTATTCTTCCTTTGAGCTAGCTGTGTTTGAGGGTTGGCTTTTTATAGTACTTGCGAAGCTGTATGCTTTGTTTTTTGCTAATGGGTTGCAGGAAAATTTGAATTTTGGGCAATGCTTTTTGATTCAGTAAAGACCTTCTCATTGAAATTCTGTTTCTTTTTGTGAAATGAGTATTCTGGTAGCATGTTGTATGCTTCGTGATGAATGAGGACCGCATTGTTAAACAAGATGTATGTAGAAGGAATTAGGAATTTCTGCCTATTTAATAGAGGGTGTCAATTGAAGAAGCTTTTTCCGTTGAACAAAATTATGACCATGTACCCTGCAATTGCATCTCCTTGTGGAATATAATTAGGCTGTTGTCAAAAGGCTGAAGGACATATTATCAGGTGTAGATGTTCATGTGGTGTGTGTTTGTGTTCTTCGTTGTTGTATATTTAATTGAGTTACTCCTTAGTAAGAAGCTGATTTCTGGGAATTAAATATCCGGTGGAAGGACAAAGACATCTTTCGGAAAAAAAAAAAAAAAAACAGAAACGAATACCCACCAGGAGGAAAGGGAATCTTGTGTACAACTTTTTTTTATAGTGCTAGTTGTCTCTTCGATTATTTGGTTGATTCTCCAATCCTATTTATTTTCATGGATGGTTGTTAATGTGTGCTATTCTTGATGCTGTTTTCCATGCAGCTTTGAGCATATGCCATCTAGCGCAGGCCTCAAAGACTGACACAGAAGTTTTACTCAGAGGAGTTGGAGACAAGGACACAATTGAAGATGTCAAGCGCGTTCTTGAGTTGGTAGATGAGTAGCTACTGTGCGCACATATTGTAGACTTGTTTACTTTTTCAAATTTTGGTTTACTCCTTCTTTCCCCTTTAGTAGCTCCTCCTCACTGAGAATGCAGAAATCCTTAATTAACTTGCTTAGAAGAGTAATATTGGGTTCATATTTTCCAATACCTTATGGCTTCTCAGGCAACACGAGCTGCAACAAGACGTGAAATTTTGCATACTGGTTTTCTAACACCACCTGTACTGAATGAGTCCATGAAAGCATTGCAAAATCTAGCTGAAATTAAAATGGTTGCTCAAGGAGGTTATCCTGAGGTTTGATTAAATTTAATGTCATCATTTGTTATTTACTGCTCCCAAGATTAGATGGTTTTCTGTTAATGCTTTTGCCATATTTAATTTTTTTTCTAGGCTGAGAGATGCCGACTCTCAGTTGGACATCCCGATGTTTTGACCACTGACCCCGATATTGTTGCAGCCTTAAGGTGCTCATGCAATATTTCGACCATTTTCTTTCGCCAGGTTATCTGAAATTTGTGCCTGTAACAAACACATTTCAAATTTCCAGTATTTCAGGGAACTTTGGATTCCAGCCTTGCTCTCATGGTGACTTCCTTGGTTCAATACTTGGTTCAGGAATTACTAGAGATAAAGTGGGAGATATTATTGTGCAGGTAGATTTGTTGAGGTTGTTATTTATTTTACTTAAGTTGTAGGGTAGTACCTGGAGTTTTCAACAATCAGAATTTACTTCTGCAATGGGATTCTTTTTTTTTTTTTTTTCCTTAAATATTAAGTGGCTGAGATGAATTTGTTTGAGATAAAACATGACTGTTTTAAACTCTTCTAGACTATCCATATGCAAAGGATGGCCTTCGTATTGGAATACCTTTATATCTAGGTGGACAGAGTAATTAAATCCATGCAAGCTTAAGTTACACAGTCCAATATTTTCAAGATTCAGCCTTGAAGACTTTTAATCCCTTCTCAAAGTGATTTTTCAGATCACTCTACGAAGTGCTTTGCCCTCTTTAATTTCCTTCTGTCAATTTTTCTTTTTCTGGATTAGGGAGAGAGTGGAGCTCACGTTCTTGTTGTTCCTGAACTCGTTGACTATCTCATATCATCCTTAGACAAGGTAAATCATTCCTGAATTCACCCTAATACCTGGCATGGTTACTTCTAGTTAATTGGTCTAGCATAATGGATATATGTGTTTCACTTGCACTTTTAGTTTTGCAATACATAAGAGTTTCATTTTTGCCTTTGGAAATTCGCTCTTTCATTCGTGTCTCTACAGAGATGAAAAATTGTTTTTAGGACTTCATGGTTCAAAACACAACTTTATTACCAAGACTGGAAGTTGTAAAATGATGTCTATAG
Source organism: Oldenlandia corymbosa var. corymbosa (assembly GCA_949775105.1). Lineage (NCBI taxonomy): Eukaryota > Viridiplantae > Streptophyta > Magnoliopsida > Gentianales > Rubiaceae > Oldenlandia > Oldenlandia corymbosa. The sequence goes on from OX459118.1 coordinate 8,718,444, forward strand.
CTTGCAGCTCAAACTACATTTTATTATGTAAATTGAACACAGATTTTAAACGGCGTTCCTATAACACATTTCAAAAATACCTTCTACGTGTAGCAATAGTCTTCATCTATTTTCTTTTTATTGATATGTGAACCATTTTGGAGAAATGTGTTGTATAACTATGCATGTATTTGAGGAAACTTCTTAGTATCTATACTTAGTAAGAAAATTGAAGAAATTTTGGCAGTTCTTAATTTTTCTGATAATGTATTTTTACTAATACAGGTCGGAAATGTTTCAGTTACTTGCAAAAGGATACCTTTGCTGGCAATTGAATACGAACCTCCAAGGTCTTACTGAATCTTTCATCTTTTTATTTTTTTTATTTAGTAGCTTTAATTCTTTGATTGACTTTAATAGGTTTGATTGGATTTTACCAAACCAGTGAACGTATTAATATTATCATTTACTCTTCCGCAGTACCAAGTCTTTTATTTCTATAGAATCATCAGTCAGACTTGATTCAGTTGCTAGTGCTGGATTCAAAATTTCAAGGTCAAAAATGGTTTCTTTAATCAGGTTTGAACAAAACTCTTTCAGTTTTATCCTTTGCACTGTAGATGTAATGTGCTGTCTTTTCGGACTCTTTACACTCTTTCTTTTCGGACTCTTTACACTCTTTCAGCTTAGTGATTAACCTTCTGTATTTCCGGACAGGATACCTTTAAGATGGAGAAATTAACAATTCTTAAACTTCTTTTGCCTTGTAGCAATGGAGATGTTCGTGTGAATTGGTCCACTGTCACAAAAAGTAGTAACAATGTTAAGACCGGAGACATTGTCTCAGTTAGTGGAAAAGGGAGAATGAAGGTCTGTTAGCGGATCTATTATATGCTCCAGTCGTATCTTACTAGATTGTGCTTCTAATTAAGTTTTATAATGAGCTTCATTGAATGGTTCGGTCAAGTCAAAACTTAGAAAACTCCTCCAAATATATTTTTCCTCGTTATCATTAAGAGTACTTATTTTGCACCACCTTCAACTAATTGTCGAAGTATTACTCTGCCATCAGGTTGGAGACATAAAGCCAACGAAGAAGGGTAAGTTTGCAGTTGAAATCATTCGATACAAGTGAAACACACCTGTTTCAGTTTCCGGCAGACAGATCCCCCAGATTTAACCTTGTTCGATGTACCCCGGCTGTCAATTGCCTGTGATGGACATGTATCTCTATCCGTGAAAAGCTAAATTTGGAATGTGCATCAGCCTTTTAGCTAAATGTATGAATATTATGAGGATTGATTTGGACACAGAAGTCGTAAATGAAAATTACTTTTTCGACGCTTTATACATTGGCAAAATTTGTGCGTTTAGTTTATCGTCCTTGGGCTCAAAGACACATTTGCAGGGGTTACTTGGATGTTAGTGTAATGAATGATCTCCATCATAACTCATAAGTTGAGTAATTGCCATATATTGCTGAAAGAAACAAAGCCATAACTGAGATGAACCATGTTTAAGTTTCACAGGGGCTAATCATAACATCAGAATTTTAGATGAGCAGAAAACAAGGTAAAATATAACTGATGATTTAAGGATCAGTAAAATGAATGGAAATGAAGATTATCCGTATAACTGGCGAACAACAGGAAAAAAAAAAAAACTTGTACTACAGTAGTAGACATGTGGTATTACATACAATCAGTATCTATCAAAACCTCTGCAACAAAGCTAGTTGCGGATTCAATATGAACTGGCTGTTCACCTTTCCATATATATATATATAGATAGATAGTAAAAACACACAAAAGCAGAAACAGATCCACAATGGGTTAGCTTATAGTATCTGAGTGTGGGTCCAAATCTGATCTCTCTCTGTATGATGTAATAAATCGCCCTGAGAGAGAATAGTTGATCTCAAGATTCTTCATCAGGGCAGTATCTGTCTTCCTCCTGCAAAGTATGCTTTGGTTTTGATTAAGCATAACCACAGAACCCCTGGCCGCACATTTGTCCATTTTTGCACTGTCTGCCACATTTACCGCAGTTGTTTGGGTTGTTGCGAACGTCGAGGCATCCACCACCGCAGCATTTCTGGCCTTGTAAGCACTTGTGGCCACAGAAGCCGCAGTTATTCTTGTCGCTGAGGACGTCCCGGCAATGTTTCTTGCAGCAGTAAAGCAGGTTTTTACCTTTGTTAGCCCAGACTCCATTGCACTTATTCTTCTTCTTGGGGTTACAGCGCTTGCCTTTCTTGATGCTGGCTAGAAACCGGCTTCTCAAATGCGTGTGGGCGAACGGCGTATCGAGCACGTACTCTTCGTCATCCTCTTCATCCTCATCAAATGAGGACAATGATGTAGATTGCGAGGCTGCCATATGAGAATGTAGTAGAGCAAGGAGTAAAGAGAGGAAGACTACGAGATGTAGTACTTTGGTGGTGGCCATTGTATTCTCTTGTGACTAAAAGCTCTCAAGTTTGGGATGTTTTCATTAGAATGCAAATCTGCAAAATTAAAGTCACAAGACAAGGGCTTTATTTAAACTCACTCAGTGGTTTTAAGAATAGAAAACTGTTCCATACCTCATGCTGATGTATTGTTTGCTTCTCTATCAGACAGCTGTGTGGTTTGAATGAGGAAACTTCGAAAGGACAAAAGTCGGTTGAAAAAATTTATTTGCCTGGCTAGATTCTCGCTGTTATATGTAGTTCAAATTTTAGAGAACCCAGTATTCATTAATTTTGTGTTATTGACTCATTAATCAGTTTATATACAATGTTCTTGATAATGTAATAGGGGTGTCGTATCCCAGAGATGTGCAAATATAAACATTTGCCTCCTCCATTGTAACAAAAAAAAGTGTATATAATATTCTTATATATTTTCGTTCTAAAATAATTGTATATTCAGCAAATAAACAGATATGGTATAGATAATTTCGTGAATAATCGCAATATTAATGAATCACTATGTATTTCTCAATCTAAACAGGGAACACTACATAAAAGCCAACTCGTAAGTGAACTAATCAGTCCAATTAATTAAACTACAAATTCAATACCCCGCCTAAAAGGTAGACATGATCCCACCTTATACTCTCGATTGTTTCAATTTTTCGGATCAATAGAACAAAACTCCACATCCTTTCAAATCCAAAAAGTCAACTACTAAAAAAAATCAAATCATATGGTGAGTTCTAGATGCGAGTGTATGGCAAGAAAATGATGAACGTTTCCCCAAACATAACCATGATAATGAATTAATGATGTAGTATGTACGATGTTCATATATGAGGTTTATAACATGCATATATGGTTTAAAATTAAAATTTTTCATTATCTCGCGGCCCGGAAATGAAAACACTTAAAAAAACACGCGGAAAGGATCTTATTTCCCGGCGGATGAAACGTGAATGGAATTGAGACTCCAAGGTAGCCTTTCAGGTGCTAGGATCCCGCAGGTGAGGATAAGCGGCCACGTGGTTAACTCTGTGATTACTATTATTGGTTCTTAATTAAAGTTCCCCTATACACAGATTAATTCATTAGTGTGCTTCTTTTTTAGTACTATTTTTCAACTACTAGGAAACTGATCAGCATATTTCAGTTATTAGCTCAACTCAGAATCCTGAAGAGAGCATCAAGCCATTTCTTCATGCAGAAAACCAGTAGAAAGTAGAAATGGTAAGAAGCACCAGCTAACTGACATAAGTCCTAACTCCAAAACTTGGACTTATTTACTTGCAGGAATTGAAGCTTATGCAATTCTTTGTGCAATTTGCATATCTGGTTTTAGATGAGATGATAATCTTAATTTGGTACCAGCCTTTCTGTAAGTTGTTCATATATATATAGAGATCACTCTGCGTGTTACAATCTATACCAAATGTGTCACTGCTTTGGTACTGAGAGGTAAGCTAGCTAGCTTTTTATATACACTTTCCTCATCCCTGAAAGTTGTTTCTCAGTTTTCAGAATGAGAAACATTTCCCTCTCCCACTGACAAAACAAGGTTGTTCGTTTTGAATTCAAGCTAGCCACACCGGCTGCCGGATTTTAGAAGCCATGCATATTACTATTACTCTTTGATGCTGAATGTGAGAAGTGTTACATGAATATCAACGTACAGCTGTGGGTTTGTGTGTTTTTTTGATGCAGCTACTTATAGATTGTTGCAATGAAATCGCACGAGTTTTGGCCTAGCTAGTATTCTTCTTGCTCTTAGTTAAATTTTCTCAAGCTTATTGATGCTGTCAGTATTATTCTTCCAGGTGATGATGGTCTTATATGGTCCAAGTACTGCTTTAGATTGTTGCAATAATCATTATACCCTAAAATTTATCGCTGTCCCTATTTTTTTACTATTAGTAAAATCTTCAGTACAGAAATTAAACAATATCACCACTTAGCTGCAAAATGCAACTGTTTTACGCAGTTAAAAAAAAACAAGAGAAGTAAAAGAAAATTGTCACTGATGATCTCATTCAGATCTGCACAAAGGAAACGGAAACACCTGTCTGTATTACAATTTAACCCAACCAAAGGCTGAAAAATTAATAAAAAGAAACACAGATGCTAGAGTAAACACGCAATACTCTCTGTGTCCCAAAATTATTGTCTGATTTGGATTTTCATTTTTATTACAATTTAATCTGAAAATGAAACTCTAAAATGAATAATAATTTTAGAACGGAGGAAATATTACGTATTCTACATGTACATGAACTAGTCGTTCACCTTTCCACATATATAAAGTAAAAACCACAAAATCCACAAACAAACGCACCGATGATTATTTTTTCGTCTTGTTTTTTTCCTTGTGCCTGATTTAAGCATAACCACAGTAGCCATTGATGCATTTAACCCCCTTTTTGCACTTTTTACCGCATTTACCGCAGTTATGTGAATCCTTCAGCACACTAAGGCATCTTCCGCCGCAGCATTTTTTACCCAACTTGCACTTCCTCCCACACTTACCGCAGTTATTCATATCCCCAAGAACGTTTGTGCAACGCTTTTTACAGCAGTAAAGCAAGCTAGCTCCTTTATTAGCTTTGACCCCGTTGCAAATGTTTTTCTTCTTCGGATTACAACTTTTACCTTTCTTGATGGTGGCTAAAAACCGGCTCCTCAAATGCGTGTGCATAAACGGCGAATCCAGCACGTATTCTTCGTCTTGATCATCGTCCTCTAATTGATCCCCTTCAACTGTTAATTGTGAGGCAGCCATTTGAGAATGTAGTAACAAAAAAAGCATGATAGAGAGAAGGGCTATGAAATGGTGTGTTTTTAAGGAAGCCATTTTTATTTGTTGGTATCTCTTTTCTCTCAAAATTAAGCTGATCGATCTTAATGTTACTGAGATCGAGTTACTATGGTGTTTTAAGTCCATAAGACATGGAGTATTTAAACTGATGAATTTGTGATTAAGAAAATACCAAACTTCGGACTGATTTGTCTTCGGTTTTAGGTTAGCTAGCTAGTTGTGATTGTTTATGAAAAATGGTAGGAAATTCCAAAATGGCGAAGTCTTTTGAAATGATTTTTTAAGCTGGCTTAGCTAGCTTGGACGTATGTTGCCGATGTTTAATTAGTAGGTAGAACATGCATTTTGACACTGGTTTTACTACTAGTTGTGTGTTGACTCCGTAGTGTAGTGTGTAATGTGATGTATTTTCTCCGGCTCTAAACGATTTTTTGATTTGAATTTTTATGTTTTTGTATACAATTTGTAATAAAAGTACAAATATAAATTGTCATTTTGGACCAGAAATTTGTTGTAATCCTATTACCTAGTGCAATATTATTCACTATTAATAACCGTATCGTGTATTTGAAATTATGAGATAATATTTGTGATTGATGAAGGCGTGTATAAAAGTTATGCCAAATAATTGATTCCACACTGGTAAACTTGAAAGATAATAAGACTTTGTACGTACTACGTTTGTCCCACATGTACTACATCAACAAAAAGAGACAATTACAGCAACACCTAATTCACAACTAAGAGGAATAGTTAATTTGCATATATAATTTTTTCAATATCAACGATATAATTGGTAAATAAAATACAGAAAAGTAAATATTAATTGTACCACAGTAATCACTATGGAAACATCTAAAGAGTACAATGGCACAACTTGTGGCAAATAAATTTTTTTCTAATACTCTTTTTTGGGTTAATTAGACAAATATTTTTGTAGAAATTGATCTGGCGCCTGAAACTCTTTAGTGTCTTGCTTAAAGACTAAGAATTTCAAAATTCTACGATATCATTATCACGTTCTCTCCTCGCGCGCGGTTCAGAAGCGGCAAGTTTTGAATAAATGTAAATCTTTTTTGCGTTCTTCTAATTCCGAATTCGTACAACTGAATCGTCCAAAAGAATGGTATCGTGCTTGACTCGGGAAAAAGAAAAGTTGAAGGGAAAAAAAAAAGAAAAAAAAAAGAAGAAGCTTTGACCTTGGTACTGATGAGCAAGTAGCAACACACACTCCAAAAATGGTAGAAGAAAGAACATCATCGATAAACTGAGTTTTGAATCCGGTGCGCAATATGCTTTGATACATATCGATACTCAATGCATTTCTCTTCACCGCGCGTCTAAGTCAGAAACTCATAATAACTACGTTTTCTAACCCTCTTTAAACGATATTTAAGCGCTTAAATATTAAATATCGCTCATTTCTATTTCCACTTTCTTAATGATCATTTTAGAGAAAATACGATGTTTAGGGCTAGTAATTTTCAGTCTCCATTGTTCTATGCAAATCTGTGAAAATGGGCAAAATTCTCATTGAATTTTATTTTTCCATTAGAGAAAGGAGTTTTCTTCTCTCCACCATCCCCAAAAAAAAAAAAAAAAAAAAAAAAACAAAGACTAGTACATTCATTTTTGGTTCGAAATTTCGGGTCCCCGGAATGTTAACAACTTTCACGCGGTAGGATCTGGATTGGCGGCGGATCATACGTCAAGATTTAATTTGAGACTCATTCGGGGTATTAGTTTTAGATTTCGGAGGCAGGTCGTGGGAAGCGGCTACGTGGTGCTTTGTGATGATTTTTTCCCCGATTGATTAAGTTGCATTTGTCAGAATTTCCAATTACTATAATTTATTCCTCTTTTTTTTTTTTTTTTGAATTTATTATCACATTCTTCGCAATCGTATTTCTGTTACTACTGTCGTGGTTTCGCCTCCAATGTCACATGCTTACCTTTTCCTACATCACATGGGATTTCACATTACTACAACTTCTGCAACCTACTAGCTAATTCCTGGTTATCTTTGTTTATGCAAAATGTCCTGTTTGCATAGCCAACGTACAATAACTTATTTGGATCCATCCATTTCTTCATTATTGAAATATGAGTTCCACAAAGTTGATGAAATTTATTTCCTTAATTTTTTTTTTTTATTTGGATAGAAGGAGTAACGTCTAAAACTTCGTTTTGTTTGTATTGTTCATGAACCGCTATACTTGATCTTGTCGAATTGATCATTGTAGAATTAATTGATCGATGATGGTTCGGCAATTTTGTTCTTGGTCCATTTGCATGTGAATTTGGTTTTTGTCACCGTCCATCTCATGGCCTCCCGCACGAATGGAGTCATCTCACCGTTAGTTTTTTTTTTTTTTTGGTTGATATAATTAATTATGCATGGTGTTGAAGTCAAAGTTGTGAAACTCTCAAAGAGAGTTTTTATTTATTTTTGGTTAATTTCACTCTGTCGTTGCCGGCGCGAACCTAGGTACAGTGAATTAAGATGAAAATCGAAGCTACCGCCAACTTCAAATTTCCTGTACTTCTTATTAAATAATTAATTGGTTGATTGATCTAAAGTCAAAAGGTTAACCACACACACTGTACTAGCTCGTATGATCGTGATTGTGAATATTTGTTTGTTTCTAAGTCTTTGTTTATTTTTCCATCAAGACTAGCTACGACTTTTGATTAGGTCCAGATTTACATTTTTCACTGCAATAATTGTGATTCCCAATTTGCCACCATTACTAGATCAAGTGTGTAATTAAGTATTATGCTCTTAGTTTTGACATTTTTATGAAGTAAGTGGTTTTAACCTAATTAATTACAACCAGTTTTGGTAATCAGAGCGGTATACATACCTCAGTTTCAGTACTAGTTGTTAATTAAAGTAATTAATTAAGTAAGAGATTACGCTCAATGCTTGCGTCATGGATGATCAAACCCTAATGCAGATGCAATACAACAATTGAATATCTTTAGCGGTGTTGTGGTCAAAATTAACTAGCAAAAGATTCTTCTTCCCTGTGATTAAAGCCTTGTGTGTTAACGAATTTTGTACCATATATACTTTATCACATTGATAATGAACCATATATAATTTCCATGTAATAAAAAACCTCATTCCCCTCCCCCCCCCCCCGCAAATGTATAGAATAGCTTCTCACATTTGTAAAATTAGGGGTAATCTTCATTTTGTTTTTTTTTTCTTCTTTTCTTTCAATGTTGTTTTCATTCCGTTAGATTGTATACGTACGTACGTAGGTTAAAAAGGATCGGTGTTTTGGTAGCCAAAACAAAAGGTATGCAAGGCAACTGCATGCGTCACTTCGTTTACGTAAGCCATTTTGGTGTCACGGAAATTGGAGCAAAGTAAACCCTCCATGAATTCTAGCTTCTTTAAACAAAGACCGATCGAAACTCCTCCGCTGGAATTTTATTTGAATGTCAATTAACTCAAGACTAGCTATACAATTTTCACATCTCAATTTCTTTTCTCTTCACTTGCTCTTCCAAAGTCTTACATTAACTTCACTTACACTATCTTCCATGCATGGTTCACAGTCAACTAAATTTTGCGGCAACTTGGCAAAAAAAAAAAAAAACAAAGGGAAAGGAAGTAAATGACATGGCATAGTTTTGCTCCAACCATTTTGACCAATAATTTAGGACACAAGTTTGCCATAATCCACTCAATGATTTTGCACATTTGTAGTGAGAAAAATTCTATGGTTTTGAAATCCTTCTCTTCGTAAGTTTGGCTTTTGAGTTAGAAAGTTTTAGTCGACAGTCCAATTTCGTAACTTTAAACTTTGTAACTTTTGCTTTCAAGACCAGACAAAGCTATTAAAATTATTAGAGTTAGGAGGTTGGTAACTAGTACTAACTACAGAATAACAAAAGATGTTAGAATGATTTACACATTTTTTAATCTTATTTTTCTCGACGATTTGCGATGGACCAATCAGACTTTTCATCAACCTAATGATTTTCGATGTGCATTAGAAAATTTGACAAATGCTTGTTTGGACGTCAATTTACATTTCATTTTACCACTTAAAAGTGGAAAGTGTTTCAAATTGAAAACTAAATGGAAAATAAAAATGTTGTTTGGAATTTGGTAAAAAAAAATTATTTTGAACTACATTTTGAAATATCAAGTACAAGTCATCACTAAATAATTAAATACTGTTAATTATAGTCAATGCAAAAAAGAACTTTTTCAAAAACAATCACTCAACAACGGAATCCTGCCAAATTTGTCACTGAACTATTTGTAGTTCTAAAATGGTCATTACATTAACAAAAAGTGTTTCAAGTTAAAATTTAAAATGTAAATCAGAAAGTTGTTTGAATGATATTTTCTTTTCCATTGGATTTTGTGTTTAAGATGTAAAATGAGTGAAAATGTAAAATGGAAGGTTATCCAAACAAGGCCTCGATGATTTATCAAATTCTGCAATTCATACCAAAGTACCGTATTTTGCTACATATCTTGTTTACGTACCATATCATTTGGATTTTTTATCTATACATTGAGTTATTCGAAATGGCATGACTACCTTACCGGATTATAAGAGAAATGGCCTCAAGCCCAAATTTCGGAGAAAGGGTGTGAAGCCCAAACGTACCGTCACGAAAACGAGCAGATTGTATTATCTCTTAGGTCCAGCCCAATAAGCCTACTCAACGTCTCCCTTCAGTTTAAAATTTTCAAATTCAAAATCATTCTCAGTTTCCGGAGCGCCTTTATGTGCATATTTGACGAAGAGAGAGAAAGGAATCCACATCCTCACCTCAATGGCGACCACCACCACCACCACCACGGCGCACGCCGCCTTCCTCACCAGCCCAACAAATAAAACTCCGATCTCCGATAAAGCTTCACTTACTTCCTCCTCCATTAATAACAAGCGAAATCACAGCCAATTAAGCGATCCAAATTCAGCCGCCCGAACCCGTGCCGACTTCAAGACCCGGTTCGAAGCCTACAATCGCCTCCAGTCTGCCGCCGTTGCCTTCGGCGAGAAACTCCCCATTCCTGAGATTGTTGCCCTAGGCGGTCAGTCCGATGGGAAGAGCTCTCTTCTCGAAGCCCTCCTTGGTTTTCGGTTCAACGTCCGGGAAGTTGAGATGGGGACCCGACGACCTCTTATACTTCAGATGGTCCATGATCCTACTGCTTTGGAACCTCGTTGCCGTTTTCAGGTCCTCGAAATGTCATTTAATTTTCCGTGAAACAATTTTAGTTATACTGAACGCTAGAATAACTTCGTTTAAGTTAGGAAACGTCGAATTATGGAACACACGTTATTCTTATACTTACTTTTGATTTGATTAATAACGGTATGAAATTTCAAGCAAATTGATGGATTCATTTCATCATTATTGTGTCCGATTAGAAGAATTAAGTTTATTATTGATTATATTGAAGCAATCATGACTGGATTTCAGTATAAATTGCTTAAGTCCTTGGAAATTACTGCTGAAATGATTATTAGTTCTTCTCAGTTTTGGATACTTTCTGAAAACTTCCTGTAATTATAGGCTACTTTTAATTGATAAACACATAAGTGAACGAAATGCTGTTGACCATGAATTCAGGAGGAGGATTCGGAGGACTATGGGAACCCTATCTCTTCGGCATCTGCTATAGCTGATACTATAAAGCTTCGGACCGAGGCACTTTTGTCAAAGACCAATACTGCTGTTTCTTCGAAGCCGATTGTGATGAGAGCAGAATATGCGCATTGTCCTAACCTGACTATCATTGACACCCCTGGGTTTGTTCTCAAGGTAATTTCCGTTCAAAGCGATGCTACATATTGGGAGTTTGAGAGGGATGTTTGTGCAGAAGTTTTGTTTAGGTGATTTGTACTTGGTAAACATGTAAAATTTGAGGCTTGAATTTTGTTGGCAGGCTAAGAAAGGTGAACCAGAGAGTACGCCGCAAGAGATTTTGGCAATGGTGAAGTCTCTTGCTAGCCCTCCTCATCGCATCCTCTTGTTCCTTCAGCAAAGCAGTGTTGAGTGGTGCTCATCACTATGGCTGGATTCAATTCGAGAAATTGATCCAACATTCCGTAGGACTATAATTGTTGTCTCAAAGTTTGATAACAGGCTAAAGGTACATTAGCCTGACTTCTTGTATGTTCTTTATGTTTTTGGATTACCAGCTTCCAACATAAAGGAATTACTGATGTACTTCAGGAGTTTGGTGACCGTTGGGAAGTTGATCGCTATTTGAGTGCTAGTGGCTACCTTGGGGAGAACACGCGGCCTTTCTTTGTGGCCTTGCCAAAGGAAAGAAGTGCAGTATCAAATGATGAATTTCGCAGGCAAATTTCCCAGGTCGATGCAGAAGTTCTATGCCATCTGCGTAGTGGTGTTAAAGGTGGCTTTGACGAGGAAAAATACAGGTCACATATCGGGTTCGGTTGCCTAAGAGAATTTTTGGAAACTGAACTACAAAGGAGATACAAAGAAGCTGCCCCAGCTACATTGGCATTGCTTGAACAGCGCTGCGGTGAGGTTACTGATGAACTAGCCAGGATGGATTCCAAGATAAAATCGACTTCTGATGTTGGTCATCTTCGGAGATCTGCCATGTTGCACGCTGCTTCTATATGTAATCATATGGTAATTGTTACGGATATTTTTAAGTTTGTCACTTTAATTAGTCTGGTTTTTTACTTTTGGCTTATATTCATTGAGAGTGTTTTGGAACTTTACTTCACTTAGAGACTCATTTTTCCTTTTCACTGGGTGAAAGGGGGCCCTGATTGATGGAGCAGCAGATCCTGATCCTGAGCAGTGGGGAAAGACAACTGATGAGGAGCGGTTAGAGAGTGGAATTGGTAGTTGGCCTGGTGTTATAGCAGATATAAAGCCTCCAAATGCTTCCTTACGACTGTATGGAGGAGCTGCTTTTGAGAGAGTGATGCATGAATTTCGATGCGCTGCATATTCCATTGAATGCCCTCCAGTTTCAAGGGAAAAGGTAATCATTTGCCAAGATCAAAGAATTAGTATATTAATAATAAACGTTTGATTATTGTGACTTATGTATCAGGTGGCAAACATATTACTTGCACATGCTGGCCGGGGAGGGAGTAGAGGAATTACAGAGGCAGCTGCAGAGATAGCACGTGCTGCTGCACGGTCGTGGCTTTCTCCTCTTCTTGATACAGCATGTGATCGACTTGGTTTTGTTTTGAGCAAACTTTTTGATTTAGCTGTTGAGAGAAATCATCTCCATGATACTGAATGTAAGATTTTCTATCCTTGTAGTTGATAGCTTATGCTCTCTTTGTTTTGATCTAACTTTTATTTGTTGGCTTACTGCATTTAAGATATTCTGTTTGTAGCTGTTCATTAAGACAGACCATTACTTGTCAATGTGACGAACCACATTCATTCTCATGGTTCTTTTTGAGGCTTTCCAAGAGCATGGCCTTTTCTGCTGCTTGGGTTGTTATCACATGTGCATATGCATCATGTAGATGACAGTAATTTCTGGATAAGCATCAATGGAAGAACGTAAAGAATTGCATGGTGATTGACTCTGAATGATAAAATTCAATTAGCGACATGGTTAGGCAATATTGAAATTGTCGTGGTTGAAGCTTACTTTAAGTACCATTAGTGCTATGAGTCTTCAGTTTTGCAATTCGTAGAATCCAACCAATTCTCAATAGCATCTGTTGCTGCATAGTTTAAAAACTTATTGTCAACGATAACATTGTTGAAATCCTAACTGCCATTTCATTCTGTAGATGGTTTGAAAGCTGAAGATATGGTTGGATATGTTGGTTTCTATGCTGCTCTGAGGCACTCATACAACCGCTTTGTACGAGATCTGGCCAAACAGTGCAAGCAACTAATTAGACACCATCTTGATTCAGTTACAAGCCCATACTCTCAAGTCTGCTACGAGAATGATATCTTTGGTAGTTCGAGTTCATGTGTCAGGTCATTCTACCAAGCTTCTCCTAGTTCTTTTGCACTTGAGCTATCTGATGTGGCACCTTCATTGCGCAATGCACTCGTAAGTAATCAAGAAAACATACCCCCAGAGAAAAATGTCCAGGAAAGAACCACACCAGGAAGAGGTGAAGAAGGTAGAGAAACTCTCCGGGAATGCCAAATGACTGTGCCTGAGACCCCTTCACCTGAGCAGCCAGGTGGTGGAAATTATGCTGTTAAAAAGGAACTTGCAAACTGCATTGAGATTGGAGGAAAGAAACGCCACCCTAGAGTAGCAGGAAACAACAGGAACGCTGACCATTTAAGGGGTCAAATCAATGATTCCTTGTTTGGAAATGGAGATATTGTTGGCAAATCAGGCTCTGCTTACTCAGATATATGCTCATCAGCTGCAAGGCATTTTGCTCGAATGAGGGAAGTATTGGTTGAACGAAGTGTGGCGTCAACTTTAAATTCCAGTTTCTTGACCCCTTGGTAAATTTATAGGCTCTACTTTATGTCTTATATTCAGTGGACTCAAAACTTTTGTATTTATCTGTTTCCTTTGCTAATTGTTACAGTCGAGAGAGGCTTATTGTAGCACTTGGACTGGAGTTATTTGCAGTGAATGACGACAGGTTTATGGACATGTTTGTGGCTCCTGGAGCAATTGATGTTCTTCAGAATGAGAAGGAATCCCTCCAGAAACGTCAGAAGATACTGCATTCGTGCTTGAACGAATTCAAAAATGTTGCCAGGGCACTGTGATTGGAATTCTACGTATGTATAGCGGAACTATGATCTGATGTTAGTTTTGACGGAATTATTGTGTGAACTGGAGGTTCACACTTATTAGTATCTATAGAAGAATAATAGTAGTAGAACTGCTGCTTTCTTCTATATTTATGTAGGAAGAATTTGTTACCAGGGAGAATTGATTGTGGACAAATTGATGTGCCTGCTTCATTTGATTGTTCCATTTATAAACATTGTTTCTCACAAAACTTATACAGCTTGATGGAAGTAGATTGTGATTTGGTATAGACAAATAAGGAGAGGTTAAACAGTAATGGCTACCTGTTGAGAATGTAAATTGGGTCTTGGTTTTGAAGATTTTTTTTCTTATTTTATTTTATTTTTATAATAAACTGAGGAAGCTTAACGCTTAGATTACAAAATAACTTCTTGAGTGGAGTTAGACGGTCAGGTTTTGAAGATTGAGCAGCGAACAAATAAAAGTGATATGGGCTCAGCACGTCGGCCTATATAGTTTGAACTAACCAGAAGGAAAAGTTGAAAAATCAGAGCTATAGAAATTCTCATGATCCAATCTTTTCTGTAAAACATTTTATTCAAAAATATCCCATCCGGTCCCATTTAATATTCTCTCTGTTCTAAAAATAATTATCCACTGTGAATTTCTATTTTGAGTACAAAAATTCGATTTGTGAAATAATTTTTCTTTCGTTTTGTTGTTGAAATAGAAAAATAAGGTGAGGGATTTGAATTTGAAGATAATAAATGCCAAAGGAATTTAGAAATGAAAATACAGGCAGAGACAGCTACACAAAATACAGTATACACTGTGTTGCGCACTGCTCAAAATTCATGCACAATATACAAAATGTGGTCCACAAATTCTTCAGAGTTTTATGCCATATCCAATGCTCTCCCTAGATGTCCTCAAATAAACGTATAAAAACTAAAAAGGGGTACTATAATTTAGTTTTAATCAAATATAGCTGCATCATAATAGAGCTAATTCTTTTTAATTAATTTATGTGCATGTATCAAGATTAGCTAGGAAAATACTTTAATTGATTAATTGAAGTTATATATGTGGTATTCCATCTTGAAGATCATGTGAAAGCCAACTCTGGCAAATTCATGCTGGCTTTATAGTAGCACGCCCGACCCTTTCACGGAAATAATGATATATATATATATATATGCAAATAGTGAACTTTCATTATTTGGCCAATTTCAAATAGAAGCGAACTGTTATCATTTTTATTCATTCCAGGTGAAATACTACTAATTGAACGTTATGTAAAGTGAGACGCGAAAGTGATATTAAACTGGTAAATATTGTGTATTCACAATGATTTGAAGACATTTTGCTTCATCGCTAATGTTCGACCCCTTATGGATGCTAAAATAGCCAAAGGAGAAAAAAAAAAAAAAAAAGTTGGAAATGAATGATGGAATAATTCAAGTCATAAAAAGAAAAATTCAAATCATGCATATTTGCAATGGCAATACTTCTCCTCTGCCAAAGCCATAACAATCTAACAGATCAACTTTGAGGCCGTTTCCTTCCTTGTTCTAGCCAGTCAGCAATTTTGTTTGGAACAGATAGGATTACTGCTGCTGCTACTTGGTCCATCAACCTTTCTATACTTTGCCATATTAAAAAAAAAAAAAAGCCTTTCTACATTTTGCTTGGATATCTATAATCTATTCATATACTTCTATACATTTCAAAATATATTGTGAAAGTGTCCAGCAGACTTACTCCTTAAAATATGACATGTAAACTATAAAGCGCTTAGCTAATTTCATCACTACACGAAAGTAAGAGAACAACGATGGAGAAAATTGAAAGAAAAATCGGACATATACACATATTATATACATATATGTACTCATGTAAACATAAAATCGGACAGGGAGAAAGAAAAAAGACCAAAAAAACGTGAAATTAATTATTAGAATAAAAAGGAGAAATTTCCACATCGGATTAGGTCTTACAGAAGCCGGCGGGTCATTTTCGTGTTGTGTGCGTTTGACAACTCTTCGTCGTGAAAGATAAAACCAACGAAGACTTAAAAGTATTATTAAAAGGATCATGGAAACTTCGGAATGTTTTACTCTCTTTCGTTTTTTCTAATAACGACTGAGTTTCGATTTAAACCCTAAATTCCAAACTATACTTGATATCCAAATCAATAAGATTTGTCCAAAATTCACGAATCTTTTGGTTACCCATAGAACTCATACACGTGTATTTTATTTTCCCATGTCCACAAAATTATAGAGGGAAGGAAAAAAGAAAATATCTTATACATAATTGAGTTTTAAAAAAAAAATAAAGGAATCAATGTACTTGTAAAAAACCGAATTTGTTCGAGAGACCTAATAAATCTCAAATCCCAAACCACTTTCAAAAAATTAGTGTGGTTCGATACCTAAGCTGCCTCTATAGTTAGTACCGTAGACTACAATTTAAAAAAATAGTACCCAAAAAAAAAAATAGATAATAAAAATTCTAGAAGTTATTTTGCGCCTTTACATGTTTCATGCACTTGTTAGAAGACCTAATAGAGTATTTGATAATTTGATAGTGTCCGTCCTTTTCTAGCTCTTATTCCAAAACAGTTGAAATGAATGAGAAGAATTCGATTCTTTTGTTCTCCCTTTATTATTTACTACTACTTCTACTACTACATTTCATGCTTTTTCTTCTCCAATTTGTGAAAGTGCTTAAAATGCATCATATGTGAAGAATCTCTCGTATAAGTGGACTTTTAATTTACTAAAAACAACTTAAAATTACTACTTTTATATTTATAATTATAACCAGCCACATTATTCTTATTAATTGAATCTAGACACCGAACTTGCTTTGGAACTTTTTACGTTACACACTTGGAGATATTTAATTAATTACGACTTAAGTGTTCCTAAAACTGTAAATGATGCCTAGTTAATTAGAAAACTCCCACATTCCGTTATCTATATAATTCTGTCCCTTCAGTAACCACGACATGAAAGACCCGTAATAATTAGATAATTTAGAGGATTCGAGTCTGATGACTAAATCATAAGTAATGAACTGATTAATTTTTTTTGTGTTTGATAAAAAAAAATATGAATACTGAATAAAATGTCAGAAATCTAGAGTCTGAACACTGAAATTTAAAGTGTCTCGACTTATAATTTTATCTATGAAAATAATTGATGTATATGAACCTATGATTAAAAAAATTAATAGTATTATTACAAAGTTATGTAATAAAAATATTTAAATTTTATTATATAATTATTCTTCCAGTTAATAATAAGGGGACGATTTTTCCAGCCACCCCCTTTACTACTTAGAGCTACCATTTTTGAAGAATGACCATTTTGCCCCTGTCATTTAACAATATTTATACTTTAGTGGTTAAACTTTCGATTTTATATTTATTTGAAAATAAATAAGTAATTAATTTTTACTTGAAAACAAATTTAAGATTATTCGTTAAGTTAATTTAATTGAATTGATATTCAAATATAAAATTTACTTCAATCATAATTTTAAAGATAATTTTTAGTTAAAAGAATAATTATACATTTATAATGAAAAATTATAATTGTACTACAAAGATTGTGATAAATATCTGCAAATAGATTAACTATTTTTTGTACTACAAAGATTGGTGATACTTAATGTAACTCAAATTATAAATTATTCATAAATTTAATGACCTAAAAACTAGATTAACTAATTACAAAAAAAAAATCTAAAATTTTAAAAAAAAAATTTAAAAAATTAAAAATTAACAAAAAAAAAGACGAGCAAGGAACTCGTTCGGGTGAACAAGTGGACGAGTTCCTTGCCCGTCTCGGGTTAACTCGGGACGGGTGGACCGTCTGGTCGGTTGATTTTTTTAAAAAAAAAATTAATTTTTTTAAAATTTTTAAAATTTTAGATTTTTTTTGTAATTAGTTAATCTAGTTTTTAGGTTATTAAATTTATGAATAATTTATTATTCGAGTTATTTTAGTCAAGTTATTTGATTTGAAAAAATAATAGGGGTAAAATGCTCCAAATTTGAAAGTGGCTTCAAGTAGTAATCTTGGTGGCTTGAAAAATAAACACCCTAATAATAATGCCATATCTTTATTATTATAAAAAAATATCATATTTTATGGTAAATATATATTGATCGTGAAATTTATTTGGATTTTTAATTTTTATATTAAAATAAATATTTATCAACTAAAAAAATTAATATAAATTTTAATTTATAACTAATATAAACATCAAGATTAATAAAAAAAATTCAAGATAAAACATCAAAAGTATAAACATAAAAGAAAATAAAATAGGGAAACAAAAATTTCTCAAGAATTCAGTTCAGACATAAGTGATAGACCCATCACTTATTTTTAGACTCACATTCGTATTTGTATTTCAGACTCACTTAATTTATTAATACATCCTATTTTGAAGCGTACTTAAAATATAAGTTTTTAACCAATTAAGTTGTTATGATATTGCGTTATCAAACAGTGATAATCAATTAAGTACTTAATTAATAAGTTTAAGTATAAATGGTGAATTGGTTTATCAAACAGGGTCTTTGTCAAAAGCATTGTACACGAAATACTTTCACTTGTACCTCTCCAAAAATAAAAAATTTAAAAAGGAAAAAAAATGTCGTCTGTGAAACCAAAACAATATAGCAATAACTAATAAGATTTGATTTTCAGTCTTGGGACGGTAGGAATATAATTTTATTTTCAGATCACAAGGTAAAAATAGTGCTTGTGTAAAACAATAATTCTTTTGGCTTCCTAAACTTGAATACGTTTTTAATTTAACGTCCTGGCTGGCATAGATGTGTGCGTGTGTACAGCTAGATACTTCTTATTATGAGTATCGTTATCTCTAAGTAGTACCAAGAAAGTATATTGCACTAAATGTTTTCTTTAATTTGATACTACAAATTTGTACGAGTTTCCACGTTACATTACCCTTCAAAAATTCAATAATTCAAGCTGATCAATTAAGAGAGAATATGGAAGACCAGCGGAAATGTACATATATCCAAGAGCAAACCAAGGAAATTCTTATTCAATGATGAATGTTAATCCCCCGCCCGTGGCCTCCACACATACATATAAACCTTTTATTAATAATTAGGATTAGGATGCCTTAAAAACCTTAATTTAATTAATTAGGGTGGAAATTTGGAATGTTCAACTTCAACTCTTTGGAAATCCCATTCTTCAATCATTGTTCAACACAATAATGGAATCCGAATTAGTCTTTGTTCCCTCTGAGGAAAAGACTTTTTAACCTTTTATTATCTGTAAAAACTGTACGAGTAACACAAGGTAAAAAGTCAGAGGTTAACGTAAAATGGTGAAAACAAAGTAACATTAGTAAAACAGGGAAGAAAAGCAGTGGCCTACTGGCCTAGGATAGGAGAGGTACAGTAAATAAAATAGGTAATAAGGGTCAATCCAGGAATGTGATTTATCATCGTTCATCCTGTGATTGGAAGTGTTGTATAAAAGTAATTCACGCGCAGAATTTATACAAACCACGATTCCCGTCTTATAATAATTGTTCAGTTTGAATATTTTACTTTAAATACAATCCGAGATAAAAATGAAAATGCAAAATACTCTTTACAAAAAATTCAGTCCTAAGATATCCCATCGCTTACTACACAACTTTGAGGTTTGTGTTGGAGTTTAGTACCACAAGCACTGATGATGGCTGATCAAATGTTAACATCTCCGATCCCAAAATCACACACACACACACACACAGTCACACAGTGATACAGTGACACACACCCCCACCACCACTGACACTCCGGCTCTGAAGTCAATGCTCTGCATATATTTTAACGTTTTTACACAATTGAAAACCAAAAATAAATAAATAAATTGAAAACTTGGGAGGGGGGGGAATTCCCACCCAATTAGCAAAAGCAAAAAAAAAAGAAGACAACAAAAAGGGCCAGTTGAGTTGATGATGATGGTTGATGATTCTGATGCCTAAGAATTTCCAAAATTTGAAGTTGATTTGAGCCCAAAAATGCCATTTTCCACCTTATTTATTCATTCACCTTCTCTTTTCTTTCTCCCCCTTATCTAAAAGGACCGTTGGGTCTGCATTTTTTTGCCAATCAGTCAGTCCTACTTCATTCACAGAGACTATTAACCCCACCCAATAAAGCCAGAAGAAAAGAGAAAAAACAAAAAAGGAATAAAAATTAAAGTATATATAAAACCTAATAAGTGTGATTGGGAGGAAGAAGAAAGGAAGAAACACAACAGAAAATAAGTCAAGAGAGAGAGAGAGAGACAGAAAAAGAGTGGCTCTAAAGACCCTCGAGTGCACAACAAAACAAAAGCAAAAATAAGCAAAATCCCACAATTCTCTCTTTTTTTTTTTTACCCAAAACAAAAGCCTTGTTTTTCACTCAATTCATCTTCTTCTTCTTCTTCTCCACCCCCTTAAACCAAACTCATAACCAACCCTTTTCTTCTTCTCCTTCTTCTTCTTCTTCTCAATTGCCATTTGTTATCATAAATTTTAGGCCAATAGGACAAAAAAAACATTAAAATCATGCAAATGGATATAATTTCCTCAAAACCTCAAGAAAAAGAGAACCCATCACCCACAAACTCCCCACACAGCAATGGAAGTTGTAGCAACGGCAATGGGGGATCAACTTCATCACCACATCAAATCCCAACTCCACCAGCCACCCCAAAACCAGTATCTAGATCTGAAGTCAATCCTTATCCCACCACTTTTGTTCAAGCCGACACAACCACTTTCAAACAGGTAGTTCAGATGCTGACTGGATCATCGGAAACCGCTAAGCAAGCCTCCCCATCATCAGATCCACAACAACATTCAAACAACAACAACAACAAAGGCTGCAGTATTCCGCCCATCAAAACAGGGCAGAAGAAACAGGGGTTTAAGCTTTATGAGAGGAGGAACAGTCTCAAGAATGGGCTTATGATCAGCCCTTTGGTCCCGGGTTTCCATCATCACCAAAATTCCACTAGCTTTTCTCCCCGGAAGCCGCCGGAGATCTTGTCCCCCAGCATTCTCGATTTCCCGTCTCTTAAACTCAGCCCTGTCACCCCTTTGAATGAGGATACTTTCAGCAAGTCTTCTTCGCCTTTGTTGGGGAATTCTTCCGAAGAGGAAAAGGCTATTGCCGAGAAGAAATTCTATTTGCATCCGTCTCCAAGAACAACCACGCCTAGAGATTCTGAACCTCAGTTATTGCCACTCTTTCCGGTCACTTCCCCCAGAGTATCATCAGGCTCTTCATCTTGAACCCAGAAAAGAAAGAACAAAAACAGAGTATTGTCTAATTGTGAGTTCTGTTTTTTGTAGAGGGTGTTGAAAGAGAGAAACAGGTAGAGATCAAACTCTGCTTCCCAAAATGTACAATTTGATTGACCCCTCTTCTTCTTCTTCTTCTTCTTCTTTTTTTTTTAAACTTCTTCTTCATCATTGTCTCAAGCCAAGAAAAATGAGGACGTTGATTTTTACTCTTCAATTATGAACTTCAGTTTTTTAATTTTTTGTTTTCTATTTTACCTTTTCTTTTTGTGACCAAGTCTTGGGATAATGAAACTGCCGGAAAAATCTAATTCCAAATTTGTGGAGTTTTGTCCTTTGTTCTTGTGTCACGTGAATGGCTTCATTATAATGCAAAAGTTGTAAGTAAATACTAGGAAGAAGGTGATTGATAATCCCACTATCCAAGTTTTTTTAAAAAATGCCAATACACATATAAAAAAAGATTGTTACTTTATAACATTTTGCGTTTACATTTGCTTTCATTACATTTGATCAGATGATTCATATTCATATTCTTGGCATATATGCAGTTTTGCACTAAACACATGAGATAATGATCTTTATAATGTCAAATTGGTCAGATGGACCAAAAATTCAGATTCTTACACTTGCATTTTATGTCTTTTTTCTTTCTTTTTTTTACTGCTGTTGGAACAACAAAATATCAATGCCATAATTTAAAATTTTTCCCAACTTGGGTGTTTGTAGTTTAAAGTGCATAGCAATAAATCATTCCCCCTTTTTCTTTTTGTCAAAATGGCAATAATTTTGAAGGGGGAACCCAATAATGAGTTTTTGAAAGGAAAGAAGAAAAAAAAAAAAAAAGGTTCAGACCTGCCCTCTGATACTGTGCATTTAATAAGTTGCTGTTGATGTTGTTTTTCAAATTCTACAAGTGTAGCGCGAGATCAAACAACACTATCATAGAATTAATACACAAAATTATAGATTGTGATTTTGTGAGTTAGATTGGGTTAATAGAAGGTAGGTGCAGGAGGTTTTGTGCAGCTTTCACTGGCCCAACCTTTACAGAAGAACAAGTACTTTACATGTTTAGGGTTTACCATTGCTAGGAGCTTAGGACATACACAAACAAACTGAAGAAAATCTAGTAAACCTGAGCTCCCGTGTACATGTAATAATAATTATTATAGTATTAAAAAAAAAAAACACGCACACACACACACACACAGAAAGACAGAGAAAACAGAGAAGACACAGGCTTTCATGGGTCCCATCATCATCTTGCTGGAGAGTCAATTTTTTCTAATCCCAACTAGCCCCTTTATGATATTTCCTAAGAAGAAATAGACACTAAAAGACACTTTGGCTAAATTGTAGAATCCATTTTGCTTCCGATGATTGGATGTATGGTTCAATAGAGTCCATAGAAGAACATAACTACTAAGGTATCTTTTTTGAAGGGTTTTGAAAGTTAAAAAATTGAGAAAGGGTACTAAGCTCAAGGAGGAGGAGTAAGTACTAGGATTGACCCCACAATCAAAGATATTTTAATTTAATTTGTATCTCATAGGGAGTTCATATTAAAAATCAAAGACCTAGCCCTTATTTTTGACTTGTATTTGAATCTGTCTGCCCCTTTTGTACTATTTTATTGGTTAAAAGAATTGGCCAAAAAAATTATATATATTGGGTTTGGTACGTGGAACTGAAATTTTTTGTTCTTATTGGATGAAATCATGGAAAAGTAATTAAGCACCTCCTTAATTTTTTTTTAATTTTTGTTTTAAATAATAATAAAAAAACTTTGGTTGAAACGTGAGAATGAATGGATGGAGATTTTTACCTAATACTAGCAATCTCATCCCAATTGCTCCCATTAAACACAAGTCACTAACTATAGTTACTACATTGAAGTGAAAAGGAAATGAAAACTATCACGAAAACGGTTATAATTTGTTGATATCGGACAACACCACAAAAAGGGAATATAGAAAGTTCAAACCGTTGAAACGTTTTATACATTTTTTTTTTTTTTTTTGAAAGAGCTTTCTGTTTTCCGACTTTATTTTTTGTTGGGATGCTCCATTTGTTACATGTTGAATACAAAACGTAATTGAAAAGGAAAGGAAAGCAATGATGCAAAGTGACCACCAATGTGCACAATAAAGAGGAGCAATACCACAAACACAATGTCGATCGTATCAGCAAGTAGGTACTAATAATGTACTATAAACTAGTATTAAATATTGGGGTTTAATTACTTAATTGTGGTGTCTTTTTGACTTAAGAGGAGACCGGCAGTGCGGGGGAGAAAGCCAAAAGAAAAACACATGGACAGAGGAGAAAGAAAGAAAAACACTCCAAAAAGGTTAGAAAGAGAAAGGTAGGGGGAAATGCTAAAGCCTAATGCTACCAATATTGATATGAAATGATGATTGAGAAAGAAGTAAAACCAAGCAATAATTAGGTTTGAAGAAAATGCGATTTGCCCTTCTTTTCTTTTTTTTTCAATTCAGTTCAACACTTTTTAATATACACACGTATTTCTGTTACGGGTTTTTAGAGTAACCAATTTTGGGAGATGACATAATCAAATGTGTATTAAAGTAATTGGGACGTGCACGAAATATATTTTATGCCCTAACACTCTTTCAAAGTCTTTGATCCATATGATGACGATGACGATGATCATTTCTCTCCATTTGTTAGTATTTGGGTTCTTAAACACACTTCCACTTTGCTAGTCATCCCTAGTTTTTCCCCTTACTTCATGATTACATCAGTAATAACAAGGTGAACAGATAATTGTGTCTTATGTATTCATTTTAATGGAAGCAGAATCGATTCTCATTATGATAAAATAGGTAGAACAAAGTACCATGCTGTTTGATTTCCTTTCACAATGAAAGGTAAGGAGATTCAGGGATAATGTAAGTCGAAAATTCAATTGTCGCAGTTGATAAAAAAAAAAAAAAAAAAAACGGGCGGGCGTACAGTTGTGATTTCTGTAATTTTCACTAGCTGCAAGAGGACACGGGACACCCAATTCCTGTCCCCTAACCAAAAAGAAGATATCAAAAACAGATAAACAAATTCAAACAGGCCGTTGATACGGTCTTAACCAGCTACTTCTAGATAGCTCCAAAGGTTTGGATGATGTTCTGTCCTTGTTGTTAGGACTTATATTTTAACAAGGGTCGACTTACAAATTGTCCTCATGAGATTCTGTACAATTTTAATTTTGAGGGAATCCCGAATATAGACCAGAGGATCTAGAACATGAATTCGCAAGTGTCATTTTCACAATCGGCAGATAATTAGATATTGATCCATGAATATGAAATCTTCCATCTAACTTTCTTTTATTTGAATGAAATGAAGCTAACACTATCATATTTCACATACAATAAGTTGCAGACAATGCCATGAAGGCACAAATGTCCAGAGAAAATCCTTACAAGGCTCCAGGCAAAAATGTGGCCTTTATTACAAGAGTATAAAGTATTCCACATATATCAGATTTCTGAAAAAGACGTGATTGTTCTGAACCCATGATTCTCCGGAAGAGGTCCATTTCCTGGCCGAATAGATATTGCCACTTCCAAACCTGAAATGTGCACGCAAAAGACTCAATCATTTGATTAATGAACACAAATATCTGTTTTCCTAGGTCACTGGGCAGACATGCGCATGTTTTACTAGTCTAGGTTTTAATGCTTGTTCAAAATTATACAGTGTGGCTGCTGGACCATCAGTTTGTGGTGCACCAATGATATTCATGACCAAAACATTAATGTTGATTTACCTTAAATTAGAAACCTCAAAGTGGATTACCTGCTGCTTTGGCTGCAGTTGCTTCTTGATAGACATCAGTAACGAACAAAATTTCCGAAGGGTTATCTACTCCGAGTGATTCTGTAATCTCTACATAACTTTTGCTTTCTTTCTTGTTCCTGAATCAGCGATTGTTAAACAAACAAAATCTGAAGATAAGACAAACAGCAGCCAAGTGAAATAAGTTTCCAACAGGAATAAGTTTTTACCCCACGGTGGTATCAAAGAAACCAGATAAAAATTTCCTCAGGTCTCCATAATTTGTGTTGCCAAACAAAAGTCTCTGTGCTAGTCTGCTGCCACTTGAATAGATGTATACCTGACACATGAAACAGATTGGGTTGGTCACAAGTCTTGCTGCCGCCAACGTGGAAAATCAAGTTGTAATCGGTCTTAAAACGAAATATATCTGTTTTCATATTCTTCCAGGAAGAAAATTAGAAAAGACCATATCTATGAACAAAATTGAATGTATCCATCATTTATGGCTAGGACTACTGGTGTTCATATATATAACAGCTAGTGCCAATATGGCTAGTGGAAGATACTTGATGACGGGAGAACTTAAACGAAAATCTCTAAATACTTTTGGCAATCCACTTGGAACATTTCTACTGGTTTAACATTACAGACAATAAGGCATGGGAAAGTAACCTTGATGCCCAAGGCATGCCACCTCTCCAGTGCTTCAGGCACATCCTCAAAAACAACAGATTGTAACTCATTATTCTGGAATCCGGTGCGCCATATGTGACCCTGCAATTGCAAAGTGAAGAAGTGTTCGTTAGGTGGAAATGTTACTCATATAGAGAAGCGACCTTATATATGAGGAGGTTAGGGGTAAGGTATAAAGGATTTTGATATTATCAGTCATACACTCACTTGCAATTCTTTCAAAGCAGTAATCTTTCTGTCAGCTTTAATCATTGCCTCCACATTCGTAACAACAGCTGCAATCACGTCCTGCTTCCCTGCTTCCTCGGGAGGAATTGGCAATGCACCAGCAACGCCATTTGCTAAATCTTCTTGTACCTATACAAAGACCATCAGTAAGTTATGCCTCCTTGTTTAGAGATCCAACAATTAGCAATGTTGACCACTAAATGTAAGCACATGTAACAATGTTTTCCTAAGGAGATGAATGAGGTAGACAACTTGCATTCTTCATAATTACATCGCACTACCAGTGCAATTTTCTAAAGCAATATATTTAAAAGACAATTTCAGAAAAGGAAAAATTCAATACTTGAGCACGCAATAACTTGATATCATCCTGTGTTTCTGCCGTTTCATATGTTGCAGCTAAATGCTTCCCTACGCTCTCCCTTGCATAAGGAAAGAGAACATCTGTCACAAACGAAATCGGAGTAGTGGTACCCTCGATGTCCAGAACAATGCAGCGCTGTAACACATTGATACTTCAGTGTTAAATTGGAAAACAAACATTCCAGTATTATTATATAACTGCTGCAACTTAAAGTCACGGATAAAATCAAAACGCAAATGGCAGAGAAAACTTACTTTTAATGGTTCAGTACCATTCTCTGAAGCAATCTTTGTTGCCTTTGTGGGTCTATAAGCATCCCGAACATTACCCAAAACACCATTAGCACTCTGGATGGGACCATGTGTTGGAGTTGACCAATCCATTCCTAACTGGTGAAGTTTAATGGCAGCATCAAAGAGATAATGATAGCACTCAGCCTGGAAGATGAAGTTAAAAATTAGAAAAGAAGCACGACAAAACAAGCGTTGCCCTCACCTGCAACAGGTTGCTCCATGCAGATGCAAGATGTGAACATAAAGCTTTAATACATATCATGAATTCTGGAACTTACAACTCAGCACTACTAGGAACATGCTTCTGATACTAAAGGAACATTTTAATCAAATTTTTGTATACTATTTTATATACAACTAACCAGCACTTTTGTTTTGTATGATATTAAATCTTGATCACTAACCTGTGTTTTGGCGCTGATCCAATTATCACCCCAGACGTATATGCCATGGTTCCGTACAAGAACAGCCGTTGTTTTGGGATAAGCTTTTATCTAGAAAAAGTCGATATTCATAGGGCAGTTCGTCACTCAACATACCAAGACTTAGAACAAAATAACCAGGACCAGCAGAAGCAGAGCAATATCATGACAAGAACTGTGAAAGATGCACTTTTGGTTTGCTTATGGTGGTATCCAGTGATTTCATTCTGATAATTTTTGTCGCTCAAGACAGAAGTACAACTTACGATCTCACTATCATGTAAATACTATGGGAAGGCATACACATCCTATACCAAGCCACTCTTCCATGAGGCATGAACATATGTTTTAGTGTTAATTTCTAACCATTGTGCTAAATACACAAACGTTCACCACGACATACTTTGAGTAAACAGAGGCAAACAGACGGGTGGGCAGGCTGTAATGTCAGCTATTACCACGTAGATGTAAAAACTAAAAGAGACAAAATAAGAGTCAATACTGCTTCGGCAAGAGATTCCGTGAGCTCACTCTCCTGAGCTGTGTTTTCAATGATTGGCACAACAAGTTCATCATAGTAACCATGTCCTTGAATTCCCTTGATCATTTCCATATGAGTGATCTGTGCATTAATGTATAAACAAATTAGATTAGTATGTTATCAGAACCAAAAAGACAAGATATCGAAGTACTCAAAATTTGAGCAAGTATAACTCAAAAGACTTTCTTATAGTATAGATTTGCACTGATCTCCTGTGCTTGCCAGATAAGAGTTTCAACTGAGAAAGTCACAAAAGACCAGACCTAACAGGTAAGAGCAAACCAACTCATAGGAACTAAGTAGCTGATACATTGGTGAGAGAAGAGGTTAAGCACTTTAATTGAGTTATAAATGCCAATTGAAACAAAACCGCTCATGATATTTTTAGCAGAAATATCATCAGATATCCTCTCTTCTTTTTCTTTTTCTTTTATTTTTTTTTTAAATCTATTGCCACAGTTGCCTCAACTCTTCCCCTATCACAAGAATCAGAACTTCAATTTTCTGGACTCTCTTTTTATCTTCGGCTGTGTGTGTGTGTGGTGTGGGGTGGGGGAGGGGGAGGTAGTGCATTTATTCACGTAAGATTCATTTCTGGCCTCTTAAAGAATCTGGAAACAACAATAAAAACAGCAACAAAGAAATTCAATGGTCTAATTATTTTATTCTGGTGTTGGAGATCTTTTAGTAAATTCAATCTGCTTCAACAATGATACATTTTAGGATAATGGCTAGAAACTCATGCTCACTTGTAGGCACAATATAAATCATGCAAGATTGATCATTAAAGATTGACAACCATGAGATGTTATAGGGTAGTGGGTGGAAAAATTTATTTACCCGAAATTCTTTTGAGAATGGGTTGATCATTGTCACAAGACAGGATTCTATTCCATGACTATGGATCACAGCGCCAGCATTCCGCATATGATATGCCTGGAGAGCAGAAAGGAAATGTCACTCACAAGAGCAAAAGCTAAAAGGCAAATCATATTCAAGGCTTAAAAATAACAGGCAGTACGACAAAATAGGGTTCAGATTCTAATTAGGTTAAAGGGCTCCGGATCGATAAGATTAACAATTCTTTACGGAAAACCAAGGTAGAAACATGATAGTGCCCCACTCAAACGAAATTTTAGAGTCCATCATTAAAGACATTTGCCTTGAATCAATACGAAGGTTCCCAAAATATACAATGATCTTCCACCAATCTTCAAATACCCTAGGATGGGTCATTTTAAGACAATTAAAACTAGACTAGACTAGCAAATTTGCATGATTGACAACAACACATGGAGTGCTCAGTTGGGCTAATTCTGCAGAAGGTGGCAACCAGAGAAGTCAAAACTGAACACAACCATTGACGAATTCCATAACTCATCTTCAAAATCATACCTTCAAGAACAGAGGAGCACAATCAGTGCACTTAGGAGCTTTATGTGGGTAAGGCTTCGGCAATGGGGCAGACAAAATAGACCCACTTGGAGATAACACATACATATCATCCTCCACCATTCTTTCTTTCTGCACACCTATCAATAGAACATTAATCGGTCAGAAAGGGAACCCAGACTATTTAGGCCCGTCGAAATCACATGTTTGATGTTTATTCAGCTCGTACAATTCCAGGAAGTAAAACGATTAAAAATCAAATCTCGAATCCAAATATGTAACATCTATCACGAATTTCCGTAGAAACCCATGATGAATTTAGGCGTTTAAGCTCAAGAAAAACCAATTAGTTACAACATGAAGTACCTGAAGGGGACATGACAATGAGCTGTTCAGGTTTGGGAATGGAATCATCGTGGACTTTGGTAGTGATGCTGCCACCAGTGCCGGAAACCCAACCCAGAGTGTAGAATTGGCGGCAGAGGTCGGCAATCAGGGTCTTGGATTCTTTAACTCTGGAGCCGTCGAGGTAAGCTTGGGAGGTGGTTGAGTTCGCCATTTTCACGGCTCCGTTCAAAGCAAAAGGGGCTGCTAAAGCAGCAGCCATTGTTTTATAACCAACGCTAGACCAGAATATTTTTCTCGTGGATGCTGATGTTGTTTTTCTTTTCTTTTTTTCTTTTTTTCTAAAGAAGGATTCTTTGAAAATTTTTGCCTGTGGTACTGGAAGATCATTGGGACACGTGGATATATTTTGTGTAGTGTTGTTATGCTGCAATTAGTGCTTTATTTTGTGTGTGTGTGTTTTTTTTTTTAAGATTCTACTGGATGCTTGCCTGGGCGCCCCCTCTACTTTAATTTTGTGTTAATAGGTAAATGAATTTTTGATTTGGAAAAAATAAAATAGCTACATATTTATTTTTTCTCTTTTTTAGCCAAAAATAAAAATAAAAAATCATCTGCAAAAGGAGAAAAAATATTAAAAAGTACATCGATGCAGAAATCATATAAAAGAATGTGGAGTAATAAAAGGAATAAGTTTATGGATAAATTTAAATCCTATCTTAATTTGATTGATAAATGATAAGTGTTAGGAGTTAAAATTGTGTAGCTATTTTTGTAAATTAGCTTTTGTTTTTCCGGATAAGAAGTTTTTTTTTTTTTTTTTAAAAGGGATGACACGTGGCAGAATGGTTAAAGCAATATGGTGCATTTGGAGCCAAAATTTTTTAATAAGAAATTGCCACATCAACATTCTGTATTCTGCTTTAATAAGGTAAAAAACTACACCGATGCAGAAATCATACAAAAGAATGTGGAGTAATAAAAGGAATAAGTTATGGACAAATTTAAATTCTATCTTAATTTGATTAATAAATGATAAGTGTTAGGAGTTAAAATTGTGTAGCTATTTTTGTAAATTAGTTTTTATTTTTCCGGATAAGAAGTTTTTGTTTTTCTTTTAAAAAGGGATGACACGTGGCAGAATGGTTAAAGCGATATGGTGCATTTGGAGCCAAAATTTTTTAATAAGAAATTGCCACATCAACATCCTGTATTCTGCTTTAATATGATAAAAAAGTACACCGATGCAGAAATCATACAAAAGAATGTGGAGTAATAAAAGAAATAAGTTATAGACAAACTTAAATCCTATCTTAATTTGATTGATAAATGATAAGTGTTAGGAGTTAAAATTGTGTAGCTATTTTTGTAAATTAGCTTTTATTTTTTCGGATAAGAATTTTTTTTTTCTTTTAAAAAGAGATGACACGTGGCAGAATGGTTAAAGCAATGTGGTGCATTTGGAGCCAAAATTTTTTAATAAGAAATTGCCACATCAACATCCTGTATTCTGCTTTAATAGGGTAAAAGGGATAAATGCTCACTAATGAGTCAAACATCATGTTTTTTTTTTTTTTGGAAATTAAATATTATGTTCGACTTGAGTTGAAAATTTTGGATCTCCCTTTTCTTCTTCTTCTTTTTTTTTTTTTTTTGTTTTTCTTTGAAGTAAATCTTGAATTCGTAGCATCGCGGAGATGGGAAACATGACTCAAAATCTCAAATACGGGAAATGTAATAATGTTTCAAGAAATCAAAAATATAAAGCCCAAAGAATAGAAGGTCTTCTTAGTACTTAATTCAAATTTTCCAGCGACAATATATGATCTTAAAATTTAATATGAATTAATTTTTTAGACAAATGGAATAGAATAATTTCTACTTAATGATGTCTTAGAATCTTGGATTTTTTTTTTTAGGGACACTATTTATACTAACATTGGGGAATTAGGTTTTCTTCGATATGTTGAATTTTTAAACCAAACTTATGTGTTATGTCAACTTTAGTACTATCTCCATATGCCCATTTAGACAAATACGGATATTAAGAAAAACTACAGTAAAACTTCTATAAATTAATAGTGTTAGGACCACCAAAATTTATTAATTTAGCGAATTATTAAATAATCGATAAATTAATAAATTATTAATTTAAAGAATTTGTATGAGAAAAAAAACCGTCACTAAATTACTTAATTTGCAGTTGTCTTTATATCCGAATCAATTAAGTATTGAACACTAAAATACACACATAATTCATTGGACTAAAAAATAAGTGTTAATAGTTCATATTTTACTAAATATTTATAGTAATTATTACTATTTTTTGTTGTTAGGGTATTTATTAATTTATAGTATTGTTGGTACCTATAGATATATTGGAGATTTTCTGAAACATTATTATCTTATCATTTATCGATTTTTTTCACTTTTTGTACTGGTCCCAAGTTGGGACCGGAGAAAATTATTAATTGTTAGAAGTTATTAATTTATCGACGTTCTATTATAGATAATAAAGTTCAAATAGTTAGTTTGTGAGTAATTCACCTACTATGCTCCTGTCAATGACTAGTAGTTGTTACTTTACATACAGGGGAAGCATAACACTTGGATTACAAAATAGCTCCCGGGAAAGGAGACGGGCTATCAAAAGCTAAACTATCTAGTGCTATGGGAGGGGGAGTTGCCAAAATATGTACCCCCACCGAGGCCGAGTGGCCCATTTTAGCTAACGAATCTGCTACCTTATTCCCTTCCCGGTTTATATGAAGTATTTCAACCAACCAGGGTTGGTTGAGCAAAAGAAAGATTCGTCGGAGGACATTACTGGGCCGAATTAAGGGTCCATTATCATCTTGGATGGCTTTGACCTCTTCGATACTGTCCATTTCTATTTGGACTTTTCGAAAGCCCAGCTTCCAGGCGATTTTCAGCCCATGGAAGGCCCCCCAAAATTCTGCTTCAAGGATGGGGCAATCCCCTATGTTCACCGTGAAACCAGAGAGCCACTCTCCTTTGTGGTTGCGAAACACTCCGCCGCCCGTGGATCTCTTGGCATGTGGTGTTGTTGACACATCAGTGTTTAAACGAATCCACTCCCATGGAGGTGGTTTCCATCTGCAGTTGTTGGGGTGGCGGCGTGGCAAAGGGGGGTTTTTTGGTGTGGTGAGGTTTATCGATCGATTGATTTCTGCAACCAGTGCCTTAATTGAATGGCTTATGTTTCTGGAGTTTGAATATTTGCCTGTGAACGTCTCTTCGTTCCTGAAGTTCTAAATCTTCCAGCAAGATGTTGCGAACCATATTGGCCACTTGATTCCCTCCTGAGAATAAGATAGAGATAAGTTAGAGGTAATCCATGTTTTCCAATTTTGTTGTGTCCAGAAAATGGTGTCGGTGTCTCCCTTAATTGTATTCCAGATTTGCATGGTTTTAGGGCAATCCCTAAACAAATGAAACAGAGTTTCCTCTTTTCCACAGAATTCACACGCATCGTCATCTGCAATGTGTCGTCGTTTGCTCTCTGCATTCGTTAGCAGTGCTTTCCGTGCTAATTTCCATAGGAATAATTTGATTTTTTCTGGGCCTTTCCAGAGCCAGATTATGCCGCAAGTGTTTTCCTTTCTGTTCCAATTTCCTGAGTTGAGACTCTTGAATGCAGAGGAAGTGGTGAAAATGCCGGTTTTGGTCCATCTCCAGGTTGGTTTATCAGGTCCAACTTATGGGTCAGGTGGTGAGGTGGAGAGGATCTTCTTTTGAATGTCTTCGGGGGTCCATTGTTTGATTGCTTGCCAATTCCATTTTTCATTGGTATCCACGTAGTCTCTGACTCTTTTTTGTAGAATGTCTTCCGGAGGCTGATTATTGATGTAGTGTTGGATTGGCTTTTCCAGGTCTAACCAGATGTCCTTCCAAAAGCGTGTAGTTTCTCCATTGCCGATTTACCACTTTGTGCCTTTAATTGTTGTTGCCCAGACCTTCGATAGTTGTTTCCACAGGTGAGATCCTTTTTTACTCTGATTTTTTTGTGCTGATGACATGAAACTTTCATACTTTGCCATAAATAGTGATGTCCATAAACATTGTCTAGCAGATATGATCTCCCATGCTAGTTTGAGGAGAAACGTTGTATTGATTTCATTTAGCTTTCTGAGGCCAAGGCCTCCTCTTTCTTTGGGTTGGCAGATAGTGTTCCAACTGATAAGATTCAGTTTCTTTTCTCCTTGAATGGAGCCCCATAGGAAGTCTCTGCGGAGTTTATCTATCTCGTTGTATACTCCTATAGGGATGGTTTGCGATTGCATTATGTAGATAGGGAGCGATTCGAGTACAGTTTTGCAGAGTGTCAATCGTCCTGCCATACTGATTTTCTTTACATTCCATTGACTTGTTCGCTGCCTCACTTTGCATATCATGGGTTGGTATGAGTCCTTGGTCAGCCTGTTATGGTTGATGGGGACCCCAAGTTACTTCCCTAAGTTGTCGACTAGTTTTATGCCTAGTTTTGAACTTAGGGAGGCAGTGTGGGAACCTCAATATTGGGTGAGCAGTATAGTACTGATTTGGAGTTGCTCATTGTCTGCCCTGAGGCCCTACAGAATAGATGTAGGGTGTCTTTTATTATCATCACCTATTCTTGGGTAGCCTTTGCAAACAAAATTAAATCGTCAGCAAAAAATAAATGGGAAACCCGTCCGTTGCCGAAAGGGATTGGTTTCTAGCGACCATGTTGCACTTCGTTGTTGATGGCTTGTGATAGTCTTTCCATACATAGGACAAAAACATAAGGTGAGAGGGGGTCTCCTTGTCTTACGCCTCTGGTAGGTTCAAATTCTTCTCCTGGTTTACCGTCCCAAAGTACTCGGGTTTTTCCGGTTGTGAGTAGGCTTCTGTAGATGTCGATTAGTGTTTGTGGTATTTTGGCGTTTTGTAGGGTGTCCAGGATAAAATCCCAGCGGATGCAATCGAAAGCTTTTGCCAAATCTATTTTTACTACTAACCAACCTTTAGTTCCTTTTGTCATTCTCATAGTATGTATAGTCTCTTGGGCCGCGATTATGTTGTCGATGATGCTCCTGCCCTTAATAAAGTTGGACTGTGTGTGTGAGACTAAAACAGGCATTATCCTTTTTATCCTATTTGCCACGACTTTAGATATGATCTTTGCTGAGACGTTTATGAGGCTTATCGGTCTTAGGTTTTGAAATCTCTCAGGTGGGTGGACTTTAGGGATCAAAACAATCATTGCTTTGTTGATTTCTGGCTGAACTTGTCCTGTTTGAAAGACTTCTCTCACCATTTTGCATACTGATGGTCCTACTGTGTCCCAGTTCTTTTGGTAGAAACCAGCTGAGTTTCCGTTGATTCCGCTGGCTTTTGTAGGGTCCATTTCTTTGACGGCTTGGTGGACTTCTTCATCTTCAACGGGGGTTGATAGTCTAGTGTTGAGCCTGGGTGGGATGGGTGGGGATAGATTTCTCATGTGGTATTGGCTGCTTGATGGTGTTGTGTCCCCTGTATACAGTTGTTTGAAGAAGCTCGTAGCTTCCTCTCCTAAGATGTCTTGGTCCGTGCTCCATTCGCCATTTTCCAGTTGCATTCCCTTGACTTTGTTTTTGTTTTGTTTCTTTTGAGCTTGTGTTTTGTGTGGAAAAGTCTCGTATTCCTGTCTCCTTCGGCCAGCCAAATTGACCATGAATTTTGGATTCTAAGGCACTCCTCTTGCGTTACTGTTTCTTCGTATTCTTGTTGTAGTTCTTTCTCTATCCTTTGTAGGGTGTTTGTTGGATGGGAGGCTAAAGCCTTTTGGATTCCTTCGAGCCTTGTGAGGGTTCTTTTTTTCCTTTTATAAATGTCTCCAAAAAAGTTGTGTTTACAGTCTTCTATCGCTGTGGTGAAATGTTCTAGAGCCCTTGGTAGACTGGTATCCCTGTTCCAGTTTTTTTCCTGCCACTCATTCCATTGGTCATGTTGTTCCCATGCTGTTAGGTATCTGAAAAATTTCCTTTGTTGTATTGTTATGGTTCGGCTTGTAAATTGCACCAGAATTGGTGAATGATCTGATGCAACTCTGGCCATATGGTGTACTTTTGAATTTTCAAATGAGCTGTGCCATTTGGTGTTGACCAAGGCTCGGTCAAGTCTGACGTGGCATAGTGACTGTTTCCATGTAAACCTGGAGCCTGAGAATCTAAGATCTTGCATGTCGTTGCTTTTGATCCAGTTTATGAAATGCTTGCATCCTCTGGTTTTTGTTCCCTTAGTTTTTTCGGTTTCATCCACAATTGCATTGAAATCGCCCAGGACCAGCCATGGCTCAAAAGTATTTCCTGCAATACGATTCAAATTGTTCCACAGTGTGCGCCTTGTTAGCCGTTGAGGGCTACCGTACACTGCAGTGACGTAACAAGAGGAGTTGTCCAGGAAAAGAATTTAACTATGGATATACTGCCAGTTGTTTTTGATTATTTGTACTGTTATATTATCTCTCCACAGAAGCCATATCCCCCCTGAGAATCCAACAGATTCGACTCTGTGGGAGTTTTCAAACCCTAGGTTTCTAATTACTAGATCTGCATCCCTCCCGTGAATTTTTGGTTCAATGATTATTAGCACTTGTAAACAATGTAGTTTAATTAGGTCCTTTAGCACTGAAATTGTTTGAATGTTTGCAATTCCTTGCGTATTCCATGATAATATCTTATTATTCATAAAAACTGTAGGTGGTTTTGGAGGGGCTTACCTGTCGGCGTCCGGCGGCAGCTCAACATCCTCCATTTCGGGCTCAGCCATTGATCTGTGCGGATCGCCTGGATCCTCTGTTTCAAGAAGCATCGTCTCGTCGTTGGGTGGAGCACCACTCTCTTCCATCTCAGAGATTATTGTTTCGTCATATTGGCCTTTTGGTTCAAGGTTCAACCCTGGAGTTTTGATTTTAACTGTTTTGCGTGGATTAAAAGTCTTGTAGGAGTCTGGGGGTTTGGCTGGTTGTGAGGAATCTTTTTCTGGGTTGGTTGTGTAGTTAAGTATTGTAGGAGTTGTTTTTTCTTGGGTTTGAGGATTTGGGTGGGGTATGTTAACCACTGTATGCTTTGTGGTGTCGAGAATTTCCCGGGTCTGCGTTGTGGGACTTAGGGTGGAGATATTTTTTGGTTCAGCAAGTGGGTTGGTTAGAT